>OZ024933.1:25294417-26544417 GCA_964017235.1 Sabellastarte sp. h YS-2021 | reverse complement strand
GGGATTTGAACGCCAGTTAGACCTGCTAGACACAGAGGCGTTGGGCATTGCCTCCTTTTCTCTTCTCTTCTTTAAGAGCCAACAGTCAGACATAACATGCCCAGGTTTCTTACAATAGTGGCACACAGGAGCAAAGGATCTGGGCTTCCTATCCTTACTCATAGTCTGATTTGAAGTTTGACCCTTATCTGAACTCTTTTCTGGAGCTACATTTTCAGATTTCTTTCCTATTTCTGGATAAGACTTTTTAGCAGGACCAAAGGACTTATTCTTGTTGAAAGTGGACTTGTGAGTTAGCGCATAGTCATCAGCATAAGCTGCTGCTTTTGCCAAATTTTCAACTTTCTGTTCATCTAGATAGGTTTTAATGTCATCATGAACACACCTTTTGAACTCTTCTGTCAAAATAACTTGCCTAAGTTTTTCAAAGTCGGTACCTACTTCCCTAGAATTACACCATCTGTCAAAGTACACTTCCTTCTCATGGGCAAATTCAACATGAGTTTGACTTTCTTGTTTACAATAATTTCTGAATTTTTGACGATATGCTTCTGGTACCAACTCATATGCTTTCAAAATAGCATTTTTGACAGAGTTATAGTCCACACATTCAGAAATTGGCAAAGCCGTGTATGCCTCCTGGGCCTTTCCCCTCAAAACACTTTGCAGCAATAAAGGCCACTGGTCTATAGGCCATTTCAAATTTTGAGCTACTCTTTCAAAGTGCTGAAAGTACTTATCAACCTCGGACTCATTAAAAGGTGGTACCAGTCGCACATTTTTACCCAAATCAAATTTGGTAGCAATGGACTCTTCATGGGCAATTCGACGAGCATTTAATTCTAAAGCTTTCATTTCTCTTTCATGTTTAAGCTCAAGTTCTTTTTCATATTTTTGAGCTTCAAGCTCTTCTTTTCACTGTTGAGCTTGAGTTTCAAGCTCTTTAAGTCTTAACTCTCTTTCAATTTCTAATCGCCTGATCTCATATTGCCAGGTTCCATTGGTAGAGGCTTATACACTTCTAAACAACTATCAGGTAAAACATCTTCATCAACTAACTGTTCAACAATAAGCCTTTTAAGTTCATGTTTACGTGTTGACCTTTTCACCTCTAACTGTAACTCTTGTGCTATCCGCATTAACATATCTTTTTTAAAAGTTTCTAGAACTTCCATAGATGGTGATTGTACAAACTCTTTAGCGCTAGCCATTTTGAGCACTGTTGACTGTAACCAATTACTAAATCAAATGGATTTTCAAAATGTTAATTGAGCAGTTGATCAAATGGTTGTAATCAAATGGTTGGATCCCGGACGAGCCCCCAATTTTCCTGTTACGGTCACGGGCAAGCACGGTAGCAATTACCGGTTGTCTTTAAGTTGTAACAGAAAAAGCAAAAAGTTGAACTTAACAAATTTATTTAATAGTCAACAATAATGATTACAGTCAACTGGTGTGCTCTTAACCAAACACACTAATACAATAATAAGATCTAGCTGACCTGACCACTGAGATTAAGAGTTAAGTTTATCCGCCATATCCAGCAATCTGTTCTCTAATCCGTCCTGTGGTATATTCTGTGGTCTGTCCAATGTCATGTGGTCTGTCCTGTGATCTGTCCAATGTTCACTCACACACGGATATCTATATCTTGTGACCTGTCTCACACTCAACAACACAAAAGGTTCTTGTCCTGCTATTCTTTATATATCCAGTCACACAGAATGTCTGTCTGGAGATATTTAGAGAGTTAACACAACTGTACTGTCTGCTCCAAGATGTGGACAATGTCCAAAATGCAGTAAATTCACTCTCTGTTATATGAATGTACAATATCCAAAATATCCAAAGTACAATAAATCTGTCCAGAATATGTATCCAGTTCACTCCAGTAAAAGTTCACAGTAATATAAGCATATATTATATTCCAAAACAGAATAGCTCTCCTTATAGCAAGCGAATACAAAGTTCACTTGTGGTCAGATTACATTCCTTATATACATTCACAGATTCCTCTGGAATTGTACAGAACCAACTCAAAAGAAGATTAAGCCATCTAGGCCAAATGAGGAAGTTCTAGAAACTACTGGCAATTGGGTTTCCCCAAATCTATCTTAACCACTGAGGGGGGGATTTCCCCCAGTCTGTGAACAAATCAATAAACACTAAAACACAAAAATCAATAACTCCCTTACTTTAAATGTTAACACACAAAAAGAACCAACAACACAATTATCTTTTATGACAATGTATAAACATAAAGCTTAAATTAAACAATGCACTAATATAGTGCCTAATATATGTAATATACAATGTACTAATATAGTGTCCAATATATGTAACATCTCTCTTTACACATCTCCCCTTAGTACTCTAATTGGTAAACACAAAGGCACAAATTTCATTTCTATGCTGACGATACACAACTTTATGTCCATCTGTCGCACATGAATGCCTCAGCTGCTTTTGATAAGTTGAACAGATGCCTTCACAATGTTAAGGAATGGATGTCGGGTCCAGATAAAACTGAGTTCATACTTTTTGGCTCCAAGAAACAGAGAGAAAGGTTAAATGCATGTTTCCCAATTGACATTTTGGGTAACCCCCTTCACCCCACCAAGTCAGTCAGGAACCTGGGTGTGTGGTTTGACTCTGATTTCTCTTTCTCTATACACGTCCAGAATGTTTGCAAAAGCTGCTTTATTCAACTGAGGGATTTTAGAAATATTAGGCAGTTCTTGACTCATGATGCAGCTGTGTCAGTTGCCAATGCTTTTGTTAGCAGTCGGTTGGACTACTGTAACTCACTTTTCAGGAGTCTCTCCTCTCTTCACAGATTACAGTCTATCCAAAATAGTGCAGCTAGAATTGTAAGGAATTCGAGTAAATACACTCGGATAACTCCACTACTCAGGAAACTCCATTGGCTCCCTGTTCAGTTTTCCTCAGAGTTCAAACTGGCTACCCTGGTGTACAATTTTATTCATACTGGCTTCCCTAAATATTTTGCTCCATATCTATCCACATACCATTACACTTACAATGCTAGACGTAGTCAGAGTGTTGCCAATTTCCCTAATGTACCAAAATTTCAACCTAAAATCCACAAGTCCACTAAGCAGTTTAGTTTCAGCTTCGCCTTTGATGCTCCCGCTGTTTGGAATTCACTTCCTGAAGACACTTGTGCATCACCCACTATTGCCTCTTTCAGAAAGAAGCTCAAAACCTATCTCTACGCAAAGGCTTATCCTCCTTAGCTCATTTTCCCTTATGGCTTCTCCGTGGTGCCGATCTATTTCTGTCCCTGAACTTTGAATTTGCATATTGCTCTTATTTTGTTGTGCCTTAGAGTCCACTACTCAGTGGAGATTAAGTGCTATAAAAGTAGAATTAGAATTAAGATGAACAACATTTACTAATGATACCAGAGAACCTGAAGCATGAGTTCAAAATCATTATCATAACTCTGTAACTGCAAGCCATGTGTAAGAATCAACAACACCAAAAAGAACTATATCTGGTATAGCATGTCCTCTAGCATTGAACATATGTGGCATCCTGTGTTGTATGTTTGAGAAGCAAAAAGCAAATCGGAAAGCCAAGGAGCACTTGAAAACTTTTCATTTGGGTATTAACCTATGGAAAGGATCCATATGAATATTTAAGGGCTGTTTAACAAACACAGCCAAGGAAATCATTACATATTAATGGTGACTGACCAATGTACCAAGTGGGTCAAAGCATTTCCAATCAATAACTCAATCGAAACCATTGGCGATGTAGTACTAAATGAGTTTTTTTCAAAATCTGGAATACCATTAAGAATACACACTGAATAATGAGAGAATTTTGATGGATCTTTGATGGAAGCTGTCTGTGGAAAATTGAAAATTAATAAAACAAGAACACCATACCACCCATCTTTGAACGGACAGGTAGAACATTATAACAGAACACTATTGTAAATGATTTGATGCTATGTTGACAAAGAACACTCCAAGTGGGACAAACACCTAAATCTGTTAACACGAGGTATAAGAGCCATAGCACAGGACTTACAGCAAAAAAGTAATGCTAGGAAGGGAGTTGAATTGTGGTTGGGCTGGATGAATTAAAAGCTGAAAAATCATTAACCTAAAATTATTTTGATATTCTCCAACAGAAACTAGAAAAGGTGTACCGCTTTGCAAGAGAAAATATCATTTAATTCCAAACAAGACACAAGAGGGACTATGATGTCAAACTGTTTCAGCATCAGTATTCTCTTGGAGATTTGGTGTATAAAACAGATTACTTGGACTTGGACAGAGTATAAACTGAATATATAGAAAGGCAATTATGTGCTAGTTAAAGCAATAAGCCCAGAATTATACCACATAAAAGGAACAATAGAGATGTACTGGGTAGGAAATTGTTACAATTTCAGCATGGCCTTGGCACAATGGGCAAGAAAGCAGTCTTTTATGGCTTGCCTCTCACAAGAAGAGGATCAAGAAGATACTGATCAAGGGAATAATATTGCAGAAACAATACCAAATCATAAGACTACACAGAAAAAGGGAACAATCCCAGTCAAAAGACAGTGATGTGTTATGATGGTATTTAAGAATTATATGAAAATGCAGAACAAACAGTAATCACATCAAAGAGCGGAAAAACACACTCATCTTGATTTTGAGTTATAAAATAACTGTAAATGTGGTAATTCATAGTTAAGTAGCAAGTTGTTTAGTTTTAATTGTTAAGACACGTAATGAGCTAAAAAAGGAAAATGTGATATATTATATATTTTCAGATTTACATTGGAGTAAAGCTTAAAATTATTGCTCAACATGTTAATAGTGATTCTTTGAGTTTTAGGAAAAAAGGGACTGTCGTAATTCAGAGGCTGAAGCAGTTAGAACATACTGCATTTTTTAGGTTACTGATCCATTCTTTAGTCTTGTTATCCAGTGCATTTTGACATTCAAACAATGTAGTAATGTTAATTGAAACTAACAGTGCAGTGTTTTCTTATTATTCTTAAATATTTTAGTATTTGGTATAAAGCTGGGTTATTGGAACATTAAGAAACTAACCCATCTCCTTTATTTTGAGTTGTAAAGTAACTGTAAATGTGATAATTAGTTGTTAAATAGCTTGTTCTTTAGCTTTAATTGTTAAGATATGTAACAAGTTAATGTTAAGGAAAAGTGTAATATTTCATATGTATTTGGAAACAACTAAAACAAACCTAAATAAAGTATAAGCCAAATTTGTTAAAGTTGGTGAATGGAATATTTAACTTTAACCAAAATACAACTCCCAGGATTGGGAATTCAGCTGTTCACTCACAGACAAAAGTGTAAAAAGAAAAATAATGGAGCAGATCTTAGTTCATCAGTGTTCATGGAATGATTGTTTTAAATTGTTTGTCTCAATGGGGATTGTCTCAATAAATAATTAATTTTTAATATAAAGTCACAATCTAGTAATTATATCTTTGGGCCATACACTTGCGCCTTAGAGTTCTTTTGTATGGGGAGATTAAGTGCTATAAAAGTCCAATTAGAAATTAATAGTACTTGTACTTATAATTTTTCAAAGGACTTGTACTTAAGTCTTGAGACCAGTACTTGTACTTGCAACTTGGCAGAGTACTTCTACTTGTACTTGGCTCCATGTACCTGACCCTAAGCCTGGATCATAAAGCAGAGCAATTTGCCAAACTACTATCAGAATGTAGGGATGCTTTTGTAAGTATTGACACTGATATAGGATGTTTTACAACAATCAAACACAAGAATTATACTGGCAATGCAGCTGCTGTCTAACAAAGAATGTGTAGAACACCAACTGCTTTTCAAGAAAAGAGCCTGTGCTGGTTCATGAAAGAGCTGTAAATACCCAAACTACAACACCACCATGGCTGGTACCTTCATTTTCACAAAACGTAGAGTAATAAGATATTCTCTTCTCGAATATATGTTTACAGTTGATGTATTGTCTGGTTACTAACAAAGTATTAGATGCGTCATCTGATAGACAACCTTATGCCTGATTTTAATCAGCTTAAAGGGATGGTCTAACCTATGTCTCCTTGTTAATAGTCGAATTGCTGAAAAGAATAAAGCATAACCTTGTCTACCAGATGAGTAAAGACAAGTATCTTTGTATTTTGTAGTGGTGTAACTGATCTAATAGATATTTCATAATCACTAAATGATATTCTGTAAATGGTGAATTATACACACACATTGTGAATTGTGTGAAATTGTTTTACTGTAATTACTGGAAATAAAAAATATAATTTTAGTGCTTGGGGTGCATAAAAGCATAAAAAACCCACTGGCTTGCAGTGAAAATTTGTAAATCAACAGATAGACTCTCCTGACAGTTCTGGGCCTAATAGAGTAGTGCAGTACAGTAGTGTAAACTATAATGCTGAACTGGCCACCACTTCTGATAGCCAGACCTCTCTTCTGATAGTGATATGCAACAAGCTCGACAATGTAGAGCGACGCCTGGCTTCCACAGAGAGAAATGCTGCTGCAGTCCACTAGTGAACAGACAACAACCCCAGTGGTGAAGAAAAAAGAATTGCACTCAAGTGACAAGGACTTGGGGATGCTGTTCATGCATGCAATTAAAGACAATGACACGATCTAGCAGAAGGTGACACAGGGCTCAAGGAATTAAGGACACTGAACCAGTGTGACCTATCATGATTGTAGTGGCCATAAGAACAACATGGCCTTTCTTGGCCATGTTGCTCACTATTTGAATGAGCAAATTAAATAAAATGCCATTATGGAACCTTTTTATTCCCACCTCTCAATGATATACAGTTTAATCCATACATAACTAGAGAAAAAAAAGATTCGGCAAAAAAAGGAATGTCATAGTGGATTTAAGCTGTCCACATGGCTATTCAATAAACTCAGGAGTTCCTTCCTATGTATATTTGGGTACAAAATTTGTCCACACATACCCCTCAGTCAATGACATAAAATCAAGACTTATTAACACTTTGTTAGGTATGGGGTCTATGTTACATAAAAGTAGAAATGAGTCAGGATTTTTACCATTTAAAGATCGATCAAATTAGGGTTGAAATGAATGATATTTCCTTAATACCTGCCTCTTGGGTTAAGGCATGGGACACCATTTTTCAATGCATCAGTGACAAAATCCGTTCCTTTATGAAACAAAAAAGTTTTCCTATCATCAACTATATAGATTATCTGATTGGATATGGCCTCCAGCCTATGGTGAAGTTGAAAAAGGTTTTCCTGAGTTGTGTCAACTCCTCGCAGAGCTAAGTTTTGATTTGAATGAGAAAAAATTTGTGGCTCCCACTACTGTTGTTATATATATGGCTTAGTGTGCATAAAGATACCAAAATATGTATCAATTTGATCCCTTCTGACAAGTTAGAAAAGATTAAAGATATTTGCTTCAACTTGTTCCAGAAATGAATTTCAATTGCCATTAGGCACACTGCTACATGTGCCAAATATGCCAAAAATTCCAGATTTTTCTTGAATGCTTAATACACTGAGATCCGCAACCAGTGAAAAGTACATTCATCTTGACAATGATTTCACAAAAGACATTGACTGACTTAACTAATAATAGAAGTTGAACCCTCTTTGCAGAGCCTAGGGGTGCTGTTGCAATTAAATTTACAGAATCAATAGCACTGGCCTATAGAATGGGCAGGAAGAACAATAACCCTTAAGTGTCACAATAGTGCAGTTGTGTCAGTCCTCATAAATGGTCATAATAGGGACCTTATCCTGGCAGGTACTGCTAAAATCAAAATAATGGTTGCTGCTAGCTATGATATGGAATTCAGTGTTATTTACATACCTGGAGCTGAAAATTCAGCTGCAGGTTTGCTGCAACATGGGAAGAAGACCACCATTAGATAAAGTAAACTTCTGGCCATCATAAATGAAGCCAGTTGGATTCAAGTTAAAGATGAAAACCTATTGATTAATTGGGTTATATAATCTGTTACAGGTTTACCCAGAAAGCTGCATTACTTTCACGGCAGCTACATTAACATGATCAGACTCTTCATGGTGTTTTTGTGTCTATCTTAACATTAACATTTTCTACGTCAACCTCAGTGGCAAAAGCCTTCCTTGAGTTTCTTGTAGTAATTGAGTTTCTTTCTTTTGTTTTGCCAACTATGTATCTGTGGTTAAGTCAATGCTCCTCTTTCATAAGAGACGCATAACACAAGCTTTTGATAGAATGTTCATGGGACTAACATACAAGACAATTTATTTACTGGCATTCTTTAGTTTCCTCTGATTGTCAAATTTGGTTCCCCATAAGAACTCCGGTTTTGATGAAACTCAACATTTGGCCAGAGGTGATGTCTTTCCTACAATACAAAGTTGCAAGATTCTAGTCAAATGGTCAAGAACCCTGCAAACTCACGATAATATAGACTTTTGTTACTGTACCTTCACTTGATAGCTCACCCCTGTGTCCTGTTAGGTATCAAGAATTTGCTATGGATCAATCAGTGCTCTTCTTATGACCCCTTATTCCAGGTAAAACAACCTAAATTCTGGACTCCCCTTACAGATATTAGACATCATTTTGCACTAGTTCTAGATATGATTGATTCTAAAGGGAAGGTTTCACATTTCACTCATCCCGGCATTCAGGTACCTCTTTTGCTTTTAATCTTGTCAAAATTCTAGATATATAAGCTCATGGCACCTGGACATCAGATTGTGTCTGGAAATACAAGATGAAAGTAACATTTAGGCGGGCTTTATTTGCTTCACCTACTTCCTAAGTTGGGGTCTTGGAGACATTTTACACGTTAATCAATCATTGTATTACAAATATAGTTATGCAAAATATTCCTTAATCTGGAGTGACCTTACTGTGATTTTGGTTATGGTTAACATTGTCTAGCCTACCTTTATTATTATTCACTTTAACTTAGATATAACCTATTTTATGTATGTTTGTTACCTCTTAATATTATTTGTAATGTAATTTCTTAAGCTTAAGTTATGGTAACCTTATTTTCTCAAGTTAGAAAATCTTAACTCTGGCTCTAAGGTCACCCCTTTTTAAATTGTGTATTGAAAGATACAGTAGTAAATAGTTAGAAAATTGATATAGTTTTTCCCTCAGCTGTGTATTTTTCTGGCCCTGTTCTTGGTCCTAAGTTTGATTGGAACTGGAAATGAATGGAATGGGATCAAAAATCCGTATGGATAGAATATGAGGGAAAGTTCTACTTTGGAGAACCTGATTGCTCAAATAATGTGTCAGATGATCAGGAAGGCCAAGTAGAAGCAAAGACATGCAAAGAAGTGGATATAGGTGCAGATCTGTTAAAATTATTCCAGTGCTTAGAAAAATTACAAATGACAGCTGGTGGAATAAATGACAATTTGGAATATATGACAGACCAAGTGAAACCAATCGAACAGAAAGACTAAGCAAAGGCTTTGTGGATAAGAATGTGTACCACCCATAAAAATGATATCAAGTGCCAGAAAGTCCTTTAGTAAGGAAGGAGGAAAAATACCAGAAATGTACAACAGAATTATGGTTCACCAGCATCAAAGCTACCCACTTTTGATGGTATAAACAATTGAAAACCTTTATATTCCAGTTTGAGTGTGTGGCCAAATGCTATTGTTAGGATAAAGAATAAAATTAAACAGACTAGGAGAAAGCTTCCTGGATGATGTGCTGGACTATTTCTTATCATTGTCCAAATATGTTCCTATGCCGTATGGACAAAATGCATTCACATTCTGACCAAAAATATTCTGAAGTTGTGGTAAGGCATACAAGATCTGAAAAATGGACAAGAGGAATCTGTTTAGGAGTACACAATGACATGGAAATTGGCGACTGGGGTGTACTGCAATTTAAAAGAGGAAGATGTTGAAATTTTGACTGTTGATGCATTCCTTAAAGAATGAAATTATAAGAGTGCTTCTCTTGTAGCGATGAATCAAAAACTTTAGATCAGGCCCTTGTAGGCTGTGATTTTTTTATAAACACAATACTTTTAATGTCTTGAATATATATAGATAACATATATATGAAGAGATAAATAAAGAACACAAAACTACAGCTCATAGTAAATAAATTTGCAGGTTTCATATAACAGTTTTTTACTTGTTTATTATATTTCATAAAATAGCTGTTCCCATCCACACCATCTTTTACTGAAAATATTTTCAGAAGATCTCACTCTAAATAAATTTTGTTGTTCCAGGAATATTTCTTTTATTCTGGTTTGAAGATAATATATTGTTAAGTTTTTGATTATTTTTTGAACATCGAAAAATATATTCTCTTATAACAGTTAATATCAAATTTATTGACCACCGAAACTGATCTTTTACATAATACCCCAGGACCTTTGATTCAGCATCTTTACTTTTAGTTTCAGCTTTTGCTCAATTCATGTAATTATGTTTTGCGATAGCTCATCAACTTGTCCACATGTTACAAACAGATGAATAATAGTTTCACTTTTCTCAGTACATATCCCACAAACAGATGATGTTTTTTTATATTTAGTTTTTTTTAAATAGCCATTTGTTCCAAGGATTCTGTAAATGGTTTGATATTGGAACCATATAAAAAAGTTGTCACTAATTGCTTTAAAACAGGATTTATATATGTTACTCCCAATGTCTTCACTGAGTTTATTTTTGAAAACGAAAGACCATTTAACTTCATGTTTCTCTTTCGTTTGGTCAAGACTAGTTCTTGTCAAGATATTGTAGAAAGCTTTGTTGCCTCTTTCAGCATTTATCAAAGGACTAAAGTGAAAGGGTATGGGGGCCTTTTTACTGTTCAATATACAGATCGGTATGCCTTAGGTAAAAATTTAGTCAGTAACTTCCTGATAGTATAATAATTTAGAATATTTGCATTCAAATTGTATTTAACTTTTAAATTTTCAAAGCTTAACATTTTGTAGTTTTTATCTACCAAATCAGCTCTTTTCTGATTAATTTTTTCAGGTTTTCCATCCCACAAATATCTGAAAACCGTTTTATTTAATTCTTTCAAACAGTTTTGAGGACTTACAATTGAGGCGAAAAGGTGATTAAATTTTGATAACACAAGTGTTTTGAGAATGGTTATTTTGCCAAAAGGAGTTAAACTTCTGTATTTAAAAGAACTTAAAACTTGTTTTGCACTAAACCCATCTATCCCTGGTGATTTGTCATTTTTCATTTTACTTAAGCTATTTCCCAACTCAGTAATTGTAATTTTCTTACCTAAGTCTGATACTGAAATCCTTCTAATCTTCTCTAGGTTCAGTAATTTTTCAACTTTTGCTCTTCAATATTTATTCTCAAATAAATTGCTGTAAAAATCTTTTACCGCAGTCAAAATTTTACTTTGTTCTGTTATTTCAGGACCATCATCCGATTTTAGTTTTCTCATCATTTTATCTACATAGTTTTTATTTTCTAACATGCAAAAAATTTTAGATGGTTTTTCCACCATTGTTTAACCATTTTGCCTTTGCCCTAAGGGCTTGCCCATTCATTTTATTTTTGCGCAGATCTTGAAGCTCTTGTTTCTTTGATTTTAATAGATTTGCGTTGTTCCCACCACTGTCTTCCACTGATTCTAAATTCTCAATATCTTTTATCAATGGAATTTCTTTTCTATTAATAGATTTTTTCAAAATCGATGTATATTTAATTGTTTCCCCTCTTATTCTCATTAGTAATGTTTCAAAAAGTAAATCTGTACTGATCACAAATTGTATATCTTCATCATTATTTTCTAGGTATTTTATGTCATAGACTATTTTTAACTTTTTCTTCATGAATAATTCTATTTATTAATTTCAGATAATCATTTTGTTTTAAAACACTATTGTTAAATTTCCAAATTCCTCTTCCCTTGCGAAAATTGTTAAATGTGAATTGGATTTCTACAATTGAGTGGTCTGATCTGTAGCTAGGATTAATTGAACATTTTGTTATAATATCTCTCATCGAATTTGAAATTAGAAAATGTCTAATCTTGCCTGGTTCAACGTGTTTTTTTGTCTCCAGGTATAGTGTCTAGAATTAGGAAAAGTTACACAAAATATATCAGCAAGTTCAAGATCACTAAGTAGTTGAGATACCCTGTCTTTAGCTTTGGGATTATTTACATTTACATAATTGTGACAATCCTTTCCAGAATCTAAAACCAAAATAAAGTCTCCACATAATATTACATTGTCTGATTCCTCTTCATTTATTATCAGTTTCATTAAAAAAAGTTTGGATCATCTTGATTTGGTGCATAGAGTAATAAGGTTTATCTTTAATGATTTAACCATAATAATTAGTTGGAGGTAGTTTCCAATGTTATCAAAATTGCAACAAAGTACTTTGTATTCAAAATTATTATTTAGAAGAATGGCTATACCACATGAATTAGAAGTGGTGCCATGTACATAACAATCAGGCCAAATTTGTTGTACAGAAGCAGTGTCATTTTGAGTCAAGTGATTGTCCTGAAGGCAAACTATGGAAGCCCCAGATTCTTTAAAATATGAAAGAACATCAGTTTTTTTCTTGATTGATTGTTTCTACTCAAGCTGTGATTGTTTCTACTCAGAATCACAGGATAATTCATGGCCAAAAGCCTCAGGTTAGAGAAGTCTAATTCATGAAGCCAGAAAAGAAAGGAACTTGTGGAGAAGCTGGTAGTTTAAATAAACGCCACATATCCATTATCACCACCAGCAAGCCCCAGCAAAAATTAATGCTACCAGTGTGGTAAGACTGGTCAACAAATGTCCACAAAGTTCCCAAAGCCCAATTCCTGAAGGCAGAGTCTATGACAGTTGTGGAAATTATGGTTATTTTGAGAAAGATTGTACGAGCCATTCCAGACAGTTATACAGATCAGAATTGCCCAGGCCAGACACAAGTAGGTCTGGATTTAAACTGCCAGTAGCTGAGTGTGCTGGCCAACACTCCGCAAACAAGGCTGTTTAAACTTGTCTTAGAAGTCTATTTTGACAGACCGAGGGTCTATTTGTTTAGTCCATCTGTCTCCTGAAAAAGTAAAATTGGATCAAAAATGTTAAAACCATTCAAATAGTTTTAAAGAAACAAAATATGGCTGACCAAAAAGACGCTGACACCGAAAAGAAAAAGCATTTGTATAAGCTCTTTTCATACTTGAGAGACGTGTTTAAAAAATCATGCACTGCCAAATCTGATCATGAAGCACATTTAGCATTTAGCCAAACTGCTATCAGAATTTAAGGATGCTTTTGTAAGTATTGACACTGATATAGGATGTTTTACAGAATGTGTAGAACACCAACTGGTTTTCAAGAAGAGGAAGAAAAGTGCCTGAAATCAATGTTTGAGTGTGGGGTGGTCACACCATCTCCATCTCAGTTGATGTCTGTACAGCCACTTTTATTCAAGCTGTATCCTTAGTACTTCAAGCACTTCAGTGGAATACTTATCATTGGTACAAATTGCCAACATCTATTGTCAAACATTAGAAGAACTCTTTCCAGATTTGAAAAGTTCAATCTAAAAGTCAAATCAGAAAATGCATATTTTATCAAACTGAAGTTATATTTTGATAGACTTGTGAGCCAGAATGGATTGTTCATGAACAAAGAGGCCACAGAAAAACCAGTTAATTGTCCTGTTCCAAAATCAGTAAAAAATGTTGAATCTTCTCTGGGATTTGCGAACTACTATTGCGATCAATTCAGATATCTTGCTGATTTGTCAACCAGTTTGTACAATTTAACTGGGTGTAAAACAGTATTCCATTGGAGTGAACAAAATGAACAAGATTTTAATCAGATAAAAGAAAGATTGATTTAGGCACCTACATGAGCATTTCCAAATCAGACTGAAGCATACTGGACACTGATGCATCAGACAAAGGTGGTGTCTTATCTCAGTTTCATAATGTTGAAAAACTACTTAATTTTGGAAGCTTAGTGTTAACTCCAGCTCGAAGATGTTACCAAACTCTTCACAATGAGTTATACCTTATCTACTTCACCAGACAGTATCATCATTACCTAATGGGTTAAAGGTTCTTGATCCAAACTGATAATAACAGTTTAATTTGGCCGATGAGGTTCAAAAACATTGAAGATCAGTTATCCCATGGCTAGAAAAAAATAAGCCAGTATGACATCAGAATAAGCCAAAGACCGAGCAATAAATGTGAAAATGCTGATGGACTGTCAAGAATTCCAAATGAACCTGAATACTGCCACCATAATGAAAGTCAAAAGATGACAAATCACTTCCCTGCTGTGGTTGTCCATACTGTCAAAGGGCCCATTCACAATGAAATAGATTTGATGATGAAGTTGACAATGTAGTTCCATTATCAATTCACTCAGTAGAAACTGGGTCCAACAGTGAGGAAGAGCTCATTGAGGTATACACTGCTGAAGAATGGAGAGGGCTACAATTAAATGATTCAACATAGCTTCTGCTCATAAAATGAAAAGAACAAAATGAACCAACTAAAACTGAAATAATGGCACAAGGACCAACTATGAAATATTTCTGGCTGAATAAACACTGCTTACAATGAACAACTGAGTCTTAATAAGTGGCACAACAACAATTACAGCCAATTGTTACTCTTGTTACCAAATGTTCTTAAACAGGAGACACTAAAATGATATCATGATTCAATTGCAGCAGGACATACTGGAATGTATAACAAAAATCAAAGAACAAACTGTATTTGGTATGGAATTTCTCATGACATAGAGCAGTATGTAAAAACCTGTGGTATTTGAGCCAGAAATAAAAAAGGCAAATAGGAAAACGAAGGCAGAACCAGCAAGTTACCATCCTGAATACTCAATGGAAAGGGTTCATATGGATATTTTGGGACCATTTACAAATAGCAAAAAAGGCAATGCTTAAATATTGATGGTTATTCACCAGTTTACCAAATGGATTGAAGCAATTTTAATACCTAAACTGTGGAAACTTTCACTAATGCCTGTGTTAATGATTTTATCAAGATTTGTAGTCCCTTTTTATTTGAAAACTGATCAATGACAAAACATATCACCCCTCCTCCAATGGTCAGCTTGAATGATATAACAGCACAACAGGTCCCAGAATTCAGAGATAGTCTCATCAATTCAGGAGAAACATACCTAGCAGAGCCATCTTATGACAAGTTTTGGGCCAGTGGCCTGTCTGTGGATGACACTCCAAAAGTTGACCCTAAGTATTTTCCTGGAAGCAACAACCTGGGCCTGATTTTAATGGGTATGCGCTCAAAGCTCCAGAACTCTCCACCACAACCTCAGTCACAAGGAAATGATACTGATCCCCAAGAGGAACAGTACCAAGACGGCTTTGATGAGCATGAAAAGACAGCAGAAGAGTCTATTGACAACACATCCTCATTCATGCCAAATGCTGAAAAGACCTCTGAACAATCCGTATCTTCAGTTGTCTCAAAGACAAGTGCAAAGACAGACTTGGAAGAAAAAGGATCTAAAAGCAATAAAGATTCACCAAAGTCACCAACGAGGCAAAGGCTATTGGAAGCTTAATAACTCACTACTAAAAGATGAACTGTACAAAAATAAAGTAATGCAAGAAATTAGGAATACAGTTTTAGAATATGGTCAAGTGCTTTCTAAGCAAGACCTACTGGAATTGATCAAAGTCAAGGTCAAAGAGACTAGCATTCGACATTCATCTCTCAGAAACCACGTTCAAAAAAGCAAAATTACTCACATTGAGCAAGATATAGAAAATGTAGATAAGAAATTAGTCTGTACAAATGATCATAACTTGATTGACAGAAGAAAAAATTTACAAACTGAGCTCAATGAACTTTACAAAGAAAGAACTGAAACAGCTTATATAAGGTCTCGAGTAAAATGGATCGAACAAGGGGAAAAGAATACAGCGTTCTTCCTTAACCTTGAAAACCAACATCAAAATAATAACTGTATAGCAAAACTTAAAGATGAAAATGGACACATAGCTCAAGATGATAAATCAATTTTAAGCCAAATTGAATCCTTTTACGCAAAATTATATACAGGACCTAAACAGTCTGATATTACCAACTAACTTAATGACACTAATTTTAAAAACACACTATCTCTAAATGATTCCTGTAGCTGTGAAGGCCTAATAACTAAAGACAAATGTGAGAAAACACTGATGAAAATGAATGGGAATAAATCCCCAGGCACAGATGGTCTCTCAGTGTTGAATTTTACAAATCCTTTTGGTATGAAATTGGGGATATATTGGTTGACTCTTTCAATGAGGCATTTATACAAAATATATTATCAGAATCGAGAAACACATCAGTCATGTCATTAATATACAAAAAGGGCGACAGAACTGATATAAAAAATTACAGACCAATAAGTCTTACAAATACTGACTACAAAATACTGGCACATATTCTTGCGAATAGACCGCATCATGCTTTGCATAAAATTATATCGACTGATCAAACAGGCTATATTAAAACACAATACATCGGCACAAACATTAGAAAAATACTAGATACAGCTAAATACTTAACCAAAAATGATAGTTCAGGTATTTTCTTATTTCTAGATTTTGATACAGTTGAATGGCCCTTCTTATTTAAAGTTCTAGGTAAATTAAATTTTGGTAAATGAGTTCATAAAGTTGATTAAACTTTTATACCAAGAACCATGCGCTATTTTGAAAAATAATGGCAGACAAAATAAATCTTAAATAAGGTATTAGACAAGGATGTCCTGCTTCTGCATTACTCTTTATTTTGGTGGTGGAGGTGCTTGCAATCAGACTAAAGGAAAGCAAATATAAGGACATTATTGTGGAATCTCATTCCAAATCAAAAGAGTTCAAACTAAGTCAGTATGCTGATCATACATGCCTTTTCTTAAAAGATGAAAAACAAATTGCAAGTGTTATTCAAGTGATAAAGAATTTCTCCGACATAGCCGGTCCAAAACTGAACAAATCCAAGACAGAAGGACTCTGGCTGGGTAAAGATAAGTTTCACCAATTTGGATGTTCAAGAGAAAACATAAAGTGGCCAATGAAACCTATCCGCAGTCTCAGTATATATATTGGAGGAGATCTGGAAGAGTGTAATGATCTAAACTGGTGGGCAAAATTTTAAAACGTGGAGAAGATTTTAAATTCTTGGAAGAGGCACTTAACTTTACTGGGTAAAATAACCATAATAAAGTCATTAATAGTTCCAAAGATTTTCTATCCGCTCAATTTCCTTGATCCACCAAATGGGTATACCCAAAAATGCTATAGTATCTTCTTTAAATTCATTTGGGGAAAACAAGATCTATTTAAAAGAATGACTCAGTTTAGCAAATATCAGTGAGGGGGGTTTGAATATAATGGATATTGATTCGCAAATGAGTGCATGTAGAGCCACATGGATACATAAAATAATAAACAGTCCTGGTGACTGGGCTTTCTTGGGCAAAAACTATATAGAACAATTTGGTCAAAATCAGCTCATTCTCAAAACCAACTTTTGCAATTCAAAATATCTACCAGACATAAAATCTATCCCATTGTTTTATCAAAATATTATTCTTTCATTTAATAGGTCAAAACAGTCTACTACAATATGTGACGAACAAAGTCTGCTTGACCAGGTGTTATGGGGAAATATGCATTTTCTGCATGAGACATCGATGCCAAAGCACAAACAAACTTTATTCTTTAAACGATGGATAGAGTCAGGCTTAATATATCTACGAGAATTTAAATTTACTAATGGTACTCTTGATGAAAACTTTCTATTTCGCAAGGTTAAAAATAAGAAAAATATATACTGTGAAATTTTATCTGTTAAAAAGCACTAAAACCATTTGAGCATATCATAAGAAAGATAAATACCAATGCAACAGATGAAAACTTAATAGATTCAGGGTTAGAGGTACTAAGCTCTGCGCGTAAAAGTAGGCTGATATATGAAAAAATTAAAAAGCAGAAAATAGTTAGACCTTACCAAGAAGAAATCTGGAAAACAGTTTTCAATCAGCATGACATTGACTTTCAAAAGGTATACCTATGCGAAATCAAATATATTCCTGATAGAAAACTGAGTGAGTTTAATTTTAAAGTTTTACATTTAATCTTGCCCTGTGGTCTAAATCTGAGAGAATGGGGACAGAAAAATGATATTTGTGTGATCTGTGGAGTAACTCATTGCATTGTGCATATGTTGTTTTATTGTGAAAAAGCAAGACAAATATGGAATGTAATAGGTCAAACATTCAATGTACAAGTATCCTTGAAACATGTAGTATTAACAGATTCAGATAATGACATGAGTTTTCTCTTTGCACTAGCATCTTTCCTTATTTATAAAGAATGGCTGTTGTTTAGTGTAAATGAAACATGGAGAACCCATAACATAATTGCATTCCTAATCTGGGAATTGAAGTCAAATTAAAAATCTACAGAAAGATTGGTGATAATTGGCAAAATATTTGTCACTATATCGAACAGATTACTAGCAAGAGTGATACGTCTTAAACTCTGCTTACAAAGTTTTTATTCTAAAAAATGAAAGTGCTTAATTCCTTTGATATTTACTTATTTTTTGAATAAACAAAGATGCAAACTACCCAATTGCCACTTTCCCTGCAGGTTCCTTGCACAGAACTGAACTAGACCTGCATTTTTTCGTGTATAGTAAATGCTATTATCATTATAAAGAGTATTTACTATTATTAGAGTAATATAGTAACTGTAGTATTGTAATTTACGCCTGTTATTTTAAGCCAAATTAATGTTTTGTTGTACACTTCATTCTACATACTCTGTACACTGTGAATTGATTAATTGGTTTTGTATTGTTTCTGCATTGCTAGAAAACACACCTGTCAGGACAGGACCCCCTGCAAATGATCTGGTGCTTTGAGGAAAAAGTACACCAAATGTAGGGTGATAGTTTGCTAATCTTAACATTCCACCAGAAGTATTGTTAATAGACAAACAGGCACACACCTCAAACTTTTTACCACTGGAAAGAGAGCTTAATATGCCAGTGGCCATAATGTTGGGTATGGCTAATTTGAAGCCTGAAGATCAGGAACCAAAAGTTATGTATAATGGATTACACCAAACTCATAAAATGCCATGATTTTGCACAAGAAAGCATCAAAAGTTACAGATAGACAGAAAAGAGATTATGACATGAAACTGAATTGACGAACATACTCTCTAGGAAATCTAGTGTATAAAATTGATTAAGTTACTAAAGTTGATCAAATTAATAAACTGAAAAAGGCATGAAAAGGGCCATACATAATCAGAAAATAACTCCAATTGTATAAGAAATTTAAAATACAAGGGTCAAATGTATAATATAAACTCATTTATTTTATGTATGAAGTGTGCTGCTTAAATATAGTCCACATAAGTTTATTATTCCTAAGCAGTTTTATTTTTTGAATTTGTGTATATGTGGGTCTGCTGACAAGTAGATCCAGATATTGTTATAATTTTATTTAGTGTCATTTTCAATATTTTGAAGTGTACCAACATAAAGATCTGCAAAAAATGTGACAGTTCCAGCTAACTTTACTTTTAGAATCTCCATATTTGTGGTGTAACTTGTTTTGGGTGGAGTTTCATTCACTTAACTTTTTACATATATATTTTATATGCAGTTGTATTTTCATTTCAATAATTATATATATATATATATATATATATATATATATATATATATATATATATATATATAATATATATATATATATGAAAATTATCGGTAATTCAAATATTATGCATTCCTTATGTATGATTTGTAGTTTGAGCTAGACTACATGGAGAAAGGCTATCCCTGTAAATCACTTCTGAACAAATAGGATGCTGAACAATAATGCTGAACAAATAGGATGGCCCATAGCTGTGAAGATAGGCTTCAAGAATTCCCATCCTTGCCCTGTTTGTAATATCATAGCTATGATTAAGAAAAGACATGCCATGCGATAACATTTTCTAAAAACTCTTGATGAAAAACCATATTAAAGAAGTGTACTGTTGTGTTTAGAGGTATTTGTTGCATTTTTTCTGTGCAGAAATGAATGTTGTTGTTTGGTATTGATTGCTTTGGTAAAACTTCTGACAACTCAAAAACATGTTATTGTTGACATTATTAAACATGTTTTGAGTATTCTTGCATCTGAGATCCTAAGTGTGACAGTGATTTACAAGAGTTATTGCACAGGCGCACAATTTAAAATCGCATTGTATTGCTCAGTTCTGATCATAAGGTTTATTGAGGGAAGTTGAGTGATCATTAAGTGTGTCTCTTCAAATATTAGCTTCAGATATAGGAGGAGGATGAGGGCATTAATTTTAATGTTGAGTTCAGTTCATTGATCGGTAACTTGTGTTTTCCAGCCAAGCACGAAAATTATTATATTTATTTTTTCATTTATTTATTTGTATACAATTGCATGTGATTGATACGGTTATTTTTTTCAATTATTTACATAAAATAACATACAAATGAAAAGACAGAAAAAAAATGTAAACACAACATTATGCATACAGAAGTAGAACACAACCACGCTATATTGTACAAGCAAAGGTCAGTAATTCACACATCTGAGTTGGAGTCAAAATGTCAAACTTATTCTGATCTATAAAACTGAGCATATCAATTATCACATCACCACACACCAAGGTATCTACATCTACATTTGTAATGAAAAGGTAATTCATAACACCAGTTAGCTGGCCTGATTGTACATTACAATTACATATTCCATATTTATAACAGATATAATTTAATGAATTGGACATGCAAGATTTACTACCCTCGACAATTATCTGTAATGTTAAGTTATTATAAATATTATTTGACTTTGCCAGGCGTATAAAGAACTTGATAACTCTTTTGTGTAGTTGACATTTTATTGGTATATCACTGCAAATGATAGGCAACAATACAGAGTGGGTATTGTAAGGAACACTTAATTCAAGTGATAGGCTATGGTTTTTCTGTCGGTTTCCATCCAAGGTTGGCAACAACTTATGAGACTCAGTACTATAGCAGGCTGAATAAAAAATGAGATACTCAAAGGTTCCCGAGATGTGGGTCTTGGTGAAGTTGGGTTGGATTACACTAATTTAAATCCTTACTGTGAACATTGGTATCTCTTGCTATTGTTCACAAGGTTTTGAATGTCCATTGCATTGTATGGTAAAAATCAAGCAGGAAAGTATTGCAGTACACAGAGAAAGATTTTTGCAAAGTATCATTCCATCCATTTGCATTGTTTGGTTTGGATGAGGCAAAAGATTTGGTTGACTACAGGTGCCAAACAGTGGATGTGGTTCACCATTTTTAGTTAGAGACTTGTCTATAGCTGAGAGTGATTCACCTTGTTTCTTGTATATTAGGGGTGTAACAGGAGCAGGTTTTAAGTAGGACAGTTGTAAACACAAATTGATTGTTTTAAATTGAATTCTAGGAAGTTTCTAGTTTCTTAGTTACTAGGTTTAAGATAGTTATTTGAGTTATAATCTGTTCGTCTGCCACTGTGGCTTAATCAACAGTTTGTAACTATGTTTTTTTATGAAGACATATGTTTAATAATACATGTATTGGTGGTGATTGTTTACATGCATTGATTTTAATGGTCACCAGGACCGTGTCTTACATTAAATGTGTTAGGGCTATTCATTTTCTAACATCTTTTGTTCTTATGAAATATTACAATGTAGTTTAGGTCCTATTTTATGTTGCACATTCAGTAATTGTCCAGTGATCATTTGGTCATATTTTTCTTGTGATTCTATTGGTCACAAAGACACAGGATTAGTAATGTAAAACAATCATTGTTATCATCCAACATATAATCTGATTGTTGGAAATTATACCATTATTATGTGCTTGTATATGCATGTGAATCTTTGTAATTTTTGTAGCAGGAACATTAATCTAAATCTACTGCTTTGCAGGCGCAATATCTTCCCCAAGGGGAACTCAGTGCGCTAACTAATCATGTATAATTTCCAAGTCATAGTGGGGGACGAGTCCAGGTCTGTATTCCGATGGTTGTGGGTGTGAACGTGGGGAAGAATCTAGGTCAGAAAAGCAGATTTAAAAAGGTGAGTTTTCAGGTGCTTCCTGAAGGATGTGACAGATGGACTGGTTCTTACATGGACAGGAAGTGAGTTCCAGAAAGCAGGTGCATGATGGCTGAAAGATTTGGTAAGATACTTATGAGACTTATGTATTTTAGAGTCAAAAGAAGGAACTTGAAGGAATTTGTATTTTGGACTGCTACGTCTGGTGTTCCTTGATAAGGTGTATGGATGAAGTTTATCCTTGAGGTACACAGGTTGACCATACTTAAGGACTTTATATGTGATCAACCCAATTTTGAAAAGAACCCTATATTTGACTGGTAGCCAATGTAGTTTTTCCTGATTTGGAGTTGTATGAGTGTACCTCGAGGATCTAGTGACTACACGACAGAGGGAGTTCTGAACACCCTGCAACCTCTTTAGCTCAGAAAGAGTGAGTGAGGCAAAGAGGGAATTACAGTAGTCAATTCGGCTACTGACGAGAGCATTTGCAAGGAGTATTGCTGTGTTAAGGTCAAGAAGATGGCGAATCCTATATAAATCTCTTATATGGAACCGAGTGGACTTAATGACTTGGGAAATGTGATCTGTGAAGGTCAGGTTGGAGTCGAACACCACTCCTAGGTTTTTGACATTTGAGGCAGGTGCCACTTTATTCCCAAGAATGTCAGTGGGAAAAAAGGGAATGAAGTTGTTTACGACTGTATTTTGAACCAATCAGGATGAATTCTGTTTTGTCTGGGTTTAATTTGAGTTTATTTGCAGCCATGAAATTTTGTATATCATTAAGGCAGTCTGTTAGAGCTGTCATTGACTGACTGAAATTTGATGGTGAAAGAGTAATGTATAACTGAGTGTCATCTGCGTAAAAGTGGTGTTTGATACCCCTGTGAGATCGAATAATTGAACTGAGTGGATTTGTGTACATGGAGAAAAGGAGTGGCCCCAGGACCGAGCCTTGAGGGACACCAAATTTTAAGTCCATGGGATGTGACAGTACAGAGCCTACCTTGACTGATTGAGTCCTGTCCGACAAGTAAGACTTGAACCAACTCAGAGCCAGTCCATTGATGCCATAGCATTCATATAATCTGTGGAACAGGATCGAGTGGTCAATGGTGTCGAAGGCTGCCGAGAGATCGAGGAGGGTTAGGGCTGTTGTACTGCCTTCAGACATATTGAGGAAAAGATCATCCTGTATATTTAGGAGGGCACTTTCCGTAGAATGGAACCTTCTATAGGCAGATTGGAAACCAGTCAAAAGACAGGACTCGTCCAGGTGAGACAGGAGTTGGGACGACACCACTCTCTCTAAGACTTTTCAAACAAAATTTAAATTAGAGACAGGCCTATACTTTTTAAGGACTTCTCTATCAAGGGTTGATTTTTTTAGGAGTGGAGTCACATGGGCCTGTTTGAAAAATTTAGGGCAGCTTCCTTCACGGAGTGATGCATTAATTACTGATGTGATAGGGGTGATGAGGATATCTAAAAATTCTATTACAAGGGTCTGAAAGATGATCTATGAGTATTCTATATTTACTTCTAAATATTTGATAAAAATAAATATTTCTGTATTGTCAAAAGAAATCCAAAATTTAGATTCATATGACATATTGTAGAAGCTAGTGGATTTTCTTAATAATAGCTGTTAAGAGTGTAAACAGAAAACCGGTTGTTGTTGGGTCATGGCTTATATGTAAACATTCAAAACAACCAGTAAACTATCAAGATATCCGAATGTCACATAATATGAACCACTTAAAGGCTAAAAATATACATTCCAGACTCAAAAAGCAATAAAGAACAAAACTTTTGAACTTTTAAATCACTTGTCAATAATGCCAGTTATTTTAGTATATACATGAAAAGTCACATTTACTATCATATTGTTGTATGGATTTCTATGTAATGTATTGAAATTGGTCATCATAACATATAACTTTTACTAAATGCCATAACAAATACAATTGCATTAAATTTTAAGGATATTTTCCCCAAAAGAATACCTAGTGACAGGAAACTTTGGGGGGATACATAATATATCAAAAATATGGGATTATGTTGGATTCTATGAACATGATATGAATCAATATGTAAAATATGCAAGGTTGGGTTATATAAAGAAAGTACAAGCAACTTATTTTATTATTTATCCAGCTGTCACCCAGAACAAAAGTTTACAGGTGAAGATCAGCATGAAACAAGTAAGCAGACGATTTTTTTGATTATCAGTTAAAAAAAACCCTACAGTTTAGAGTTAATCCAGACTCAAAAACTACACCTTAACATGACCAAATTTATTCTGGAGCATCTTTTACTAATGTGTATTGTTGAGTATTTACAGAACTTGTGGAAACTGTGGATCCTCAATGCAAAGTTTTATCACAAACAAGTTTGATAAGAACATTCATTCCAATGATGTTCTAGGAAACAAGAGATAAAAGTGACCCCAGGAGCAGTTGTAGCAACTGATGGGTGGACTTCTTTTGCCATATAAGGCTGAGTAACTGTAACTTTATATTTCATACACAAAGAGTGGAATCTGAAATCTGTAGTCCTTGCAATGAAGTAGCTCAAAGGATCTCACACAGCTAATTAATATTAATCACTGCATTCTCAGTGATATCCATATCACAGGTGAATAATTTATTAAATGCAAACAAAATATATCCTGTTCTAATGCTCCCACAGTTTTTGTACCTTGTTTAGTTATCTTATGACAGGATTACCATTTAATTGATCATCCAAGTCATTATATATCTGCCGATACCTGGTCCAGAACTCAGCCCAGGGCTGCTTAACTTCATTGATCAGATAAGAACTTGTTTAGTCACATTACACAGGCTGATAAAATTTGCAAGCCGGGGTCAAATTGTCACAGGTCTTCAGTCTTGCCCCCATTAGCCCGATAACCTATACAGTTATTTTAGTATATATATTAAAATAAATCAAACAAATAATGAAGAGCATGTAACATAAGAACAAAACTTGAAAAAAATAACATCAAAAATATACAAAACTGCTTACATAATAAATCTAATTATTTTCTAACAGGAGTTACTGACAATGCCAAAAATGTGGTCAACTGCTGGGAACTTCTGCAAAAACCTTTGATATCTTGCTTTGGACACCTGAATTTAGCTGCCAAAAAGGTCATGTCAGTTGACACTGTATCTCAGGTTGTGGCAGCAGTAAAATGATTGTTACTCATTAAACTGAAGGAGAAACAGGCACTGTTTGGAATTCAAGAACACAAGTTGACTCAAGATGTGGAAACCAGATGGAATTTCACACATGACATGCTGGCTTGAATGCTTAAGCAGCAGGCTTCAGTCACAGCTGTAATTTTTGAGGGTTCTAAGTCTGTTAAAGACTTGTCCCTAAATGCTAAGCAGGTCTCTGTCATGGAGGAGATGGTTGCTTTACTGGTATGACTGTTCATACCGGTACCGAATTGCAACCTCACAACAAATTAAAGCAATGGACAGCTTGGAATACCCCTAACACAGCCTGCTTTAAGGTATTCATACTAAACTTATAAAAAATAATGAATCAACACTTTTCACTCAGTGTTACCGTATTTTGAGTAATTCACTTACACCCGATAAGAACTGATCTTAAAGTCAAACTGTCACTTATCCTTTATGTTGTAAACTGGAGATATATATTCTATTAAAATATTTGTAATACTTCTGTTTAATTTGCTCCATTATTAGTGTACTTGAACACTGATTAACACAAGTTCCTAAATAGTGGATCACCTGAATAAAGGGAACAGTCATACCGGTACCGAATTGAAGCCTAACAACAAATTAAAACAATGGACCGCTTGGGCAGGGTTTCCCAGTGGTTGGATATAAATGGGCTGTTGGGACATTTGTTATAATATATAAGTCAGTACTAAACCCAAATTGTCACTCACCAATTGTAAAATATGTACAACTTTAATTTTAAAGCTAAAATTTCTTAACTCTTTGCTATTTGTCTATTTGGCATATCAGAAAAAAATGAATTTACTGTGTATTAAACATAACAATCCCCACTTGATTTACAATATGCAGCCTGAGTTAACACTCTAATTCTGGAAAGACACCAAAACAGTTCCACATGATTTATAAAATATCCCAACTTTATTTCAGGGCAAGTACCTTAGCAGCCGCACTCAATTTATAAGATGACCCAGTGAGCCCATAATCTATTTAAGGGAAGGGAATTAACCAGTCCCACTAGATTTATAGAATGACCCCATGAGTACCTAAGTTTTCATTTTTGGATCATCTTATAAATATAGTGTAATAGATTATGTGATCATTGGGTCATCAAATAAGTGGGTTTTATTGGGTATCTTCCCTGAAATAAATTACCTGCTCATTGTTCAAAGACTAATCATAATTCCACATCATCACTTCTTGAATATTTATGCTGCGTCATGCATTGTCAACATTTTTTAATAAGATCTTTTACTTAAGTAATTTCCAAGTCTAGGTCCAGAGCTTCTGATTGCAATGAAAAGCAAAAAAAATGTTTCTGTATGCATTTTGTTGTTAATACTTACAAAATACACAGTGAAACTCAATGTACACTGGATAAAGTGTTCCTGATGTACCTTGGTTTCATTTTGTCATTTTGACATGACCTGTTCAATGTATGGTACTGCTATCCTGTACCTTTCATTGCAAACTACCTCTTGTGACATGACATGTACACTGTTTTGTAGAGCCTTCCCACAACACCAAACCCAAAATGTTACAACTGATATGACCTGTGAAATGGTTTAAATTGTTTTTCCCGTTACAACCTCAACAATATGCTACAAGTGATATGATCTACAAAACGTTTTATATCATTTTCCCCAGTACATCCCATTCAATATGTTACAAGTGATATGATCTACACAATTTTTCCGACTGCTTTTATTTCTAATGAAATTTCTGAAAATCGCTTGTCTAGAAACTCCTTAGAGCAGACAGAAAAGCAGACCCCTTTGAACAGACAAAAGCCATTTCTCTACACAGGAGTGACAGAACATCAGCATATGTGACAAACTGACAAAATAATTTTATACCAAGCACTTTATCAATTATAATTACACTATAACATAAAACACATATATTTGGTGAATTCTTTACTTAATTCTTTTGACTAAAGGGATACTTATAAAACAATGAATCTGTAGAAAGTCATTTTTATCAAACAAAGAATTAAAACAATTAGTAAGCTTACAATATGAAACTTTCATCACTTTCAAGAATAAGTATTGTTGGTTCTGACAATCAGTATCTAATAACCTGTAGTACCCACTGCCCTACCACTAGCTGGTGGGCCATGGGATCCCAATTGGAATAAATGATTTAACTCCAATTTCTATCATAAGTTGCATTAAAAGAAACAAGGGAAGCCGAACGAAACCACAAGGCAGCATGGAAGGCAAAAACCTATGATACATGCAGTTTTTAAAGTACATTAGTGCACAAAAGAATAAGATAAAGCAACCAGGTAAATGTTTATTCTAGTTGTACTAATATGATTTTTCATGAGAAATAAGTTTCATAATTAATCCCAGTTATACACAGAAAAGACTGTGAAACATAGAGAAGTGCCCACTCTACAAGTAAATGAGGGATAGCGGCCCACTGAATTCCACAATGAGGAGCTATTGGCCAAGTTTGTACGTAATATGGGCTGACCAGATGCTGTGGAATAGATAGTAAGAATGGTGTTCACTTATTTAAAGTAAAATACAATTTATGAAAACTGCATGCTCAATAAAACAGTGCACAATTGGCCATGAAAACTACTGAAACTAGGCATGCCTGTGTAAAGTCCAAGGCAGCTATTGAAATATTCACATACAATATGTTTTGTCCATTTGTGCAGAAATGGAGTAAACCACATAAATAACGACATAAAACACAACAGGTAGGTGTTAAGCTTATTATCTGAGACTGGCTAGTTTTCACTTTACCAGTATGTGTTTTCCTTGAATGAAAAACATAAACCTTGTTCTTTCTTCATTTAAAATGTCGGTTGAATATGTTTAGACTAGTATGTGATGATTTTTTGAAATATGCAGAGATAATGATAAATTGATTACATGGTTAATAAATAAAAATTGTTCATTGACTATCAGTATATTTTGTGTGATAATGAGGGATATTTCATTTGGTAAAGGATGATTCTAATCCAAAAGACAAGGTAATATACAGGTACACTAACTGCAGGTGTAGCCATAAACAATCTATTAGTCACTGCAGCTGAGTTTTCTGGTTTCCATCTGTCAAACAAATGTAAAATTAATAATGAGCCTATCACTGGGTTTACAAAAATTCAACCAAAAATTTGTAGAGGAAAAATCAGTAGCTGTTCAACGTTAGTGGATTGTTATAATTTTCGAGAGAAATCTGCTTGAAAATTGCAATTTTAGATAAGAACAAATTGGAGTACCAGGAATTCTTGTTGAAATAGATGAAAGCAGATTTGGTAAAAAAAATATAACTGGGGAAGAGAAGTTGCTGGTTGTTGGGTTTTTGGAGGGACATACAGGGTTGTCTTTATTAAATTGTTGAAGAAAGATCCACTCGACTTTGACACCTTTATTAACATAAGTACATCAAGAAAGGCTCAATAATCCAATCTGATGGAAATCATATTCTCAACTAGAATAGGACAATTGCTTCCACTTAACAGTTAATCACAGTGAAGAATTTAATTACCTACCCAAGTCTGGCTTCCAAAAAGAGCTTTATAGTCCAGTAGAAATCTGAAAAATCGTGAACTTTAGTATAAACAAGGTTTCTTTGCTGAAATCAATTCTTTAGGGGGAGTAGATCAATAATCTGATGGGTGCCGCTCTAGCAATGTTGAGCAATTTTTTTTATTTAGCAAAATTCAAGATGGCTGCCATATCGGTTCTCTTCTATCAAAAATGGCTATTAACTTGTTATTTCTTTATCAATTTTTATGTGTAATATGTCATTTTTTTCAGACTTTTATACTCTATCACATGGTCAAAACAGATGTTAGTTTTTCCAAAAGTTTAAAATCGCCATAGTAATAGGCCTTCCCAAAATTATGGTTATGCAGTCATTTTACAATAAATTGCAGATGCAGTCAAAGTTGGTGCTTTATGTCCCATTCAACAGCCAGGGACATATTGGGACAGATTCTTAGCATTGCCACTTGTGGGAGCTGAACCCACACAGAGGTAACTGCCTGTAATTAGATCCCATATTTGCTGATCACTAGGTGTAGATGCAGTCTGTTATTGGCTAAGGTTACTTCGACACAGAATGCATAGATTTAAGATAGACATATCTATTAGCATAAATTAAAAAATCTTAATTACGTAAATGTACCTTTTATAAGCTACAAGCTTACCATGTGGGACTCATTGCTGTTCTTGGATGGCCACAAGGCATCATGGCCAACGTCTAAGAAAAATAGACATTTATAGTTGGCCGTAGCCTCAAGTTGTCGTCACGTGATAACCTGACCTTTCACCCTACTTTCTCATTGAAATTTTTAAACCTACCCCTCAGCTGTAAACATAGGGGAGGCAGGGTGGGACTCTTCTAAGTCCCACATGGCAAGCTTGTAGCTTGTAAAAGCCACATTTACGTAATTAAAATTTTCAATTTTATTGCGCTACAATAGCTTACCATGTGGGACTTAATGCTGAATGCAACCGCCGGGTGGCGGGGTTACATCTGAGACTGGAAGATATGTCAATTTTTCTTAGATTTTGAAATAATAGATTAGAATGAATGTTAGAAATACCAGTCTGAGTCCCATTTACAGTGCCGCAATCCCGTAGACCTGAATAGAAAGGAAGACAGTGCTAAAAACTGTCAAGATGTTTTGATTGCAGGACACAAGTGCAGCAGTGCTCACGTAGAGGTCTAAGGGTCCTTAGGGCCCCTCCACGAGAGACAAACCAGCCCAATGGTTGGAATTCCTGTAAAGTTTTTGCCACCGAATATGAGATTAAGACCTTAATACATATTATATTTGATAAACTAAAATACAAAATGACCTTACCAGTAACATCTTGAGAGGTAAAACTATACTTAGATCCTGAGATTAGACTCCTGAAGACTTGGTTGTAGCGGATGTGCCCCTCCCCCTTTTTTTTTCTTTCCGAAGACAACTAGTCTGAGGGGAAGGATCTAGGACTTGTTGTGCCGCCACTACTGGTCCCAGATACATACTGTTGTCGTTGTCTGACCAAGTAAGGTCTTTTAGGTAAAAATTTGTAAATATGTTGTGAGCTTTCCAGTGACAGGCTTGCATGATTTGGTCCACCGATACTCCACCGTAAAAGGCCTTTGAAGCCGCGAAGGCCCTAATGTCATGCGCTTTAACTTGGACCAAGTCCAAGGCTTGTTGGTCTGCTTGTTTGTAACAAAGTAGAATGGTTTATTTCAACCAAGAAGAGAGAGTAGCGGGTCTGATATCTGAGGTATGTCCTTTCTTGAAGGAAATGAAAAGGGATCAAGACCCTCTCAGGTCTTTGGTTCGATCCAAATAGTACCTCAGGGCCCGCACCGGACACAGGGTCCTGTCTTCTTTGAATTGTCTATCTACAATGGTAGTTAGATCAGGAATAGTTACTGGAGACACACTTTGAGAACCTTCTCATGCTAGTTGGTTTTTGGCTATGAAATCAGAAGAAGGAAAGAAGGGCAACCTTTTCCCATTGGCCTAGATTAGATACTTTATTTGCAACCCAGGCATGGATTTCGCTGCGGCGCTTGCCGGAGGCCAAAGCTAGCAAGAAAGCAGTTTTCAGAGTAAGATGTTTGAGGTCTGTGTCTTTCATAGGCTCAAAGGGTGCTTTTGTGAGCTCATTGAGAACAACAGAAAAGCTCCACTTAGGAAGATTCCTGGAACTTTTTGGATGATCCCTGTGAAAACTGGAGAGTAACCTATGAAGGTCTGAACTTTATGCAATATGGTGGCCCGCTGGGCCCAAAGTGTCAAGAATGGCCGTCCTATTTAGATCTTGGTACAGGTACATGAAAAAGTCTGAGACCTGTTTCACAGTTGAAATGGAGAAATCCACCAAATTTTCTCTGCACCATTTCTCAAATAAGGCCCACTTTGACTTGTAGATGGTTCTTGTTGATGCCCTCTGAGGTGCAGCAATTCTCTCTGCCACCTCCACAGAGAAGCCTTGTTCTTGGAGCTGTCCACTCCTAGACACCAGGCATGGAGGTGGAGATGCTGTGGATTGCTGTGGAACACATAATTGTGGGACTGTTTGAGAAGAGTCATTGACACTGCAAGTTGTAGTGGGATCTCTGTTGAGCTGCACTAGGTCCCAAAACCAGGGCATCCCTGGCCAGCCTGGGGCTATTACGATGATCAGGCAATAGCATTGCCTGATTGTTTTAATCACCCTGTGAAGGAGAGCCGTCAGAGGATAAGCACAGACAGTGAGACCCATCCAGTTTATGTTCAGAGCATCTATGTCCCAAGCCTTTGGTCTGGGACAAGAGATACGTACAGTGAAAGCTTGTGGTTCAGATGAGTGACAAATAGGTCTACATGAGGTGTGAACCACTTTTGGCAGATCTGTTTGAACACCTGCGGATGCAGTGACCATTCTGTTGACTGCACTTGGTTCGACCTGGACAGGGGTCGGCCATCACATTCAGACACCCTGGAATGTGTCTGGCTTTCAATGTTGTGTACTAGTGATGGCACCAGGTCATGATCTTCCACAGGAGCACACATCTCTCCTGAGTGATTTCCTCCTTGTTTATCTAGTTTATGTAGGCTACCACTGTTAAGTTGTCTGTTGCAACTAGCACTGTTTGGTTCTGGCACTCATCCTTGAAGCTTCAAAGGGCCAGAGTGACCACCTTCAATTCTAGGACGTTTATGTGTAGCCTTTTTTCCCGGTCTGACCACAGACCCTTTGTTGAACTTTGATCTAAGTGAGCGCCCCAACCTTCTTTTGAGGCGTCTGTAAAGAGTTGGATACTGTGGTCTTTGGGATGAAGGTCTGCACCTCTCATCACGTTTGAGAGATTTTGCCACCAGTCTAGGTGTACTGAAATGGCTTCTGTCCAAGGAAGGAGGCTGTCCAGTGACTGAGGATATCTCCAATGCTCCTTGAGGTGAAACTGAAAGGGCCTCATGTGAAGGCGTCCCTCAGGGACCATTTTCTCCGTTGAGGCAACCAACCCAATTAGTGACATCAAACATCTTGCAGTCACAACATGTTTTGCCTTGAGTCATAGGATCAAATCCTGAAGTTTGAGCCATCTCTCTTGAGTGGGTTTTACAAGGGCTGAGTCTAGGTGGTATTCGTAGCCCACGAACGAAAACACCTGAGTAGGTTTCAGTTCTGATTTTTCCTGATTTATAATCCACCCCAAGGACTGGGTTAGGTCTACACTGCGAGTGAGTGTTCACTTGGGCTTCCTCCTGAGACTTGGACCTGATCAGCCAGTCGTCCAGGTATTGGTGAGTCCTCTGGAGAGGGCCATTAGCTTCACTTCCTTTACAATCATTGTAAAGACCTGGGGGCTGTGGCTAGTCCGAATGGGAGGGAGGTGAACTGGAACACCTGGGACCTGTAGCAAAACCTTGAGTTTGGGTGGATGGGGATGTGAAGGTAGGCGTCCGATAGGTCTATCGACGATACCCATTCCCCTGAAATCAGGGAGGTCCTGATGGACTCCAGAGTTTCCATTTTGAACTTTTCTACAAGTAGAAAAGTGTTGAGCCTGCTTAAGTCTATTACTAGCCTCCACCTTTGGCGAGAATTGGGGACTAGAAACAGGCGACTTTAAAACCCGAGAGATTTTACATTTTCCACCCTTTTGATTGCGTTCTTTGACAGAAGAGACTGGATACAATTGGCTAGAGCTTGGTCTTTTTGAAGGGTCTTGTATTCTGATAGAATCAGAGAGAATCTGACCAAGTTTGGCTTTGAGAGAAATGGCAGTACGTAGCCATTGGTGATAATGTTTAACACGTTTGATGAAAGAACGGAGGTGACCTCATACTGGTGGACTGAGGGAGGCTTTGAAGGAGTCATTGGGGGAGGGGTTTCCACGCCCTCATCCCCTATTGTGGGGTCAAAAACGACCCTTGGAGCCATAGGGGCGTTTCTTGTAGGAGCCTCTTTTCTTGTTTTGTGGGGACCACAAAAGGGCTTATTTTGATAGGGTGCGAAACGCTGAGAGTCTTTAGAGGTGCCTGTTTTGAGGAGGAATTCCTCTTCCTCCTTCACAAGTTGAGACTGGAACAAGGAGGAATGCCAAAAGGGTGAGTTCCTGGCGTCTTGTTTCCCCTAGATGTGGATGTAGAAGGATCATTTCGGCTTCGTGCCTGAGCAAGCTGGTGTTACCCATGGAATATAGCTCCCTCTGGAGTATATGGGCCAAGGATTTGCTAAGGCATGTGCGAGCTCTGTGTTGAATAAGAATAGTCTATTCACAGGCTTCTTGATATCCACATTTGGCTGCTTTCTGAATCTGAGATTTGACCTTCTTGATGGTCGACTTCAGACTATGTTGGCACTTCTCAAGAGTGACATTACAAGAAGATGAAGTCTTGGCAAAGGCAGCAGTATAGTTAAGAGTGGATATATTTTGCCTAGCTTGGTGTTCCAATTCCTTAAGAATTGGCAGGGGAACCTTGCCCATAGGGGCCCCAGGGGGTTTTGGAGTAATATAGATTTTTGAAAAATCTGTATTCAACTCCTGCATTTTCTCCTCATAACAGAGCTGTCCCACCTTGTACCACTTTGTAGTGGCATGAGGAGGTTTGATATATTTACCTTCAGGTAAATTAGCGGCCTTGAAGTCATGCTCAAATTTATCAAAGGCATCCTTGATAACAGAGCTAAGGGGGAGCATGGAAGAAGGACCTCTTGGTCTTAGCTGTTGACGGCCTTTCTCATCATCTAGACCCATTACTGTAGATGACCTAGGCATAGACTCCCTGGGGTCAGGGAGTGAAAGAATGCGCCTAAAAGTGTCCACCTCTTCAGCATACTGGGAGGGAACGTCAGCCAGGGCTACTTCCCTATATAAGGGGGCTCTGGATCATGTTGAGGTTGGTCTTGATCAGAGTTAGCCCCAGAGGGCTGAGCCCCAGAGGGCTTAGAAGACCTGTGTTTAGCCACGGAGGACTGATCTTCCTTTGAGGAAGACGAAACATATCTGGACCTAGATTTATATCTACTCTTGTCAGCATGTTTTGTAGGTTTGGTAGATGACATCCGAGGTTGGTCGGATTCATCAGAGTATTGGTCCGAGGCAGATCTTGGACCAATATCATGCTTCCTATGAGAGTGAGTGTCTGGCTCATGAAACCCTATGGCAGAAGGATGTTACCTAGAGAAGAAAGGATTGCCAACTACAGAATATCAAGGGGCAGGAGAGTTGTTGAAAACGCTTTTGGCATCCTGGGTCTGAGGAGGCCTGACGAAGCCTGGGACTGGACATTTTGTTGATGGCGGGAAATAAGAACCGGTTTCAGTTGTGAGAAATATCAAACATGTTTGATTTTTCTCACGGGCCCAACCGACAACTACCGACCCTTACAGAATGCCTAGGACTAAGCAAATATTTGAAACCAACTCCCAAAAACCCTTAATTGGGGAGCTTAGTCGTGTGGTGGAACATCCACATTAGATTTACAGTCAGGAATCAGGATATTGGCAGGTTGAAATGGATCCAGCTGACAAGGAAAAGACAGCATTTGTATGCAAAGGTCTGTTCTAATTAGTGATCTCAACGGGTATCCGGGTACCCGAACCCTGAACATTTACCCGAATCCGAAATCACATACCCAAGTACCGTCGAAATCACTACCTACCCGGTCCCACTAAAAAGGGTTTATTGAGAACACTAGTTCTAATTCAACCTTTTTCCTTTTGGCCTCACCAATGCCGCTTCTACTTTTGAAAGGTTAATGGAGATGGTTTTAGCTAGACCACAATATCAGATTTGTATGATATATCTGGATGATGAGATTGTCTATGACAAAAGCTTTGAAGAAAGAATCCACAGGCTTAGCAAAGTATTCTGCAGGCTCCAAGATGCAGAACTGAAGCTGAAACCACAGAAGTGTGTCTTGTTCCAGAAACAAGTGACATACTTGGGTCATATTGTCTCAGAAAGAGGGGTTGCTCCAGATCCAGCCAAAATTGAGAGCATGAAAGGTTGGCCAACTCCTACCAATGTGACTGAAGTGAGAAGTTTTCTTAGGCATGCAGCATACTACAGGAGGTTCATCAAAGACTTTTCTAGAATAGCATCTCTGTTGCATAGGCTGACGGAAAATGGCAGAGTATTTAGCTGGGATGAGACATGTCAGCCTTTGAGAAGCTCAAAGTCCACCTCACTTCGGATCCTGTTAGCTTACCCCAAACTAGAAGCCAAATGCATACTAGACACAATTGCCAGTGATGTAGCCATTGGTGCTGTCTTGTCCCAGAAGTTTGAAAAACAAGAACAATGCATATGGTGGGTGTTTATCCAAAGCAGAATGTCAATATTGTGTGACTAGAAAAGAGCTTCTAGCAATAGTTCATTTTGTCATTACCGCCATTACTTGTTTAATTTCAACTAAATGATCCAGACATTAGGAAGATGCTGAAACTGAAGGAATCGAGTCAAAGGAAGCCCTGTTGGCAGGACATCTCATCCAAGAATGAAGTGGTCAAAGCATATTGGTTCTTGTGGTCTCAGCTCCATGTCAGAGATCGGGTGTTGTACAAACTGTGGGAAGAAGAAACATCACAAACCGGGCATTGGCAATTAGTTTTACCAGCAGAACTCAAGAGATTCTTGAAATGCTGCATGACTATGTCACGACTGCACATTTGGGACAGCACAAGACATTAGCAAGAGTCTAGCAGTGTTTCTTTTGGCATAAGTTGAAGGAGGATGTGAACAAGTGGTGTAACAATTGTGAAACTTGTGCCAAGAAAAAGATGCCTTTTCCAAAGAACAAACCCCAGATGCAATCTTACATTGTTGGATGTCCCATGGACAGTTGTGTTGGATATACTAGGACCACTTCCTAAGGCTTCAAAGGGGAATGTGTACATTTTGGTGGTAGCCGATTATTTTACAAGATGGACAGAAGCATATCCCATGCCAAATCAGGAAGTGATCACTGTTACCAAGAGACTGGTGAACGAATTCATTTGCCGTTTTGGTGCACCATTGCAGATTTTGACAGATCAAGGGGCACAGTTTGAGTCACAGCTGTTTTGTGAAATGTGCTATCTGTTGGATACAAGCAAAACTAGAACAAATGCTTATCACCCCCAAAGTCATGGTATGGTAGACAGGTTAAACAGAACTTTAGCTAACATGCAATTCTGTTTGTGAAGGATCATCAGAGATTGGGATGTCCATGCGCTAGTGCTGATGATGGCATATTGTTCCACTAGACAGAAAACCACCAGTCTATCGCCAAACAAGATGATGATGAGTCAAGAAGTGAATATACCCATAGATTTGCTGTTTGGAGGACCAGTAGAAGCTAAAGAAACAACCTATGGATCAGAATATGTTGCTGAGTTGCAGGACAAATTAAAACTTGAACATGAATGAGCAAGAATTAACTCTAAGAAAGGTGCAGAAAGGCAAAAGAAGTTGTGATATAAAGGCCACATCACAGGACTACAGGCGAGGCCAGTTTGTATGGGTCTACACCCCATGTAAGAAGAAAGGGGTAAGTCCAAAGTTTTGGTTCAGAAGTATTGGGATGGCCCATTCTGAGTCATAAATAAACTGAGTGATGCTCTTTACAGAGTGCAGGGGTCGGCCAGATCAGCATGTAAAATCATCTATTTTAATAGACTGAAACTAGCAGATGGAAAAGAGAGAATTCCTTGGATACCTGGAATAGAACCAGAGGTGCTACTTGAACAAGGGAACATAGGAGACTCAGTTGCAGGTGATAGAAGAATCCAGAGGGTGGATAGTGGTACTAAGATGGATGAAGAGGCTGACAACACCAAGAAACAGGAAGTCATGGTAACTGAGAAGGGCCCTCAAGGCCAACATGAAAGATTAGCTTGATGTGCAAGGCTCAGAGGAGCGAGATAAAAGTCAATGCACAAGAGTAACTCCGATGGGTAGCTGTCATTGATCTTAAAGGATAAGCAGGGCACCCAGGCGACTTATTGAAGAGATCTCATCCAGTTAAACTTTTGTTGTACCCACATAGTGAAGTTTTCTGCTATATAAGAATGCAGCTAGATAAGAATGCAAGAATGTGCATCAATGCAGCACAGGTTCCCACCCAAATCCCCACTCACTCAAGCTTCCCAAGACTTGTTGATGTTTTTTCTCCTGTTTGTATTCATTTAGATGCCAGGTTCACATATTTGCCATATCTGTGACAAAATTTTCTCTGCCAAACCAAAAATCAAAAGACACATACAAATTTCCCATGGCGAAGGGAAGAGTACATTGTCCATATTCTAACAGAACAAGGACCAGAGTGGATGATCTGAAACACCACCACATAGTCAACAACCAAACAGTAAAAGTTGCAGAAGTGGCCAAAGATAAAATTATCATAAAGACTGTCTCTGCAAGCTACCACTCTTAAGAGAAAAAGAAGGTAAAGGAGAGTGAATCTTCGGCTGCCAGTAGTGCTACCACCAAGAAGAACAAGCCCAAGAAAATGGAGAAAGAAGCCATCCTGGAACCACTCATCGGACAGCTAATTTTCCCCTGAAATCTCAACATAACGGACAGCATTCAAGGCAGTCCATCTTTGTACCAAAGATTAGACAACACGATCACACTGGCTGTGGGACAAGTTGAGGTTGCAAAGCAGACTGAGATGGAACAAGCAGTGGCTTCCATTTGCCAACTCAACAGACGCTTCAATAGAAACATCACCCCATACTGATGTGGAACCACAAGTAGATGAGAAGCCAGATGCTGATACTCTTATTCCACGGGAAGCTGTGACAGTCATAGGAATAGTAGCAGGACCATGGAATGTGCCAGCTGTTGAAGGAAAAGCAGAACTTGACGTTGGAAACATGAATATTCCAAACTGTGAGACGGCAGCAACTCAGTACTCTCCCCAAAAGGAAGTGCTATCAGTTGAGCCTAACCCACCTGCTGAAGCAATCCCTATCATGCACCCACCTCAAACCTAACCTATATTTCATAACCCGATCTACCTAGAAACCCATTGCCCACACAGCATCAAAATTCCTACTTACATCCACATTAGAAGAACAGTGAAGAAACCAAATAGAGAAGTAGTGAAGACAAAGGAAATTTTGGTCAACTGTGCATGTTGCCCACCTTCAGTCATACATATGGTAGTCACAGTAGACCCGACCACAATGAGACACGCAACACAGTCAGGACCATCCTCAGTATTTTCAAGTTCAACTAGAGAAATATACAGCAGTATCATGAGTTAGCAGCTTCATGATGATAAACTATTAATTAAGGCAATGTTGCATATTGGACATAATTTATGCGAATGCTGATTTTTAGTTTAAAGGCTATCACCCCTCCAGTCCATTCTCAGTATCGTCCCACTGGTCATATGACCTCTCACAAGGTAAATATATGAGCCGTGGATTGCCAGATTCAAAATCAGTAATGAATTCCGAAGTCAACATCAGCAGCAGAAGAAGGAGCAACTGAGAGAGCAAGGTGGGCAGAGCAGCAGAAGCCATATATTCAGGAGTGAATACTGGCTTTAGCCAGCCTTCCAGTAGCCGCCAATAGCTACCCAAACCCAATACATCCATGTGGGATGCCAGTAGCCATCTGTAGCCACCAATAGCCACCCAAACCCTATACATCCATGTGAGATGCCAGTAGCCATCTATAGCCGCCAGCAGCCACATATATCCAACTATAACATGACCAGCCACATATAGCCACCAGTAGCCATTTATACTCGCCAGTAGCTGCAAATATAGCTGCCAGTACACCCGTGGACATAATTGTGAACGGACATAATTGTGAACGGCTATGCAGCATCATATACAGTGGAGAGCAGTTGGAAGAATAAAAAATTTGAAAATATCAACTAATGCATGCTACAGTACCTTATTTAACATAAACTTGTTCCTGAATCCACTATTATCCCATATCATGTAACAAATCTACAAAAAATATCACACTATTCACGTGAATTTCAAGATGGCAGCAGACCTTCACCTTAACATGGGAGCCATGTGGGTGTATTTTTATTTGTAAACATTGCTATTGCAGTTAATATGCATACAAAACAATACATCTTCTTTTGAAAAATATATTTTTTCTTTTCAAACTATAACTACAATAAAAAAATTGTCCAATTTGTTTTGATTATATTTTGACATGTTTTATTTACTGCTGTTCTTGGATTTCATCATAGCCTCATTTTGAGTTTGACAGTTCTTGGTAAACATCATCAAAGCACCTGTCTGGTAAATATGCAAATATATTCTTTCATATGTTATATTTTTACCCCATTTATAAAATCAAGTTTTAATTAGAATATATAGATATTTTTGGAATTAAAATTTAAGTAAAATGTCACCGTTTATTTTATATGAGCAATTGTTTATTTAGGCATTTTGATTTTGAATTCTGGGATTCTATTGATCTTCACAACCGGAAAGCACTAAAACTCAAAATTACAGTAAGGTATGAAAATTTTGCCCTAAACTTATCAAAATTCAGGTTGTTAATGTAATTAATGAAAGTAATGGTAGCATGTGGTATAATGTAAGTGAGTGGAATGAAAATAAGTGTAAATGTGACTATATAATTTATTTATATTTAATGGTAATAGGAAGGAAATAGGAACTCAATTCTTAAAACTTTGGAAATTGTTGCTATTGAAAATACATTTATAAAATTGGAATATTATTAAATAATAATCCCCACATGATAATTAAATTATTTGATTTTTATAAATTCCTTTGTTTGAATTAGCTTTTGGCTCAAAATGGCAAAGGAGAAGAAGCTTGCTAAACAGAATAACGACAGAAAAAAGAGCAAACACAGGAAATACACAGACAAAAATTTAAAGATGGCTGTAAATGCCATTAGGTATTTCACCAAATTTATTTAGAAATAATTTTATGCCTGAATTAATAATTCATGCATATTATTAAAATTAAGTAATTTTAAAAGCTAAATTCATGATTATACATGAAGCTTCTCTCCTGGATTTGCATACAGTATGTGTAATTGTTGACACAGTAAATGCTACAAAGATAAAGTCAGTCACATTTCATGAAACCTTTACTTGTGCAGAAAAGTATTTTAACAAGTCTTACATTTTAAAAATGTGTATCTATAGGCATAATGCAACATCGTATGGTCAAGCATCCCTTTTATATGGTGTACCAAAAGCAAACCTTTTTAAATTGAACAAATACAAAGGAATTTTCAAACCCATTGGAAGGAAGTCTATGCTATCCAAAGGTCAAGAGGAAAGCCTGGCTGCCTACATGATGTCATTATAATTGGATGTTTGCAATTTTACATTGAAATATTAATTTACATAAAAAATTTTACCTTCCCGGATAAGAATGAGATGTGAAATTTAGCTTATCATGTTAGTCTTGCTGATTTTTTGAAGATTTATCTCCTTTAACAATTTAACATTTGTAACAGAAAGATAATATTTGTACAAAACAAAATTGCAAATTTAATAAGTAAATTAAATTTTTATAAGTTAATACCCTATCCAATGGACAATTGCTAAACCGGTCGGCCCGCCAAATGCCAGAAAAAGACGTCCTGTGTTACCACTGGCTGGCCGGTCCGTAGTGCTGTGCACTCCCCAGATGGCACCTCGTACTTCCTTCCTATCTAGACATTCTGACGTCATAGCATCTTTTTCGTTGTCTAAACCTCTTAGACCCCTAGTAAGCTGATAGTGGGGTCGGTGGGAGGGTCTTGTGTGTCCATTGGATAGGGTATTAACTTATAAAAATTTAATTTACTTATTAAATTTGCAATTTTATTGCGTTAATACATCCTATTCAATGGACAATTGCTGAATAACTACCGCTTGGTCGGCGGGTAAGTTACTAGGGACTCATGTGAACTCACAAGTAATAGTAAATTTTAACCTACGGTCTAGGCTGACTTCGTCAGGAGACCTATAGGTCCAGGCCTGGGTTGACTTTAAGGTCAGGAAACCCTGCAAGGCCATGGTCGGTTGCCAGCAGCCGGTTACCCGGGGCTATACCGCCGTCGCCCCCCCTGTTTTGCAGACATGCTCTAAGGTAGGGGAAGAGAGGGATGAGTTCAGTCCCAGAATGCAAATAAACCTCCCGAAGGAAGCACGCCACACTTAATTCTTATGTACATGAAGAACTGTTATGCATATATACAAATCTCCTCAATCTAGGGCCACTTGTGGATCTGCTGAGCAGCCACTACCGAGCCCAATTGGTAAAGCTCTGAATCAGCCCAAGCCCCGCCCTTCATATAGAACTGTGTGAAGGTATTGTGACTTCAGTGGTAGGCTGACAAGATTGGATCTAAGGAGACTCCCGACTGGAAGACCTTAGAAGCAGTAAAGGCCCTGACATCATGGGCTTTAACCTGATGTTAAATGTGGGCCTCCTGGTCAGAGAGCTCATAACATAGGATGACAGTCTGCTTGATCCAAGAGGAGATAGTGGCAGGTGAGATGTCTTTGTTGAAACCTTTCTTAAAGGAGACAAAAACCACCTCCTTATTCTGCCTGATGTCTGAGGTCCTGTCCCAATAGTAGCACAATGCTCTGACCGGACAGAGGGACCTGTCAGACTTGAGGGATCTATCCAGAGTCGGGGCCAGAGCTGTTATAACCCCAGGGGCCACACTGGACCCTCTATGGCCAGCTGATTCTAGGATAGAAAGCTGGGTGATGGATACAGGGACCAATCAGATTGGTGTCCAATATATCAGTTTTGCCAGGCATGAATCTCACTTTTGCACTTCCCCGACCCAAGGGCCAAGCGGAATACCGTCTTGAAGGTCAAATGCTTCAAGGGGGCCTCCTTGATTGGATCAAATGGAGTCTTAGCTGGTGCACGGCCAGTGAGGAGTTCCAGGAGGGTATGCCACTCCTGCCTTTGGGTCTGTCTCTGAGGAAACTATCCAGGAGACGAGCGAGATTTTCGTCCTTACTGATGTTGAAGGGTGAATTTCCCAGTTTATCAACAATAGCTGACCTATAACCATCAATGGTGCTGGGCTGTTTGCCAAGCATGTATCTCACTTCTACGCTTGCACAAACCCAGGGCCAAGAGGAAAACTGCCTTGAAGGTCAAATGCTTCAAGGAGGCCTTTAATTGGTTCAAAATGAACCTTGTCAGCTGGTGCAAAAACCAGGGAGAGGTTCCAGGAGGGGGTTCCCCTCTGGCCTTTGGGTCTGTCTCAGTGGAAGCTATCCAGGAGACGAGTGAGATTTTCATCCTTACTAACATTGATGGGCAAATTTTCCAGACTATCAGCAATGGCTGACCTGTGACCATCAATGGTACTGGGCTGCAACTTCCTGTCCTGAAACAGGTACCTAAGGAAGTCAGCAACTGACTGTACAGGTGGTGCCCGAAGTCCACCTGATGAATGATACATCACTTGGTAAAAAAGACCCATTTGCCTCATAGACTGATCTGATTGACCCCCCTTTGAGGAGCCTCAATTCTTGCTGCCACTGCCTCAGACAAGTCCTGCTCCTCGATTGCTGAGGCTCTAGGAGCCCTGCATGGAGATTAAGATTTGTCAGATTTCTGTGAGGAATCTGATCGAATGGCTGTGAACAGGCTGGGCAGAGCTCAGCGGGATGTGGCTGGACATGGCCACTAGATCCCAAAACCAAGGCATGTTGGGCCACCCCGGAGCAATCAGAATGATTCTCTTACATGGGGAGTCTTGCAACTCCTCCACCACTTTGCGCAATATGGCTGATGGTGAGAAGGTGTATGCTGTTAGATCCTACCATGGCCGACTGAGCACATCCACTGCTGTGGCCAGGGGATCCGGTACCGGTGACACAAAACAGAGGCAACTTGTTTTTTTTTTATTTTTAACATTTTATTGAATTTACAGTTCATACAGGAATAGGAAAGAACAAAAAAGAAACTTTACAGAGCCTTTGTGTATGTGTGAAAAAACAGCTAACAGAAAATAGATATCTTTTAAAGCATTTAAAAGAGTAGTACAGTGTGGCATACATATTTAAGATAAGGTATCATTATTGCATCAACTCAGTAGATTATCCCAATGCTGAAGAGTATCCACATTAGGAGAAATGCTTTTAGTTTTAAGAATATAAATTTCATCTTCAATTCTATTTTTCATGATATTTTTAAAATGACTAAAATTCAAAACACTCTGCCTTTTGTAGGTGTACACAAACCATTTAGAATAAAGGATTACAAAATTAATTTGACACAACAAACTATCTTTAACACATGGGATTCCCAACAAAATTTCTAACACAGTTAAATCAATTTTTACTTGAAAGGCTTCCAGGATCAACTCTCTTACTTTCTCCCAAAAGGGAGTTACACTGTTACAGTAAAAAAAGAAGTGTTCAATAGTATCAACATTCTGGCAATCATCACAGTATTGAGAGGTACTAACATTCCATAAGTAAAGGTTATAATTACATGTGATAAACCTATTTAAGATTTTATATTGAAAACTTTGCATTTTTGGTTCCGAACATATTATATTAGGAAGTTTAAACAGAACAGACCATTCAAAATTTTCCATAAATGGGTAGTATTCTATCCATTTGTTTACAGAAATAGGAAATTTGCCCTGGCCGGACATGAAGACAAAATTTATTATCTCTCCGGTCAAGTCCAGCACCGATAACAGGTTGTTGAGAGGTGTGATAAGGGAAGGTTGCTTGGCAGTAGCTTGGGACACTGTCATATCACCAAGACCACTGACCGGTCTAAGAATTCTCTGTAACCAAATAAACCTGAGGCAACTCTGTCCAGTACCCAGACTCCATACTCGGTACTTTACTGTAACTAGTAACTCTCTGTAACAAAAAACTAGCAGGCTGGGGTCATCAATGAATTTTGACAGCTACTGGTCTATATTTAGCCAGCTTTTTTTTTTATGTATCCAGTTGGGTTGAAGCACTGTACAGTAAGGACTGTGTAGCCAACACCCTGTTAGTAGACTTTGTAACCCGTAGGTTGAAGCAAGTGTACAAGGCTGTGTATCCAGTACCAGCCGGTACACTCTGTAGCCAGTTGTTGAAGCAAGTGTACAAGGCTGTGTAGCCAGTACCAGCCAGTACACTCTGTAACCAGTTATTTGAAGCAAGTGTACAGGGCTGTGTAGCCGGTACACTGTAACCAGTTGTTAAAGCTACTGTATAAGGCTGTGTAGCCGGTCGGTGCACTGTAATCAGTTGTTGAAGTAACTGTACAAGGCTGTTTAGCCGGTAGTCGGTCGGTACATTCTGTAACCAGTTGCTGAAGTAAATGTACTTACAACTACCTTGTGTTGAAATCAGCTGGCTGTAGGTTTCGCCATTAATTAAAGTATTTCTTATGAACGCACGTCTTATTGTAGATTTGACAGTTGCTGGGAAAGCCCTTGAGATCTATATATAGAAACAATTGTTGGTCGGTGTGTCACATGACCAGTTTCCTGGTCGGAGGGACAATGTGATTGGCTGATTGGAGATGATGATCAACTTCGTGACCTGGTCGGTGAATCACATGACCAACTTCGGGGAAAAGCCCTCACTGGACGCGTTCTTTCTTTATATCACAGTAAATGTGAGCTGACCGGTCGACTGATGCCTGTAGCAGAGAAGTCTGTACCAGTGTGCTGGAGGTGAATTTCAGGAAGTAAAAACTAGAGTCACAGTAGACGCGAGTGCAAATAATGCACTTCCAATCCTCTTGTTCGGTGAATCACGTGATAAACTTCATGACCTAGTCGGTGCACCACGTGACCAGCTTCGTGATTTGGTAGAAAGGACACGCGATTGGCTGACTGGATATGACATCAGAGGTCGCGTTCTTTTGTGCTGGCCGGTCAGCTGATGCTTTAAAAGCAGAGAAGCCTGGACCGGTGCACTCTGTAGATGTGTAGATGAAAATCCTTCTTCTTTTGTGATAAAACCAGTGAACTGGCCATCCACAACCCCCACTACCGACAACAAAGCCGGGTCTGCAAGGGAGGGACTGATATCACCTTCTATTGTGAAGTCGGTTGAACTGGAGCTTGCCGGTCGACTAATGCTTTACAGCAAAGATGTCTGGACCAGTGCGCTCTGAAGAAATCTGAAGAATGCATCTCTTGCCTGGGGAATTCCTTCCATTTACAGGGTTCAAAACTACGTAGACTGAAGTTCCCCGTGATTTTATTTGTACGTAGTACTAGAAAAGACATTTCTATGGTGACTGTAGCTGGAAGGGTGCAGAAGGTAAATTCAAACAAAGACACGGATAAAAATACCTGTAAGTAGCATGTCCATAATTCCTCAATATTGTAGATCTGCCCCTAACAACACAATGGTTGAATGGGAGGAAACTAGCAAAATGGTTGCCTTCATATTTCTCGTCGATTACTGCCCTATCATCAACACTAAATTGAGTCAACTAGGGAGCGTTTCCAGCAGATTTCTAAATGTATATCCGGGCTTGATCAGTAGATAACACTTCTACACTAACAATATCCACAAAAAGGAATGAAAATCCGTCATAATGCACCCTTTTCTTTAAAAAATCTGGAGATGTTGAAAACACGTTCGCACAGTACACGCGCCAAACAAAAAAGATGCTATGACGTCAGGTTGTCTAGACAGGAAGGAAGTACGAGGCACCATCTGGGGAGTGCACAGTACTACGGACCGGCCAGCCAGTGGTAACACAGGACGTCTTTTTCTGGCGTTTGGCGGGCTGGTCTGCGCCGATCGGTTTAGCAATTGTCCATTGGATAGGATGTATTAACTCAATAAAAATCATATTACATATACATAAATGAATGCAATCCCTCCAGTGAAAAGGGGAAAGGGTGTATAGGATTTATTTGTCTCATTAGGTGGTGTGAAGATCATGAAATTCTTTTCACATACCAACTTCTTAAGACATTCACTATTGAAATTCTGAAGTTGTCCAAAAAAAGCCAGAAGATATCCCACAAATGGCTACAGCACTTTGCTGCCCGTCATAATTTCTCTGCAAGGAAATCCCGTAAATTGGATCATGCCAGGGTTGCTGCAGGAGCTTCACCCCAGATCATCATACACTACTTTAATATGTTGCAGGCATTGGACTTAACCCAGAAGCCACAATGTGTGTGGAATGTTGATGAGAAGGGGTGGAGCAAACAACAGGCCCTGCAGCAGGCAGTGCTTGTCATGAAGGGGAAACCACAAGTATGTGTAATTCTCACAAAAGAATTCTTTAATTTACTACATAGATATTGTGTCTGTGTATGTAATTACATATGCGTGAGGATGATGAATTAGTTAAATTATTTAGCAGCTGTAAAAATTCCACTTAAAGTACAAATCTAACTGAAGGAGCCAGAAAAATTTACTATGGAAGGATATGTGCATTACATATCCAACAATGTTCTCACAATGTTTAGCAGTCTCTGAAGTAGTAATCAAGCAAAGTTAATATATTTAGCTAAAATGTATATGTTTCCTTTACAAAGAACCTAATTCACCCAGTACAAACCTCATTAAAATGTTAAAAAGTGCTGGTTGAAATTTCAGGCAAAAACAAGACAAATTTTCATGAATGAACATATTACAACCGTGCACTGTGTGAATGCCTGGGGAGATGTGTTTGAAGGGGTGTACGTGATATTTAGCAAGAATATACCTGCACAGCTTGACCCAAGGCATCTACCTGAAAATTGGAGATATGGCCAGTCGGAGAGTGGATACATAAACAGTGAATTATTCTTCCTGTGGTTTAGGTACAAAAAGAAGCAAAATCTGAGTGAAACATTGCTCATAAGTAACTATTTGAAAGCTCATATATTTATTACATAAGCCTGGGAATTTTTGTGTAACATATTCTATATTAATGACAAAATCTAGAGAAGGATTATATTTTTATATTAAGAGCACTAACAGCATGCAGTCTCAATTGGTATAATTGTAGGTTCACATGAAATAATAACACTCATGCAGACTAAAAATGGACATAAACAATCAGTAATATATATGAACAATGCCTAAACTTCAAACAATGCTGACTTTGTACATAGCTGAATTACATCAAATCAATTGGCACTGAGAGACCGCAACTGCTGCTGTATGATGCAGCCACTTGCCATCTCTCAGTGTCATTGATAGAACTTGCAAGAGATGAAAATATTTCAATCATCAGCCTTCCAGGAAAAACAACAGCATTCCTACAGCCAGTGGACCACATTTTTTCTCAACTTGCTGAAAGATTTTCTGAGATAGCATACAGCTTATCATTCACAAAGTATGACTTTCTGGTCAAGCCTAAAAACTTTCCTCAAGTACTATATCAAGCTCTACAATCAGCGTGGACAGAGGAATTGATTGTCAACGCCTTCAAGATGACAGGTTTGCAAGCTATTGGGACAATACTAACTTACAAAGGGGTTTACGATCAAATGTACAGAAGTGTACATTAAGTCAATATATTACCACAAATCACTACTTCAGAAAAATAAAACCAAGTCATTTTTAACATGAACACCCTATGTTCTGTTGCACATATTTATTCATATTTTTTTCCTGATTCATGACAATGAGCATGCAGGTTATCTAAGTGAAAATACATCTTCAAAATATTATAGCATCAAAATATAATTCTGTCCTAAATATTTTAATTTACTAACATATATTGAATTTCCATATAGTAATTAACAAGTAATACTTTAGGAATGTTTCCACCAAGCCTGGAGGAGATGAACAAGACCCATCATATAAGTACCTCTACCAGGGAGACAACAGCAAATTATCTCCAGTTAAGTACTCTTGATTCAGATGTTAATGATGCTGATGTTGTGGAGGTCATTGACAAGCACATCTGAGAATGTGCAAGATGATGCACAAGATGCTTCCTCTAATCTATGTAAAGCAAGAGGTATGCATTAAACCCTATTTCATGAAAATACATCTTCAAAATATTATAGCATCAAAATATAATTCTGTCCTAAATATTTTAATTTACTAACATATATTGAATTTCCATATAGTAATTAACAAGTAATACTTTAGGAATGTTTCCACCAAGCCTGGAGGAGATGAACAAGACCCATCATATAAGTACCTCTACCAGGGAGACAACAGCAAATTATCTCCAGTTAAGTACTCTTGATTCAGATGTTAATGATGCTGATGTTGTGGAGGTCATTGACAAGCACATCTGAGAATGTGCAAGATGATGCACAAGATGCTTCCTCTAATCTATGTAAAGCAAGAGGTATGCATTAAACCCTATTTCATTTCATAGGAAAGAACAAATATTCTGTTTCAATCTGGGCTTATAACACCTGAACTGGTTGGCTTACTCAATCCCCATTGGCAGGAGAAACCCTCTGACCAAGGCAAAAGATGTAACAGGTATTTCCACCTTTACCATGATTGAATGTACCACTACCTATGCAACACTTTCACCAGTTTAGGTCATATGCTACTTTGATTAGTTCAAAAACCCTCCCTTGTTCCCCGAGTGTTATAATGGTAACCTGTTGTTTCACCCAGTCGTGCTTTATGTTAAGCAAGACATTAAACACTTATTTAATACTCTTTTAGGGTCAGACATATTGCAACACATGAAGGAAAAACAAACAACAAGAAAAGGATGCGAGAAAAGCTGAGAAAGAGAGGTGTACGTGTGAATTTTTAAAAAGTCATCATAAAATTAATGACACATTATAGCTACAATTTTCTTTTGCAGAGTCTTATTTGATAATTAACATTTCAAAATTCAATTTTGATTACAGGTGCTGCAGATGATCTGTCCTTGCCAACATTGAAAGTTCCAACTAGAAGAAAAAGTAAGATGTTTTAGTAAAATCTACTACTTGTTGACTTTTATCCAATTTGCAATTTGTGGCATTGACTCCCAGCAGAAAAAAACCCACTGAATTACAAAGTTTGTATGTGATGAGTTTCCTTCATCATATTTCAGGATTTTGAAATATTAAACTTGCTTGTGTTGCAGATGTCACCATGAAGAAGATTTGAAACACCTTACAAAATTCATGAGAAATGTCTTGGTAGTTACACCCTTTATACCTTCTGTTTTATGAAATGTTGAATGTATGCTTATTAATGTACTGCCATTTTCCATTCATACAAACTATTTTAAAATACGACAATAATGACTATTGGCAACTATCTTCAGTGGATTCAACACAGGCTCTTCCTGTAACCAGGAAGGTTAAAAGGCAAAAATATATCACTCTTGAAAAGGGAAGATCATGAACACTAACAATATGAGAATTGGCATGAATATGAGAATGTATAAGATGTATAGTTACACCACTTCAGTGTTTTTATTACAAACTGCCCTTAAATTTTCATTTCAGACACAGATGTGACAAATTTGTTAAGAGAAATGGAAATGGAGAGAGCTCAAGGTAGCTACAATTTTAATGAAGATTTTTAAAATGTTGTTCACTTGGTGTTATTTAGTATGCATATTTCTCACAGGTCACCCCAGATATCTGTCACATGCTTAAATTTCCAATATGTAAAAAAATATTGTTTCAATCTATTCAGCCTTAAAATCACTGCTTCAACAACCTAAACAGGGGAGAAACTAATTACACATTATTTTGACTGCTCATGCAGGTACCAGTTCATGTCAAGATGAGGAAACAACACAAGTACAACAACCTGAGATTCTTGTTGTGCCTTCAACTTCAAAAGGCATGTTGTTTTTGTCATTTCAGTTTGTTCTGTTAGCTTTTTCAGAATTTTACTTTTCTTTAGATTAATTTGGTAAGGTATTTATTTCACTATTATTTATTATGTTAACTTCTCATATCATTTCTATCACATTCTACAATTCCAGTATATAAGTGACATTGTTATAATTTTTGAGGCTCTTTTGTGGTTTTCTGTTCCTTGAAATCACAGCTTCAAGAACGTTATAACATAGTACAAACTAATGTTCCTTTTTAATGTAGATACTACTTCAAGACAAGATGAACAACTGTTTGAAATACAACAAGCTGGAAGTGCAACTGTGGCTTCAACCTCAATAGGCATGTTGTTATTGTCATTTAAGTTTTTTCTGTTAGTTGTATATGTTTTTCTTAGATTTTCATTAGATTTTTACATTACTTTTGTCATGTATAAATCATTTTGCAAAATGTAATCTTAATGAGTTTTAATAGGGAAAAAATGCATCCTTACATAGTAAGTTTAAGATTTTTGGTCCTTTTCAGCTAGAAGATCCATAAGAAGAAAACCTGCTGTCAACTATGCCAATCTACATAGTGGACCAGAATTAATTGTTAAAGATACCATTTCTTGCCCAAAATGTCTCATTCCTGAAGATATCTCTGACAGTGTTGATGGCATAATCTGGTATGGGTGCAATATCTGTACCAGATGGTGGCATCGACACTGTCTATCCAGTGAATACCAAACAATGGCATGCATTGATAAGGAAATACAATATCGCTGTCCAGCTTGCCCACTATTGAAAATATGTCAAGTCTGCATGATTGAGGGAGTGGCAGGATTTTTTCTCAATGTCAAAATTGCATGCTCTTTTACCACACTGATTGTTTGCCAGAACAGTTCTTCATAGAGTTCAAAATATGCCAAGAAAACAAGCGTCCATGGTTTTTTCCCATTGTGAAATTGAAAATTAATTCAGGTTTTACATATAATTTTCTGCAAATTTAATAGGAAAACTTCCCCAATGACATATACAGAAGAATTATATCACAAATGAAGATAACAATACTATACAAGGGCGAAGCACGAGTACTATATTTTTAATCTTCACAAGTGATATATCTTTTCTGTATATTTCTGTTGAGGAATGTTTTACTTTTATTATCTACCATTTAGCATGATTTATAGGTTAAATAATGTGAATATTTCATGAAATAACTGGAAAAGGACTGTCAAAAAGAATGGGTAGCAGTGAATATATTTAAAACTTCAATCTGTCACTTGCAATATTTTAGTCATTTCTGCATCGATTTTTATACAACAATCATAAGCAGAGGCACTGTAGAAAATACAGTTTCCGAGATATAAGTGAAAAACTTATTATCCATGGTACTGTGGCGCTGTTGTGTGCAAATAAAATATATCCCGCTCCATATATCCCTCTATACAGGTCAAATATGGTGCCTGGTGGATAACAAAATTGTATATATATTTCTTTGTTTATGGCCCTACCTTTTACAAGCTTCATTAATTATCATGACAGCTACTGAATTTCAATAACAATTGTATTTGTGTGTTTGTGAATGTGAATTTTTGCTTACTTGGTATTTATATGTTGTAAGTATTAAATTTCTTTTTGCTCTGCTCCAGTAAGCTGTTTCAGCTTTTTTACCACAACTGAGTTGTTGCACACACTAAAAATTATAAATTTGTCAAAATGATGGCTAAAACAACAAGTTTCCTAAATGGCAAATTCAAATGCCATTTCCATGTTGAATGATAGTCAGAGTTTGATCACTTTTTGGAAAGCTTTTTAAAGCTATTTGGAAGTTTTTGACAAAGAAATTAGTGTACTTAAAATTAATTACATAAGGATGTGACCAATAACAGATGCTTAAAATGACAAATTCATTGGACCATAAGTTTTATTTTCTAGCCACAATTTTGTTAGTTAATTTGTTCAACAATAAAATGACAAGTTTAAATTTGTCAATTGTTTTAACAAGGCATTGCTGAATTAATATTTGTCAGACATTTCAGTGCATATTCTAAACAATTATTAATTCACTGATAAAACTGTAGTATTTAGGACATATTTATATAATTATCTAATATTTACACAATTCAACATCCATGTTCTGTTTGTCAGATAGAAAATGAATGAGTTTTCAACTGTGAATAAAGTAACTTTGATCCAGATGTGTTAACTTATTAAAAAATTATCAATAATTTATCAAACATGTAATGTCGAAATAAAAGAAAAATTAACCATAACTTGGGTAAAGTTTAAATAAATGTGGTTGTTTGCATGACAGATACTATTCCTTTGAGATTGAAACACTGTCAGTGTGTGTAATGTGAACCTTCTTTATTCATTTCAAATGAATATGTAATTTACCCAACCTTGAATAGAACTGTCACTTTGGCAAATAACATTGGTCTTTCAGATATCAATAAACTGTACATATCTGCATATTATATTGTCTTGTATCTTTATATATTACAATACACTACAAAAACCTCCCTTACTTTCACAAATATTCACACTACCTTGAAATAATTAATTCCTAACTTTACTGTAAAAAGTTTTCAGCCAATCAAAAGTCTGGAAATCCTGTATATGAGCCTGCTGTTTACATTTGTGTCCAGTTGTTTTCTTCTGCAAATCTGGATTATTTGCTTTTTCTTATTTATTACTGGGAATTAACAAGAGATATTTGGCACACATTTGAACAAAGGTAAGTTCTTTTATTCTTAAAACACTTCATGTCATGACGATAGATTTGTGAAATATTGTAAGCAGCAATCGTCATTTGCCGTTCACAATTATGTCCACGGGTGTAGCCACACATATCCAATTGTAACAGGACCAGCCATATATAGTCACCAGTAGCCATCTATAGCCGTCAGTAGCCATCACTATAGCCGCTAATAGCCACTTATATGAGCATTAACCCTATCCATCTATGTGGGATGCCAGTAGCCATCCATAGCCGCCAGTAGCCATTATAGCCACCAGTAGCCACATATATATCCATCTGTAACATGATCAGCCACATACAGCCTTCAATAGCCATCTATAGCCACCAGAAGCCGCCAATATATGTCTATAGTCCCTTAAACCCCATCCATCCATGTGGGATGCCAGTAGCCACCAATATAGCAGCCAATATTCCTTTAAACCCTATCCATTCATGTGGGATGCCAGTGGCCGTCTATAGCTGCCAGTAGCCATCTATAGCCGCCAGTAGCCGTCAAAAGCCACTTTAACCCTGTCCATCCATGTGGACATGTCTACTTCCCCTTAAGTTAGGAACTATATTGTAATGAACCGGGCGGTCGGGTTGTAGTTACAAGTACTGTCAGGTTGTTGCAACTAACTTAAAGTAAGTTTCAGTCTTCACTAATCAGCTTCCCAATGAAGTGTGCTGACTTCAGTAAGTGTATCCTGGGGTTAGTCTAGACCAAGCATATCCACTCTCAGTTTGTCAACTGGTTCTGTGAGTTCTGGTTCATATATACCTTTATACCCCAAAGATACAAAGTATATCAAAGCACACCAAACTAAATATGAAGTAAAGTTAGAGAAATAAACTAAACTGTAGATAATTTTATGTATCTATACCATAACCTTTATCACTCTTGGCATTAATATTACCAGTATGAATTTTCTGGTTATGGAATATTTTCTATTCCTGTTCTATAGAACTATGCACAATCAACTATACATCAATAGGAATCACTATTGAAGCAAGCAGATAGAGAACAGATCAAACTTTATTAAATAATAGTCAACAAATATACAAGTAATAAGTAAACCAAGAAGTATATTTAACAAATACTGAATATAACAAATCTAGTAAATTAGGTCAGTAAATCAAATAATATGAATGGAACTAATAACTCATAAGAGCCTAAGGGTACTTTCAGGAAACTAATCAAACCTATCTCATAAATTATATGGAGCTATATATACTACAATTAATGCCAATAAACTTTACTCGAACTATAGTTAAAGTGACCTTACTTGGACTGGGCGCTATGTCAGACCAGTATTAGGACCTAGACTTAACTCGGACCTTTAGTCGGACGTAGATATTGGTCGGATCTGGACCTTACTCGGACCTGTTGTTCGGACCTGACCTGACTCGGACCTGTTGGTCGCTTTAAATATAATTAATTCTAAACAGGTAATACCTCAACAGTTTAGTACATTTGATGGTTTCTAGAATACTTATATAGAATTCTGAACACATCACTCCATCGAACCTACACCAAAATGCACTATATTTAGAATTGCAACAAATAAAAATTCTACTAAACTTGTATGTTGAAATTAAATACAGCAATTATTGTACTAATTCTTGGTATTTAATCAATTTCTAGCCCAAATAATTCCAATTCCAATACTTTTAGACGGCAACCCTAAAATTTACGTTTAGAGCGGGAAAATTAATTAAATTAATTACTTCCAACCAAATATGGCGGCTAGCCCCAGACAGTTAAAACTGTGAAAATAAAGCAAAATACTGCATTTACCATCAAATAACAGACAAATATGCAAATTAGGGTTAATATTATTCAAAATATAAAGAAAATTTGACTTAAAACCCTATAAATATGCAAATATTCAACTCGTTAGTGATATGACAACAAAAACGGCATAAAATAGCCTACTAAACCTTGGAAATCACAGAGAAATCCCCGAAAATCATCATCCCGGAAACTACTGTTTCCTACAATATTATTGAAAGTGACTTCACTGATATTCCTACGCCTTTCTATTTCCGGGAGGGGAATTCTGCATCTTTCCGTTTTTCATATTAAAAATAACTATAATATAAAAAACACTCTCCAAACCACGACATACAGCGGGGGTCACGTTAGCGAACGCAAAATCGTTTGTTTTGGCGTTTTTATACAAAATTATTAGGTCATATACCTTAAAAGCAGCTTAAATGTGGAGGAGAAAATTTGAACTAAATATATTGATGCTTTTGAAAAATTAATCTGTCACTCCATGAAATATTTAACATAACAAACACAAGGTGTGTCTCTTTTCTATTTTTGGAACAAGTGGACAGCCATAGCAAATACAAACAAAGTCACATGACTAGCTCTCTGGGGGCCATGTGGTATTTCAAAAAGTTAAGGTAGACAAAAATTATTTCCTTCTCTAGTCAAATTAATTAAGTTTTATGAAAAAGCTTGCAAATTAATAAGATATAGTACTTCTGTTTTAAGCAAGAAAAGTTAAAAGTAAAAAGAAAGAAATGTATACTTACTATGGATTTCCATGTTACAGTCCAGAAACATGTCAATAGAAAAGTCATTAGAAAAAATGATTTTAGATAATATATTCGGCTCTTTATTAAATATAAAATTAGTAATCAATATATATCAATTCTTTTCTGATTTTACTATTGAGAAGGCCCAATTTAAAAGATATTTGGAAAATATCTAGAGATTGGTGGACTCTGGTAGGTTTCCAACTACTTTTATCTACAAATTTTTTATGTATTTTTTGGTAAGGGTTGGTTTCCTCATCGAAATTTTCTGCCATGACATTAATTAAATCAATTTCATGTTCAGTTAAATGATTAAACATTTGGTTGTCATTGTAAAAGTGGAATTTCAAGCAGAGCCTCCTATGGAACTCCTTAAAATCCATCCATATTTTAACTTTATTGGGGGGTGGACAGCTTGGGCAGGGTTCCCCTGTGGTTTGATGATTATTCATTATTTCATAAAATAAAATAAGTGGGCAATTGGGATATTTGTGGTATATATGAGGCAGTAGTAAACCTATACTGTCGCTTGTCGATTGTAATCAAATATGAAGATACCTTTTATTTATAATCAAAATATTTATAATGCTTTCTGCTTAATTTGCTCCATCATTAGTGTACTTGAATACTGATTGATACAAGTACTTGAAGTAAATTATGTTCATGTTTGGTTACTGTATGAACTTCTAATTTCTAATATTACTTTCATAACATTTAATCTACATCAAAAGACAGACTCTAAGGCACAGCACCCAAGAAACAGGACCAAAGAATTGAATGGAGAGGGGCTGGTTTGGTCTCTTCACTAGAATAGTTAGTATATACTCGGTCTTCATATAAATTAATGAGGTCCTAGGTGGCCTAGTGGTTAGCAAGTTTGGCATCTTATAATAGGCTGTCACTTCTGTGGGTTCGAGTCCCACAAATGGCAAGGTTGAGGATCTGTCCCAATATAACCCTGGCTATGGAATGGGACATAAAACACCAACTTTGACTTTGACCTTTGGTTATATAAATCAAGTGGGGTTGGTTAGGTATTTTAATTCCATGTAAACTCAGGACCAATGGTGGTGGGAAAAACTCAATAATTTCTCTTTATTTACTGTTTGGTATATTTATTTGGAAACCAGTCCATTTGATGCAACTGTCTGCAGAAGTATTTATTTATTTGTGGTTTCATGTCACTTTCAACACTGTACAGGTCATATCACGATGAGTAGTTTTGTGGGCAGAGGAAACCAGTTCATACACTTGGTCAAGGTTCTGTACTGTAAACTGCTGACCAATGGCAAGAAACTACCAACTTTCCCACATATGGTACAGAGATTGGACTGCCGACCTGAGAGGTGGGAGACGAGAGTATTAGTCTGCAGAGGTAACAAATATTTGATTCTATTTGAGTTATTTGTACCACTAAAGTCAAATTATAATAATTATTTTTCTAGCTTTTTCAAATGTTGGCTTATTAATAAGAAAAGCATTATCTGTCAAGCATCCGGTGACAAATGATCAAACAACGACTAAGCATTTACAATTTAAGTCAGTTTATTAAATTGTGAGGGATGTCAACATCATTTTGAACATCAAGAATAACAGTGCCAACAGCAGCAATAGAAGCAGTGACATTACAGGTGTATACAAATCATATGCATTAGAGCTAAGAAACTTCAAAAGAGGCATTGCATATATGACATCTTAATTAATCAAATTACAGATGCTACAATTATGATAGTTGCTATTAATCTTTCACACCATTTCATTGTACTTTGTGAAACTTTTTACTTGAACAAAGTTTCTTGGGTATTTCCAAGGATATTGGATAGGGTTAAGAACCCATATGTTCAGTTGTCAATTATATCATCCATGAAATAAGCAAATAAGAAAATGAAGTGAACAGCGAAGAAATAAAAATGAAGCTAATAGAGATACTTGTTGACTTTTGAACATGTCAAAATTTGCTTTTTCCTGTGTTGAAATTCATTATAGATAAATAAATAATTAATAAAATATCATCTGGTAAAACAATCCTGAAGACATTCATCATTGATCCCCCACTCAAGCTCTGTGTGTGTCTCTCAACACTCATTCACACTATGTACTAAAACCTCTTGATCCCTTCCCCCAAAGAACTCCACCAGGATCTACTAAAATCACCATATTATTGACCCCTTGCAGTTGACTCTCTCAATCCACACACTAATATTTGAGAATAGTTGATGCCCAACCCCAGCCTGCACTCAATTCACAGTCCCTCATCAAAGTTATTTGTGTGGAACTCTGATATTTTTGACACCATTTGCATAGTAATTTTTAGAATCACAATTATTTCCTATTATGTGAACATCCATTTAAAAACTTTATTTATGATTTCTAAATGTAGTTTCATATACATTGTACAATTATTAAAAAGTGTCAAGGGCAAATTGAAGATCTTAAAGAAATTTCATTTGTAGATTTTTGTAGTTGTGAGATGTTCACATAATAAACAGTGAATGTATGCTGGTTAAACTGTTCATGATGTACCTTGGCTTCATTTTGTCATTGTGATATGACCTGTTCAATGTATTGCATTGCTATCTACCTCCTTTGGTATGACCTGTACACTGTTTTGCAGTGCTTTCCCACAACACCCAACCCAAAATGCTGCACCTGATATGACCTATGCAATGTTTTGCACTAGTGCTGGGACGAGTTGACTGAAACTCGAGTCGTAACTTGATGGGCGATAATTAGGGGTAACATCAATCTACGCAAGTGAAACTCGAGTTTTTGAAAACGACAATATTTAAAGCTCACACTTAACCAAAACAATGGAAATATCAAATATTTTCAAAAATATATTACATTTTTACTTAATTCTGGCTTTAATCGATACCTACTGGTCTGAAACTTCACCAAGTGAAAGCTCTCCCAAAAGTAGGTGAAGGAGTTATTTGAGAAAAATTGGCTATCTGCAATACTTTTAGAGATAATTCGCATTTACTCATTTTCAATTAGGTGAATAATTAGCTACGGGTCTGAAACTTCACCAAGTGAAAGCTCTCTCAAAATTAGGCGAATGAGTTATTTGAGAAAAATTGGCTATCTGCAATACTTTTAGAGATAATTCGCATTTACTCATTTTCAGTAGGTGAGTTATTACCTACAGGTCTGGAACTTCGGTATGTGAAAGCTCTCCCAAAAGTAGGTGAATGAGTTATTTAAGAAAAATTTGCTATCTGCAATTCTTTTAGAGAGAATGCAGAATTACTCATTTTTAGTAGGCAAGTAATTTAGCCACAGGCCTAATTTAGACATAAAGCCTACCAATAGAATACTGTGGTGCACCCCGTAATATACCTTGCAAACTTGAGAAGGCTTAACCCCGGTGAAATGGTGACCATAAATGACCATGGACTGCATGGTATTTGATGGTCGACCATGGATATCCATGAACAACCATCAAAATCCATACTCGTATGAAGGCCCAGACCATCAAAAACCATGGACGTGATGGTTTTTGATGACCTGACCATGGACTGCATGTAAGTGTCCACGTTAGACCATGGACTCAGTCTAGTTGTCCATGTTTGACCATGGACTACATTCAAGTGTCCATGGTTGACCATAGAGTTTGTTCTGTGGTCCATGGTTGACCATGGACTCTGTCCTCTGGTCCATGGTTGACCGAGAACTGCAATTAAGTATTCACGGTTGACCAATATTGGACTCTATGTTAAGATCGAGTCCATGTGAGGCAGCATATGACCTTTAATTGTCAGTCCTCACTGTCTACATTCATTGTTTTTAAATATTACTATTAGGCTTGTTGTGACGTTTGTGGATCCACTATATTATGGAAAAGTAGAACATGAAAAATCATGGCAAACCAACATTGGCAAAAAATATAAATAATTTCAACATAATAATAACATTTCTTCATTTGGTTGTATCATATATTAACAAATGAATAAAACTGTAAATTAACAATGTGCCTTATCTGAATCTCCACATTTTAGTGCAGTTATACAAACTAGGGAAGATTTTATGTGATGGGGAAGATAATGAAACATTTAATACAGTGGACACAATTTCATAGTCTTCTTGAAAGGCTGTTCTTATTTGATAATTGGCTAATAACTAAGCTGTTACATATCAAATCATAAAGCTCTGGAAAAAAACTTTCCTATCCACATAACAACATGTTACAAGTTTTTATTCTCAAATAACAGGTATATTCAGTTACACTCTAATAATTTGCTGATGATACATATATTTAAATAAATCAGATTGTGTAAGAATAAGGCTAGCAACTGGAAACTACACTGATGGCTTTTCTGTCTGTTGTGTATAAGCTGTGTTCACTGACAAGGGTGTCCAGATAGAAGTAACAGGTTATCTTAACATGAAAGTTTGCCTTAATTTATATATGTCTAAGTACACCTGTGTCTTTGCAAAACAACTTATATCAGTTTAGGATTGGTCAATTTATATTAAATCATGTAGAACCTATCTTATGTACATGGGGTGATTACACTAATTTGTGATAATGATTATGCTGCAACTATAAAGTAAGGTCAGTTATTCCACAGGTTACTGTACATACATAAGGTTACTGTGCTGCCTGTGAGTGTAATAACTTAAGGGTCAGGTCACCTTAAAGTGAAAAATATATGAAGGAAGATTTGCAACATACTCAAGTTATGAAGTGTAAGTCTATAATTTTATTCTATTTCTTGATTTCTCCAATCCAAATTGTATTGTTTTTTTGTTTATTAATTTCTAGCTTTTGAAGGCCAGTCTTCATATCTAACTATAACTTATTAACACCAATTTAAAGTAACAAGTACTCCTGTACCCAAGATAGGGTTCTTTACCATTGGCTGGATTTTGGTTCCAAACCTGTTCTCAAGGGATTTACATTGAAGAAAGCCAAACTCATTTTCACTCATTATTTCAAACAAAGAGCTGTGTTTTGTTGGAATCTATTCCATAAAATGAGTGGTGAAAATTTCTTTATATTCAGTGTTTAACATATTTCAGATGTATTCATAATGCCTGTTTGTGTTCTGCATGTTAGATTAAATTGGATAATTATAAAAATTAGATTAAAAAAGGAAATAGTGTTTTACATACTTGAGATGTATTCAAAATGTCTGTGTTCCTACATTCTATATTAAATGAGATAATTTGGATAATTATATACATTACATTAAAAAGGATATATAGTAATGTGTAGTATGTCAGGCTATCTTCAAAGCAGATATTCCAAATAGACTAAAGGTATGTAGCTTCTAATTACCTATTTTTTTTTTCGAACATCTACAGACATTCTTGTATATTGAACATGGCCAACCATGGGTAGTCCATGGACTATATCATGGAAACCTGACCATGGTCAAAGTCCATGGACTAGACCATGGTCACTGAGTCCATGGTCTCTGACCATGGTTCCATGTAATAAAACATGGATGTCCATGGCCATACATACACACTGACCATGGATAAATTCCATGGATAACCCTAAGGAAGTCCATGGACTAGATCATGTTTTACATAACACGGACTCTGACCATGGTCAGTGAATCCATGGTCTTTGACCATGGTGTCATTTAACAAAACATGGATATACATGGAAAACCATGGACAATGACCATGGTTTAAGTCCATGGACAACTTGTTAAGTCCATGAAGTAGACCATAGTTTCAAAGTCCGTCATCTTTGACAATGATGCCATTTAACAAAACATGGACATCCATGGACAATGACCATGGTTAAAGTCCATGGACTAGACCATGTTTTGACAGACCATGGACTCTGACCATGGTCATTAAGTCCATGGTCTTTGACCATGATGCCATTTAACAAAACATGGATATCCATGGACTTGTGCCCCTGGACATCCATGGACATCCATGCAAGTCCATGGTCAAAATAAAATTTTTTTGCCTGGGTAGCTATAATATTTTTTTCGTTAGAGCGGTAATGGTGAAATCTCTCTACACACTACGGCTATCCAGTGGATACAATGATTTACTCAACAGTGAGAACCTGAAAGTAGATATTGGTAAGCTATGCCATGACATAGAGCCTAGTGGTCTGCAATTTCTCTCTGTTATAGCTGACCAAAAATTATGTGAATAACATATTTAAACAAAATACTGTAAATGTAATAGTTTTCACATTATAACTGATTTACTCAACAGCGATAACCTCAAAGTAGCTATTACTCAGCTATGCAATGAGCTACATGTCTGAATTTTTTCTATGTTATAGCTGACCCAAAATTAGGTGAACAACATATTTAAGCAAAATACTGTAAATGCAATAGTTTTCAACTTACAACTGATTTACTCAATAGTGAGAACCTGAAAATAGCTATTGCTCAGCTATGCCATGAGCTATAAGTCTGTAATTTCACGACGTTATAGCTGACCCAAAAGTAGGTGAACAACATATTTTAACAAAATACTCCAAATGCGGTATTTTTCAAGTTACAAGTCATTTACTCAACAGTCAGTACCTGAAAATAGCTATTGCTCAGTTGTGCCATGAGCTACAGGTCTGTAATTTCACTACGTTATAGCTGACCCAAAAGTAGCTGAATAACATATTTACACAAATTTCTGTAAATGCAATAGTTTTCCAGTTACAACTGATTTACTCAACAGTGTGAACTTCAAAGTAGCTATTTCTCAGCTATGCAATGAGCCACAGGTCTGGAAATTCACTATGTTATAGCTGACTCCGAAATAGGTGAATAACATATTGAAACAAAATACTCTAAATGTAATACTTTTGAAGTTATAAGTAATTTACTCAACAGTGATAATCTAAAAGTAGCTATTACTCAGCTATGCCATGAGCTACAGGTCTGAAATTTTGCTATGTTATAGCTGACATAAAAGTAGCTGAATAACATATTTATACAAAATTGTGTAAATGCAATAGTTTTCAAGTTACAAGTGATTTTACTCATGATGGAAGTTACTGAAAAGCCCAAAAGTAGCTATTACTCACTTAGCTATTGAGACAGACACCCAAGTTACTCACCATGCTGTAGCTATGAAAATAGTATGTGAATAACATATTTTAACAACATGCTCTAAATGCAACACTTTTCAAGTTATAAGTGATTTAGTGCATGATTTCATGAATTTTAATGCATTTTAGACATTTTTGTCTACCACAGGCCTAATTTAGACATAAAGCCTACCAAAAAGATAGGTGGCGAGTCCTCTAGCATACCAAGCCACCTGCCAAATATGAAATAAATCTGGAAAGAAATGTGGACTGTAGGTCACTAACAAGCAGTATTCCACATTTTAGACATTTTTGTCTACCACAGGCCTAATTTAGACATAAAGCCTACCAAAAAGATAGGGTGGCGAGTCCTGTACCATATCAAGCCACCTGCCAAATATGAAAGAAATCCGGAAAGAAATGTGGACTGTAGGTCGCTAACAAGAAATCTCTGCGGATGAGGACGCGGACGACAACGATGATGAATCTATAGTATCCCTGCTTCGCGTCGGGGATACAATAATAAATCCCAATTATAACATGTACATAAAATAATGTGGAACATGAGTGCCAAGAGTGGTGCAATCTGTGTAAGTGTATGAGGGTAGAGGCAGACTGAATTCTAAATTATGGAGCTATGGGCTCCTTAGCAGGTATATAGGCTGAACAGATTCTGTAGACCAGATATTAAGAGTACTGTTCATTGTTTCAATGTAAAATACAATTGATCAAATACTGCATGCTCACTAAAACAGTGCAGTAGGCCACACACTGGCTCTGTCATTTCAGTGCTGAACCCCCATTTCATTGAAACTAAGCACGCCTGGGAAAAACCCACAGCAGAATTCAAATTAAAGACTTTTTATCGTCCATTATTGCAGAAATGGAGTAAAATATATACAATAACGACATAAAACACAATAGGTAGGTATAAACGTAATTATCTGTGGCTTTCAATGTCGTTTGTTTATGATTGTTGTAGCGTGGTCCGATGTAACTTCAACGTAATAGCGATAAAACGATGCATATCACTGCAACTTTACATAAAATATGTACAGAAATCTTCAGAACATACCTGTGTTAGTGTCTTCCGCCATTATATGCAAGGCAACTTCAAAGAAATGCAAAATTACAATAAATCTTGCACATTTCTGATCACATGTCCGTCAGCCATCTTGTAAACAGGAACTTTATAACTTCGACATATCAGAAACCTTGTTTCAAAAGTTTAGTACTGGGTGCAAAAATCTACTCAAGGTAGTTCTAGCATTAAGAGGGAGCTGTTGGGAGGTGGAGAATTGATAATGACCAAATATATTTACAATTTACAAAATATTTACAATATATTTCACATATGTATTGAATATACAGAAATTTAAAACTTGACATCAATAGTTAAATATATTTGAAGTGCTTTTTATACAACACAAAAATTAATGGTGGAATATTAGTTCAGCACTGAAATGTGTGGAGGAACTATCATACAGCAAAAGCAAATGTTTGACATTTTTGGCATGGTAAATTTAATGCAGTGATTCTTCACGATATTTTAGAACATTATCCTTGATTCTGATATGATCTTGAGCTGATTTTTCGCTCAGCTTGATTCATTTTAGTGAATTAAGGACCCTTGTCCCAAAAACAAGGTATAATCACATGTTTGCCAAAAGGAAACAAACCAAGAGAATTTTTGAAAAACAAAAGACCTATTTCACTGTTAAATACAGACTATAAAATCTTATCAGGCATCCTAGCTCAACGTTTGAAGAAAGTACTTCCAAAAGTCATAGGAGAAACACAAAAGGGATTTTTAAAAGATAGATATATTGGTGAAAACATAAGATTAGTCTATGACATCATGTTAGATTTGGAGGTTCACAACAAAAAAGGACTGATAATATTGCTGGATTTTGAAAAGGCTTTCGACTCCTTGGAGTGGAAATACATTAACAAGGTACTACAAAGTTACAGTTTTGGCACTAATTTTATTAGATGGTTCAATACTCTATATAACAACTCTTGTAGCTGTGTAATTAACAATGGGTATTTTTCAGAATTTTTCCAGCTCGCTCGCGGATGTAGGCAAGGTGACCCCCTCAGTCCCTATATTTTCATTTTAGCCATAGAACCTTTAGCTATGGAAATTTAATTGGACAAGGAGGTGAATGGAGTAACCATTGGTAACACCAATTTTAAATTGGGCCAATATGCTGACGATACCTTTTTATTTCTAGATGGATCAGAAGCATCTTTGAGGAAAAGTTTTACAGTTTTTAAAGAATTTTACCTTTGCAGTGGTCTTAAATTAAACACTGATAAAACATTCGCAGTGTGGTTAGGGTCCATGAAACTATCCAATGAAACACTATGCCACGACTTTAATTTAAAATGGGCAAAGAGCTTCACACTTTTGGGTGTAGATTTCAATGTTGATAAAGACAAAATGGTTGCAGAAAATTACAACTCAAAACTAAACACCATAGAAAAAATCATTCATTGTTACAAAAAGCGAAAACTCTCCCTTATAGGTAAAGTAACTGTACTAAAGACTCTAATTGTCCCAAAACTGGTACATATTATGCAAGTACTACCTTCCCCCACTTCAGAATTTTTAAAACGAATGGAGATAATTTTTAAACTCTTCCTTTGGGATGATAAAAAACCAAGAATAACACTAGCCCAACTTGAGAAAGACATTCAAGATGGTGGTCTTAAGTTAACAAAGCTTGACTTTTTAGACCAAGCTTTAAAAATGACATGGATCAATAATTTGATAAAAAGGGATGGCAGTTGGCAACACATTTTTGAGCATAACATAGCAAAAAACAAAAAAGAAGTTTGGCTGTTGGATGTTGTTTCTCTAAAGAAACTAAAGAATACTGTTCAAAATGTCTTTTGGAGAGATGTTTTTAAATCCTGGATTACATACAAAGAAAATTTTTCTAATGAAATAAACGTCAGGACCTATCCAATTTGGAACTCTTACTTTTTACAAAACCGTAATATTTTGCTTAAAAAGGAAAATTTTGAACAAAAAGGACTCCACTATATAAATGATCTACTTACAAATTCAGGAGAACTTACGGGCTATAATGATTTTCAAAATACATACAGAATGAAAATAAATTTTGTAGACTTTTACTCTTTAATACATTCGATCCCAAGACCACAGACGTAAGATTAAAGGACCAATATTTCAACCTGTTTTGAATGAGCTTCTTGCAATGCCAAAAGTTTGCAAAGGGACATATTGTAAATTAATTAGTACATCAGACTTAAGGAGAAACATTGCAAATAAGTGGTCAGAACACCTTGGAAAACAGTTTACTAATGAAGATATGAGAGATTTTTTTGCCTTAAATTTTCAGTGTACAATTGAAAGTAAAATGAGGAGTTTTCAGTATAAAATTTTGCAGCGCATCCTTACCACAAATAAATTCTTGAATATCTGTGGAATAAAAGCAGACAAATGCTACTTTTGTGGTATTATGACAGAAACATTGGAGCACTTCTTTTGGGAATGCCCCAAAATTACCCAATTTTGGAAAAAGATGGTTAAAACTTTGGAGCCATATATAAATTTGTATGAAATATTAAACTGCAAGTCTATTCTACTCGGTGTGAGGTTAGGTCAAAACGAAACACTTGTGAACCATCTTATCAATATCATTAAGTGATATATATATGTAGTTAAGTGCAATGGCAATAATCTTTGTGTAGAAGGAGCCTTAGGGAAAGTTAAAGAAACCTTTAAAATAGAGCAGAACATAGTTAGGCAACAAAATAAAGAACTTGATAGAATAGAAACAAAGTGGGCCCCACTACTGCAAATTCTGGATGCATAAAATGCCTTCTGAATCTCATAAAACTAGTTCTGTAGACAGTTGCCAACACCACCAATATGCACCAACACTTGTTCTGTGTTTTGTGTCTTTGTGATCTTGTGTTTTTTGTCATTTTCTTTGTGTATTCAAATAACACAAAAAAGCAGCTAAAATTGATTCTTTCATATTTTTGTGTATTCAAATGATACATAAAAATCAGCTAAAATTGATTTAAATCCGTAGCGTACAGTTAATTAATATAAAAAATTATATAAAAAAAATTAAAAATAATAACAGTAGCAGTCATAAAATATATACAATAACGACATAAAACACAATAGGTAGGTATAAACGTAATTATCTGTGGCTTTCAATGTCGTTTGTTTATGATTGTTGTAGCGTGGTCCGATGTAACTTCAACGTAATAGCGATAAAACGATGCATATCACTGCAACTTTACATAAAATATGTACAGAAATCTTCAGAACATACCTGTGTTAGTGTCTTCCGCCATTATATGCAAGGCAACTTCAAAGAAATGCAAAATTACAATAAATCTTGCACATTTCTGATCACATGTCCGTCAGCCATCTTGTAAACAGGAACTTTATAACTTCGACATATCAGAAACCTTGTTTCAAAAGTTTAGTACTGGGTGCAAAAATCTACTCAAGGTAGTTCTAGCATTAAGAGGGAGCTGTTGGGAGGTGGAGAATTGATAATGAACCAAATATATTTACAATTTACAAAATATTTACAATATATTTCACATATGTATTGAATATACAGAAATTTAAAACTTGACATCAATAGTTAAATATATTTGAAGTGCTTTTTATACAACACAAAAATTAATGGTGGAATATTAGTTCAGCACTGAAATGTGTGGAGGAACTATCATACAGCAAAAGCAAATGTTTGACATTTTTGGCATGGTAAATTTAATGCAGTGATTCTTCACGATATTTTAGAACATTATCCTTGATTCTGATATGATCTTGAGCTGATTTTTCGCTCAGCTTGATTCATTTTAGTGAATTAAGGACCCTTGTCCCAAAAACAAGGTATAATCACATGTTTGCCAAAAGGAAACAAACCAAGAGAATTTTTGAAAAACAAAAGACCTATTTCACTGTTAAATACAGACTATAAAATCTTATCAGGCATCCTAGCTCAACGTTTGAAGAAAGTACTTCCAAAAGTCATAGGAGAAACACAAAAGGGATTTTTAAAAGATAGATATATTGGTGAAAACATAAGATTAGTCTATGACATCATGTTAGATTTGGAGGTTCACAACAAAAAAGGACTGATAATATTGCTGGATTTTGAAAAGGCTTTCGACTCCTTGGAGTGGAAATACATTAACAAGGTACTACAAAGTTACAGTTTTGGCACTAATTTTATTAGATGGTTCAATACTCTATATAACAACTCTTGTAGCTGTGTAATTAACAATGGGTATTTTTCAGAATTTTTCCAGCTCGCTCGCGGATGTAGGCAAGGTGACCCCCTCAGTCCCTATATTTTCATTTTAGCCATAGAACCTTTAGCTATGGAAATTTAATTGGACAAGGAGGTGAATGGAGTAACCATTGGTAACACCAATTTTAAATTGGGCCAATATGCTGACGATACCTTTTTATTTCTAGATGGATCAGAAGCATCTTTGAGGAAAAGTTTTACAGTTTTTAAAGAATTTTACCTTTGCAGTGGTCTTAAATTAAACACTGATAAAACATTCGCAGTGTGGTTAGGGTCCATGAAACTATCCAATGAAACACTATGCCACGACTTTAATTTAAAATGGGCAAAGAGCTTCACACTTTTGGGTGTAGATTTCAATGTTGATAAAGACAAAATGGTTGCAGAAAATTACAACTCAAAACTAAACACCATAGAAAAAATCATTCATTGTTACAAAAAGCGAAAACTCTCCCTTATAGGTAAAGTAACTGTACTAAAGACTCTAATTGTCCCAAAACTGGTACATATTATGCAAGTACTACCTTCCCCCACTTCAGAATTTTTAAAACGAATGGAGATAATTTTTAAACTCTTCCTTTGGGATGATAAAAAACCAAGAATAACACTAGCCCAACTTGAGAAAGACATTCAAGATGGTGGTCTTAAGTTAACAAAGCTTGACTTTTTAGACCAAGCTTTAAAAATGACATGGATCAATAATTTGATAAAAAGGGATGGCAGTTGGCAACACATTTTTGAGCATAACATAGCAAAAAACAAAAAAGAAGTTTGGCTGTTGGATGTTGTTTCTCTAAAGAAACTAAAGAATACTGTTCAAAATGTCTTTTGGAGAGATGTTTTTAAATCCTGGATTACATACAAAGAAAATTTTTCTAATGAAATAAACGTCAGGACCTATCCAATTTGGAACTCTTACTTTTTACAAAACCGTAATATTTTGCTTAAAAAGGAAAATTTTGAACAAAAAGGACTCCACTATATAAATGATCTACTTACAAATTCAGGAGAACTTACGGGCTATAATGATTTTCAAAATACATACAGAATGAAAATAAATTTTGTAGACTTTTACTCTTTAATACATTCGATCCCAAGACCACAGACGTAAGATTAAAGGACCAATATTTCAACCTGTTTTGAATGAGCTTCTTGCAATGCCAAAAGTTTGCAAAGGGACATATTGTAAATTAATTAGTACATCAGACTTAAGGAGAAACATTGCAAATAAGTGGTCAGAACACCTTGGAAAACAGTTTACTAATGAAGATATGAGAGATTTTTTTGCCTTAAATTTTCAGTGTACAATTGAAAGTAAAATGAGGAGTTTTCAGTATAAAATTTTGCAGCGCATCCTTACCACAAATAAATTCTTGAATATCTGTGGAATAAAAGCAGACAAATGCTACTTTTGTGGTATTATGACAGAAACATTGGAGCACTTCTTTTGGGAATGCCCCAAAATTACCCAATTTTGGAAAAAGATGGTTAAAACTTTGGAGCCATATATAAATTTGTATGAAATATTAAACTGCAAGTCTATTCTACTCGGTGTGAGGTTAGGTCAAAACGAAACACTTGTGAACCATCTTATCAATATCATTAAGTGATATATATATGTAGTTAAGTGCAATGGCAATAATCTTTGTGTAGAAGGAGCCTTAGGGAAAGTTAAAGAAACCTTTAAAATAGAGCAGAACATAGTTAGGCAACAAAATAAAGAACTTGATAGAATAGAAACAAAGTGGGCCCCACTACTGCAAATTCTGGATGCATAAAATGCCTTCTGAATCTCATAAAACTAGTTCTGTAGACAGTTGCCAACACCACCAATATGCACCAACACTTGTTCTGTGTTTTGTGTCTTTGTGATCTTGTGTTTTTTGTCATTTTCTTTGTGTATTCAAATAACACAAAAAAGCAGCTAAAATTGATTCTTTCATATTTTTGTGTATTCAAATGATACATAAAAATCAGCTAAAATTGATTTAAATCCGTAGCGTACAGTTAATTAATATAAAAAATTATATAAAAAAAATTAAAAATAATAACAGTAGCAGTCATAAAATATATACAATAACGACATAAAACACAATAGGTAGGTATAAACGTAATTATCTGTGGCTTTCAATGTCGTTTGTTTATGATTGTTGTAGCGTGGTCCGATGTAACTTCAACGTAATAGCGATAAAACGATGCATATCACTGCAACTTTACATAAAATATGTACAGAAATCTTCAGAACATACCTGTGTTAGTGTCTTCCGCCATTATATGCAAGGCAACTTCAAAGAAATGCAAAATTACAATAAATCTTGCACATTTCTGATCACATGTCCGTCAGCCATCTTGTAAACAGGAACTTTATAACTTCGACATATCAGAAACCTTGTTTCAAAAGTTTAGTACTGGGTGCAAAAATCTACTCAAGGTAGTTCTAGCATTAAGAGGGAGCTGTTGGGAGGTGGAGAATTGATAATGAACCAAATATATTTACAATTTACAAAATATTTACAATATATTTCACATATGTATTGAATATACAGAAATTTAAAACTTGACATCAATAGTTAAATATATTTGAAGTGCTTTTTATACAACACAAAAATTAATGGTGGAATATTAGTTCAGCACTGAAATGTGTGGAGGAACTATCATACAGCAAAAGCAAATGTTTGACATTTTTGGCATGGTAAATTTAATGCAGTGATTCTTCACGATATTTTAGAACATTATCCTTGATTCTGATATGATCTTGAGCTGATTTTTCGCTCAGCTTGATTCATTTTAGTGAATTAAGGACCCTTGTCCCAAAAACAAGGTATAATCACATGTTTGCCAAAAGGAAACAAACCAAGAGAATTTTTGAAAAACAAAAGACCTATTTCACTGTTAAATACAGACTATAAAATCTTATCAGGCATCCTAGCTCAACGTTTGAAGAAAGTACTTCCAAAAGTCATAGGAGAAACACAAAAGGGATTTTTAAAAGATAGATATATTGGTGAAAACATAAGATTAGTCTATGACATCATGTTAGATTTGGAGGTTCACAACAAAAAAGGACTGATAATATTGCTGGATTTTGAAAAGGCTTTCGACTCCTTGGAGTGGAAATACATTAACAAGGTACTACAAAGTTACAGTTTTGGCACTAATTTTATTAGATGGTTCAATACTCTATATAACAACTCTTGTAGCTGTGTAATTAACAATGGGTATTTTTCAGAATTTTTCCAGCTCGCTCGCGGATGTAGGCAAGGTGACCCCCTCAGTCCCTATATTTTCATTTTAGCCATAGAACCTTTAGCTATGGAAATTTAATTGGACAAGGAGGTGAATGGAGTAACCATTGGTAACACCAATTTTAAATTGGGCCAATATGCTGACGATACCTTTTTATTTCTAGATGGATCAGAAGCATCTTTGAGGAAAAGTTTTACAGTTTTTAAAGAATTTTACCTTTGCAGTGGTCTTAAATTAAACACTGATAAAACATTCGCAGTGTGGTTAGGGTCCATGAAACTATCCAATGAAACACTATGCCACGACTTTAATTTAAAATGGGCAAAGAGCTTCACACTTTTGGGTGTAGATTTCAATGTTGATAAAGACAAAATGGTTGCAGAAAATTACAACTCAAAACTAAACACCATAGAAAAAATCATTCATTGTTACAAAAAGCGAAAACTCTCCCTTATAGGTAAAGTAACTGTACTAAAGACTCTAATTGTCCCAAAACTGGTACATATTATGCAAGTACTACCTTCCCCCACTTCAGAATTTTTAAAACGAATGGAGATAATTTTTAAACTCTTCCTTTGGGATGATAAAAAACCAAGAATAACACTAGCCCAACTTGAGAAAGACATTCAAGATGGTGGTCTTAAGTTAACAAAGCTTGACTTTTTAGACCAAGCTTTAAAAATGACATGGATCAATAATTTGATAAAAAGGGATGGCAGTTGGCAACACATTTTTGAGCATAACATAGCAAAAAACAAAAAAGAAGTTTGGCTGTTGGATGTTGTTTCTCTAAAGAAACTAAAGAATACTGTTCAAAATGTCTTTTGGAGAGATGTTTTTAAATCCTGGATTACATACAAAGAAAATTTTTCTAATGAAATAAACGTCAGGACCTATCCAATTTGGAACTCTTACTTTTTACAAAACCGTAATATTTTGCTTAAAAAGGAAAATTTTGAACAAAAAGGACTCCACTATATAAATGATCTACTTACAAATTCAGGAGAACTTACGGGCTATAATGATTTTCAAAATACATACAGAATGAAAATAAATTTTGTAGACTTTTACTCTTTAATACATTCGATCCCAAGACCACAGACGTAAGATTAAAGGACCAATATTTCAACCTGTTTTGAATGAGCTTCTTGCAATGCCAAAAGTTTGCAAAGGGACATATTGGAAATTAATTAGTACATCAGACTTAAGGAGAAACATTGCAAATAAGTGGTCAGAACACCTTGGAAAACAGTTTACTAATGAAGATATGAGAGATTTTTTTGCCTTAAATTTTCAGTGTACAATTGAAAGTAAAATGAGGAGTTTTCAGTATAAAATTTTGCAGCGCATCCTTACCACAAATAAATTCTTGAATATCTGTGGAATAAAAGCAGACAAATGCTACTTTTGTGGTATTATGACAGAAACATTGGAGCACCTCTTTTGGGAATGCCCCAAAATTACCCAATTTTGGAAAAAGATGGTTAAAACTTTGGAGCCATATATAAATTTGTATGAAATATTAAACTGCAAGTCTATTCTACTCGGTGTGAGGTTAGGTCAAAACGAAACACTTGTGAACCATCTTATCAATATCATTAAGTGATATATATATGTAGTTAAGTGCAATGGCAATAATCTTTGTGTAGAAGGAGCCTTAGGGAAAGTTAAAGAAACCTTTAAAATAGAGCAGAACATAGTTAGGCAACAAAATAAAGAACTTGATAGAATAGAAACAAAGTGGGCCCCACTACTGCAAATTCTGGATGCATAAAATGCCTTCTGAATCTCATAAAACTAGTTCTGTAGACAGTTGCCAACACCACCAATATGCACCAACACTTGTTCTGTGTTTTGTGTCTTTGTGATCTTGTGTTTTTTGTCATTTTCTTTGTGTATTCAAATAACACAAAAAAGCAGCTAAAATTGATTCTTTCATATTTTTGTGTATTCAAATGATACATAAAAATCAGCTAAAATTGATTTAAATCCGTAGCGTACAGTTAATTAATATAAAAAATTATATAAAAAAAATTAAAAATAATAACAGTAGCAGTCATAAAATATATACAATAACGACATAAAACACAATAGGTAGGTATAAACGTAATTATCTGTGGCTTTCAATGTCGTTTGTTTATGATTGTTGTAGCGTGGTCCGATGTAACTTCAACGTAATAGCGATAAAACGATGCATATCACTGCAACTTTACATAAAATATGTACAGAAATCTTCAGAACATACCTGTGTTAGTGTCTTCCGCCATTATATGCAAGGCAACTTCAAAGAAATGCAAAATTACAATAAATCTTGCATATTTCTGATCACATGTCCGTCAGCCATCTTGTAAACAGGAACTTTATAACTTCGACATATCAGAAACCTTGTTTCAAAAGTTTAGTACTGGGTGCAAAAATCTACTCAAGGTAGTTCTAGCATTAAGAGGGAGCTGTTGGGAGGTGGAGAATTGATAATGAACCAAATATATTTACAATTTACAAAATATTTACAATATATTTCACATATGTATTGAATATACAGAAATTTAAAACTTGACATCAATAGTTAAATATATTTGAAGTGCTTTTTATACAACACAAAAATTAATGGTGGAATATTAGTTCAGCACTGAAATGTGTGGAGGAACTATCATACAGCAAAAGCAAATGCTTGACATTTTTGGCATGGTAAATTTAATGCAGTGATTCTTCACGATATTTTAGAACATTATCCTTGATTCTGATATGATCTTGAGCTGATTTTTCGCTCAGCTTGATTCATTTTAGTGAATTAAGGACCCTTGTCCCAAAAACAAGGTATAATCACATGTTTGCCAAAAGGAAACAAACCAAGAGAATTTTTGAAAAACAAAAGACCTATTTCACTGTTAAATACAGACTATAAAATCTTATCAGGCATCCTAGCTCAACGTTTGAAGAAAGTACTTCCAAAAGTCATAGGAGAAACACAAAAGGGATTTTTAAAAGATAGATATATTGGTGAAAACATAAGATTAGTCTATGACATCATGTTAGATTTGGAGGTTCACAACAAAAAAGGACTGATAATATTGCTGGATTTTGAAAAGGCTTTCGACTCCTTGGAGTGGAAATACATTAACAAGGTACTACAAAGTTACAGTTTTGGCACTAATTTTATTAGATGGTTCAATACTCTATATAACAACCCTTGTAATTGTGTAATTAACAATGGGTATTTTTCAGAATTTTTCCAGCTCGCTCGCGGATGTAGGCAAGGTGACCCCCTCAGTCCCTATATTTTCATTTTAGCCATAGAACCTTTAGCTATGGAAATTTAATTGGACAAGGAGGTGAATGGAGTAACCATTGGTAACACCAATTTTAAATTGGGCCAATATGCTGACGATACCTTTTTATTTCTAGATGGATCAGAAGCATCTTTGAGGAAAAGTTTTACAGTTTTTAAAGAATTTTACCTTTGCAGTGGTCTTAAATTAAACACTGATAAAACATTCGCAGTGTGGTTAGGGTCCATGAAACTATCCAATGAAACACTATGCCACGACTTTAATTTAAAATGGGCAAAGAGCTTCACACTTTTGGGTGTAGATTTCAATGTTGATAAAGACAAAATGGTTGCAGAAAATTACAACTCAAAACTAAACACCATAGAAAAAATCATTCATTGTTACAAAAAGCGAAAACTCTCCCTTATAGGTAAAGTAACTGTACTAAAGACTCTAATTGTCCCAAAACTGGTACATATTATGCAAGTACTACCTTCCCCCACTTCAGAATTTTTAAAACGAATGGAGATAATTTTTAAACTCTTCCTTTGGGATGATAAAAAACCAAGAATAACACTAGCCCAACTTGAGAAAGACATTCAAGATGGTGGTCTTAAGTTAACAAAGCTTGACTTTTTAGACCAAGCTTTAAAAATGACATGGATCAATAATTTGATAAAAAGGGATGGCAGTTGGCAACACATTTTTGAGCATAACATAGCAAAAAACAAAAAAGAAGTTTGGCAGTTGGATGTTGTTTCTCTAAAGAAACTAAAGAATACTGTTCAAAATGTCTTTTGGAGAGATGTTTTTAAATCCTGGATTACATACAAAGAAAATTTTTCTAATGAAATAAACGTCAGGACCTATCCAATTTGGAACTCTTACTTTTTACAAAACCGTAATATTTTGCTTAAAAAGGAAAATTTTGAACAAAAAGGACTCCACTATATAAATGATCTACTTACAAATTCAGGAGAACTTACGGGCTATAATGATTTTCAAAATACATACAGAATGAAAATAAATTTTGTAGACTTTTACTCTTTAATACATTCGATCCCAAGAAAATGGATGGCCATCTTACGAGACCACAGACGTAAGATTAAAGGACCAATATTTCAACCTGTTTTGAATGAGCTTCTTGCAATGCCAAAAGTTTGCAAAGGGACATATTGGAAATTAATTAGTACATCAGACTTAAGGAGAAACATTGCAAATAAGTGGTCAGAACACCTTGGAAAACAGTTTACTAATGAAGATATGAGAGATTTTTTTACCTTAAATTTTCAGTGTACAATTGAAAGTAAAATGAGGAGTTTTCAGTATAAAATTTTGCAGCGCATCCTTACCACAAATAAATTCTTGAATATCTGTGGAATAAAAGCAGACAAATGCTACTTTTGTGGTATTATGACAGAAACATTGGAGCACCTCTTTTGGGAATGCCCCAAAATTACCCAATTTTGGAAAAAGATGGTTAAAACTTTGGAGCCATATATAAATTTGTATGAAATATTAAACTGCAAGTCTATTCTACTCGGTGTGAGGTTAGGTCAAAACGAAACACTTGTGAACCATCTTATCAATATCATTAAGTGATATATATATGTAGTTAAGTGCAATGGCAATAATCTTTGTGTAGAAGGAGCCTTAGGGAAAGTTAAAGAAACCTTTAAAATAGAGCAGAACATAGTTAGGCAACAAAATAAAGAACTTGATAGAATAGAAACAAAGTGGGCCCCACTACTGCAAATTCTGGACGCATAAAATGCCTTCTGAATCTCATAAAACTAGTTCTGTAGACAGTTGCCAACACCACCAATATGCACCAACACTTGTTCTGTGTTTTGTGTCTTTGTGATCTTGTGTTTTTTGTCATTTTCTTTGTGTATTCAAATAACACAAAAAAGCAGCTAAAATTGATTCTTTCATATTTTTGTGTATTCAAATGATACATAAAAATCAGCTAAAATTGATTTAAATCCGTAGCGTACAGTTAATTAATATAAAAAATTATATAAAAAAAATTAAAAATAATAACAGTAGCAGTCGTTCATGTATGTAGTACCCGAATTATGTTTTGTGTGTTTTTTCTTCATACTGTGTATGAATGTATTTGTTAGGCCCTGATGGGGGGTTGGCCACCCTCGCCTCCCCAGGGCACCATAGGCTATGTAAAAAAGGGTGAATAAAAAAAAGCTGCAAAAAAAAAAAAAGGACCCTTGGTTAGCACCTTCAGTTGGCTCATGAAGCATTCTTTGACCTATAAAAATTCAAAAGGGAGGGAAGGGATTGCCAATGGTCAGTTTAGGTGGGGTATATGTTCAGGAGAGAAGTCACCTTTGTCAATGCTGTTTGTATATTAAACCTGGGGCAGAAAATATATCCTATTTCTCCAAAATTTCACTAAGATTTTGGAAGTATGTTTCCACAGTTTCCTTGTTATTGAATGTTGTTTGAGGAACACCTGTCAACTTTGAGCCTTTGTAAACTCATATTCCCTTAAGTGACATTCCCCCTCTTAAATTATCTTTGGTATAGCCATATCTTTCTGTAACCAATCTTGGCCTTGCAGGAATTAACCTAAACATTTCAAACTTTTCAACATACAAAATGAGAGAACATGTGTTTACCACAACACTATGACATAACCTAAAACATATTTTCACCAATATATCATGCCAAAATTTACATTTTTTAAATGAACCAAATGAATTAACACAATTGGCCAATACCTACTTTTCATCTGGGGTTTAGTAAGGCATTTTTGCACTCGGTACTGGTTTTTTGGATCCATCAACAGGAAGAAAATGTCCGTGGGGAGGGAGTTTGAAAAAGTTGTTAAAATATTCGGATTTTAAACTAATGATAAACAGCAAAATATGCAATTATTGTCCAAATATATCTGCAATTAATCTTTAAAACCTTTGGAAATGCTTCAAAAACGATGATATACGTACTACGTCGAAGTTATACAGGGGGGGACGGCTGTACAGACAAAATATTTAAAATATACGTTAATTACGGAAGACAAACGTCTTTTCTGTCGCGTGTATATGTCTCATTTGGGAGAAGAGTTCTTCCTTTGTTGATAAATATACATATGCATAACAGACAGTACTATTTAAATTTATTTTTTCCCACTGAATATACACCAACCAATGGCAGTAGCTTTCTGTTAAAGGGGACAGTCAAACGGACATAAACAAAGTCACATGATTTTCTCTAAATATAGACAACAGAGCATGAATTATTTCATATCAATAAAGTAGAAAATAATAAAATAAATAAATAAAAAAGTAATAAACAATTAAAGGGTATTATCTTTATTTCTGGAAGGATTTAATAAATCTTTATCATAAATAACAATGATACAGTAAACATTAATTTAACAGAACAGGTTTTTGTTTGGATTTATTTATTTATTCATTTGGGGGTTTACGTCACTTTCAGCAGTGTACAGGTCATATTGCAACAGGTAGTTTTATAGACAGAGGAACCCAGTATATATAAACAGTTGCTAAAGGTTCTGTACTGTAAAACTGCTACCAATTTTCCCACATAAGGTCTGGGGTTTGAACCGCTGATCTCATACGTGGGAGGCAAGTGTGTTACTACTGGACCACTGTAACCCCAATTTTTCTTTTGAAAATTCAATGAAACTTCATTTTCAAAAATCTAGTTATGCTTTCACTTAAGTAGAACTGCATGTGATTTTTTTGTTGCAGATGATATAACTATGATATTTGTTATTAATATTGTGACGGATCAGAGCGAAAAATCCTCACAAAAATCTCACAGTGACACGACTGACGTCAGATTTCCCGTGCCACTAACAAGGCATCTCGCCTTCCAGATCACCTAGATCTGTAAGTTCACCTAATCAGGAATTTCAATAACAAGGCCTCTCGCCTTTCAGATCCCTAGATCTGAATACACCTGCCTATAGAATTTCCACAGATTCAATCTCTGAATCACCACCTAGGACAGGAATTTGTAACCAATTCAATCTCTGCATCAAACACTAACAGGAATTCCAACAGATTCAATCTCTGAATCTTACACCTTCAACAGGATTACAGCAGATTCAATCTCTGAATCTTACACCTGCCAAGGACTATCAGTCACACTCCTAGATGTCTCCTGGAATGGGAGGGATTCCACAAACAATTCTCCTTGGTGCTTAGCCGGTTAATCAAAACCCTGCCAAAGTGTCGGTATCTTATCTCCAACAGTCTTAATTAGTCACAGAGGACAGTGAAGCAAGCAGTAAAGTATAAGGTTATAGATATTTATTTATAAATAAAGAACAATGACTGCATAAAAGTGGCTGTAATTTAATTTCCAACTATTAATATGCTACACTGGCTATACCTACTATCAAGGTATCAGCTTAACAGGGATTGGGGGAATCTAATTCATACACAAAAAGCTATGTGTACACTCACAAAATCAGCCTGACTGGGCTGGAATGACTGTTTGGGGAACTATGATCTGTAACACAAGTTGCTGTTGCAATTAAAATATCAGCGCCACAAGGGTTGGGTAATATATATGGGGAATCTGTGCTATATAATTACAAATTGTGTTTGCAATGTTTTATCAGCTTAACATGGATAAAGGGGGGGGGGAGGGGTAGGGCTACAGAGGGACCTATGCTATGTATGTACATGGCTATGCAGCTTCAGTTGGATAGGTTATGGGTTCTATGTACAGGTACAAGGGGGTGGGGGTTTGGTGGTTTGTGCAGAAATATTGCTGAGGATGAGTTAGCCAGTTACTAGGGATGAAACAGGCGGCTACATCAATGGTGGACAGGCCACTTCATGGACCAGAATTCAGTTACTGAATCTGGATGGGTATTCACTACTGAATACAATAATTTGTGGCCACCACTTACAGGGTATTCTCTCCCTTCCTTCAGATGAGTTATTTTCTGGCTTCTTACGGATCTGTTGTCTCACAGATTTCCTTCTAAATGTGCAAATAACCCTTAATTTAAGTTTAGAATATGCTTAAACAATATAAAATAGGTGAAATACTGCAATAATCTATAACCTATAAACTATAATCCCTCATTTTTGCTCATGTCGAAATTACAGTAGTCGTCTGGTGATTATCCTATTTTTAAACTATATATTTATGTACAAATAATTATTAAAATATACAGGGAAACAATCCTCAAGGTATTCATCATTGATCCCCCACTCAGGCTCTGTGTGTCTCTCAATACCCACTCACGCTATGTGCTGGAACTTCTTGATCCCTCTCACAAAGAACTCTGTCAGAATCTACTAAATTCACAATATTATTGACCCCTTCAAATGAACTCTCTCAAACCGCACACCAATATTTCAGAAAAGTCGAAATCCCAAACCCAGGGCTCAACGTTTTCGGTGGTCCGGCAGCCCGAGTCTGCCGAAAATTCGACCGGGCTGCCTTTGTACACTGAGAGGCTGACCGAAGGGCTACAAGCAAATAAAATACCTAAATACGTACATATTTTGATATATTGCAGTTTTAATTTACAATAAAATGGTTGGAATACTTCTAACTTCATCATATTGTTTACGTCTGCCATGACAGTTTATATTTTCAGCCGTGAATTCATTCAAAGATAACTATTTTCAGCCGCGAATTCATTCGAAAATAATTATTTTCAGCCGTGGATTCATTCGTTTTTTTGGTTTTTTCGCGGTATGACTGCACGTGCTTATATATTTTCGCTCACACATTTAAATTTTTTTCTTCCAATATGAACAAATCAAAGACTATACAAAGCTATTTTATGAAAGTGGGAGACCAGCAAAACAGAGATACTCCAGAGAAAGGATTAGATTTGCAAAGTGGTAACAGTGACAACCCACCAGCAAAAAAAGTAAAAGAGTCAGACAGTGGAGAATTACTGAGAAAACAAAAATCAAAGGAGTATGAAATTAAAAGAAAAAGGACCTTTCAGCCTGATTGGAAAACTAAATTTGACTGGATTGAGTATGATGAAACTACAGGAATGAGGTGCAAGATTTGCATAAAATATGAAAAAACGGAACTTTTTCAACTGGTTGTACAAACTTCAAGATTGAAGCTATCAGGAAACATGACAGAAGCCTTGGTCATACTACACATACGGCCAGATATAAAGCAGAGACAGCTAAACCTGGAACAAGCGAAGCAGTGAAATGTGTCATACAGCTGAACAAAGCTCTCTTTGCAAAGCTGAGTATATTATTTAAAAATGCTCATGCCTTAGCAAAAAACAATCGCCCATCAAAGATTTTGAGTGGCTATGTCAGCTTGATGCGGCCAAAGGGGTGGATATTGGCACAAGCTATCGGACAGATAAAAAGGCAGCTGAGTTCATACATGCTATGGCACAAGATGCAAGAAACAAAATCAAAGAAGAATTTCAAGAATCCAACTTTTTTTCTGTCATACTGGATGGAGCAACTGACACATCAAGCCAAGAAGCAGAAATTTGCTATGTACGACTTTGCAGAAAAGGAAATATTAAGGTATTTTTCCTGGGGATAACAAATGTTGGAAAAGCCAATGCAGAGAACATTTTACGAGCTACAACCACCATGCTTAACCAGTATTTTGGACAGTCTTGGATGTCAAAAATTGTGGGAACAGGGACAGATGGGGCATCTGTTATGTTGGGTTGTAGAAATGGCTTTGTTATGCAACTGAAAAACTACACTGAGCGCGATTTCATATTTTCAATGCATTGTTCTGCTCACAGATTGGAGCTTGCTTATAAAGAATCATGCAAAGAGGTCCCCCTTTTCAAGATCTTTGACACTTTGATGCTGAACCTGTATTTGTTCTACAGAAACAGCCCTTTAAATCGTCACAACCTCAAGGAGGCATTCAAAACATTCAACAGGGAGCCACTGATGCCAGTGAGAGCTAGTGGGACAAGGTGGCTGGCCCACATGAAGAAAGCCATAGATAACATCCTCAAGGGATATGGTCCTATCATGTTGCACTTGGTGCAGGTAAGGGCAATCAAAAGTAATAAAAATACTTGGGAATTAATTATGGCTCCATAAAATTTTGGGAAAGTTGTCATCGACAGACATAGCAAATTTTGATCCAATTTGACCTGAAAAGTGCATACCCCAGATTTTTCAAACTAAATCACTTTGCTTAAGTGGAGCCCAAGATATCCATTGGCATTAGTTTTAGATAACAACTCCCTGAAAAATGAAATTCTTAAACAGTAATCAGTGGTTTCAGGAGCCAACTTAAAACCTATATGTTGTACTTATACTGACAGCTTAATATCTCCACATACTACAGGACTCAAGCCATTTAACTAAAGTGACTGCACAAATACAGTCCAAGCTCTCAAGTAACTGACATTCTCCAAACTGAACGACAGAGGCTCAAGAATGACCATTTATCAACATCCTTGAGGTTCTTTAGCTTGCCACTGAGAAAAGGACCCAATGACAGAGGGCCTCCATTTTAAGTGGCCACTCAGCTACGATGTATGTCTGTACCTGGGTTTAAGGACGTGTGTTACCCACTAGGCTACAGTGGCAGATGTGTTACTGAGTATGTTGTACTTTAATTGTATATTATAACCATAGATTAAGAACCCAGACGATTCTTCTGTCAGGGGTGAACAAAGTGCCAAAGCGAGGAACTTCATCAAGAACCTACAGCAGAAGGACATGGTGATGTTCCTTCACTTCATGCTTGATGTCATAAATTGTTTGGCCCATGTTTCTCTTGTTTTTCAAAAAAGAGAAACAGCTGTTTGTGACATCTGTAATGAACTGGAGGCAGCCAAAGCTGTACTACTAACATACAAAGAAAGGTAAACATTTGTTTTACTGCAACACTTGTGGGACACAGGGTCCTTAGTGGCCTAATGGTTGGCAAGTTTGGCATCTAATCCTAGGTTGTCACCTCTGCCTGAGTAAGACCCCAGCAATGGCAAGGCTGAAGATCTTTCCCAATATGACCATGGCTTGTTGAACAGGATGTAAAACTACAACTTTTACCTTTGTTATGGGACACTTTTCAAATTTTGTGTATTATCATATAGGTAATCTAAGAAAATAAATGTATATTCAACTGTAATTTGTAAACACAGTGTATATCATACAAAAACATATAAATCATTTTAAAAATGCACAGTAAACATATATCATAGACATAGCTGATATTTTCATCGTAACATCTTGAATGACTTAAAATATTTCCAGAGATGGACCAAAGCTTTCTTTGGTACATTCCAACAATGCTTATGACGGAGAAACCCTGAAAGGTGATTGCACAAGGTTTAATTCTGCTAGGATCAAAGTCATAGACAACCTGATGAAAAACCTGGACAAGCGATTTGACACAAAGAAGGAGGTCATTGCTGCAGCATCTGTTGTTGTGTTGAAAAATTATCCCACAAAGTTGGACCAGCAGCCAGGTGGAAAAAGAATCTGTTTTCTGATATATCATAACTTACAAGTCACTTCCATGTAACTATATTTGCTTATAATTTATAAAATGTAAATGTATTCAAATAACTGTGACATATTGACCTAAACATTTGGTGTTACACACTCTAGATGACATTTAACATAAATTTGGAATTTTGACACATAATGACAATTTGTTTTAAAATAGATGTTGGTGATCAACATATCCAAGTACTGGTGGAGGAGTTTGGTCCTGCTCTAGCAGCTGCAGGTGTGGATACGGAGAGCCTCTGTCCTGCCTGGGCAAGGTTCAAAGTCTTGCTCTACAATAGGTACTTTCCTTTCAATGTTGGGGGTTTGACATAATTACAATCATCTCATGAAACCCATGTTCAATTCTTGCATGGCCAACTCTGAAAATATTGAGATGATAATGACCTTGGTTCCTGGTATATTTTCATGATTTCTTTGTATACCTTCATTTTCATTTACTTACACCTAACTTCTTCATAAACAATATAACAATAACAATAACAGGATAACAATAATATATATAAACAAGCAAATGTTTGTTGGTCGGCAGTTTACAGTACAGAACCCTAACAAACTGTATGTACTGGTTTCCTCTGCCCTTCCAACTACCCGTCGTGATATGACCTGTACAGTGTTGAAAGTGACGTAAAACCCCAAATAAATAAATAAACAAGCAAATGTTTATTGCAGCTTCGACATTGTTCCTGAAACATGCTGGCAAGATATCAACTCAAAGCTTGCTCATCTGTGCCCTGAAGTCACCCATCTAGTTGACTTGATTCTTTCACTTCCATGCAGTTCTAGTGAGGCAGAGAGAGGCTTCTCTAAAAGGAAACTAGTGAAAACAGACTGGAGAAGTAATCTAAAGGATAAACAACTGAGTGATCTCATGACTGTCTCGCTGGAAACACCTGGTTTGTAATTTTTACTTGGTTTCTGAAATTGTAAATATGGTATACAAAGAAATGGTAACACTGCAGTGGTTTCATTTTATCCTATAGGCTATAGCATTAGTTACAATTATTATTAAATAGCACTGGTGGTAAGCAGGAGTGAATAAGAAAACATGCAAATTTTCAAATACTGGAGTGACATTAATTCATCATGGCACATTGCTACTAGCTAAAAGCAAATAACATTACATATTGCATTATTTATAATAATTAATTATACATTATCATAATAATTATACAAACACCATTTTGATCAGACAAATAATTGTTGTGACACTGTAAACACACTGTAAAGAAATTTTTAATTTTCATTTTCCAGAAGTTGGGAGTTATGACCCACAGTCTGCAATATCACTATGGTATATGCCAAAGGGTAAAGTTGTCAGAAAGCCAGTACAAAGTGTGAAAATCCTGCAAAAACACAGGCCTCTCCTTCAGCTACAGGAAACAGTAAGGAATGCAACAGAGGTGGTAGAGGTGAGAGATGGAGGAATCTTGGAAGAGGAAACGGGTGATCAGGATAAAGAAGCTGTTAAAGAAAAGCACACAGATTAAAGTGAGGATAATAATGAGCCTGAAGTGTTAGAAGACAATGAAAACAATGGACAACCAGAGTTGGCTACCGGCTACAAAAGTAACACCGAGTCGGAATTGTCCGATTACTATTCGGATGAGGAATTAGACAGCAATAATAATTTATTAGGAGAGGCGGCCAGGGCCTACAGTGATTTACAAAATTTTATGGTTTAGTTAAGTTTAATGACATTGGTGTAATTTTAGTTAAGAGTTAATGGTTTGTGTAATTGTTAAATTTTTTTCTGCCAATAAAAAAAGTGATTCAGATGGTTAACATACTTATTATGACATGTTTATTTGCAGCCTTGATGAGAACAGTTCATCATAAATATTTCGGGCTCCTCCTTTGGCCACCGGGCTGCCTAACGCCAACTGTAGGCAGCCCGGTGGGCTGCCAGACAATTTTTCATAACATCTTGCCCTGCAAACCCTGCTCCACTCACTTCACAGTCCCTCATCAAACTTAATAGTGTGCACCTCTGATATTTTTACACTGTCTAGTGAGTCTTAAAATCACAATTATTTCTTTTTGTAGAAACATCTATTAAACACTTTATTGCTAACATGTTTTTGTACAATTGATAGTTACTGATGTATTTTACTAACTATACATTTCTGTGTGGCCATGGTGGCACAGTGGTAAAACACTCACCTTCCACCTCTGACATTAGAGTTCAGTTTATTTATTTAGGTTTTAACATTGATTTAAATGCTACAGGTCATATATATCACAATGGGTAGTCTCCTGGTCAGTCGTAAGATATAAGTTGCAGACAGATTTTTAACCAGAGTATAAGGCAAATACAATGAAAATGAAATACATTTTTTGAGAACAAATTATTGAAGTCTTTATTAAAATTTCTTGGACTATATGGATAATTAAAAAGTATTGAAGCTAATAAGCTCGGAATATGATTTTTTCACCACTTTGAAGAAAAAAATATTGTTGGTTTCCACACTCAACCAGACTGTAATAATGCAAGTACATGCTCATGTCCCACTGGCTGTTGGGCCATGGGATCCCAATTGAAATCCTCTTTTCCGTTCATCAGTCTTCAAGTCAAACATTTTGATCACAGCTTTGCCTTTGATGCTCCTAAGATCTGGAATGAACTCCCTCATGATGTGTGCAGTGCAGCATCAGTTGCCTCCTTCAGAAAGAAGCTTAAAACTTACCTGTTTGCAAAAGCATATCCCTCATAGCCTCTCCTGTCACCCTGTGTCTCCTTGGTATGACCCGGCTATGTCCTTGGATTAATGTTAACTGCCTTGCTTTATGTTCAATTGCACCTTAGAGTCCATCAGTGCAGGAGAGTAAGCGCTATGAAAGTCCACATTAGATAAGATTTAATCAAAGGAAACTATGGAGGCCTGGAGAACCATAAAGCAGAATGAAAATGAAAGAAAACATTGTTGTACAAGTAGTTTTAATGTACATTACGCAGAAATGAACAAGTAAAATAAACAGGGAAGTGTTTATGTATATTTATTTCTGACTTACTGAGCTAGAACCCACTGCGTGATACAAGGACTATCTCTGGTCCCATTATGTAGGTAAATGGGGGTTAAGTTAGACTGGTCAGTTTCTCTATAAGTGAATGGGGGTAGAGGCCCACTGCATTCCATAATAGAAAGCTATGGGCTCAGTGTATAGGTAACATTGTTAAAAGATACCAGAACAAGTATCAAGAGTGCTGTTCTTTGTTTTACAGTAAAAATATATTTTATGAAAAACTGTATGCTCATTCATACTGACTCTGTCCTCCTCATTTTAGTGCTTAACCCCCTTCTTTAGAAACAAATCACGTCTTTTGTTTATTTACCTTCTTCTTTGAATACATGGATTTTTAGTGTTTTTGAAATAAAATAACCTTTATACAGACCGTAACTGCAAATACTGTGTACAATATAAAAAATACAATTTCTTCTCATAAATATTAGTGTTCTCAACATACCAGGCTTTGTGGGACCGGGTGGGTAGTGATTTTAACGGGCGGGTACCCGGGTACTCGTTCCGATGGGCGATAATAGGAGATACTATGAAAATCTCCACATTTACAAACTTAAAACTCACACAAAACATGGGGTCCAACCATTTACTTTATTTCTTTTGTGCCAACAACTTTTTTATTTACCAAATCACAAATTAATCGTGAAAATTAAGAGAATATTATTTGGGCTTCACTCGTTGGTTCATTCAAAACACCAGGACGCGGAAAAATGTTTATGAAAAGACGACTTCTGTACAATCAAAACACCGTTGTTTATTCCATAAAAATGGAGTCACATGACCTATGTTAACCAATAACCTTATCTCGAATGTAGTTTCGGACTTGTAACTTCATTTTCATTTCAGGTTTGTAAGTGAATTTTATTAGCATAAAATTATCAACTAATGTGTGAAAATATTGTACTGTTATTTATTTAAGGAGTATATGTCATTATATAGCCAATATACAGGGGTTTTATGGACTCGGAATTGAGTAACTGTGTTGATATACTGACGATTTTCAAAGGGTTTTCGGCATTTGACAATGCATAAACAACCAAAATAAAAGACAAATAAAATACTGCAAATGGTGTACAAGGGTGAGAAAACAATATTCTTGTGCATTTTAACTGAGTAGTTTAATTTTTAGGTGAATTAATGAAGTCGGGATATGTCTGTACTTGTTGAACCAACGTGGGCGATATTAAAAGCAATAAAGCTTAGATTCGGGTACTCGAGTATATGATTTCAGATTCGGGTAAATATTCAGAGTTCGGGTACCCGGATATCCGGATACCCGTTGAGATCACTAATAAATATTCATGACCTGGATGGACCTTAAGAGGCACATAAAACCCTAGCTTTGACCTCAAAGTATTTGTGTATTTCTGATTTAATGACCATTGGCCCACTGTGTACATACAGCAAAAGTGTGACTGACCAGTTTTTTTGTGTGTTGTATATGACAATAGTGCCCAATGTGTCAATGAATGATGCTTAGAGGCCCACTAAATTCCACAGTGAGGATCCATGGGCTCAGCATGCAAGTGAATGAGGCCCACTAAATTCTACAATATTAATATGACAATCTATGGGATCCATGTGCTGGCAATAAAAGCTGAACAGTTGTTATGGAATAGTGATAGTGGTATTCACTATTTTAAAGTAATACATTATTTATGAAAAACTGCATGCTCATTCAGGCAGACTCTGCCCTCCTCATTTCAGTGCAGAACTCCATTCTCGACTTTATACACAACTCACGTCTTAATGTGTGGTTATTTTCCTTCTTCTTTGAATGCATGGATTTTTAGTGTTTTTGAAATAAAATAACCTTGAAACAGACTGTAACTGCAAATATTGTGTACATTATCAAAAACTATGATTTCTTCTCATGAATATTCATGACCTGAATGGACCTTACGGGGAGTGACGTCACAATCATGTGACAAATATATACAGACCTCAGTTGTGTCCGTTACGACTGTCCTGTCCGTACGGCCGTCCCCCCTGTATATGCGTCGAAGTTACATAAGACAACGATACTAATTCTGCATCTTTCCGGTTTTCATATTAAAAATAATAGAAATAAGGGGCGATTTCCATACACATGGCATCAGGTGCCCGGCATGCGTCATGCTATAAGCGGCTATGTTCAATTTACTATTAAAATATAAGAGGTGTTTTTGTGTGTACGGTATGTGGTACGGTTATAACACGGAATACGGCGTCCGGTAAGCCTTTCAATCCTGGAATTGAATTTTAGCCGCATTCCGTATATAAAAATCAATAAATTACGTCAGAATGACGTCACTCTACAGTACTCTAACAAAATGCGGTTATATAAATAAGTTTAAAATATAAGTAAAAATTCGTCAAATTGTCATTTGTTGCTTGATTTTTACAAATAATATACCATTTTAAAGCTTATAACAAACAGAAAGCATCTACGATGACAATCACTCATTATTTAGGCCAAAACTACACAAAAATTGAGTATACTGTACATAATTTATTACAAAAATAAAACTATACTTAATGTTTTGTGATTTCTTCCTCATTTGTTTATGTATTTTGAGGCAATAAAACAAATGGACATGCTGTTAAAGTACATTTATGATAAAAGTAATAAATATTATTATCATATCTTTGTAAATCACTACTTTAATTAACTAAAATGGACACTTGTAGAACCCTCCATATTGTTTGGATTTTGTTGAAACTTGCAGTACTCTGGCTTTATCATTTAAAGGGAACTTATTGTACACGGGTCGTCATAAACTTGTCCGATTTTTCGCGATTTCATCAAAATTTAAAGAAATCAAATACGTTAACTCCGATTTATATATACAAATGGATAGAAGGTTGCTGGTTTTATAAAATTGTAAAGTTTCATGTCAATTCATGCATAAATAAGGACAAGAGAACCATAAACACTGAGACTTTATTGTGATACAGTAAATCATAATCTTGTCCGTTTTTGTGGATCAATAATTTGGGCATATTTTTTCAGATAGAGAGAGAGAGAGAGAGAGAGAGAGAGAGAGAGAGAGAGGTGGAACACAAGAGCATTAAGTATTTCCAAATTGTGTAACAAAATGCCAAAAATACACGATTAAGCTTAAGCTTGGAGATCATTCATTATTTCATAAAATACACCCGAAAACAACCCATCCAAATGCTTTATTGATTTTTGCACTAGGTCAGTATTAAACTCAATCTGTTGTTGAACCTTTGTGTTGTAAAATGGAGATACATATTTTACTCAAATATATATAATACTTCAGTTTAATTTCCCCAATCATTTGTGTACTTAAGTACTGAGTAACACAAGTACCCCACGCTGTCACCTACCCATTGTAATACAGTATGGAGATACATTTTATTTATAATAAAATACTTATATTACTTCCAGTTTAATTTGCTCCATCATGATTTATTACTGTACTTCAGCACTGATTTACATAAGTACCTAAAATAAATTATGTGCTTGTTCGGTCCTTGTGTGATTTTCTAATTTCCAATATAACTTTTATAGCACTTAATCTCCATCAAAAGACAGACTCTAAGGCTCAACAACCAAGAAATAAGTCCAAAGAATTGAATGGAGCACTGGTTCAGTCTCTTCACTGGAGTAGTTAATGTATTCACTTGTCTTCAAATAAATCAGGTGGTGTTGGTCAGGTATTTTAATTTCACTTTGGGAACAGTGGTGGTAGATGAAACTCAATGATTTATTTATTTAATTATGTGGATTTTATCATCACTTTCAACACTGTATCATATCACAATGAGTAGGAAGCCAGTACATACAGTAGGTCAATATTCTGTACTGTAAACTGCAGACCATTGGTAAGCAACGGTCAACTTTCCCACATTGCGTCAAGGGTTTGCACCGCAGACCTCAGAGGTGGGAGGGGAGTGTGTTACCCACTGTCACCGTGCCTCCCCAGTGATTTCCATTTACTAATCTGTGTGGTATATTTATTTGGAAACCAGTCCAATTGATGCAGCTGTCTGTAGAGGTGAGAAATATGTGCATATTATTTAAGTTATTTGCACCGCTAAAGCCAAATGTGAAATTGCAATAATTTTTAGCTTTTTTCAAATGTTGGCTGATTGAGATAAAAATAATTATCTTTCAAGTGTCTGGTGACAAATAATCAAACAATTGCTAAGTATTTACAATCAAGTCATTTTATTCAACTGATTTGTGATGGAATCACATCATCAAGAACATCATATAAATCATATGCATTAGGGCTAATGAACTTTGAAACTGACATTGCATATGTGACAGCTTGTTACATATGCTACAATTATGATATTTACTATTAATGTTTGATACCATTTCATTGTAGTTTGTGAAAGTTTTTATTTGAACAAAGTTTCTTGGCCATGGGCAAAGCTATCGGATAAGGTTAAGAACCAATAAGTTTTATCATCCATGAAAAAAGCAAATGAGAAAATAATAAAATGAACAGCAAATAAATAAAAATTAAGCGAATAGAGACACATGTTGACATTTGAACATGTCAAAAGTTGCTTTTATCTTGTGTTCAATTTCATTGTAGATAAATAATTATTAAAATATCCTATAGTAAAACAATCCTCAAGACATTCATCATTGATCCCCCACTCAGGCTGTGTGTGTCTCTGAAACACTTGCTCACACTATGTACTCAAACTTCTTGATCCCTTCCCCCAAAGAACTCAAGGATTCACTAAAATTACCACATTATTGACGTACACTCTCTCAATCTGCACACTAATATTTGAGAATAGTTGATCCCCAACCCCTGCTCCACTCACTTTTCAGTTCCCTATCAAAGTTATTAGTGTGCAACTCTGATAAGCTTTACACTGTCTGTCTAGTGAGTTTTAAAATTACAGTTTTGTCTTTTTGTAGAAACATCCACTGAAACTTTATTGTTGATTACTTAATAAATGGGCATACACATTATAGAATTCCGAAGAATTGTCATATTAAAATTGCAGGGAAGAAAAATTCCTGCAGATTTATTTGTAGTTGTGCTAGACTTTTTAGCAAAGGCTGACCATATATCCATGTAATAACTTGTCAAAATTCCATATGTTATGTTATACCATGTTGACATTGTATGAAAAATAAATGAATAAATTGAACAATGATTAAGCATTTACAATTGAAGTCAGTTTATTTGATTGCGCTGGAGATCAACATCATTGTGAACATTAAGAACAACAGTGACAACAGCAACAGAGGCAGTGACATTACATCTGTACAAATCATATGATTTAGAATTATTTATTTATACGGGGTTTTATGTTGCTTTCAAAACTGTCACGTCACAACGGGTAGGTTTGTGGGCAGAGGAAACCAGCACATACAGTTGGTCAACTTTCTGTACTGTAAACTGCCGACCATCAGGAAGCTGCTACCAACTTTCCCACATAAGGTCCGTGAGTTTGAACCACTGACCTCAGAGGTGGGAAGCAGGTGTTACCACTGCGCCAATATAGCATTGCAATGAATAAAAGAAATGGAAAAAAATCTAAAAAGTAAATGGCAAAGAAATAAAACTGAATTTAAAGAGATGCTTAATGACCTTTGAACAAGACCTTGACCTTTTTCAGGAAATTGCTTTTTCTTGAGTCTGGGGCTCATATCTCGAGTATCTGGAGACTGTAGATATCCTGATTAAATTTTTTTATAGACGAATAATTATTAATTATTAAAATTTCCAGGGAAGCAATATTCAAGACATTCATTTTTAATGCCCCACTCAGGTTGAGTATGTGTCTCAACACCCACTCACACTATACATTGGGAGTTCTTGATCTCTACTCCAAAGAACTCATTCTGGATCCACTAATATCACCATATATTTGACCCCTTGGAATGAACTCTCTCAATCTGCACACTAATATTTGAGAAAAGTTGATGCCCAACCCTTGCTCCGCTCACTTTTCAGTAATTCACAAAAGTTTTTATGTGCAACTCTGATATTTTTACACTGTCTGTGAGCTTTAAATTCACAGTTATGTCTTTCCGTACAAACTAAAAAGACAAATACAAGATCAGGACAAGTAACGAACTGATTCTTCAACTTGATTCCTTGGACTATATGAATCATTACAAAGAAGCTATTGATACACTTAGAATATGATATTTTTACAACTTTTGAAGGAAAAATATTATTGGTGCTGACACTCAGACTGTAATAATCCTAAGTACCCACTACTGTCCATGCACTAGCTGGTGGGCAATGGAATCCTCACTGGAATCAGTCATTTAACTGCTGACTCCAATTTCTATCAAAGTTGGTGGTGAGCTGGTGTGTACCACTCATGATTTGGTAATTACCAATGGGAAGCTTTGACCATTCTTAAGTTCTTCATAGCCCGTGCATTTATTTTTGGATATCAAAAAGCACAAAAACCAAAATTTGGAGTAAAAAAGTTTGAACCCCGGACCTTAAGTGGGAAAGTTGGTAGGTGATTACTGATAGTTGGCAGTTTAAAGTAGAGTACCTTGACCAACTGTATGTACTGGTTTCCTCTGCCCACTAAACTACCCATTGTAATATGACCTGTAGAGTGTTGAAAGTGATGTAAAACCCCAAATAAAGAAATAAATAACACACGTTATTTAACATGTTTCTTTAACAAAAGCACATGCAGTCTGAATCTTTTATAATGAATTTGTGTTTTTGACTGGTAAGAATGCTGCATTACGTCATCTCCAACAGCCAAGGTTATAATGGGACGTCCCTTCAGCATCGTCACTTATGTCTCAACTTGTATTCACAAACAGGTTCTCAGCTGAGACCAAACTGAGACCAGTCTCAAGTCTTTCCAATGTAAACAAACCATAAGCTTAAATAATGCTTGAAAACTTTTACCAAAATATTTGAGACAACTATATGTACCAGTCTTAATTTTGAGACCGAATCTGAGATTAAATTTGGTCTCCACTATTTTATGAATAGCTAACAAGTCTTAGACCGAATTTCAGCAAGTTTTATGAATACTGGCCCCGGGCCCGGATTCACGAACAATACTTAGATAAGGTGACCTTAGATCTAAGTAAGGGAAGGTTTTTCACTTGACTAAGTTTTTCTTAGAATTGGTATTCACGAAACAATACTTAGATAAGGTTACCTTAGATTTTAAGTAAGGAACAAAACCTCTCCTAACTCTTTAGTTACGGTTGTGTCAGTGAATCTGATTGGCCAAGTGGTATGGAAAATTTTGGTCTATACATTGGATTGTTTATGATAATGATCCTCTACAAAAAATTTTAGTCACAGCTTATTAAAGTGAGATTTTTAATTATTTTAGCTGATGAGCTTGGAGAGTAAAATTAATTCCTAGTGAAAATTTTAATCCGTTCCTTAGTGGAATTATTTCTGAAGAATTAGTTAAAACTTCATCTTACTAAAATTTTGACTTTTGACACTAACCACGTGGATAAATAAACCTCCCCATCCAAATACAACACTATTATTGCCCAATGTTTACAAACTAAATCATGTAATATTAACATTGTGTCCTCTCAAGGTAGCTTTCAACTTAACTTAAAATCTAAGTATGGGTTTTAAGGTCACCTTAGAGTTAGGAACGTTCATGAATAAGGTTTCATAATTTCTTACTTGAAATCTAAGTAATACTTAAAATCTAAGGTAGGAATGGTCTAAGTATTGTTCGTGAATCTGGCCCCTGGTCATATCACAAGTAAATCCATGGATATGAGGTCTACATTCCACAGATTATGCCTGTGGAATACACCTAGTTGAGTTCACTGTTTTAAAGTAGAAATAAAATTTTCTGAAAAACTGTATGCTCGTTATATGTACTGTTGGGTAGGGGGGCTGACTCTGCCCTCTTTATTTCAGTGCTGAACCCTTCTCATCAAAAACGAGGCAAGCCTGGGGAAAACCCACAGCAGAAGCAAAGGGAAAGACGTCTTAGCGTCTTTTTATGTAGATATGGAGTAAAATATATACAATAATGACATAACATTCAACGGGTAAGTGTTTACGTACTTATCTGTGACTTTAAATAACAAAACTATTCAAAGCGGACCGTATCGGACAAGATTATGACTCGGACAAGTTTATGACGACCCGTGTAGTTCATGCTGCTTTTTAGTAGTATCAACTGGGTAAAGTGATGGACAAAAAATTATAGCAAGTCTTAGCTTCACCAAATATTAAGTTTTAAAAATAATGCCTTTTTGCAATGAAAATATATAGCTTAAACATTCAGTATGTAAATAAATATTTAAGTTAAAATATGACATTCATGTCATAATGAAGTACTGTACTGTAGCTTTTATTGTCTTTTCTTTAATTAAGTTTGGTTGTATATTTGTTTAAGATATCTGAGGAACTGTTGTATATACTTGATGTAAGTAAAATATCTTATTTCTGGATAGATTTTAATGCAATAAAAGCAGCATAAACATTGTTCAAATACCTGTCTAATGATATTTGTCTGTTATTGTTTTTTGTGTGAGTGGGGAAATTATTTTTTAAACATTTGCAAAAGATTAACATCCCGTGCTAATGCTCCTTATCTTACTGGAATTTGATTGAAAATTTTAAAAATTCAGCTGAGCACTAATTTATGTCAGTACATATGGAAACACATCAACCGGATGCCGGATACCGGACCTGGATGCCGTATCCGGATACCGGATGCCGCATGTATGGAAATAGCCCTTAACACCCTCCAAACCACGGCATACACAGAATTGTACCATGAGGCAATAAAACCTCTCAGGATTTCCCTTTAGGGTTTATAACCTCAAACCATGGTAAAATTCTTTCGCTTTTTCCGTGCCGGTAGTATGAAGTTGTAAAATCTCACTTATGCAATGCCAACAAAGAAAGTTTTAACTTTTTAGGGAAAAAACAAAACAGTAAGTTATCGAATTTACATTTCCCACTTGCCTTGTAATTACACCATTTCTGTAGTTAAAACTGGGGGAAATGATATCCGATACAATTACACGAACGATACACGAACCGAATGTCCGCCATCATTGTTTGTTTGTTGTCCCCCCCCCCCCCCCCCCCCCCCCCCCCCCCCCCCCCTACCACAGAGCTTTTTCATATATTACGTTTCACGTAACAATACTTGACGTCACAATGCTACCTTTTACTTAATGGGTGTAAAAATCCGTTATTATGCTCAACCGATCTTCCAAATTTATGTATACGGTAATGAGACTTTTGTGGTTAAGCATAGTGGTCGTCATAAACTTGTCCGAGTCATAATCTTGTCCGATACGGTCCGTTTTCATCAGTTTTGTCATTTAAAGTCACAGATAATTACGTAAATACTTACCGGTTGAATCTTATGTGATTATTGTATATATTTTACTCCATATATGCATAAAAAGACGCTAAGACGTCTTTCTTTTGCTTCTGCTTTGGGTTTTCCCCAGGCTTGCCTCGTTTTTGATGAGAAGGGTTCAGCACTGAAATAAAGAGGGCAGAGCCAGCCCCCCTACCCTACAGTACATTTAACGAGCATACAGTATTTCAGAAAATTTAATTTCTACTTTAAAACAGTGAACTGAACTAGGTGTATTCCACAGACATAATCTGTGGAATGTAGACCTCATATTCATGGATTTACTTGTGATTTGCCCAGGGCCAGTATTCATAAAACTTGTTGAAATTCGGTCCTAGACTTGTTAGCTATTCATAAAATAGTCAAGACCAAATTTAATCTCAGATTCGTTCTGAAAATTAAGACTGGTACATAGTTGTCTCAAATATTTTGGTTAAAGTTTTCAAGCATTATTTAAGCTTAACTTATGGTTTGTTTACATTGGAAAGGCTTGGGACTGGTCTCAGTTTGGTCTCAGGTGAGAACCTGTTTGTGAATACAAGTTGAGACACAAGTGACAATGCTGAAGGGACGTCCCAATATAACCTTGGCTGTTGGAGAGGAGTATTCTTACCAGTCAAAAACACAAATTCATAATAAAAGATTCAGAATACATGTGCTTTTGTTAATTTATTTATTTGGGATTTTACGTCGCTTTCAACACTGTACAGGTCATATCACGACGGGTAGTTGGAAGGGCAGAGGAAACCAGTACATAGAGTTCGCTAGGGTTGTGTACTGTAAACTGCCGACCAACGGCAAGCAACTACCATCTTTCCCACTTAAGGCCGTCACGGGGATCGAACCCCTGACCTCAGAGGTGGGAGGCGAGTGTTACCACTCTGCCACCGTGGCCCCTGTGCTTTTGTTAAAGAAACGTTAAATAACAAGTTTTATTTATTTCTTTATTTGGGATTTTACATCACTTTCAACACTCTGCAGGTCATATCACAATGGGTAGTTTAGTGGGCAGAGGAAACCAGTGCATACAGTTGGTCAAGGTACTGTACTTGCCAACTATCAGTAATCACCTACCAACTTTCCTACTTAAGGTTCGGGGTTCAAACTTTTACTACTCCAGATTTTGCTTTTGTGCTTTTTGACATCCAAAAATAAATGCACGGGCCATGAAGAACTTAAGAATGGTCAAAGCATGCCATTGGTTATTACCAAATCATGAGTGGTACACACCAGCTCACCACCAACTTTGATAGAAATTGGAGTCAACAGTCAAATCATTGCCCACCAGCTAGTGCATGGACAGTAGTGGGTACTTAGGATTATTACAGTCTGAGTGTCAGCACCAATAATATTTTTCCTTCAAAAGTTGTAAAAGTATCATATTCTAAGTTTATCAATGGCTTCTTCATAATGATTCATATAGTCCAAAGAATCAAGTTGAAGAATCAATTTGTTACTTGTTCTGATCTGCGTCTGTGTCTCCTTGGTATGACCTGGCTATGTCCCCTGATTAATGCTAACTGCCTTGCTTTATGTTTAGATGCGCCTTAGAGTCCATCAGTGATGGAGATTAAGCACCATAAAAGTCCACATTAGATTAGAATAGATATTTGTCTTTTAATCTTGTATAAAACTATGTCTGCAACATGTATCTCCAGAATGCACTTCTAGATAAATTATTTCCAGATTTTTCATGGAAACAATGGGAAACATTACGTAGATCATATCACTTGCAACATATTTGGTGGGGTGTTGATTGGAAAGCCATGTAAAACATTATGTGGGTCATATCACTTGTAGCATATTGAGTGGCTTGTTGTTTGGAAAACCAAGTAAAACAGTATGTAGATCATATCACTTGTAGAATATTGAGTGGGATGTTTTTGGGAAAACAAGATAAAACATTGCGTAAAATGTCAACAATGCATGATATAACATGAATTTTCCACACGTGTTAACATGAATATATGATTAGTCTTTGAATGGATAATGCTGAAAAGTCTTGCACAACTACAAAAGTCTGGAGAAAGATTTCTTCTCTACAATTTGCATAGATGACAATTCTTTAGAATTCTGTAATGTGTATTCCACTATATTCAGTAATCATTAGGGCTGTAATCATTAGTGATTTCTGTAGATCGAGGATCGCCTGATAGATGCGAGTTGAACTCGAGTAAATGACACAAATATAAATAAAATAACAATGTCCAAATATTGTCAAGGGATCCACCATTACGTAATTGTGTTTAGTACCATTTTATTGCAAGGAAATATATTTTATTGCAGGTTAAATTGTGCAGATATGTATGAGCACTTTATGGAAGAGCCACGTAAATAAGGGAAATAAAAAACCGACCATTGCTCATCGATTTTTAGGTCTTTATGGTTAAATAAATTGCAAAAGTGCTACTTTGTAACAAGATTAGTATATCATTATTTCTTTCTTAAAAACTCGAATTTAAATTGCGTAAACCGATGTTATCCCCAAATATCGCCCATCGAGTTACGACTCGAGTTTCGGTCAACTCGTTACAGCACTAGTAATCATCACTGAAGTTTTAGTAGAAGTTTGTACAGAAAGACATAATTGTGAATTTAAAACTCACTAGACAGACACTGTAAAAATATTAGAGTTGCACATAAAAACCCTTGCAAATGACTGGAAAGTGAGTGCAACAAGGGTTGGGCATCAACTTTTCTCCAATATTAGTGTGCAGATTGAGAGAGTTCATTCCAAGGGGTCAAATATATGGTGATATTAGTGGATCCAGAATGAGTTCTTTGGAGGAGAGATCAAGAACTCCCAATGTATAGTGTGAGTGGGTGTTGAGACACATACTCAATGTGAGTGGGGCATTAAAATGAATGTCTCGAATATTGCTTCCCTGGATATTTTAATAATTAATAATTATTTGTCTATAAAACATTTAGTCAGGATATCTACAGTTTCCAGATACTCGAGATATGAGCCCCAGACTCAAGAAAAAGCAATCTCTTGAAAAAGGTCAAGGTCTTGTTCAAAGCTCATTAAGTATCTCTTTAGATTCAGTTTTATTTCTTTGCCATTTACTTTTTAGATTTTTTCCATTTCTTTTATTCATTTCAATGCTATATTGGCGCAGTGGCAACACTTGCTTCCCACCTCTGAGGTCAGTGGTTCAAACCACAGATCTTATGTGGGAAAGTTGGTAGCAGCTTACTTATGGTCCGCAATTTACAGTACAGAAAGTTGACCAACTGTATGTACTGGTTTCCTCTGCCCATAAACCTACCCCTTGTGACATGACCTGTACAGTTTTGAAAGCAACATAAAACCCAAAATAAATAAATAATTCTAAATCATATGTGGAAGTCATTGAAATGAAAAATATCATTACATATTTTTACTTTAAAAATGTTAACATGATATGACATAACATATGGAATTTTGACAAGTTATTACATGGATATATGGTCAGCCTTTGCTAAAAAGTCTAGCACAACTACAAATAAATCTGCAGGAATTTTTCTTCTCTACAATTTTAATATATGACAATTCTTCGGAATTTTATAACGTGTATGCCCATTTATTAAGTTATCAACAATAAAGTTTCAGTGGATGTTTCTACAAAAAGACAAAACTGTAATTTTAAAACTCACTATACAGTGTAAAGCTTATCAGAGTTGCACACTAATAACTTTGATAAGGAACTGAAAAGTGAGTGGAGCAGGGGTTGGGGATCAATTATTCTCAAATATTAGGGTGTAGATTGAGAGGGTGTACATCAATAATGTGGTAATTTTAGTGAGTCCTTGAGTTCTTTGGGGGAAGGGATCAAGAAGTTTGAGTACATAGTGTGAGCAAGTGTTGAGAGACACACACAGAGCCTGAGTGGGGGATCAATGATGAATGTCTTGAGGATTGTTTTACTGTATGATATTTTAATAATTATTTATCTACAATGAAATTGAACACAAGATAAAAGCAACTTATCCAATAGCTTTGCCAATGGCCAAGAAAACACAGTATTTTATTGCTAGCCAAGAAACTTTGTTCAAGTAAAAACTTTCACAAACTATAATGAAATGGTATCAAACATTAATAGCAAATATCATAATTGTAACATATGTAACAAGATGTCACATATGCAATGTCACTTTCAAATTTCATTAGCCCTAATACATATGATTTATATGATGTTCTTGATGATGTGATTCCATCACAAATCAGTTGAATAAAATGACTTGATTGTAAATATTTAGCAATTGTCTGATTATTTGTCACTAGACACTTGAAAGATAATGATTTTTATCTCAATCAGCCAACATTTCAAAAAGCTAAAAAATAGCATCAGAGATGCCCGTACCCCACAGCCTTGGGAAATATTTTCAACACGATGAGATATATAACTGTCAGTTGAGATATATGAGATATATAACTGTCAGTTATATAAAGGTCCAAACAATGTTTAAATGGAGAAATAATGTTTAAAAGAAAGATAATGCGTATAAAGATGAAGTATTAAAACAAGATAATTCAATGACAAGATGACAGCATTAATCAGTAAACTAAAATTCAACACTCTTTATATACATCTGCATTTCCGAATTATGGTTTAGATGGTTTGAATATTACCATGCATACAGAAGTGGTAATACATTTAATGAATGCGAGTAAAATCTGCGGCTCACTTGATGAAATTCTATCTCTTACAATGGGAAGTTATGAAAGTAAAATTCTTAATAAATTCTAATATGACTTTTGCTTAATCTGCATCAAAAGACAGACCCAAAGGTGCAACAAGATTTTAAAGGTCAAGGTCACTACGGCAAGGTAAAAGGTCAAATTAAGGTCACACCATGATAATACACACCTATAGCCAATAACCAATGTCCCTACCAAGTATCAACTTCCTACACCTTACGGTTTCCGAGATACAGCCCTGACGATTTTATAGGTCAAGGTCACTATGGCAAGGTCAAAGGTCAAATCAAGGTCACACCATGATGCTGCACACCTACACCCCCTAGCCAATGTCTCTACCAAATATCAACTTCCTGCACCTAACAGTTTCCGAGAAAAAGCCCAGACAATATTTTATAGGTCAAGGTCACTACAGCAAGGTCAAAGGTCAAATCAAGGTCAGACCATGACGTTGCACACCTACACCCGCTAACCAATATCCCTACCAAATATCAACTTCCTACACCTTACGGTTTCCGAGATATAGCCCGGACAAGATTTTATAGGTCAAGGTCACTACGGCAAGATCAAAGGTCAAATCAAGGTCAGACCATGACGTTGCACAACTACACCCCCTAACCAATATCCCTACCAAGTATCAAGTTCCTACACCTTACAGTTTCCGAGATATAGCCCGGACAAGATTTTCAAACTCAAGGTCACTACGGCAAGGTCAAAGGTCAAATCAAGGTCAGACCATGACGTTGCACAGCTACACCCCCTAACCAATGTCCCTACCAAGTATCAAGTTCCTACACCTTACAGTTTCCGAGATATAGCCCGGACAAGATTTTCAAACTCAAGGTCACTACGGCAAGGTCAAAGGTCAAATCAAGGTCAGACCATGACGTTGCACAGCTACACCCCCTAACCAATGTCCCTACCAAAGTATCAACTTCCTACACCTTACGGTTTCTGAGATACAGCCCGGACAAACTATTTCCCGCCGCCCGCCCACCCGCCCGGACGCCCGCCCGCCCGACCATCCGGACACCATGGGTGAAAACAATACCCCAACAGCCATTAAGGGCTGTGGGGTAAAAATTATTGCAATTTTACTTTTGGCTTTAACGGTGCAGTTTCGGTTTATTACAGACTGATATATATACCACAAATGTCCGAACTGCTCATTTAATTTTATATTATGAAATAATGAATGGTCATCCAACCACTAGGGAACCTTACTCTTATGTTCCACACACTCTGAAAAAAAATATGCCCAAATTATTGATCCACAAACAAAAACGGACAAGATTATGATTTACTGTATCACAATAAACTCTCAGTGTTTCTGGTTCTTTTGTCCTTATTTATGCATGAATTGACATGAAACTTTACAGTTTTATAAAACCAGCAACCTTCTATCCATTTGTATATTTAAATCGGAGTTAACGTATTTGATTTCTATAAATTTTGATGAAATCGCGAAAAATCGGACAAGTTTATGACGACCCGTGTAGTAAGCACACCACAATTAAAGTACTGATTCAACCAATTCCACACAGTAAGCAAGTAGTGTTTTTTTTACGATCATTTCCGAATTCAGACAAATATACAATATATGTATCAACCTGTATGCCCAAATGTTTTGTTAGTAAAATCATTAATGAGATACAGTAGCGTAGGAAGCGTGGGGACACGCCCCCACTTTTTGACATTGGAAACCCAGGATATTTGAGCCATTTTGGAAAGGTTTTCAATAAATTCACACTCTATCAGGGTTAAATAGCCAACGACGAGCGAGGGGTTATAGGCGATTTTACAACGATTAGCGATATTAGGATCACGAAGGCGAAGCCTGAGTGATTCTAATGCACTAATCGTTGTAAAATCGCCTATAACCCCGAGCTCGGAGTTGTCTATTTCTATGCTAACATGACATTTTAGAAGATCTTATAAAAATTAGTTTTGAAGCTGTTTTAAAGAAAAATATACAAATATTTTATAAAGATTTTTTTATCGAAGGGTGCAGTTGAATTATGTTGGAAGAGCCACAAAATAAAATAGCCCTTTTCTTTGTTAAAGGTCCTTAAACTTTAGCAGTTTCATGTCAGTATATTCTATGTTCAAATATAAGAATTCCTGAATATCGTGTTTACTATTATTTGTCTATTTGATTAAGAAAATCCTAGCTGTTACTTCAAGTTTACTTTTTGCAGAGCAGCATTGTGAGCGATAAAATAGAACTCATGAGGTTATGCGGGGTTTTACAGAGTAATTTTTTGTGTCTTAGCCAATCAGAATCGCGGACACAGCCGTGTCATGTTAGAATTTGAGATTAACTATTTAATCTGTTTTAACTAGATGAATCAAACACAACTTAAATTTATGAAAATGTAACCTTAAACATAAATATTAAGAAACATGTACATGTAATTCAAAGAACAATGAGATACTGATGTAGTAGCCACTGTATGTTTTAAATATGTTGATGAGTGATGTCACAACCTTTGACTGTTGCTAGGGACTATATGATGTCATTACAGTGTGTAGTAGGTAACTGAGCCCTAAGAGCATGTGGTTTTGAAAGTGTGCTAGTGTCCCAAATGTAGTATATATAACTTTTTAAAAAACTTGAGTTTTGACAGAAAGGCTTGTCAGTAGTGTTGGGAATCACCTCCAATTTTCATTGCCGATTATTTGTCCATTTTTCCAACCGATGATCAACCCCTAATCCATTATTTAGAATATACCGAAAGCACCCACTTCCTGTAAATATGGCGGTAGACATAAACAATTTCGAAATGCATGACAAATCTGTTGATTTATTAAGTAAAAATTCGTAAAATATATGGAAAATATGTGGATATTGAGATAAATCAGAAAAGCTAAGATTTAAGCTGAATAGTCAATCATTAGAAAATGTTAATGACCGACCGCGATTGTACACTGTCACCGACGATTAATCAAGCACATGTCTAATTGTCAACCCGCTACTTGTCAGACAGCACTATACTTAAACTAAAGTGATTTAGGTTTGTATCCTGAGCAGTTTCTGCATTTTCTTTTGCAAAGAGGGATACATTAAATGAAAGTTGTTAATGGTATTTTAATTACATGAAAGAGGTTTTTGAAGGAATGCTACATATCGGTGAGGGGATTATCTATAACCAAACTGAGGTGTGCATACCTTGGTTACATGTAGTGTCAATTTCTGAGAGATGATTGTAATTGGATCTTTGAGTATTATAATGATGGAAACAAGCATGTGATTCAAAAAGCTCAATCAGGCCGCCGTCGCCACCACATAGATTTGTTTGGACATGTAATTACTTAAAAAATATTTTACTTAGAACTTTTAAATTTGGCATGTGGTTAACATAAGTAACATTGAAAGATCAAATTATAGGTCATCAAAATATAAATGCATTTATATACAACTTCATTCTGGTTTCTTTCTAAGGCTTTGGGCAAGAACCATATTGCTTGTTATTCAGTTCTACATGCATAATGCTCCATTTTTGCAAGGGGAAAATGGTAATTGATTCAGTGAGTCTTGGTATATTGTGCCTGGCCTGAATGGTTGTTTTCATGGGATGCCAAATGCAGTCATTCTGTAGCCCAATCACATTGATTGCATTTCATTGTCCAAGTCTTCCAATAATTATGTTTTAACCAAATAATCCATTGACACTATTAGTGCTCGACTTAAAACCCAGGTTCACAACTTAGTTTTAAAGCACTTTATTCACATAACTTAAATATACAGTAAGTTTGTAATACAACAAAGGTTAAAGTATAGGGTTTTATGAACCATACAATAGCCAGAATCATACAGGGATAGACCCTCAGCATTACCACATGTGGGCTTAATGATGGTCTTCTTTGAGCGATTTTCTAGTTTCTTAATGCACCCACCCTCCAACTACTTCTCAAATTTTGCTAATGTTAACTTTCAAGTTAGAATTTAATCATGCTACTGTTTTAATCAAAAGTTACTATTGAATTTTGTTTTGTATTTTCTCAATGATACAGTAACTTCTGTTAGCGTAAAAGTTTGTTGTATATTCATGGAATATTCATTTAAGATTAAAGACAATTCTTCAAATTATTTTGCAGTGTATGCCCACTTTACTTTTGTTCCAAAAAAATGATACTAAAAGTTTGAAAGAATATCTTTAGGACTCAAAACTCCCCAAATATTACAAAAATATTTACATTTTTACTTAACATCCCCTTGACTCCTTCGGAATGGTATCACTTCTACCAGTATCATAAGTTAACACAACGACCGAGTTTAACTTTGCCCCCCCCCCCCCACTTTTCATATGCTACCTACGCTACTGAGATATGCAATACCACATCCTCCTACAAATCTATACTAAGCCAAAAAGAACTGCAAGATTTCCTTTTTGAGCCAGTATATTTTATTTGAAGTATTGTGTGATGAATATCTGTGATCCCTATCACCCATCATCCAAATTTGAACTCACCACTAAAAGGTACTGGGGGTTAACATACAAATTATAACATAGGACACTTGAATTTTCAAAAATTATTCTAACGTTTATGGGTTGACCCCATATCCTCTTCAATATTGGTCAAAAGTGTATGATGGTTATTTTCAAAACATTTCTTATTGGATATGTATAGCACTGTATGTATGCCTGATGTCATGGTGTTTCGAAACAGGGTAAGTAACTGAAAATTATAAAAAAAACATGTTTGGATAGTATTAACTTAGTAAACAGAAGTTGACAGCACTTATATGTACTTTAGTGAATCCTGATAGACAAAAGAGCCCAATTCAGATTTAACACTGTCAAATATTGCTCAGCCTGAGTCCTTGTACACCAGTGTGGTTTGGACAGTAGTTTTGAGCATTTACACATCACATATAGTACGTACAACATCCGATGTCCGATTTGCAATTGTACGATCGAACAAAAAATATGTGGAAAAGGGGATACATAACTACAATTTTACTTCTCATCCAATTTTTACCCCACAGCCCTTAAGGGCTGTCGGGGTATTGTTTTCACCCATGGCGTCCGGATGGGCGGGCGGCAGGAAAAAGTTTGTCTGGGCTGTATCTCAGAAACCGTAAGGTATAGGAAGTTGATACTTGGTAGGGACATTGGTTAGGATGTGTAGGTGTGCAACGTCATGGTGTGACCTTGATTTGACCTTGCCGTAGTAACCTTGTGTGTGACAATCTTGTCCGGGCTATATCTTGGCTACTGTAAGGTGCAGGAAGTTGATACTTGGTAGGGACATTGGTTAAGGGGTGTAGGTGTGCAATATCATGGTCTGACTTTGATTTGACCTTGCTGTAGTGACCTTGACCTATAAACTCTTGTCTGGGCTATATCTCGAAACCGTAAGGTGTAGGAAGTTGATACTTGGTAGGGACTTTAGTTAGGGGGTGTAGGTGTGCAACGTCATGGTGTGACCTTGATTTGACCTTTGACCTTGCCGTAGTGACCTTAACCTATAAAATCTTGTCCGGGCTATATCTCGGAAACCGTAAGGTGTAGGAAGTTGATCCTTGGTAGGGACATCGGTTGGGGGTGTAGGTGTTTAACGTCATGGTCTGACCTTGATTTGACCTTTGACCTTGCCGTAGTGACCTTGACCTATAATACCTTGTCTGGGCTATATTTTGGAAACCATAATATATAGGAAGTTGATATTTGGCAGGGACATTGGTCAAGGGTTATATGTGAGCAACGTCATGGTGTGACATGGATTTGACCTTTGATCTTGCATATCTGATACTATTTTATGTCTCTACGAGGATATCTGATACTATTTATCTCTCTTATATCTCAGATATCTTTTTACTTGAATCTTGGTTGTTGCACCTTTGGGTGTCTTTTGGTGTACATTAAGCACTGTTGAAGTCATATTAGAATTCATTAACTGTTTTATTTTTGCAACTCCCCATTGTAACAGATGGTATTCCATCAAGTGAGCCACAGGTTTTGCCCCAATTCCACATAAAAGCATGTATTGCTACATCTGTATATATGGATAATATTCAAAACATCCAAACCATAATTCGACCATACAAATGAAAATCAAAATGGGAGAAGTCTTAAAGCTTCACAATTTTTAGTTTACTGAATTGTCTTGTTTTAATACTTTATCTTTACATGCAATTTCTTTCTCTTAGATGTAATTTTCTCTACTTAATCATTATTTGGACACTGACACTGCTCTTAAAGTATCCCAGTCTGTGTACTGTTTCACTATTCACTGTTTTCACTGCCACTGTGGCCTAGCAGGTAACACACTTGTGTAGGAACTCAGAGGACGTGGGTTCAATCCCAGGTACAGGCAGATACATAGTGGCTCGGATGACCACTTAAAATGGCGGTCCTCTGTCATTGGGTCCTATCCCCAGTGGCAGGTTAAAGAACCTCAAGGACGTTGATAAATGGTCATCCTTGAGTCAGGGGAATGTCAGTTACTTGTGAGTTGGGGCTGTACCTGTACAGTCGGATTGGTTAAATAGAGCTTTGAGTCCTGTAGTATATGGAGATATTGCGCTGAGTATAAATACATAATAATAATACTGTTTCACTACTTCTATATCTCATGGTGTTGAAAACTATTTTCCCAGGCTGTGGGGTACGGGCATCTCTGATGCTATTTTTCAAGTCTTATTCAGTTTTGCAATTTTATGCCCCTGTTCCACCACACAACTAAGGCTGCCGATTAAGGATTTTTTGGAATCGGTTTCCAAAAACTGTAGATTCCCAGACTGTCTGCTTGAGTCTGTTTGGATCTGTTGGGGTTGGTTTAAAAATCAAACATGTTTGATATTTTCATGACTGCAACCGATCCCCACGAACATTCCAGTCCCAGACTTCCTGAGACTTCCTTAGATAAATTTACACAATCTTATGTTGTCTGGGGCTTCCTGGGACACTTAATCCCAAAACATCTTAGCTTAGTCCCAGGAGGTCTTCACTTAGTCCCAGATCTGTCCCAGACCCAAAAATGTCTGTTTTATGCACTACATAATCGGTTTCATTAGTCCAAGGAAGTCTGGGACAGTCTGAGATAATTTGCGAATAAAAAACACTTGTCCCCGATTAAAGTACGAATTTGAGTCCCAGATCCCAACCGACTTCCTCAGCCCTCCCCAGATATCATATTTTTAGTCGCAGGAAGTCCCAGACTGTCTGAGGAAATCTGGGATTAAGAACCAATTAACCAATTCTTGTACGCATGACTACCTGCACAGAAGCTGCACAGACAAGATAAAAAATGGGGGAGAGGTTGTCTGTGACTATGTAAGGGAGTGCGCACATGCATTCAGTGTTACAGACTGGCTGGCTTTTTGTTTTACACTTATATACTTGAGCTTAAGCCAAATCTAATAGATAGGATACACATGTTTTACATTAAGTTCATTTTATTATGAGAAAGTGAGGAAAGAAAAGGAGTTAGGAAAGGACGGAGGGAGAGATGGATGTACAGATGGTGTACTGGAGGAAGGAAATATGGCGAAAAGAAGTGAAGAGACAGAGGTTCAAGTAGAAAGAACTACTGAGGAAGTCTGCAACGAAGATGAGAGGTGTGAGGAAGAGGCCTCGGAATCTCATTCAACTGTATAGCGAGCCAGAATGTCATCTGTCTTCTCTGACAGTCAAGAAGCAGCGATTGTTGAATTCCTCAAACAACACCCTGAACTGTTTGACAAAGAGCATTCCGCGACAGCTACAGAAAAGAAGCCTTGTGGTCTGAAATTTCAGAAGAACTGAACCTGGAACCCACAGATGTCAATCGATGGTTCGAATCACAAAGAACTAGATATGGAAAACTTGCAAAGCAACAGTCTGGACAGGCATCCAAAGAGCTGACTAAAAGACAGTCATGGATATATGAGTAGATAAGTTTCCTGAAACTGTTTTGTCCAGAATCCAAGAACAATATGTTTTTGTCGTAAAATTATTTTTAATTCATCTCCAAATACTTCTTACTCTATCACAGGAAAACAACATGTGAGTGACATTTTCTATTTCTTTACAATATTCACAAAATTTTGAAATATCTTTATTCCATCTATTAACCCTCTCTCCACAGCTTAAAAATTGAGGAGTATTTTATACTTAAATTCAGCAATTTTTTTGTACTGAAGATTTCAATTCATGTTGTAAATACTATGAAATCACTCCTGGTGACAATTGTCTCAGTTTCACTTTGCCACATACAGAATTCTAGCATTTATTGAGGAAAGGTCAAAAACAGAGGTCCAGAAAGTTACTTTTCTATTTAAAGCTTTCACAACATTAATATACTTACAGCATTTAGGATCAAATTTTTTAGCTATATTAGCAATTATCTTTTTCAAAAGAATGTACTTACTCATCCAGTTTTGTTTACGTGTTAGTCTAATAAAGACAAAATTTTCACTGACCTACTTACCATCAACATCAAATAAATCTTATACTAAAATAAAACCACAATCTATCCAGTTTTTAAAACAAAGGGTAAGTTCTTTGTATCTGAAAAGTTCATTCCCTCATATAAACTTGTGAGAAAAAGTCGTAATTACTTTGTTTCACAATTGGCTGTATATATTTACATGAATGATATGCACTTATGACATCTTTTAGAAAAGGAGAAGGGTTTGTAAGCAAGTGATTTTATTTATATTTCTGAAGTTCATTTTTAACAAAACGTGCAACAGTATTTCACATTTTCGAAGGTGCATTTGAAAAATTTTTGCTGTTTTTGATTCATCAGTTAACCTTAGGATCCAAGAAGCTTTCAATGCTCTTTCTTTGGAGAATATATCTGTAACACCAAAGCCACCACACTTTGGGTTCCCAGTAACTGTTCTCATTTTGACCTTATGAATTTTTCCCCATAGAAAACAAAACATCATGTTTTCAAATTGCCTCAGTATACTTTCAGGTACACTAAGGAAAGATAGGTGGAAATTTATCAAGGGTATGGCCAGTGAATTTATTATTACTACTGACAAGATGTTTCCAGAAGAATATGAAGATTTCAAAGTTCAAGTCTTGAATGTTATGCAGAATGTGAAGTCAAAAACCAGGAGACAAGCCTTGCCAAAGAGATTGGCTTCTATTACAACAGAGTCACAGAATGTTGGGATACCGCCCCCAGCAGCACAACAGCCTACCAGCAGCCAAACGAGTGCAGCCACCGGTAGCAACTACAATGTCTTCTACACACCAAGCCCTATGACCTTTGGAAACCCTCCATCAGTGAACCTGCAAGTAGCAAAAGAGGGAAGTAGACTCAACCTGTCAGGCATATTTAGCCAGCTACCTGACCTGTCATCCCAGTTGATCGACCAGTAGCAGCAGCCACAACAACAGCTGTTCATCACGCCTGCTCCACCTCAACAGAAGCAGCCGCCTCAGTAGCCAGTCAGTTTTAGGGGGATGGCCCCCCATAGGCCCTTTTCAGGGCCACCAATTCTTCCAAGAACAATTAATAAGCTACATGTTGCTGTTCACTAAGTCAAATAACCCATGGTTGAACACATTACAAACAAAGGCCACATATAAAAAATTTTTTAAATGAAATAACTAAATATATACATTTAAAACTTAAAATCCATGGGATTCTTTTAAGTTAAAAAAATTGAACATAACTACTGTCATATGTTGGGCCTTAGAATCTATCTTGATAGAGATTAGGTGCTACAAAACTTCAGGTAGAATTGATTTCTTATGATCCATAGCACCAGCAAACGAACTTACAAACCCTCCAGCAAACAAACTCACAAACCCTCCAGCAAACAAACTCACAAATCCTCCAGCAAACAAACTCACAAACCCTCCAGCTAACAAACCGTCCAGCTAACAAACCAACAACCCTCCAGCTAACAAACCCGCATACCCTCCAGCTAACAAACCAACAATCTCTCCAGCTAATAAACTCACAAACCCTCTAGCTAACAAACCAACAAACCCTTTACCAAACAAAGCCACTATGTCTTAAATTCCACACAAACGTTTTTCTCCTAACAAAATTCCTTTCTGTAAAACCTTTTAACTGGCTTTTGGTATTTCTTATTTCTTTTTTAAATGAAAAGGACAATGTAGGAATGGGTACAGATTTGTGAATAATGTTTATATTTGTGTTATCAAATGGTTTGTGGGTTTGAATCTAGGGATTGACCACACCCAAAATCGACCCTAGCTGTCTCAGGAAATCTGTTACTAGTCCCAGGAAGTGTTCAGGAAGTCTCAGACCAGTCTGAGATCCAGTGTGTATGTCCCAGACAGATCGGTATTGAAACCGACAACAATCGTGGCTTAATCGGTTCTAAGTCGGGGAATGATCGTGAGTTGTCTGAGGACGTCTGAGACTTCCTGAGAACAATCTGACATTAATCCCAGACCTCCATCAGGACTCCATACACCCATTTGCACTGTTTTTTTCACGGGTTCTCAAGGACTAAGGGTCGGGGAATGAATCGGGGCTTAGTCATGTGGTGAAACAGAGGTAATAGTATCATGCACCTTATATAAAGTCTGATTCAAGCATAAACTATTATAACAATTCGCATGCAGTATAAACAGAACTAGCAAAAAAAAAACAAATTGACACTGTAAAGCCCTATGTCAGACTGTATGAGGGGAAAATTGAACAGTGGATGGAAAAATCACAGGAAAATAAAAACATGAAATGTAATCTTAATTCTAAATTTTCACTAAAAATAATCTTTACAAAATAAAATATTATGTATATAATAATTATTAAAATGGTAAAAAACGGTAAAACACAGCTCAGTACAGTATCTGTGTAGCTAGCTTTTGCTCGTATGTAAAGGAGTGAATTATTTCTTTCATCTGCTGCAGGTGTAAAGAAAAGGCTGACTAGACTGGAACAGCATCCAGATCCACCCCGACTTGACTGATTAATTTTTGTAGTTGGGATTGCAAGGCAGGATCAAACCAACACCATATAAACTATTCTGACTGTTGTAACTCCTCATTTATCACTGCAAAGATCCCAGCTACACATCAGAGAGACTTTCTGCATCTTAATCAGATGCACAAATATTTAACTGCAGCAAGTTGAAGAAAACAAATGAGGATGGCACCATGTAGCCTCGGCCGTGTGAACCCCTGGGCCTAATTTACACTATTTTTTGCTGGATGAAGACACCTTCACTTTGTTGCCATGGCCTATTCAATCCTACAGCAGAAGACAACTCGCAATGGAGAGAGAATAGCAAACCCCAGAATCTCCAGAGGCAGCAGGGTACAAACTACAGAATCTCCAGAGGCAGCAGGGTAGTGGAGAATGCATTTGGAATACTAGTAAACAGATTCTGGATCCTACTAGGCACAATGGAACAAAGGCTAAAGGTTGTAAAAACATTGTTTTGACATGTGTTGTGTTGCACAACATGCTGAGAACACTTCAAGGCAGAGTAATCAGGGCATCTACCTCACCAGTTGACATTGCTGAAATGAATAAAGCAAATGAACCAGTAGTAGGTGTGCCTGATGAAAACTGCAGGAATCCTTCGAGGGAGGCAAAACATCAGCGAGACCTACTGAATGGCTACTTCAGTCACATTGGTGCATTAGCTGGGCAGGAGGAGCGGATCTGAGATGTGACATAGACTTACCCTGGGGACAGAATAAGCTGGCATCTATTAGTCCTTTTCAGGGCTACCCAACTATTTAAACTTTTATTTAAGCTAGTATTGCACTAAATCCAAATGTCAAAATCATTTGAAAAGTATCAAAGTTTCTCAAAGTCAAGGTCTTTTTCCTATTTTAGAAATTTCTCAAAGTGTTTTACAAATCAGAGAAATTTCTCCAAAAATAATTTTTTTTCAGATTTCCAAGATTAATTTTTTTTTCGAAAGTTTTCTAAAGTTTTTTAAAGTTCAGAATTTTTTTAGTGGGATGGTGCAATGTTTTTCGTTTGCTTTTAAACATGCAGCTTATTATTTGTTTTGGGAAGATTTGAGGGGCCCTGAGAGGGACCTGTGAATCAGCAGTTGTCCTGGAAAGGACATTTTACAGCATTAGTACTGAAAAGGACCTCTTGTAGGTAGGTGCAGAAAGTCTACTGATACTGCTACTTGGGCTCTGATAACTGCTAGGGGCTGGGCTGGTTGCTGAGAAGGCTGTTGCTGCTGGGTGGTTGGATTAAAGGCGGCATGTAGATGCAGGTTACTTGGTGTTAACGTTTGAGGTGTATCCATCTGTGGATAGTTCATGACTAACTATACATTCCCCAAAATGCTAAAGAGACCTGAGATGATGTGTGTGCGTTCTTGGCCTGTAACAGAGGCTACTGATGGTGGGTTGAAAACCTTGGTAGCGCTGATGGGGAAATGTAGCCACCTTGAAGTCTGTAGTTGTTGATTGTCGACAAATAAGTAAGAAGTCTGCTGCCATCTGAGCTGTTTTTGTCCTCTTGACACCATTTGGTTTTGCTTAACTATGCTCCTATATCCTTGTTGGTAGGCATCTGGATTTCTGGAATAGTCCAGACATATTTCCTGGCAATGGCTGCTGGAACAGCTGGGGCTCCTAGAAAGTGTAGGTTGCTGTGGTTGATGGTTCCTTTACTCTGCTCTGTGTCTGCTTAAATGTTAAACTGCCTCATTAAAAAAAGGTCTGAAAGTCTCTTTCTGAAAGTTTTCTACTTTAGGTGCCGGGTATTCTGGAATCTGGACAAGTCTGAATCATGCAATCTGGGCAAATTGATCCTGCTGGTCGACTGATGAAGGATGCTACACTAGTACTGGTCCGTGCTGGTAATGGATGGCAGCTTTTTATCTCCAAACTATCAGTATCTGTGGATCCATGTGAAATATTGTGGGCTGAGACTGCATTAGCACTGCCTCCTTTCTGTGGTGACTTATATGCCAAAGAATTACTGAAGTCCTTCCTTCTGATGTGGCTCTTCAAAAAATTGACTTTATCCTGAATACAGTTCTGCCTGTGTCATTTCTGTACTAACCTGGCAAGACTTGGGCTGGGTTAATTTTTCATAGTGAGTCCTGAGGGATTCAAACCATATGTTGTACACTTTTGCTGAGAGCTTGCAGCTGCTTGCAAATCTTTTCAACAGGCAATCCTTCATTGCCTTGTCCTTAAAATTCGTTAAGCCTCTCATGATCCTTTACAAATTCTTCTACAGCCTCTTCATTTGAGTCTGTAAAATAAATGTTTCCCATATGTCCTTTCTTGCACCTGGATTGGTGTTTGGCTGGCCTCTCCTGAAGTCTCTGTGTCCACTCTTCTCAGTTCTTGGTTTTTAAGGCCACTCCTTAGTCCATCTGTGAATTTTCCTCCCGTGGAGTGTCTACGGGGACTTCTATCTTCTCATTTATTTCTTGCCTTTTTAAGACCCTTCTTATAAACTGAATCAAGGAACTTTTTCTTTAAAAAACAAATGCCTATATATGTGCACTAAATTCTAAGTTTATTTGCAAGTTTATTTTTAAAAAAAAAATCAAAAGCCGATTTCAATGCTACCAGTTGTAATGCATTAGTGCTGAAAATCCAAATGATGCATTCTGCGTTGACTCGCCTTTTATAGATTGAGAGACACAGATCCAATAACTGACGAGCTGTGAGTCGGTGAAATAAAGTGGCCCTGTCCTATATACGTCCCAGCTTGTCTGTTGCTGTAACCACCTTGTCAGTCTATTTTATATCTTGCCCTGCTGTGTTCCTGACTTGTCCTGCTGTGATGCACACAACTCTGTGATGAAAATCATTTCTTGTCATAGAGTGATGTCGGGTTACTTGAATATGACAGGCCAGCAAGTGTTTCCAAATAAGACGGTAACAGTATAGGACAGGTCTGGAAGTGACTATGACAGGACGTAGAGAGACAAGACCAGATGGTTTCCAGTTGAGGGGAGTCAGGGAATTTTATGCCCAGTTTCTAACTTTTAACCCCAACAAGATCTCAAATATGATATTCCTATATTTTTACTGGCAATTCAACCAGTCATTGCTGCATATCAGCACCACAGTAACTCAAGCATTCAGTGTCCTGATATTGTCAGTTTCTGCCCATTCAAACCCCCCACCACCACTTCTTGCCTACATTTTATCATCAAATCTTCAATGAACAATATCACACTACCTTGTCTACCCTTATCGACAGACATGCACCACCACACACCAAACATACCAAGGCGAAGTACATCCCAGGATGGGTTAACAAAACGGCAATTGCGGCAAAATAGATCAAGCGTTTGAACATATTTGGTGCTGAAATAAATCTACCTTCAATAGATCCCAATACATGCAGAAAGTCCACCAGTACAATAAAATCTGCATGCAGGCCAAATCTGAATTCCTTAAAGCAAAAATTCGGGACAATCACCACAACCCACAAAAATTATGGCGAGTCCTGGATGATGTGTTACACAGAATCCCAGCAAAGATACTCCCATCGATAAATCCCCCTCAGCTTTTGGCTGACAGATTTGTGGATTTCTTTATAGAAAAAAATTGAAAAAATACACTCAACTTTCTCTACTTCACTGAATTTTCAGCACATCACCCCAGACTCTCCTCCACCCATGTTTGCCTCTTTCTCTACTGTAACTGAAGATCAAGTTACCAAAATCGTTATAAATACCTAAATCATGTTCCCTTGACCATTGGCCCACTTTTCTTGGTCTTAAATAATTGGATATTCTCATCACCCCCATCAACGCCTCTCTTGAACAAGGTAAGTGTCCTATTTTTTAAGCAGGCCCGTGTAACCCCAATCCTCAAAAAATCATCCTTAGACAAATAAGTTTTCAAAAATTACAGGCCTGTCTCCAATCTAAACTTTATTTCAAAGATACATGAAAGGGTAGTAGCAGCCCAGCTACAAACTCACCTTGATGAAGCCGGTCTGATGACTGCCTTCCAATTGGCTTATAGAAAACACCATTCTACTGAAAGTGCCCTCCTTAATATTCACAATGATATTTTGCTCAATATTACCAAAGGATCTGTTAGAGCCCTTACCCTTCTAGATCTCTCCGCTGCTTTTGATACCATTGACCACACCAGTGTCCTGGACAGACTATGGTAGCTATGGAATCAGTGAACTGGAACTCAGCTGGTTCAAATCATTCCTGTCGGGAAGGACACACTCAGTCAAAGTAGGCAGCACACTCTCACATCCTGTTGCCCTCCAGTATGGGGTTCCCCAGGGCTCCGTTCTTGATCCAATTCTTTTTTCTCATTACACTAACTCAATCAGCTCAATCATTCATTCTCACAGTAGTATTAATTACCATTTCTACGCCAATGACACCCAGTTACACATTGCACTCTCCAGCAAATTTCTCTCACTCTATACAAAAACTAAAGAATTGCCTAAACGACATTCAAAATTTCATGTTCACAAATAAATTAAAACTCAACCCTGACAAAACCGAGTTCATTTTGATAGGTTTAAAAAACAACCGAAAACAACTCCTTCCTCACTTTCCGATCAATATTCTTGGTAATCAGGTCTCACCAGCACAAAGTGTTAAGAACCTCGGAGTGGTGTTTGATTCTGATTTCACCTTCTCTGACCATGTGTCACAGGTCATAAAGTCCACTAGAGTGCATGCACTCCTTCTAGACCTTAAAACATCAGTTCTTCTAGCAAATGCTTTGGTGAGCAGCAGATTGGACTACTGCAATTCCCTGTTATCACTCACTGATTTTGAGTTAAGGAGATTGCAGCTAGTGCAAAACTCACTCTGCAGGGTTGTCACCCGTTCCACAAAATTTTCTCACATCAGCCCTCAACTGAAAAAACTCCATTGGCTTCCAGTCAGGTACAGGGTACAATTCAAAATAGGCCTCATTTCATACAAAATCCTCAACCAAGGTCAACCTGTTTACCTAAGAGAATTAATTCACCCCTACACTTCTTCCAGAAATACTAGGCGTAGTACCCCTAAACTCAAGTTCCTTCATACCCCCACTTTTGACCATAGAGTTCATAAATCAATTAAACACTTCTCTTATTCTTTTAGTCACTATGCCCCAGTTCTTTGGAACTCTTTCCCTTTCTAAATAAGAAACAGTCCCTCTGTTGCATCTTTCAGGAAACACCTCAAAACCCATCTTTTCAATTCAAGTTTCCCAACTTAGTCACCTTCCCTCTCGGTCTCACTCACAACTCTGGAACACTGACCTTGAATGCCCCTCAACTCTCCTTATTAAAAATGATTTTTGTTAACTAGCACACTGAGTTCCCCTTAGTGGGGAAGATATTGCGCCTGCAAAGCAGTAGATTAGATTATATATTTTTGTAAAGCTCATTCCAGAATTGTTCCATTTTTTTCACTTTGTTTCTGATATATGGGAATATAAATGTGATTCAGTACTGTTGAATTTACCGCATTAAACTAAAAATATAATGCGAGTGTGCAGCTTGAGTTTTATATTGCTCATTTTTGTGACAGGGATGGTTACTTTTATTATCCAATACTTTATTTCAATAATAAGTAAAACAAGTCAATATTTACCAAAATAATGCAAAACATATCTGTGAAACATATCAAAACTTAAACTGCAACAAAAACGAGCAGAAGCTATGTAAAATACCTCAACATATTTGCAGCTTTATAAAAACAAAAAAGTCAACACTTTTTACACTTTTCTGTGTGAAAAAGGGCTATGTGAAAAAAATACTGTGTTCGTGTACCCTGTATTTAGGTCAAATAGGTTAAGTGTAGGACAATGAAATAGATCTCTGCATTGCAAATGCCATCAGAGACAAGACCATGTATTATTTCAATAGAATCATTGATCAGTTTATGAACCAGATGAACTTGAACTTGAACTCATCAATGTATTTATTTGTTGTTTTATATCTCGTTGAACAGCCAGGGTCATATTGCGACGAGTAGTTTACAGGTGGAGGAAACCAGTGCATACTGCACTGTAAACCTCCAGGTATCGGCAAGTAACTACCAACTTTCCAACAAGAAGCGCACGGCCCGAGATTCAAACTGGCGGCCTCAGAGGTTGGAGGCGAGAACTCTAACCGCTACACCACCAAGCCCCCTCTGAACTCATCAATAATATATTGAACTATTTCATATACATTTTATGTTAATAACTCAAATAATAGGTCTGTTAGCCTTTTATCATTGTATTAGCTATTATTCCTCAAATGGTCATCTAAACGTATATTCGTTTGTAACTGATTGAAGAGATCCAAATGATTTTTTTTTTCTGTTTAATTGCGGCCTTTTGTGTAACTAAATTATTACACCCGGTGACCCTAAGCATGAACACTTGGGTCATAATTTAATTGATCAAAGTGATTGCAATCGAGTACAATTATTATATATAAAATACTAGGAAGTACTTCTTGAGTGCTGACCTCCGCCAGCCAAGTATTTCCATATTGTAATTTTACCCAAATACAGCTTTTTATTTAAACCAGCATAAAGATTAGTTTTAAACACAAAGTCAGTGAAAATGAGACTTTTGTACCTTCATGATTTTACTGATTTTATGTATATAGAATATGATCTAGACTTTTCCAAAAATTTAATTATTTGGTTCATTGGTCATGTTGTACCTTCTTAAATTCTTCAAAATGATCTGTTTATTAGTTTTGCAAACAAATAACAACAAAACCAGAGCACTCAAGAGGTGAGCCGAATGCAGACTGCCAATTTTTTTTCAAATTATATAACTCATTCTGCTCCAAAATCAAGGATATTGACCCGATCATACCCAAATTTGCATTAGTTCTTCCTTGTAACATCCCTGATGCTTCCTCAAAATGCAACAAAACCATTCGTGCAGTTGGTTTGAGGTTAAGTACATGAAAAAGTCAAAGGACCCTCGCCTCCTCAGGGAATCTTTGCACTTTATTCCAAACGAGTACAAAGGGAATGTCACAAAAATTTCAAGAGACTCATATAGGGAGGTGTCCTGTATATTCTTTAAGGCATTTCACATTATCAAGCTACAAAAAATTATGATGGCTATATTTAAGTCTTTGTTTACAAAATTAAAGTCCACTCTCCGATAGACCTAGCCAAAACTTAGACTTAGAATCTTTGTGAAATCATCTAAGTCTAACACTACAGACTTTAGACTGAATTAAAGGCAAAATCCGGGCTAAGTCCATTATGAGGAACTGGCGCCAGACTAGTTTAAAGTTATGACTTTTTACTTCTCTTTGAACAGCCGAGAGTTTTGTTGAGTCAAACAACCAGTATTTCCTAAATGTTCTTGAACTGGATTCGAGCTCACAACGATGTAGTTGAGAGTCAATGATCATTCAGCAGTCTTGATAATCACTAGGCTACTAAGGTCCCCATACTCAAGCCAAAACATAACCTATATTGTAGTATAGAACATTATTAATCACTTAGCACTAACATCCATGCCTATGGGTTCGAATCCTTTTTCATTAGGGCCTTGTTACATGTTCAAAGAATGTTCTGACAGAATATAACCAGCAAGAAATGGGGCAGAAAAAATACCAAAATTTTTCAAAACAAGTCGGAAAATCCAAATGCATCCCAATAATGATTTTTAGGGTAGAAACTACCTATTTTATCTGGGAACTTGTGCCGATTTATCTCTGCCAAACTCAGACTCTCCAGGGGCCGGTTTCATGAAAAGTCTCAAACTGAGCCAGACTCAAGCCTGAGTCAGGGTCTCAAATCTGAGACTTTTGTCTCGGCTGAGTTTTTGGCTCAAATGGATTTCACAAAGGATGGATCAGCTGAGACCAGTCTCAAGTTATGGTCTCAACTTTTTAATCTCATTTCATATATTTAGTGGGCTTATTTTTAGTTTAAAAAGCTATATTTCATGATTATTATCATTTTAAATATCTTTAATACTCATAATACAAAGAAATTATATGATAGTATATTATTCTAAGTGATCCATAAGATTGAGACTCAACTGAGGTTGAGTCTGGCTTTGAGTCCACCCTTGAGGCCTGTCACTTGATAATAGCCTATAAAGCATGTCAATTCTATTGACTTTTGTTGTTAGTAAACATTGAATATGTGGTTGTAATTACAAAATAAAATGAAAATAGAAGAGTTCAAGATTTATCAAATTCATTTCAAATTTGAGCCTGTAACTGAGCCAGGTCTCAAGTTGAGCCTGTTTGTGAAATGCATTGAGTCTGAGTCCACAGACTCAGCAAAATATTTCCAAAATTTGAGACAAAGTCTCAACTTTTGAGTCTGACTCAAGGCTTAAGTCTGTTCATGAAACCGGCCCCAGGACTTTTGACCCCAACCTATACAATTAAATATGATTTCAATATGACTATACATATTGACAATATATTGGATTTTCACATCAATCCGGGAGAAAAGTGTTTTAGAAAAAAGCCAGGAAAGCCCTACACATTTTGACGCCTATTGAGAAAAGCTCTACTTTTGTTTTTTACAATAATACTCTAGATTATATATACCTGTAGTGATGCTTATGAATGCAATGTACTATTTGTTTTATTAAATTTAAAACTAGAGTTTCTCAATAGTTTTGGTTTATAAAACAATAATAAAAGTGTAATTTTTATTACAAATATTAAAAATTATAATAATAATAGTTGGAATTTTCAATTAGTAAAACTAATAACATAATTTTGAAACAATACATGTTTGCACTTTGCACCACCCAAAAATGAAGTGTAGGGCTTTTTCTCCATGGTTTGTCCAAAATTTGTGAGGCGTTTCTCAGTAGGGATTTTTTATAGGGTTTTTCTTCATACATAGTACACCCTAACCCTCCTGATTGTCAACAATAAAAATGAAAGTCAGGAGATTGAAAGCTTGTAGCCATTCCATTTCATGATTTCGATCATAGTTTGCAACAGTAAGGCCAAAGCCATATGATTTTAATATGATTATACATATCAGCAATATGATATGGGAAAAAATGACTTTGGGATAGGTCAGCCTGAAGATCCCGACTTTTGGGTTGGGAATCAAAGTCGCTGACTTTAAAAAAAATATATAACATATTTGATATTCTCCCGACTTTTTCTGACCTTCTCAATTTGGCCTCCCCACCTATACGATTGGCAAAATTTTGATCCAGACTTCAATGTTAGCAAAGGGGGCCATGGTGGTAGAGCGGTAGCACTCTCGCCTCCCACCTCTAAGGGCGGGGTTCGGTTCCCAGCACGGCCTCAAGTGGGAAAGCTGGTAGTTGCTTGCCATTGGTCAGCAGTTTACAGTACAGAACCCTGACAAACTGTATGTACTCGTTTCCTCTGCCCTTCCAACTACCCATTGTGATATGACCTTACAGTGTTGAAAGCGACATAAAGCCCCCAATAAATAAAAAAAATCAATGTTAGTAAAACCCAAGACAAAAGTTGGGTATATGGGACCACTACCATGTATATAACTTCAATAATATTGTTAACAATCATAAAATAGCAACAATCTGTATTTGTTGAAGTAATAAACCAAACAATATAAATAAACAAATAAAATATACTTCAAAGAAGTGATAAACACAAAGCTGGGATTAGCCAATAATTAAATGTAAACATTCTTTTAATCCTAATTCTATTAGGTATGTTGTCGTCTTGCCCGACTTAATCTTCCAACAAAATTATGATTGTACATACTAGGTACACTTATATTGTTTCACTCGGTGACATAAATGCCAATACATTAAATAAACATTCTTAATGAGTTGGTTGTATTGTGAATTAGAACACACATCACAGCACACACTGCAAAGCTCACTGATTCATTAATTTTATGGAGCCATGTAGCTAAAATACAATACCAAGTCATGTAACTAAAACACAAGTATAATTTCAGTTCACGATTTATGCTGAAAACGAATTGGAGGAAAGAACTTCAAAGTAAACATATGCCAAGTACGTTTGACAGTAATATGTCGGCTGGTCTATAATAACAGTGTTTGTTAATGGATGTACCTAACATATGGGAGCTAAACATATGGAAAATGTAGTATACAGTCTTCAGTTATCTTGCAATTGCTCTTTAGAAATAGTTAATAAGATTACACATGTGGAAAATGGTGGTCTCAAAGCCACACCATTGAATAAATATGTTCTCCAAAAAGGAGCTGTGGTATTTAACACAAAACTAGAAATCCTGTTTATTACAATTGTAAATAATTGAGTTCAAGGTACAGATTAAGTGCCACGTTTTTGAGATATTTTGTAAGTTCATTTGTTTGAATGCACAAACATAGAATATTGTAGGTTAAATCTGAATTGACAGTATTATAAGCTTGAAAAACATGTGTAAGCCTTTGTCATTAAATCACAGGCTTCAATGGTCTTGTGGTCAACACGTTTGGAGTTCAATCAGTATTATTCTGAAATCAAATGATAAGGAACTTGTAAGTTTTATTTGTGATTCATGGAAGATTAGACAAAATGTTACTGCCAAGTGATTAAATTTTAGGTTATATTAATATTGATTTATGCACTCTTTTGTTGAGAAAAACATGCTTAGTTATATATTGTGTTTTCCTTTACTAGTAGGTATATTGTTAAACTCTTGCAAATAATTAGATATTATTATCTGTATTTTGTTCTTTTAGTATGTCAAAGACTGTAAAATATTGTCCATTTATAATTCTTATAGCAATCACTATTATGAAGTATTACTTACAAAAGTGACATATAAGTCCATTGGGGCTGGGCAAATTGTTTACTGTCTTATTTGATTATTGTTAAATGTATTTGCATGTCACTATAATAAATAAATTCTATTCTATTCTATTCAATCACCTGCGTCTCAGCTCTATGGTCCTGAGTTTGAGTCAAGCTGACAGGAATGTATAGGTTGTATAGGGAGTGTCTGAATATTCTCATACTCTAAATATGAAAACTAATTTGTGAAGATCTTGAAGGAAAAACCACAACACATGCCTGTTTAGAAAATTATTTTCTTCCCTTTAATTTCACAATTTCTATGGAGAGAGGCATTTGCTACATCAATTCAGTTCTGGTATCTCCAACATTTAACGATTTCATTGTCAAGGCCCATATATGCAACCAGTCCAGTATTATACTGTCTGATGCAAGTCCTCTTTTAAATCAACAAAATTGTGAAATATTTTAAGTCCTGAAATACGGAAGTTTTGGAAATTTTAACTGGAGCCCTGTGTTGTATGTTGACAATACCTACTGAACTGATAAATATGCAGAATTCTTCAAAACAAAAATGATTTCTACTGACTGAAGTGCTATTGTCTTCAGTAAACAAACAGCCAAGGTATGCGATATGACTTCAAACTACACTAACAGCTTGCATCTTTTTATACTAAACTTAAGTTGATATTGGCAGGTCAGTTTTTTTTTTCAGGTTAATATAGTTCAGTAGAATACTCATTACATTCACACTGAGACAAAGTACATTAGGTAAATAATGAATGTGTCATAGAGTAAATATGTGATTATTAAGGTCACGCATACATACTAAACCTTTTATATTTCCCATTTTAGCAAAATATGATTCTAAATACAACTTGTCACACACAACTTGACACAAGCTTAATCATATTATTTAATTTACCAGTTGACACACCTAAAACTCAACATTTGTTGATTTAAATATTACCAGTATGACTCAAACTTTAAGAAAACTTTTAATTAACGAATTCAACAGAATATAATATATGACTAAGTTGGTCTAAATGTCCAACAGCAAAGGGTCGTAGAGTAAGAAATCTAAAATTCGCCAGGAATCTAAAATTCGCCACCTCTAAAACCTTAGTTAATTTTATGAAGAAAATGATGTTTTTGTCTAAAAATTGGTATTTTTCAGTTCAAAAAGCCTTAGTTTACTATACAGTCAACAAATCTCACCACAATTCATTTATTTTATTAGTATTTTTACCTGTGGCGAATTTCAGATATGTGGCGAATTTTAGATTTCTTACTCTATCAGGGCAGCCTTTCAGCCAATCACACATGTTGAAATGATATGGATTCAAAGCCAGCACCTCTGAGGTGAGAGTCCATTGATGGAATGCCCACCTTGAAAACTACTTGGTGATTGAGGTCACATAATTACCACAAATACTACATCATAAGTTGGCCCTACACATGCTCAAAATCTTTTTGCTTTATCAGGGTTATTTCTGAGACAATAAATCAGGGAATTTTAGAACAGTTTAGAATTTTACACTTTTCATGCATAAGGAACATGGTCCTTAGACTGTGTCTGGGTTACATACAACTTTCTACAGTACCTCCCCCTTCCCTGTCTCTACTATCTCTCAAGCTCAACTACATTCCAGACCACCTTTCTACTGGGTGTTTAACACGTCTTGTCACTATTTTATCTGCACTCGCATATATATTACATTAATTTTTTTTTCTTGGATACGACTCAGTGGCTTCATCTACCACATTGCTTTGATGTCATTTACTTAAATATGTTCTTTGCAATCAGCCTATTTGTCAGTCACACTGTGATCCTTCTCTATTAGGGAAATCAAATGATTTTGATCCTTTTGAACTCTTTGTCCCATTTTGATACTCATTCATACTTTCTTATTGAAAAACAACCTCCACCAGGTTATGTTTTTGAGTGTGTGTGTTTGCCTGTTTGTCTATGTTCATGATTACTTCAAAGTAATTGTGTTACTTCCAAACTGATTTTTATGTGAGTACGGCCTGACCAAAGGAAGACACAATTAAATTTTAGGTCAAATCAGGATTAAATTCTGGATACCAAAAAATCCTGAAATATTAGAACTCTGTTGTAGGTCTTAGCTCTGAGAGAGTGTTCTAGTTATGAATTGTATTTATGTAAACATGCATCATTTTGACATCATTTATGGCAAGTGTTTCTTTTACTGTTATTGAATGTCAACATAACAAAATGTAGTACATGGTTGGTCACAATATCATGAATTTTTACTAAGTTACCCACCAATAACTTAGCCATCAATATGTAATATTTCATTGAATTTGGATATCATTTGTCTTTATTTATGCTTAAGATCTTTGTGTTTTGCAACTTCAATTGGTAAGTCTCAAAATTAATATTTTAAGTGCAAGCCTCGGTAGAGCTCCGATTCTAGGAATCACTTTTTTTTCGATTTTTTTTTTTTTTTTGTCTCTGGATTTTCATGAATTGTGGCATGGCCACAATGACTGCCTGTCTCTTACAGAAGTTAAGCAGCAATGGGCTACATTAGTTCTGGGATGGGTTACCACTTCAGTGCACTATTCGTGTCTCTGATGGCTTTGCGCTCGCACTAGGGGACCAAAACACCTTTCGGCCTTGTTTTTAGTATTAACACATGACACATTCTCTTCAGATATAGTTAATATAATTAAACATGTGGAAAATGTTGTTCTCAAAGCCAGATCAGTGAATAAATATGCTCTCCACATCAAGTTGTGGTATTAAGGCATGGAAAACTAGATATCCTGTTTATTACAATTGTAAATAATCCAGTTCAAGGTACAGATTGAAGAGCCACTTTTGTTTGAGATGTTTTACAACTCCGTGTGTTTGAATGCACAAATATAGAATATTGTACGTTAAATCTGAATTGCCAGTATTATAAGCTTCCAAAACATGTGTAAGCCTTTGTCATTAAATCACAGGCTTCAATGGTCTTGTGATCAACAAGTTTGGAGTTCAATCACCTGCTTCTCAGCTCTATGGTCCTGTATTTGAATCAAGCTGAGAGCACTGTATAGGTTGTACAGGGAGTCTGGCCTAATATAACTATTGAAAGAGACACAATACTCTGAATATGATCTTGATAAAAAGTAATTTGTGCAGATCTTGGTGGTATTAACCAAGATACATGCCTGTGTATTAGAAAATCATCTCCTTTTGAATTTCGAGTTTTCACTGTAGAAATGCATTGGCTACATCGATTCAGTTCTGGTGTGTTCACTACTTAAGGATTTTATTATTAAGGGCCCATATATGTACCAGACCAGTCAAGTATCATACTGTCTGATGCAAGTTCTCTTTAAAATCAACAAAATGGTGAAATATTTTAAGTCTGTCCTAAATTGCAGAAGTTCTGACCATTTTAATTGGTGTTCTGTGTTGTATGCTTACAATGCTTATCATTATTTGATGCCATTATTTTGCAAATAATTATGAGTAATTCAATGAATCTGAATCCATGAATCCACTTCCTGAGGTAGATCAATGGATTCATAATCCGGATTAGGATTCTGGTCACATCAACAAGTGAATCCATTAATCTGAGGAATCTAGATTCGATACATTATGTCTGTAAAATACGCCTATTATCATATTTTTTCACATGATTCAGTGGCTTCATCTACCACACTGTTTTGATGTCATTCACATAAATATGGTCAGTGCATTCAGCCTGTTTGTCAGTCAGACTGTGGTCCTTCTCCATTGGGAAAATCTTATATGACCTCTGTGATCTTGAATATGATTTGCAAACTGTTGTAACTTTTAATTTACTTTTGATGCTTTTGGACCCTTAGCTCCATTTTGATATTAATTCATTTTTTAAAACTGAAAAAAACAACCTCCACCAAGAGGTTATGTTTTGTGTGTGTGTGTGTTTGCCTGTTTGTCAATGTTCGTGATTACTTCAGAAGTAATTGTTGTATTACTTCCAAACTGATTTTTTATGTGTTGACCAAAGGAAGACATGAATGAATTTTAGGGGAAATCAGGATCAAATTCTGGAGACATACATATTCATGTTAATAGGTATCATTTTGACATCATTTATGCCAGGTATTTACATTGATTGTACTGTTGCATATTTACAAAACAAAATGTAGTGCATGGATTGTCACAATGCTGTGCTTGTCAAAATATTGTGAATTTCTGTTTACTAATGTATCCACCAACAACTAAGCGTCAATATGTAATACTTCATTGAATTGGATACCATTTGTCATTATTTATGCTTTAGATCTTTGCGTTTTGCAACTTCAATTGATAGTTCTCCAAATTAGTTTTTTTTAAATATTGAGTGTTGTGGCCACTCAACTCTGACAACGCTTGTAGTCATCTTTAAAAACAAACAGTTCTTCTGATATCATCTAATTCATTGGGGGACCCTTGGAAAGTGTTTGTTTTGTTGGGGTTATTTCTGAGACAATTTTTGAGTGAATTGTGTGAGAGTCTCGGCTCAACAATCCTCTTTCTGGAGGGAAATTTCCTCGGTGATACATAATGCACTAAGGTAGGTCCTTACCAAAATTCTGTAGTTCTGCCAAATGGGCTGATTTGGGCAAACTCTTTTTAATATAAAATATTCCAGTATTTTATAATTAAGTAATTCAGGCATTCAGCTTTGGGTTTTGTGTTTATAATATATAACAGAAATTTTACAACAACTTAGCAAACAAGATATTTGACATCTGGACGGAACTAAATATTTATTTTGGACTTCCAGATGTTCCATAATCTACATATAATTTTTCACATAGTTCAGTCCTGCCATATTGTGAATACCTGGCACAACTACAATTGAGAGAACATATATTTGATCTAATTGTTTTCATAGGGACAATGTATTTTCACCTAAGGTATCTTTATTTCTCTTCTTTACATATTAATTTGTGCCTTACATATTAAAGTTGACGTTTAAGTTAATGACCAAGAAAGACTCTAATATCTGAAAATAATGGATAGTTGACAAGGTCACGATGGAAGAAACCGAATGAAGAATCTTCTATCTATTAATTTTGCATGTACATGGGCAGGTATTTTAGGAAGACTCTGTACTATTCATTTAAATTAAAGTCGGAAATTGTTTCTATTTTATAAAAATATCCAATATTATTCATTAATAGACACTTGCTTCATTAACATACACTTAGTGTGTGGAAAGTTTTATTTTAGCTAAATGACAACAAAAACTAAAACTCAAAAATGTATCCCATAAATATAGAAATGAAAAGTAATGATGTCAAGTAACATTTTTAAAATTGCAAAAAAGAATAAAGTGGTGTAATTTGAATAGGTAGCTTTTTAAATAGTCCTCTATTTAAAAATAATGAACTGTTAATTATATATAGAATAAACTATCAAAGCGCATCTCAAAAGATCACCAGTAATCCAGAGAGTTTTGAATGGGGAACTACACTAGTGTGAGGGAAGTCACCATTTTCAACTGTATTACTAACATATTAGGACTTCTATTTGGTCAAAGTAAAGCTTTCACAAAAGTACTTTTTATAGTGCCAGTTTAACTTTCAATGGGTGCTGACGTCATAATGGCCTCATATAATACAATGACATGGGCAAGCCAAGGCCACATTTGACACGTGTAAATCTGGGTCAGGGTTGTCAATTAATGACATATATGTGCTGTTTGTCCTTGAATTCTATTGTCTTTATATGAATGACGTTGTTGGTTAAAACTGGTGAAAAGCTTCTTCTTTGTGTTAACGTGAAGTGAAATATCATTAATAATTTGATTATTTATATCTAATTAATAAATATTGAAATTACTTTTACAACATCAAATCCAATTTCAACAGGGGTAGAAGCGTTAGTCAGTTTGTGGGTCTAATTTTGGTGAAATTTTGACTTTGAACATTCAATAACACAAAGAGTATTTTGTATATTTTTAATGTTAATACCACAAATAATAAGCGTGTTATCCCTATATTACTGTGCCAAATATTAATCCCCTAATATTTAGGCAAATATTAAAAATATTACTTTGTGTCCAATTGATGAAAACCCTTGAATCAGTTTGTGGGTCTATTGAAAAAAAATGTCACACTTGACTGAACCCCCATCTGTTTCAAGTTCACCACATGAAGACTGTAACCCAAGGACACTGACCAAATTGTGGCCTACTTTGGCCAAGTATCTTGTGTAGTGGAGTGTCTTCAAGTATTTCAATTATTAAAACTTTAGTGTGTTTGATGTATAATTGCAAATGTAAACACATGTTTATGTTCGGGTGTTTCATTACATTTTTATTTTCTGATCATCACTCTTAATAAAATTTAACAGCCCGCGGGAAATAGCATAAGGTGCCATTACATATGGCACTGACATTGTAAGTTACACTGAGGTGCAAGACAAAAAACACCTAAGAGAGATAAAATGTATGCAAAGTATCAAAACAAGGCAATTCAACAGGAATATCAAATCATTAATTGGTAAACTAAAAGTTATAAAGCTTTAAAATATATTAATTGAAGTATTGCTGTCAATGGGAATAAAAAATTAGGCATAATTACCTATAAACCAGAGCACTTGGAATGTGCAAACCTCTGCCAATGCATGTAACAATAAGTACATAGGTAAATCCAAGTTATTTTTTGTATCCAGATGATCACTCTAAAAACTTAACAGGATCTTAGTTGGACACATCTGATTTTTTCAGGAAGATCCAAGTAGTAGTATTTGCATACTCTTGCTAACACACAAACAGACAAAGAGACAAACAGACAGTTTTAAAAATAATACCTACTTGGCGGAGGTAATAAACTAATAATCAGTTGCAGCAATCCATATGTCATTGTCATCAGGGAAATATGTTTCACATATTACTGTAGAAAACATTTGGACAGAGTCAAGGTCAAACTAAGGTCACAGTATAACATTGCACATCTATAACCCCTAACCAATATCCCTACCAAGTATCAACATCCTACATCTAACGGATTCTGAGATACAGGCCAGACAAGATATTTACCCCTGCCCACCTGCCCACCCACCCGTCCACTTGTCTGTGCAGCTAGATGCCATGGGTGAAAGCAATACCTGCATTTGGACAATTTGAAATATTTATTTGGTCAGTCCTAAGTGACCACAGGTAACAAACAGTACATATATTGTAAATCTCTGAAGTAATAAGTCAAGTGTAACATTGTTTTCCAAAATAGACCCATAAACTGATCACAGGGTTTTTAGCAATAAGAGACAAAGAAAACAATGTGTTGAATATTTCTACAAATACTTAGAAAGTTATAATTGGTACAATGATAAAGGGATAACATCTGAGCTATCAACATGAAAACAAATGAAATACTGGATGTGTTATTAAGGTTCGAAGTAAAAAAGACACCAAAATTAGACCCATGAACTGATCATTACTTCCACCAAACAACACTTCATTTTCTAGAAATATAAACAAGCAGGACACTACTTTACATTTGAAATTGATAAAACGGGCTCATTGTTTTATTACTGACCATATAGAATCTATATTGCTAATAAAATAGAATAATATTTGGTTTGACCATTTACATCTAAAATCAGAAATCATATTTTTATCAATAGTAGATTTACAGCACTTAAAGTGATGCACATTTTGTATTCAACAAAAAAATGTTAATATATTAAATATGCGATATCATTATATAGTAAAAGGGCGATATGTTATAAAAGCGTGCACAAAATGATTTGACTGGAAATACATTATTTTTTATTATTTTCTCTATTATTGCTGGGTGTAACTATGAACGTTAATTGTCCAAAATGGTGGTCGATACCTAACATTTTATTGCAGATTAAAGCTGTCAAGGTCACCAGACAATTATTAGGTCCCCCCTCCAACAGTTTAGGTATCTGCCAAAGGCCTTGATTCAATAATCTGGACAAGGATCATACCCCGTCCTTTTGGTAGAAATTCTGCAATTTTTTACAATTTGGCAAATGTTTGTTTGGACTTAGACATCTGTTGCTTGTGAACAAATTTCCAAAATTTATGCATAGACTGCATAATTACATTTGACCAACGCTAGACATAACGCCCTCATATAGGTAATACTAGTTTCTAGCCACTCACCTGTCTATAATTTGTGATAAAGTCTTCCTGATCCAATTGTCGAATCCAATTATATCTATCTCAAAAATTGACTTAATATCTCAAAAAATTTAGATAACTATCTCAAAAAATTGACTTAGTATCTCATAAAATTGACATAATATCTCAAAAAATTGAGATAATTATCTTAAAAAATTGAGATAGTATCTCAAAAAATTGAGATTTAATACATTTCTGTATTGTGCATTAGTATTTCAACAAGAAAGAGATACATCGCATTGGCAGTTTCTTGCACGACAACAATGTTTTCATAAGTTTACAGTTGAGTTGTATATTTTTGAAAATGACATCAAAGAAGAAAGCCAGAGAGAAGGTGGGGGAAAACACTGAAGCTGGAACACTCCCCATTGTTTTCCTTGACCCCCAAAGAAGCTGACAAGCAGGAGGGTTAGACTGAAGCTGCTCAGACCAAGGGAAACACTGAGCCTTAGGACAAAGCAGGTGTACTGTAGACAATGGAGGTTGCTGGGTTTCCTCAGGGGTCAGAAGGGAAAGATAACAGGTGTACTTCACTGTTCAGCATGATGTGTTTTTTCTGTCATTTTTGCACAACTACGAGTAGTATGTAAAAACAAGTGCTATCGTGTCTACAAGGATACATGGGAGAATGATAAAATATGATGGAACTTTTGCACAATCAAAAAATAATATTCAGCCGCTATGATATCAGGAAGAAGGTGCAGTGACAGTACTTAGTGCATGTAAATTTATCTAGAGCAGGTCTACCCAGGAATTTGAAAAAAAACTGACACAAAGGCAACACTGGGTTTAACTTTTAAGATGACACAAGTACATAGTTAGAGATTAATCTGGAAGATACCAGAGAAATTCTAAGGAGGGGACCCTTCCAAGGCACAGGTGCATTTGGGTGAATCATGGCTTACCTGAAGTTTAGATTGTGACCACTATGACAGACTGATGACAGAAGTCCAGATGTTAGACATATTTCATGACCTACTGCTGAGAGTGGCTCCTAGGATCGAGAAAAAAAACACATTTTATGGGTTTGATCCACTGGGGCCGACCCTGACTCTGAGGTTGGTTTTCTGAGTTGGGGATAAGAGAAAAAAATCCAGAAAAAAGGGCACAAAAAATATGGGTTGGTTTTACCTACTCAAGAGGATGCAGTGCATCCCGGACTATCTTTATTCAGATCCTAACATGACTTGGGGTCCAGATGTTTTTCTCCACAGCCAGTTGTGAAACTATGATGACAAGTGATAAAGCACAAAGATTTGTTTCTCCACAGCCAGATCTGAAACTATGATGACAAGTGATAAAGCACATGTCCTATCTGGTCACCTCAAGCCATAGTGACCAACCAACAAGACTGAAACAATGTCCCAATCGACCCTGACCAGACAGATTAATTTCTAGAGTCAGGATCACGAATCTGGATCGAAGTAACACTATATAACCCAGTATTTGTCATACAGCCGACACCTTCACCACAGCCCCCACCACCCAGGTGAAGAAGGAAGCCACAAAACCCCTGGGTTAAACCATGGATTATTCAAAAAGAAGAAAAAGGGTGCTATAACAACCTCCTGGCCGAATTAATACAGACTGACATCCCAGGTTACCATAATTTTGCCAGCATACCCTTGCATTTTTCAACCCCATTGAAGAATGCATTTACCACTACATTAAGAACGAAGTCATCAACTTTAGGAGCCCTTAGAAGTTTGATTAAAACTGGCAATAACACTGAGACACCTAGAAAAGAGGGGGAGCATACAAATCAACACAGTGTCACTGGTTGGTTGGCCGAACCATTTGATCTGTCTTACCACTCGAGAAGACTGGAAACACATCGAGCAGAAGTTCAGAAACAGATGAAATGTCCCCATACTGGAAGCCAAACAGATCTGGGAGTAAATTTTACAATTATACAGGCCTTTTTTCCCTGGTGCTGCCAGCCCTGGGTTATGCAGACTAAAGATTCGTGTAGGTAGATGTTGGGTCAAGTGGATCTTCATCAGATGCACAAATCAGCTAATCACTGCAAATTGAAGAAAAAGATTGAGAATGGTACCTTGGGACTTCCGCCACCTTAATCCCTGGGGCAGAGAGGGCCAGCCTTTGCGCTTTGTTTCACTGAGTGATGACACTTTCACCTTGATGTCATGCCTTATGAAGCCCTATAACAGAAGGCAACTCACAAATGAAGAGCGAATAGCAAAGTACAGGATCTCAAGAGGCAGGAGGGTAGTGGAGAATGCATTTGGAATCCTAGGAAGCAGATTCTGGGTCCTACTAGGCAAATGGAGCAAAGGTCAAAGGCTGAAGAGATGTTGTTTTGACATGTGTTGTGTTGCACAACATGGTGAGGACTCACCAAGGCAGACGAACCAGGGCACCTACCCCAGCAGTTGACATAGAAGCTATAGCAAATGAAGCATTTGTATATGTGCCCGATGAAAACTGCTGGAATCAACCGAGGGAGGCAAAACATCAGCTAAACCTACTGAGGGAATACTTTGATCACATTGGTGCATTGGCTGGGCAGGAGAGTATCTCAGATATGACAAGAACCAACCCTGGGGACATAAAAGACTGGCATCTATTAGACCTTTTCAGGACCCAATTATTCCAAGAACTTTTATTTAAGTTAGTGTTTCATCAACGTCCGTGAAAAGTTAAAACAAATTTCCGAAAATTCCCCAACAAATTTCCAAAAATATCATAAGTCTTATAATAATGCCTAACAACTGTCCCACAGTAAATGTCAAAATCTGTCAACCTATATAATTTTTTCAACTTTTGAATTGTATTAAAGTTAAAAAGTTTTCAAAAATGAACTTAAAAAAAAATTTTTTTTTACTTTCTTTATTAATTTTTACGGTTTACTTTTTGAAAATTTTAAAAATATTTCTAACTTTGAAAGTTTCTGAAGTGTCAAAATCATTTTCAAGTTTCTCAAAGGTAAAATGTCAAAGGTCATAGTCAAATCCAAAGGTCAAAATAATTTGAACATTTTCAAACTTTCTCAAAGATCCAAGTATTTTCAAAATTTGAGAAATTTCTCAAAGATTATGTTCATTTAAGATTGTCTAAGTTCTTCCAAAGTCTATTTTTTTAATTTTAGAAATTTCTCAAAGTCCAAACTTACTCAAATTTTTTCAATGATATTGTAAGGCCCAAGTGTCTGAGAAACTTCTCAAAGGTCAAGATATTTTTCAAAATTTCTAAAGATCAAAATTTGTCCAAAGTTTCCAAGTTTTAATAAAGTTTTTAGGTTTCTTTAAAATTCAAAATTTAAATTACTCACCCGCTCACTCATTCAGTGTAATGTTTTTGTTTAGGTTTTTTAAACATGCAGCCTATTAATTTAGGGAAGATTGGGGTAGTCCTGAGAAGGACCAATGAATCAGCAGTTCTCCTGGAAAGGGCATTTCACAGCATTGGTCTTGAAAAGGATCTTTTGGAGGTACGTGCAGTAAGTCTACTGCTCCTGCTGTTTGGTCTCTTATGACTGCTGGGGAACTAGGCTGGCTACTGATGAGGCTCTTGCACCTGGATATTTGGAAGAGAGGTAGTGTGTTGATGCATGTCACTTGGTGTAAATGGTTGAGGTGTGTCCATCTGCTGGTAGCTCATTACTGACTGTATATTTCCAAAAGGCTATAGTGGCCTGAGATGTTGTGTACTTTTTTCTCCTGTGACAGAGGAAATAAAGGTTGGTGGGCTGATGATAAAATGTAGCTGTCTTGAAGTCCCAGGTAAGTCCAACTAAATATGAAGTTTGCTGCTCTCTGGCTGTTGTCCTCTTGACACCACTTGGCTTTGTTGAACTGGTTGTATGACCGTGCTTGCTGGCATCTGCATTTCTTGAATAGTCCAAATCTATTCCCTGGCAGGGGCTGCTGGCTGCTGTGGCTGCTGCTGATAAGTATGTTGCACATATGTGGAAGTGGCACTGGAGCTTCTAGAAAGTATAGGTTGATGTGGCTTATGGTTCCTTTCCTCTCTGCCCTGCTCTGTATCCCACTTAAAAGTTTAACTGCCTTTTTTCAAAAAGTCTAAAAGCTTCTTTCCTCCACATTTTCTACTTCAGATGTCAGGTAGTTGCAGAAGCCTGCTCTCGTGGTCTCCTGTCAGGGCCCAAGGAAAGATGTAAGCATTGTCTTTATTTGGTCAAACTGGTCCATGACCTGCTGGCCGACTGATAAAGGCTGGAACACTACACTTGTACTGGTACTACTGCAAATGGATGGTTGACGTTGTGTCAGAGCAGATGCTGGTACCCATACTGTCAGTATCTGTGGAACTTCACAAAATGTCATTGATTGAAACTGGACTAGCACCGGCTCCTCTATGTGATGACTAAAACTTGGAATATTTGCTGAGGACCTTCCTTCTGATGTGCGCCTGAAAAACTTATACTAAACCCAGTTCTGCCTCTTTGCCATTTCCTTGGGAGCCTGACTAGACTTGAACTAGATTAATTTTGCATAGTGAGTCCTTTGGGATTCGAACAAAGTCCTGCACACTTTTACGGCTTTCACGGCAATTTGCAGCTGCTTGCAAATCTTTCCCACAAGCAATTCTTCCTGGCCTTGTCCTTAAACTTCTCATGGGTTTTGTTGTAAAGCTCCTCATGATCCTTGACATGTCTACTGTAGCCTCCACGTCTGAGTCTGTTTAGTAAATGTTTATCATTTATACTTTTTTGTACCTGGTTGTTGTTCAGTAGATTTTCAGCTGGATTCTCCTCCACCCTTTATGTCTATTCACTTTCACTTGTTTCAGGTTTTTCTCAGCCACTGTCTCCTCTGTCAAATGTCCTCATGTGGAAATACCTTTTCCCCTTCCTCCTCTCTCTCCATCCTCCTATGGATGTCAGCAGCTGTATGTCCCAACTTAAACTTTATAGGTGTGTCTGTTGGAGTCAGTAAATCTATCTTCCTCACATTCTTACTTAACTTTTTAGATCACTTTTTATAAATCAAATCACGGTAGAGTTTAAAAAAACACAAAAGCCTATCAGCTAGCCAGCAAAAGCTATATCTGAACTAAATCCTATTTTTATTTTTAAAGAAACAAAAGCCTATCTCAGCAGTACCAGTTGTCCTCCGTCAATGGTGAAAATGAGCCATGAAATGAAGCTAGCCTGTCCTACACACTTCCCGACCTGTCTGTTGCTGTAACCACAATTTCTTGTAATGTCTTCTTTTGCTGTGTTCCCAGCTTGTCCTACTGTGATGAAACTGACTCTGTGGATAAAGATTTGATATTACACCATTGCCTTTAGATCATGATTGATAAAGACCTTCAGCAACTGGAGTTTGCCAAATGCCAAAACAATCTTAAACTACAGACAGTTAAAACATTGAAGACACACATGAAGTTACAACCAGCACGACCGCCAAGAAGTAGAGACTGTATATAAACCATTAACATAGTGCTGTGGCATGTGACTCAGCAGAGACAAACAAAATGCCTTTAAGGGTCAGCTAATTTATCCAAAAAGATGATCCAGCTACAGCTGGCACATATTCATCTGTTGCCTCCACCTCCTCATTTCCTCCTTGACTTCCGGTACTGGCTGAATCCTGAGAGCACTCTGCATCTTCTCAAATGCTTTTTACTGGGACCAGATTTGGGGTGGATGTTGGTCATCCAGTGGTTCCAGGATGTGCGATGGAAGGATTGGATCCCCAGGCTGCTGAGGGTATGGTTCAGTTGCTGGGAGACACTTTTGACTACATTGGATGTCCTAGAATGTCTGAGGTGTTATGGCTAGGAATTCACATTTAGTTGCATTTATTACACAAAGCATACTCATTTAGCATAGGTAGCATAATAATAAAAGAGTATTAAAGTACAAAAACTACTATTATTTTTTCTGGAATTTTTCCACTTTTTGGCTTGTTTGGTGTCATAGCTATCCTCCCCTTAAGTTTTGCTAGCTCATACTGTCTTTAAATGTATACACTAGTTTGTTTTTTTTTGTAATCCCATTTGAAGATACAGATGCCATTTGTAGACATAACATTTTTTTAATTTTCCACTTTTGAACCATGACTGAATGTCAAAATTGAATTTATTAGTGTTTGACTAAATGGTTTATTTTTAAATATGGTTCACGTCTGATGTAAGACAGTTAACAGGATACATATCTACCCATCTATAATGCATCCACATTTAAAACAAAAGTCTTCCCCATAGTCTGGCATAATTGTGATATTGGTAACCATGGCTGATTTCGCTGTTCTCATGATTGCTGTTGTATTCACAACAGATTTGAGCAACGGTTTTTAATGTCCAAGTCCATTTTGGGGCACCAGATATTGCTCTTTGTTGATAGTTTCATGCTACAGATTCTTGGACAGGTCTGGAGCAACATCTACAAAGTACACTTTTACACTGTATGTGGAAATACAAGTCGTTATCCCCAACAACACACCCATCCAGGATATCTTCTTTGAAGTGGATGTCGAAGTGCACCTACTGCTTGGTTGTCTTTTCTTGGTCTTTATCCTTTGTTGTGGTATTCATAGGCTGCCCTTCTGTGCCTTCTTGATGATGACAAGTATAAGGCCATTGTGTATTCACTGAGCAAACAAACCAAGGGTCTGTGATTTTGAAATACAGGCAGAACACCGCCATATCATAATGCCAACACTAAACCATAATACAATCACTTGTGTTTAATATTGTGGTTTCTAATCTAAAATACGAAAATTATGCTGCATTTTATATCTTCTTTTCAGTGCTTGTGACTGTAGTGTCTGAACTCCAATTTTAAAGATTCAAATGCCTATAAAATCTGTCAATTCTCTTCTTTTACTTATCTTTAACCCAGCAGGCACATGACTTGCAATGTCGCTGATTTAGAGTTGAAAACAGGTCCTGACATTGAAATCCGCATTATCAACTACTAAAGCTAAGTTATTTTTCTGACATGAAAAAGTAATGATATTTTGACCAGAAACCATGGTGATTTTTGGTTGAAAAATTGACACTGATAAAATTTCAACACTATTTCAAAGCTGGATTTCTGACTCGAAAAAGTAGTGATACTTCATACAAAAATCAACACTAAATCAAGTTAGGTTTTCCGACATGAAATCTTAGTCATGTTATTGAACAGAAAACAAGTTGCATGTTGGAAAACGAATGACTAGTGACTGCTGATTGAAAATTCTTTTTTTAGAGGGAGATATAGTGATTAAGTCTACCTTTTTGAAAGAACTATTATTGCAATAGTTTTTGAACTTGTAGGTATTTGTAAAGCAGAGAGTAATTTTTAAACTTAAGATTATAAAGATGATAAAGATTATGTGTGCATGTACTTGTACATTTTTATCCATTCTCCTTATTAATTTATAGCAACAACAAAACTGATGCACCCAAGTATAATTTTTTTAATTTATAATTATATTTTGATTAATGGAATTACTGATAATTAAAAAAAGTTTTGAAGTCAAACTTATTTTAAATAAAAAAGATAAATTCAAACTTATTCATCAAAACATAGTAATTTGAATTTATTTAAAATGCTCCCATGCTAAAATAACTAGTTTTCAGTTTGCAAGTTTACATTGAAACTTCTCTATACAGAGAACCTAAGCTATAACATTTTATCACACAACAGTGGGGTCATGGGTGTTCCTGGTTTTTCTTATCTGTACCTTGCTACACAGAATTTAATCTAATGTGGACTTTTATAGCGTTTAATCTCCATTATTGATGGACTCTAAGGTGCAACTGAACATAAAGCAAAGCAGTTAATATTAATCCGAGGACATAGCCAGGTCATACCAAGGAGACACAGAGTGACAGGAGAGGCTGTGGGGGATATGCTTTTGCAAACAGGTAAGTTTTAAGCTTCTTTCTGAAGGAGGCAACTGATGCTGCACTGCACATATCATGAGGGAGTTCATTTCAGATCTTAGGAGCATCAAAGGCAAAGCTGTGATCAAAATGTTTGACTGACTTGAAGACTGATGAGCGGAAAGGGGGAACAGTAAGGTATTGACAATCTGGGTGACTACGCCTGGTACTATAGGAACAGCTGCTGAGTGACAAGAATGTTTGAAAATAGGAAGGAGAACCACTATGTAAAAATGTATAAACTAGTGTTGCAGTTTTGAACATACATCTATACTTAACGGGCAGCCAGTGGAGTTGCTTCACAATGGGTGTAACATGAGCATACTTTTATGATTTGTAACAATACGAGCAAGGGTATTCTGAATACTTTGCAATTTGTGCTGATTGAAGCATGACAAACCCCTAAACAGAGAGTTGCAGTAGTCTAGACGACTACTAACCAAGGCATTTGCAACAAGGACTGCCACTTCTGGAGTGAGATACTGTCTTATTCTATGGAGGTCGCACATCTGAAGAAAGCACGCTTTGCAAGACAGGTTAGCAACAATTCGCTCCACCAACTTTGACAGGAAACAAAGACCAGACACTGGGCAATAATTCTTAAGGTCGTTTCTGGGCAGAGAAGCCTTTTTAATGGCGGGGGTGACAACCGCTCTTTTGAAAGCACTTGGGAAAGGGCCATCAATGAGAGAGTAATCTACAAACTTGGTAATAGACGGAAGGAGTATATCAAGACAATCCTTAAGGCTTTTTTCAGAGGAATGAGCCGGCAGAATAGTTTCTGAGGTGCGATGCAATGTCTTCCTCAATGACTGCCAGAGCTTCTTGGGGTCATCACTATTCGCAGTTATATGATTGGTATAGTAGGAACATTTGTCTTTATTGGCCAATCGATTGCACCAGGCAATTTGCTTGCGGAGCCTTGACCTGTTCAACTGTGTCTTATGTTTTCTCCACATTCATTCAAATTGCCGCCTTAGAGAGCGAGCCATGCAAGATGAATCAGACAGCCACTTATCGGACTGCCGTTTGGTCATGCGTGGATGATAGAAGCATGCTTGTCAAGTACCTGGGTAACACCAACCATATACTGATCATACAGTTCTGCCACAGTTCCTCCAGGGGACAGTACAAATGATATATTTCTAAGGTCATTGCGGAACTGGTCGATATCAATTCTATGATACCTACGATAAGACCATTTTTTCAATGCAGCTTGTTGGGTGGGAAAAATTGAGTTGGCATCGTATAGCAGCATGGTCTGAGATAAAGTCTCCAACATTAACATTACAGACAAAATCAGAGTCACAAGGAGATATCAAAACGTCCAGAGTGTGACCCAGTATGTGAGTCAGGCCACTGACACATTGACTCAAACTGCAGCACTGAAGGATGTCGTTAAACCTAGACCTATTGCCACACTCAACATCCAGATGAACATTTATGTCACCACAAATGATGAAATTGGAACCAATTGAAGACAGAAAGCCAGAAAGAGCCAGAAAATCTTCCAGAAATTGAGTAGTACAAGAACTGGGGGGGGGGGGGGGGGGGATACAAAGCTACAAAGCTATTGTAGTCAGACCTGAAAGATAGTATAATGATTTCGAATGATCTAAAAACTGGTGAAGAGGCAATAATGGGAGAAAAGGATTTTCTGCACAGAAAGCCAACACCCAATCCAGCAAACTGAGAGTAGTTTTTACAGCTGATATAACAATATGCCAGATGCAAATGTTATGGACCTTTAGTTCCCATATTTATCATGTGTGACAAATACATCCCTACTGCATGTGGAAGAAGCATAACACAAAACGACAAATTCCTTTTTGACTTTGTATATTAAACCAACACACAACTTGTTCATTACAAAAACTTCTCAAATTTTAGGCAGTTTAGAGATAGGAAATTTAGAATAGCTAACAAGCGAAATAAAATGTGGTTCTAATAGTTTTTCATTGCTAATTATGATCTCAGATCAGAAACAGTTCTTGGAGAATGTTTGTAATCACCTTAACCCATGTCATGGCTATACATGTCTATATAAAAGGTAGAAAAACGATTATTTTTCTAATATGATTTAATGTGTGCACATGAATGCACAATTTTACAAACAACATTGTTATCAAATTCCTTCTTAGAATAATATGTAGATGTAGAATGAGTTTCAAAGATGTGCATGATGCACAATAACCCAATAAATATTTTTAAGTTTTGCAAACATTTGATAAAATTTTTAAAATGATGGGTACAATACCCATTTATATTAGGATTTTGTTAAACATTCTTATAAATACCATTTTTAAAATGTTTAATTACAACTGTCTCAAAAACATTACTTTGGTACTGCTTAGCAATATTACCATTAATTGTGGTCAGAGATCAAATTCAACATGTTTTTAGGTTGCTCACCAATGAAAATGTTACTTTATGTCTATAATTGTAAGATAGTGCATGGCTTAAAATTGTGGCCCTCAATTCAGTTCTTACTTTTAGGCATTGCATGTGGGATAATTTTTGAAAATCAGTTGCTCTTTAATGTTTGTAAAATATTTTCAGAGGAAAGATTTGCAAAACATTTTCAACAAATGTTGTTTCTGTAATTTTTATGTACTCTGTTTATTCATGATGAATGTTTGAAAAATATTTCCAGCATAACCTTTATTTCTTGAACTATTTTATAAATGTTTAAAAGCATTTCCAGTCAACCTCAGTTTCTTGATTTATTTTATAAAAATTTATAGGGGTGTTTACTGGGGCCATCTTGTTGGAAACTAAGGACTTTTCGGGAGCAATGTTTACAAAGACGGTTAGGGTCGGTTATGGTTTCCTGGCTTGACTTGGTGGGTCAGCAAAATATCAAACATGTTTGATATTTCACCACCCTCCCCGACTTTTGATCCCTACCATGGCTCTGCCCACTTGAAAATGTCTTGTCTAATCACTTCCATTCTTGTCCTAAACACTTCCAGTCTTGTCTTTGTCAGTTAAGTCTTGCTCATTTGCAATCCATTTCCAAGTGTGATGTTAGGTAAAATTAAAACATCAACTTATGTCAAAATTGACATAAAAGACAGTGTAAGTAATGAGAATCCTGAAATGAGCAAGAAAAAAAGGTTCATATGTATGCAAGTGAATATTAATAAACTTGAAAAAGTGATTTATTTGGTTACATAATAATAAAATTCCCAGCCTATTTCAACAGAGCAATTCTGAGCAAAAAGGGATCAAGTGTTGACCAATCAAAAAATCGAGAAGGTTAGGCTAAGGAAAGTCAACATAATATTTAGATCCCATCACATGTTCTTAGCTAAAGCATGTTTAGCCTTATATCCAGAATGGGTCTTTCTCAGTAGCTCGGATTTATTTGGTACATAAATGTGCAAAAAAATTGCTCGCAGGAACAAACTTTTGAAGGTGTCTTTCCCAGGAGTCTAAACTTGGAATATAAAAACCAGGAACAAGCAAGAAAGTCTTCATTTTCATGTGAGATATTGCCAGAAGCACATATTCGTTTGTATATGGGAAAATATGCAATCTTGGTAATGAAAATTTTTGTATTTTAAGTGGCTGTTTTGGTCATAATCTGAATCAGAAATACACTGATTTATTTCTTATTTAATATTAAAGTCCAAATCTGAAAACCATAATTGAAATAACAAAAATGGTACTAATGTAGTTTTGGTCATGTGATGGGACAAGCCGGAATGTATTATGACCTGTTATGGAGGTTGAACCAAATTTTTCATTTTCCTGCCCAAAAATTGCCCCAACCCCAGACTTTTTAACTGACCCTAAAAGAGTCGTAGAGTCAGTTTTGTAGGGTCGGCCCCAGTGGAACACCCCATTAATAGCAAACAATTTGTACAAAGAATGTTTATCAAACGTTTTTTTCAACATTACAGTGTAAACATTTACTTGGAAACATTTAGTAACCCAAGGGTTTAAATGGGTTTAAAAATGTTTTGTAAATGTTTAAACCATATAAAACGTTTATATGTTTACTGGGAAGTCTAAGTAAGATAAAAATCCTAATAACAAAGTTCAATCATAGAGTTCTCTATAGACAATAAACAATCATAAACTTTTAATTACAGTAATATGCATGTGAATATCCCTCCTTTGTGTGCCACTGATTAGATTGTGCCTGCCTGCTCCAGACTTATGGGTTGTTTCTTTTAACAAAGTCATTCTTTCAGTTTGATTTAAGGTTATATGTTAATATGAAGTATCCGCCAGTTCATTATGCATTGATGTATGCATCAGCATATCATAAACAAATCCCGAGCCTTTACAAAACATGGATATAAGCAAAAAAAAAAGGGGGGCGGGGTGGTTTTTCGGTATTTTCGGTTATTGATATCAAACGTTAATTGGTACTTCCGCTAAACTCCAAATATTCAGAAATATTTTCTTATATTGGATCTCCCAAAAATACATCCAAATCAAAGGGAACATGGTGAAACAAATTGGTATATTACTCGAATTTAATTACGAGGATACTGAAGTAAGTCTTGACAAGAGCTGTCATGTTTTACTTTTGGTGTTAAGACACCGGCTCTGAACGTATCCTCGCACGTCCAATTATTAGACCGAGTTTCTGTCCCGTCGCCAATTGCTATTGGTATACTGCTGGACACAATGGCGAGGGACAGAGGTCACATGTACTTGTTTTCTGTGTAAATTTTGAACGGCATATATGTACACATATTACCACAAATATAAAGTGTTATTTGAATTCTTTAACTGATGTATGTATGCCGTTTATTAATATTTAATGCCAATCAAACTGGCATGTATGTATTTGAGCCTACTTTTCAAAATGTAAACAAACCTTAAACACTACATAGCCATCTACAAAAGAAATTTCAGGCTTGTAAAAGCAGTTTAGTTTAACATATGTATTGTAAACTGGATACAAAGGACTTTATAAAGTAAATGGAATAATTTTCAACATTTCAAAATTTACACAGAAAACCAGTACATATGAACTCTGTCCCTCGCCATTGCGTACCATCAGTATATCCATAGCAATTGGCGACGGGACAGAAACTCGGTCTAGTCCAATTATCAACCACATAAGCGGGAAAATGGTACATTCTAAAACTCGGACTTTTGTCCAACTTGGAATTCTACTTGGACTAAGCGGCGATAGCGGCGATGGGATGGAGGGGGGGCAGCGGCGATGGGATTGGGGGGGGGGGGGGGGGGGGCTGTGTTATGCATTAATCCAGCCAATCAAATGCATAAGGGGTTATATAGGTGTATTCTGTTGAAATATCCAAGTTGGGCAGAAATAAAGGCGATCGCCGCTTGTGGCTGTTAATTGAGGAAACATGAGGCTCCAGGTGGGGGTTTAGTGGGTGTAGTAAAATATTGCTGGATTATATATTTGTAACATATTGTCAGAAACCCCATCGTAGCCTCGCGTTTTCAGCACTCTGTGTGTGTACAACTACCAGCATTTTATATTTTATTTGTTTTAAATATTTCGTGAAGGCAGTATTGCAGGGGACAGTATACATAAGTGAGAGCCACAAGCGGCGATTTATTTCTGTCCAACTTGGAAATGGGGAGGGGGTGTGGGGCGGCGATGGCCAGGAGTCACTATATGTATCATTAATATAGCAGCCGGCAATGGCTTTCCTGTCCAACTTGGAAATGGGGAGGGGGTGTGTGGTGACGATGGGGTTTCTAACAATATTTTACAAATATATATAATCCAGCAATACTTTACTGTCGCCGCACCTAATACTGCCTTCACGAAATATTTAAAACAAATAAAATATAAAATGCTGGTAGTTGTACACACACAGAGTGCTGAAAACGTGAGGCTACAATGGTGTTTCTAACAATATTTTACAAATATATATAATCCAGCAATGCTTTACTGTCGCCGCACCTAATACTGCCTTCACAAAATATTTAAAACAAATAAAATATAAAATGCTGGTAGTTGTACACACACAGAGTGCTGAAAACGTTAGGCTACGATGGGGTTTCTAACAATATTTTACAAATATATAATCCGGCAATATTTTACTATCGCCGCACCAAATACTCCCCCTCCCCATCGCCGCTGTCGCCACTTTACTTGAACTGTCGCCGCTATCGCCGCTGGCCATCTACCCCTCCTCACTTCTTCTCGATTAAAATTAACATTGCCGATATTAGTCCAAGCGACGGAATCGCCGCTTTTGTCCGACTTTTAGGAAGCACCCGGGAAAATTGCCGATAAATAATAGCCACTGTGTAAATAATATGAAATAACATACCTTTGCAAATATACAGTTGGTTATTGTCATATTATGTTATCTATGTATTGGCATGTGCTATATATCCTGTTTTGATATGATATTTTGCACAGAAATGATTGTTTGTCTTGGGTATGTCACACTTGCTATAGTACAGGAAGCCTCGCTTCCAATTATCGATCACATGACTAAAGGTTGCCTCTAAAGCCAGAAGTAGCAGATTTAAGGTTGTAAGGTTAACAAAAAGTACTATTGATAACAGAAATTCATAAAAGTATGAAATTTATTGTATCAGCATACACAAAATGGTAATAATTAGGATCTGGAATATCTTATGTTTGGAGGGCTGATGCATCACTAGTTACTTTTTTTATTCACAGTAAAGAATAAAAAGTCTCAAAAACTTGGCTGCACCTCTACTTGAGTAACCTTCCTCAAGCACAGCTTACAATGCAAAGATCAGATGATCGGCATCATAAAGGATACACTTTTTGACAACATGGTCAGGGTTTTTCTGCAATAATATGCCACAAAACCTTCTTTTAAAATGAAGTAAAAGAAATATTTGAGAAACAATTTTTAACTTTTCTGGGAGAGGTCCCATAAGGACCATATCACTCTCTCAGGTTTAGTAGACATTATTCTGAACAATTTAGACCTATTTATTGGTTTGGGTCAAAAATAAACAGAATTCTACAATAGAGAAATGAACTTAGTGACAGAAACATTTATAAAATACTTTAAAATTAAAGATTTTTAAATTGTGAAAAACGAACATTAGTGTCTTGAGGAATTATCACATACACTTTTTAACTTTAAAAATTTCATACCTGCTTTAACCTCATCTTTTTGAAAGTTTTGTGGATATTATTTCAGAAATTATTTACATACAATTCTCCAATCGGCAAATTCGAAACGCAGTCGTGTGATCTAAGAAAGGTGATATTTGTTCCCGGTCGATAATAGGAAGTGGTCAATAATGGGACGTGCGGCGATACATGGGTGGTCACTGAGAGCGTAGTCGGCAATGTACGTCGGTGTATGCGGCGCATGAAGAATTATTGTCGAACGCCTCAGAATTAATCCTCGGAACGTGAAATTTATCCACGTCGAGTAATCTCCAACTTGTGAGGGAGCACTCAGAATTCAAGATGGTGACATAAACAAAGCGGGGTAAAACACCATGCAGTAAATACAGGTTATTTTGTCACATTTATGCAAGCTTAGTAGCACTATGAAGGAAAGTTCACCCATTATAATTATTACGTTACTTATTGCACAGTCAGAAACTGAGCATTTTCTGCCATTGCCATTTGTTTACTTTAATCTGACAAGATGTTCCCAGCTGTTTGTCCTTTCCTCTCGGAATAAACCATCTGCGCATGCTCACGATTTCTCCAAGGAGTAATCGACTTTTTTTAACTATTGAATGTAGTCCTTGCCTTAAGTACCCAACTACTCTCTTCCATATTGAATGTAAACATTATGATATACATGTAATTTGAATAATTTCAAAAATATATTGAATTTCTGGGGCTTTTATAACTCTTTCAATATAGCAGTGGCTCCACACAGTAATCGTGTAGAAATTAAACAGTATTTACATAGCCACCAGAATCTTATAAATATATGTGTGTATAAAACTGTATATATAAGTTATACTGAAGAACGTTGAGTAGTTTTTAGCTTACTGGCCAACGGCCGTAAGCTAATGGCATGGCCTGGCATCGTCTTTGTTGTTGTTGTTGTCGTCAACAATTTTTTCCAGCCTCTTCTCCTCAGAAACTACTGCACCGATTTCTTTGAAATTTGGTATGGAGCTTCCTTGGGTAGAGGACTATCATTTTTCCTCATTGCATGTTTTTCAACCAATCAGAGAAGGTCACATGACCAAAAACATGTTTTTCAAAAGGGTGTGCTTGTCTGGATGATAACTTAAAAAGCGCTTCACCTATTCACATGAAATTTTGCAGGTAGGTTTGTTATATACATGTCTGGAAATCAATAACTTTTCGAAGTGATCCAATACAAAATGGCCGACTTATTAATAATTTACTAAATGTCTCGATTTTTCTTAAGTTAAACGCTGAAAAAACAAAAACGTGTTTATCTCAGAAATGGTGCGAGATAGAGCGATTTCGTCAAAATTTTCGACCCCTGGGGTTTCTAAGCAGTGTACTCTTTGGAATTTTCAAAAAATTTTCCCCTCCCCAAAAATGGCAGCCATTTTGAATTTTCGATTTTTTGCCAAAAATGGAAAAACACAAAATTGCTTGTATCTCCTTAACCGTGCGAGAAAGAGCGATTTCGTCGAAATTTTCGACCCACAGGGTATCACAGGAATGTACTCTTGGCAATTTTCAAAAAATTTTCCCCTCCCCAAAAATGGTGGCCATTTTGACTTTTCGAATTTTTGCCAAAAATGGAAAAACACAAAGTTGCTTGTATCTCCTTAACCGTGCGAGATAGAGCGGTTTCGTCGAATTTTTTTGACCCACAGGGTATCTTAGGAATGTATTCTTGCCAATTTTCAAAAAATTTTCCCCTCCCCAAAAGTGGCGGCCATTTTGAATTTTTGCCAAAAATGGCAAAACACAAAATTGCTTCTATCTCCTTAACCGTGCGAGATAGAGCGATTTCGTCGAAATTTTCGACCCACAGAGTATATAAGAAGTTGTACTCTTGCCAATTTTGAAAAAATTTTCCCCTCCTCAAAAATGGCGGCCATTTTGAATATTTGCCAAAAATGGAAAAACACAAAATTGCTTCTATCTCCTTAACCATGCCAGATAGAGCGAGTTCGTCGAAATTTTTGACCCACAGGGTATCGAAGAAATGTACTTTTGGCAATTTTCAAAAAATTTTCCCCTCTCCAAAAATGGCGGCCATTTTGAATTTTCGAATTTTTGCCAAAAACGGCAAAACACAAAATTCCTTCTATCTCCTTAACCGTGCAAGATAGAGCGATTTCGTCGAAATTTTCAACCCAGAGGGTATCTAAGGAATGTACTCTTGGCAATTTTCAAAAAATTTTCCCCTCCCCAAAAATGGCGGCCATTTTGAATTTTCGAATTTTTGCCTAAAATGGAAAAACACAAAATTGCTTCTATCTCCTAAACCGTGCGAGATAGAGCGATTTCGTCGGAATTTTCAACCCACAGGGTATCTGAGGAATGTAGTCTTGCCAATTTTCAAAAAATTTTCCCCTTTCCAAAAATGGCGGCCATTTTGAATTTTCGAATTTTTGCCTAAAATGGAAAAACACAAAATTGCTTCTATCTCCTAAACCGTGCGAGATAGAGCGATTTCGTTGGAATTTTCAACCCACAGGATATCTAAGGAATGTACTCTTGGCAATTTTCAAAAAATTTTCCCCTCCCCAAAAATGGTGGCCTTTTTGAATTTTCGAATTTTTGCCGAAAATGGCAAAACACAAAATTGCTTCCATGTCCTTAACCGTGCGAGATAGAGCGATTTCGTCGGAATATTCGACCCACAGAGTATCTAAGGAATGTACTCTTGCAATTTTCAAAAAATTTTCCCCTCCCCAAAAATGGCGGCCTTTTTGAATTTTTGCCAAAAATGGCAAAACACAAAATTGCTTCTATCTCCTTAACCGTGCGAGATAGAGCGATTTCGTCAAAATTTTCGATCGACAGGGTATCTAAGGAATGTAGTCTTGCCAATTTTCAAAAAAATTTCCCATTCCCAAAAATGGAAAAACACAAAATTGCTTCTATCTCCTTAACCGTGCGAGATAGAGCGATTTCGTCGAAATTTTCAACCCACAGGGTATCTAAGGAATGTACTCTTGGCAATTTTCAAAAAATTTTCCCCTCCCCAAAACTGGCGGCCATTTTGAATTTTTGCCTAAAATGGAAAAACACAAAATTGCTTTTATCTCCTAAACCGTGCGAGATAGAGCGATTTCGTCGGAATTTTCAACCCACAGGGTATCTAAGGAATGTACTCTTGCAATTTTCAAAAAATTTTCCCCTCCCCAAAAATGGCGGCCTTTTTGAATTTTTGCCAAAAATGGCAAAACACAAAATTGCTTCTATCTCCTTAACCGTGCGAGATAGAGCGATTTCGTCAAAATTTTCGATCGACAGGGTATCTAAGGAATGTAGTCTTGCCAATTTTCAAAAAAATTTCCCATTCCCAAAAATGGAAAAACACAAAATTGCTTCTATCTCCTTAACCGTGCGAGATAGAGCGATTTCGTCGAAATTTTCAACCCACGGGGTATCTAAGGAATGTACTCTTGGCAATTTTCAAAAAATTTTCCCCTCCCCAAAACTGGCGGCCATTTTGAATTTTTGCCTAAAATGGAAAAACACAAAATTGCTTTTATCTCCTAAACCGTGCGAGATAGAGCGATTTCGTCGGAATTTTCAACCCACAGGGTACCTAAGGAATGTACTCTTGGCAATTTTCAAAAAATTTTCCCCTCCCCAAAAATGGCGGCCATTTTAAATTTTCGAATTTTTGCCAAAAATGGCAAAACACAAATTTGCTTCCATCTCCTTAACCGTGCAAGATAGAGCGATTTCGTCGAAATTTTCAACCCAGAGGGTATCTAAGGAATGTACTCTTGGCAATTTTCAAAAAATTTTCCCCTCCCCAAAAATGGCGGCCATTTTGAATTTTCGAATTTTTGCCTAAAATGGAAAAACACAAAATTGCTTCTATCTCCTAAACCGTGCGAGATAGAGCGATTTCGTCGGAATTTTCAACCCACAGGGTATCTGAGGAATGTAGTCTTGCCAATTTTCAAAAAATTTTCCCCTTTCCAAAAATGGCGGCCATTTTGAATTTTCGAATTTTTGCCTAAAATGGAAAAACACAAAATTGCTTCTATCTCCTAAACCGTGCGAGATAGAGCGATTTCGTTGGAATTTTCAACCCACAGGATATCTAAGGAATGTACTCTTGGCAATTTTCAAAAAATTTTCCCCTCCCCAAAAATGGTGGCCTTTTTGAATTTTCGAATTTTTGCCGAAAATGGCAAAACACAAAATTGCTTCCATGTCCTTAACCGTGCGAGATAGAGCGATTTCGTCGGAATATTCGACCCACAGAGTATCTAAGGAATGTACTCTTGCAATTTTCAAAAAATTTTCCCCTCCCCAAAAATGGCGGCCTTTTTGAATTTTTGCCAAAAATGGCAAAACACAAAATTGCTTCTATCTCCTTAACCGTGCGAGATAGAGCGATTTCGTCAAAATTTTCGATCGACAGGGTATCTAAGGAATGTAGTCTTGCCAATTTTCAAAAAAATTTCCCATTCCCAAAAATGGAAAAACACAAAATTGCTTCTATCTCCTTAACCGTGCGAGATAGAGCGATTTCGTCGAAATTTTCAACCCACAGGGTATCTAAGGAATGTACTCTTGGCAATTTTCAAAAAATTTTCCCCTCCCCAAAACTGGCGGCCATTTTGAATTTTTGCCTAAAATGGAAAAACACAAAATTGCTTTTATCTCCTAAACCGTGCGAGATAGAGCGATTTCGTCGGAATTTTCAACCCACAGGGTATCTAAGGAATGTACTCTTGGCAATTTTCAAAAAATTTTCCCCTCCCCAAAAATGGTGGCCTTTTTGAATTTTTGAATTTTCGCCAAAAATGGCAAAACACAAAATTGCTTCTATGTCCTTAACCGTGCGAGATCGAGCGATTTCGTCGAAATTTTCGACCCACAGGGTATCTAAGGAATGTACTCTTGGCAATTTTCAAAAAATTTTCCCCTCCCCAAAAATGGCGGCCATTTTGAATTTTCGAATTTTTACCTACAATGGCAAAACACAAAATTGCTTCTATTTCCTAAACCGTGCGAGATAGAGCGATTTTGTCGAAATTTTTGACCCACAGGGTATGTAAGAAATGAAAAAAAAATGGAAAAACAAAAATATCCTTATCTCCTTAACCGTGCAAGATTAACCGTCAACATTTTCAACCCAACCGTCCTATTTCTATTGGAGTTATAAGGGTGAAACGGTGCACAGACAGACAGACAGAAACAAATTGATCACAATAACCCTCTCCTATTGTCAAGCGTTAACTAGAAAAGTATTGCATTTACAGCATTTTGTTAAAATATGTTATTCATCTACTTTTTCCATAGCAACAACATGGTCAGTAACTTGGGTGTCTATCTCAATAGCTAAGTGAGTAATACCTACTTTTGGACTTTTCACTAACTTCCATCATGAGTAAAATCACTTGTAACTTGAAAACTATTGTATTTAGAGAATTTGGTGCAAATCTGTTATTCACCTACTTTTGGGTCAGCTATAACATAATAACATTTCAGACCTCCAGCTCGTGGCATAGCCGAGTAATAGCTACTTTTGCCTTTGCTGGTGAATACAACCACAACATGCGGGTCGCCAGTAAGCAGCAGGCCTTGGCCTATTTTTCATTCCAGTAAAACTGTTTGTGTATCAGTGCCAAAAGTTATAAACCTACACATTTGCCCACTGTCTACTTAAACAACAGAGTCTCAAATATGTTAGCTTGTTTAAGTATCTTGGATTTGTCAAAAGTGAGGACTTTAATGACTCTACATAATGTAAATAAACAAATCAGCAGTTTCAGTTAACGAGACAAAATTAAAACCACAGATATGATCACTAAACACAGGGATTTTCATTTTACTAATTAACCCACATACATTTATGTGTGGTAAAAAGAAATTTCTCTATGGTTATAATTATTGTCATAACAGTGATGATGTATTAAATCTTCAACCAAATATCAATAACAACGTTTAATATTTTGTTCACCAAATATAAATTGGAAATGTCAGTAAATCATTCTGTGATTGATCAATATTTTCTTATTGATCATGCAACACAGTAGGTTCAGCGTCATTGTGGTTAAATAGCTCCAAACTTATGTTCGTAATACACACATTAGTACCAAGGTGAGCTCTAAGCATTTTATCAGTGTCACTGATTATTTCATTAACTTCATTAATTTCATCAGTTATTAAGCGTCCCTTGCGGGACGCTTGTTTGTGTATGGGAGAGCTTCCGGCTCCGCCGGCTCCGCATTTTGTTTTCCTTATAACTCTGTAACCGTTAGGCGGATTCTTTTCAAATTTGGCAGGTTTAGGCAGTAGCCTTGGGGAATTTTTTTGAATATGCTGCAGTGACATTTCAACCAATCAGAGAGGTCACATGACCAAAAATGTCTTTTTTCGATGGGGAAGCTTGTCCGGATGATAACTTGAAAGGAATTTTATCAATTCACCTGAAACTTGGCAAATACATTCATTCTATTAAAATCTGGAAATCATTAGATTTTGGCATTGATTGGTCAAGAAATGGCCGAGTAATTAATGATTAATTAATCATTACGAATTTTCCAAATAAGGAAAACACAAAAATGCTTATATCTCGAAAACCGTGCTAGATAGAGCGATTTCGACGAAATTTTTGACCCGCAGGGTATCTCTGCGGAGTAGTTTCCCAATTTTCAAAAAAATTTTTGTCTCACCCAAAATGGCGGCCATTTTGAATTTTCGAAATTTTCGCAAAAATTGCAAAACACAAAAATGCTTATATCTCGAAAACCGTGCTAGATAGAGCGATTTCGACAAAATTTTTGACCCACAGGGTATCTCTGCGGAGTAGATTTCCCAATTTTCAAAAAATTTTTGTCTCGCCCAAAATGGCGGCCATTTTGAATTTTCGAAATTTTCGCAAAAATTGCAAAACACGAAAATGCTTATATCTCGAAAACTGTGCTAGATAGAGTGATTTCGACGAAATTTTTGACCCACAGGGTATCTCTGCAGAGTAGTTATCCCAATTTTGAAAAAATTTTTGTCTCGCCAAAAATGGCGGCCATTTTGAATTTTCGAAATTTTCGCAAAAATTGCAAAACACAAAAATGCTTATATCTCGAAAACCGTGCTAGATAGAACGATTTCGACGAAATTTTTGACCCGCAGGGTATCTCTGCAGAGTAGCCATGCCAATTTTCAAACAAAAAATTTCTCGCAAAAAATGGCGGCCATTTTGAATTTTCGAATTTTTCGCAAAATTGCAAAACACAAAAATGCTTATATCTCGAAAACCGTGCTAGATAGAGCGATCTCGACGAAATTTTTGACCCACAGGGTATCTCTGCAGAGTAGCCATGCCAATTTTATCCAAAAATTTTATCTTGCCAAAAATGGCGGCCATTTTGAATTTTCGAATTTTTGCGCAAAAATTGCAAAACACAAAAATGCTAATATTTCGAAAACCAGGGTATCTCTGCAGAGTAGCCATGCCAATTTTCAAAAAAATTTTTGTCTCCCCAAAAATGGTGGCCATTTTGAATTTTCAAAGTTTTTGCAAAACATAAAAATGCTTATATCTCGAAAACCCTGCAAGATAGAGCGATTTCAACGAAATTTTTGACCCGCAGGGTATCTCTGCAGAGTAGCCATGCCAATTTTCAAACAAAAAATTTCTCGCAAAAAATGGCGGCCATTTTGAATTTTCGAATTTTTCGCAAAATTGCAAAACACAAAAATGCTTATATCTCGAAAACCGTGCTAGATAGAGCGATCTCGACGAAATTTTTGATCCACAGGGTATCTCTGCAGAGTAGCCATGCCAATTTTCAAAAAAATTTTATTTTGCCAAAAATGGCGGCCATTTTGAATTTTCGAATTTTTACGCAAAAATTGCAAAACACAAAAATGCTAATATTTCGAAAACCGTGCTACATAGAGCGATTTCGACGAAATTTTTTATCTTCAGGGTATCTCTGCAGAGCAGCTATCCCAAAGAGCTTTCACTTGGTGAAGTTTCAGACCCATAGCTAATTGCTCACCTACTCCGAAAGAGTAATTGCGAATTACCTCTAAAAGTATTGCAGATGGCCAATTTTTCTCAAATAACTCATTCACCTACTTTTGGAAGAGCTTTCACTTGGTGAAGTTTCAGACCCGTAGCTAATTACTCACCTACTCAAAATGAGTAAATGCTAATTATCTCAAAAACTATTGCGGATACCCAATTTTTATCAAATAACTCATTCATGTACTTTTGGGAGAGCTTTCACATGGTGAAGTTTCAGACCCGTAGATGATTACTCACCTACTCAAAATGAGTAAATGCGAATTATCTCTTAAAAGTATTGCAGATAGCCAATTTTTCTCAAATAACCCATTCACCTACTTTTGGCAGAGCTTTCACTTGGTGAAGTTTCAGACCCATAGCTAATTACTCACCTACTGAAAATGAGTAAATGTGAATTATCTCTAAAAGTATTGCAGATAGCCAATTTTTCTCAAATAACTCATTCACCTACTTTTGGGAGAGCTTTCACTTGGTGAAGTTTCAGACCCATAGCTAATTACTCACCTACTCAAAATGAGTAAATGCGAATTATCTCTAAAAGTATTGCAGATAGCCAATTTTTCTCAAATAACTCATTCACCTACTTTTGGGAGAGCTTTCACATGGTGAAGTTTCAGACCTGTAGATGATTACTCACCTACTCAAAATGAGTAAATGCGAATTATCTCTTAAAAGTATTGCAGATAGCCAATTTTTCTCAAATAACTCATTCACCTACTTTTGGAAGAGCTTTCACATGGTGAAGTTTCAGACCCATAGCTAATTACTCACCTACTCAAAATGAGTAAATGCGAATTATCTGTAAAAGTATTGCAGATAGCCAATTTTTCTCAAATAACTCATTCACCTACTTTTGGGAGAGCTTTCACTTGGTGAAGTTTCAGACCCATAGCTAATTATTCACCTACTCAAAATGAGTAAATGTGAATTATCTCTAAAAGTATTGCAGATAGCCAATTTTTCTCAAATAACTCATTTACCTACTTTTGGAAGAGCTTTCACACACGAAAATGAAAAATTGTGAATATCTCGGAAAAGCTATTTCTTCTGCTTTAATGCTCGGCGGGAGATACACACCGCGGCAGTGGTCTTGACAAAAATTTTTGTCTCCCCAAAAATGGTGGCCATTTTGAATTTTCAAAGTTTTTGCAAAACACAAAAATAATTATATCTCGAAAACCGTGCTATATGGAGCGAACTCAACAAAATTTTGGACCTACTGGGTATCTCTGCAGAGTAGCCATGCCAATTTTCAAAATATTTTTGTCTCCCCAAATATAGTGGACATTTTTAATTTTTTTATTTTTTGCAAAACACAAAAATGCTTATATCTTGAAAACCGTGCTAGATAGAGCAGACTGCGCTGACTTTGGTTGCCACAACAGTATAAGGCTAGAAACGAAGCATTTTCTTAATACTTTAGCACTCACCTTTATATCCTTTTCGGGACGCTTTGTTTTTGCTATGCAAAAACATTATCTTTTTTTTTTGCGAGCGATCCTCTAGTTACATTAGTGTTCTTTACCTCCTCAGAATTATATATGCAACTATTTATTACATATTGGTCTGTATCAATGGCATCTTTACAAACAGTGCTTGAATTTTCTCCATATTGTGGTAATCAATATAGTCACATTATCAACTTTATCAACAGTGTCATCACAAACACTAAGTGGATTTACAGCATCTTGGTCAAATTCACAGCACTTCACAATATGCTTAATGGAACTGAAACTAACAGTTTTTTATCATCAACATCTTCTTGGACTACTTGGTCGGCTTTAACCTGGTTGTCTTCACAATATCTTGCATCGCTGCTTGCTTTAAGGTCATTACTTGAGTTTAAACTTTGGTTTGCAAAGTTTGTTGTGAAGATTTTTGACCTTCTGAGTTCTGTAAGTCCTTGGTTCCCTTCACAGTATCACAGAGTTCACCATCACCATTGAAAAGCTTGAATATATCAAATTTAGACTGTTTATTGAGAACTGACCTTAATTCATTATATAACACATTATTAACATTCATTATAAAAGAGTTATTGTCACTCGATAGATAAATATTCTTCTCAGCATCACAAATCTTGACATTTGAAGGATGAGCCTTCTTCTCAGCAACACAAAGATAAAAAATATAATCGTAAATGTTGAAAAGCTTCAGAGTCAATTGAAAATGTCTGTACAAAACTGGGCGTAATTCATCATTTAACAAACTTATAAAATCCTGAACAACATCCTTAACAACATTCAACATATGAAAATCATTGTCACTTGTAGAGTTAAGAGAGACATGTGCTCCTTGCCTTGCCTATTCCACACGGAATCCCAGCTCTCTGAATAGATTATCACCAAAATCAAGGCTAAGAAGGTCATCGAGAGAGTTGATGATCACTGTTCTTTGGTCATTTGTACAATGAATTTTCCCATCCCTTGCATACACACTTTTAAATTGGCCAAATTCTTTTAACTTTTTTAACAGTTTATTCTGGTTTGGGTAAGATCCTGGTAGATAAAAATATCCTTTCACCGTTTCTCAAATTTCTTCGTTCTTCAGAATCTCGATTTTGGTTGATCTGAGTTTGCAGATCACCTATCTAGGTTTGGCACCAGGAGCTCTGCCACTACGGCTGATGCAATGATAGATGGAGATATCCTCTGGAAATTTGACATCTTTTGGTCAGTATAGAGCAGATTTTCAGTGCAACATTGTTGCCTTCTTGTAAGACCCCCTATCATCAACAAATCTCTTCTCGTATACTGCTTAAGTTCATTAATATGGTAATCCACGATATGAAGGTCTGCAGTAAATCTGTCATGTACCTCAGACATCTCTGACTGAAGAACAGATTGGACAGTTATTGAGATTGTAGTGGTCAATACCAGGGGAACTGAATCCCACATTTCTATGGAAATTCTTCTCACCATTAGACCTATATCTGCATCAGAATCTTTGGTCAGATATTCTGGCTGTAGCAGACTCAGTTGTTGTTTTACTGGGTTTCCCTTGACTGTCGGACTTAGGTTGGATAACTAAGCATCATTAGGATTAAAATTACTGGCACCTGCACTGGAGATAGAGTTACTATGATTACTAGTACTATTGACTATTGTTGGTGTTAGAAACTACATTGCCACACAAGTCCTCACCAACTTCATATTTTTTCCATCTTCTCCAGAATTCCAGTGATGGACTCTGCAACGAGATCTTCTGTAGGCAGGTGCATGCTGTCTTCAAGTTTGGCAAATTTATTCTTGTTTATCTTGATAGGGATACTTGTAGTTACTTGGCTTTCATCAAACAATTTAGTGCTATGTACCTTCCTTTTGTTAGATTTGTTCATCTGGATTGACTGTAAATATTACAGATAATCCGCGATAGTTCATATATTTAATAAAACAACGCTCAGTGGACACATACCGAAAACAAGCACAAAAGCATAGCTAACGATTGTGTTGCAAGATCTATATCACTGCAGGCATACCCACTGGCTAGTGGCAACCTACCAGTAAATGCCCATGCTCTGATTAATATTCTGAATTTAAACTGTATTAACAGCTTTATATTATATTCTTCTACAATTAATTTGTCATGTGACTTGTACTACAAATACTTCTATGGTATACTGTGCAATATTTCTTAGAAAGTGTTATAATTTATCTCTATTATTGCCGTTTTATGCAAACTGGAAATACCAGTGAATACCGATTTTGTAGACTTATAGAAGCATTTGTTTTTGACATCTAACAAAGAAATAAAGTGGACTTTTTACTGGTAGAGAGCCACTGTGCACACGATCTATATCACTGCTAGTCTGCCCAAATTTCCATCACTTAGCTCATTTTTGATATGTCCTTTAAATTTTATCAAAATGTAACAGTAACTGAGTTGTTCTGCCAACAAACTGAGCTGTTCCATAGTTCAAACCTATGCCAAGCCCAGTAATTTTGATCCAGAGTGTTCCTTGGCCCATTTCTGACTACTCAAAAAAATTCTTAAAAACTAATTACTTCACAATGCCTTGGGTACGGACCAGTTGAATATGCTTTAAAGGGTAAATGATATTCAGTGCACATCCATATTGAGTACATACTGCTTACTGCCTTGGGTACTGAGAAATTGGTTACACTGTTAAAAATTTGGTGTGACTAGGTATGCTAGCAGTGATATAGATCTTGTGTGCACAACCATTGGGAAAATAGAGTTAACTGTCTTTGATACAGGGTATTTGAGTATGCCAGTAGTGTACATACACAGCCGTTGGGTAGTGAAGTAAATATTGGGGACACAGCCATTGGGTATCTAGCAGCGATATAGATCCTGCTTACACAGTCAATGGGTACACTAGCAGTGATATAAATCTTGTGTACACAACAGATGCATATGCTACACTGATATCACTGCTAGCATACACAATTGTAATACTGATCTAGTGTACACAGCCGTTGGGTAAATATCCTCTTCAAATGAATTGGCTGGAGTACACGCTCAGGAAAAAATGCTGAAGTACGACAACATTCATTAATCTTATTCCAGTTAGTTAATAGAGTGCGGTTTGAGCTGGTATTCTAAACATCTTGTAAATATCCAAATGTCAACTAAATAATTAAGCGTCCCGCAAGGGACGCTTTTTTGTGTATGGGAGACCTTCAGGCTTCGCCGGTTCCGCATTTTGTTTTCCTTATAACTCTGTAACCGTTAGGCGGATTCTTTTCAAATTTGGCAGGTTTAGGCAGTAGCCTTGGGGAATTTTTTTGAATATGCTGCAGTGACATTTCAACCAATCAGAGAGGTCACATGACCAAAAATGTCTTTTTTCGATGGGGAAGCTTGTCCGGATGATAACTTGAAAGGAATTTTATCAATTCACCTGAAACTTGGCAAATACATTCATTCTATTAAAATCTGGAAATCATTAGATTTTGGCATTGATTGGTCAAGAAATGGCCGAGTAATTAATGATTAATTAATCATTACGAATTTTCCAAATAAGGAAAACACAAAAATGCTTATATCTCGAAAACCGTGCTAGATAGAGCGATTTCGACGAAATTTTTGACCCACAGGGTATCTCTGCGGAGTAGTTTTCCCAATTTTCAAAAAAATTTTTGTCTCGCCCAAAATGGCAGCCATTTTGAATTTTAGAAATTTTCGCAAAAATTGCAAAACACAAAAATGCTTATATCTCGAAAACCATGCTAGATAGAGCGATTTCGACAAAATTTTTGACCCACAGGGTATCTCTGCGGAGTAGTTTTCCCAATTTTCAAAAAATTTTTGCCTCGCCCAAAATGGCGGCCATTTTGAATTTTCGCAAAAATTGCAAAACACAAAAATGCTTATATCTCGAAAACCATGCTAGATAGAGCGATTTCGACAAAATTTTTGACCCACAGGGTATCTCTGCGGAGTAGTTTTCCCAATTTTCAAAAAAATTTTGCCTCGCCCAAAATGGCGGCCATTTTGAATTTTCGAAATTTTCGCAAAAATTGCAAAACACAAAAATGCTTATATCTCGAAAACTGTGCTAGATAGAGTGATTTCGACGAAATTTTTGACCCACAGGGTATCTCTGGAGAGTAGTTATCCCAATTTTGAAAAAACTTTTCTCTCGCCAAAAATGGCGGCCATTTTGAATTTTCGAATTTTTGGCAAAAATTGCAAAACACAAAAATGCTTATATCTCGAAAACCGTACTAGATAGAGTGATTTCGACGAAATTTTTGACCCACAGGGTATCTCTGCAGAGTAGTTATCCCAATTTTGAAAAAATTTTTGTCTCGCCAAAAATGGCGGCCATTTTGAATTTTCGAATTTTTCGCAAAAATTGCAAAACATAAAAATGCTTATATCTCGAAAACCCTGCTAGATAGAGCGATTTCTATCTTTTTTAACCCGCAGGATATATCTGCGGAGTAGTTTTCCCAATTTTCAAACAAAAAATGTCTCGCCAAAAATGGCGGCCATTTTGAATTTTCGAATTTTTCGCAAAAATTGCAAAACACAAAAATGCTTATATCTCGAAAACTGTGCTAGATAGAGTGATTTCGACGAAATTTTTGACCCACAGGGTATCTCTGCAGAGTAGTTATCCCAATTTTGAAAAAATTTTTGTCTCGCCAAAAATGGCGGCCATTTTGAATTTTCGAATTTTTCGCAAAAATTGCAAAACATAAAAATGCTTATATCTCGAAAACCCTGCTAGATAGAGCGATTTCGACAAAATTTTTGACCCATAGGGTATCTCTGCAGAGTAGCCATGCCAATTTTCAAAAAAATTTTGTCTCGCCAAAAATGGCGGCCATTTTGAATTTTCGAATTTTTCACAAAAATTGCAAAACATAAAAATGAGCGATTTCGACGAAATTTTTGATCCGCAGGGTATCTCTGCAGAGTAGCCATGCCAATTTTCAAAAAAAAAATTCTCGCAAAAAATGGCGGCCATTTTGAATTTTCGAATTTTTCGCAAAATTGCAAAACATAAAAATGCTTATATCTCGAAAACCGTGCTAGATAGAGCGATTTCGACGAAATTTTTTACCCACAGGGTATCTCTGCAGAGTAGCCATGCCAATTTTCAAAAAAAATTTGTCTTGCCAAAATGGCGGCCATTTTGAATTTTCAAATATTTGCGCAAAAATTGTAAAACACAAAAATGCTAATATTTCGAAAACCGTGCTACATAGAGCGATTTCGACGAAATTTTTGATCTTCAGGGTATCTCTGCAGAGCAGCTATCCCAAAGAGCTTTCACTTGGTCAAGTTTCAGACCCATAGCTAATTGCTCACCTACTCAAAATGAGTAAATGCGAATTACCTCTAAAAGTATTGCAGATAGCCAATTTTTCTCAAATAACTCATTCACCTACTTTTGGAAGAGCTTTCACTTGGTGAAGTTTCAGACCCATAGCTAATTACTCACCTACTCAAAATGAGTAAATGCTAATTATCTCAAAAACTATTGCGGATACCCAATTTTTATCAAATAACTCATTCATGTACTTTTGGGAGAGCTTTCACATGGTGAAGTTTCAGACCCGTAGATGATTACTCACCTACTCAAAATGAGTAAATGCGAATTATCTCTTAAAAGTATTGCAGATAGCCAATTTTTCTCAAATAACTCATTCACCTACTTTTGGAAGAGCTTTCACATGGTGAAGTTTCAGACCCATAGCTAATTACTCACCTACTCAAAATGAGTAAGTGCGAATTATCTGTAAAAGTATTGCAGATAGCCAATTTTTCTCAAATAACTCATTCACCTACTTTTGGGAGAGCTTTCACATGGTGAAGTTTCAGACCCATAGCTAATTACTCACCTACTCAAAAGGAGTAAATGTGAATTATCTCTAAAAGTATTGCAGATAGCCAATTTTTTTCAAATAAATCATTCACCTACTTTTGGGAGAGCTTTCACTTGGTGAAGTTTCAGACCCATAGCTAATTACTCACCTACTCAAAATGAGTAAATGCGAATTATCTGTAAAAGTATTGCAGATAGCCAATTTTTCTTCAAATAACCCATTCACCTTCTTTTGGGAGAGCTTTCACTCTGTGAGGTTTCAGACCCATAGCTAATTACTCACCTACTCAAAATGCGTAAATGCGAATTATCTCTAAAAGTATTGCAGAGAGCCAATTTTTCTCAAATAACTCATTCACCTACTTTTGGCAGAGCTTTCACTTGGTGAAGTTACAGACCCATAGCTAATTATTCACCTACTCAAAATGAGTAAATGTGAATTATCTCTAAAAGTATTGCAAATAGCCAATTTTTCTCAAATAACTCATTCACCTACTTTTGGGAGAGCTTTCACTCTGTGAAGTTTCAGACCCATAGCTATTTATTCACCTACTCAAAATGAGTAAATGCTAATTATCTGTAAAAGTATTGCGGATACCCAATTTTTATCAAATACTCATTCATCTACTTGTGGGAGAGCTTTCACATGGTGAAGTTTCAGACCCATAGCTAATTACTCACCTACTCAAAATGAGTAAATGCGAATTATCTCTTAATAGTATTGCAGATAGCCAATTTTTCTCAAAGAACTCATTTACCTACTTTTGGAAGAGCTTTCACACACGAAAATGAAAAATTTTGAATATCTCGGAAAAGCTATTTCTTCTGCTTTAATGCTCGGCGGGAGATACACGCCGCGGCAGTGGTCTTGACAAAAAATTTTGTCTCCCCCAAAATGGTGGCCATTTTGAATTTTCAAAGTTTTTGCAAAACACAAAAATGCTTATATCTCGAAAACCGTGCTATATGGAGCGAACTCAACAAAATTTTTGACCTGCTGGGTATCTCTGCAGAGTAGCCATGCCAATTTTCAAAATATTTTTGTCTCGCCAAATATAGCGGACATTTTGAATTTGTTAATTTTTTGCAAAACACAAAAATGCTTAGATCTTGAAAACCGTGCTAGATAGAGCAGACTGCGCTGACTTTGGTTGCCACAACAGTATAAGGCTAGAAACGAAGCATTTTCTTAATACTTTAGCACTCACCTTTATATCCTTTTCGGGACGCTTTGTTTTTGCTATGCAAAAACATTATCTTTTTTTTTTGCGCGCGATTCTCCAGACTGAGTTGGATTTATTTGCAGGCTTATTTTACCAGCAAAATTAATATTACTTTCTTTATTAAGTCATGATACCTGGTTATATTAGACAGGTTTAATGTTACGTTTTTGGCTATTAAAATGTAAACGCATATTTATGAAAAATGTTTGCTTTGTATCACATCAAAGAAACTACTTTGATCTGCATTCCTTTATATGGACGTATTGCTAAACCCTAATATGGCAAACGCATCCATTTCAAACGTAACATATTTCTTACGGAAATTATTTTATGTTAGGTGGCTGTCAGTCGCATCACTAAACCTCTCTGATATTAAACTTATGTCCACCCCACTGGGGGGTGGACATATTATTTTTGCTTTTTCCGCCGTCCGGCGTCCCACTTGGTTTCCAGACATTTTAGGGAACAGTTCTTATCCTATCTTTACCAAATTTGGCATGCAGTTTTATTGGGTTAATAGCTTGTATGGGATTGCTTTTGGTGATGATAGCTCTAAAGCTAACTGAGTAATAGCTACTTTGCTACTTTTAAATAGCTCTTTGGTTTCCAGACATTTTAAGGAATGCTATAAAGCCTAGCTTTCTGAAATTTGGTATGGAGGTTCATTGGGTTAATAGCTTGCATAGGATTGCTTTTGGGGGGAATTGCTGCATAGATGAATGAGTAACTAATTAAATAAATGAGTAATTTGTTATTTTGAATACTGAAAAAGGCAAATTTGCTTAACGGTGCGAGATAGAGCGTTTTCAAAAAATTTTCCCCTCCCCAAAAATGGCGGCCATTTTGAATTTTCAAATTTTTGCCAAAAATGGCAAAACACAAATTTGCTTCTATCTCCTTAACCGTGCGAGATAGAGCGATTTCGTCGAAATTTTCGACCCACAGGGTATCTGAGCATTGTATTCTTGGCAATTTTAAAAAAAATTTCCCCTCCCAAAAATGGCGGCCATTTTAAATTTTCGAATTTTTGCCAAAAATGGCAAAACACAAATTTGCTTCCATCTCCTTAACTGTGCGAGATAGAGCGATTTCGTCGAAATTTTCGACCCACAGGGTATCTAAGGAATGTAATCTTTGCAATTTTCAAAAATATTTCCCCTCCCCAAAAATGGCGGCCATTTTGAATTTTCGAATTTTTGCCAAAAATGGCAAAACACAAATTTTCTTCTATCTCCTTAACTGTGCGATAGAGCGATTTCGTCGAAATTTTCGACCCACAGGGTATCTGAGCATTGTATTCTTGGCAATTTTCAAAAAAATTTTCCCCTCCCCGAAAATGACGGCCATTTTGATTTTTCGAATATTTGCCAAAAATGGCAAAACACAAATTTCCCTCTATCTCCTTAACCGTACGAGATAGAGCGATTTCGTCGAAATTTTCGACCCACAGGGTATCTAAGGAATGTAATCTTTGCAATTTTCAAAAAATTTTCCCCTCCCCCAAAATGGCGGCCATTTTGAATTTTCGAATTTTTGCCAAAAATGGCAAAACACAAATTCGCTTCTATCTCCGTAACCGTGTGAGATAGAGCGATTTCGTTGAAATTTTCGACTCACAGGGTATCTAAGGAATGTAATCTTTGCAATTTTCAAAAAAATTTCCCCTCCCCAAAAATGGCGGCCATTTTGAATTTTCGAATTTTTGCCCAAAATGGCAAAACACAAATTTGCTTCTATCTCCTTAACCGTGCGAGATAGAGCGATTTCGTCGAAATTTTCGACCCGCAGGGTATCTAAGGAATGTAATCTTTGCAATTTTAAAAAAAATTTCCCCTCCCCAAAAATGGTGGCCATTTTGAATTTTCGAATTTTTGCCCAAAATGGCAAAACACAAATTTGCTTCTATCTCCTTAAAAACAGGAATTTGCTTCTATCTTCTTAACCGTGCAAGATAGAGTGATTTCGTCAAAATTTTCGACCCAACCAATGCAAAAAGGCATGAAGCTGAAATAATTTACATCTACACTAATAAATATTTAAGCATCATTGATATATTTTACAAATGAAACAGGGTCTTGTAAGATTACTGTACAATTTTGGCAAAAGGTTCATGGGGTGGACATTACACATGATAATGTGTGTTCTTCTATGCTATCCTGTTTCTATTCGCATCTACTATCAACAGGGCATCCTATTTCTAGTTCGTACAATTTTTGAGGCAAATTATTGTAGTTTCTGTCACTTCTTATTTGGATCAAATTAGCGCAGTAATGGCTGAGAAATGTTTTAAGAAGTGTAAACATGCAAACATTTAAAAGCAATGTAATTTTAAATTTTTCAACTTGGGTGTCTATCTCAATAGCTAAGTGAGTAATACCTACTTTTGGACTTTTCACTAACTTCCATCATGAGTAAAATCACTTGTAACTTGAAAACTATTGCATTTAGAGAAGTTTGTGCAAATATGTTATTCACCTACTTTTGGGTCAGCTATAACATAGTAAAATTTCAGACCTGTAGCTCATGGCATAGCTGAGTAATAGCTACTTTTGCCTTTGCCGGTGGATACATCTTGGCCACAGATGCGTCCTTGGTCTAGTTTAACCCATGAAAACTTCACTCTAGACAAAGTTCTGCAGTACGGCCATCCGTACTGAAGCATAATTTCTATAGAGCTGTTTACTCTACCACAGCCATGCACATATTTAAAACAATATAAGATGGGTGTCCACTGGTAAGCGGGTATTATTGGTAGATTTTAATCAAAAGAAACCCACTTTTTTACACATAAAACTAGTACAAATAAGACTTTTAACAGTCAACTTGTAGTAGTTTTGTGCCAGGTTATGACTGGGACCAGTAGGTAGAGTTTTGCATGTAAAGCCATGTCATGACACACACACCCCCCCCCCCCCCACCCCCCACCCCCAAGAACTGATATTTTGTGTTAGAAAAACAAATTTTTATAAGTGATCTGTGACTGAAGTGATTAACCTGCATGTATTTATTTGTTTAGGTGTGGTATCCACTGTTGAGGTTTCGGGAAGCTGGCTATGAGTCCTTTACCATAGCCCCGGAGAAGGGTAAGACTTATACCTCCAAACATGGCTACCCTTGCAAAGCAGACAAGTCCATTGACGAAGTGTCACTTGAGGTATATATACTGTGCCATTGCTTCTGTTATTCCAAGGTCACACAGTAATAATGTGATATGTCTCTAAGTAAATGAGTTTAATTTACAATCCTATAATCATTTTCTAGTTTGGGGGACTTGTGAGACATTTCATAAAATATCACAGTTACAGCTATTATCGTTTTTTAATTGTCCAAAAGAATCATTATTTGAAACACTTTGTACATTCACATATACAAAGGTGATGTTGATATCAGCCCACTCTTAGATTCTGCCACCTTTGTAGATAAAATCATAAGATATTATATATGGTTATACCTGAACAAAGTACATTTTACCAATTACTGTGTCAAATATTTTGCAATACTAGGTAAATTTCATGCATACATTTTTAAAAAGGTTTCCTTAACTTGATATTTTAGGCACAAAGATATTGAAGGAATAATTATGTCTCTGTTTTTTGTATAATCACTGTCCAAAATGGGCCAATTAGCCACTTACAACAATTATAAAAATAACCAAAATGTTCCTAATTTTAAAGGTTAAAAATTATTCTGTCAAGTACATTAAACATTTCTAGTGAAACCTTACAGTATTGTATAGAAACATAAGATTGGACTTTTAATTAAGTTAAGTGCGAACTGTGAATGCAAGGTAAACCTGTCATTTGTTTATGGTGATTGAACACCATCGTCATTGAAGGGCACATAGTGAACCCATTGTGGGCAGTTTGTTATTTCAAAGATACCATAATAAGTATGTAATATAGATATAACCTGAGTGTTCTCCACATGTAGCTTGCTTTAGTTTTTTTTTTCTTAAAAAAAGGTTGCCGTCACACTTTTTTCATTAGAAAGTGTTTCCAATTAATAATGGCTAGCTATTGCAGCTATCATCACTCAATTTTTGAACATAGATCATTTATATTGGTCGACTTTGTATTTGTCAGCCGATTTTTTATGTATATTATATCAGTAGCCTCATGGTATTGATTTTATCTCCTGATGAAAAAAAAGGTGGCTGTCACAATGTCTTTTTCATTTAAAATAGGGAATTCATATATCTTGAACTCTTCCAGCCATTATGTATGTACTTTCTGAAACTCCTGGCCCCTTCATACACAAAGCAGTCCCTCTGTAATATCAGTTAGGAAGCATCTTCAGACTTAGCTCTTCAAATTGAGTTTTGTCACCTGTAACTTTTTCTCTTTCACACCCAGCACCCTGGATTTTGATCCTGAATGTCCCATGATGGTACTTTTTGCTCATTCTTTTGTCAATTTAATTCCCCTTATGGGTAAAGATATCCCACCTGTAAAGAAGTAGATTGGATAAGATTCCTGTGGTTTTATACTGAATTGCCTGTTTTATTTCATAACCCATTTATTTTTCAAAAAAAATCCCACAAAGGTACAAAATGTCTGAAATCTGGTACAGGTTTAAAATATAAGTACCCAGTACATACATGAGTTTAATAGAGTACTATTTTAATGGCTGTGTTGTTATTTCAATGCATGTACAGGGGGGGTGTCACGTTAGCGAAAAGGACATCCATAGCGAGTGGCAATCTACCATAACAAGATAGCAGCGGCACAGGGTTCCAACACCTCACTTATTTTATACATATGAATAAATAAATGATCATCTAACCACTGCTGAACCCTATCCCTCTGCTGTCTATTGTTTTAAATGTCACGGTAGAGTGATGTTTGCTATGGATGTCCCATTCGCTAACGTGACCCCCCCCCCCCCCCCTGTATATGTTCCAGTCTTTAGACGTGTTGATATGCCCGGGAGGCTGGTGTCCTGATTACCTGAGAAGAGACCAGAGATTTGTAAGCCTGGTGCGAGAGATGGTTGAGGCAGGTGAGTTGATTTCAAAATACAACAGAGACACTGGTATTTGTATCAGTTGGACAGGGATGCATAAATACTTGTGCAACCATCATTTCAGGTGTAATCCTGTACTGTAGTTCTGCTTGAATTTGCTCCGAGTGTATACAGAATTATTGTTATTAAATACAGTTGAGATACCTAGAGATGGCAGTGTCATTATCATGGTTTCAAGACCATTTTACTCAAATATCAAAAGAAATATAATTTTTTAACTGCCATCTGGATTGCCAGCACATGAAATAGACGGAAAATTAAAATATTTCAAATGTACAGTAAATTTAAATTAATTCTAACCTTTTCTCCAATATTTATGCATATTTTAAAGGTTTTTGTGAGTTCGTTTTATCTGCATTAATTCCATATTCTGTAAGTGGGCGGGTACCATTTGGACAACACAAAAACACAACTTTTTGCCACACTGGAATCGGAAATGATTTACATTGGTGGGTTGCTGCTATGGTAAATCAGCTCCTCTGTCTTGTGTTGCAGTATTGCAATGATGTGAACAGCAATTTGCATTTTTATGTTGTGGTCAAAAGTTAAAAAAAATGAATAACCAGGTATTGAAAGGGTAAAAAATTTAGGTCAGACTCTAATATTTCATCAAAACAATGAACAACCTTAAAAACTAGGTTAAAATAAAGGTTATTAACCAGTTATAAATGATTGTTTATGTTCACACACCTTGGTACATGTTTCAGCAGATCACTGACAATCATACAAAATGCCAGTTTTTGTTTGTTTCAGATCTCTCGAGACCAGTTTTGGTTATAGCCTATTATCAGAACAACCTCACAATCTGGGGAATTCAGAAAACCCTAATAGTTTCTATTGTGTGAAGAACACGGGACAAAATATCAACATGGCAAACAAGTTGTGCCCACTGTAAAATTTATTAAAGTGTTCATTGCACATTGCAATTTTCCCTTTTAAGTTCTAATTTGAGTATCTCTCAAAAGATAAAGTTATTGTGACTTTGAAGGTAGTTATTCTTAATTACTAGTTGCCTATATGAGTGCTCTTTTAACTTTTCTCTGTCATTAAGTATTAATCTTTGCACTCAACAAGATGCCAGTCTTGCTGATTTTACATCAATAATAAAAGTTGGTGCCACTTTATACAAAATAATTAGTTGCAGATGTTTGTCCCCAGAACTACGCCAGGCATTGGTCATGTATTGACATCTTTCATCTTTTTGTATCAAATTCTACAGCATTCAAATTTTTGTTCAAAGTAGATGCAGCGGATAACACACTCACCTCCAACCTCTGAGGCTTTGTTGTTCGAATCCGTAACCCTTTGTTGGAAAGTTGGTAGTTGCTTACCAATGGCTGGCAGTTTACAATGCAGATTCTTGACTAACCAGTATGTCTTGGTTTGTACTGCCCTTAAAACTACCCATCGTGACATAACCTATACAGTGTGTTAAAAGCAATGTTAAACTCAAATACATACATAAATGTATATTAATTTGGTTAATTATTGTATCCCCCTGACAAAAGTCGGGGATACTTAGGATTCAGTACAGTCACGCCACCACCGCCACAGAGAATATTTCCCTGGGAATATTTTTGGCCTCATTTTGAAGAACAAGATGGCCAATACGGGCGTTTTTTCGACTTTCGTCAAGGACTTTGGTTGGCCCGCTAGAGCAAAGGGTATAATAGGTAGAGATCTCAAATTCGCAGGGTATGTTCCTCATTAAAAAATCTTGACTGGGAGTTTTTTTGCCTCATTTTGAAAAACAAGATGGCCGCCACAGATGTCTCTTTGTCGGTCAAGAAAAGTGCTTATATCTCCATTATTATTGGTCCTAGAGGCTTGGTATGTGAAGCCAACCTATAGGAAATCATGGGCTGGGAATCTTTTGATGTGATCAGATTTGACCTTGGACCCCTCCTTCAAGGTCAAACGAGGAGAGCCAAACATAAAGGTGCTTGTAACTCGCTTATTATTGGTCCTAGAGGCGTGGGATGGTAAACCAACCTTCAGGAGATCATGGGCTGGGAATCTTTTGGTGTGGTCAGATTTGACCTTGGACCCCTCCTTTAAGGTCAAACAGGGATAGCCAACTTTAAAAGTGCTTATAACTCGCTTATTATTGGCCTTAGAGGTTTGGGATAGTAAACCAACTCATAGGAAATCATGGGCTGGGAATCTTTTAATGTGGTAAGATTTGACCATGGGCCCCTCCTTCAAGGTCAAACGAGGACAGCAAAATCTAAAAGTGCTTATAAATCGCTTTTTCTTGGTCCTAGAGGTTTGTAATCTGAAAGCATCCTGTAGGAAATCATGGACTGGGAATCTTTTGATGTGTGATAGATTTGACCATTGGCCCCTCCTTCAAGGTCAAATGAGGATAGCCAAAATTAAAAGTGCTTATAACTAGCGTATTGTTGTTCCTAGAGGTCACATCAACCTATAGGAAATCATGGGCTAAGAATCTTTTGATGTGGTCAGATTTCAACTTGGGCTCCTCCTTCAAGGTTAAGCGATGGTTGATTGGCTTTGGTGAGTTTTCTTTCTAGTGGATATAATTTGCATCGGTTCTCTGATGTGCTAGGTCTAGTTATTATGTCCACCCCCCTCGGGGTGGATATATTATTTTTGCTTTTTCCGATGTCCGGCGTCCGATGTCCGGCATCACGCATGGTTTCCGCTCATTTAAAGAAAAAGTATTAGAGCTATTGTCACCAAATTTGGTATGCAGGCTTATTGGGTCAGTAGCTTGCTTGGGATTGCTTTTGGCTGTTGTACCTCTTTTGCTTACTGAGTAATACTTAAGTACAGCTATTTTCAGTACCCATTGGTTTCTGTGCATTTAAGCCAAAATAATTAAAGATATTTTACTACAATTTTGAATACAGGATTGTTATGTCCATAGCTCGCTTGGTATTGCATTTGGGACTGATAGCTTTGTCAGTACATGAGTAATAGCCATTTAGGTACTTCATTGTGTATTTTCAGTACTACTTTTGAGTAATTTGCTAATATCTCAGAAACCGTAAGAGATAGAGCGATTTCGACAGAATTTTTGACCCACAGGGTAGTAGAAAAGTATTCTATACAAAATTTTAAAAAATTCAATTTTCGCCACTTTTGGCGGCCATCTTAATTTTTTGCGAAAAATGAAAGAATCTTAATATCTCAGAAACCATAAGAGATAGAGCGATTTGGACAGAATTTTTGACTCACAGGGTAGTAGAAAAGTATTCTGTACAAAATTTAAAAATTTCATTTTCGCCACTTTTGGCGGCCATCTTGAATTTTTGCGAAAAACAAAAAATATTAATATCTCAGAAACCGTAAGAGATAGAGCGATTTTGACAGAATTTTTGACCCACAGGGTAGTAGAAAAGTATTCTATACAAAATTTTTAAAAATTCAATTTTCGCCACTTTTGGCGGCCATCTTAATTTTTTGCGAAAAATGAAAGAATCTTAATATCTTGGAAACCGTAAGAGATAGAGCGATTTCGACACAATTTTTGACTCACAGGGTAGTAGAAGAGTATTCTGTACAAAATTGAAAATTTTCAATTTTCGCCACTTTTGGCGTCCATCTTGAATTTTTGCGAAAAACGAAAAAATCTTAATATCTCAGAAACCATAAGAGATAGAGCGATTTGGACAGAATTTTTGACTCACAGGGTAGTAGAAAAGTATTCTGTACCAAAATTAAAAAATTTCAATTTTCGCCACTTTTGGCGGCCATCTTGAATTTTTGCGAAAAACAAAAAATATTAATATCTCAGAAACCGTAAGAGATAGAGCAATTTCGACAGAATTTTTTACCCATAGGGTAGTAGCAAAGTATTCTATACAAAATTGAAAAATTTCAATTTTCACCACTTTTGGCGGCCATCTTGAATTTTTGTGAAAAACGAAAAAATGTTAGTATCTCGGAAACCGTAAGAGATAGAGCCATTTCCACAGAAATTTTGACTCGCATGGTAGTGGTAGAGTATTCTATGTGCAATTGAAAAATTTCAATTTCGCCACTTTTGCGGCCATCTTGAATTTTTGCGGAAAAACAAAAAGATGTTAATATCTCGGAAACCGTAAGAGATAGAGCGATTTCAACAGAATTTTTGACCCAAAGGGTATGGAAAGAGTATTCTATGTGAAATTGAAAAATTTCAATTTCGCCACTTTTGGTGGCCATCTTGGATTTTTGCGGAAAACTGAAAATGTTAATATCTCGGAAACCGCAAGAGATAGAGAGTGATTTTTACAGAATTTTTGACCCGTAGGGTGATAGCAAAGTATCCTGTACAAAATTGAAAAATTTCAATTTTTTCGCCACTTTTGGCGGCCATCTTGGATTTTTGCGGAAAACCCAAAAATGTTAATATCTTGGAAACCATAAGAGATAGAGCGATTTCGACTGAATTTTTAACCCATATGGTAGTAGAGGAGTATTCTATGTGAATTTGAAAAATTTCCATTTTCGCCAGTTTTGCCAGTCATCTTGGAGTTTTGCGGAAAATAAAAAAAGGTTAATATCTCGGAAACCGTAACAGATAGAGCGATTTCGACAGAATTTTTGATCCACAGGCTATTAACAGAGTATTATATGTGAATTTAAAAAATTTCAATTTTCGCCACTTTTGTAGACCATCTTGGATTTTTACGAAAAACCAAAAATGTTAATATCTCAGAAACCATCAGAGCGTTTTCGACAGAATTTTTGACCCACAGGGTAATAGATAAGTATTCTATGTGAAATTAAAAAATTTCAATTTTTGCAACTTTTGGCGGAAGACCCAAAATATTTGTATCTCAGAAACCGCAAGAGATAGAGCACTTTTGACAAAATTTTTGACCCACAGGTTCATAGAAATGTATTATATGTCACATTGAAAAATTTCAACTTTTATCTCTTTCCTTTGTCGCCCGTCTTGCAGTTTTGCAGAAAATGAAACTTGGTGGGTTTTTTCCTGATGGGATTCTTTCACATGTACGGAAAAAGCCCTTCAGGAAAGAATCCCATCACCCACAAAGCCCATCAGCCAAAGTCATGGGGTGTAAAAAAAGCCCATCAATGTTTAAAAAAATTGCTGTTTAACACAAATTTTAATGCTTTAAAAATTTAAGTCAGTTTAGTGTCCCAATTAAAAACACTTGAAATCATTAACTATTTTGGTCTTCTTTTGTATGATTTTGATCATTAATAATTCAGTATGTGTTGAATAGCAATTTTTTAAAAGATTGATGGCGTTTTTCCACCCCATCACTTCAGCAGATGGGCTTTTTTTCTGATGAGCTTTTTTCCTGACGGGCTTTTTGGGTGATGGGCTTCTTTCCAAATGGGCTTTTATTCGGGAATTGGAGGTTTGTTATGCCTTGTAATATCTGTTTTCTTTTCATTTCAATACATGGGCATTTTTCCTTGTCCACAAAAATTGGGAGGCCAATTTTATACCCCCGGAGTGTAGGACATAAGCCCCCCCCCCCTGGTCTTCCTGGGGAGGGCAAAAGCCCCCCCCTGACCAAAGTCCCCCCCCCCCCCGTATGTAGGACAAAAGCCCCCCCCCACCCCTTTGATTGGACCAAAGCCCCCCTTCCCATAAAATAAATATAAACTTTACATCTAAATTTATTTATTTATTTAAAAGTATATATTTCAACAAAAAACAAACTATACATTTTATAGACTTTTAGGGTCAACATTTTGATTGATTTTATTAAAATCCAACCTAAATCAGTTGGCCCTTTCAAATCTTCTTGTTAGTATACATATACCTTTGATCTCTTAGAACCCTACCACCATGTGTTGTTTATAATCCCTAAATATAATAGAAACAATAATCTGTTTATGCTAAAAGAATCCATGATGTTTTTTTTTCTGAAACTCAAAGGGTTCTGTTACAAGAAGCCACAGTTAATGCTTGGGTTTACCTGATTGCAATTAGTTTTCAAGATTGGATCTTCAAATGACTTTTGAGTCTCATGGGTGGACATTACACATGATGTGTTTTCTGTATGCAATTCGCCTATTCAATATTTTATTACTCTTTTTATAGTGCTTCCTATTTCTAGTTGGTTGTATAATTTACTGGCTCATGTCGATTAGCTCTAAATGGCCCGCTGGACAGGAGATTATGTATTGCATAGGTCCATAGCTGAGTGAGTAATAGCACTGGTAGCTACTTTGAGTAAAGTGTTTATTAACTCAAAAATGACTACATTTACAACATTTTGGTAAAATATTTTGTTCAGCTACTTTCTCCATGCCTACAAGGTGGTAACTTTTCCAGAGGTCTGTCTCAATAGCTACGTGAGTAATAGCTTTATTCAGTTTTTAACCATGACCAAAAAGAGAAAATGATATTTTTCTTCATAACTGTTAGAGTTACAATAATTTTGTCAAATATGTTGTTCAGCTACTTTTTGATGTACAGTGTCATGGCAAATTTTTAGAGCTGTAGGTCCATAGCTAACTGAGTAGTAACTACTTTGACAGTTCACCATTGAGTAAATCACTTATAGCTGGAAATCTGTTGCACCTATCCTTACCAAAGTTTCAAGATATCTTCCCTGCTATGAAATCTTGCCTGGCTAACATTTGGTCCAGTTTGTTTAATTTGGTTGGTTGCTATGGCAACGAATTTGAAAATCTGAGGTGACCAAACTTAAAGGAGCCTATATCTCCCTTATTATTGGTGGTAGAGGATTTGGATGTGAAGACAACTTACAGGAAATCATGTGCCCTGAATCTTTTGCAGGTTTCACATTTGACCTTGGATCCCTCCTTCAAGGTCAAATGTGGTTTTTCATACCTATAATGACCTATCCTTACCAAGGTTTCCGGATATCTTCCCTGCTATGAAATCTTGCCTGGCTAACATTTTTGGTCCAGTTTGTTCCATTGAGTTGGTTGCTATGGCAATGAATTTGAAAATCTGAGGTGACCAAACTTAAAGGAGCCTATATCTCCCTTATTATTGGTCGAAGAGGTTTTGGATGTGAAGACAACTTATAGGAAATCATGTGCCCTGAATCTTTTGCTGGTTTCAGATTTGACCTTGGACCCTTCTTGAAGGTCAAATGTGGTTCTTCATACCTATAATGGCCTATATCTCCCTTGTTATTAGTCGTAGAGGTTTTGGATGTGAAGACAACACATAGGAAATCATGTGTCCCAAATCTTTTGGTGGGGTCAGATTTGACCTTAGATCCCTCCTTCAAGGTCGAATGTGGTCCTTGATACCTCTAATGGTCTATAACTCCCTTATTGTTGGTCGTACAGGTTTTGGATGTAAAGACAACTTATAGGAAATTATGTGCCCTGAATCTTTTGGTGGGGTCAGATTTGACCTTGGATCCCTCCTTCAAGGTCGAATGTGGTACTTGATACCTATGATGGACTATATCTCCCTCATATTGGTCATAGAGGTTTTGGATGTGAAGACAACTTATCGGAAATCATGTGCCCCGAATCTTTTGGTGGGGTCAGATTTGACATAATACTCTGTATGTCGTGCTTCAACCGTGTCCCATCCGGGGATACACTGTGCCGAAACACAATCTCTAGTTTGCTCTACGATGTTCATTCTCTTTTTAAATCTTAAACAGATCCTTAAATAAACCAGATATTTACAATATGCTACTGTTTCACGGTAAGTTGCAGGAAGTTAGTGAGAAATATAAAATTGAATAAAACACATTGAAATCTCCCACCAAAGCAACCTTTATTATTTAGTAAGAAGAAACAAAAATCAATCGAATTTAATCAATGGCTAAAATATGTTGTAAAGTCCAAAAGTTTAATACAATTAACCTGAAATTTAAGATACATAAAGGGGGTTTGCCTGGGAAGGGGGGGGGGGGGGGAATATTAAATGTTGCAGCTCTGTGAACATAAAATTTTTCCTCAGTTTATGTTTGAACTGATCTGTATTTTAATTAGGTAAGGTCGTGGGACCAATCTGCCATGGAGCATGGATGCTCTGTTCAGCCAAATGTCTGAAGGGCAGAAGACTCACCTGTTTTCATGCCATTAAAGATGATGTAGAAAATGCCGGGTAAGTGTACTTGCTACATGCAGTAGAACCTTGATCATCCAACCTTCAATTATCTGAATGCAAATTCTTGTAATGTTGATATGTGCAGTATGTGAATGGGTTAACCTAAATCAATGGCTGATTTACTGAGCTTGAAAAACAACCTTTGACGGTTTAAATAGGAGTGAGACAGTAGTGTCAGTATCTTGGTTTTGGGACCATTTCACTGCCATTATTAACTTTTATCCCATATTTTGACAGGTTTTAAGACTTTTGTAGAGATTTCCTGAAAATTAACTGCAATGTTTTGTCGTGAACTTCAGTTCCTGTAAGTGAGGCTGTTACAAAAATACATCTTGTTTTGGAATCATGGAATTGGAACAGTTTTCCATTGACGGGATACCGAAATGGAATTTATGGTACCGTCACACCCCTAGATTTAAACAAGTATATACCATTTGCTTGATTTTATTTTCTTCTGCAAAAGTATCTTAAGTTTGCAATGTGTTCCAAGCAAACATATTTTTGTCAGGGTAGCCACGGACACTGGAAAACCTGGAAAAAGCTAAAAAAAAATTCCAGGTATGGAAAAATCATGGAATTTTATAATTTGGGCAAAATCATGGAAAAATCATGGAATTTTATTTTCAAAGCCCGCGAAAGTTTTAAATGGCCAACTTATTGATTGTGGTTTTTTTTTGTGGAACACCTGAAGGAGAATTGAGAACCTGTCCTTTGTCACTGGAGTGAAATGTGAGCTCAATTTGGTTCACTATTTGTTTCATACTTATTGTGAAAACAATTATTGTGATGCCATGATGAAGTAAATTCAATAAATGGCAAATAAAATGAGACAAATGATGTTAATTCACCATAAGTAAAGGCCCATATTCATGCCAGTAGCTGAGTGTAAACTGTCTAAAGTATGTCATCACACAAAGTGATGCTGCAACAGTCCAGCAGTCACAGATTAATCGCTTTTCCTGTCATGAAGACAAAGATCAAATTTGCAGAGGACAAATCCTACAGAAAAAAAATTGTTGGAGGTATTAGATTGTATATGGGGTGGTCCTTCACCCCTGACCTCAAACATACCCAAGCGTCTTCTACAGACAGCATGTGAACTAGTACCGGAGGCCAGCCAGTGGCAAAGTGCTGGTAATTCCAGATGATTTTCAGTGTCATAAGCTAGAGGGTGTGAATCTTACCTTATCTACCATACTCAAGCTGCTCCACTGAAGCTGGTGGCTTTGACTTCGACCAGTTCACAAAACCACCCGAATCACAGTCTTGGTGGTATATCTTGCATCCAGCCCAAAAGCCACAAGTTAAGCTAACCCAAAGTGTGAGAAGGCGGCCAAAGAGGCTAGCTTTATCTGTAATTCTGCAGCAGGTTTAATATGTGCATAAGTAAGTTGCAGGATGAAATACAGAGTAATATTAGGATTCTACACCAGGAACTGAGCAAAGGGAAATCAGTTTATAAAGCATGTTAGGTCCTCACTGAAGATATGTTTTACATCTTGCATCTTTTGTCCAGAATGTCACAATTTTGGGGGACAATGCAATGCAACAATTCTCTCCTGCAGAAAGGAAATGGATGATCTTGCTAGACTTCGGCAAAGCTCATTTTCACATCCCTATAAATCAGAGGTCAAGGTGTTAAGTCCACGGGGCAAGCATGAAAGCAATTACCAGTTATTTTCAAGTTGTAACAGGAAAGAGTTTCCCTTTACAAATTTATTTAACAATTAAAGTAATAACCATAGTGAAGATGGCTAATAGTATAATAATAGTAAACCACATGAAACCAATCCAACTTGGCCATAGTCCTATTCACCTAACAACCAGTTTGTCCACGCTGTCCAGTGATCTGTCTGGTGTTCACCAGTACAAAATCTCTGTATCAGTGTGTTCCGTATGTTTGCAGAACTCTTCTGATTGCTCCCAAATGCGAACAATGTTCGCCGATAAGCAAAAATCCACTGTCCAGGATATCCAGCTAAATCCAGTTCAAATAAATCAAGTCGGATATCTGAGTTTCAGAGACCTCTGTTCATATAGCACACTATTTCAATGCTAACTATGGTCAGACCTTCTACCCTTTATTATAGCTGGAGACTCTAGAAGGTTCTAGAAACAAATGTAAACTCATCAGTACATTTCCAGAAAAAAAAACAAATGCACAAAAGGTTCTAGAAGCTTTGAAATATTTTCCCTAGATCTAAAAATAGATCACCGTAGTAGAGTACAAGAAAGGTGAGTGCTGACAAGGCCACTAATTCAAAATACAGAGAAAATCAATAATCCAGTGTCCTTATGCAGTAAAGGAACTCTTGACCCATACACAATGATCTGGCACAGTACCCTTACATGTAACAAAGGAAGCACCTAAAATTTATTATCATATCAAGGTCAAACATTCCAGTTTAAGGCTCTTCCCTTGGATCAGTCCACAGTGCCAGTGGAGTTAGCAATAGTCATAAGTGAAACTCATGCCACAGGCAAGGGGTATAAAAATCCACCAGTACCTAGAAAACTGAATAAGCTGTCAATAAGGGATTTCTTCTAAGACACAAAACTGCTAGCTATCTGTCAGAAATTGGGAATCTCCTAACGTCAAGTTGGACCCCAAGTAATTCCTCGACTTTGTGGGTTATCAGAACAACCTATTAAAGACCCACCACAGAAAGATGACAGGCCATGGGCCTGAAAATAAAGTACTTTATGTCAAAACCAGGTTGTTCAGTATGACCACTCATGTTTCTAATAGGTCTGCTGACTGCCACAGTAAAGCAAGTGCCCAAGGGCCATCTTTACATGCTACCAATTGATTGGCACCTGAGAAGCAACTGGCATGTGTATGAGTCTCCAGAGAAGAATATTACTGCCTGCAGGTCTGTCCACACTCACACTAGTGGCTAGAGGAAACTAACCTGCTTCCTGATGAACCTCTGCACCCCCTTGCAACATGCAGTATAAATTTTTACAGACACATCAATTGAAGATTAGAGATGTCACTTAGGAGATTGCACTGCAAAAAATGTTTTGTCAGTTCCAGAAAGCAAACTACACATAAACATTTTGGAACTAAAGGAAAGCTTGAGCACTTGTGATTTGGTCAGACCATTTTGATTGTCACAGACAACACCACAATAGTATACTACATAAACAAGGAGGGAAGTATGAGATCTGGCTCTGTGCCCTCCAGTGGATGCTCCTCTCCTGCTGCAAGCTCAGACAGATAATTTAAAAGCCTGGCATGTTATGTGTCAATTGAATGTATTTGAAAACGATCTGTCACAGGAGCCATTTGACCATATCAGAAACTGGTTGCACCATCCCTAAATAGACTTGTTTGCCACCAGGTATAACAAGCCAGCAGAGTTTGTATCTTAATGGATGCTCTCAGCCTGTCTTAGGAGGGTCTGATTCTATATCCTTTCCCGCAGTGTTCCTTCTAGGCAAAGTGGTCAGCAAAACCAAGAGCTACAATTGCAAGGTAATTTTGATAGCACAGAGCTGGCCCAAAATGCCTTTGTTCTGTAACCTATTGATGTGTTTGTTCCAGATACCTCTGTGCCTTCCCCTTCAGAGAACCTGTTAACCCAACTATTCAAAGGAAGTCTATACAAGGACCTCAAACCTGAACACATATTTAAGCGTCCCGCAAGGGACGCTTGTTTGTGTATGGGAGACCTTCAGGCTCCGGCGGCTCCGCATTTTGTTTTCCTTATAACTCTGTAACCGTTAGGCGGATTCTTTTCAAATTTGGCAGGTTTAGGCAGTAGCCTTGGGGAATTTTTTTGAATATGCTGCAGTGACATTTCAACCAATCAGAGAGGTCACATGACCAAAAATGTCTTTTTTTCGATGGGGAAGCTTGTCCGGATGATAACTTGAAAGGAATTTTATCAATTCACCTGAAACTTGGCAAATACATTCATTCTATTAAAATCTGGAAATCATTAGATTTTGGCATTGATTGGTCAAGAAATGGCCGAGTAATTAATGATTAATTAATCATTACGAATTTTCCAAATAAGGAAAACACAAAAATGCTTATATCTCGAAAACCGTGCTAGATAGAGCGATTTCGACGAAATTTTTGACCCACAGGGTATATCTGCAGAGTAGCCATGCCAATTTTCAAAAAAATTTTATCTCGCCAAAAATGGCGGCCATTTTGAATTTTCGAATTTTTCGCAAAAATTGCAAAACATAAAAATGCTTATATCTCAAAAACCCTGCTAGATAGAGCGATTTCGACGAAATTTTTGACCCGCAGGGTATCTCTGCAGAGTAGCCATGCCAATTTTCAAACAAAAAATTTCTCGCAAAAAATGGCGGCCATTTTGAATTTTCGAATTTTTCGCAAAATTGCAAAACACAAAAATGCTAATATTTCGAAAACCGTGCTAGATAGAGCGATTTCGACGAAGTTTTTGACCCACAGGGTATCTCTGCAGAGCAGCTATCCCAAAGAGCTTTCACATGGTGAAGTTTCAGACCCATAGCTAATTACTCACCTACTCAAAATGAGTGCGAATTATCTCTAAAAGTATTGCAGATAGCCAATTTTCTCAAATAACTCATTCACCTACTTTTGGGAGAGCTTTCACTTGGTGAAGTTTCAGACCCATAGCTAATTACTCACCTACTCAAAATGAGTAAATGCGAATTATCTCTAAAAGTATTGCAGATAGCCAATTTTTCTCAAATAACTCATTCACCTACTTTTGGGAGAGCTTTCACTTGGTGAAGTTTCAGACCCATAGCTAATTACTCACCTACTCAAAATGAGTAAATGCGAATTATCTCTAAAAGTATTGCGGATAGCCAATTTTTGTCAAATTAATCATTCACCTACTTTTGGGAGAGCTTTCACTTGGTGAAGTTTCAGACCCATAGCTAATTACTCACCTACTCAAAATGAGTAAATGCGAATTATCTCTAAAAGTATTGCAGATAGCCAATTTTTCTCAAATAACTCATTCACCTACTTTTGGCAGAGCTTTCACTTGGTGAAGTTTCAGACCCATAGCTAATTACTCACCTACTGAAAATGAGTAAATGCGAATTATCTCTAAAAGTATTGCAGAGAGCCAATTTTTCTCAAATAACTCATTCACCTACTTTTGGGAGAGCTTTCACTTGGTGAAGTTTCAGACCCATAGCTAATTACTCACCTACTCAAAATGAGTAAATGCGAATTATCTCTAAAAGTATTGCAGATAGCCAATTTTTGTCAAATTAATCATTCACCTACTTTTGGGAGAGCTTTCACTTGGTGAAGTTTCAGACCCATAGCTAATTACTCACCTACTCAAAATGAGTAAATGCGAATTATCTCTAAAAGTATTGCAGATAGCCAATTTTTCTCAAATAACTCATTCACCTACTTTTGGGAGAGCTTTCACTTGGTGAAGTTTCAGACCCATAGCTAATTACTCACCTACTCAAAATGAGTAAATGCGAATTATCTCTAAAAGTATTGCAGATAGCCAATTTTTCTCAAATAACTCATTCACCTACTTTTGGGAGAGCTTTCACTTGGTGAAGTTTCAGACCCATAGCTAATTACTCACCTACTCAAAATGAGTAAATGCGAATTATCTCTAAAAGTATTGCAGATAGCCAATTTTTCTCAAATAACTCATTCACCTACTTTTGGGAGAGCTTTCACTTGGTGAAGTTTCAGACCCATAGCTAATTACTCACCTACTCAAAATGAGTAAATGCGAATTATCTCTAAAAGTATTGCGGATAGCCAATTTTTGTCAAATTAATCATTCACCTACTTTTGGGAGAGCTTTCACTTGGTGAAGTTTCAGACCCATAGCTAATTACTCACCTACTCAAAATGAGTAAATGCGAATTATCTCTAAAAGTATTGCAGATAGCCAATTTTTCTCAAATAACTCATTCACCTACTTTTGGCAGAGCTTTCACTTGGTGAAGTTTCAGACCCATAGCTAATTACTCACCTACTCAAAATGAGTAAATGCGAATTATCTCTAAAAGTATTGCAGATAGCCAGTTTTTCTCAAATTAATCATTCACCTACTTTTGGGAGAGCTTTCACTTGGTGAAGTTTCAGACCCATAGCTAATTACTCACCTACTCAAAATGAGTAAATGCGAATTATCTGTAAAAGTATTGCAGATAGCCAATTTTTCTCAAATAACTCATTCACCTACTTTTGGCAGAGCTTTCACTTGGTGAAGTTTCAGACCCATAGCTAATTACTCACCTACTGAAAATGAGTAAATGTGAATTATCTCTAAAAGTATTGCAGATAGCCAATTTTTCTCAAATAACTCATTCACCTACTTTTGGGAGAGCTTTCACTTGGTGAAGTTTCAGACCCATAGTTAATTACTCACCTACTCAAAATGAGTAAATGCGAATTATCTCTAAAAGTATTGCAGATAGCCAATTTTTCTCAAATAACTCATTCACCTACTTTTGGCAGAGCTTTCACTTGGTGAAGTTTCAGACCCATAGCTAATTACTCACCTACTGAAAATGAGTAAATGCGAATTATCTCTAAAAGTATTGCAGATAGCCAATTTTTCTCAAATAACTCATTCACCTACTTTTGGGAGAGCTTTCACTTGGTGAAGTTTCAGACCCATAGCTAATTACTCACCTACTCAAAATGAGTAAATGCGAATTATCTCTAAAAGTATTGCAGATAGCCAATTTTTCTCAAATAACTCATTCACCTACTTTTGGCAGAGCTTTCACTTGGTGAAGTTTCAGACCCATAGCTAATTACTCACCTACTGAAAATGAGTAAATGCGAATTATCTCTAAAAGTATTGCAGAGAGCCAATTTTTCTCAAATAACTCATTCACCTACTTTTGGGAGAGCTTTCACTTGGTGAAGTTTCAGACCCATAGCTAATTACTCACCTACTCAAAATGAGTAAATGCGAATTATCTCTAAAAGTATTGCAGATAGCCAATTTTTGTCAAATTAATCATTCACCTACTTTTGGGAGAGCTTTCACTTGGTGAAGTTTCAGACCCATAGCTAATTACTCACCTACTCAAAATGAGTAAATGCGAATTATCTCTAAAAGTATTGCAGATAGCCAATTTTTCTCAAATAACTCATTCACCTACTTTTGGGAGAGCTTTCACTTGGTGAAGTTTCAGACCCATAGCTAATTACTCACCTACTCAAAATGAGTAAATGCGAATTATCTCTAAAAGTATTGCAGATAGCCAATTTTTCTCAAATAACTCATTCACCTACTTTTGGGAGAGCTTTCACTTGGTGAAGTTTCAGACCCATAGCTAATTACTCACCTACTCAAAATGAGTAAATGCGAATTATCTCTAAAAGTATTGCAGATAGCCAATTTTTCTCAAATAAATCATTCACCTACTTTTGGGAGAGCTTTCACTTGGTGAAGTTTCAGACCCATAGCTAATTACTCACCTACTCAAAATGAGTAAATGCGAATTATCTCTAAAAGTATTGCAGATAGCCAATTTTTGTCAAATTAATCATTCACCTACTTTTGGGAGAGCTTTCACTTGGTGAAGTTTCAGACCCATAGCTAATTACTCACCTACTCAAAATGAGTAAATGCGAATTATCTCTAAAAGTATTGCAGATAGCCAATTTTTCTCAAATAACTCATTCACCTACTTTTGGGAGAGCTTTCACTTGGTGAAGTTTCAGACCCATAGCTAATTACTCACCTACTCAAAATGAGTAAATGCGAATTATCTCTAAAAGTATTGCAGATAGCCAATTTTTCTCAAATAACTCATTCACCTACTTTTGGCAGAGCTTTCACTTGGTGAAGTTTCAGACCCATAGCTAATTACTCACCTACTCAAAATGAGTAAATGCGAATTATCTGTAAAAGTATTGCAGATAGCCAATTTTTCTCAAATAACTCATTCACCTACTTTTGGGAGAGCTTTCACTCGGTGAAGTTTCAGACCCATAGCTAATTACTCACCTACTCAAAATGAGTAAATGCGAATTATCTCTAAAAGTATTGCAGATAGCCAATTTTTCTCAAATTAATCATTCACCTTCTTTTGGGAGAGCTTTCACTTGGTGAAGTTTCAGACCCATAGCTAATTACTCGTCTACTCAAAATGAGTAAATGCGAATTATCTCTAAAAGTATTGCAGATAGCCAATTTTTCTCAAATAATTCATTCACCTACTTTTGGGAGAGCTTTCACTTGGTGAAGTTTCAGACTCATACCAAATTACTCACCTACTCAAAATGAGTAAATGCAAATTATCTCTAAAAGTATTGCAGATAGCCAATTTTTCTCAAATAATTCATTCACCTACTTTTGGGAGAGCTTTCACTTGGTGAAGTTTCAGACTCATACCAAATTACTCACCTACTCAAAATGAGTAAATGCAAATTATCTCTAAAAGTATTGCAGATAGCCAATTTTTCTCAAATAACTCATTCACCTACTTTTGGGAGAGCTTTCACTTGGTGAAGTTTCAGACCCATAGATAATTATTCACCTACTCAAAATGAGTAAATGTGAATTATCTCTTAATAGTATTGTAGATAGCCAATTTTTCTCAAATAACTCATTCACCTACTTTTGGAAGACCTTTCACACACGAAAATGAAAAATTGTGAATATCTCGGAAAAGCTATTTCTTCTGCTTTAATGCTCGGCGGGAGATACACACCACGGCAGTGGTCTTGACAAAAATTTTTGTCTCCCCAAAATGGTGGCCATTTTGAATTTTCAAAGTTTTTGCAAAACACAAAAATGCTTATATCTCGAAAACCGTGCTATATGGAGTGAACTCAACAAAATTTTGGACCTGCTGGGTATCTCTGCAGAGTAGCCATGCCAATTTTCAAAATATTTTTGTCTCGCCAAATATAGCGGACATTTTTAATTTTTTTATTTTTTGCAAAACACAAAAATGCTTATATCTTGAAAACCGTGCTAGATAGAGCAGACTGCGCTGACTTTGGTTGCCACAACAGTATAAGGCTAGAAACAAAGCATTTTCTTAATACTTTAGCACTCACCTTTATATCCTTTTCGGGACGCTTTGTTTTTGCTATGCAAAAACATTATCTTTTTTTTTTGCGAGCGATCCTCTAGTTAATGATTAATTAATCATTACGAATTTTCCAAATAAGGAAAACACAAAAATGCTTATATCTTGAAAACCGTGCTAGATAGAGCGATTTCGACAAAATTTTTGACCCACAGGGTACCTATTTAGAGTAGTTTTCCCAATTTTCAAAAAAATTTTGTCTCGCCCAAAATGGCGGCCATTTTGAATTTTCGAAATTTTCGCAAAAATTGCAAAACACAAAAATGCTTATATCTCAAAAACCGTGCTAGATAGAGCAATTTCGACGAAATTTTTGATCCGCAGGATATCTCTGCGGAGTAGTTTTCCCAATTTTCAAAAAATTTTTATCTTGCCAAAAATGGCGGCCATTTTGAATTTTCGAAATTTTCGCAAAAATTGCAAAACACAAAAATGCTTATATCTCGAAAACCGTGCTAGATACAGCGATTTCGACGAAATTTTTGATCCACAGGGTATCTCTCTGGAGTAGTTCTCCCAATTTTCAAAAAAATTTTGTCTCGCCAAAAATGGCTGCCATTTTGAATTTTCGAATTTTTCGCAAAAATTGCAAAACATAAAAATGCTTATATCTCGAAAACCGTACTAGATAGAACGATTTCGACAAAATTTTTGACCCATAGGGTATCTCTGCAGAGTAGCCATGCCTATTTTTAAAAAAAAAATTTGTCTCGCCAAAAATTGCGGCCATTTTGAATTTTCGAATTTTTCGCAAAAATTGCAAAACATAAAAATGCTTATATCTCGAAAACCGTGCTAGATAGAGCGATTTCGACGAAATTTTTGACCCTCAGGGTATCTCTGCAGAGTAGCCATGCCAATTTTCAAAAAAATTTTATCTTGCCAAAAATGGCGGCCATTTTGAATTTTCGAATTTTTGCGCAAAAATTGCAAAACACAAAAATGCTAATATTTCGAAAACCGTGCTACATAGAGCGATTTCGACGAAATTTTTGATCTTCAGGGTATCTCTGCAGAGCAGCTCTCCCATAGAGCTTTCACTTGGTGAAGTTTCAGACCCATAGCTAATTACTGACCTACTCAAAATGAGTAAATGTGAATTATCTCTTAATAGTATTGCAGATAGCCAATTTTTCTCAAATAACTCATTCACCTACTTTTAGAAGAGCTTTCATACACGAAAATGAAAAATTGTGAATATCTCGGAAAAGCTATTTCTTCTGCTTTAATGCTCGGCGGGAGATACACACCGCGGCAGTGGTCTTGACAAAAATTTTTGTCTCCCCCAAAATGGTGGCCATTTTGAATTTTCAAAGTTTTTGCAAAACACAAAAATGCTTATATCTCGAAAACCGTGCTATATGGAGCGAACTCAACAAAATTTTTGACCTGCTGGATATCTCTGCAGAGTAGCCATGCCAATTTTCAAAATATTTTTGTCTCGCCAAATATAGCGGACATTTTTAATTTTTTTATTTTTTGCAAAACACAAAAATGCTTATATCTTGAAAACCGTGCTAGATAGAGCAGACTGCGCTGACTTTGGTTGCCACAACAGTATAAGGCTAGAAACGAAGCATTTTCTTAATACTTTAGCACTCACCTTTATATCCTTTTCGGGACGCTTTGTTTTTGCTATGCAAAAACATTATCTTTTTTTTTTGCGAGCGATCCTCTAGTTTTATATTGCGTTAGCTGTGACTATGAAACAGCAGAGCATCTCTGACCAAGTGGCAGCAGTAATTGAGGCCCCTCAAAGAAGCTCAGAGTAGCCTATGAGGCGAAGTGGTCTGTTTTGTCAGATGGTGTGAGACAAATCTGATGGATTTCAAAAGACCATTGGTTACATGTTAGCCATTGCAGACAAGACTGCCAATTCTATTCTCGACATAATTCGAGGTGATTATCTTTGTAGACTCTTAGATTACTTCCACAGGGATAGACGTAAGGGTCATAGAGGTATCCCCGCTTGGAACCTCTACTAGATCCTGCATCAGCTAAAAAGCCTCCTTTTGAGCCACCAAAGGATTCTTCTCTGAATCATTTAACATTCAAGATGGTTTTCCTTCTGGCCCTCATGTCAGGTAAGTGCAGAAGGGAAATCTATGCATGCCCCAATAAAAACATTAGACATCGGAAAGACTGTCTAAGATTGTTCCTTTACCCTTAACCTAGTTTCTTATCAAAGAATCAACTAGCAAGAACCTGTGAGTGTGGCCTCAATGGTCATTCCAGTACTGGCTCTAGACAAATCTCTCAAGGAGGGTGAATCATTTTGGCCAATCAGAGTCTTCCGTTATTATGTGAACAAAACAAATGTCCTGGGGGACAACAAGGAACTTGTTTTTGCCTCATTTAATGAAGAAAATGATTTATTTCTGCTTGGATCGAATGCTACAGTGTTACCATATGTCTGATCAGAATCCTTGACCTTGCACCAGATCTAAGCTCGTAATGTTAAAACCTTTGCTTCTTCTAAGACCTTGTAAGGGAGGAGGGGAGGTCTCCTTAGAGCTGATTCTCTCAGCCTGTTATTGGAAGTCCCAGATCACCTTCACACAGTTTGACTTGAAGAATATGGCCTATGGTCTGGCCTGACTGAACCTTCTGGTCCTGTGGTTGCTGCCCAGCGTATTTGCCCCTAGAGCTCTAGTGTTTTTCTACTATGGTGTGTTTAGTCTTACTTCAGTTTGATATAACTTTAAGGCTTAGCAATAAGATCCTTAATCTTCCTTTTGTACCTTTTACCTTAGAATCAGGAGTGTCAGGATTTAGGCCCCAGTTAACTTCATTATTAACCACCATGGGCTTTCTCAAAAATCCTTCGGACTTGACTCTACTCCTCTCTTTCCTATCTTTGGTTGAGGAAAGGAGGAAATACAACTCATAAACTATTTTCTGTTCAAAGTATTATATTCCTCAATTTAAAGAACTATCCCAGTGTTTTTGCTTGGAATTTAGAATAGATGATTTTTGAGCATGTTTGATGTATCTTACATTGTACCTAAAACAGAGTAATGGGTTGTGGCTTGATATAACCAGATACAAGTAGTAAAAGATCTTTAACTTAGCAGTTAGCACTATAATCACTGTAATTTCATATTGCTATGGTAAGTCCCCATGTAAATATTGTAGCTATTTTGCTTGGATCATAAAGTTTCTGGGGTGTTGTGCGGCGTGTGCCCGCCATCCAACTCCAACAAACCTTCCCCTTGAAACCTTCTGTAAGCCCAGGTCATAGGGGTATTCTCGTATAGTTTATTGTTGTACAGTTGTCTCTTTAAGTGTCTTTTATAAGGGCATATGATGTCAGTTATTGATCAGTAATGTACCAGTTAAATGTAGTACATGTATCTCAATAATATTGTTCGATATTGCCATTAAATACTTATTGAAAACCTGGACAAAATCTGGAAAAATCATGGAATTTCAAAATGAAAATCCTGTGGCTACCCTGTTTGTGAATTCTAAATTTGAAGCTAAAGTATTACCTCAAGATAGTAACAAACCATTGTCTTGTTTTGTAAAGATAATGATCATTCTACAACAACCCTTTAATCTCATTTATCCCTAAAAGCTGAGAAAAATGTTTTAACAGTTGTAGTATACGCTGTTTGACTTCATGACCATTCCTGTAATTACCCTTTTCTTCTGCATTCTCAAACCCAAATATAAACTTCCAGTTGACAGTAATATTAGAAGACTTTTATATCTTTATTTGTTTTACTCCAACAATCCATTGTTTTGTCTGAGCCCTGATTGATTGAGTGGCAGTGCACTCACCTGCCACCAATGGTCTCTTGGGTTCAAATCTCAGAATTGGTGATAATGACCTAGTTTAATTTAAATAATTGCTTGATTTGTGGTCACAACATGCTTTTGGAGACTAACTATATAACTGTATTATCTGTCAGACTGAAAACAGTGTTCAAACAAACTTGCAATGTTGATACATGAGAATACAACAATAAGTTGCCAGGAGTTAAAGTAGAGGAGTGATATTTTCTTGCTTTGAATACCAAGTCCACTGTATATATTACATAACTGCCACTTGGACTATAATTCTGCAAAAAGTCACTGTCTGCTCTGTAATGGATTATAACAATTACGGTAGGTAATTCTTGGTTTATTCCCATGGAAGAATCAAACTGGATGAAAATTCAGATAAGAGGAAATAGCTCGACTACCCATTGGCTTAATTTGATATTCACAAAATTAAGCTTGTTTTTGGACCATATTCACAAAATATATTAGCAAAAGACCAGCAAAAAGTAGGTTAAGTATTCAAGTCTTGTACACCAAATTGAAGCTGATTTTTTAGCTTATCTTTTGCGGAGCCCTTTTGTAAATATGGCCCAGAAAGTTCAACCATATTTTGAACCAAAAGTTAGTCGATTTGCACGGGTGGAGCAAGGGTAAGCCAAAAGTTGAGCCTCAAATGATTTCAACTTCTTTGTGAATGCAAATTTAACCCTGATCTTTTTTTTTTTTTTTTTTTTTTTGGGGGGGGGGGGGGGGGGGGGGGGGGCTCAGGGGCTCAGCTTTAGCTGATTTTGGGCTTAACTTGAGTTTGATCCCTTTGTGAATACAGGCCAAGAATTCCTTGCAGTTTCTTTGTTTTGACTTTTGTTGAATTTGTTAAAGACAATCTCATATCAGACATTCAGATTCATTTGTTTTTGTTTAAAGGTGAAAAACAGTAATACATAACATACTTTGTGTAATTTCCAGTGCTGTATTTACTGATGCAGCAGTGGTTGTGGATGGAAATCTGATCAGTTCACGCAAACCATTGGACTTACCTGACTTTTGCAAGGCTATACTGGAGAAGCTGAAAGACTGAAAATTGGTCAATAAACATGTATCCATAAAAAGTGCAAATAACATATAACCAGTGCAGTAGATTGGGTAGCTTTACTATTCGTCTACTAAGTACTAAAATAAGTTCAGTGATATACAGCAACCACAGTTCTGGGGGATTGTCTCAGTACTGTGTCAAACTTATCCTTCCTGAGGATGCTTTATGTGGAGACAATGTTTAATTGGAAGTGTATTTGAAAAACAATTTTTATGATTTAAAGTATATAATCCTCATAGATTATGTCAGTACATTGTCTTACGTGTTTCTAGTTGAGAAGTCTCACTCTATTTGTCTTATGAACAGTAGATTACTATATGGTCAGTAACAGATGTTGCCACCACAACTAGTAGAGTATTTATCTTGGTTTATCAACCAATTCTAAGGAGTAACTGATCAGGGATTTCAAGCCGATATTGCACTACCATGTAGCCTGCCAACAATAAATGTAAACTTTTGCTTCACAGAACTATTTTGTCTATTACCATTGTATTCATGTACAAAGTTCAGAAAAAAAGATTTTGCATACGGTATTGACACAGTTAAAGATTGAATGAGGATCCATATTCATGAACTTTCTTATTCTCGAAATTTTTTTATTATTTTTTTTTTCATAGAAAATTACTATTTTATAAGAACAATTTCCAAGAGTAACTATGTTTTGAACTCATCTGTATTTTTTTACTTTTCAAGGTAATAATAACAAATAGGATGGATGCAACATTTGTGAAGAAAACAGGTAGCGTTAGTATTTTAATTGATCAAAAGAAAGGTATTATTTGTAGAAAACAATGGATTGTAAATACACTTTTCATGGCAATTGTGAAATATTTTATGTAAAAATTTTTTTTTTTTTTTTTTTTTGTTATGGAAAATTCTTAGAATTTATCTTTATTCTATTTTGGTATTCTGAATATGAGGACATTGGTAATCCAGTTATTTCAGCGTGGGATTTTTTAATATATAGTGCAAAGATAATTTTTAAAATGTGTATTGAGATTTCAGATTGTTTCATTTTCCATTAATCAACCAAACTTTTCATTTTGAATGTGGACATTTTTTTTAGTTTACACATTGAATGTTACTGTGATATATTTTTGAAAATGTGTATTTTTTGAAGCTTTATACATCCCCTTGAGTACCTACTTCTCCCTTATATACTCAAAGAATCTGTTGATCTGTTTAAAGTATTTAAAATGATCTTGAAGTAAAGACAAGCTTACTTTAAAAGTGGTGAAATTGAATAAAATATTTTCAAATGTACATTGTGATTTTTTTTTTGTAAAATGTAACTGTTTTAGAATGAAGATGTTTCAGAGGTTTTGAAACAAGCAAAAAATTATTTGACACAAACTTTAAATGAGAGAGATTTTTGCCCAGCAACATTGACGTTTTTGTTAGTGAGGATTAAGTGACTAATTGAACAATATTATGACATTTTTCCAGGCATAGCAGTGTAAAGCTATTATAGATAATACTTTGATTATTCTGTGTGTCTTCTATAGTTTTACTCGCGTTCTTTTTCTCCCCATTTTTCTTGTTAGATCTTGGTTTTGACGCCATATCATAGAACAGCTGAATATTGGCTCCACCACGTGCACGCCTATTTACAGAAAAAGGTATTGGCGCAGGCAGCTCAACATGCAGTGATTATGTGATTATTTGGCTTTTCAACCCCACAACTGGTTATACTTCTGTGTTGCTCGAGCTGTTAAAGCCAAATTGGCGGGGAAACTGTCTAGTGTTAGAATTTCTCAGTGTCATTCCTGTCGGTAACTAAGGATTTGTCGAGGGTCGGGAGCAATGTTTACATAGTCAGTAAGGATCGGTAGTATTTTACAGGCTTGTCGGGGTGAGTTGGCAAAAAATCAAACATGTTGGATATTTCCCCGACTCTTGTTCCTGACCTAGGCTCCGCCCCCCTGGTAACAGGCTTGTCCTAGTCACTTCTTATCACTTCCAGGCTTGTCAGTATCACTTCCAGGCCTGTCCTTATCACTTCCAGGCTTCTCCTAACATGAAGGCGGCTTGTCTTTTTCGACTTAAGTACTGCTCATTTGCAGTCCATTTCCAGCATGATGTGAGGTGAAAATATGACAAAAAGTGCAAGTGATCATAATTTTGAAGTTAACAAATAGAAAAGATCCACGTGTATGCTGTAAATAATTCAGAAACCTGATTTTGTCACATAATAATCAAATTCTCGGCCCATTTCACCAGACCAATTTTAAAAAAACAGTTAAACTATTTGGATATTTTTTCTCACTGTAAAAACCCATAAGCAATTTTTGGGGTAAAAAAGGATCAAGTGTCGCCCAATCAACAAATCAAAAACTAAGTCAATAGTAAATATTTGGATCCCATCACGTGACCAGAACTACAGTAGGGTCTTTCCCAGAAGCTTGAAATTGGAGTATAAAAGGCAGCAACAAGCAAGAGGGTTTCATTGTTACGGGAGATATTGTTGGAAGCACATCTCTCTCTGCTTCTTTCCACAGGATATAACATTTTTAATGAAACTTTTATATTTTAAATGACTTTTTCGTTCAGAAAATGAAGCAGACATACATTGATTTATTTCTTATATAATATTAAAGCAAAAAATCTGCAAACTGTAATTAAAATAACAAAAAAGTAAAGTTGGACGTTTAGGTCACGTGATGGGATCCAAATATTTAGCCTTGACCTAGTTTCGGATTTATTTGTCGACACTTGATCCTCTTTTTTTCTCAGAAATTCATGAAAAAATGGAATGGCAGTACCTACTGCAAGTCTGGTCGTGGGGATTCTGTATGTTTCTCTAGTCCTGTCTGTTTGTCAGTACGGCTTGTCAGGACCTGCTACAGCTTGTTTGTTAGGGGTTTAGGGCTTGTCCTGGTAGTTTCCAGACCAGTCTTTTACAAAACATCCCGACCCCAACGCAGGTCAGCCTCTAGATCCAGACTTGCCTGGATGTGTCAAGTCCTGTCGGGAGGTGAAACTGACCCAGATTTTTCATGCCCTTTATTGTGGATTTTTGTCTCCGACCCCCGACTTTTGCAGCCGACCCTAGAGTCGTAGGGTCGGCTGTAGGGTCGGCTCCAATGGAACAGGTGTAGTTCCCCAAAAATGGTCATGGAGAGAAGATATCCAATACTGATTAGTATTGGACATATCAGCCAATAGTTTAAACCTGCAAGTGGGGTAAATCACATTTAGCACCTTACGCTTCTCTTACATCAAAATGTACTTGTATACACACATAAGTGTGCTGCAAATATTGTTGAAAAAAGTATGAGCGTAGCCTGTTTGTGGGGTAGCAGAGATTTGCACGTGCAAACAAGGTATATTTTCCCATCAAGAGTGTCATTACTTGAACATCAAAGAACAGACTACGACCCAGAGTGGGTTAATACAGATGCAAGGTACACAAAAGTGTATAATATGACACATGCAAACCTAGCATGTGAATGTGAAGATCTTGCAACACAAGCAAGGAGAATGCACGTGCACAAGTCTCTCATTAGTTACCCTTGAGACATGGATGCGTTTATAGCCACACTGTATGCACACAGAGAAAATGTGCATGCCAATTTTCATTGTGGGGTTCTGTGCGACCTTGATATTCTGTTATATAATCTCAAGTGTAGCTTAACTGTCCCTTGCAAATCAGCCGATTTTCCCTGTAACCAGGATGTACGTGCATGTACAATGGGATGTGAGAAAGGCTTAAATTTACTCATGAAGTATATAGTACCGTTTCAACATAACCATATTATTACAGCTTTACTCGGGGTGAAGTGTATACTAATCATTACAAGTTCATTATGACGCCTCAGTTTCTTGTATGGTGGGCAGTATTAGTCTGGAATGACCATGTTATTCCAACTTACTTGGGATGTAATATGAAATACTACGCTTAAATGACCACAATGTTACAACTTACTTATGATGGGATAGGTTGTACTACTCATGAATGACAATACTATGACACCTGAAGTTATGATGCAGTGGGAAGTACTAGTCTTGAATGACCACATTATTACACCTTAACACAGAATGAAGTTCGTAGTGTTAGTCTTGAATGACCACGCTATGACACCTTAATTGATGATGCCGTGAAAAAGTAGTAGTCTTGAATGAGCGCACTATTACACTTTAACCTGTGGTGCAGTGTGTGTTATTGGTCTTGAATTGCCACATAATTACACTTTAACTCATAATACATTTGGAAGTAGTAGACTTGGAAAAACACACCATTACATCTTTCACACCACAGACACTGGAAATATGCAACAGTCTGTACAACTGGGCCTGAAAAGAACTTGACCTGAGTTTTTATGAAGCAGCTAGGAGGAATTAGTTCAAACACAATTGAGCAACCAAACAAACCCCACCATCCTTTTAATAAATAAATGTTTAAAATACAAATTTAAATAGGTTTACAAGCGAGTCTGGATTAACAGCAAAACATTACTTTGTGACCATTTTGTAAACATCTAAATTTGAGACACTAAAACGTACTTATTTGTGTAAGGTTGTTTTTGCATCATTTGCTTTAGAATTCAAATTCCCCCTGTAAAATAAATTTTAATGTAGCTCTTGTATTCTGGGGCCGATTTCACAAATGGACTTAAGCCCAGACTTAGACTTAAATTTAAAACTTTGGGCTTAAATTTTGTCAACAGAATGTTAAGTCTATGGTCTTAGACTTAGCGGATGTCACAAAGCAGCCAAGTCCATGAAATCGCCAAGTCAGTGGACTTAACTTTAAGTCTGGGAGGTAGTGGGCTTAAATTTTGTAGAGAGGGCTTAAATATGGCCACCATAAACTTTTCTCCACTTCAAAATTTCAAATGGCTGTAAATAAAATATAATTATACAGAACACCTTACTGAAGAGTCTTTCGGAAGTTTATATGATGTAACAAGGTTTTCTATTTCAAAACAGCACTTATCCTTAGATAAAATGCATCAAATGAAGGATATAAAAGGTCACATGACGCAGAAAACCACTGTGGTTATTTGATCAGCTTGGACTTAGCCAAGTCACCCTTTTGTGAAATTCATTTAAGTCCCAGACCTAGCTAAGACCAAAGTCTTATATTTAAGTCCCTGACTTAGCCAATAAAGGGACTTCGTTTAAGCCCTTTAGTGAAATCGGCCCCAGGAGTTTACCTCCTGGGGCTTCCTGAAAAAAGGCATTTCCCTTTACCTGTAAATGTGGGTATTGTTGAGATCAAACGTGCCCATTTTAAAAATAAGACGGCAGTGAAAAATCAGGATCATAAAGTTGTCAAATAATACAAATGTGTCTTCATATAATGCAAGCCTTGGTTACAAAATGTGTACATCTTGGTAATGTTATAGAAGTTGTTACTTTAAAAAAATATATCATTTTGACTGCATTAAATCCACACTTATAAACCATGGACTGTAACACCCAATGCACAACTTAAAGATTTGGGCACATGAATTACATTAAATTACAAAATAGTACACGTTGATTAATTCCAGCTTGATTTCGATGCCAATGCAAATGTATTGGTCCCAACAGCACATGTCATTCATGGAATGTATTAGAACAGCGCATTAGTTCAACATTTTCCCCTGGAAATTATCAGGCACTCATCAGGAACTGCTCAGCTGAAAACTCTCTGATACAAATAGGAAACTAAAGACAAATGAATATGCCACAATTTATCTTTAAATAGTATTCTTACCTGTATGTATGCTGGAATATTCCTCTAGCACAAACTTAAATAATCAAGCTAGAAAAGATGCAAGTATGTTCTTGACATTCATTTATATTTCACATGGTTACACGCGTGTATTTTACGTGGCTTGACAAAAGAATCTATATACTGAATTAATTTTTAATTATATTCTTGAATTATGAATAATTAGTCACTTACTTTAATGAGAATATTGTAACTAATAGTACTCATTGTTAAAATATCTAATTTTTGCAATAAGCTCTGATTATAGTCTGTTCTTCAAAATCAAAAATTATGTAAACATCAAAGAACCTGGTACAGTGGGTCTTTTCTTTGATTTCATACACGACTGTTATCAACTGACTGCACACTTACATATATTAAAAACTCATAATACCTTCTTAATGACAAGGATAATAAAGCTCCGGACACTATGTCATCTCAGACACAATTATATGTAATATAATGGAGGTAATGATATTATTGTCAGTTACAGAAATGTACGTATTTGGAAGTTTTAAAAAAAGCCAATATTAAATCTTGTGAGGAAGCAAGAACTACAGAAGATTAGTGGGGACACAATTTAAAAGGTTTTTATTCTCTCAGTGCCACTTTACTAACTTGATAACCTAATAAATGAAGTTCTTAAACGGTTTGCGATGTCAGAGTAGGGGGGACTCTCCGGAGAAGTTGTTCTTTTGGGTTACTTCATCGGCAAATCAAGATAATCGTTTTGAGGTATAGGCTTATTTTGATAAAGATTTTTCTTTTTTCAAGTTATTGTCTAATTAAACAAATTATAAGCCTAGTCAAATTGTATAGTAAATTACTCGCCACTAAAAGGTAGAATTTAACCCAGTAAACATTACAAACGTTTATAAACCTAACCAGCCACGGTTTAGATTAGGTTTAAAATGATGGGTCCCTAAACGTTTGCCTATAAACGTTTATAAACGTTTATATATAAACATTTATACATAAATGTTTATAAACGTTTATACACATGTTTAAAATCTGGAGAAATATTTCTGTAAGTATATCTTGCTGTATCACTTGTTTGAAGCCATCATTATATTCTAAGTAGATATATAGAAGTATATAATTTGATGATATTATATACTTTTATATCTTTACTTAGAATATAATGATGGCTTCAAAAACCAGTGATACAGCAAGATATAGTAACAGAAATATTTCTCCAGTTTCTCTCAAAATGGCTGTGCTGATGTCATCATCCCAAATGAAAGCAAGGTTAAGATATTCTTCACTCTTTGTAAACGTTTATAAACGTTTATGTACCAAACTAATGTTGCTGAAACGTTTATAAACCCATAATATTGAATAATTGTCAATATTTAGGTTTATATTTGGTTTAAAAAACGTTTATAGGTTTACTAAACGTCTATAAACGTTTGCTATGTTTACTGGGAAGTAACAGAAAAAAGACCCCTATATATTGGCTATTGTTTGTAAGTAAGAGCTATTTTCCAGTAATCTAATTAAATTACTAATATGTGAATTATACTTCACATATAAGTACTTTATCAATATAACTCCAAATGTGGCAATACACAAGTTCACAAAAATATCACAAAGACCAGATTATCTTTGTGAAGGTTCACACTGCTTCATGTCACAATGAAAGCGGAGATCAACATTCTAACTAGTACATCAAACAGGATAGAATGTGTCACCAATATGGTACAGGTTTTTAGACCCGTTGTGAAACCTGGACACATAAGCAGCCTTAATGGGAAAGTGTCATAGGTTAATTTAACAAGATTTTTGTAAATATACTGGCCCTCTTTTGATGCAGCTGAAGTAAAATTGGAGTATCTTTGAAAGTTGAATGAAATAACGTCAATCTCTCGAACTTAAAATTCATAGTGAAGAAAACATACTCTATATTTTGTAAATAGGACTCACCCTCACTATAAAAACCACATTTTGTAACTTTTTTAAATAGGGTACACTCTAAACTCTAAGATTTTTTAAACTTAGCTATGTTTCATTTCAAGTACATTATTTGGAATGGTTTTGATTCTTGGGGCAACTTGAGAACAGGAGCATTGCATAAAAGATCTTTGAGCTTTTGAAATGCCTTTTCACAAGCTGCAGTCCATTGAAATTTGACATCTTTTTTCAAGAGATTGTATAGGGGAGCTGCAGTTTTGCAGTATGAGTGTTGAAATTTCCTGAAGAAAGATGAGAGTCCTAAAAAACTTTTTAACTGTTTTTGTGTCTTTGGAGTAGGGAATTTCTTGAGTGTTTCTACTTTGTCCCTTGATGGTAATAAGCCGTCTTTGTTGAGGCGGTGGCCTAAGAATTGTATCTCAGGAACACAAAATGAGCACTTGTGGGGGTTCAATTTGAGATTGGCCTTTTGTAATCTGGTGAATGTTTTTTCTAGGATTTCTAGATGTTTTTTCAAATGTTACAGTGCTTACTGCCGCATCATCTAAGTAAAACTGAACCTCTGTGTTAATCATGTCATGAAAAACCTGGTTTATAAGGTGAATGAGACTTGCACGTGAAGATTTGACACTCATGGAGATGCGTGTGAACTCATAAATGCCTGTTGGGCCCTGGAATGCTGTGTATTTTCGATCTTCTTTAGCCAAGGGAATTTGCCAGTATGCCTTTGTGAGATCTAAACTTGTATGGTAACTTGAGTTAGGGGCAATAGATCCCAGGATATCATTTAATGGTCTTGGAGCTAGTGGAATATCTGGTATATGTTTGTTTAATGTCTGACTGTCAAGGCATATTCTGTGTGTTCCATTTGGTTTCTTGACTAAAACCACACTGGACAAATAGAGTGGCTATTATATCTTGAGCTAATAGGTCTCTAATACACTCATTCATGATCTCTAGTCTTGTGTTGTTCAATCTCATTGGCCTGCATCACAATACCGGTGGTTGGTTCTGTCCAATTCTTAATCTTTGCTCTGTCACATGTGTAAGACCTAAAGGTTCATTCTCATGTAAAAAGACAGAATCATACTTGAGTAAAACTGCTCTTAACTGTTTTTTCTGATCTTTAGTAAAATTTGTAGACGCAGACAGGTCATGTTCAATTGGTGGGTAGTTGGATTCGTCATGCTTTAGGGCACCGTGAGGTGGGGCCCTTTTTAGAAATTCTTTTGTTGTTTTGACATAACCTGTACATTGGTTGCAGTGTTTTGATCTGTCAAATCATTGTCTGGGTTTGTTTTGAACTTTGTTCCTGTGGCTGTTTTTGTACTAGCTCAGCTGACTGAAAATAGCCTACACAGGAGTTTCTGGGAACAACTATCTGTTTGTCTGACAAATTTGTGACTGGGACTGAGAAACAAGTCTCAGATGTTTGAGTGACTGGAAACATGGTTTCATGTCCAAGTACAATTATTTCTTTTCTAGTTTTGATTACAGGACATGCCATAATAAAACCTGTCTGAATTTTGTGAGAATATGGTTTGCATTTGAGATAAACTCTTTTCATTGGTGGAATAACAACTCTGTTTGATTGTACAGGCCATTGTTCAAAGTCATCACCATTTCAGAATCTGTGAAATCAATATGTGCATTCGTTTCCTTGGAAAAGGGAACACGTAAAATAATTTCTGGTTTTATGGCCAAAGTCAGATGTAATTGGGTCATAAATCTGTATGTCCCTATTCTAACCTTTGGGAATATAGAATATTCAAAGGAAATGGGATTTGTCAGTGAGGCAGTATTAGCTTGAAACACTTTTGGACTGTATTTTTTCAACTTGTTTAGATAGGGGTTTTGTTTCACTACATTTTCACTAATGACAGAGATGTGTGCACCTGTGTCAATTAGGGCAGAGTAGTTTAGTCCACCTATCTGTATGTCAATGGTCCCTTCTTTAATTTGGACTATTAATGGGGTTTTGTCAATAAACTGTCTTTTCAATCTAGTGTTACACCTTTTGAAAACACTAGGGTGAGGTTTTGTTCTGTCACAGATGTTACCCTTACTGTCAGTACTAGTGGGGTTTTCCGATAAATCAATCTTTTGTGTATAACAGTTTTGTTGATTCTCGATTTGTATTTCACTCACTTCACTGTTTTGTTTACACCCTTTAGAGGCTAAAGCCTGGTTTTTGAGGGCCTGTTACTGGGGTCACACTTTGAATTGTGACAATCATGAACAGTATTTACAACAAATTTACCTTGAACCACTCTACAAAACATTTTAGCTAATTTATTTTCCGAAAAAGGCTTATACTTTTTGTGAGATTTTTCAACAGAAACATTTTTGCAAATTTCATTGTCCTCAAAACCATACTTTAAATAAACTTGTGTTTGTTCAAATGATTTGTTTGTCTCATGACCACATTGTTTAAACTGTAACCTGGTCATATGTTTTGAGGAATTGTGTCTCCCAGGCCAGTTTCCTCTTACTGTCCTGGGTTTTTCTAATTTAAATTTTGAGTAGTAGTGGAATTTTGAGGGGAAATCAAAAGGTTGTCTTTTGTTTTTGTCTGGAGAGAATTATTTACTGTTTCTTTTCTGAGAGCACAGTTCCCCTGAATATGACCTGTTTTACCAAATTTAAAACAAACAATATCAGAACGGACTGACCTATTGTTCCTGTATTGTCCCTGGTATGTTTGCTGTTGCTGTCTGTTGTACTGGCGCCCGTTTTCACTGGCTGTGTTGCCTGATACTCTGTTTTTTGCTCGACAGTTCTTTACTAAATGTCCTTGACTCCCACAAAAACTGCACCAAAGTCTCTTGTGTCAATGCGCTGGTTTTGGTCTGTCTCCTTGTCCTTCTGTCATGGGTTGAAGTGAAGATGGCTGGGAAAACTTCATTGCACTCTCATACAAGGTGGCTTTGTTGATGGCTTCCTCTAATGTAGTGGGTTCCTGGGTTAAGGTGTGAGTTCTGCACGGTTGCGAGAGTCCCTTGATAAACTGTTGTAAAATGTCTCTCTCTGATTTACCGGCACATCCTCCCAGTTCAGTGGTTCTGTTGGCAAATTGTTTGACAGTGTCATAAGGTGCTTGGATACTGTTTGAGAATAGTGACTCTGCTGCCCAGTCTATACCATTTGGTCTGTATTTTCTCAGAAACTCTGTGAAAATGTGGTCTGGATCTTGCAGTATTACGGGCGACAATCTCTCAAACCATGTTTTAGCTGCACCTTTTAAACAAAGTTGGAAGGCTGTGGGCCACAAATCTCTTGGCCAGGATGAAATAGTGGCTGCCAGTCTGAAGTCCTTCACAAATCTGCTGGGATTTTCTTGCGGATCTCCTGAGAATTGGGACAGTTTGAAGGGAAGACTGTCTAAGGATATTCTTGACTGGGGAGGGGAATTTGTGTGAACTGAGAGGGAAGGTTGGGGAAGGTGTATGGGAAAGGGTGTTGGTTGGGGAGGGACAGTTGGTTGGGGAGGGATAATTGGTTGGAGAGGGATAATTGGGGGGGTGAAGATTTTGTTGGGGAGCGGTAATTGGATGGTGAATATTTTGTTGGGGGGGTTGTAGGGGACCTGGCTGAGGGAGATTTCCTGGGGCATTCTGCTGGGGTGGGTGTTGATTAAGCTGCTGCTGTTGTAACTGCTGTTGATCTGGCTGTTGCTGTGGTGGTTCATGTTGTTCAGCCTGCAGCTGTTGTGGTTGCTCCTGGTTAGCTGTTATTGTTGTTTTGGATCTGGTTGCAGCTATTGTTGCTGCTGTTCACTTTGCAGTTCTTTAACTAATTGCTGCCATCCTTCTCCTGGTGGGTGTTGAGTTTGCCGAGCCTGATCCATACTTCTCAATTTGGGGAGGATGGGATTATTTGACTGGAGTAGTTCTTGTAGTTCTCTATTTGACATCAAGTCCGGATCTCCACCATGTCCTCCTTCTTTGGCCTTGGTAGGAATGTAGGTTAAACCAGGATTGACCAAGGGGACTCACCAAAATTGTCTTGTATTACACAAGTTAAAAATCAATAATAGAGTTGATGTCTTTATTACAAGAACTATCCCCACTTCCCAATCCCACCATCAGACTACTAGTTCTGAGCTTACATGAGCCTTATATGAACCCCAGGCTCCGCCCAGCCCTAGCGTCCTGAGGCCGTCGTGCATAGCTCCCAATGAAATGAAGCCACATTAAGTTAGCCAAAGAACAGCTGTAGCCAAAGAGAATTTGCCCCGTCGAAAGTAACAACTCAGCAGGCGGTGGTATTGATTTAGTTCAATATCTGTTAATGCCGAATAACACATTTTAGAAGCACGACAAAGTAAACCAAAGTCAACATAATAACACAACTGGGTTCAGGACAAGTTACAAGGAGGCTCTAGCTAGACTGTCGTGATGCACCATTCACACTACAGGCGGTATACCCCCAGATTTCACTTGGCGGCAGTACCACCTCCCAGGATGCCTCATATCCTCCAAGATTGGATGTAGCCATAAAGTATGACGAGCATGACCACTGAAGGGACATTGTGTGTAACCGTCGGAAACATGAAGATGACAGTAAAACGTCTATCCCCATGACACAAACTCTATTTACCTCCACTCACCTTATATAGCCCTCAGATGAACACCTGTTTCCGAAATGAGGATGAGTCGCAACCATGAACCATGCCTTCAGTTGCGGTATGAAATAAAATCTGTGTAAGGTCACTGGAGTGGACGGAGATACAAGTATAAAGTGATGGTGATAGGACAGATTAGGAAAAGAGATGGCGAAATATGGTGAATGACAGTGATAAATTTAGAGATGAAAATTTTAAACATTTAAATTTTCCATAGGACACTCAAGGAATGGATAGTTGGCCACTGTGTCACAAGCTCGCACACAGATGTAAAATGGTAGTTGAAGGACATGCCAATAAACATGGGTTTTACCGCCTGTGTTGTGAAAGAGATATTGGGTAGATCTACATATATGTCTACAGAGAAACACCATTTTATTGCGCTACAACAGCTTACCATGTGGGGCTGAATGCTAACTCGGGAGGCCGCAGGACTGTAGCCAACGACCAAGAAAAATGGACGTTTGGATTTGGCTGAGTCCGTGGTTTAGTATGTACCATAGCAGTGTCGTTTGGTAATTCGTCCTTCTTCTCTCGTTGGCCGCCATACTGGAAAGCATTTGGAATTCCTCTCAGTTTTTTTACTGTTTTCTCAGAATGTGTATTATTGGATGCTCATTTTTTTGCTATTTGCTTCTTTTTATTATATAGACATTTCTGCTATAGTTTGAATTACACAGGATAAGTATTTCCTTGAATATTTGTGTTTTGTGAGTTTTCCGTGTTTCAACTAGGATTTCTTTATTGTAGTAAAAATGTCTACCCACCAAACGAGTGCAAAGCCAAGATAATCTAAATGCCGTCACTTCTGTTTTCCATTCGATTCTCACAATTATTGCTGACTCTTTACCTAAAACTGGACCCAGTAAACAGACTCGGATTCCGACTCGGACTTCTATTCCTACCACTCGGGCATCCGACCACTCGGATGCTCAACCAATGGACACTGAACATTATGGACCTCCACTTCCTCCTCAGTCCACTCAAAGTATCCAGTTCGAGCATGCTTCCAAACACTCAGATGTTGAATCCAACCACTCGGATCATTATTCCAAGTCAGAACAACCTAAAAGGGTGTGTTCAAAAGCTAAAAAACATTCTGACAAAAGGAAGCATAAGGTATGGGCAAAGTATTATTCTCAGTCGTCTTCTTCAGAGGAAGATGAGTCCTCTGCTCCAATTAAAAAGTCTACAAAACCTCAACAAAAGGCTCCTCCAGAGCCTGAACATCATGATAGCACAGGTCCAGTCTTCTACAGGGAGGTAGACATGTCTGACTTCCCTTCACAATATGCTGAGGAAGTGGAAACTTTTAGGCAAATTCTGGATCTCCCTGACCCCAGGGAAACCTTGCCTAGGTCCTCTACCACTGTGCTAGGCATGGACGAAGAGAAAGGCCAAGAGGAGCTTAGGCCAAGAGGCCCTTCTGCTATGCTCCCTTTAAATCCCATTCTAGTTTCTCCGAGGAACAGCAAATCAAAATTAAGCATAGGCGTCGGTACATCAGGAAACAGAAGGCATCGGATCCTTGTAATACTAGCAAGGAAGATGATCTTGACCGACTGGGGGACGATGTGGAGGCGTTTTCTGGCTCTCAAGCAGACCTTGAGGGTGCTGCTGAAAATTTGTTTTCTTTACCTCCCCATCCCCAACCCCTACATTTTGAATCTTTATCATTAAAGACTCCACAAACTGTCCCACCCACCCCAGGTACTGCATTGCAGAACTTAGGCCAAGAGGCCCTTCTGCTATGCTCCCTTTAAATCCCATTCTCAAAGATGCCTTTGAGAAGTTTGAACAAGATTTCTTGGCCTCAAATTTACCTGAGGGTAAATAAATAAAACCCCCGTCTTCAACAGCCAAATACTACAAGGTAGGACAACCTTGTTTTGAACTAAAATCTGTATTTCCCCAAAGCCCTCTGGGGCCCCTGTGGGCAAGGTCCCCCTACAAGTTCTTAAAGAACTTGAGCATCAAGCTAGGCAGAATCTATCTACCATCAATTTTACAGCTCCTTTCGCTAGGACTGCCTCCTCCTGTAACACTGTTGTGGAGAAGTGTCAGCACAGTATCAAGGCTACCTTCAAAAGGGTCAAGAGCCAAATTCAAAAGGGTGCCAATCCCGAAAGAACTGTCAGACGTGGTTATGATATTGCCTGTGATTATTTTGAAATCATGAATAAGAGAATTCTTATTCAACAGAGAGCCTTAGCCTGCCTCGGCAAATCTGTAGCCCACGTACTCCAGAGGGAGCTGTATACTATGGGTAACACTGACCTACTGAGACGAGAGGCCAAAATGACCCTTCTTCAACCACATCTAGGGGACTCGAGACGTCAAGAATTGAGGAACTGGCCCTTCTGGCCTTCTCCTCTCTTCAAGTCTCAATTAGTGAAGGATGGAGAGGACTTCCTCCTTAAAAAAGGCACCCCAAGGACTCTCAGGGTTTTGGACCCTATCAAAACAAGCCCTTTCATGGTCCCTACCACAATAAGAAAACAGGCTCCTACAGGAAACGCCCCTATGAGGGCAATTCCTCTCAAAGCAGTAACCAATCGTTTTCCTCAGGTAGGGGGAAATCAAACTCAAGAGGCTTCAGGGGTCGTTTTCGACCCCACTCAAGGGAATCAGGGCATGGAAACCCCTCCTCCCAATGACTCCTTTCAAGCCTCCCTCAGTCCACCAGTAGGACGTCGCCTCCATTCTTTCAGAAGAGACTGGCGCACAAACAAATGTTCAAACAACGTGTTAAACATGATCACCAATGGCTACGATCTTCCATTCATCTCAAAACCAAATTTAGTCAGAGCCCCACTGATTCGATCAGGTTATAAAGCCCTTCAAAAAGAACTAGCTCTGAGCTCTTGTATCCAGTCTCTTCTGTCAAAGAACACAATAGAAAGGGTGGAAAATGTAAAATCTCTCGGGTTTTACAGTTGCCTTTTTCTTGTACCCAAGCCTCACCAAAGGTGGAGGCCAATAATAGACCTAAGCAGGCTCAACACCTTCCTACTTGTAGAAAGGTTCAAAATGGAAACACCAGAGTCCATCAGGGCCTCCCTGGTTCCAGGGGAATGGGTGTCATCGATAGACCTATCAGACGCCTACCTTCACATCCCCATCCACCCAAACTCAAGGAAGTACCTAAGGTTTTGCCACAGGTTGCAAATGTTTCAGTTCACTTCCCTTCCCTTTGGCCCCTCAGGTCTTTACAATGATTGTAAAAGAGGTGAAGCTGATGGCCCTGTAAAGGGAAATCAGACTTCAACAGTACCTGGACGACTGACTGATCAGGGCCCAGTCTCAGGAAGAAACACAAATAAACACTCAGACAGTGGTGGACCTAACTCAGTCCTTAGGGTGGATAATAAATCAGGAGGAGTCTAAAACCTACTCAAGTGTTTTCGCTTGTGGGCTACGAATACCATCTAGATTCAGCCCTTGTAAAGCCCACTCAAGAGAGATGGCTCAAACTTCAGGATTTGATCCTACGACTCAAGTCAAAACATGTTTTGACTGCAAGATGTTTGATGTCGCTAATTGGGTTGCTTGCCTCAATGGAGAAAATGGTCCCAGAGGGATGCCTTTACATGAGGCCCTTTCAGTTTCACCTCAAGGAGCACTGGAGATTTCCTCAGTCGTTGGACAGTCTCCTTCCTTGGACAGAAACCATTTCAGCACACCTAGAATGGTGGAAGATTCAGACCTTAACAGGTTACTCTCCAGTTTTCACAGGGATTGTCCAAAAAGTTCCAGGAATCTTCCTAAGTGGAACCTTTCTGTTGTTCTCAATGAGCTCACAAAAGCACCTTTTGAGCCTATGAAAGACACAGACCTCAAACATCTTACTCTCAAAACTGCTTTCTTGCTAGCTTTGGCCTCCAGCAAGCGCTGCAGCGAAATCCATGCCTGGGTTGCAAACAAAGTATCTAATCTAGGCCAATGGGAAAAGGTTGCTTTGTTCCCCTCTTCAGATTTCATAGCCAAAAACCAACTAGCAAGAGAAGGTTCACAAAGTGTGTCTCCGGTGCCTATTCCTGCTCTAACTACTATTGTAGATAGACAATTCAAAGAAGAAAGGACCTTGTGTCCGGTACGGGCCCTGAGGTACTATTTGGATCGAACCAAAGCCCTAAGAGGGCTCCTGATCCCTTCTCTTTATCTAGACCTAGACCTTTCCCCTCAGCATACTCATCTTCGGGAAGAAAAGAAGGGGGCACACCCGCTGCAGCCAAGTCTTCAGGAGACTATCCCAGGGTCTAGGTATTTGTTACCTCTTCAGATGTTTATGGTAAGGTCTCTTATTTATACTATTTTTAACTGTATAATGTATTTAGTGTTTATCAGTGTACCATAATCTCATATTTAGGGTGGCAAAATTGATGAGATTCAAGCCTAGGGCTGTATTCTGGCAGTGATGCCCTTGGGGGCTATTGTCTTGAGTGAACACAGCTGCACTCTCTTCTCTCAAAACATCCAGACAGTATCCGTACTGTCATTCATTAAATTTTGGTTTTTGACTACCGACAGACCCGACCTTTAGAACTGAGGCTCTGTAACTGGGACTCAGACTGGTAATTTGGCAATACTTTGGTATATTTTTAATTCTAAATTCAAGAAAAATGGACAAAATACTTCCAGTCTCAGCTGTAATCCCGCCACCGGGCGGTTAAATTCAGTATTCAGTCCCACATGGTAAGCTATTGTAGCACAATAAAATTGAAAATTTTAATTACTTAAATGTACCTTTTATAAGCTACAAGCTTACCATGTGGGACTGAAAAAAGTCCCACCCTGCCTGCCCGCTGTATTACAGCTGAGGAGCTACGGGCTAAATTTACCATGAAAGAAGGACGAATTACCAAATGACACTGCTATGGTACATACTAAACCACAGACTCAGCCAAATCTAAACGTCCATTATTCTTGGTCGTTGGCTGGAGTCCTGTGGCCTCCTGAGTTAGCATTCAGTCCCACATGGTAAGCTTGTAGCTTATAAAAGCTACATTTAAGTAATTAAAATTTTCAATTTAGTGTGGTTGTCATGTTTTTTGTGTAATTTTAAATTTGATCGGTGTATGAGCAGTATATATTTCTAAATCATTTACATATTTCTGATAAGACCTCCCACAGTTAATCTGGCTATCTAAATATCTGGAATATTTGTGACTTATAAATATAACTATTCCTCACTATTTATTTTGTCCATAAGTAATTGACTTTTTATTTTTGTTATAACTAAATGTGCAAATAAAAGTGAATATTGGCAGTCACACATAATCATGTCAATAATAATTCTAACATGACACGCTTGTGTCCACGATTCTGATTGGTTAATCGCCATTGTAAAACTGAGCATAACCTCACGTTCAGTAAAATGAATGGGTGGGCGATAATCACACTTCACTTTTTAAAAGTCAAATTACAAAGAAAATGCACTACAAATCTTCATGAAAACAGTAAGAAGACAAGGAAAATGTGAAAGGCCACGTTAGAACCAGAATAACACACTCCTAGCGTGGGGTTATGAATAGTCTTACACTCACAGCTCATCAGAATCACTCAAGCTTCGCCTTCATGTTACTAATTTCGCCGTTCGCTGTAAAACCCTGCATAACCCCACTCTAGTCGTGTGTTATTCCTTCATTAAATCCCATTGTTTTGTTTCCTGTCTTTCAGGACCCGGGGGAATGAGCTCCCTAATGTACTGCTGTTTGGAAACGTGTCTTAAAGTATAGCACCATGTATAATAGTGTACATTCGGCTTCTATCTGGATCTCTGACAAAAGTTATCTCGGACATTATCGAAAATTTATTTGGATATAACCCTTAACCTGATCATTTTTGGTCCAAAGAGCTTTTCAGGGTAGGTTACATAATTTTATAAGGTTGCTTTTAATTTTTTTTATCGATAGAGACAGATGGTTCATCCAGTGTTATGCACTTTTCAAACTTGTTTGGTGTGCTCTGTTAACCAGAGATGGTCTAAGATCGGGTAGGTGTGAACCTACTATTAGTACTTTCTTAATATCAGCAACATTTATTAAGTTTCTTGTCAATGACTCGATTATTATTATTAGTAGTAGTAGTAGCAGCAGTAGTAGTAGTAGCAGTAGTAGAAGTAGTAGTTGTAGAACTTTTACAGTGCTTATTTCCATGATAGATCTGCTGTCGATATTGAAACAGGGTGATTTCAGCCTTTTACTGATTTAACAGGGATAAGTTACTGTTTAACCGATGGCTTTGTTTGGAACATTTGGAAAGAATATACCTCTCAGTGAGTGTTACAAAACTGAAAGAAAAACCTCACTGGAGAATGTGACTGCCTTAATTACAAGAATTATATGAGAATTTAGAGGGTGCATTTAAACCACAACTCAGTCCCAGACCTTTAGACAGTACCAATTGACAGGAGAAATTGTGTGGATTTAAGAGCTTTTGTAAATCTGGCCCTTTCAATGTCTTTTAACTTCCAGAAAAACGGAAAACTGTGCATATTACATGTTATTGGCCACTGAGAGAAATAAGACTGGGTGATCTGGGTGGAACAACAGAACACTCCCTTCAACTTCATGTCTCCAGAAAACCATCCTGATCTTTTCCAAAATGAAAATTTAGAATTTTTCTTGTATCCAGAATATGATCTGGATCTTTTTCAAAAATTTAATCATTTCTCCCTTTGCTCCCTGTCAACTAGATCTGTTAATTACTTTTGGAGTAATAAAAAATAAACAGAAAGAAAGCAGACGAACGAATGCACTCCAAAACATTATCTCCTGGTGGAGGTAACAGCATGTCTTAGTGACAGGAACAAGCGTATTGCCCTACATTACAAAATGCAACTACTGCATAAAATAAATTGCAATGTCATGATAACTGCTAATTAAGTTGTCTTACAAGCATGTCGTATAAGAAGCTTTTTGGTTGTGTAAGAGAAAACTCAAGGTCATTCCACTTGTGCAATTGATCAGATTGTCCTAGTTTCTGGTATCTCTGAAAGGTTTGGTTAGTCTGTTCTTAGTGTTATATATATATTGTATGCATATCCACTCTGAAAATGTAGTGGTTTGAATTAAGTATTATTTTTGCGCTTAACCTCCATTATACGACACACTCAAAAGCATTAGAGAGAAGGAAAATGTTAGAATCCACAGACATAGCAGTCTGGTACAAGAGACATCGGGGAGACACCCAGTTACCCAGTGGAAAACTGGTAATAAGGATTGGCATCTAAATCACTTGACTTTCAGTACATAGGTAGGGATTTAGTGGTGTTATATCCTGATAACCCCGTTCTTGTTGATAGATCAAAAACTTTATCCAGAGAATTGCATATTAATTGTCAAATCAGTACACTGTATAAATGGAATCTTTTGAACGAGCAGATTTATTTATTTTACTTATCACAAGATGGAACTAATAGACCGAAGTACTAATTGCACAAGGATATTTCTGCATGCATAACTCAAAAAGTGCATTCAGATTGGTGACATATTTTGACACAAGACGGGGACTTACGCTGATTGTACTGATAGAAAAACTACAGAACCTTTGGTATCTTATGCCCCAATCACATTACAGGTACATCCCATATACTCCGAGATTTGGTGTATCCATTCACATTACAAGCAGCATGTCCAATGGTAGTACACATTAGTCAAAATATTCCAGTCCTTCAACTATCGTCTGACGTCTCTATGCAAGTCTTTGAAACAGTGGTGAAACATCCAGTTCCTCCACTCAGCTTACGTCGCCAGATTACACCAAAGCACAACTGAGTCACAACCTTATATACACCTTGGACCACATCTTAAGTTATTGTTTCAAAAAAAATTCATCTGCACATGCTTACGATGAGCTCACATACAGACATCAGACGGTAGTTGGACTGGGGGCGTTTGACCAATGCGTACTACCACGGGACGTACCACCTGTAATGTGATTGGATTAATTCTGTCCTATTTTCATTATTCATTTTTTGGAGTAATCGGAAACACAGACAAACCTATCCAGAAACATAATCACTTGTTGGAAGTTATGATACGCTTTTGAAAGTAAATAAAGGACAATATATGTATATATAATGGCTTATATTCATAAGTTTAAGTTTATTTATTGTTGAAATATTCAGACAAAACAGGACAATGTGTCTCAATATCCTTGGGTGGGTTGAATTGGGGGTATTACTGTATACAGAGAATTCCTGCCACTATTAAACAGTTGAAAACATATCTTTTCAGATTAGCCTATCCTCCACCATAGCCTATCTCCCTTATCGGACGCCAATATGGATACTGACCTCTGTTTTGGAACTGGGCTATCCCTTTTTGGACATCAGAGCCTTAGAGGTTGCTTACATAATTTTTGGTGCTTTACAAGTGTTTCTTACTTTATTTTTACTATTTTACACAAGGGCTTGTAGGTATGATGTCTCTGCACCTTGAAAGAGATATTACAGGTTAAGTCTGTATCCACAAAAGATTGCAGCACAAAATTTCCTGTTTGTTACTTAATAGTTTTTTAAAACTTAATCACAAGCCAGATGACACAAGTTGAAACATCTTCAGTTGAATGCACAACAAATATTGTAGGAAAAAGGGTGAACCCATGAATTTGTGACTAGATTTAAGAAGTAATGTCACAGTAGAACTGCAATAACGTCGCAATGATCTAAACTGTTCCATATTTTATAATGATCAAAGAGGCTCTGAAGATAGATAATAATTTTTCCAAAGTTAAAGATAGGGTTTTACTTCCCATCCAACAACCAGGCTCATATTAGGACAAGCCCACAGCTTTTGATTATCTCATAAATATCAGTGTTATCAACCTTGCTTGTGACAAATTTCATAGTTAATATTCATGTGTTAATTTAAAATTCAAAAAACCATAAACACTATTTCTGTATTATAGTGTAACAACATTTGTCTTATCCTCTGTTTAATCATAAAAATTAAATCTAATCTAATTAATATTTTATTGTTATGGCCAAGTCACACCATGCCATACAGTCATATCTGTGGGTATTTGTTTTCCACTTCACTACCACGTCCTTATGCCTCTGAAAAAAGATCATAACTGGATAGTACATTTCAAAGAATGAGCCTCCAACCTACCCAAATGTGAACCTCAATGAAGGCATCCCACTAAAATATAAATGATGATGTCCTACCCAAATGTGAACCCCAATGATTGATTTATCTTGGTTTTAACCTTGCTTTCAATACATTGTACAGGTCATATCACGACGGGTAGTTGTTGGAAGGGCAGAGGACACCAGTACATACAGTTAAGGTTCTGTAAACTGCTGACCAACGGCAAGCAACTACCAGCTTCCCCACCTGAGGTCGGGCTGGAAACTGAACCTGATCTCAGAGGTGAGAGGCAAGAGTGTTACCACTCTGCCACCATGGCCCCTGTGAACCCCAATGTAGGCACATCCCACCAAAATGTGACTAAGGATGTCCTACTCAAATGTAAACCCCAATGAAGGCATCCCACCAAAATATAACTGAGGCTGTCCTAACTAAACATGAACCCCAATGAAGGCATCCCACCAAAATATGAATCAGACAAAACCACAACTAAAAGTCACTTCGATTGTTTGTAACTCCAGTAAGGAAATGTGGTAACTATATGTATTATGTAGTTGAAGAATGTATACTAATTTAATAACTGTCAAAAAATAAAGGGTCATTTTTACTGAGTATAGAGCTTTTCTCATAAAACACATGATCCAAGTTAAGCTTGTCAAATTTGGCACGAGATTTGAGACAAAAACAGACAAAAAAGAAAATATCATTCATTTTTTAATAAACCCCAAAACCTAAATACCAAAGGTGACAGAATATACAATAAAAAGCTGAACTGATGAATAAGCAGATTTTTTTTTCCATTTCAGTTATTTACAGCCAGGGCCAGGTCACCTACATAAATTAGGATCTAATTTTTAATGATCAATAATCCGGTGAGGAATCCACAAATTCAGCAATTTGATTTGCAGTCCACTGAGCATTCACAGACAAATATCTTTCACATATTACATGTATTACAGGATTATTACAGTAACTTGTCCCTGTTTACATTGACATAAAGTGACATATCTATGCAACACTTGTATTAGTTTATCCCTTTCAAGAATTTGATCCTTTTGATCACCCACACTGGGGGTGTTACAGTTATATATATATAGCCTTGTATTTACAATAATAGGTCACTGTATCGTGTTCAGTTTATTGCCGGTGTTCTGGGGCCAATTTTAGAAATGGGATCACTTTGCAATGGCAACTGTATGTAACTTTTTAAGCGTGAGCTCTAGCAAGACTCACGTCTCTAGAGATTTTAATAATTTCTCCTTTTTTTCTTTTTTTTTTTTGGTCTCTGTACCTTCATGAATTGTGGTGTAGCATGACGAGTACCTGTCTCATCACTGATGTTAAGCAGCAATGGCCTACGTTAGTACTTGGATTGGTGTTCCATCAGAATAGTTAGGATAAAAGGTCAATTAAGATATTCACAGCTGAGTTTATTTGACATCTGCAACAGCATTTTAAATTGGTGTCATTTCTTTCAAAATTGATATATGCTGAATATTTTGTTTAATTATTCCAAAGAAGTATGCCATTGTAAAAGGGTGCAGCTTCTCAAATGTTCAAATGTTATTTTAGCAGTTTTTTTTTCACAAAACCAATATAAACTACTGTTTGTCATAATTATTACTAATTGCATTCTTATATTTTACCCAATGTTTGTGTGTTCTTCTTCCATAATTTCGAACAACTAGAATATAACATAGTTTATTTACCCGTTTTATACAAATTGGTGTAGATTTTTTTTTTTCAAAAGAAGAAATGATGGCACAAGTATAGCTTTTAAATAAGTTTGCCACATAAAAATACAAGCTTATTAACCTTTTGGATGGCTTTTTAATATAATAAAAACTTTTGTTGTCATCAATGACTTAAATCGGCACATGATCACTCACCTTTTTGTTCAGAAAAATACATTCTGCGAGCAGTCCTACAGAAATCATTATCAACTTCTCTTCATACTGGTTTGTTGTGCTAAGCAAATAACAAGGTTAATTGATCCAAGTCTTTGATATCCTGGGCAAAAAAAAAATATACATAATTTTAAAACAAATGAAACTCAAGTGTTGCTACATTCACAAGTGGATCACAAGATCTTAATTAGTGTTTGTTTCATGTATCTGTCCCTGTGGCTTAGTACGTCACGTATTTGTCTTGGAACCCAGAGCACCTAGGTTCAATCCATTGCAGAAGCAAATACCTTGTGGCTCGGACAGCCTCTGTCATGGGTCCTATCCCCTACCCTTGGCAAACTGAACAGTGGCCATTGCTGAGCATCTTTCAGTGAGGGGAATGTGAGTGACGATAGAGATTGGACTGTACTTGTTCAGTCAGAATGAGTCAAATAGTGCTTTGAGTCTTACAGTAACTGAGATATTGTGCCGAGTATAAAAATGCAATGGATTCTACTTGACAGAAATGAAAATTGTAAATACGGCCAACTAATTTATAAAAAAAAATTCGTCATTTTCACTTTCAATTAAATATATAACAGAAGCCTTACTCTTGAATAATCTTCCTATCATTGTTTTCATAAAGAGTTCATAGATATGGAATTGTTTTTATTCTCTACTTCGACTTTTTATAACGTGTGCTTGTGAGAAATTTTCTACGTTTTAATAATTCAGTAAAAGATGTGTCAGTAGCAATGGTCTTTGGGCATTAAAAACAAAGTTTTTAACTAATCTGTGTGAATAGTAAAATTAATTCCTAGTAAATTTATAAATATTTTTTAATCTCGGTGGAAACTGACCACTTGTGATAATTTATTCGAATGTTTTCTTGAAATTTAAAAATTAATGGAAAATTGTTTCAGTACAAGTTTAATTGAGAAAGTATTTGTGTTTGGATACAAAATAATAAAAAAATATTACTTGTGTATCAGTTTATTATTAAGGGGAACTAACTGGAGTGCAAGTCAGGAAGCACACGTACGTCCCACATCTGAGGCTGTGGGTTCAAGTCTCAGCTCTGATCTTTGGTGAGAAAGTCAACAGCCTCTTACCCAAGCCCAATGGTTTTCAGTGCTGAATGTTGATCAATCAGTATGCAATGTATTCCTCCATCTCTTAAACTACCCAACGTGATATAACCTATGAAACGTGTCAGAAGCATGTGTTAACCCTAGTCAACTGAGACGGTACAAGCAAGAATGTGAATATTAAATGTGATAACTTCAAGTGTACAAAGTATTCACGCATCTTGTGTCTGTTACCAACTAGGTCTTAAACACATTTGAAGCAGTATCAAAGCACACAGAGGAAGATGGTTCCATAGATAGAAATATTAGGCATTTAATGCATGTAAGACACGTCAACCATACAATACTCTGTGTTAGCTGACTTTGACAATGTTTTGTGTGTACTATACATTGTTTCTGTGTAATGGGTGTAAATAAATAAAGGCACAACAATGAAATAAATAATAAAAAATTGTGTCAAGTAGTTATTGTGTTATAAATTTATACAGAATCCAATGGGACCTGTGTAGAAATTAATCTCTGTACTGGGGTATACGCCTGCACAAGCTATGTCATCTTTTAATACACTAGAGTCAATCTTAGTAATATATATACATAAGAGTGTCTTCCATAAACTCCTGTGTAAAATAGCAATAACAGTAACAATTCATTCTTCTAAAGTATGCTATTATCTAGTAAAACACACTGATTTCTCTAAACAAGAAACTGTTCTAACCCCCCACACCAACCCACCTTTCATAACGTCAGACTGTCACTAATTCGGTGATCTTTGTCCTGAAATATATCAAATAAACACTCAAGCCTCATTGTAAATCCATTTAAGGGTTTATCTTAGCAGATTATCCCCATACACCAATCACCACCACTCAATATCTGTCTTATTAATGTACAGCTAGAATTTATTTATTGTGTAAGAAAAGCAATTGTCAACAAATTACTGTTGCCCCTTATGACATTGATCTGAAAATGCTTTGCTAACAATTTAAGGTGCGGTGAAAATATTTGATGAAATAAAGTGATACAATAAGTATAATTGTACACAAACTGGAACTAGTTTATAATTAAGCAATATTTTATATCTTATATTTCTATTTATTGTGGAGAACACCAATGCAACACAATTGAGTTAAGTATATAAACACATACATCAGAGCTTATATTAAGGTTTCCTCTTAGTTTATCTGTCATCATATATTTCTGACTTTCGTATACTGTCCAAACTTTGATTTTTTACTGTTTTCATGTATAACACTAAAAACATTCAGGGTTCTACTGAATGCCCCCCAAAAATTTCTGAGGTTTCAATAGGTTTCAGTATAATATAAGATTCATTCCCCTTGTCACAATAACAATAATAATATGCTACTGATTAACTTAAGTTATGGTTCAACATTAAATGCAAAAGGTCTGCAAAATGCGCAGTTGGCAAGTTGGCTTAGCCAGTAAGCCTCTTTAGAAAGAGCTTTAATCCTTTGGCATTGCCCACACTTTTCCCCCACCATATCTCTGCAGGTCTGATCCCCTGGTCTCTCAGAACAACGACGATAGGTGACCAGGACAGGACACCTATCAGATATAGGGATATAGAGGGACTGAAACACACAGAAAGAGACATAGAGTTCTCTTCTTTTTACCTAATTTCTTCAAACTTGCGTATGTTCACGTAATATGCAAGAGAGGAGAAGAAATGACTTTTACAATGTGTTGAGTTGGGTGTTGTTCCTCTTGCTTTTGGCGGAACGTCAAGGAGCCCGCGCGGAGACCGCAGAGTGTGACTTGAGCGGTGGCGGGGCCTTCACGGTGCTAAATGGCGAGAGATGTCTCATTCCAGCTGGTGTGTACAGCTTAGATGGAGCTGTGACTATCCGAGATGGAGGAATTGTGGAAATGGGAGTGGATGGAACCCAGGACCCCCCAATAGGAGTGGAACTGACCTGCCATGCCTTCACAGTAGAGGCTGGTGGTCAGGTACTTCTAAATGGGATAGCGTCCTACCTGCATACTGACACGCAGATTAGCGGGGCCGGAGGTTAGTACATAAATAGTACTAGAGAGGTTTTGTGTTACGTTTTGGCTATCAAAACTGACTTACGTCATCAATTGATGTGTATCAGGTGATTTTTAGCGGGGTTTTTTGGAGTTTAATTACATTACGTTTTATACGTAAGAGGGTGACTTCCTTACGTTCACTAACCCCTATCTATTTTATTTAAAAAACTACACGGATGGTCACTAAGATAAACGGACATAGAAATCACCGGTATTCAGATTTTTTTCATATCTAATTGGTACAAAGAGAAATATAACACAAACCAAATACCAAATGTCATGATTAGCTTAATTAGTTTCAGTTTGTTTTCTTATTACGTTTGTGTGCATGATTTTGTTGTTTACATCATTTAAATTTGAGTAATTCTGAAGACCGTAATTGTCTCTATGACCGTTTACCTCTGTAACCACCTGTGTACATGCTGCAGATAAATATATCACAGCTCCATATGCAGATAAATATATACACCACATTTTGGTTATGTGTGGGTTCGTTATATTTTTCCATGTAAATACGAGATATTTACAAAGCATGCTTCTTTTCGCTGTACATTAACTTCATTAACCTGCATTCCTTTATATGGACGTATGACTAAACTCTCATATAGCAAACGTATCCAGTTGAAACGTACCTTTAAAACGGTGTACTCAACCTCTTTAGTGTAGTTACAAGAATGAGAGGTTTAGTGTTACGTTTTTGGCTACTAAAACGTAAACTTATTTACGTCAGCAGTAGATGTGTATCAGGTGATATTTAGCGTTTTAGGGGTCATATTAGGGTTTAGCAATACGTCAATATAAAGGAATGAAGGTCAACGTAGTTTCTTTGATGTACTACTGGCTTGTAAATATGCCTCTTGTATGTATATGGTAAAATATTGTGAACTGAAACTTTACTAAAATATGCTGTACATATGTATCTGCCTGTGGGGCTGCAACATATTTATTTGTATCATGTAGTTTTTAATAAAATAGATAGGGGTGAATGAACGTAAGAAAGCCATTCTTTACGTATATATAAAACGTACGGTAATAAACTCCAAAAACACTAAAAGTCACCTGATACACATCTGCTGCTGACGTAAATAAGTTTGCGTTTACGGTTTGATAGCCAAAACGTATCACTAAACCTCTCTAATTATGTTTGATACGCAACGAGTGATTTCCTTACGTTCACTCACCCCTATCTATTTTATTTAAAAACTACCTGCTACAAATAAATATATATCACAGCCACATATGCAGATAAATATGTACACCACAGTGTTAGTTCGCTATATTTTGCCATATAAATACGAGAGGCATATTTACAAAGCATGCTTCTTTTGTTGTTCACCAAAGAAAAAATGTGTGCCTGCATTCCTTTATATGGACGTATTGCTAAACCCTAAAATGACAAATGCATCCACTTCAAACATAACGTATCTCTTGGGGAAAATATTTTACGTTAGGTGGCTGTCAAACGCATTACTAAACCTCTCTTTGAGCACAGTATGAGGCTCGCATTTCTAGACATGGCTCAGAGGTCAGTTTTCTGTCTCCCGACTTAAGAGGCGAATATACCTGTCCGATTTTGTTTCCGAATCCGTCATCCGACGTCCGAATCCGTCATCCGAAAAAATTGAAAACCAAAGAAATGGTGAGGCTGTATACACCTGGCCGATTTTATATCCGAATCGGCGGCCGTTTTTTAAAATTCGGACAGGGAGCGATTTTTTCGGATGACGGATGGCTCTGTGACGTCAATATTCATTGATTGAGGTACAAATATGGTTTAAAATTATGTTATGAATGACAAAGAAACAGTGCAAGTGATCATAATTTTCTGGTTAAGTTCCAAATATATGCTATAATTAATTAAGAAACTTGAAAAAGTGTTTCTATTTGGTTAAATAAAAATAAAATCCCAGCTTATTTCAGGAAAGAAATTTTTGGGCAAAAAGAGGAATTGTACAAAAAACATGAATTATACACTCGTCTAGTACACTACTCGTATTTCTAATTGCTTTGCACCTCGCTCATGTAGACTAAAAGTTCAGCCTTGTTTATTTATCTGCAACATGCTGTATTTGTCCTAAATTAGGAGGCGTATATCTCTTTTGTATTTACCGCGGTGCCCCTTAGTATGCTTAATTAGTATTACAAATTTATTCACAAGTGGCACATTGTCATCAATATGTCTGAAATTATGTTACCTAGAAATCTGTTATACACACCATAAGAAAGGTATTTTTACAGAGCTTCGACTCGTTTTTTTTTTGCATTAAAATTTAGACAGAAATGGCAGAGAAATTACATGTTAAAAACTTGAAGGTTTTTATTTACAAGTGTCCTTGTATATCACACGCCTTTTGGCATTATTGCTTTAAATATGGACTTATTATAATTATTTTACTACAAAATGGTGGATGATAAAAAGTAAAAACATCCCTCATTAGACATAAAAAAACTCATCTCCTGTGATCTTGTCGTTGTTGTTGTATTACTATCTATCTATAGGTTCAGATTTATGTAAATAAATATAAAATATATGCAATATCTATTGTAATAGATTTGTTGTAAGCTATAGAGAAGTATAAGTTAAAGTTGTGTGTTCGGTAGAAAAAAGGGTTACAGACATTACAATTTCTGAGATAGTGTTCGATTAAAGCGTATGAGAGACGAAATCAGAGAGTATGAGAAAATACGTCTATGATTGCTGCAATTACGTACGGTACCTCTACGACTAAGAAGACAATAAGATGGCGGGATACAAAGCCGCAATACAGTTGGGGAATTGTGATATTACATGCCAACAGTTACATGTCCATCATTTCATAAGGTAATGGAATCAACGCGTTATGGATTTTACACCGAAAATGTTATTTGTTTATGATTTGATGAATTTTGTGAATATCACTGTTTATGGATTGATGAATTTATGTAGTATTGAGGGCTTCTTTTCTTAAGAAATGCTCTTTGCGACCTCTCTGTTCTGTAGTCTGTAGCTACGTCGTCACTGAAATATACTATTTTCATCTCACGTTTTCAGAGTTTCCTAAAGATCAAAGAAAATGTTAAAACCAGCACATTTAGGCATGTGTTTTCAAAGATTGTCGTTATACGGTATTTCTGGAAATGTTCTTACTTTAGCTAGGTTTATACACAGAATACGCACATTAAAATTTCAGATTTCTCACGCAGCCAACTATACCAGACCACCATTACAGCCAACATCAAAGGTTTTTCCGTAAATCTTCAAACGGATGATATTGGAACAGATCCTAGACTTACAAATATAAAACCACAAATAAACACTCTTTATCAGATATAAATAAAAGATAAACAAACTTGTGAAATTAAATACTGGTAAGCAGAATATGTGTTGTGAATATTAAATGGAAACTGCTAAGGTTAGCCATAACTTGTGTAAAAAAAAAACTAACATTTTTTTCCCCGAGCACTATCTATATAGACCGACATAAACTGATGACGTAACGTTTTGTTTATTTACCTTAAAGTTTGCAGGACAAGAAAACGTTCTGCACAGCATCAAAACCATTTTCTAAGTAAAATCCATGATGATGTATATCTTGCGCTTGTGTCAATATTAATTTTACTCCAAAGAAATGAATTTTAGCACTCCTAGATGACACCCCTCCACCTAGGTCTCAAATATATTATCCCCATATTACAGTTTCACCCCAATCCAAAAATGTAATCACATCTTCCATTGATCAGGCCCAACCTACATAAACATTTTACCAATGCTTTCATTAGTTTTGAGTCATCACGAACACCAACTGACAAATGAATACACCCCAAATTATAAGCTCATTGGGAGACGTAAAAACACCCAAAACATACACACATGTCGGCTTGCTAACCGTGACTCGACTTCACCGAGTGTGTGGAGTCACTCTTAGCTCCAACCACTGTAAATGGAAGTATTCCTAAAATAGCAAACTAACAAATATTTAACGACAGTGCTACGGCACTTTTACTAAAGAATTCAGCGAGTAAATGGAAGGATTCTTTGAGTAGTCGTTTACACTGCGAGTGGTTGTTACGGTGGTGTTAAAGATTCCCTCCAGATCATAAATGTTAATTGAAATCATTTGAAACTGATGATCTACTAAAATGCCTCTGACAAATGATTTTTAGAGATGACTTTAATGTTATAAATGGTGATCTTAAGTAAGTGTAAAGATTTTATTTCTGTTCTATAGGTGGGAGTTTAAGGTGACGTTAATGTAGGAATCTTTAGCTATACAGGTTGTCTGCGGTACATTCATGACATTGTATTTTTCATAATATTATTACTTCAATTTGATTTGGGGTTAAAGTCTATACAAGTACATTATTAAATAATTTTAAATAATTTTTTTTCTAAGTCACCAATAACAGTACTTTTATAGAGTAATTATTAATTACAGCCCTCTCAACTATCTGTCACAATATAACCAATAAGATAATATACATAACATAAAACACTGAATAAATAAATAAAATTGGCATGTATATATTGTAAAATAACCATATTGCATGCCATCCACAGCTAAAGAAAACTAAATATTTCAATTTTCTTTTGCATGTAATAGCTTCCTAAATCTGTTGATAATATTTTTATGGTTAAATCCAGATTTTTAGAATTATTTTAGAGCTATTTATGTTATGTATATTTGATCAATAAACATTTTTCTAAATTTACGCTCATTGCAAATCAAAAATTTATTAACAAGATTATTTACAGAAAGCAAAGATTTTCAACAGCATGAAAATGGATTATAATATTTATAACTTGCAGTCAAGAAATCAATATAATTTTTGCTCAAAAAAGAGTTTGAGGTCCTCTTACTATTTGTATGATAGTCTAAAATTAGCTACACCCTGATTTTAAATATACTATTGCATATAACTTAAGATATTGCCCCATAAGGCCAAATTATGTAATAAAATTCTGTTATAACTGGAAGTAGAAGTTAATGTAGGTCAGTAAAATAAAGCATAATTTTGGTTTGATACTGTAAATATTATTATTGATTATTTAAAAGAATGTGGTCTATTCTATAATTTTCAGAAACCAAAATTATTATGTTTTATATTAAATTGTGATATTTTTTGAGTCACGTTGTTGCTATTCATGTATATAACCTTTATTGTAATTTTCATGAAGCTTTTTTGTGTGTTTTATTTATTATTGCTGACGTTTCTGTATATAATGCTTGGTTGTTATATATTATAAATCGAATACCAAAAATTAATAAATAAATAAATCTAAATAAATAATAAAATAATATTAGTAATTTTTAAATCCTATAAAGCATTTGGTAAGTGTATGGTTGTATAGGTACATAGAATCGAAATAATTTTTTATTATTATTATTATTAAAACATATTTAATATTATTTTTATTCATTATTTTTGGTATATTTATGCATTATCATTGGTTTTTGCAGCTTTGTAGCAAATTATAATGAATTTTCGTGACAGATGTATGTAAATTTCAATTCATAAAATTATTTTACTTTGATAAAATTATTTGTTACAATCTCCAAAGCAATTATACAGGTTTAGTAGCTTGAAATATCCACGGATGACAATATTTAAAAATCGTAAAATAACTACTGATTTAAAAACTCCATTTTCGCCCACCTTAGAAGACTTGAAACAACACTTTAAGTAATATTTTCCTCGTGAAAAATCACTAGTATATAGATCCATATGTATATCAGTTATAAAAATTAAGAAGGGTGTGTGTTATGACAGAAAATATTTATTTTTGAGCATTTTTCATGATATGGAAATCACTTCCTTGTTGAAAAGTAGTTCTTTGTTTACTCCCAGCATTCCTCGCGGTTTCTGTGAGGGTTTGTTTTCGAGGAAAAGCAATCCCGCGTGAGGATGAATTGAAATGTCTCAATTATTGTAAAGTTTAGGTAAATTATACATAACCTTACTCTACAACACTTTAATAACTTTGTTTTATACAATAATGATAACTTTATATTTAGGTGGCTGTAGAGAACTCAGGATTTATATAACTAATACTTAACAACAGGGTTTGAGTTATTTTTCAATTTGGGTTTTTTTTTAAAGAAAAATTAACTAAGAGTCAACTAACTAAGGTTTTGATTTACACAAGAGTTTGCTAGTTTGTTAACTAAGGATTAATTTAGGACTAAGAAGAGTTTGCTAGTTTGTTAACTAAGGGTTAACTTAGAACTAACCAATTCATTAGCAGAACCAAGGCTTTGATTTACAGGCCCCAGGTCTACCACACAAAGACTTGTGTTGAAGTTCCAAGTTACTACATTGATGAGGCATTTGGTGCAAGACAGCAATGATCTGATATAAGCAAGCTTTCACCATCTTGAATTGTTATATAAGATCAGGGCCAAGATGTGAACTCATGACTGTGATAGAAGCTATACATCAGTGCTTGCCTCCATGGACCCAAATTCATGTATAAACATCAGATTTTGGCGATTTCAAATATATATGTAGGCTGATTTCACCTGCTTAGACTGCAGCACTTAATGAGAATGTTGAGTAGGGTGTTCGTTTCAATATGATAGCTTCAACCATAAAGTGATTGTATTTAAAAAGTATACACAATTATATACTTCATTCTCACCAGGACATTGTTTGGGGCGGTCTTCTACAAAGCAGTTTGGCTTCAGTTTTGCCTTTGATGCTCCCACTGTTTGGAACTCACTTCCTGAAGACATTCGTGCATCACCCACTATTGCCTCTTTTAGAAAGAAGCTCAAAACATATCTCTACACAAAGGCATATCCTCCTTAGCTCATTTTCTCTTATGGCTTCTCCGTGGTGCCGACCTATTTCTGTCCCTGGATTTTGAACTTGGATATTGCTATTGTCTTGTTGCGCCTTAGAGTCCACTACTCAGTGGAGATTAAGCGCTATAAAAGTCGAATTAGAATTAGAATCCTTGTACTGTACATATATATTCTGACCAAGACGTTAGGGTGGGTGTGGGGTAATTTTTTGTATAATATGTATTTGTCATATCCACTGTGTTAAGGTAGGCACAGTTATATTGCATAATACCTATCTATTTCCTACAGGAAGTTACGGTGGGCGTGGAGGAGGTCCAAGTAACAAGTGGCTGGCTGCGTGGGATGTTCCTCACCGTGGTACTGTGGACACTCCTGTCGGAACAGGAGAGGCAGGAAGCGGCACTGGGGCAGGAAATGGGGGTGGGGCCTTGAAGGTTGATACCGCTGCTGGGGATATCAATATTGATGGGATCATAAATGCCAATGGTAAGCAGTGATGGTCTGGATTTTATGTCTGTTTCAGCGGATAAATTTACATTAAAATAAGCCTTCAGGGAAACCCATATGTCACCATGATTTGAACCCAGAACCATTGAGGTGAGTGCCTAGTGAAGATATATACCAAACTTCTTATCCACTATATTATTAAGACTTCCGGTAGAGTTGGCGGTCAGATTGATATTCAGAGTGGGGACCCACATCTTTGGAGTGGTAACACATAGGCCTTCCACCTCTGAGATCGGAGTTTGAATCCTGATCTCAAGTGGGATAGCTTGTAGTTGCTTGCCGTTGGTCGGCAGTTTACAGTACAGAAACTTGACCAACTGTATGTACTGGTTTTGTTCACCCTTCTAACTACCCATGACAGGTTACTGATACAAAGGTCTTAGGCGTGACATAAAACGAAATATAAATAAATCAAATATGGAATGTTTCACAGACTTGCCTAAACACAAATTTCTGAATCTCTGTCAATACACACATATTTTGAATATTTGAAACAAACATGCCATTTTTGGTTCCATATACAAAGCAGGCAGTATTAAAGTACTCTGAAGCCTTAATCACTATCCCAGGGTAACTCTGCTTAACCAGGTAGAGGATTGGTAAACTAATAATAAATCTGGCTCATCAACAGGATAAGCTAATGAGTCCTTCCCCAGAAGATCAAGCTTTCTTAGAAAGGATATACATGGCTGAGGTCCCTGCAATTGTTAATCTATCAAAGAAATGCTGCAACATTTGCACATGTAGGCATTGAAATATATAGGGGACAATAAAAACATTTGTTCAGTATCCAAAACTATTTTGTCCATTCAATCCAAGAGTTAAATAGCAATAAAACACAATAATCTGACTTCATATAGCATATGCTAGCACAGATGGAGTCATTAGACTTTAAATACTTGTATTTGTTCACAGGTGCTGACGCCACTGACAACGGTGGTGGAGGATCGGGAGGTGCTATTCAGCTCAAGTGCACCAGGCTTCTAGGTACTGGAGCCATCCTGGCTAGAGGGGGTGCTGGAAGCGGGACAGGTGGAGGAGGGGGAGGTGGTAGAGTCGCACTCGAATATGACAGTACTTCTTTTACCGGTGTGGTCCTGGCTAATGGAGGTTTAGGCGGTGGCCAGTCTGACGCGGTGGATGTGGTTGTTCCTTCTGGCCGCCAACAAACTTCTTCAAGAGGGGGATAGTAAGTAGTACACACAGTCTTTCCACAGTAAATCCCAGGAGCTGGATTTACAGTCTGTCTTCAATATTAGAGCTCATTGGTGTATGTTCCCAAGTCAAAATATGAACAGGATGCAATAAAAGAGACCAGGAGCATTTTCAAATTGTGTACCAGAAAATTGGCAAAACAATTTCATATATTTACATTGTATGTTCTACCTACATTTCAGTTCCAACTTGTTTATTGGATTATATTGGCTGACACAGGCCTTAACTGTTTCCTTTCTTTGATTTTGTGTTGAGTTGTATGTAGATTTGTGGTCAGAATTTAACAATAATTGATAGTATAATCCTGTTGTCTAAGGTAAAAGGCAGATATCATATACCCCTTCAACAAACAAAATAATCAAATCTCATTTCACAGCAAATATTTAGTAAATTTTGATTACTTGTAAAAATCATACATCTGAGGTGGCTTTTGCCTTCAACTTTTTGTGTTAAAATGCAAAATTATGAAAATTTCTTGTGTACTAACTTTCGCTAACATATACTTTCAAAGTATATGTTAAATTATATATTATGTCAATAAGCAGCCAATGCTCAGCAAGTTACAAGATTTACCAATAATAACCACTGATCTTCTTTTATATGGAGATTACAACTTGACATTCAAACAAAACAAGGTAGCTTTCGAAGCAGTACAAGAATTTTTAAAGGAATTAGGACGATTTTTGTAGTTTATATTAGTCACATAACCACACCGACATCATCATTGTGATCATCTATTCATATTCTGTTGCAAGAGTTCTTGCTACAAGAAGGCTTATTATATTTTTGGTTGATTTTGCCTGATTGCTTCAATAAGATATTGTTTATGGATATTATGTCAAGAATTTTCTGATTAACATAAGTATTTGTAAAAATATATGGTTTTTACAAGAAACCAGCAAAAGTTTCACACACTTTAAAACCCAATACTCAAATGTTCAGTGAATTCCATGACTAAATATTCAAAGAATGATTTACTAGCTAATCATTTTTCACCCTTACCGCCATCACTCATTTAAAATAGTGCTTATGGAAACAAACACTAATGTTGCTATAACATTACCTCCACAGCTCTGGGGGCTATGGTGACTGGGCATCCAACTCCGATGCATGTGGCTGGGTAGCAAATTCCAACGACGACAGCCAGTTCCTGGAGTTTACTTACAGTAGTGGTATGTTCTTCTCATACCTGCAAGTCAAAGGCTCCTACTCCAGATGTGGCCTCAGCAACAGCAATGCAGACTACTACGTCACAAGCTTCACACTACAGCACCGTATAGATAACGGCAACTGGTTGGATTACCAGGTTTGTACTGTTAATAACAGTAGCAACAACAATAAAGTTTGTAGAAAATTATTAAACTCTTTAAGACTGATATTGTATTTTGGTAAGATTTAGTGCTTTTATCCAATTTGTCATTACTGTTTAGTTTTTGTGTTTTATATTAATACTGGTATAATTATATTTTAATGCTGTCAGCTTTTATTACGGTAAGTGATGTATGTATTAGAAAAGGAATTAAATAAACTCCCACAAAAACATAAAAAACAACAACAACTGTGGCCCAGTAGGCAATACATTCACCTGGGAACACAAAGACATGTGTTTGCTCCAAGACATATTTTAATGACATATGTAAATTCCATATTTACTAAAATATTGTCACACCATGACAGTCAATGACTTAAACATTATTGTAACCAAACTGTATGTGGTAAATACTGTAAACTTCTGAAATGTCACTTGGGATCTTAAACAATGGCTTCGAATTAATACCTGGTTCATATTAATTCCTAGGTAAACTTATGCCTGGTTCAAATTAACACCTGGTTTAAATAAACACCTGGTTAATATCAAAACCTGGTTTAATTAAACACCTGGTTCAAATAAACAACTGGTTCAAATTAATACCTGGTTCCAGTTAACACCTGGATCAAATACCAGCTGGTTCAAATTAATGTCTCGTTTAATTTGACGCCTGCTTTAAATTAACACCTGGTTCAAAGTAATACATGATATAACGTAATGCATATTTCACCTGGTTCCAAAAATCTCCAGGTTTATATTAATGTCTTGACTATATTTTGGGAAAGTTAGGCATTTACAATTTGTCATTGTTAAGCTTTGAAGGCTAGTTTTAATATTTCATTATTATGAAATGCTATATGGGAAATATTACACCATACATATTTGTACTCGACTCATGTTTCATGTAATTAAACATGTAAGAGTACAACTGAACACCACAATAAATATTTTTCAGGGATTTATACCGATGTTTCTTTTTGGCAAAACTAATACTATTGTGAGTTATTGCCCACAATACCAATGTGTATGGTAGAGTTTTAGGCAACTTTTACACCATTGGTGGTGTAACAGTCTGTGGACCAATAGCAATTGTTTTTTGTTTTTTTGTGGAAAAATTTAGTCAGCGTCTGAATCGTGAATTAAGTTTTTTTTTATCCAAACTAATATATTTGTGAAGTGTCATACTAAATACATGCTTAACTCATTGTTCCTATACCAAAATTGATATATATTAGACTAAGTGCAGTATCACACTTAAAATTGTCTTAAATTGTCTTTATCTTTTTTCAAAACACATAAAATATGTTTTTTTTTTGTTTTCTTGTTCAGTTATTTCTTCCTTTTTGTGCTTTTACTGTTTATTAATTGTTTCATTTGATAAGCACAACTTTGTGTTTAAATAAATAATATTAGTGACAATTACAGAAACCTCATGCTAAATTCATGATTTTACCACCATATCTGATGGATTTCAGAATGTTTTACATTTCATAACTATGTCATAGCTTTTTATGCTGGAGTCATGAACTACAAACAGGCTCGTGTACATCCGGTTGTGGATGGTACAGTCCACTTGGTGTCGTGGTAGAGCATCTTTGGCATGATTTAGTGGGATTAGCAATTGATTAGAATACCGTTAACCCACCACAGTACTTGGTTTGTGTTCGGGACCATTTTTTAAATATTTGAAAAACTTTCTGCAAGCTCTACTACAACATTCATGCTGGACTTTTGACATAGGATAGCTATACAGGGCTGTATGGGGGTTGCGGGGGAGGAGTCATTCTTCAATGTGTACTACGAAGATATAACATGTTTTTTCAGAGCTATAAGGACAACATCGTCAGCCAGAAATCAAATATGTACAGATATGACCTCATGGAAAAGTATGACCGGAAGATAACATAAACTTAATTTTGCTTTCTTACCAAAGTCATAACTCTATATTAAGCTAACATACTTCAGGAATATATTAAACTCTCAACAGAGTATCCAGTTATAAGGTTAAAAATAGAAACTAACTTGGTTTTGAGGAGGTTATGAAGTAGACACATGTTAGAATCATGCTTTTCATACAGAAAATGATCTTTATTTCAGGGAGGTGTCACACTGGACACAGGATTGACCAGTGGATCAGCTACACAGACTGTGAACCTGGACGTCCCTGTGTTTACTGATGGCTGGAAGATCAAGCCAGTGACCTGGAGTAGTCACATAGTGCTTAAAGCCAAGTTCTTTGGACACACAGTCACCACAGACTACGACAACCAGAACTACATAGCCAATCAAAATGCAGGCTGCCCTGGAGATAGTGAGTAATGAGATTTTCACCTTCAAAGTTACTGTCATAGATGGTTCACAACTCTTATATCTAATTTAAAATGGGTGTAGCAGAACAAAATATTGGAGGATTATAAAAATAAGACAACGAGTAAGAAAGTTATGATCATTTGAACAAATCTGACCCAAGCATTTGAAGTGTTAAAAGTATAGTGATCACCTAAATCACTGATTTTCACCCATTTGAACCACTGACTGTTTCAGATCTAAACTGCTCTAAAACTGGATACCAGATATGTAGTTACACCGTTTCATGTTTATTTCTTACAGCATATATGTTTCTAAATGTATCGAGTGCAATAGGGCACTGTATTCCTCCTTAATTCAGTCCAAGCCTTAAATTAGCAGAAAGATGAAGTACACACTCTCATCAACATGGAGCGCATACACTGGATGATGTTTTCGGCAGATTTACACATTATGGCTGTGCTTAGAGTGTAATTATATGATAACCCTGGAACAGGAGAAGAGTGGCTGGCCTTTAAAGCACAGAAGTCATGACTATCTTGTTTATTTGCAGGCATTTGCCACAGTCACTTGGAGATCACCAATGTGGTGCATTCCTTGATTGAGGGAGGACCTGGGGCTCAGGACACACGTGATCCACCACAGTATTGGTACCTGGGAGAGGTCACTGAGGAAGAGTGCAGAGAAGCTTGTGCTAACCAGGTCAGCTAGGTTAAGAATAAATTTAAATATAAATTGACTTATTAACTTAGCTGTACCCTTATTAAATATTCAGGATACATTTACCTGATTATTTAATCATTTACCTGATTAGGTTCTGGGGGTATCTGGCAACAACCGTTTCCATGGCAATACTTTGAAGATTTTTGGGTCTTAAATTTTGTGGGTGTTCCACAGCCTAAACCAATTGCATGTATTTGCACCAAATTTTCGGGATATGTTAACCACAAGAGGATCTAGAGCTGATGTACATACTAAGTTTGAACTTCTGCATTGAAAAAGGGGTGCTATTAAACAGATGTTACTACAGTTGCATTTTATCTCCCACTGGCCAGAGGGCGGGGTTGGGAGATTATGAAATGGCTTCCCTGTCTGTGGGGGTGTATGCATACATGCATGTGTGCGTTTGTCACATTTTTACATAAACCTTTTTATCTCATTCGTTTCTGAAGGTATCTTCACCAAATTTGCAGAGAATATATATGGCTGTAAAAACATGTCTATCAAAATTTTGTCCTCATTTTAAAAAACAATATGGCTGTCATAGCCAATTTTTCTAAAATTATTAAAACGTTCTAAAACTTAAAATAATGTAGCTACCTTCATCAGATTTGCAGAAAATGTAAATGGTTAGGAAAATTTGCCTGAGAGTGATTCTGGTCTTGTTTTGAAAGCAAAATGGCCACCATATTGTATCTTTAATGTCCAAAGGGGGGGATCATCATATCAAAAAGGCTTCATATTTTCCTTATCATTGCTCGTAGGGGTTTGGAATGAGAAAACAACTTACAGGAAATCATGACCTGCCGAATCTGTGTCAAATTTGATCTCTGACCCCTGCTTCAAGGTCAAGTGGGGTCATCATACTAAAAAGCTCTTATATCTCCCTTATTATTGCTTCTGGGGCTTCCAAATGTGAAAACAAATTATAGGGAATCATGCCCTGCGAACCTTTTGCAAGTGTCAAATTTGACCTTTTACCTCTGCTTCAAGTAGTCAAGTAGCGTCATCTTGCTAAAAAGACCTTATATCTTCATTATAATTGGTTCTAGGGCTTCAAAATATGAATACTACTTGTAAGAAATCTGTGAAATGATCTGTGAATCTTTTGGAAGTGTCAAATTTGACCTTTCACCCCTGCTTGAAGGTCAAGTTTGGCCATCATACTAAACTGGCCATTTATCTATTGTATACTAGTCCTTGAACCTTGAATCAAATGATGAATAAATAAAATTCTGATTATGTAAGTTTCCCCCCTTCTTCAACCACATTAAAGTTCTTACATCTGACAACATCTTGTTGGTTCTGTATAGTTCTCACAACTGAAGTTGTTCCTGAGAGTTTCCCAAATCTCAATGTTGTTGCCCATTTAGTTGTACCTGCAGGCTGGGGTTCTTGCCTGCTGAGGCTGGCTAGTATATATATGCAGTTACAGTGCATTTAAATTGAAAAGAATTGTCTGAATAGGCCTAGAAAAAACCCTGGAAAATCATGGATACAAAGACAAAGCACCCAAGCTATTTTTATAGGGGATAGACATAACCTGGAATTGATAAATCACATTAAAGCTAATGTTTTATTTATGTTGTGTTAAACAAGCAATTATACATTAGTTAAATAAAACATTGAATAACATAAAAACACCATAACCCTGCGTTAAGTACATGTACTGCAAAACATTTTTATCACAATTACGTGAAATAAGCCTATACCCACACACAAAAATTTCTATTTTAAACTACTGTGATCACCACCCATAGCAATCTTGTGATGTCTCCAGTGCCATCGAGAAAGTCTTTTAGAGTTTTTTTTAACTCATTGCCAATCATATGTCTTCAGTTTTCCTTACTATTATTGTAAAATCAAACAGTCAAACAAGAACAATATAGTTATTATTGTATTTAATTCAATCAGCAGTATGACTCTTATGGTGCTGACATTGTATCAGACAGTACTATAAATACTGGAACATTTAAAACTTCTGAAAAAAGACAGATGCATTATATTTATGGGGTTTAGCCTCAGGGGTTATGTCCACCCCTCTGAAAATGTTCCCAGGATTTTGGCGTAGTCTGTTTTTTCTGGGGTTTTGTCCTCTGGCGTACTTAAGAAACACTTTTGAATGGTCAACAATGTAATTTCTCCATTAGATAAGCAATCTAAATCAATCAGTGTTGTTTTTTTAAACAGTTATACTTATTGGTTAGAGTTTGATTTGATTGCTTCATGTTTGTGCCAATTCAAAATCTGTGCCAGATTCGTTGTGAATCAGTAAGGGTTACTTGCGATTGCAAATGGTGTGTGCTGTATTTGTACTTTGACAGGAAGGTTGTGTGGCGTGGACGTTGCACCAAGTAGTTGATGGATGCCCCCTGGGAGATCTAGTGGGTGACTATCGTTGTCAGTGCTTTGGCAGAAACGATGCATTGGACAGAGAGGTCTCTCAAGGAACTGATGTCTACCCACTCTCAGGCTATGTGACCAACTGTCCTAGTGAGAAAGATATAATTATAATTTCTAAGTAATACATGCCCCTATCTCTCATTATGACACCAACACTGTTCATTGTAATTTTTGCTGATCAAGGGATAGAAATTACAGCAATAATTACTCAGTTGTGATAATCCCATTTACAGACCAGTAGATTTTAAAGTGGTTCACTTTTGGTCTTATGTACCATACAAGTGTAGCAAAATTTTAATAAACCTTAAATAATAATCATCAATTAGGAAATTAGGATCTTTATAGTAGCTGTACACAGAGCATACGATAAAATAACTTGTATTATTCATTTTAGTCATATATGTTGCCAGTAACACCTACAGTATTAGTAAGTCTGGAAAAAACTAGAGAAAGATGATTAATTGGAATATTAAAAGCAGTTGCTTAACTTGCACAAAAAGGTTATACTAATGTTATATTATGTTGTCCACCCCCCCCCCCCTTTTTTTTAAAAATTGCATCAACCCCAAGTGTTTATTGCAGAAATACTAATTTGCAATGGTTTAAATGTATGTAGCAGTAATTCACATATTGCAATAGAATAGCCTTTTTAGTGTCCTCTAGACATATTTTATTCTGCTCATTAATACTAAACCATATCATTGTGTAAAATTCTACATTGCAAAACTGCATCTAAATGACCTTCAGGTGTGAACTGTAAACATATCCTTCAAAGATAATGCACCCAGTGGAGTGTAACATGGAAAAAAAACTGTAATTTAATAATTAAAATATTTTTCATATTATTTCCTACCTTCATCACACTTGATTATTTTCAAATGTCATTATTATCGATCTCTTTAACTCTACTGCTACTCGGTAACTTGCACATGAAATTGTAGGGTGCCAAAAATGCCTTCACATTGTTACTGGTGCTAATATTTGTTGTATCAGGTGGTACAGAAAATGGGGGAGCAGGAACAATCTATCATGACTATGGCTCTAGTGATCAGCAGTATGTAGTTGTCAATAACTTTGGAAGGATTCCTCGAATCTACATCAAAGGAGGCTGTGTGGAATATGATCCAGAAACTTCCGGTAAGTATTTACTCTGTCTTTAGTTTTGGATGAAAATCAGAGGTGTAAACTGAAAACTGGCTTGCCTGATTGTCACTTGGTTATGAGAATAAACAAATGGCAGAACTTCATTCTGTTGTCAGTTTCAACAGATTCTAATCAAATACTAAATAAAAGACAAGGAAAATAGACACAAATATACACAAATATTACCAAAACATAACCTAAAACATTTTCACAAACTCCTCCCTCACTGAATAGAGTAAGAAATCTAAAATTTGCCAGGAATCTAAAATTCACCACCTCTAAAACCTTAGTTCATTTTATGAAGACAATGATGTTTTTGTCTAAAAATTAGTATTTTTCAGTTCAAAAAGCCTTAATTTACTATACATTCAACAAATCTCACCACAATTCATTTATTTTATTAGTATTTTCACATGTGGCGAATTTCAGATATGTGGCGAATTTTAGATTTCTTACTCTACCATACTCCACCTCTGCTCACCTCCGATTGGCTTGTTTCAAATAACAACAAAATAGGATTCTGGTTGGTGTTTTATTATGACAAAAATTCTGCAAAGAACTGATTTAACATGTCTCAGTGACCATGGACCACATCCGGAAAATTATGGTTCTTTTTTTCTGTTCTGCTTTGTACGCAGACAAGCGGTTTTGAAAAATGGCAAATGCTACCACCCTTAGATAAAATGATGGTGTCAGTAATGCTGCTGAAGTGGATAACATACACATCTCCTACCTTTAGTTGTTTTGAGTTCAAATCTGTCTCTGACCTGAAGTTGGTAATGGTTTGCCAGTGCTTGGCACTAATGGCAGTTTACAAGTGTAGAGCTGTGAGTTGTAGATATGAATTACTCACCTCCTTCTCCTTCAACTGTACCTTGTCATACATATGGCCTGTACAAGTGTGTTCAAACCAGTATGACACTTCAAGCAATCCATCTGTCAGAGTAAAAGAGGTGGCTTCTCAAAAGTTATTCCTACTGGCATAATGTATTACACATTTTGTATCTTCAAAGTACTTTGAAAATTGTCTAAACTGATAGATGTGTATAAAATCATGGGTAAGCCCCTTGAAGACTTTACAGTTGAAAGCATAGTCTATTCAATAGTACTGTACCACCTGTTAATGAGCCAACACCCTTGGCTTCTTTGCTTCAGCAATGTTATATTGAAATTCACTTAAGGTCGCCCTACCAAAAGAGATTTTTTACCTAGTTTCGTTAGCGAATGGAATTTAAAAATTTAGGCAGATTAACATTAATATGGCCCCTGTCCCCAGGATACTGTCTGACTTCACTTTACTTTGGGTTCAATATCTGTTTAGGTATGTAATCATATAACAGATCTAGTATTTACCAGTCAGATGTTTCCAGCAAACAGTAAGACCCTGATGCCAACCAAAAAGCCATTCTGGACTAAAACATCCTGTTCCAAGGACCAAAGTTTTCCCTGGTGGTGACCATGCATTCAGTATGTCTCTGTTTAAACTATGGATAAAATTTTTCTGTACTTCCACAGCATCGGAGAGATAGCAAATGCTTTTCTTATAAGTGCTTACAAATCTAGTCATCAACATCCTCAATATATGCAAAGCACACTGATGTTTACTTTTTGTGTGATTTTGCACTGTCTTTGAACTCCATTACGTTACATTTCGGGTACAGGTGGAGTGGCCAGTATGAGTAACTATCCCTCAGACCTGGACTACATCCAGCTGGTTCAAGGGGGTCAGTTGATGCTACAACCAAGTGACTCAAATATTAATGGAAAAACTGTGACTGTCACTGAAGTGAAAGGGGATGAAACAGGGGCTTTGTATGTGATGAATGGAGTCACACTAGGACTGCAGACTCAAATCGAGGTGAGCCTGTTGTGTTTTTACACACTAGAGTAAGAAATGTGAAATATGCCAGAGTAAGTGAAGTTTGCCATTGGGCAGCGCCATTCAAAGGTAAGACCAAATAATCAACATTTGTTCCAATTTTGAGATCAGTAGCTTAATGTAGTGGCAAAAAATTACACGTGTATATAAAGAATTTTCTACAAGTCAAGGAAAAGAAGGTAGTTTTCTCACTGACAAAGTTTACAAAGTGTGTTGAATTTCTTAAATATGTATAATTTGCTTGTGTAAATCATAAATAATAACTCCTTATTCTTCTTGGAAGTTCCCCCTTGTTCAATGGATTTGGGTGTTTGCATGTGTTTTTTAATATCTCTACAGAACCAAGAGAGACTAGGCACTAATTTCATGAGGGAACTTGAGCCTGGTCTTAAGACACAAATCTTAAACTATCAGAATAAGTATTTACTGTTATATTGCATCATTATGTTCAGACTCAAGGAATATCACAGAGGGACTCATCTTAAGAAATGCTGAGGCATTATCTCAACTTTCAGCCTACCAAGTGGGTGTCTGAAGTTTTGAACCCAGATTCTCAAGCCTTATTTATGGCATTTACATAAATAAAAATTCTTTTATTTTAAACTGTACTTATGAATACAAATATCACGTCATTGTTGTCAGGATGAAAGTCAACATACTTTTTTGGGAAATTCTCGTATTAGTCTCAAGAGAGGACTTTTGGCCAGTTAGAATGAGTTATCTTAGACCGTTGTTTATTTGTTTTGTCTTTGAATATTTTTCTTTCATAAACGATTACAACAATTCTCATAGCTTGGAAAAGGCATATTAATTGTAGGTTTAAACATCAACTTAACCACTTTCTGATATATTCTCCACTACGGACATCCATTTGAAATTAAGAAAACCAATGCAAATGTCAATGAGATCTTACATTTAATGTGATGATTTGTGTAAAGAAATTGAAACAGATTTTCAACAAGTCAATCAACAATAAGCAGATTTCCTCAGTGGTGACCTGGCCAATTTTCCATTTCTTTCTTAACTATCCCGGTATTAAATAGATTTTATGTTTATTGTTTTTTCTGCAGACTGGGTCATACTTTGAACTGGATAGTAAATTGGTGATCGAAGATACTACAGAAGTCTCTTTCTCTGCCTATACAAACATACATGGTAAAGTGGACATAGAAGCCACTCGGTTAACTCTCAAAGGTGCAGCGTATTTTTACTTGGCTGCCGATCCCAGCAATGTTGTCTCGGTTACCACATTATCAGTGAGTGAAAGTTCAGAGCTTAATATCACTGCACCACGCAGACTGGCAACAAATTTCGCCATGACCCTCGGTGCGACTGACGTTGTAGTCGATGCTAGCTCCAAGTTCTGGATAGATGAAGATGTGACCTTGACCTTTCAAACAGAGTCCATGTCTATTGATGGAGAAATGGGAAATGGCACTGTTGATTTCACTAATGTTAACTCCTTGCAAACATTTGAAACTGGGGCCTCAAGCATTGTAAACATTAATCCGGCAAGAACTGACTTGATAGTAGATGTGGCTACTCTCGACTTCCAAGGAGAGGTTACATTCCAGTCAGGTATTGACATCTCAGGTTGTAATCTTTTCCGTATCAATAATGCAGGGACCATGACAATAACAGCTAACATCACAGAAACCCCAACCATGAAGCTGAGCTGCGCAACTGTCACTATTAATGGCACCTTCATGCCTTCTGCTTCAGTGGTGGCCAGTGACATCAATAATTTCTTGGTGGGAACCTCTGGATTCTTCTACTTTGTGCCTGGTTCAGATTTCTTAGCTGATAATATAGACATTGAAGGGTACTTCCACAGTAATACATCTCTCAATTTTGGTGGGATAAACAGGGACACTTTGCATGATTTTGAGATCCATGATAATGCCACTTTCATCCTTGATGGTGATGCAAGCTTTCCCTTCACAGACACTTCATCCATTGGCACTGTGGCAGCAAAGATCAATGGGGTTGTAAACTTTGGAAAGCTCAAGGCCAGTTATGGATCCACCACAGGCTGGGAGTCCCTAATCATAGGGAGTTATGGTGATGTGACCTTTGAACCAGAAGACGGAAATCTTTATGTGGACAACCTGCAGGTCTCGGGAAGAATGAAATCAATGCTTCCTCTACTGATTCAGGACAAAGCATCTGGTCGTGACCTAGACTTCACCATAAATGATGGTGGTGAAGTTTACCTTGACTACAATGCAACCCATCCTTGTGGAGATCCCGATCCATTTGCTGGCCATTCCCAAATCTACATGGACAGCTTAACAATGAATGAAGGCAGCACTTTCTATGGTGGCTCACTATTGTGGGAAGCAGACACTGCAACAATCAATGGTAATTTTTACTATGAGGCATACAATGAATCGACTAAGGTGAATAACATGCAGGTTGGAGGGATTCTGGAGTCCTGTAATCCTGTGACCTTCACAGGGGTAACCTTACCCAAGGTGAACAGTATAACCATCAGTGGAAACCTCAAACTGGACAGTGTTGCCAATCATCAAGTTGGAGGACTGGACAACAGCTCTGTCACTGTGCTCAATGTCATCGCATTGGAACTGGCAGGAAGTGGCAGGTACAAATCTATATAAAGAAGGAAATTGGAACTTGGTATTGAATTTGGAAATGAATAAATATTCTTATTTTTTATCTGAATTATGGGTAATGCTTATTGAATATAAGACTTTGGTAGTTATTTTGAACCATTGTCCAAATTGCTTTAGAACTGAAGGTAGTTTGACTCAAGAGAAAAATTTCTGTATATTTTCAAATTTTATATTTCTTTTATTAAACTTCACAGTAAGATATATAGCAGAAACAAATTCTCTCCCATCAGAATTTGTATGTAGAAAAATGTCTAAAACTATAAAGTAAATGTGAAAAAGTTTTAGCTTCAATTGGCAAAACTAGCAATCATCAGTATAATAATATAGGTCTTGTAAATATGGGATAATTATAATTCTGGTGTCTCAGAATGAGCTTTTGTCTGGCTTAAACTAAGTACTACATCCAAAGGTAGTCATGACTTCATCCAGAGGTCTAAATGGCACACTAGCTTAAAAGTAACTAGTGAAATTAGTAATATATCTGAGTCAGAGATTAGAGTATTGGTCATTATATGCAAAGTATGGCTTGCCTTTGAATACAAAGCAGGTGAGCATGTAATAACACTGCATTTGATCAGTCTGTCTCTATTTTTGTTTTGGGAAAAATATTATCATCTGTTAAAAATATGATAGAGTAAGAAATCTGAACCTCGCCACAGTATATGAAAGTCACCAGTGATAAAACTCCCTTTTTAGTCGAATCTTTGATTCGAGTTATTAGTCGAATCTTTGATTTGAGTTATGTACTGAGTTGCGGCCGCGATTTTAAAATGGCCGTTTAAGCCCTTAAATATCAAATTCTGCATAATATTTCTTCACATATCGGTACATTAAGGTCTATACTATACATTCGGCCATTTTGAAGATTTTTAATGCTTTTATTCAGTTATATTTTATAAAGTAAAAAGCTTGTCTGGCACTTCGTCTGGCTTTCTCCAAGGACCCGTATGTCCTAGAAACTATTGTGTTTGCCATTGTAATGGTCTACTCGAACGAGTCTTTTTTAACGGTTTCGTCTGCTGGTTTCTAGACCTTAAACCCCAATTAATTTATTCGTCTGCAGGGTTTATCACGCAGTCACTGTTAATGTAAAATTGCTGTCTGCCCATCTACAGCCTATTACTCATTTGTCAAACAATAAACCGCAAAGAAATTAATGAATGAAGTGACGTCACGGTAGTACTACACATTTGTCATTCAGCCAATCAGAATCGAGAACACCTCTGGCAGAGACAATGAAAATATTTCAAACTCCGTAGTTCTACATTCAACCACTCGATGGCGCTTTTGCATGTCCTAGAAGTTATCACATCATTGCGACGAAATTCTTCATCAGTAAAATACAGCATAATCTGAAGTTCCCTATTTTCGCTCATTGTGGCGAAGGATAATATTGTAGAAACAACACACGAATATTTTATTTAAATACTTACAATTTGGTTCTGTAAAATATCCATATACAGTACTATATATCCACGCTTCAAAATTGAAATATGTCTTCTCATTTTTAAATCAAATTTCAAACTGCAAGTCCGTGAAACAACACACGAATATTTTATTTAAATACTTACAATTTGCTTCTGTAAAATATCCATATACAGTACTATATATCCACGCTTCAAAATTGAAATATGTCTTCTCATTTTAAAATCAAATTTCAAACTGCAAGTCCGTGAACAGGAAATATGCTGGTGGTTTTCGTCTTAAACCAGCCTTGTAAAATATTGTCATGAAACAACACAAACAACTGCCGTGACTGCGCATATTTGCTCATTAATATTAATGAGGAAAGTCCGCGAACAGGAAATATGCTGGTAGTTTTCATCTTAAACCAGCCTTGTAGAATATTGTCAGGAAACCCCACAAAGAACTGCCGTGATTGCGCATATTTGCTCATTAATATTAATGAGGCAAGTCCGTGAACAGGAAATATGCTGGTAGTTTTCATCTTAAACCAGCCTTGCCTGCCGTGACTGCGCATGTTTGCTCATTAATATTAATGAGGCAAGTCCGTGGACAGGAAATATGCTGGTAGTTTTCATCTTAAACCAGCCTTGTAAAACTGCGCATCTACAGACCCTTTATATTTGTAAACAAATGCCCATCTCGCAACACAAATCTGAAGACTTCCGTGAAAGCGGTTTCCAAATGCGGGCGATAATACAGAGTTTACAGATTTCAACACCCAGTGCTGTTCTAAGATTCGACTCTGTGGTTGGGTAAAACCTAACCACGGCATCCTTGTATTCCTATTTAAATTCTCCCCTGATGTAAAACTGACACATTATTTTATCTTACTGTTAAATGTGTCCCTCTCCCCAATCCCACCACCCTGATGCCAATTTTTACATTCTGTGGCAAATTTTACATTTCTTACTGTAAACAGTTTAAACTAATAAATAGAGTCTAGTGCATGTTAATTTGTTGTTTTAACTGCTGGTCAGTGTATATTAAGTTGTGCTTGTTTTTTATAGTTTAACATAAATTATTTCTGATTAAATGTGCATTGGCACAAGCCTAACTAAGAAATATACTGTACTGACCAAAACCGTATCCTGACTAACATTTTAAAGGGCTTTTAAGTGACGATTTTGCAATTATCACATACGTATTGATTCCCGAAACAAACGTGCATGCAATCAAGATACATCTAACAAGATAGTTTTCCATATGTGTGATCAGTTTGTGTTGATTTATGGTGTGTACTAAATTAGTAAACAAAATGTGAATATTTTGATGATATCTGTGACTTTTTCACCAGTTTCCTTGCGGGCCGATTGTCTGTGGGTGATGGTTTGTCAGCACTTACCCTCTCAGGAGTGGACACTGTGCTGGAGTTTGAGCCAGAAGGAGTCTTTGCGATTGATGTAACAAATGTGGCTGGAAGGATGACATCCTACTCCAACTTGACATATTCAGGCGAAAGGTATGTTATATAATATTAGTTAAGGCTCCTAAAATACCTGATAAGATTTAAAATTACATTTATTGAGGTGGGAGGAGAGTCTGCACTCATTTGCCACTGTTGTAAAGTGGGTAACACACTTGCCTAGGAACACAGAAGACAAGGGTTCAGTTCCAGGTACAGGCATATACATAGAAGCTGAAATGACCACTTAAAAGGGTAGTCCTCTGTCATTGGGTCCTGTTTTTAGTGGCAGTCTGACCTTGGAGACGTTGATAAATGATCTTCCTCACTATCTGTCTTCCATTTGAGAAATGCTACTCACTATGAAATGCAGTTTAATGGTGCAGTAAGGATGGGTTAAATAGCACTTTGGATACAGAAGTGAAGGAGATATTGCACTGAGTATAAATATAATACAATGCAAATTATATCACTGGGCGCACCAAGTGACAAAGAGGGGGTTTACTGCATTGGGCCATACATAACAGTAGTAATACTGTCTTTATCATGAAGATAGTCTTTCTGCAAACAAAATGGGGAAGTAATCACAATATTTACTTCAAATCTTTGAAATACTGGTCAATTACTTTCTATGAGCTACACACAGTCTTATATATTACCAAATGTTATTTTTAATGATTACACAAGATGCTGTGTGGTTATTTGTGTTATTACAGTACAATGGATTAGTAAACACCATAATTTTGTATTTTTATATAAATTTCAAACATATAATTTAAACTTTTTTTCGCCCCAAATTGACCTTCATGTACAACCATTGTCTGAAAATGGTTTCAAAACTCTGTTGTCATTGCAATTTATTGATATTTTTAAACACGACACGTTCATTGTTTTATTGCAGATACACCGTGAATAGTACTGGGAGGGTGAATTTTGCATACCAGCAAGTCCCTCTGAATGATGATATGGGTTCACCAGTCACCTTTGTACAGATGACTGACAGTCTGACTGTAACTGGACAGCTACACGCCGGATCTCTGAACCTGGATGTGGAGAACTCTGTATCTGTGAGCGGGACTCTCGATGTCACTGGAGGGGGCTATGCCTCTGATACCGGCCCTGGTAAGGGATAAAGTCAAAAGTGAAAAATATATTTTTCGAATCATAATCATAAATTATATTTCATATAATCATGAATCATAATCATTGTGCCTTGTTATTACTGTCAGTTTCTGAATAAACACCAAGGACCTACATATATTTTACCAAATTACTAGCTATTTGATTTCTTAAAGTAGCCAATCCTTGGAATAATTATCTGCAAAACCTTAAAGTTTTGGACCTGAGCACATTCTCTGATTGCCACTTAACTTCAAATTTTTGTTCAGCACCTATGCATATGTCTGTATATAAATTTTAAATTTTCTCAAGATACTTACATGACATTGTGTACTATATATTTTAAGTATGCATCAAGTATTGCTTCATATATGTGGACAGTATATTTTAGGTATTTCTCTATGTGTGTACAGAATACATTGAGTATTCTTCTCTATAAAAAGTATATGTTAGCTATTTGTCTCTCTGTATTATACATCTTAGGTATTTTTATGTGTGTACAGTGTATATTAAATAGTTTTTCTATGTGTGTATATTAAATACTTCTCGATATATGTGCAGCATATATCCATTAGTATACTACATATTTACAGGTGCAGGTACTTCTGGTACTGGTGGGTCCGGTGCTACTCATGCAGGGCAGGGAGGAAAGGGGCAGTCACAACCAGCTGAGAAGCATGTTGGTGATATCTTTGCTTTCTCCTCGTGGGGTTCAGGGGGAGGGAGTTACAGCACCAACGCAGGTGGGCGTGGAGGTGGTGGGATCTTCCTAACAACAAATGACTTTGATGTGGATGGCTCAATCAAATTGGATGGACTGTCTGGGGGTGTAAGTGATCTGCTTGCAAAATATTTTCTCTGTAATATACTTGTCAATCATATTGCATATTATTTACCTATAAAGTGATATATGGGAAGCCAAATTGATAGAATTTCTGTATGAAGTAAGCAAACTGGTCAGTAGGGTTCCTATAATTTAAAGAAAAGCAATGACTTTTCTGTTGAATTTTACGTAATATTGTGAAACTTGTGTTCAACCCTCTTAAACTGAAATAACATTAAAAGAGATAAATATACACTTGTGAATAGTACCAAATGGCATTACAATAATATAGAAAATATATTATTTGGAGTGAAAGATTTTACTTGTGCCTCATGCAAGTTAAAAGAGAAATTCTACTTCATACATTGCTATTCCAATGTGAAAAGAACTCGTGAAGATTAATGGTATAAAACACTCTTGATATCCAATCATATATATAATATTGTCAACTTTAATAGGAGGTTTGGTGGTGTGGCGATTAGAGTGCTCGCCTTCAATCTCTGAGGTCGCTGGTTCAAATCTCGACCCAGGTACCCTTTTTTGAAAAGTTGGTAGTTACTTGTCGTTGCCCAGTTTTTTACAGTGCAGAATCATGACCATCTAGTATGCACTGGTTTCTCCACCCGTAAACTAGCTCTCACAATATGACCCTGGCTGTTGAATGCGATGTAAAACAAAAAAAATCTTATTTGTGATAGATTTTCTTTGTATTTGTCAATGAGAAGTTTGTGTGTTATATATCATGTGATTTCTATTGTAACAAAGTGTAAAATATGGATTCTTCAAGAAATTCCCAATTATCAACAGCATTCTTGGTATAAAATACTGTATATATTTTGGCAGTCATATACAGGGGGAGGAAGTGGAGGCTCTCTGTTTGCTGAAACGACCACCTTCACTGGTACCGGGAACATTTATGCTAGAGGTGCAGCCGGGATGAATGCCAATCACAATAATGAAGGGGGTGGAGGAGCAGGAGGCTACATAGTGGTACACTACACCAGCGGCAACTTCAAGAGCGGAAATACGCATATACAAGGTTTGTGTGCACAACACAGTTTGTATAACTATGGCTGCAACTGTTTGCAGCAGTAAATAGGCTCAACTTGAAGACATATTATCTATGTATACTTGATTTTGGTGATTTAATTGTAATTTACATTTCAATTCTGGGAATGTCAGTCACTAGGACTTTGGCTGCACTTGTGATGCAGTCGGAATGGGTAAAATAGCACTTTGAACCCTGTAGCAAACAAGATATTTTACTGAGTGTAAATATAGAAAGAGACAGTAAATGACAGAAGTACACGATATAATCATACTTTACACAAAGTAAAGTGGAACCTAGGAGTATAAGCTTGTCAAAAGGCACACTGTTGCTCAGATTTAAAAACAAACACAAATTAATTTTCAACAATGGCCCTGCCTCTCTGAATGATACTGATACACGTTTAAAATTGGGAAATGATTTTGTTACAATCCATGACCATCAACTGAAAGAGTTCAAATGAAATGAGCACTGAGTGAATAATGTTATGTTTAACTGAACTGTTTCAGTAGAGTTAGTAAGCTAGGCCACAGTGAGTAAGTGGTAAATTGCCATTAAATCTCCGAATTCTCACATTTGTGGTCGTGTCAACACATATTTGAACTTTACTTCGCGGCCTTGTTCTTCTTTTTCTGTAAGTAGATGTTGTATGTGGGCAGTGTATTTTTAAACATGAGCACTCCTATAAAGCAATGCCACCCCCCCCCCCCCCCCCCTTACCCCTCCAGTGTGTACATTTCATTTAGTATATGAGAGGTTTTTAAAACATTTTGAAGAAGTTTTACATCTGCAAAAGGTTGTCTATTCTGTGCCGAATGTGTCCCACCCATCTACAAGTCCTGTCTTATTGCACTAAATGAATACTACCAAAAAACAAAATGTCTCAAACCATAAAAGAACCCTGAGGAGTTACATACTTCAAGCTCATATGTGTCTTGTGAGGCCCATACAGCACAGTGTGACCCAGGTATTACTAAAACATGGCTTGTCTCATTATGACTTGAACTGTAAAAAAAAGTCTGTAAAACCCACGTTTTAATTTGTGTTTTTGCTCACTAGGTGGTGATGGAAAGGAACCAGGTGCATCAGGAGTGACATACTTACGGTCTGGATCCTTCAGTAACCTGCGAGTGGACAATCGATGCCTTAAAACCAGCACTGTACTGCCCAGTGGTAACTTTGCAGAGCAGGACCAGCATGACTCCTTCATGGCGACTGGTATGGAGATTAATGACAAAATTATTTATTTATTTGTTGTAGATGTATTTATAATACACACATAGATACAATTTATTTTAAATTGAATAAAAAAATATATATAACTTCTTATTTCATGCACAGTGTATGAATAAACATTCCTAGTTCATGGTGAACATATTGTTTATAGACAGAATCATGTTGTACTGTGTCATAAACTTATTCCCTGTGTTACCTTTTTACATGTTTGAATTATGATCATAATTTACATAATTTTAAATGTTGCACGAACAAAATATACTGCTATTGACAGGCAAGATTAAATACTTATCTATTCAAATCATTACTGGTAACTGGTTATAGTCAAATGTCACAAATCTTAATGATAGAACTGTCCTATTTAATGATGGGATAGGTACAGAAAATTTAATGGAGTACCTCTTTATCAGTACTTTGGTTCTATTTATCACTTTACACATTCACACTGTGTTTTGAGAACCAAAACTAAGCCAAAACTCAACAAATGTATTCTTATAAATCAAAGATATCTGAACATTGGTAGTGTACTCATTTTTGTTTTGAAAAGAAGACTACACTAACAATAGAATTAGTGGTTTATTTGGAAAAGTTGCCTATTTGCTTTGAAAAAAAAAATTAAACAATTTCATAGTTAGGATTATCCTTTATCATAAAAGTAAGTCTTAAATATAAAGAACACTTCTTTAAGTCAAGGATAATTCTTTAAAATAAAATAAATTGTTTGAAATGGTTTTGACTGTGACATAAAGTAAGTTTTAAAGTTAACCCATTTCTTTTTGGCCTGGTGGAATGCTTGATTGATTGATTGATTGACTGATTGATTGATTGATTAATTGAATGATTGATTGATTTATTGATTGATTGATTGTTTTGGGGTTAATGTTATTTTCAAAACATTGTATAAGTCACACCACAACAGGTAGTAGAGAGTATGGAGGAAAGCAGTACATACTGATTGATCAACGTTCTGTTCTGAAAACCATCAGGTAAACAACTACCAACTTTCCATCTTCAGGTTAGGTGAGGAATCAAACCTCTGTGTTGAGAGGTGTGAGATGAGTGTGTAACCACTATACCTCACTGCCTCCAAGTCACGTTAAGAAAAAGGTCACCTTAAACCCAAAGCTTTCGATAGATGTCACCCCTTTTTAGATAAAGGCCTAATTAGAGGAGCTTTCACTGAAATAGAATGTATTTCTTAACTGTTAAAACCATGGGGTTTTTTTGTAATCAGGTGCCATTACACTTCTGAATGCACCCAATGAAAACTATGCCTTTTCCTTTGACCTGGTGGAGATCTACGGCACTGCACACCTGGCCTTTCAGGGAGAGAGTATAACAGTGGATACAGTGGTCGGAGATGATACCGGTGCCATCACTGTCGCACCAGGACAAGTGTTAGACATTAATGGCGTATGTATTTGTTCCTCTAAATTGTAAACAACATTTGGATTATTGATTTACACAACTCCTGAGTAACCCGTTATGTCAAAAATTGTCTCTTACCATTTCTGATATGTTCTTTATTGTTTCTTTTTGTAGTTTTAAATATAAATATGGTTCAACTTCTGTCAGGTCAACATGGCCGGAGTAAAAGATTGTATTTGGATTGGCGAAGGATCATAGTAAAAAGAACAGGCATTTTATTGTAAAACAATATGAAAATGCAAATTCAGGAGAGCTGATTTAAATGAGTGTTGCAATGATGATTTTTGAATATGCTAACAAAAATAACACATATGGTAATTAAACAGGAGTTGCAAAGCGATGCATTACATTGTAAGAAATCAATACTGATCAATATCAAAATAAAAGGTTGAGCTTATTATCACTATTAAAATTTCAGCTCAATGCAAGTACTGCTGAGTTACCTCATGTAGAGTAAGAAATCTAAAATTCGCCACATATCTGAAATTCGCCACATGTGAAAATACTAATAAAATAAATGAATTATGGTGAGATTTGTTGAATGTATTGTCAACTGAGGCTTTTAGAACTGAAAAATACTAATTTTTAGACAAAAACATCATTGGTGGCATTAAATTAACTAAGGTTTTAGAGGTGGCGAATTTCAGATTCCTGGCGAATTTTAGATTTCTTACTCTATCACTGTCCAATCATAAACTACTGAACAATGCGCTAACATGGTACAACTGGCTGCTGTTAAAATATGGATGTACATGTATAATGTTTTATGTGGTAATGGAAACTAATTGATAAAATATTGTTTGTATAAGTACTGTTATTTCTGGAGCAAATGCCCTGCCTCTAATTATAGTCCCCCAAATTTGTGTTAACGATTATCACTGACCAACGGTCAGAAGTTTAAGCAATTAGTTCTCACCAGTGAAAAGACCAGACAGAGACTGGTAAATTTTCACAGTTTTTAAGTCTTGATCTTCTATACCAAATACATAGCTAGTAAAATCTTAATAAAATATAATATTACCTGTACATAGTCATATATAACCAGTAAAATATCTTGCATTACTTATTTTGTTAAGCCTTGTTGATTCCTGTTACCCATACAGGAAGTAAGTCCAAAAATACTACTAGAGAGTGACAACTAACTGAACAATTTCAAGGAGCTTGTTGACTGAAACACAATCTTACATTGGTGCTTCTTGTTGTTATAAATGCCCCTTGTTTGAAAAAATACATGCTCCGGGCCTTTTATTATAAAGATTATGATAGATGAATGAATTTGTACAAAACAGGAGGAAACATACAAGCGTGTAAATGTTACATACACACCTTACATCTACAACAATGCCACCATGAGGTTACCCACGGCAACAGTAGAGTTCCGTGTCCCACTGTCTAATACTGCCATTGGGTCCAGTTGCTCTTCAGGACACCTACGCTCCAGCACCTACAGTACAATCTGGGGAGAACTGGATGCTTCAAGGGCTCATGTAGTCATTGCACCAAGTAAGTATGCTATCCTGTAATTTCTCAGTGCTAAGAGTGGTTCAAACTTCTGTAGGTTCCCTTATAACTGAACTCATGACAGTACTGGACCTGTATATGTTGATTTGGAGAAAAATTTATGTCTCTAGAGCTCACGAAGTCCATGCATGAAGGAAGTGTGCAATCCTATAGTATCTTAAACTCTGGGTTGGCATTCCTACATAATTTCAAACTCAATGCCAGACTGAAACATGAATAGATATTCTCTTTAATTTAGAATTCCAACCTTATATTTGAGTTTTAAATCTAAACGCATATCTGACTTTCAGAACATAGTTGGCTTGTCTGTTAATAATGCAAAATTTTAAATTCATAAAAGGTCAGGTTTGGCATTGATAGAAAATGTCAAACTCAGGCCTGAAATTGAACTCACACAAAACCTCAGCGTGAACCTCAGTTGTAAATAAGCTTAAGCTTAAACTTAGTGTTATATTGAGTAAAATTTTTTTGCAAAGTATATACTCAAACTCAAATGTATGTGTCAAGACCTCGTCCAGTCCATTTTCATTCCTGTACTTTTAATAGTCTCAAGTGAAATCCTATCAAATAGTATTTGCTGAAACTCAAAGATGTGGCTGTACAAAATTTGATCTGTAATGACTATAGTCATCTTTTTGTCAACTGAAACTTCTAAACATCCAAAATTCAATATAAAACCCATGGGTTTAATTGCATACTTTAGAGTTTAAACTCATATTTAATTTTTAAACCTTAAATTATATTTGAATTTGAGATTTTTTATAAATACCAACCCTTGTGTGATGTGTACTGAACACAATTCACTTCTGTTTTGAGTCTGGGTGTTATTGTCCCTCAGTGTTTAGTTTTTTTGTATTAAACTCTTCAAAACTGACGGCTGCTGTTCTTTCAGGCACCACATTATCTCTGAATTTGGGAGGACAGCGTGAGATGACTGCTGTGGGATTTTCAGTGACGAGTGGTGCACACATGGTCTTTCAGACCTGGTATGGGACACCCGAGGACGTCTTCACCCTCAATGTAAGCAGATAAAGTCAAATGTATCTAATACCCCAATTCCATATTCATTAGAGTAAGAAATCTAAAATTCGCCACATATCTGAAATTCGCCACATGTGGAAATACTAATAGAATAAATGAATTGAGGTGAGATTTGTTGAATGTACGGTAAAGTAAGGCTTTGTGAACTGAAAAATACCAATTTTAAGACAAAACGTCACTTTCTTCATAAAATTAACTAAGGTTTTAGAGGTGGCGAATTTTAGATTCCTGGCGAATTGTAGATTTCTTACTCTATATCTACAAACTTTTAAACTCTGTGTACTGCAATAACTGATCCTGTTAAGAAATAAGAGCATAAGACCCCTGCCATGGTGCAACACTTCTAACATTGATTATGAGTGCAATGCCAATAAGAATCATTTAAAAATTTCCTGGAACCAGACGGTGATACGGATCACCAATAAAATTTATCATCTGTTCCAGGTGCCACTGTCAACATATCCTGGAAATTTTATCAAAATCTGTCCACAACTTTTTGCATGATGAAACAAGCAGGAAAACTGGAATGCCGCAAAAGGATTGGTTATATGAATGAAAATATAAACAAGTTAGCCGTTAGTCCTTTTTATCAGTGTGATGACGCAGTGGGTAACTCTCCTTACACATATGAAGTTATTTGTATATTAGTTTATTACCTGGATATCTAATTCACAAGAGAGAGACCTAAGTATAGTGTAGAGACAAATAAAAGGGGTGTAATGTTCATGTGACATTCTCCTAACTTCATTTCTGGGATAATAATCACCTTGACACATTTGTTGACAATTTGTTTTCCTAGAATTTTTCCATTGTCTCTCTTTATATTGCTTGAAGAAAATCTCTTATTTTACAACCACACAATTGGTGTTGGTTTTAGTTATAACACCTTAAAACAGAAGTCAACCTTGACCCCTCAATATTAATATCTTCTTTCAGATTGTCAATGACGATAATGGACATGCGGGCATTTCACGCGATGGCACTCTGACAGTGGAAGGCGATGGGAAAATCACTGCTAGAAACATGATTTGGAATGCTGAGACCATTGACGTGGATGCTGCTGGTTTGATAACTTCAGATGGCAAGGGACTGCAATTTGGAGACGGTGCTGGCACTACGTATGGAGGAGGATCTTATGGAGGCAGGGGAGGCATGGGCAGCAGTGCAAGCTGTAAGTGAAATAAGGCCTTGTGTGATATGCCTTTGTATATCAGTCCCATTAACCCTTCAACTTCGGGCCATATTGACAAAAGGTCTTATCTTAATCTTATATGTAAGACGCTGGAGATAAGGTTAGACAAAAATGTTCAACAATCTTTGTTTTAGTGTTATTGCAAATCACAAAACGTCTTTGTCTAAGCCTTGATTATAACTCTGAGATTGGGTGGAGGTGGTTTTAAATAATTAAGGCGAGTCTTATATATCGCCACTATGTACATTTTCACCCATTTCAAAATTTCAAATGGCAAAAACTAAGTTGAAAATACTTACCATACCTCTCCAACGTAGTTGGTTTTGTGTTTGTAAGTGGGCAGATGGTTTTGAACTGCGAAAGCATCTCCCTTTCTGATCTTTTAGATGAACCCATTAAAGGACCAACAAAGGTCGCAAGCCTTTTGTTTTGCTCAAACTGAGATTCACAGAAAAATGCAATGGGAGACATCAGAAAAATAACACAGCTGAGAGGTCATCAGTCAGTTTAGCACAAAAAAATGCAAAGGGCCCTTCAGATGTTTTATTTTGATTGTAAGGGTGTACACAGTTGACTAGGGTAGATGTACATGTTAAAGTGGAAGAATGCCAAAAAATTACAGACTTTTTACGCTCAAGTTAATCATGCTAAAAGTGCCAATCCCTGTAGATGTAGTCATTAAAAGTATGGCCAGGAAGTTCAAGCTTTGCAAATGTGGAAGTAGCATAGGGCTCTATTCTAGAAAAGTCACAAATGAAAGGTGACCTTTATTTCATCATAAACTACCACAATGGCTGATTCAGAATGAATATCTATAGTTTAGAATATTTCAAAATACAGTAGAACCTCTATTATTTGACCCTATTGAGGGAGGAACAATTAGGTTGGATAATAGAAAAGCCTAAAATAACAGGACTGGTTTAAATGAAGTTGAAAGTGTGGGTTTGAGGTTGGAAAATTGAATATTCAGATAATAGAGGGTTGGATAATAAAGGTTGTACTGTATTCACGGCAATAGGTCGTGACCACACATGTCTAAATCCAAACACATTGTTCACTTTTGCCTTCATTTTGGTAAAGATTAGCATGTGTGGACTACATCTAAAACATGGTTGAAAAAAGCTCTCAAGTGATAAAGTGTAAGGCTCACTTTATCAGAGTTTTATATATCATAAAGTGACTGCTCCCACAGCATATTGGTTTTGAGGTTTATTTAGAGTTATGGTATAACAATGAATAGTAAGGTGAATATTTATGTCACATATGACCATATTATTGGGATTCTGTACTTTTTCCTTGCAATGGAGCACTTTATTTCCAGGGTCTTCCATATTCAGCTCTTGGCAATTAAAATTTGAGAAATTGTCATAACTTTCTTTAGTGGGCGTTAATCCTAATACCATAAAGATCACCATGCAAATAGAAATAGCTGTCCAATATATTGACAAACTTTAAATTAAAACAAAATCTAAAATGGAATTTTGTTGTAAAATTGCCAATAAATACCAATATATTGACTATGTGTACACATGCTAATAAATGCCATAGTTTTAAAATTACAGTATATTTGCAGCATTCACATGCTGTGGCCTCATTTTAAGGGAGCAATATGGAAAATGATCTTTTGTGGATAGAAAGATTTACAAGATTATTATTGTTCTGCTGGCAAAAAAACCCACTTAAATCGATGATGTACAATAATATTTATTGCAAACAAAACGTTCCTTCATGATCAACCCCAAGATGGTCTGTTTGAAGGAGAGATAAATATTTATATCAGATTTCTGGCATTACAGACTACTGTGGAGAAACCTATGGTGACCCCAAGATGCCTCTGATGTTTGGATCTGGAGGAGGAAACTCGAATAATGTATCTCTTGGAATGGGTGGAGGGATATTCCAGTTCAACTCAAAACGGGTGATTGTAGATGGCACCATAACAGCATCTGGTCTCCAGGGTGATGGCAGCAGAGGAGGCGGTAGTGGAGGCAGCATGGTCTTCACAGTAGATGAGATGGAGGGTCATGGAGTGGTGCAGGTGTGACATGGTCCTGATAAAGGCTGAACTCATTGGCTGGATATAGTTACTCAGTAGCTGCTTGTATTAGCTATCAGCTGACTGCTCAATTATATCTAATGTGTAGTATCTTTGATGTAATATTGAAAACCTTAATTATGCCAGGAATGTAAACATTGCAGCAAATTGGAATTAAGGAATTAATGGAATTAATTTTATTGTGTTGTATAAATGAAGCAGATTATATTGGCTATGCTGGTGGCAGATTTATATTATTATCTCGTTCCTTGTGTAAAATATTTCTTTCAGTTGTTCCTTTATCTTTATACAACAATCTCTAGGCAAATGGAGGTGATGCCAGTGGTAATGCAGGCGGAGGAGGTGGTGGTCGTATAGCTGTACTGTGGAAGAGACAGAAGTACTGGTTTGGAACATTCAAGGCGGCTGGAGGCAATCCCACAAACAGACCAGGAGGAGCTGGCACTGTCTACATCAGAGTATGTCTGCAACTTTTTATTTTAACCATTTCAGGTTGATAAGAACCAGATGGTAATATTAGGTGAAGTCTGCAGTCACATTTACCAAGAGATCAGTGACACATGATGAAAAATGTATAGTCTCAAGTTTTGATACAAAAAGAAAAACGGTCAAATAAAAGGCATTTTTTCCTCCGTTGTTAGTAGGGGCAACAAATGTTTCCTACATTTATATTTTATTATTGTCTAAACTACTAAACTAAAGCAGATTTTATCATAATTGAGAACAAGGGGGCTACTTTAACGAAACAACTTTATTCTGATGGAAAAATAACTGAGAGTACACCCATGGTGATAGAGCCCATACTTTTGGTCACTGTCATGCACATCTTTTAACTCATCATTTCTCGATGATGTGCCATCATCGCTTTATTGCATTAATGACTTCTTTTCACAGTAGCATAAAGATGGCTACTGTTAATATAGGTTTCATGTAGTGGCACATTGACTTACATGCTCTGTAGCACTGGTTGTCCAAGTGGATAAATTGAGAGGGAGATATGGGTTGTCACAAGATGGACCTTCTCAATAGACAATGACTAATGTAGCTGATTGACTTGACCTAATTGAATAGTTTCACTAAGTCTTAAGCATATGAGTGCACAGATTTATCTGTGACCTTGACAGTTTGTTGTGACCATGACCTTTGTGTTTTAATCATGCAGGACACAGATGACCATATTCAGAATGAGACTGTGATCATTGACAACTTCAAGAGCTCTGCCTTGTCACCACTGAGTATACCTACCCGATCCTACACTAATCTGGCAAGTGAGGGATGCAGCCGCACTTGGCTGGACAATGTCACTGCAGGAGTAGATGAGATCCATGTCTTGGGACATGCAAACATGGGGGTGGTGCATGAGTCAGGGTAAGTGTTTTGTATTTTTTTCATTTTAAAACTGCTAAAGGTAATCTTATTTGCATATTTAAATTTTTAAATATTGCGCATTACATTTTGGCATGTAATTGAGGTTATCTTGGTAAAACGAATCATGGCTGTCAAAATAAAACTCAGAAGCTATTCATTTGCTTGTTGAAACATTTTGGTGGCTTCATAATAATTCAAATAGTTGATATTTTATAAACACTACTTAGGTATTTTCACTTTTACACATTTTAATCAATGTCTATGTTATGCCCAATCCATGAAATTGCCCATTTCATGAAATAGGCAAACATTTCCATGAAACTTGCAACTAGGACTTGTCCATTTCATGAATTCCAATTCCAATTAAACTTTTATAGCACTTAATCTCTGCCGAAGTAACAGACTCTAAGGCGCAACATCATAAGCATAGTTACAAAAATCATTGCCTTATCCATAGCTATGGTCGACATCATGGAGAACGCGATATGAGGTGGAAAATACTAAGGAGGATAAGCTTGGCAGAATAGGTATGCCTTAAGTTTTTTTCTGAAGGAAGCAATAGAAGTGGCAGATCGTACATTATCAGGGAGTTCATTCCATATTTTGGGAGCATCATATGCAAAGCTTAGACCAAACTGCTTTGTGGATTTGTAAATAGATGGTTGGTATTGAGAATAGGCTATTTATCCAAACTTTGCATGCCCATCTCATGAAATGGGCAAAAATAGAGTTACCTTTTCATAAAATGGCCAGTACCATGTATGGAACATCATTCCTATCATAAATTGACTTTGAGAGATGGGCGATTATAGAAGATCTTTGGAGCTGTGAATATTTTTCATGTAGAACTGTCAGAAAATGAGGTGTCTATTCGCTTCAGTGTAATTCAATATTTATTTTGACTACATTTTTATGACATACAAGATCCAGGCTTAAATCTGTAAAATATACCAATCACTAATATAACTGGTTTTTTTTACTAGTACTATAGTACAGTTTTGGGCCCCTGGTAAATCAGAATTATTTTATTTAAAGTGTTAGGGGAGGTGATTATTAGAGAGGGGGCATTTATCACAAAAAGTACGGTATTATTCTGGCCTCTCATGATTCAACATAACAAAGTTCAACTGTATATTTGCCACTGTGGTCTAGTAGGTAACACACTCATCTAGGAAGACAGATAACCTTGGCTCTATCCCAGTTACAACAGTGGCTCAGATGCCACTTAATATGGTAGTCCTCTGTTATCGTGACGTATGCCCAGTGGTGGCTTTTAACCTCAGGGACATTGATAACTGCTCATCCCTGAGTTTGTCTTTCAGTTATGGAATCTCTGTCACTAAAGCTTGGGCCATACTGGGTTGAATAGTACTTTGATTGTTCTAGTAAAGGAGATATTGTACTTAAAGTATAAATATTTCACCAATATGCACCATATATTTGATCAGGACTGTAATGATTGATGCCCAGAAGTTGCGTGGGGATACCCAGGGTAACATGCACATTGGCAGTGACCAGATAGTGGTTGTCAACCACCAAGACGACCTGCTCTTTCTGGTCAATGTGTATGTCTACGAAGGCGGAGAGCTCTACTTCCCACCAAACTTCACCTGTTATGATGTGTCCATCACTGTTTGGTAAGAATTTTTTTTTTATTTTGAGATTGCTTAATCCAAATAGTATACGTGTTTGGGCTAGTTTTTACTTTACTTGTACAGGACTTGGGCGATAATATAATTATATGTTTTTAGCGATTCTGTCCTTTTATTTTTATTGTAATACACAGGAATACTATTTATGGGGGTTGGGGGCTTGCCACCATTTATAACTCAGTTAATTTAATTTCATATTTCCTTGACAATTTCCTGCAATTATCAAATATGGTGGATCCCGTACCGGTAAAGTAAAATTGACCCCGTGTTTGTACATGTGTTTGCAGCTCCTCACATCCAAGACCTGATTTGCGATGTAAAAATATGAATTCTTTACAAAGTCATTCACATATGTACACAAAACTATAATTTGTCATATATAAAAACATAATACATGTCTTTGAACGATTTAGGTTATTTAGAAAATATGTACACAAACATCACTGGTAGTTTTTTTAATTTAATTGACTGATAAATCTTCCTGTTAATTACTGAAACAAAAGGAGTGAATTCCTCCACCATTTCTTTCCTCTTTGGCACACACACCAAATGAAATTACAATCAGTAAACACTAGTGAGTGGAATCGCCTCAATTTTCGCGGTCGATTATTCGTCCAATTTTCCGACCGATGATCGACCCTTAATCGACTTTTTTACTCCACTGTAAAAAAATATATTATGAAAGGCTTTCCGGGATGAAGTATTTGTCAATCCGTAAGAATAACGGTGTTTCCGACATTTAGAACCTACCAAAAGCACTCACTTCCGGTAAATATGGCGGTAGACATAAACAAACCCAAATTCGTGACAAATCTCATTATTTATCAAAGGAAAGTTAAGGAAATAGCTTAAAATATAAAAAACATGTGGATATTGAGACACATAAGGAAGGGTAAGATTTAATCGATTTCTAGAAGTTGTCAGTGACCGAACGCGATTGTACCATAACGCCGACGATTAATCGAACGTTGGTCTAATCGTCCCATCACTAGTAAACACAGGCCTGGGAAAAACACACAAAACGTGATGGCTTTTGTCATGACATAATCCCTCCTTTTGAAACTACAGTCACATTAAGATATAAGGATTAGTGTTCTCTTATAATATAAGGATTAATATACATGTGTCAAATAAAGTATATTTGATGTGCAGTTTTACAGTCCATCTTATATTTCCTATCATGGAGCAGCAACATTATCATCAGCCAACATTGACAAGCCTATGGTGCAAATCACAGTCCTGGACCATATTCACAAAACATCTTAGACAAGTCGAAGGCTTAACTGAAGTCTGAAGAGTTGGCTAAGACCTTTCATGAATACTGCCCCTGTACACAAATCTGTAGGAGAGCAAAGTTCCCTCTCAAAACTAGGAAGTTAGATACCAGAAGCTGCATGCATGTATTCATACAGTAAAATTATCTATGATAAGACCTGCAACAAAACCAGTCATTCATTTCACACTCATTAATATATATGTTACAGTGAATATGTGTAATCAGGGAATACGCGTATTCCCTGAAATTTTCAGTGAATACGCATATTCTCTAAAGTGATCAGGGAATACGCGTATTCCCTGAAATTTTCAGGGAATACGCGTATTCCCTGGTTTTGTCAAGTAATAGCTTCACATATTCACTGAACTGAAATCAGTGAATATGTGTAATGGGTCATCTGTTTTAGTGCTTTTAAATATTGAACTTTTGTGTAGAGATTATATGCAAGTTGCTTTTTTAAGTAATTAACCTTTGGGTAGAGATTATATGAATGTTGTGATTTAAATTTCATGTTTATATATCCTGATCAAAAAGTCTTAACTTTTGACACAGTTGTCTATTTTAGAATATTTAAAATTTATTTATTTATTTATTTATTTATAGCAATCGTGCTCATAGCACAGGAAAGACACCCATATATACAACTATGAATAGATACATGAACATATGAACAACATGAAACTACATCAAATTAAATAAAGATAAAAAACACATTTCATATTTACACATTCTATGTTATACACAAGTAATTTAGCATACTATTGATCTCATCTTTACTAAACTCTGTACAATTTTTATCTCTTATATACAAAAGGTCTAAAATATTTCCAACTACCACAACATCCTCATCACTATACATTGTTTTAAAGTTTTCCATAACTTTTCTACTAAATAGCACTGGTGACATACACACTTCTTGCCTTGAACACTTTAACTCATTCGATATATTTTTCACATTTTTGCCAGCATTTGAATTGCTACCTTTCAACAAAATATTACCACAAAGTCTAACAATTGAATTGTCACTGTTTACCACATTGTTAAGAAATTTGTTAAATCTTTGATACATATTTAATTTAATGGGTACATCTTTACAAATTAAAGGAAGATACCTAGAATGAGTCATATTGGATATGTGAAATATACGTCTAATGCACTTTCTCCATGTTGTACAGACCTTCTTAAAACCTACTGAATTAAAATTCCATAAAACAGCACCATACAGAGACATGCAATAACTCTTGAACAAACAATATTTCACTGTTGTGTGCGCATTACTAAATAATGATAGAATACCATTTACATTAGTAATCAGATTATCAATTGCATCCCTATACAACATACTTTCAGCATCTTGACCTACATAGTGACCCAAATGTTTACACACTGTTGTGACTTTAATAAATATATTATTATGTGTAATGCCTTCTATTCCATGATCTTGTGATTTTGTAAAATACAACAGTTGATATTTATTTGGATTGAAAGACACATTATATTCAGATCCGAACTCCTCACATACTTTTAACATTAATCTAAGAGAATATACAGTGGGTGCTATTAACAGAATGTCATCAGCATACCCTATTCCACCTGTAAATACATCTCCTATATGACAGCCCACACCTGCATTCTGTAGCCGTACTAGTAACTGATCAATATATAGAGTGAATAACACTGGTGATAGGATTCCTCCTTGTTTGACACCATTAGTGACCTCAACTTCCTGTGATATAGCATCTCCCCATTTAACACAAATTTTTTGGTTTAAATACAAATGCAACAACAAACGTATTATCATAGGACATAAGTTTTTCTTTACTAAGAGATTGAACAACTGATAATAATGCACACGGTCAAATGCTTTTGATGCATCTAACATCATAACAAAGGTATCTGTGTTATTACTGTAGTAATACTCAATTATAGATGGTTGTTTTGAATTAATAGAATTTTTAGTCATGGATCCCTGACAAATATTTTGACACAAAACACATATTTAGTTGCAGACTGAACGGCTTCCCTTGAATTTATAATAACAAAGGGGTTATTTCTTTAACCTTACCCACCTGTTTCACCATTGTAGAGTGGATGACTTCTTTGTAATTGAAAGTATTAAAGATCAAAGAGCAAAATAAAGACAAATCACAGGACTGGGAAGCCAATTGGATTAAGTGAGATTGTTTAATTAATACTTTAAGCCTTTAGAGAAAACTGCTATGACAAGTTGGTGTCTAATAGCTGTTCTCGGGAGGCCATCCGACCTGGCCAACGTCTTGGAAAAAAAAGACATTTAGTGTTGACCGTAGTCGAGGTTGTTGTCACGTGACTTACCCTTTTTGTAACATCCTTTCTCGTTTAAATTTTTAACCATCCCCCCTCAGCTGTAATACAGCAGGGAGGTAGGGTGGGACTTTCTTCAGTTCCACATGGTAAGCTTGTAGCTTATAAAAGCTACATTTAAGTAATCAAAATTTTCAATTTTATTGCGCTATAATAGCTTACCATGTGGGACTGATAGCTGAATCCAACCGCTCGGTGGCGGGATTACAGCTGAGACTGGAATATATTTAGATTTTTCTTATATTTAGAATAGATTAGAATGAATGATAGAAAATACCAGTCTGAGTCCCGTTTACAAATTAATGACAACCTTAAAAAGTCCTTAATACTTGATACTATATACTAAAAACAAAAAGACCTTACTCAAACATCATGATGAGGTAGACTTATACCTATACCAAGGGATTAGACTCCTGAAGACTTGGTTGTAGTGGATGTGCCCCCCCCCCCCCCCCCCCTTCTTTTCTTTCCGAGGATATCTGGTCTGAGGGGAAGGATCTAGGACTTGCTTAATGTTAACAGAGCTCAATGTTAACAGACATGAATACTGCCTTGTAAAAAGCTATGTAAAAGCTATGTAAAATCATGTTTGGTGATTTTAATGGTCATCGTCCATAAACACACAAGAGTCCATAGCAAAAGCTACTAAGTATTTTTTATTTATTATAAGAATACAAAGCTGCATTCTCAACAATTTCTAGTTAGGGAATACGCATATTCCCTGGTCATCAAAACCAGGGAATACATGTATTCCCTAAAATTTTCAGGGAATACGCGTATTCCCTGACCACTTCAGGGAATACGCGTATTCACTGAAATTTTCAGGGAATACGCGTATTCCCTGATTACACATATTCACTGTAACATATATATTAAATAAATAAATAAGAAAATAAATAAATAAAAATATTTATTGTTAAAGTACATGATATCATAAATTTGTCCATCGTATGTTGACTTTCCTTGCATTACAGGGGCACCCTAGCTGTCCATGACCTTACTATTGGAGATGGTTGCAAGCTGTACCTCACTAGGGAAGGTACTAGCAGGGGTACTCATACATATGGTCGAGGCGAGGGCATCTTTGCATTTGACCAGCTGACTGTGAATAATGGGGGTGAAGTGACCATGGAAGGCAGTATACCGGACACAAATGAACTGCTACAGTTGGTGGTAAATAGACTCATTATTTCATCCGCAATTTCTGTGCATAAGAATCTAGAGTAAGAACTCTTAAAATCACCACAGTATGTCAAATTTGCCGCTTTGGAACAACCTTGAGAAGTAAGACATAAAAATCAAAGTGTGTTAATATTTTGTCATCAGGGCAAATCAAATACATATTTTACTGTCAAGAATCACAAATTTGTGAAGACTTTCTTTGAGTCACAAAAATAGAAGGGGGTTATATTCCAGTGGTGATATATTTACATAGACTAAGAAATCTAAAATTCATCAGAACTCTAAAATTTACCACCTATACAACCTGAGCAAAATTTACAGAAGAAATTAATGTATTGTTTTAAAATTGGTATTTCTTAGTTCAGAAAAATCCTTGATCTACAAGACTTGCAGCAAATTTGACCTCACTTTGTTTATTTTAGGAACACACAGTAAAATTTTATTTTATTAGATGATTATAGTAAAAATGTACTAATGTATGTATAATGTAAAATCAATCAAGCAATCAATGAGTTGTCCAAGTGCTTAATCTCTGTATCTATGGATTCTAAGGCAAACCATCCAGTTCGTAAGGCATAAATCATCAAGACATAGACATATAAGTCGCACCCAGGGAGGCAATCCGGTGTTCGGTAGTTAGAAACTAAGGTGGAAATGATTTCTGAAAAGGATAGGTTTTTAGTCGACTTTTGAAACATGAGAGATTTGGAGCACTGCAGATATCATGTGGAAGATCATTCCATAACTTCGGGGCATCATATGAGAAACTGTTGTTAAAGTGAACCTTTGATTTATGGATGGACGCACAATAATGAGGAACCTGGACGAACAAGTTTTTGGGGTTATAACGTCTTGTATTCATGGCTGATTAGTACAAGGAGAGATATGGTGCAAAATACTTAGGCTGGCCAGTGGTGAGGTACTTATACACAAATCCTAGGGTTTTGAAGATAATTCGTTGTCTGATAGGTAGCCAATGAAGTGTCTTCAAGCTGAATGTGATGTGAGTGAACTTAGAAGCACCAGTGACAAACCATGCAAGAGCATTTTGAACATATTGGAGCCTGGTAACATTACAGGATGACAAACTACGAAATAGAGAATTGCAATAATCCAAATGACTGCTGACCAGAGCATTTGACATCACCACTGATGTATCAACAGAAAGAAACCTCCTGATATGATGAAGGTCCCTGAGGCTAATAAAACAAGATTTGATGACAGAATTTACGTAATTGGTGAAACAAAACTTTGCATCAAACAGAACACCCTAATTGCAAGCAACATCTACAGGAGAGAGTCAATTACTAAGGATATTGACTGGAAATGAGTCACTGAGCCATTTGTGTCTGTCTTTGGCACCAAAAACTATAAATTCTGTTTTATCTGGGTTAAGCTTGAGTTTGCTTTCAGACATCCAGACCTGAATATCATTCAAACAGAATTTTAGATGGTCAAGAGACTTGAGACTATCTTCAGGGGATAAGGGAATGAACAGCTAAGCGTCATCAACATAAAAGTGGTATTTAACTAATGTAATAACAGTATATTTTCTGATGACTTGAGCAAGGGGTGTTGTGTAGAGGGAAAACAGAAGAGGAATGAAATAATGAAAAAAGTGATATTTGCAGACGTTATGCATCTTGTAGAAACAACGTTACTTGTATAACCATTCAAGAATTACCTGTATGATATTGTGCAATATATACATGTAAGTGCTATTTAAACCTTCTGTAATACTGTGTGTAGTTTTAGTAAACAGATTGTATGAAAAACCAATAGGACTCCAGTGAACATATACATGCCCTGTGTTACATGTGTTGTGTAGGGTGACACTATTCATGTGAAAGGAGGTGGCAAAATCCATGCTGTCCACATGAACATTGAGGCTGGTAATCTGATTGTTGATGACCTAGGAGAAATCCAGGGTGACACTCACTCCATCAGCTGTTCCACAGGAGCTGGGTACCAGCATCAAGATGGAGCCTCAGGTTGGTGGTGCAACTATAAATCCCTGCTCCAAGATTTGTTCCAAGACTTGTCATAAGACCTCCCCAACTTATAACCCAGGAGGCTTGGTACTATGACTGGTCCATTTGTGAAAATGATGAGATAACTGGCAAAACATGTAATTTGTCCTGAGGGAAAAGATAAGTGTTATGCCCCAAATGGTAAGTCTAATCCCTAGTTCATACCATTCTCTGCTATCCTGACAGGGTACATATGAGCCAAAAATATTTAATGAATTCCTTTGTGGTTCGGTGCATTTTCTGTTTCAGTAGTACCCATAAAAGGCTTAATAAGTTGGATTCATATATAGGTAGGATGTATTTGACACAACATGGTTTGGCCAGTTCAGCACATCACAGCTGGGGTGGAATGTTTATATGGGGCAGCTTGTGCTAATCTTGCATTTTATTACCAGCATTCAAGGTGTCTATTTGGAGTCATAAGGACAAATAGGCTGTGAAGCAAATTTAAAATACGAGCTGCTACAACCGTACAGAATGGTGTGAACAGGCCTAATGGTTGACCTACTCTTGACAGTTATGACTTACAAAGATAAGGCATAGCACCAAGCCCCTAGTAATTCCTGTGCATTAATTGGTGGACTTGTACTACTAATCTTCTCATTGGACAAAATTACTAAGGATATACATTGCAAGTTCTTTGCAATATGCTGTGTTAAAGCATGTAAGTTGTATCTTATACAGGTGGAGGTCACGGGGGTACGGGAGGAAGTGGCAGATATGAAGCACGTGTGGGTCAGCCATATGGAGACCTCTTTGAACCCGAGGACAGGGGTTGTAATGGGGGTGTTGGTCGTGATGGAAACCAAGGCAAAGGAGGTGGAACTATCAAACTTCATGTCAATGAAACTTTACGGGTATGCATGCAATTATGTGAAAAATACAACCAAACTCTTTTCAGTAGAATTCTATGGAAAAGAAATCCTTTTTCAGTTGAAATCTAGGTCAGGTCCTGAGAGTCTCTTTGCAGTCAAGTTTAACCTATTTTCTGAAATTCCTGGTCAGGCACAAATATTGTTCAGGGCCAGTTACTTACATAGATTAAGATCAGATCAAAATCAGAGTCATATTCTTATAGATCATTGCATAGTTGAGAAAGTAACTTAAATGTTCAGTCACTAAAAATAGATCATCTGACATCTACTACATTTTCTGATATCCGCCACTAGGAGTGTTCTTGCAAACATTAAGCAGAAGAAATACCAACATCTTTCCTTATGTTTTCAATAGACTCAGGGAATAATTTAAAATTATATTAATTATTCCACAATTTCTCACTGAACCTATTTATATGGCACAGGTGAGACCAATATTGTTCCTTGTAGAATGCCTTTGGACATTTTTACATTTGCTGCTGTCATTTAGCTGCGTGGCAATTTTCAGATGTTTGTTTCAAAGAACACAGTGATATAGTCAACATTTTGAGATGGAGTCTATGGAGTTTGTGGGAATATAAATGAATTTGATCTTGCATGAGCAGGTTAATCCTGTAGCTTTGTGTTTATATGTTCCCAATTGTCATCACTGGTTTCCCATAACAAGCTTTATACTATTAATATGAGTTTTGCTTGCAGGTTGATGGACACGTCAAAACAAATGGAGCTGACCATGGAAATAGAGGTGGTGGTGGCTCTGGTGGCTCCATCTGGATTGACACTTACAACATCAGAGTAAGACGTTGTTTAATTTACATCTGTATTTTTATGCAGAATGTGAAAAGAGCTGAAAATATCATTGTTAAAAATATAATTGTCATTTCCCCAATAATTACTCAACCTACAAAATCACAACACCTGTCTGTAACACTGCAGATTTTTTTAAACCTTATTCAGATTTACTGAATATAACTTAACAGAAAAAAAAATTAATTAAAAATTAACAGCTCACATTGCAACAGTGTGCAGATGTTAATACAAATCAGCAAAACAGCTCACATGACAGAGTCTGATTGTTAATACAAATCGGTAAAACAGCTCACCTGACAGAGTCTAATTGCTTACACAAATTGGTAAAACACCTCACATGACAGAGTCCAATTGTCAATACAACTTGGTAAAACAGCTCACCTGACACAGTTCAGTTGCTTATACAAATTGGTAAAACACCTCACATGACAGATTCCAATTGTTAATACAAATCGGTAAAACACCTCACATGACATAATCTAATTGTTTATACAAATCAGTAAAATACATCACATGACAGAGTCCGATTGTTTATACAAATCAGTAAAACAGTTCACATAATTCTGCATAATTCAAACCAGTAAAAACAGGTCAAATGATAGAGTCCAATTGTTAACACAAATCAGTAAAACAGGCCACAGTGCAACAGGGTCAAGTCATTTATACAATTCAGTAAAACAACTGACAATGAAGAGAATTAGACATGATTTTATAAAAAATGATACACAATAAGTGGATTCATTTCTTTTGGCATTTTTCTTGAAAGTGGTAAAGCATACTGAAGTTCTGGATCTGTGGTCAATATGTTGAGGAAATTTTACAATTCAAAGATTTTCTGTACAATTCGTACCTCCAACATTAGTTGGATTATGGAATTAGTTGATATGGCACCTTAATTGATTGTCACAAGTCATGCATCCATTCAAATAAGGTAAATAGAGAAGCATTCTGTGAAGAAACTCATTCTATTCAATAGCACTATTTGAGAGACAAAAACTCTTTCAAAAAAACTTTTATGAATCAGGTTCTTGGTTTATTGATGTGGGCAAAGCTGTCAAATTATTATAATGTATTATATTAACTTGAAATAGGAGAATACAAATGTAAAAGAGCATATTAATTATATAATATATATGTTTAATAATATTTAAATATTTATTCTTAATTTAATCTTTCTATTCTTTCTCATATTATTTGCAGGGCTATGGACACATCCAGTGCATTGGGGGCAATGGAGATCAGGGTGGGTACAGTGGCGGTGGAGGGTCCGGTGGGCGAATCGCATTGTACTTCTCAAAGAACAACACCTACAGCGGGACCTGGGATGTCTATGGAGGCTTAGGTGGGACATACGGCAAGAATGGAGCCTCAGGCACAGCCTTCTTTTTCCATAAAGGTGGGTAGTTGGCTCTTTATCAAGTCTTCTGTCTTCTTAGAAAAACCAAGGCTGAAATTTCAGTCTAAATGTGCGAGCTGCAAACCAGTCCGAAACACGAGTAGTACACTGGTGTACAATTCATGAAAGCATCAAAGTCCGGAGACAAAAATGTGACCTCTTGAAGGGTGTCTAAGCCTCAGAGAAAGCTTGGGCTTAACAATTCACAAGGAATAATGTAAAGTAAGCAGTGTGATATTTCTAGTGAAAACGGAGAACTCATAATAGTTTGAGTTATGGACTATATTTATCAAATTTTTGATTTAGGCCATCTGTCAATGCTAAAAATGTATTTTCAAACCTTTCATATTGGATACTTTATGTGTTGGATACAATTTTTTGCAAATGTATGGTATTGTTAAGAAAAGGACCAATATCTTTGAAATGGCAGGGGAAAGAGTAATTTAAGCTGCTTTTTTCAAACCTGGAGGCCAATAAAAGTGTTAGCCATTTTAAAATTTTGCACATATTTTAATGACTTCTTTGAAATGAAGTCATTTCTGGTTGGTAATCAATGTTCAATCCTAGGATAAATAAGTTCTGAATATTGGAAGTTGTTATGAGATATGAGGAATCTCATTTTCATTTCTAGTGTTGGGACTTATTATCCAAAGTTATGAACGAAATGATAAGAAACGTGGCTTTTAGGGAGATTTTCATTTAGCTTGCAAATGGTTTAAGCTATTCAAGTTGTCAGTTGATATGCCTGAAGGATATTTATTCTCGTTGGAGCTTTCTCAGTATGTAGTCTGGACCTCTATAGTTTTGAAACAAGAACTTTTGGCAGGACTTCGAAAGGTTGGCCCTAATGTAGAGTCAATGTGGATTGGGAATAATTGAATATTGTTATCTATTTACAGAAAAAACAATAGTTTTTTTACATACAAAGCGGTTTGATCAGCTACACTTTTATGTTAAGTGTTATTATATTGTTTGAGTATTTTCAAATGTTATTTGCAAGAAAGGATATAAACTAATAAACTAGGCAGAGAATTGAGAATCATACTGCTTATATCTTGACTTGCAACTTGCATTTTTTGTTTAAAGTTACTCAGCTGAAGTACCATGGTTGCCTTGTCTTAGTTTAACATTTTTGTGTTGTGTTTAATCTGATTTACACAATATGTGTAGTGTTTTTGCATTACAAATATATACTATTATATAATACCTTTTTTCATTGTCCAACACTTTCAGATGTTGAGCACAAGACCTTGTATGTGAACAACAATGGTCGAGGTCGTGCCAGCACTGATGCAATTACTGAGGTTTCTGACTTCACAGACATTCTTCGTGATAATGGAAGGACATGGCTCTTGCCTGCTCATGCAAGCAGTGAACATGTCAGTAAGTCCCTTTAAATCTTATCTTACCTGATGCCAACACATAGCATGTTCTGAACACATCTGGTCAATACGGTAGGTATTCCCTTCAATCAGGGTCAATCGTCTTGCACTGTTTTCACAGGATAATGTAAATTTGCTGTGTGGCCGTGTCAGTAAAGTGCATTTTAAATAAGGCCCAAACATTGGTAAAATGGGGGGGTCTTGGCTTTATTGATTTTATCGTTATATTTGGAAATTTACAAACATGTATGTAATGTATATGAAGATAATTCTTTTATGTATAAACATAGCAAATGAACACGTAGAAAACAGTGATTTCTGATACTTATATGAATTTTTAAGGGGGGGGGGGGGGGATCTAATATTTTATTGAACGAGGCAAACAATTTTATGAACTAAATTTATGTAGTTTATTACTTAAATGAGAAAAGTACATAATAACATGATATGGACTCAGCTGGTATTAAATTGTCTTTTTTCTAAGAATTTAAAAATATATGTCACTTTGGTGATTATTCTACTAAATCCGCATTTTAATCATACCTCGTTGTTGGGAATATTTTCTTGCTTATTACTTCACAATATATGACATGTGACAATGGATTTTATGTTTCCAGATGACAATACCTTCTACTTCGACGAGTTTCAGATCTATGGAGGTGCTGAACTGGCAATATCTGGAGGAACAACTGAGTACAAATTTGACTTCCTATTCTTCATTGGTGATAGGACTGGAACTGTGCATGTTGCACCATATCAGGTAAAGAGTGATCAAATATTGGTATGGAAATATTTTATATTTATCTAAAGATGAGTAAATGAATGTGATTTAATATGAACCTTTATAGTGCTTAACCTCCATCATTTGTTGGACTCTAAGGCACAACTATACACTAACACATTTTGAATAGTCATATTTCCATTGACATAACCAGGCCATACCTGAAAATATACGGGGGTGGCTAGGTGGCTATGGTGGATAGGCTGGTGCAAGCAGATCAATTTTGACTTTTTCCTGAAGGAGGCAATAGGTGTTGTATTGCGTACATTGTTGGGAAGGTCAATCCAATCTTGAGAGCATTGAAGACAAAACTATTTCCAAAGTGTTTAACTGACTCGTTGAGAGAAGAGTGGAAAGGAGGTACTGTCAGGTACTGACAATTAGGTTGACTACACTTGGTGCTGTAGGAGCAACTGCTCAATGACTAGGATGAACTGCTACAAAGGAATTTGTCAACAGACAGCCATAGGAGTGTTTGAGGATGAGTGGTACTTGGGGATACTGTGTCTTGTTCATGGCAATATGTGCAAGAGCATTCTGAATACTCTGCAACTTATGTAAAATATGCTGGCATGTAAATAGCACTCTTATTGGATCAGATTTCTGCAGAAACAGTGGCTGGATTGGATACCAGTCATACCATATGGACAAAAGGTATTGGCCTCCCACCTCTGTTATGCATGTTGTACAGTAGCTCCAGTGTCATATTGAACTGATGTGGAATAACCAGGTACAATAAAACCATAATGAAAAGCTTTTCAGGACATCTATGGGAAACTGCATGTAACACATGTGTATACTTGTATGCTGACTTGTATATAGACCTGAGGAAAGGGTGACCATGTTAACAAGTTAACATGTTATCTGTTTCTCATGTGTACCAGCGTATAAACCTATGTTAACCCAGCAACCTGTTTCATTTCAATTTAATAGAAATATATTGTGATAAGTTATCACATGTTGTGTATCATTGCTCGAACCTTCTTCCCAGAGTGAAAGATTGCAGTCAGTGTCCCTATTGTAGAAACAAAACCCATTGAACTGAAATAGAAGAACAACGTGATTTCTTAAAGAGTTGCACCTTTTAAGCCACTGACTTTACAAATTTAAGTTTTCCAGTAATGTGAGTCAGAAGTCTTTGCAAAGTAGCTAAAATTTTGATTATTTTTTTTGTCTTAATATTACAGGGACACCTCCCCTCCCTCTCCATGGCATATTTCACATATCTTACAGAACCCAAAGGAGTCATCTGGTGTAACTTCTTGATTCAGTATTTAGGTCTGGTCCATCTTCTGTGGTGGTTACAGCTGCTACAGCCTTTCTTTGATAATAACCATTTATGTTTAGGAAATGGATCTGGAGAGGCCTGAAATTGATCTTCCATTCAATGTGGTGGTTTATGAAGGTGGTTTTCTTGGTTTGGCATATGATACAGTTGTACATGGTGTGAAGATCTTGGTGCGTGGCACACTGGACCACCCAGAGAATATGACTGTGACACACGGTGGTGAGGTAAGGGCTTGCAATATCCTCCCATGTATGTAAATGTATGTAAACAGTTTTCAGGTGATTTCCCTTCAGCTCAACATATTTCAGCATCAGAATTTTCTTTATTATCTGCAAATATATAGTCCCATGTTTTTGTTTGCAGAGGCTATTATTATTGAGTAAGCATGTATTACCATAAGCACTGCTTTGTATGTCAGGTAAAACAGTATAGTTTAAGCTAATGACTGGGTGGTGGGCTGTTCATGAGAGTGTCATACTACTGACAGTTCATCTCTGATGTCATCTAAAATTGTTTACAAAATGTTTTTCTTATTTTACTTGAAATCGGGAACAGGCAACAGGCTGATCTCTCTAATTGTACAAGTAATCTTCTGTTTGGAACAAATTATAGGGTTTATCAGTTTTATCAGTTATCAGTTTCTTACCCTTTTTTACTTGGATCAGTCATTACAGCACCAAGAGTTTTCACTTGGCTAGGTCTGATGATTCATCATAATAATGGAACAACAGTGCAAAGGTTTAACCAACCAAATTTATAATGTCTATGATTTTATGATTTTTTTAATATTTTACTTGCAGCTGAATCTCTATGTGACTGGAAATACCAAGGATGATGACGTCACCTGGTTTACATTTTTAATAGTCCATGTCAAATATGACGGCACTATTAACATGATAACAGACCCAGTCAATGAAGCTGGTATTAATCTGAAGGTATGTACCATGTCTGTGTGTTATACTAAAGTCACATGACCCACCAGGGTATTAATGAAGATAGATGTTACACCATTGTGTATTAAGCTAAACTAGTATAACTCACCAGTGGTGACTTTTGTCTAACACTTAGGCTATGTCTGTGGACTTACACTTAGTGTATTTCATACTGTAGCCAAGTCTAAGCTTTGACTAAACCTTGTATTAAATATTTGGTTCTGTAACTTTAGGTCATCAGCTTACAAATAGATGGAGGTGGTACTGTGGTTGGAACAAACCTTTACTTCCATGCAATCAACTGCACTATAGACACTGGTGGTGTCTTGACATCAGGTATGTGATATGTTCTGTTATCAGTGGTATTAACCCCTTGACAGCCACAGTAAAGATTTATCTATCATATATGCGTTAAGTAGTTTAGAAGCTCATCAAAGTCATAAAACATACTGTCCAAAACATTATAAAAACTGTTACTTTTTGCCAGACTAGACCTGGTATATTGGAAACTAAGTAAAACAGTATCCACTGGGAGTGATCTGGCACCAAAGATGTGAAGGGGTTAAGACCTGGCACTAAAGCTGTGAAGGGGTTAAGACCTGGCACCAAAGCTGTGAAGGGGTTAAGACCTGGCACCAAAGCTGTAAAGGGGTTAAGCCCTTGACCCTTTAGCCAAATGGTTACTAAAGTGTCTGCTTAGTTATCAATTAATGGAATATCATCTTCAGCTAAAACAAAATTTCTGTTTAACTTTCTATTATCAGAATATTTGATGAATTCATGTCCACTTTCCCAAATTTAGTGTTTCCATATTTTTATACTAAAACAAGTCTTCTGTTTTATCAGACTTCTATTGTCAGATTACTGTACATGTTTCTATAAAAAGGATAAAAGTAAATTGTTGTAATGCCAGCTATACTTGTTAAACAAGAGTTTGAATGTGTGAATTATGAATATTTTTTATTTTGTTTTCAAAATAGGGACCATTTTTTCCAAACTTTGACTTTGTTTGAACCACATAAAATTGTTACTTTCCTTTTATAACATTCACTGTTTGAATAGTACAGAATCGTTGCTATCTTCTTATCAGATTCCCAGGGTTACAGGAGTACGGATGGGAGCCCCATGTCTGGCAGTACATACAGGGAAGGTCTTCATGGGATCATCAATCCGGGCCTGGGGACCACTTCAAGTCAGTTTGGATCCGGGGCTGGACATGGTGGGGCAGGTGGACGTTGTCCAGGTATATACAGTAAACTTCCATTATTTCCAACTCAAGTATCCCCACTTTAATAGTATCTTCATTCACACCGACAACCCTGGATTAGTGACCTAGACATGACTGTCACTTTGGTGAAGTATTAGTTTAGCACACTGAGTTCTCCTGTATGGGGAATATATGAATATACTGATTGATAGCTGATTGAATACACAGTATAACTAAGGCTGAAATGATTGGTTTTATTTGGTCACTAAGTAGCTGGTCTTTTTTGCTATTTTTGAGCAATTTCTGAATGTGTCTGATGTGCATTTGCCGCAAATATAAATATTGCAGATAATGTGGTGGTTATCAAGGTGCTGAAAAAGTAGAAATTGCTATAAATTGTGGTGTAATTTCCGAATAAAAATCTACTGTAAAATGTACTGTAAAGTACAGGAAAATTACATGTGAGATTATATACATAAAAACAGTTTACTAGTGTAATAGTATTGGTATTGGCTAAAACTGTGGCCACTTTATATTTGATGATTATAGTTAATTGTTTTTGGCTTTATGTTTCACCTCTACTATTCGAAGAAGATGAGAGAGTAAAAGAGCTTGATTTCTGTAGATATATTCCTGAGTCTAAGGTTTCCCATCTTCACACAAATTTGGTATTGAATGGTCAGTGAGAACATAGTTCTACTGCAGGTGTTTTTACTGTTGACAGGTGTAAGTAATTCTGGTGCTCCGTATGGATCCTTATACACACCAAATGAATTTGGCAGCGCTGGTGGTGGTCATACATCCATTGCTGGTCGGGGAGGTGGACGGATTTGGGTGAATGTCACCAATACCTTGCACATTGATGGTCTCGTGTCCTCAAATGGAGGGGACGGCTCCAAATCATCTGACTATATTGCTGGAGGAGGCTCCGGTGGCTCCATCTGGATCTACACAAATGTGATTAAAGGTTATGGAAATGTTGAAGCTAATGGCGGAGATGGAAGCTACTATTCCTACCACAGTACACAAAGAGGAGGTGGAGGGGGATCCGGCGGCCGCATTGCTTTATATTTTCAGGTAGGAACCTTATGTTTTCGCAAGGCATTGTACTTTCAGCAAGTATATGACATATATTTACATGGCCTAAAACTTTCTGGTAGTATACAATATATTTACACATGGCGTGGTACTTTTTAGCAGTATACCATATATTTTTTTACATGGCATTGTCCATTCAGGTAGTGTACCACAGTTTTATATGTGCTTATTCTTTCAAGTAGTGTAGCAGTAAATACATTGAAAGCAGTTGTAAGTGGGAGAAAAACAGGTTCCTCGACAATGTAAAAGTCATTTATAGCTATGTTAACCTGTTCATTTTGTCAAATTTCAGGTCAACCAAACGTTTACTGAATTCCGTTACCTAGCCAAAGGGGGCCTCTCAGGCTGGCAGGTGGATAACTGTGAGGATGGTCCAGCAGGCACAGTGTATATTGAGCACCTGTTGCATGGTCATGGGACATTGATTGTAGATAATGATGGCAACCGACACCCCCAAAATACCGTGTGGGGCTACCCTTACATCTACTACAAAGAAGATGGAAATAAGCGCATGGGTGTCATGTGAGTCCATCTTTACACAGTTAAAGGCTGTTTAATTCAAATTATAAGGGATCAAAAAAGGCCTTCTGTTTAAGCAGGAACTTCAGGTGACAGGGTAAACTTTGCAATGGTAAAGGCCTTTGAAGGCTCTGGGCCTATATACCATTAACATTCTTATTCTGGGAATAAGAATTTCCTTAGAATATACTGGTAGGCATATCCTTAGAAAAAAAACATCTAAGAAAACAAAAATTTTCCCTTTTTATACACAGCTTTTGCATCCAATTTATCATTGTTACATTTAGAGCTCTAATAAACAATGAAAAATTATGATTTCTTGTTTGTAGAAAATTGTTCTTATTCTAAGATTTTTTTTCTTACAAAATGGTTGTTTTCTTAGAGACAGCTAAAAATAAGAATAATTGTAACAATAATAATGTTACTGAATATTTAACCTTTCCACTGTCATTTTACTCGATTTTATAGTAAACCTAAAATACAGAGATCTGTAAAGGATCTTAGTAAGATGTACATAATAATTTGTTTTACCAACACTTAAATCACTTAGCAATCTCAGTTGAATGTATATTATCATTTGTGAACTGTGTAAATTATTTTTTTTTTAGGGATGGTCCCGTCACATATGCCCTTATGGGCCACCCTGACTTTGAGACCCATAACAACCAGGATGCAGAGTTTGATGAGCTCCAGATTATGGGCAATGGCCATTTGGCTTTCCTGCGACCAAGCTACTCAGAATCAGGAGGACTGTACATCTACAGAGAACATTTCTCAGCAAACACTGAACAAGTGTCAGACCTACTCCAACACAACGTACATTTCAAGTACATGATTGGTGATCGCACTGGGGTAGTGCATATTGGAGGTAGTCAGATCTTGGACTTAGAAAGACCCGAGATTGATCTGCCATTTGACACATATGTCTACCCAGGTCAGTAAGTCAACCTGCCTAGCAGTGCTGTGTTGTTGAAAATCAATAATACTTGCATGGTTTTCATGTGTTGTGTATTATTTCCAGTGTCAGCTGGGGTGTCACACAGAAGTCTTTTTTTCTCTGTCATTTAAAAATATATATATTTATTATCCACCATGTGCTGTATATAACCCATACTGGGTATATACAGAGCAGGATATATTTTTTATATATAACGACACTCCCTTACCATGGATAATTAGCATCAACAAGTGCCAATTTTTTATTGATATCTCGGAAAATGTGTAACCTACAAATATGTATTATATATCATTGAAAAGGGCTTTCTATAGTGTTTTTGCTTGCGTTTGTTGTATAAAAATCAATGCAGAAATCACAGAGATATCACAAGTTTTAGATTGAAGGTTTTATATTCCCTGGTGCTCCTGCATATTATGACAGCCTTTTTAGCATTCTTTCTTTACATGTGGATGTCTTTAACTGATAAATCATACAAAACAGTGGATAATAAAAGTAAAAATCCCTTAGTAGACATATACAGACAAAGAATATCACTCGTGAAGATTAATAATGTAATAATAATAATAGTAATATTGTTATCGTAATTTGCGATATATTTTCTTTGTATATGTCATTCGGGAAATTTTCCTATTGTATACAAATGTGAAAAAAATCTTAAATAAATATTACCACTTACATTATTTATAGTCATAGATCATATAACGTATGCGGCAAAATACTTTGCAATTTTGATTTTGTGATCTAAAATATATACATTGTATATGTGTGAAGTCATTCAGTTCATTGTTGAAAATGTTTTTCATTTGACACAGATGGCTATCTTGGTCTAGCTCCAGTCACATATATTCATGGTGTTGAGCTGCACATGTTCGGAGAACTGGATCATGTCATAAACATGACTCTGCACCATGATGGCTTCTTCTGGATGAAAGATGGAGGACACACTACCGACGATGATCCCAACAACTATCGCTTTGATCATGTTCGGTAGGTCAATTGTATACACAAGCATTAAGGATCACCCATTTCTCTTCTAACACTACCTTTGCCTATATAGTGTAACATAACCAGTTCCCATCTGATCACTGAAGTTAAGCAGTACTGGACTTGGTACACCGATGGCTTACCATCTGAGTTCTGGTCCAGGTATGGCCAGATACATTGGACTCAAATGATCACTTAAATAGTGGTCCTGTTGTGAAACAAGGTACTAGGCATGACATTAAATGAATCGATCATTAAATCTTATAACAGTCCAAGCTTTGGACTAAGTTGCTTCTTGATATTTAGAGTGTGATTATGGGTAGTATTATATGTTACTGTCAAAGAAGTAAAATTAATGTGTTCAACAGATTTTCCACCTTTTTTCTGTTTGGTCGCCCTGGTTGCTTGTGGAGTGCCTGTATGACTCTGAAACTGCCATTTTGCTTGGTACACCTTAGACTCTGTAACATCAGAAATGTAGAGCCATCTAAGTCTAATTAGATTACATGTAGATCAGATTCATTTCTGTTCACTACTTTTAAACTATCCTATCCTTCAGTTTTAATAGTGAGTTGAATTATATTGGATTAACCTGCTGTTCACATTTTACAATTATATTGTTTTTGGTAATTTTTATCTACCTTTAATAAAACCTCCACCAAAGCAACAATCATATTATGTATGACATTTTTTATGAATATTGTTATCATATTGCAAATAATATGGTGTCTGTGTGGTTCTTGCAAGGCTGGTTGAAAATCCCATCACACACAGTAGAATCTCTATTAGTAGAACTGACAGAAGTTGAATGTTACCACAAATAAAAGTAATTTCTAAATCTTTATTGTAAAATTTAAGGATAACTAGAACTTTTGATTGACTTTTGATGGAAGTGGCAATGCAGAGGGCTTGCACTATTATATTGTCCCTGGCTCTCCAATGGGATGTACTCTATACAAATACTGTGAAACAACACTATCCAGTTGCTGGACTTTTCACTATGGATTGCTATTCACATTAATCTCTGATCCTTACTAAATTAAAATTGTAATGCAAGGTGTTATTAATTCCATAAATTACAGGTGTGTTGACATGGTTTTCTTTTACCTATCTTTAAAGAGTTCAAGATACAGCCACCGTTCGGGGAGTAACGGATCCAATCCAAGCAAAACCCATTGAGCTCCATACTCTCGATGTCACTGTGGAAGGAGGCGGCACTATTGATGCAACGTACATACAGTTCCATTCTAAAAACATTACAGTGGATGATGGCGGTCTGATTACTGTGACTGGGTTCGGTTACAACTGTAGCCATTCACAATCTTCTCATGGTACCCAAAGTATTTATGGTAAGTTGTTGTCATGATAGAGTAAAATATTATATTATACCCCACATGCTCTATTTAACCTAAACATCAGGACATACAGTTTTTTTAAATCTTTTTTCAGTATTTCAGGCACCATTTACCATTGTGTATAATTAGCAATTTTGTAAACTGGTGCTTACTGTCAGTATTTCATTGAATACACAAGCTGCAAATAGGTTGTATACATCATTAGAAACTTAAGCAAGTTTTACCGAGCTTCTGCTCTTTTTTGTCGCATTAATAAAAACTGCAGGAATAGTGGATATATCTCAAGTTAAAAACGTTCACTGTTGGCCCTATATGACAGTCTTTTTTGTATTCTTTCATAATAGATGGACTTCTTTTACTCACTATTTATACCAAATAGTTCTTTATTAAAGGAAAACATCCCTCATAAGACATGTACATAAAATTTTACACTCAAGAACTTCAAGATGAAAAATAGGTTCACTGGGACACAAAAATAAGAGGACACAGGAAAAGGTAACACAAACTTTTTTGGAAAAGGGAGAAAGTGTCCACACTGTCTCTGCAAAGTATATTGAATTCAATCTTCACATTTTCTTTTTAACCAATAACATTACATTAATATGCTTTTGGGGATGCTTTATTAGCAAAATATTTTGTTGGGTAGAAATTTATTTGAGTTTATATGGTTTACTACAATTATAATTTGTGTGTGCTGTATTTAAAAAAAAATGATGTCTCAAGTGAACTTTTATCATTGGAGAATTGAGGATCACTGTACCCTGTTAATGAGCCATTAGATGATCACAGGATTTTCAATACCATATCAGCCCTTGGCAAAATAACCCCACATTTTGTGTAAGTGTCTAACTTCAGACATATCTACTTGGGTTAGGTTTATTAATTATATCTGGAGATATTACTTAAAATTATAAGTCACATTTTGAAAAGATAAATTATTATTCCTGTATCTATACACATATGGGGCCAATCTAACTAAGGTACATTTTCATAGGGTCAATTCGATTAAAGTATTTTCTCTAGAGGGCAGTTTAATGAGTTCTGATTTGGCCAATTGACCATGTCTATTGACTGTGATTCATAATTATACTTATCCATGTTCACACGTTTCACTCATTGTTCTTGATCTTTTCACATTTTGTTTCATTATTCATTTATTCTTAACTAAATTTAGATTTAGATTGTAAATTCAATTTTGTTTAATTTAATGTTAGAACTTACAGCAGTTTGTTAAAAACTCAAAAATATCTTCAAGAACTAGAAGAACTCTAGGATTTAGAAGAACCATATTGTTTCATACTGGCTGGATGATAGCTTTTGTGAGAGGAGCCTATAATACTTGTCAATCTGTAATTAGGACTTTTGTATTTAAGTAATGGTATTTAACATATTTGGACGCTGTTCTGTCTGGCTTAGGTTTATAACGTTAGCCTTGACTCTATGTGGATAGCAATAAGAGAAGGTTCATTTGAAATTACTTGCAGGTGTGGTGAATCCTGGGAGACCATCTGTTCATTACTCCGGAGCAGGACACGGAGGAAGTGGAGGTCAAGGTTATGGACAAAGTCATGCTGGCGCCCCTAGTGGCGATCTCTATGAACCAAATCTCTTTGGCAGCTGTGGAGGGTTAGGGCGCTATAGTGAAATTGGAGGCAATGGGGGAGGCAAAATCTGGATAAATGTCACAGGTACAAACAACTTCACATAGAATGATAAGGCTTGGAGGAATTTCTTTGGAGGAAATGGGGCTTCCTTGTTTATTATACAAGTGTATGTGTCTGTGTTCGTACAGGTAAATTATCTTTGCAACAAGGAAACCCAGAGCACTAAACTGACAAAAGAGTAGGCAAAAACTGTAGTCGAGAGGTTCTGTTATCACTGAAATAGTTCAGCTTCTTTAAATGATCATCATGTTCTTATTCGCAGTCAGTTTTGATAATTGTTTCACAATTGTTTTCAATGTTTAATGGGATGCAGATTCTGATACCAAGAAATTTTAGTGGAATACAGGTCCTGTCTTGCTTTTTTTTGGTACTGCACACAGGGATGTTGAATTCAAATGAACCTACAATTTTTTAATCCAATATTTTACACAGAAAAATACTATTCTCATAATTTCACAATAAAAGTTGTTATTCAACATTATTTTTCATATTTACATTATAACACTGCATTATGGATTATCATCTTGAATCCTACAAGCAACATAATGTTTGCCTATGACCTAGTCATGTGAATGATGACATTATTCGTCATTATAATGACTTGTATTACTAAATGATTTCCTTAAATAAGCTATGCCCCCCCAACCTGTCAGTCATGGGCCATGTCTACACAGTGGTCACATGACTCCATGCTGTAATCTGATTGGCTCCCTGTATAATGTGACTGATATTTTTGTTTGTGGCTTACATGCCAACATTTTGTTTTCCTTATAACTCTGTAACCGTTAGGTGGATTCTTTTCAAATTTGGCAGGTTTAGGCAGTAGCCTTGGGGAATTTTTTTGAATATGCTGCAGTGACATTTCGACCAATCAGAGAGGTCACATGACCAAAAATGTCTTTTTTCGATGGGGAAGCTTGTCCGGATGATAACTTGAAAGGAATTTTATCAATTCACCTGAAACTTGGCAAATACATTCATTCTATTAAAATCTGGAAATCATTAGATTTTGGCATTGATTGGTCAAGAAATGGCCGAGTAATTAATGATTAATTAATCATTACAAATTTTCCAAATAAGGAAAACACAAAAATGCTTATATCTCGAAAACCGTGCTAGATAGAGCGATTTCGACGAAATTTTTGACCCGCAGGGTATCTCTGCGGAGTAGTTTTCCCAATTTTCAAAAAATTTTTGTCTCGCCCAAAATGGCGGCCATTTTGAATTTTCGAAATTTTCGCAAAAATTGCAAAACACAAAAATGCTTATATCTCAAAAACCGTGCTAGATAGAGCAATTTCGACAAAATTTTTGACCCGCAGGATATCTCTACGGAGTACTTTTCCCAATTTTCAAAAAAATTTTTGTCTCGCCAAAAATGGCGGCCATTTTGAATTTTCGAAATTTTCACAAAAATTGCAAAACACAAAAATGCTTATATCTCAAAAACCGTGCTAGATAGAGCAATTTCGACAAAATTTTTGACCCGCAGGATATCTCTACGGAGTACTTTTCCCAAATTTCAAAAAATTTTTGTCTCGCCAAAAATGGAGGCCATTTTGAATTTTCGAAATTTTCGCAAAAATTGCAAAACACAAATTTAAAATGCTTATATCTCGAAAACCGTGATAGATAGAGCGATTTCGACGAAATTTTTGACCTGTAAGGTATCTCTGGAGAGTAGTTATCCCAATTTTCAAAAAATTTTTTTCTCGCCAAAAATGGCGGCCATTTTGAATTTTCGAATTTTTCGCAAAAATTGCAAAACATAAAAATGCTTATATCTCGAAAACCCTGCAAGATAGAGCGATTTCGACGAAATTTTTGACCCACAGGGTATATCTGCAGAGTAGCCATGCCAATTTTCAAAAAAATTTTGTCTCGCCAAAAATGGCGGCCATTTTGAATTTTCGAATTTTTCGCAAAAATTGCAAAACATAAAAATGCTTATATCTCAAAAACCCTGCTAGATAGAGCGATTTCAACGAAATTTTTGACCCGCAGGGTATCTCTGCAGAGTAGCCATGCCAATTTTCAAACAAAAAATTTCTCGCAAAATATGGCGGCCATTTTGAATTTTCGAATTTTTCGCAAAATTGCAAAACACAAAAATGCTTATATCTCGAAAACCGTGCTAGATAGAGCGATTTCGACGAAATTTTTGACCCACAGGGTATCTCTGGAGAGTAGCCATGCCAATCTTCAAAAAAATTTTGTCTTGCCAAAAATGGCGGCCATTTTGAATTTTCGAATTTTTGCGCAAAAATTGCAAAACACAAAAATGCTAATATTTCGAAAACCGTGCTACACAGAGCGATTTCGACGAAATTTTTTATCTTCAGGGTATCTCTGCAGAGCAGCTATCCCAAAGAGCTTTCACTTGGTGAAGTTTCAGACCCATAGCTAATTGCTCACCTACTCAAAAAGAGTAAATGCGAATTACCTCTAAAAGTATTGCAGATGGCCAATTTTTCTCAAATAACTCATTCACCTACTTTTGGAAGAGCTTTCACTTGGTGAAGTTTCAGACCCGTAGCTAATTACTCACCTACTCAAAATGAGTAAATGCTAATTATCTCAAAAACTATTGCGGATACTCAATTTTTATCAAATAACTCATTCATGTACTTTTGGGAGAGCTTTCACATGGTGAAGTTTCAGACCCGTAGATGATTACTCACCTACTCAAAATGAGTAAATGCTAATTATCTCAAAAACTATTGCGGATACTCAATTTTTATCAAATAACTCATTCATGTACTTTTGGGAGAGCTTTCACATGGTGAAGTTTCAGACCCGTAGATGATTACTCACCTACTCAAAATGAGTAAATTCGAATTATCTCTTAAAAGTATTGCAGATAGCCAATTTTTCTCAAATAACTCATTCACCTACTTTTGGAAGAGCTTTCACATGGTGAAGTTTCAGACCCATAGCTAATTACTCACCTACTCAAAATGAGTAAATGCAAATTATCTCTAAAAGTATTGCAGATAGCCAATTTTTCTCAAATAACTCATTCACCTACTTTTGGGAGAGCTTTCACATGGTGAAGTTTCAGACCCATAGCTAATTATTTACCTACTCAAAATGAGTAAATGCTAATTATCTGTAAAAGTATTGCGGATACCCAATTTTTATCAAATAACTCATTCATCTACTTGTGGGAGAGCTTTCACATGCTGAAGTTTCAGACCCATAGCTAATTACTCACCTACTCAAAATGAGTAAATGCGAATTATCTCTAAAAGTATTGCAGATAGCCAATTTTTCTCAAATAAATCATTCACCTACTTTTGGGAGAGCTTTCACTTGGTGAAGTTTCAGACCCATAGCTAATTACTCACCTACTCAAAATGAGTAAATGCAAACTATCTCTAAAAGTATTGCAGATAGCCAATTTTTCTCAAATAACTCATTCACCTACTTTTGGGAGAGCTTTCACTTGGTGAAGTTTCAGACCCATAGCTAATTACTCACCTACTCAAAATGAGTAAATGCAAACTATCTCTAAAAGTATTGCAGATAGCCAATTTTTCTCAAATTAATCATTCACCTACTTTTGGGAGAGCTTTCACTCGGTGAAGTTTCAGACCCATAGCTAATTACTCACCTACTCAAAATGAGTAAATGCGAATTATCTCTAAAAGTATTGCAGATAGCCAATTTTTCTCAAATAACTCATTCACCTACTTTTGGGAGAGCTTTCACTCGGTGAAGTTTCAGACCCATAGCTAATTACTCACCTACTCAAAATGAGTAAATGCGAATTATCTCTAAAAGTATTGCAGATAGCCAATTTTTCTCAAATAACTCATTCACCTACTTTTGGCAGAGCTTTCACTTGGTGAAGTTTCAGACCCATAGCTAATTACTCACCTACTGAAAATGAGTAAATGTGAATTATCTCTAAAAGTATTGCAGATAGCCAATTTTTCTCAAATAACTCATTCACCTACTTTTGGGAGAGCTTTCACTTGGTGAAGTTTCAGACCCATAGCTGATTACTCACCCACTCAAAATGAGTAAATGCAAATTATCTGTAAAAGTATTGCAGATAGCCAATTTTTCTCAAATAACTCATTCACCTACTTTTGGGAGAGCTTTCACTTGGTGAAGTTTCAGACCCATAGCTAATTACTCACCTACTCAAAATGAGTAAATGCGAATTATCTCTAAAAGTATTGCAGATAGCCAATTTTTCTCAAATTAATCATTCACCTACTTTTGGGAGAGCTTTCACTTGGTGAAGTTTCAGACCCATAGCTAATTACTCACCTACTCAAAATGAGTAAATGCGAATTATCTCTAAAAGTATTGCAGATAGCCAATTTTTCTCAAATAACTCATTCACCTACTTTTGGCAGAGCTTTCACTTGGTGAAGTTTCAGACCCATAGCTAATTATTCACCTACTCAAAATGAGTAAATGTGAATTATCTCTAAAAGTATTGCAGATAGCCAATTTTTCTCAAATAACTCATTCACCTACTTTTGGGAGAGCTTTCACTCTGTGAAGTTTCAGACCCATAGCTAATTACTCACCTACTCAAAATGAGTAAATGCAAATTATCTCTAAAAGTATTGCAGATAGCCAATTTTTCTCAAATTAATCATTCACCTACTTTTGGGAGAGCTTTCACTTGGTGAAGTTTCAGACCCATAGCTAATTACTCACCTACTCAAAATGAGTAAATGCGAATTATCTCTAAAAGTATTGCAGATAGCCAATTTTTCTCAATAACTCATTCACCTACTTTTGGCAGAGCTTTCACTTGGTGAAGTTTCAGACCCATAGCTAATTATTCACCTACTCAAAATGAGTAAATGTGAATTATCTCTAAAAGTATTGCAGATAGCCAATTTTTCTCAAATAACTCATTCACATACTTTTGGGAGAGCTTTCACTCTGTGAAGTTTCAGACCCATAGCTATTTATTCACCTACTCGAAATGACTAAATGCTAATTATCTGTAAAAGTATTGCGGATACCCAATTTTTATCAAATACTCATTCATCTACTTGTGGGAGAGCTTTCACATGGTGAAGTTTCAGACCCATAGCTAATTACTCACCTACTCAAAATGAGTAAATGCGAATTATCTCTAAAAGTATTGCAGATAGCCAATTTTTCTCAAATAACTCATTCACCTACTTTTGGGAGAGCTTTCACTTGGTGAAGTTTCAGACCCATAGATAATTATTCACCTACTCAAAATGAGTAAATGTGAATTATCTCTTAATAGTATTGCAGATAGCCAATTTTTCTCAAATAACTCATTCACCTACTTTTGGAAGAGCTTTCACACATGAAAATGAAAAATTGTGAATATCTCGGAAAAGCTATTTCTTCTGCTTTAATGCTCGGCAGGAGATACACACCGCGGCAGTGGTCTTGACAAAAATTTTTGTCTCCCCAAAAATGGTGGCCATTTTGAATTTTCAAAGTTTTTGCAAAACACAAAAATGCTTATATCTCAAAAACCGTGCTATATGGAGCGAACTCAACAAAATTTTGGACCTGCTGGGTATCCCTCAGAGTAGCCATGCCAATTTTCAAAATATTTTTCTCTCGCCAAATATAGCGGACATTTTAAATTTTTTTATTTTTTGCAAAACACAAAAATGCTTATATCTTGAAAACTGTGCTAGATAGAGCAGACTGCGCTGGCTTTGGTTGCCACAACAGTATAAGGCTAGAAACGAAGCATTTTCTTAATACTTTAGCACTCACCTTTATATCCTTTTCGGGACGCTTTGTTTTTGCTATGCAAAAACATTATCTTTTTTTTTGCGAGCGATCCTCTAGTTTACCTTGTTTATTAAATATTTGCAAAATCCCATTTGGTCATTTTTTAGAATTACTCATTATTTGTCTCATTCCCCAATTTCTTCAGAAGCTTTGGGCTTCAGACCCCATTAAAGAATTCCTAGATGCAACTCTGAGTGGTGAGATTTCCATTCTTTACTGTTGATTGTCTTCACATTTTATCCACTGAGTCTCACAGTTTTTGCTAAACTTTAGAGAGTACACAGCATTAATTACATAAAGTTTATAATCATTTCATTATTTCATTACATTTTAATTGTGTGGACAAGATATTCTAGATAATTCTATATAGTTCTAGTCCTTGAATGATGAAGATAAGAATGTACAAGATGTTGTGTTTGTAAATGTGTTTTATGAAGAAAATGTGCAATAAAATTGTTGAAATTATTATTATATAGCTGCTTAAAAAATTATGTGCTAAGTCCTTTGGATTATCCATTAGAGATGGTATTTAATGAATGTTTTGGTATTGAAAGCATGGCCGTATTTACATGAATATGTTTAAGGAAACTTGATGCAGAAAAACAAGAGTTTATTTTTAGTGCTGTATAATGTTTCTTTCCTGCATTTGTCAATATAATGCTGTCATTCTGTGTGCTCCAGAAAATTCAAGTTTTACAGTGATAAAGTGCACTTAATGTACATTTACTTTGTATTGTTTACATCAAGTCATGTGACATCACCTTTTAAAAACCCCTGTTAGTAAATCTATTTTCGGCTATCTTACTGTCTTATATCCATTCTTTCTATCCAGAAATCTTATTCAATGATGGTATCATTGAATCAAACGGTGAAAGTGCAGTTGCAGGGAGCAATGGTGCTGGTGGAGGCTCTGGTGGCTCCATCTGGATCTACACCAATATCCTGAAGGGTTATGGTACCATTCAAGCACTGGGAGGTGACGGCGTTGTCTATGGATACGGAGGTGGAGGTGGAGCAGGAGGAAGAATTGCTGTATATTTGCGAGACAATCGCACAATGTCAGACTTCAAGTACCTGGCCTATGGTGGAGTGAGAGGAAATACCAACGCTAATAATGGAGGTGCTGGCACCACGTTTATTTACCACATGGTCCACGAACATAGAACACTGATTGTAGACAACAATGGACACAAGTGCAGTGATGAACTGAATATCATTTCAAATTATGCTAACCTTCCCAATAACGATGGATGCAGGACCTGGATTTTGCCAGATTCACAAGGTATACTTTGATTCCTTTATTCTGTTCAGGGCTGTAGATTAGCTGCAAAGGAAAGCGAGAGAAGAAATATCGCCCAGTATATTAGCACCAATAGAGAGGTTACACATAATATTTTATTGTCCCACTAATGTGAACATACCAACAACCCTGTTTACATTAACAGAGCTGTGGCGGTTGCCCTTAGTGGAGATAATAAGTAAAATTTAAGAGAAACCTCTCATGTAAGTCAGTTGTTACTTGTGAGAATTACTTGATATTTTTTTCAAGATCTATTGTATCATTTGTGGTAAAGCTAGTTCTAATACTGATTTCAGTTTAACTAAATTTCTGATTAATTATCCCTATCCTTGATGTAATTGAAGTCTTGCTTGCCATGCCAACCGATGTTCAGGCTAAGCTTTAAGAATGTTCTCCAGAAACTACAATAAATTTACTAAGAAAGTTTTTCCAGCTTGCCAATAACTTATTACATCCACCAAGAGGTTATGTTTTTGGATGTGTTTGTCTGTTTGTGTTCTTGATTACTCCAAACATGAAAAAAGGGATCTTTCTGAAATTTTTAATGTGGGTAGGGTCTGCTCAAAAGAAGAAGTGATATTGGTAAAGATTCAGATCATATTCTCAATACAAAAAAAACCCAAATTTTTGAAGGCTCCATGGTCAGTATATTTTCAGTGATTTTGGCTTTCTCATGGAAATTAGTCAAAAGGTCACAATGAACAATCATCTCCAACTTTCAGAAACATGCCCTGGTGGTGCTTTCTTTCTGAGTTTCTTATTACTGTTGTTTTCACAGGTCATATAATGTCAGAATTGGAAGGAAACTTTCACTTTGAAGAAATCCAGATGGGAGGGGATGCTCATTTCGCAATTTTGACAGAACCTTACAATAAGGAAACTGATATCTTTTTCTTGAATATGATTGGTGACAGGACAGGAACAGTGCATCTTGGGGAAAATCAGGTGTGGTATATATAGATGTTTGCATAATTTACACAATGTACAGCATTTGCAAAGATTAGTTAATTCCTAGAAAGCCAAAAATAAATTATTACCAAAAATTAATAGATTAAAGATATAATGGCTGTTATGTTATTATTTGCTAAGCAAAAGTGACACCTGTCCTAAAAATGCCAGGAAAAATGTGACCTAACTAAACATGCCTTACCTTACGACTGAGAAGATAATTCTTTTAACTTGCACCTGACCTTCATAATGCAAAGAGATAACTTTTGGCACCAAGATACCATCAGTCTTGGCAAAAGAGAAGATTGATTTGCAGACTTGTTAAGACATATCTTTTCATGGGAAAAGACTATGGAGCATCAAACTAGATTATTTTTACAGGAAGTTTATTCTTCACATTAAAAGAGTAGCCAAAAAAAGTCACATGAACAATAAAGTTAATGAATGAAACAAGTATTTATTTAGAAATGCATAGTTCTTGAAGACAGATAATTAAAAGTCAAGACTAGGTAAAATCATAACAGTATTTAGAAATAATTTAAATGAATTTGAAAGTTGATTAAGCAAGCTTGAAAATCAATGCCTCTAGGTTTAAAGTTGGCAATTCTAGAAAAAAAGAAATTCCAATCCGGCTCCTATGTTCTCCCACAGAAAATACTGGGAGTTAAAGTAACACAATTAATATACTCTGACAAATGTCCCATTGCTTACTCATCATGTGCTGGCCATGTTACAGGTAATGGACCTACACAGAGAGGAAATTGACACGCCGTTCAATGTACGTGTATATGTAGGAGGTTACTTGGGACTGGCTCCTATCACCTTCATCCATGACATCACTATCTGGTTGCACGGTGAACTCAATCATACAGAGATACTGACCATCCGGAGAAACGGCACCCTGCAAATGTTCGAATATGGACACAAGTCTGGATATCCAGCCAACACCATGAAATTCACATGGGTTAGAATCCAGGACGATGGACATATGCACTTCTCCACTGATCCCACCACAGAAAACAAGTTCCATTTAACAGCAGAAGAAATCTTTGTGGAGGGCGGTGGGAATCTGGAGGCCACAAGTGTGGAGATTGTGACCACCAACCTGACCACTGATGATGGGGGTTATGTGCATGCCAACTACAACGGATATAGGATTAATGAAGCCACAAATGCTGGCACAGGTGTCAACCTAGGTTTGTGATTGATCTGTTTAAATTTTTTGTACTACATACTAACAGTAGGATACACTCCGCTTGCATATAAATATTAAAGCATTGTTAAGTGTATCAAATAAGGTCTTTAAATAAAACCTTGTAGTAAGTACTGGTTTATTATTGATTTAAGATTTAATTACATAGATTTAGCTCTTATTACACGATTGAAAAACATAGAGTTATGTATTTAAAGTGTACATAAAGTTTAACTGTTCTGGTATTTAAAGTCTATATAAAGTTATACTTCTCAGATATTTAAAGTCTACATAAGGTTATACTGCTCAGGTGTTTAAAATCTACGAAAAAGTTATACTGCTCAGGTGTTTAAAGTCTACATAAGGTTATACTACTCAGATATTTAAAGTCTACATAAAGTTATACTGCTCAGGTGTTTAAAGTCTACATAAAGGTATACTGCTCAGGTGTTTAAAGTCTACATAAAGTTATACCGCTCAGGTGTTTAAAGTCTGTATAAAGTTATACTGCTCAAGTAGTTTAAAGTCTATATAAAGTTATACTGGTCAGGTAGTTAAAGTCTGGTGCTCTGGTGTTTGAACTTTAAGTGATTTGATGTTTAAGGTTTAAAATGCAACAGGAAAGAATGTTAAATATACTGTAGAAATTAAATATTTTACTGTTAATAATTATCAGCTATGTAGTCTATAAGAAAAGTTAAACAGATTTGTAAATTTACAACGGTAATATATAGGACTTAATGACAACCTGTCCTCATACAGCCTTAGCTTTTGATAAATGGATGTAAAATCCCCATTTGCCTGGAATATTAAAATTTGAATCATTCAATATTGGATTTCTTATAGTTTTGAGTCTTGGCTGATGTATTGCATGAAACGTACATGGTTACACTGAGTTGCAAAAATAAACTTTGTGTATAGTTCCATTTTTAATTTATATTGATATTGATACTCATTCAACTTGGAAAATACCTTAAAGGTTGTTTTGTAATGGTACATTATGTACATGCAATATACTGCGGGTAATAAAAAAACAACCTTGTTACCTATATTTTCAAAATTTAATCACATCAGAAGACAAAACACACAATCTTGAATTGCAAAGATTGATATTCTATTAAATTAATAAACAAAGCTGAAAAAAAATGAAAAATATGACATTTCAAAATATATGTAACGTTGGCAATGTTGCCATTACCAAGTTGTATTTATGTTGACATGAGGGTTCACTTTGGCAATGTTGCTATAATTGTCAAGTTGTATTTATGTTGACAGGTCGGCGTCATTTAGGCAATGTTGCTAGTATCAAGTTGTATTTATGTTGACAGGTTGGGGTCATTTAGACAATGTTGCTAGTATCAAGTTGTATATATGTTTACAGGTCGAGGTCATTTAGGCAATGTTGCTAGTATCAAGTTGTATTTATGTTGACAGGACGGGGTCAGTTTGGTGGTTCTGGTTGTTCTGGTGGTGGACATGGCGGTACTTCTGGTCGTGGTGGCAACACTGCTTTAACTGGACAGCCATATGGTCACCTGTATGAACCAACTGAGTTTGGAAGCAGTGGCTGTGAGCATTATGGAGGGAGAGGGGGAGGTGTCCTCTGGCTGAATGTCACTGGGCACCTGCACAATGATGGCAGTATCCAGAGTATGGGCCAGCCCGGACAGTCTTCTCATGGAAGTGGAGGGAGTGGAGGCTCTATCTGGATCTACACAAACTACTTCAGAGGCACAGGTAGGAGGGGATTTCTTGTTGGATGGGATGCGTGTAACCAACACACCTAATAGATTGACATGTCCAACATGTGCCATCAATATTTTGGTTCCAGACTCTAACTCAAAGACGAATCTGCTGATCGAGTTGAAATTTGACATGGAGCTAGGACACCACCTGGGGTAGTTTGTATGTTTAAGTTCGTGTCAGTTGCGGTGTGTGTCTTTGCATCCGACTGTCAACATTTTGGTTTCAAGACTCCTAACTTAAAGATCAATTTGAAACTTAGGGTGACAGGATACCAGCTAGGTTAGGATGCTTTTTGAAATTGGTGCTATTTTGGAAACAGCATCGTACAATTCTGTTTCCAGATTCAAAGACACTTCCCCTGTTAATTAATAATGCTTTGGTATATGCTAATATCAAAAGACACACATGTAATAAATAGTTAATACTGCCCATGTCTGTATACTGGTATATACTTTGTATATCTGCACCACAGAGGCACAGGGCAAGATTCCTTTTCACAAACAAATACTAAAACTTGAAATTTGTAGCTGGACCCTATCCCTGATATTGATTGCGTGACCCACCTTTTTGGGTTGTAACCTGACTTTTTCTTGTCCACCATACAATGTATTTGACTTAATTACCAGGAATAAAGACTGGCTAATATTTTATTTTATTCCACTGTGTCCTTTACTATGGATAACTAAGTATGAGTAAACAAGTGGTGATTATCCAGCATTGATTTCAGTAACTACATAAGCTACAGATAGGTTACACACATCACTACAAAAGGTATTTTTCAGAACTTCTAATTTTGTTGCATTAAAATCCAACAGAAATGGTGGACATATGTAAAGTGAAGGTTAAAGTGGCTATATTCACTGGTGCCCCTATGGATGCATTTCACAGCTTATTGTTGGCATTATTTAGATAAATTTGGACTAGATTCACTAGATATTTTGTGTTATTTATGTAAGTATGGACTAGTTTATAGATTCACCAGAACAACTCCTATTCATAAGAAATTGCACCTCACTGGTTTACAAGTTTCTTAAAACTGGTTACACTAAATACTTTGATGCAGATCTTTCTCTTTATATCAGTGTGTATACTGTATAGTACTCGGCGATGTTGAGGTAAAGGTAAATTTCTTGTGATTCCACATTTTTGCTCTCCTCCATTCATAAATGAATAAAGCACTGTGATCAGAGTTTTGCTTTTCATGTTCTAAGAGTGTGGAATGGGTTGCCTGATGAGGTTTATGCTTCCTTCCCTATTGTCTCCTTCAGAAAGAAACTCAAGTCTTACCTCTTTCCCAAAGCATATCAACAACAGCCTCTTCATTAAACCTGCATCTCCATCCTTTTTCTGTCACCTGACCTATATTGTTCTGACTCTGGTGACTTAAAGTTTGCTTTTGGATAGAAAACACAATGAAAGATGGTCAAAATTAGAATTACTTAATATGATAGTCTCCTATATTACAAGAGACATCTCAATGGCTTAGACTGGTACTTACAACAGGGCACTTTTATATATTGTAGGGAACGCTTCAATGGGTTAGACTTGTACTTAATAAAATATGAGCCTCTACTGTATTACAGGGGATATCTCTACCAATGGGGGCGATGGCACTGGATATGGTGGTGGAGGAGCTGGAGGCCGTATTGCACTGTATCTCAACCATAATGACACTTACTTGGGCAAGTTCCATTCTTACGGGGGTGATGCCACCTATCATCCGAATTACCCTGGAGAGCCAGGGGGACCGGGGACAGTGTTCATCTACCACCAGATTGAGCAACATACTACCTTGTATATCAGCAACAATGGCCTGGTGTCTCATAGGAAGAACAATGAGGGCACCAACGATCCAGCAACAGGTGATCACCATGTGATCACTGACTACGCTGACCTGTCTCGGGATGGGTACAAGGCATGGATCCTGTCTCAATCTGGGCAGCACTGGCTGGCTGAAAACAATCATGAGTACAAGTAAGTATTTTATTGCTGAAACTACAGCTAAAGCCTTGTTAACAAGAACACATAAACTGCCGTCTGATCATTATACAAGAATTGTTTGTTGATGAATGACTTGGTGTAATTAAGAATTATTACACCCTAGTATCCAGAAATTCTAGTTAAAGGAAATACTTAAGTTTTAACTTAATACTGTCTGGAATATTTTGTATGTGTGGAGTTCAGAGTCAACAGTTGTAGCACAAGTTAGATAGTACAGTTTAATGGTTTGAATCATGATAATTTCTTCAGCAAAATAAAAATCACAGAATTAGGTGGCAAGCAAATGGTGTCTGTGCATACAAAATCTATTTTAGCATAGATGTATTAAAAGTAAAAATATTTTTAAATATTAGAATTTAGATATCACAAATGGCCAGTGGTGGCATTGTTTACAAAATCAAAACTTATTACAACTGGATACAGGCTTTCGCAAGATATTATGAAGTGAGTAAACATGATATTTACATAGTATAAAGTAAAACTCTCTCTAATATATTTCATCGAATAAGTAAATTTTTCATTTTTTTGACAAAGTCACAGCCATTAGAAAGCCTAAAATAATAATATTTTTAAAAACCGGTTCCTAGATATTTTCTGTGTATTCCATTGTTTCTACAAAACCTATACCATGTACCAGAATAATGTTAACAACAATACAAAATGCACCAGTGCTTTTATTTAGTAGAACATTGAAAGCTAAATACTGCATATCAAGGAAATGAAAACATTTTGAAAAGACATTCATTGATCAAGGTTCATGATATATTGTTAATTGTGTTAGTATTTTACACAAACTGAAGAACTGATGACATTATGACATATCATTTTTCTTAACTAGTAATCTTTATTGGTAAGAATATGGCATATAAGCAGAAATAATAATAAGATTTGTCAAAATGTATTTATACTTAGGCCTTGTAGATGATGTGTCTGAAAAAGGTGAAGTTTTAACCCCAAATTTTTTGTCATATGTTGCAACATTTCAGGAATGATTACACACTCCTTTAGTATTTGCTTTGAAGTCATCCTTTTATTGCGAAAAATACACTTACCATTTCCTGACCATTGCTATATGTTGGTGCCATCCAACTCACTGGCCAACGTTGAGAAACGTTTTAAGAAACCTTAAGAGGCCAGTGAGTGAGTGTGAACTAGCATGTCCCCCTAGTGGTCATGTGACCACGCTAGTAAACAACCTTCATTATTTTTGTTGGCCATCCTAGAGTGTGGATGTGTATTTTTTATTTCGGATTTTATTAATTTTTGGAGTTTTTGGAACCTTTTTTTTCTTGAGTTCTGTGGTGAGACATATGTTTGGACAATGTCTTCTCAGGACTAAATTAAGGATCTACAGAGGGAAAATGATATTTTGACGTTTGAAATGACCTTTCTTCAACATGGCGGCTCAGTTTGGCGTTGATGGAGGAAGAGGAGTTTTCATTTCAGTTTTCCTTAAATACCAGGAGGTTAGAATTTACGACCAAGGCAATACTATACAATACTTTTTTGTACAAAGATTGGGTACATTTTAACTGAAACTGTTGGCAGTTATACTAGCTCCGACAGGGACAGTTTACATGTTGCTATGCAACGAAGGAAGGCACTGTGAAGAGCAGCGACTATTCGATTGTTATAAAGCTGTTCATACGTCGGGTTCTAATAGCCAGGCGTTTTGGAGGCTCTTTTTTCACCACGTACTTTTCAATCGAACAGCATGACAAAAGGATTTCCCCATGGAGGCAGACATCTTTTTTCCCAGAGTATGCATCGTCATGGAGAAGTTCCGAGTACACGTCTGGGCTTTTCACTGCGATAAACTTATCCGGTGAAGTTCAGTCGGAACATTCAACGGAGGAAAATACCTGCATGACGTCATCCGAAGACAATCGAGTTTCCATACCTCCCAAAGGTCAGAAATCGGTTTGTCAGATTCCCGGAGCTGAAATTCATCCCAAAGGTCTGGAATCGGGTTGTCAGATGACCGGAGTTGTGTTTCATCTCAACAATTGGCTTTTCATTCATTCTGTGGATTTTTACCGGTTTTTCTGCTGGAAACCGGCACCGGTACATTAGACCTATATGTACTCATTGTCAGATTTTGTTAAAGAATACAGGTTCTCTGTGTTTCTTGCAGCACAATCATGTCAAATCTTGGAATTTAATAATTTGGAGTCAGTACCTCTGTCAGGAGGTCTTCAAGGATTTAAGGATTAACAGGAATCTCATAGAATATCCAGTACTACCTTGGACTATGTATAGTAATTGTAGTCTTCAATGATCCTGGATGTTTTTTGGGCAGTGCGTTGACCAGTTCTTCAACTTGTTACTCATCAGGAGTGTTACAAGTCTTACTTTTCTCTATCTTATCTCTTAGATGATTTTGGTAGAATTAAAAGTGCATTTGGTCAGATGTCCAGGGAAACTTCATTTTGTGATCTCGGGTGTATAGTGTTTCTTCTGTCTGGGAAGGAGCAAACTCCTACACATTGCTAGAAATGGGATAAAGTGCCTCAGGACAGTTATTTTTGTCCCTATTCTGACATTTAATCCTTTTTTACTGTTACAAAAATTTCCTCCTCAGTAGGATTTAGAGGAATTGGGAGTAATCTGTTAGGAGGAATGTTTGTTCAGTATTGACAGATATTCTACACCTTACATCTTAAGATAGTAAGAGGATTATTATTTGCAACCATACATTACTTTTCACAGAGGTTACAGTAACAGGAATGAGTACTTTGCCATGTTTCTAAAGCAGTTGTGGACATGTCTTTTTTAAATAAATTAATAATTAAATAAAATGCGAGAGACAACAGTTTTCATAAAAGCTGTTTATGAATTGATCGACAAAAGGGCGATAACACCAGTGAGATGGTGATATCGCTGCAATTTTGCAGTTTATCGGTTGTGATAAGCTGGAAAGACATGGCTACCACTAATAGTTGAGGTCAGTTAAACAAGTCTTTACATGTACCTTAATTTCACATTGTTGGGTTTTTCGCAATTGGTTACTAGTAACTGGATGAGTGTGTTAACTCGTTTCCTTACAGTGGCATTCTTTCGTAGCCGGATGACGTGAATTTTTCTTCACTTCAGTGTTGATGACAGATCATACCAGTTCACTGTCTGTTTACTATGTTAGTGGATGGTGAGACTTGTACAGTTAAAAGAACGCATCTCGATTTGTCAGTATATAGACCTTTTCATTGCCTTGCTCTTTGAAACGGGTTATTTCCAATTCTGCTATGGTATCAAAGGATAGTGAACCTGATGGCTGCAGTAGAAGGCATTGGGTGTCACCAGGCTATATACATTTGAAAAAAAAAAAAAAAAAAAAAATAGCACCAGGGGTTTCAGTTTGGTTTCCGGATTCCACCTTAGGGTAGATCTTTTACTCATACCAAGCATTTTTCTCCAGTTAATGGTTTCTAAGGAAGCCATTTGATGGCGATATGGCTTTATAGGAGGAAACATTTTCAGTGGTGGACCGATTTTTCAAGTTTGAAGGAGGTCCCACTACTTCATCACAAGGAGCACAATCTCCTTCTGTTATTATTATGGCATCAAACAGCCAGTGGTCTGTTGTATCATGAGGGGTCAAGACTCCACATTAACAGGGCTATTACCTTTAGAATCATTTGGAGGTCTGATTCGGATTCTGAATCTGTTGATTTCCCCAGATATTTCTTCAGTGGTTTCCTATCTGAACAGGTAGGGAGGTACCCACTTTCAGGAATGTGTTTCCTTATCATAAACTTCCTTATCTGAAGAATCATTCCTTGGACGAATGCCATGGGTTCAGATTCAGGCATATCACTTCCCAGGGTATACAAATATTCCAACAAATTCTTTGTTCATGAGAGTCAAGATGATTCAAATTGAATGTGTTTGGGATGACTGTTGAATCTTCTATTCTGATTCAGGTGTTCAATCAAATCTGTCTTTGATTACTATCACCAATGATGGATTTGTTTTGCAACTAGTTTGAATCACAAGCTCGTCTTTTTCAACTTTTCTTGGGATGGACTGGACAGTTTGTTTGGTCCTGTGACCTTGATTCTTCAGGTGATGCAGGTGAATCATTTGGCTTCTAAGGCTCCTTGGATTTTCAACCTGTAGTCATTCCTGCTTTGAAACCTTCTTTAGATCATGCTTTGATGCAAGATAGGTTTCTTTGTCCAGTGAGAGCCTTGAGAGGTTATCTTGATAAGACAAAAGATCTCAGGAAAGGCAAGAAAATTCTTTTGTAGCTATTAAGAAGGGCTACTCCAAGATTTTGGTGCAGAATCATCTTGATTGCATCAGAGTGGCTAGGGATGTCTTATTTTTGGGATCTGGTGGATCTGTTCCACAAAGGTTCCTTTTAAGGCTTCCCTTGCTGGTGAGTTCAATCATGATGCCATTGGTATCCAACAACCTGAATCTTAAGCTTCCAGTGTATGTGTTTCTTTTCTTAGACTGTGGGGCTTGGGGAACAGGTGCATTACTCATTTCTTGAGAGGATCTGGACAGCTTTGTGTTTGTTCCAGTGGCTCTCATTCCTCAGGTGACTCAAGATGATCACCTACAGGTGCAGAATCATCATGATTGCACCAGGATAGCCAAGGATTCTTCAGGTGATTTAGAAGATGACCACCTTCAGGTGCAGATTCATCATGACTGAATCATGATGGTCATGGTGGATGTTCTTGGTTGTGGGACCTGGTAAATCTATGCACATCTGAGGCTTCTTTGTGGTGAACTTCTCAGATACTACTTTTCTTGATGTAGCAAATTTCCTTAATTATTTCTTTAAGGAAAGGAATCTTAAGCCATCTACTATTGCTGGTTACAGAATAACAATGGTAGAATGCTTTCCTTGAAGGGGAATAAGTCTCTAGTATAGATTGTTGACATATTTCTATAGAGACAATCCAGTAGCCAATAGGTTAAGCCTTCTTTACCTTTTGTCTCTGGTCTTGTTTGGTCTCACCAGACAGCCTTTTGAGCCTTTGGGGAAGATTTCTTGGAGGTTATTAACTTTCAAGACGGTCTTTCTTTTGACTTTGGCATTAGGCAAAGGAAGAAGGGTATTCTCGTTAGCTTTGTCTTCCCTTACTTTGAATGAGTATTGCTCACAAGTGGCTCTGGCCATTTATTAGCCAAGATTCAGTTGGCTTCGGATGGGCCTACTTCAGTTAAGCCGGTCGATATGCCAGCTCTCAATCACTGGGACAGCAGTTTTGCTCAAGATAGATCTCTTTGTCTTGTGAGGTTTTGAAATACTTTTACTTGGGACAAAGGATTCAATGAGGAATTTTGTGTCTTGTCTGTGCCTAGTTAGGAAGGCTTTACAGCAGATATTTTCAGGTCAACTATCTTATCTTGCTGTAGGCAGACTACCTTTTTGACTGAGGAGAAGTCAAATTCTGACTCAACAGCAGCGAGTCAAAGCAAGAATCTTTAGGTTTTAGTATAGGGTTTCTGTATATGAATTTTCAGATGCCTGTTACTGGAAACCATAACTTTTTCACCAATTTTCAGTCTCACCTGCTTGGTTTGCCTGTGGTCAGACTTTGATATGGTGTCCTACTGTTTTGTTATCTTATAAGTATATGTGTGATACCTATTTGGATACTTTAGTATGCATTTGCATCTGTATGTCTGTCATACTATCTGTCTTTATATTAGGCAGAATTGTTGACTTCATTCAGTCTTGGAATAACACAATATGCTGATGACACTTCCAATATTTGTGTCACCTCTGTGGGTGTTGGATGGTTGTCTAGATACAGCATTCAACTGTGGCAATAACTGTCAGTTTGTGAGAACTTCAACTACATACTATGATTTATGGGATCTGTATGGTATGTGGTGACTGTTGGAAGTTTATATGTTGTTGTATGCATGTAAATTTCAATGTAGACTTCTCATATTGTTTCAGTTGTAGGCTAGGTAGTGAGTCTCTGTAATGATTACTTCCTACAACAGCAACAACAACAAGGCTGTGTTGTTTTGTTGTGCTCAACAGTTCCACTGCCTCATCTGGGAGGTGAGATTGGATCTGAATGCCTATAGGATTGTGCTGTGTATGATAGCTGTGCAGAGTGGTGTACTGGGTCTTTATATTCTAGTACTGCCCTCCTTCCATGAAGGCTGCATTCAGCAATGGTCAGGAAATGGTAAGTGTATTTTTCGCAATAAAATTGAAAAATTTTGTTGTAATTTTAATTTTTATTAGATAAATACTTACCATTTCCTGACCAGGAGAGTCCCCCCCTACCTCCCCGCAGATTCAGTACTAGGGGAGTATTTTCTGCAACAAAAATAATGAAGGTTGTTTACTAGCGTGGTCACATGACCACTAGGGGGACATGCTAGTTCACACTCACTCACTGGCCTCTTAAGGTTTCTTAAAACGTTTCTCAACGTTGGCCAGTGAGTTGGATGGCACCAACATATAGCAATGGTCAGGAAATGGTAAGTATTTATCTAATAAAAATTAAAATTACAACAAAATTTTTCAATTTTGTACAGAACCCCTGTCAGAACATAGTGGTATTTATTTTAACATGTAGCAAATCATGATGATGATAAGGTTCTTTTTATCACAAGTTAATTATTGTGCAATAATCACCAGATTGTGCTGTGATCATGTCTTATTTTGTCATGATCACCAGATAATCTCATTCTCATTAGATCGTTTGGTTCTCTTCATATGATCACAGCTAAATAAATGGGGAGCACCACATCGTGTGGTGATTACCACTTATTTTCTCAGGATTGCCAGACCGTCTCATCATGTGGTGCACACTACACTATGGGTGAGCACCAAATGATGAAGCGGTCACCAGATCATCTACTTACAATGATGTAATACAATAAAAATAGCTTTGAAAATATGGTATACAAAAGTATATGTTAACCACTGAGTATTCGGCCAAATATCACATTATTGTAAATAACATATTACTATAATTATATATAACAATTAATAATAAATAAATAAATCGAGTTACACTCTTTTTGTTTCCAGTATAGCCCAGCCAGAATGGAATTATTATTAATATTATTATTTGGCTATGAATAATTCAGTGACTGTAAATTTTAATACCATTGTTCCACTGTTATAACTTATGGTGATCCCGAATGACATAATACAGAAAAAAATATATCACGAATAAAGATAACAATATTATACGAGTGCGTAGCACGAGTATTATATTGTTTATCCTCATGAGTGATATATTTTTCTGTATATGTCTGATGAGGGATTTTTTACTTTTTTATCCACCATTTTGTATGAGTTATGAGTTAAATAGATCCATATTTAAATAGAGAATGTGAAAAAGGCTGTCATTATACCAGGTGCACCACTGAATATAAATTATTGTTAACTTGTGATATTTCAATCATTTCTGCATGGATTTTTATGCAACAAAAACGAGCAAAAGTACAGTAAAAATACCTTTCTAGTGACACATAATACATATTTGTAGTTTCTGAGATATTAATAAAAACCCAGCACTTGTTGAGGCTAAATATCCATGGTAAGGAGGTGTCGTTTTATATCAAAAAAGTATCCCACTCGGTATTTGTACAGGTCATAGAGTAAGAAATCTAAAATTCGCCACATATCTGAAATTCGCCACATGTGAAAATACTAATAAAATAAATGAATTGTGGTGAGATTTGTTTACTGTATAGTAAATTAATGGTTTTTGAACTAAAAAATACCAATTTTTAGACAAAAACATCATTTTCTTCATAAAATTAACTAAGGTTTTAGAGGTGGCGAATTTTAGATTCCTGGCGAATTTTAGATTTCTTACTCTATATGGTGCATGGTGGATAATAAAATCAGGATCCGGACTCCATAATTGTTTTAGGGATTTTTTCCTGATCTCTGTGTGAGACTGTAGGGGCTAGTAATGTATGCTTTGTATTAAATTTACTGTTTTCATCGTTGTTTGCTTATTTAAGACCAAAGAATGGCAAAGACTTGTATGTTTCTTGTGGTTTCTCTGTTTAGGTTTCATGAACTGCAGATCTATGGCAATGCACACCTCGCAATCTTACCAGAACCGTTTGAGGATGGGGCCATTCTACACTTCCAACACATGATTGGTGACAGAACGGGCGTCATCCACATTGGACCACATCAGGTCTGGAAAACTATCCATGGCCCGTATTTACAAAGAGTCTTAAACTTAAACTCATGTTAAAACTCACTCATAAACTCATTTTTATGAATTTATGCTTAAGCTCAACTTTTTCATAACACAGAAAATGCTTATACTCATCAGAAACTCATTGATTTTCTGAGTTTATATTTAAACTCAAAGAGAACAGTTGGCTGCCTTCCTTTCTTTGTTGTGGTTCTCCATTTGTATATACTTAGAAGTAAATACCACAAAACAGACAACTTTACCACCGGAAATGAAAAAAAATGCAGACTGTGCTGTCAACAAAGAAACACTTGAGTTTTTAAAACATAAACTCAGACATTGAGTTTATGCTCATGTGAGGTTCCTTTGAAAATCCCAAGTTCAGCATGATCTCAGGCGATACAAAAACTGAGATTATGTGTCTGAGTTGAAGTATGAGTTTAAGACTCTTTGTCAATATGGGCCATGGGGTTTTAATTTGGAGAGAAAAGTGAGGTTGTGTATTTATTGTGCAATGACAATGTTGAATAATGATTCATCACCAGGCAATCTACAGAAATTACCTAGTGAGGTCAAGCGTGGTGAAAGAATATCGTAGTTAAATCTGCCATTTGCCAATCAACCTGCGTATTATTCTCCTCTGCCACCCATAACACGCTGGTCAAATCGGCCCAAGAAAAAAGTGCCCTTGACGATTTGTCATCTATATGTTAAATCCATTAAAATTTTAATATGTTATGATTTTTGTTAAAATTATCATCTATATGTTAAATCCATTAAAATTTTAATATGTTATGATTTATGTTAAAATTATCTCATCTTTGACCAGGTGCTCAAAAGTACATGATTTTATCCTACAGGAGTCTCACAATTGGCACATTCTCTGTTTCTGTTCATGCAAGCCTACAGTTTGAGCTATTTCCCAGAAATATCACAAGACATTCCATTCTTTTTAATAATAATTAACCTTTCTCGTTTGTGTCATTTAGGTGATGGACTTGGAGCGAGACAAAATAGACACACCATTCAGTACCTATGTGTACGATAGAGGGTACCTGGGACTCGGAGTGTTTACAGAGATCAATGGAGTCTTCCTGGATATACGAGGAACTGTGGATCATATTGTGGACCTGACAATGGCTAATGAGGGGGAAATATTCATGTATCAGACTGGCTCTACAAACAACAAGTAAAAAGAATTATTATTTATAGTACAGTTGTCTGATGAATAATCAAACCTTATTCTTATTCCACAGAATAAATTTTTTTTCAAAGTAATTTCTCTGCAGTTTGTCTACAACTAATATCTCTGTGCTTATCCACTACTGCAATATCAATTCTCCCCACTTTATAAAGAGGTAAATTAAATGTAGCCATATTTGTTAGTAGTGTTTTTAGAATTTCTAATTATTTCGAAGAATGTACATTTCTTATTCTCAGAGAATGTCATGTTATGAGAAAATATTGTTTTTATTCTGAAAAATTTTCAAGAATAAGGGTAGTTGTGAGAATGAGAATGTTTGTGTATATTTTGCCTTTCCTGTAGAATTCCCTTCAAATAGATTAGAGGGCCTTTTCTCATTGAAACTTACCCTGTTATCTGACATCCTAGCTACATACAAGTATCTTTTGGTCAGTTCAGATTGACTGAATGGTGAATGCATAAAAACAAATACCGTATTTTGAGAGAGCAGAAAAATATATTAATTGGAAGATGTAATTAATATCTACAAGAATATTTCTGTAACCCATGACATCTAGAATTCTACTTATTAGTCCACAATTATTTACTTTGGAGAAAGTGTGTAAGATTGAATTAATTTTTTCAGAAATATAATTATCATGACAGTGTTCATTTTACTACGCGTTTCCGCGTCTTTTGTCGCTATACTGGGGCGAAAAGACGCGTACACGTTATGGTCCCGAGTCGCGGTGACGCATATATCTTGCATTATATAGAATATATATAGAAATAAATATCTATTGCACAACAAGATTTTATTATCCAGTTTTTAATATTTTCACTTTTTAAAGTATAGTTTTGCATAATGCACTCTTACAAGTGACTTCAAAGACAATTGTTAACAAGTAACAACAAACATTTTAAACTACTGTGGGACAAACTTTTAAAAAATTGCATCTATGTTAATAACAAATTTTCGACTGGAAAAAAGTTAAATAATAATTTAACTTAAACTTTATATGGTATGTTATTGCTTTAAAACCAGTTTTTTTTTTCAAAAAGTGGCAAATTTATATCCATTTACATAAATAAATGTATGGAGTTTTTTTGTATGAAATAAAAACAACTCCCTGAGTGAACCTATGTCAAGGTGAGTTAATTTTTTTTCTAGTTTTAGATAGTGCAGGGTTGGACCATATTCATTGAAACAGAAAAAAAATGAAAAAAAAAAATCAGTAAAAAATACTTCAATTATTGCAAATCGTGTACATCATAGGAAATCTTGTACATCATGCTGACTAAAAATATGTCTTGAATTGAAATAAAGTTTTTTTCACAGTGAGTAGAGTTGAATTTGATTTAGTATTGCAAATTCATTTTGAAGATAGACTAATAGTACTTTTTTCTCCTATTTAAGTCAATTTGCTCAACTGTAAGGTTAATTTTGGTCTTTTGACTCATCGCATTTAGTAAATGTCTCACCAAAATTTAGTAAAGGAGTCATTTGACTCAAGTAGCTCCAACTCTAGAATGAACACTGTCATGATCATGAATTCTTGTCATCAAATAGACACAGTTAATTATGTAAATTTAGAATTTTGCTGCATGATCTTACCCTTTGTTCTACAAACATATTTAAAGCACTAACTACCACAGTAAACTACATCATATAATTACAGACTAACTGAAAGTTGTTGTTTTAAAGCAAATTATCACCCAGTACAATATGCAAACACTGGTTACAGTGGACCCTTATTAATATTGCCTGTCCTATTCCTAGAACAGGGTGTATCCAGTCATGGAAAACCTGGAAAAGTCATGGAATTCCATTTTTCTTTTCCAGGCCTGGAAAAGTCATGGAAATTGACTCCAGGTTTTGGAAAATTCATAAAAAGTCATGGAAATTAAAAGACATCCTCTCGTGAAATGGCGTTGTTCCTTTCTTTCATCCAGTATTTCAATACAAGGATATGTTTATATAATCAGATAAAATTTTGGTGTCTTCCACATGTTCCTGTACCGTGACTAGAACCTTGTGCGTGGTTCTCAAAGGCAAAAGTGGCAGGATCTCTTGGCCTCAGTGGGAGCTCGTGGCCTCGGTACATGTAGCTTTCATGCCATGAAGCATGGAAAAGGTCCTTGATTTTAAACCTTTTGTCATGGAGAAGTCATGGAAAAGTCATTGAAAAAATATTGAAATTAAGTGGATACACCCTGCTAGAATATTGAATCTATGAACATGGCTGTCTCCCCAAACTTATTTTTATCACTGCCAAGGAGGTTATGGAATTGTGTTTTGTAGTTTGTCTGTTTGTTTGTTTACAAAATCACTTGAAAACGTATGGATAAATTTTGTTGAAATTAAAGAAACGTTGACAATGGCACAAGGAAACAGATGATTAAATTTTGGTGGTGATCTGGATCACCCTCTGGATCCAGGAATTATATAACAGCTTTATATCTCTCCACTCATAAAGCAATATGAGAGGTTTTAGGCCTTAGTCTTTTTTGTGTTATTTACTTTCTGCTATCCAAACAAAATCTCATTCTCCCAGCATGTTCAGATAATAGAAATTCTATTGTGTCTGGTGTGATGAGTAAACATTTTAACTTTTACAATCTACAGTTACTGTAGAACCTCTACTGCTTCCCGCCATAACTTGCCACACCTTGGACACAAAATCCTTATTTGCGGTTATTACCGGTTTAATATTGTGGATTTCGATTGATTAATATAGCATTGACACGAGCGCAAACTATAAATGTACTTAAACAACAAAAAATTGAAACATTAAACATTTTAGAAGACTTTTTAGGGGGCGATAAGATATTTTCTACATGAAATCAGCACCCCAACGTGGCACAATTTGTATACGGAAATTCCCAAAGCCAATTAATTTATATACATTGTCACTTCATCAGCCTTATATGGGATGCGGAAATACACGAGTGTGGGTGATAAAAAGCAAGTGATAAAGTTTTATTGAATATTTTATCTTCCAGTTTGTGCTAAGATAAGGCTTGTGCCATGTTATGAAGCCAAGCAGTATTACCAGCACCCTCCGAATATTATTTTTCCTTATTGTTCTATATTTAAATGCTCATTCTATTTTAAAAGCCCTTCGGTTATCCAAACAATATCTTACTCTGTTAACATAGTCATACAATAGAGGTTCTCTTATGATATCAAATAATTTTGTTCAAATATTGGGTTATGAAAAAAACAAAACCTATGTTTGAAATATACTTAGTACTTCAATCTGCGTTTTCAAAATGTCATTCCCAGCCGAAGTGCTGTTGTGTAATTGATCATTTCAGCCTAAGAATAGCTGAGAATGGATTGAAACTAAGCTGTTAAGTGGATCTGGCCTGCGAGGTTATATTCATTAAAGGGGTCAGTCAGTTCTTAGGCTGAACAGCTATTTATAATACAAAAGTGAAAAGACTAAAACTTAACTAGGCCCTTTCATGAAAACCAGGCTTGGGTGTTTACCAACAGTAATTGTCAAACATATTACCAGTACTAAGCTTCCTAGTATTGTATTGGTCTTCCTGATCATTTGATATCCATTAAAACATTGTCCATTCATGTGTGAAAAGTAACTTGAGCAGGATAAAATCTGCAGGATTTGACCCCAAAATCTTTTGCTCCAAAGCCCATTACTCTAACCATTGAACCATGGTATTTCCATTGTCCATGGTAAGGAAACCTTTTTAGTGTTAATATGATATAGACACTTTTATTTACTTCAGTATTTCCTGTTTGCTTTTTCCTCCAGGCCTCGACTTCAATACGCAATCCTAGGGACAATTATCATGAAGGCCACGACCTTTATCAAATGCATTGAACCCAATGCACATGACGACCAGTTCAACCTCACATTTGGCAACATCCATATTGAAGGCGGTGCCCTAGTACAAGGCAACAACTTACGCATCACAGCCGATGACATGCAGCTGGATGATGGTGGCCACATTAAAGCAGATGCAGGAGGTTTCACCGCGGGTCAAGGTCGAGGAGCCGGTGTAAGCCACCGTGATGGTGGGACAGGGGCTTCCCATGGTGGGACTGGGGGCCGTGGGCAGTGTAAGAGTTACCTAGTATGCAGAACCAACAGGGCAGAGGCTTACGGTGACATGTACTTACCAAAGGAATACGGCAGTGGTGGAGGTGGAAGTTACGGAGGATATGGTATGATGTTAACCCTTGTATATGTACACCCCTCAATTCTAAATCTAATTGTAAATAACTTTATAGTGCTTATTCATCTCAACTAATAAGGCAGACTATATGTCATGACAAACAAGACCATATTCCATTTTTACCCCACAGCCCTTAAGGGCTGTCAGAGAATTGTTTTCACCCACGGTGTCGGGATGGGTGGGCAGCGGGAAAAGTTTTGTCCGGGCTTTTTCTCAGAAACTGTAAGGTATAGGAAGTTGATACTTGGTCGGGACATTGGTTAGGGGGTGTAGGTAGGGGTGACCTTGCATATGTGTGTAAAGATTAATTAATTTGCACTGGAAACTGTACGATCTTTATACAGGTCTCGCATGGTTGAATTATGGTTTGGACGTTTTGAATATTATCCATACATACCGAAGTGGTAATACATTCAATGAATGCTTATGTGTGCTTTAACAGTGCTTAATCTGCATCAAAAGAGACCCAAAGGTGCAACAACCAAGATTCAAGTAAAAAGAATTAAGAGACACGTAAAAGAGAGATATACATTTTCAGACAATGTAATAAACAATACAGTGATGCAATAATACAGCATTATCTAGATTTTTACTGTAATTTTCTCTATTTAAAGGTTCTATTATAAATATTCAACAAGGTAGTGCATAATTACATGATCATCAATACAGTTCAATTTAGACGATTAAATAACATCAAATTTTGATCTGGTTACATCCAATTTAGATAAATCAGTCTGGATTGCATCAGTATTTTATAGATGTAAAAGTGACATCAAATTTTTGTCAGAACCAATTCAGACCTACTTTAGATATTGAAATGACATCCTCAGCCCACTGGGATTGGTTAGGGGTTGTAGGTGTGCAACGTCATGGTGTGACCTTGCCATAATGACCTTGACCTATAATGTCTTATTTGGGCTATATCTTGGCAACTGAAAGGTGTAGGAAATTGATACTTGGTAGGGACATTGGTTGGGGGTTATAGGTGTGCAGTGTCATGCTGCGGCCTTGATTTGACCTTTGATCTTACTGTAGTAACCTAGACCTTTAAAATTTTGTCCAGGCAATATCTCTGAAACCGTAAAGTGCAGTTGGTAGGGACATTGCTTAGGGGTTGTAGGTGTGCATCATAATTTTTAGTTTACTGATTAATGCTGTCATCTTGCTATTGAATTGTCTTGTTTTAATACTTTATCTTTACATACATTTTCTTTCTCTTAGATGTTATTTTCTCTACTTAAACATCATTTGGACCTTGATATAACTGACACTGCTCTGAAAGTATCCCGATCTTTGTACTGTTTCACTACTTCTATATCTCATGGTGTTGTTTAAAATTATTTCCCTAGGCTGTGGGGTACGGGCATCTCTGATGCTATTTTCCTTTATGCAAGAGAAATATCTCAAGTAAATGTGAGATACTACAAATGCTGAAACATTATTCACACTACTTCAGTCAAATACCAAAACAAAATATTATCATCTTGATTTCTAGTACATAAACTGGTAGGAAAACTAAAAATATTGCAAAGAAATAATGCATTGTATGAGATTTTAACCTTTTATTTTGCATATTTTAAGTGTTTTATAGTAGTTTCAATGTGTTTGCCACTATGTCCATCCCACTGGGTGAGATTTGTGTCGGTGGTGGATATATTATTTTTTGCTTTTTTTCAACCGTCAGCAATCATACTCATTTAAAGGAAGAGTATATAACTGACTGATAAGCTTGGTATGGAGGCTTATTGGGTTTATAGCTTGAATGGGATTTTTCTCATCACTATTTGACAACAAATATTGCCATGGTAACACTTTTCCTGTTTTTTGGTAATTTATGGGTACTTTGCATTTAAAACCTCTACACATATTTTAGTGCCATGTTCAGAATATGTTTATCCCAAGAGGAACTTTTTTACCGAGCTGATTGGATGTTCATTATGACAACATGTGGTAAGAACTGCTGCCATGACAACACCTTTTTATAAATTTGTAATTGCCTTGCAATTTTGCACTGCCAGGTGCTTTACATTCCAAGCACCTGCATAGATTTTAACAAAATATTCAGGGTATGTTTATGCCAAGAGAAATTGGAGCAGATTAGGTTTTTGGGAATATCAGCACTTTTTGGATTTATGGAATAGTTACGTTTTGGGTGCTGTATGGTCCAAGCATTTGTATATTTCTTTACCAAATTTTCAGAATACCACAAGAGCTACTGGAGCTGATTAGGTTTTGGGCAGCAGTTGTCAACAGCTCTTGCTGTGGCAACACTTTTTTTCTAGTTTTTGACTTGTAATTTGTAGATGCTCTAAATGAAAATGACAAATTAATACCAGTGCCTAGCATGTATAACATACAGAAGATTCTCTTGTATGTTGTATATTTGGGCTTTTAATACTACGCAGTCACCCTACGAATGCCTCTATGTCTTAATTTTGCCCTATCACAGGTTACAGTTCCTAAACAGTTGCTTTCCATTGACTTCAGAGTCATGTAATTTATGAGGTCAGTTGATGGTTGGATGACTGATTGCTTGTTTATTTGTACCATCCACCATTGCAACATTGCGTAGAAGAATCAATTGTCAAAACTGTTCTGTGAGAAAAATCAATTTGCAAAAATAGCATGGCTATTGAGGACATTGATAAACATCAACCAACAAAAAATATTACTTGTATAAATTGATAGCTGTTCAAGTTTCATTTCACCCTAGATGACTGCTACATAAAGGTCCGTTTCTCTTCATCAATTGATTACAGTATCTATCTCCATCAAGGAGGATATGTTTTGTCAGCACTCGTTCACATTATATACAACAAAATAACTTATAGACAGACCTCAAGGAAATTTTCAGGGAATGTTGACAATGCCACAAGGAACAGATGATTAATTTTGGTAGTGATCTGGATCACTATGAGGAATATTTTTAACACATTGCATTCATAAGCAATATTGGAGGTGACTGGGCCTTTGCAGAGGCCTTCACTCTTTGAATACTCTTGTAAATTTGTTTTTAGGTGGGTTGTGTGTAACCAACCAGCCTATTAGATTGATGTGTCTGTCTGTCTGTTCGTTCAGATTTTTGTTTCCAGACTCTAACTCACACAAACGCTTTGTCCAATCGAATTCAAACTTGACAGAGAGATACATCACCATCACAGCTAGGTTGCTTTTGAAATTGGTGTAATTCCGTCCATTCGTTCGTCTGTTTTTTGTCCATTTGTCCGTCAAAATTTCCATTTCCAGACTCTAACTCGAAAACAGTTTGCTAATTGAATTCAAACTTGACAGTAAGATAGATCACCAACATAGCTATGTTCCTGTCGAAATTGGTGTAATTCTGGCCGTTCATTTGTCCGTTTGTCCATCAACATTTCCGTTTCTGGACTCTAACTCGAAAACGCTTTGTCCAATCAAATTCAAACATGCCAGTGAGATACATCACCATCGTAGCTAAGTTCGAAATTGGTGTAATTCCGTCTTTTCGTTTGTCCATTTATAGCATAGATACAATTATGTAACCTAGATTACAAGTGTTACATTTCTTAGCACGTCTAACACATTCACCTTAACTGTGTGACCTAACATTTATTTCTTTGTTTCTAAATGTAATTACAGCAGTCTCTAAACTTATTGCGCAACCCGCCTTTTGGGGCATCTTTGACCCTCTTGTTAAGTATAAAGCTAACGATGTATTTCTGTATGTAGGTGGTGGGAAGATTCATATTATCATAGGTGGAGAAATTGAAGTGAGTGGCTACATCACGGCAAACAGTCTGCAGCCCGCTTCTTATACTACATCTGGAGGTGGAAGTGGAGGCAGTATACTTATACAGACCACTAACTACACAGGTATTTCTGGTTTGGTTTCACCCAACTCTCCTTAGCATTTCCTTAGCTACTATTATCACTACCATTGGTGGTAACTTTGGTGTGATATAAAAAAAACAGTCATGATAAATACAAGTCTAAACCTTTGACATTTTCCCCAATAGTATAGCAATAGTGACATAAAAGAAGAATATTGGTGGACTGGTATTTGATGTAACATTAAACACATTATATTGGTCATATGTCAGCTGGGTAACTGAGGTGGTGGAGGAAAACAGAATATAAAAGCTGTTATTGAGGCTTGAAAGTCAAAATTTCACCAGAATTAGACAAAGAATATGTCACACATGAAGATGAACAATATAATACTCATTGTACACTCTTGTATTATGTTGTCATCTTCATTTTGTTGTACATTTTTGTCAGATATATAATTCAGAATTTTTTACCAATTATATTGACTTGGGTAAGGAAATTATCCAACAGTCCTAAATCAAGAGTATGTTGGTGATTATGTGTTGTTTTTTTTGTTCTTCAGGCTCCCACACAGGTAACATAGAAGTGCTGGGTGGAGCAGGAGATCCGGTGTATGGTGGAGGTGGTGCAGGGGGTCGTATTGCCGTGTACTACAGATCGCACAATGGCGTCAAGCCCTATCGAGGCTACTATAACACTCAAGGAGGCTCCAGTAGTAGTGGAGCTGAACCAGGGGCTTCTGGTACTGCCTATATTAAAGACTTTACCATGGACCACAAGACACTGAGGGTTGACAACAGAAATCAATTCCGCAAATCCGAATTCAAGCACATTCCAAACCACGGCCACAGGAAGGATCTGACATGTGGCCCAGAGTCTAAGGCTAGCAGCTTTACCTGCGATGGATGGACAGTGACTCTGTCACAACATGGAGTCTATAACCATGGTTATGGTCATCCCAACTATATCCATAATGCAAACAGTAAGTCTCTCCAAATATATGAAAAACTATTCAGCTACAATTGAAACCCGTTTTGTTAAATCTCAGACATACTACAAGGAGATTACGCTATCAGACAAATGGGGATAGAATTGCCCATGTACCTATGTCATTAACATTCTCAGAATATTCTTATTCAGATATTTTTTGATGGAAAATAAGGAATTTTTTGGACCAACAATTTCAAGGAAAAGGTACATTTGTTCATGAAATTGTTAAAATTTCAAGAAAGAAATAGTATTTTTTATACAGTTTTGCACAACTTATACATTCTTGCTTATTATCAAATAAAAAATTCATGTTTTCTGGTTTCTACACAATGATTTTAGACAGTGTGTATATGCTTATGCTGATAAATGTACACATATCATCTTAATATCTTTATTGTGAAAATTCAGCAAATATTGAAAACAAAGTTTGCAGAATAAAAAAAATTGAAACAGTTATCCCAAGGGACCATTTTCACAAATGGGATTGATCGCCAATTCAGTCTAAAATCAGCTTAAGTTGAACTGAAAAATGAATCAGGGTTAAGGTTTTTTATTCATAAAGATGTTGAGCTGATTTTTTGCTCAACTTTGGGATTACCTTTGGTCTCGCCAAACAGGTCATTTACATTTGGATGAAATATGTTCAAATTTTCGGAGTTGATAAAAATAATCAGCTTACCATTGTGAATACTGGTTTAAACCAAAGATTAGCCGAACCATTTCTTGTAAACGTTTAACTGCTTTTTGGTGTAGCTTGATCCTTTTTTTTTGCCCTTACTAATGCACACACAGTTAATAGCCATAATTACTTTCAGATTACTATAGTCTGAAGTGGCTGTTTGATCAGACATTTGACAGTGGGCGTGAGGACTACACTAGATATTTCATGGCACATGGAAGTACTTCCACCATCACAATAGACATGACCACCATGGAACACGTGAACAGAGTCCGACTTTATCCCGTTGCTTACTACACGACTAAGTTCAAGGTACAGGATGTCAACAGTATAATGCGCAATGGCAGGCTGATCGTGTCATATTTAAAAATATCAATAATAAACTAGTGATCCAGATCACTCTCAAAATTTAATGGGATCTAAGTTGGTCCAAGATCCATCAAGATCCAATAATATTTTTGTAATCCTGCTGATAAACAAACAGACAAATGGTTATGAAAACAATACCTCCTTGAGGGAGGTAAAATAATCCAAGGTACAGGTGAATCAGACTCTTATGTTGAATTTAAAAGGACAAAATTGTTAGCATGTAAGGTGTAACCAAATATTTGACAGCAACACTTATTCAATATAACTAATATATTTTTAATACTTGGTTCACACTAATATTAAAAGAACTTCATACTTTTATAGTTGTCCGTGTATGATGGTTCAGAATGGAAAGTGCTGACCAAGAATTTTGTGGAGCTTCGGAATGGTGGTGTCATTCAAGGATCTTATGATGACATTGTAGTTGGCTTTGAGGTGGGTCTATATTGGGGGTGAGATAATCCAAACACCTTGGGACCAAGTGATTTAAACATAAAACCATGTCCCAAATTCGGGTACCCACACTTTCATGAATTTTAAAGTCTGGTACATCTCACACTTCTGGTTCTATATCTTTGTGCTAGTTTCATACAATTGACACTCTTTTGCATTTGCAAATGTATTATAATTTTTTATAAAATATGTATTAATAAGAACTGGTTTTAATAAACAATATTATAAAAGATTTTTAAAAATAACTGGTTTTAATATATCTGTTCAAGCAGAAAATAATTTACACAAAAAATAAGTGACATACAAAAAGTATGTATTAATAAGAACTAGTTTAATTTAATAAACAATATTAAGATTTTAAAAACTGGTTTTAATATATCTGTTCCAGTAAAAAATAATTTACAAGAAACCCCGAGTCAGTAAAAATGTGGTATCTTTCCATCTTTAAACAGGCAAGTCAAATAAAAGTGGAACTGGCATCAAACCGTGGTGGTTACGACCCATATGCTGCTTTGGCAGAATTAGAAGTGTACCTAGACGGGAAGGAGGACCATGAACGGTAAGTGAAAGGTCTAATCATTCTACAATATCTCTTCACTAGACTCTCAGTCAGACACAAGAAAGTCGCATGAATAAGCTTGGGCTATTGAATATTACTTTCATGATCTGGACAAAGAAGTTATATAATGGGATTTAATTAGGTAACAGAGACTCTACATAAACCTCTAAACAAGTCCTTAGTATATTTTTATTTTGATGTGTGTATTATTGTGTCAAAGAGACTTCCCCTGTCTTTACCAATGATTGGTGATTAGTGGCAGTTAAATGTGCATGACTAACAAAAGGAATGTTCATGTGACAGATTCACAAAAAGACACAAGTCCAGATTTTGTTTCAGGATTCACAAAAAGGCTTAATTAGCCAGTTATGGCTTATCTTCAAGCCTATAAGTTCATTTTATAAACCCTAGCGTAAGCTCAAATTTGGACAAAAGTCCAAGATTTAAGTCAGGGCTTAGGCTTACATCAGAAAAACAAGCCCCAGATAATTCATCAAAGTTGACCATATATGTTTGAAAGTTTCTTCTTTTACTGTGTTCTTTATCTAATTTATATTTTATCTTGTTTATTATAATGACATTTTAAAGACATAGGGTGTCTGGTACAAGGCTATGTATCATATTTAGCTACCATTGAAATGATATTTATTGAAAGCTTTTTTTCTTGTTCCCAAGGTTATATGACTTCACTCAGATTTATGTGTACATTGTATCCCTGCACTATACCTTTAATGATCACAGGTACACTTACACTGATGATGATGGGGCCACTACTTGGGCTATAGGTCCAGATGACTTAGTGTCTGACCATGACTTTACTGAACTTTACCTGCTGGGAGGAGCAAACCTGGCTTTTAAGGCCGTTGACAATGATGAAGATGCAGTGTCTGCCGAGATAGGCTATGTACATGGAGACAAGTCTGGTGTTCTGCATGTCGGCTTCAACCAGAACTTTAACATCAATGACACAGATGCAGATGTACCTTTCAGCATACAGGTCTATGAGACAGCTGAACTCACATTGCCAGCAAGAACCTTCTTCTGGAAAACTTATCTGAACACCTATAGTCTTGTGAGTACTAATGGATTTTACTGTCAATATGGCCACAGCCTGCCCCGGTCTTCTTTGTCTTGTGTTGTATTTGCTGCTGCAGGGGATTAGATATGGTTCAGAAGTAGCTAGGATCGACCACTTCTGAGAAACTTGTGGACAAGTGTTTTTTCAGGCACTTAAGACAAGCATCAACTGAGTTGAATTGTATACTGCATTAATCTGAATGTGATGAAATATACCTGATGCATGTATTCAGTGTGTTTGTTTGAACTAGAGTTGTATTTCAGGTGGAACAAAAGTTGTAATGTAGGCAATGTTACTTTTAACATTTGAAATTTTTTAACATTTCTAGATTCTTGGATATTAGAATATTTTAAAGTAATTGTCATCCCATCAAACCCCAATGTAATGACAGTTTAACAAACCCTCAGAAAACGCCACTGTTTTTGTTATAACTGATTTTCACTGTATTTTACAGGTGAAAGGCATTGAGGACCTGTATGTCTTTGATGGAGGTAGCGTGATGATGACAGAAGAAGCCACAATTGGACCTGAGAAGTCCCCTACTAATGTCTCTCTGGACACACTCCATATTCAGAATGGTGGTGTATTTGATCTGGTGGCCAATCACTATGAAGTGGAATTTAACTTCAACACCAGAAGACACACCGTGAGTTGTAGATACACTACAGTGCTTAGACCGGGATGTAGTGGGTGTATTGTTTGGTTATGTGGACACTGATATTGACTGTAAACATAACTCCATACCATTTGATACTGGAGATCCAAAGGACCACTTTATTAATGACAGAGAATGTTTTATTTTGTAAATAGACTACATTATTTGGTAGTCAATATGCATACATACTTTCCTTCTTATATTTTATTCAAAGTAAAATGCAATATGTAATTTATTATATAAACATTATCTGTCAGTGTATCCAATGTTAAAGCCTGTTGTTAATAATTTATCTGACATGTACTTAGTTAACTGTAAGCTTGTAAATATACATTAAGAAGCAATAATTAATAATTTATAAAAATCCTCTGCATCCTTTCAGCAATAGACTACAAAGTTTACTCAGTGATTGTAATATGTAAAACAATCATCAGTGCCAAACAATTAAGGTAGCAAAGAAAACTATGCAGGTGTATCCCATGAGGCAAAACCCTGTAAAATGTGAATTTCTCTGTAGACTAAAAATAATACCAATTCTGTTATATTATTCATTGATATTTACCCCATTACCTACAGGTTAGGTCTGACATTTCCATGAAAGTGATTGGCAAAAATATGAGAAGAAATATTCAGATTCATACACTTAAGCTGGTTTTTGGTTTATCTAACACTGATCCCTTTTTTTTTAAATCAAGTCCACTGGTAAACTATTTTAATATTTTACTATGCATTACGATAAAGTATTTTACCATTATACATCTGTGCTTATTCTTAACGATAATATATATTTCTTTACTTGTAGATCTATGGAGGGGGAGAGCTGAATTCAAATGCCAAGGTGAAATGTGTGGCTGAGGAACTGTTTGCAGTGTATTCTGGGGGAGTCTTCAATCTGGACTCTGCCGGCTATACTGGGGACAATGATGATGGCTACAGAGATGACTTGGGACAGTTGCAAGGGGTGGGGTCTGGTAGTGGGGGTTCCGGCGGTGGACATGGAGGTACAGGAGGCAGAGGAGCTGGCAGGCAGCCTGTAGGCCTGGGATATGACAGCATCTACACTCCCACACAGCATGGGGCTCCTGGTGGATTTGGTTCTCAGCTAGGTCAGTATTCATAATGACCTTGTGGTTATATATCCAATCTAATCTAATGTGGACTTTTATAGCGCTTAATCTCCATTGCCGATGGACTCTAAGGTGTAACTGAACATAAAGCAAGGCAGTTAACATTAATCCGAGGACATAGCCAGGTCATACCAAGGAGACACAGGGTGACAGGAGAGGCTATTGGGGATATGCTTTTTCAAACAGGTAAGTTTTAAGCTTGTTTTTGAAGGAGGCAACTGATGCAGCACTGCGCACATCATGAGAGAGTTCATTCCAGATCTAAGGAACATCAAAGGCAAAGCTGTGATCAAAATGTTTGACTGACTTGAAGACTGATGAGCGGAAAGGAGGAACAGTAAGGTATTGATGATCTGGGTGACTATGCCTGGTACTACAGGAACAACTGCTGAGTGACAAGAATGGTTGAAAATAGGAAGGAGAACCACTATGTAAAAATTTATAGACTATACATATTATTCTTATGCCCACTTCACACTGATCAGGTTTATAGTCTCCCATGTTATTCCTATGAAGGGCAGGATATGCTTGTGGAGTTCAGGGGGGGGTGGGGAGGTTTCGAGGTTTCTTGAAAATTTCTCTTGTTCAAGGAATTATTCTTAGATAATTCTATGAAAAACCATGTCAGTGAAGAAGAAGAAACCAGTGAAATACTTCTGGTTAAATGTTTCTGTTAAAACTAGCATAGCAAAGGTTCTTAAGTGACTTGATAATTACTTCTTGTTTTGGAAAAGAGAACTCTATTTAACAGAGCTCCAGTGTATTTGTTTTCAGTACATCCACCACCTAAGTTCCACCCCATTGTCTGAATAGTTATCTACTCTAAGTCTTTAGTTGCTATTTACAGGACAGCTGTACTTTGGTGATGAGCCCTATGGTAACACCATCTTCCACAGTGGAGTTGGTGGCAGCGGTGGTGGTGTGACGTGGATTGAGGCAGTGGATTTTGAAATCGATGGAGTAATCACAGCAGGAGGTCAGACACCGAGTGACTCGACTCAAATTCAAGCAGGTATGTGGTGCAATGGGATGCTTCATAAAAGTTAACTGCAGTCATTTGTACAATAAGATTCAATCCGAGTTTCATATGATCCAGTGGGAATGTGATAGTATCCAATTCAAATAGCTATGGGCATGTGGTGGGATAGGATGGTTCACAAAAGTACACTCCAATTACTTGTATGTGTTTAAATAATGAAACTTGACCTGAGTTTATTATGATCCAGTGGGAATGTCATGGTATCCAACTAAAGCAGTAATGGGTATGTGGTGAGATGTTTTCAAAAATCTGACCTCAATTTGGAAACAGTGTTTGTTATGTTATTTTCATGTAGAATTTATTTTATTATATTGACAGCACATGCATACAAGCAGAATATGTAACTTTGTTTATCTGTAAGATAAGGGTTACTTGGGATTTTAAGAGTTTTTGGCACTTCAGTGTTGAGCTTGCGAAATGTAAACCATGACATAAACTAACCTGAATAATATAAAGGAAAATATGTTCTCTAATAAAATGTTGGCTGTTAAAAACCATAAAGCAGGTGTTATTTAATGAGTTTTATGCAAGGTTCAATGTCACTTAATTGGAGACAGAAACTACAAATATTCTAGAGTATTATGGACAATCAGCTAATCACTTAATTTGAAACAATCCTTGAATAACACTTGCTTTTTGGTTGACAGTCCTTAGTGAAGTAACAACAATCACTTTAACTCCAGGTTTGCTATAATAGAACATTCTTATTCTTTGACCAATCAGAATAGGCGACACATCTTATGTCCTAATTCTTTGCCCAGGTGGAGGTGCTGCAGGAAGCATCTACATAAAGGCTGATGACTGTTTTGGCCACGGCATGCTGAAAGCTATTGGAGGGAATGGCCAGGGCAATGGTGGAGGAGGAGCAGGTGGAAGAATCTCTGCCTACTGCAAAAACATGAAGAAACTCAATGCCACTATGCAAGCTCATGGAGGTATAGACTGAAATATCAGTGGATCATCTAATTCATTTTGCTTATTCGGGAACTCTGTTGAATCGATTCTGATTGGATTAGAAAAATGTCACTTTTATTTCACAATGGAACAGAGAGTAACAGATTCACTTGAAATAAAAAAAAATTCCACTGTTTACAGGTTCAAGTAAATCAGGGTATAACTGCAATTTAATGATACTCCATTTGAACAGTTGAAGTTGTAGACCACAATGCTTTGGGCCAGAATATTAGTTTAAAATATGGTTATATTGAGGAATATGCACAACATTTATGTGAGCCCCCTCAAATAATTAAATATCAGTGAAGATGTTTTCATGTATTGCACAATGTTTTTTAAAATTATTTTTCAGGAACCAGTGGCTATGAAGTTGGAGGTGCTGGAACAATTTTCGTCGACAATGATGACGAGGGATTCAACGGCAGACTTGTCATTGACAACGGTGGCAACAACTACCCTCAATCACTCTCCAATCCCTCAGATGTACTCCATGACCTTTATGATGGTGACTTTACAGGTGACCTGACCCAAATCGGTGGTGTGACCTACCTAGATCATGGAACACCTGTGTATGAGTTTTCAGAAGTCTGGGCAGTAGGAAATGCCCATTTTGCTGTACTCAGTGACACCACTGATGATGCCTTTGTACACATGAAGGAACTGTGGGGTGACAGGAGTGCAGTGTGGCACATAGCCAGGAATCAGAATGTAACGGTGGATGATTTCAATGTATATATCCCTCTCAACTTCATGGCTTACAAGTAAGTCTTTTTGTGACAGAATGTCTTTGTATGTGAATGTGTGTGAGCATGTTTGTGGCATGCAGTTATCTCTAAACTGGGTGGCTGTAGGATCATTTGCTTAAATAGCTCTTGTTAAGTTTTTATGTCCTTAATTTTTTTTTTTATGTTTTCGCCGAACCTGATCCATAGCTAAGCTAGTGATAGTGTTGGTAGCTACTTTGAGTAGATTGCTCAATATATATGCACTTACAGCATTTCAGTATAATATATTGTTCAGCTGTTTTCCTCCTTATCTACAAGATGGCACCTTTTTCATGGGTAATAGCTATTTTCACTTTTTTAGTACTGAGTAAATGACTTCTATCTCTGTGACTTTTAGAGTTATATTGTCTTTTGCCAAATATGTTATTCGCCTACTTTTTCATGTACTGTATTATTGGGAATGTTCTATAGCTTAGTAATAGCTACCTTCACTATTCACCATTGAGTAAATTACTTTTAACTCCAGCACTATTGAATATAGATAATTTTATAATACCCCATATCTCCTTTAATATCGGTCCCACAAGTTTGGAACACAAGACAACTTATAGGAAACCATGTGCCATGAATCTTTTTATAGGGACAAGTTTGATCTTTGACCTCTATTTCAAGGTGATAGATGGTCCCTGATAGTTGTAATGCTCATATATTTTTTATGAATGGTCCTATAGTTTTGGGATGTGAAGATCAAGCACTTGTAGGAAATCATGTGCCCTAATCTCTAATGTACTCTTTACTTATTTGACAGCCCTCCCTAATTTTATATTCTTTAGTATTTATTCCCTGTGAGAAATGATACCAGACTAATGGGTTTATTACAACATAATTTAATAAGGCTTTTACAGTAATGTATAACTGTTGTTTCAAAATGTTATAGCCATGAGACAAATGTAAGTCATTTACCATGGAGATGCAATGGATGGCATTAAGGTACTATCTCCTGATGAAGATCAAACCCAGATCCACTTCTTCAATACAAGGCAGTGTTAACTTCTATCATGGATACACTAAGTTAAATATGTGTATGAAAAAAACCAGTACCTAGGCCAGTGAACCCTACCAGAAAGCAGTCTTTCTGTAGTGTCCATGTTTCTCCAGTGGTAACTAATCAGTGATTTGTTTCTCTACCAACATGCTTGGTTTTAGGTTCAGTTGTATTATTTAGGCCATATTTTAGTAAAAAACCTACTTGTGTAATCATCCACTGTTTTTATTCTTCCAGAACTAGTAAACTGACATTCCCACCAAGACTGACTTTGCGTGAAGTATGGGCTGAGATAAATGGTACTTTGGCTGGATCGGAGGAGATTTTAGTGGAAGATGAAGGAGACCTCCGCTTCTGGTAAATATAAGTCTGAAACTTAACCATTTAAAGACAAATCTCAAAAAATACTTCCATATGTAATATAGGCTTCCAGATAATGGAAAACTGTACTTAAATACACCCTTTGATGATTTCTTATATTAGTTATATATTCACACATAAAGGAAATTTTAGTCTGACACAGTAGAGTTTTATTTAAATGGGTTCAAGTTTATTTTGCCCATTAATTGCCTAGTTAAGTAGTGCAGAGTTTTATTTTGCAAAAATGGCTGATTTTAGTGATTTCAACGGGTATCCGGATATCCGGGTACCCGAACCCTGAATATTTACCCGAATCCGAAATCCCATACCCGAGTACCCTAAACTACTGTCATTATTGCCCACTTTGGCTGACGAGTGCAGAGTGCAGACATATCTCGACTTCATAACTTCATCTAAAAATGAAACTATTCAAATTAAAATGCGCTAGAGTAATGTTTTCTCACCCTTGTACACCATATATAATATTTAATTTGTCTTTTATTTTGGTTGTGTATGCATTGTCAAATGCCGATACCCTTTGAAAATCGTCAGTATATTTACACAGTTACATACTTCCGAGTACATGAAACGCTGTATATATTGCATATATAGTGACGTGCATACCTTAAATAAATAAAAGTACGACATTTTCAAACAGTAGTTCATAATTTAGCATCAATAAAGTTCACTTTCCTGCATAAAAAAATAAAGTTTCAATTCTGAAACTATATTCGAGCAACAGTGAATGCTTTACTGATAGGTCATGTGACTCCACTTTTATGGACACTGCAACAACCGTGTTTTGAATGTACAGAAATCTTTTCTTGGTTAACATTTCTTCTGTGTCGTACTGTTTTGAATGCAAAAAAGGTGGCCGACGAGAAATAAAGCAAATTGCTAGATCTCATGATTTGTGTGAGTTTTAATTTTGTAAATGTGGAGATTTTTGTAGAATCACCTATTATCGCCCATCGGCGCGAGTACCCGGGTACCCGCCCGCTGACATCAATACCTACCCAGTCCCACCAAAAAGGGTATTTTGAGAACACTAGCTAATTTAAAATTGCATTCACAGCATTTTTCAATGCATTTTAGAGCATTCGGTTCTCAGACAAATGACTTAAGTTACAGGATATCATCATCAACATTAACTTTTATGCAAATCACAAAATTATCAGGTCGTAAGTCTTATAGGTTTAAGAAGTAAAGGAATAACCTGGTTTAATATAAACACCTTGCTTGGTGTTGTTTGGCCTTTTTTAGTGGAAAATATGGTACAAGTATGAGTCATATCATCACCATTATTTATATCTGATTGGTGGATGTATTTTGGGCCTTTTAAGGGCATCTATTATAGGATGACGCCAAATACACAGTGGTATCTTTTGCAGCAGCATCATTACATCCCTGGGCGAAAGTTAACAAACTAGTGTTTTAGATTTTGATTACTATAGCTGCAAAGATTTGCTTTCAGATTTGGTAACTTGAAACTTCTTTTACTTAAAACTTGATAGTATTTATGTGGGCAAATATGGCCAAGAAGTATATTCTTTGTGCGACTGACTATCGATGCCATCATCAATAGTAGGCTTGAGAAGGTCATTTTTATTTAGATTTTATCAGAGTTGGACCCAATTTCATATATTGTTGCTTGGTTTATCATTAAATAAATTTGTGCAAATAATATATAACTCTACCATAAACTTGCAGATATTTAATTTGGAATTTGTTTGTTCCGGATCATTCAGAGAGTGTAAAACTTCCCCACTGAGGCATTGTTTTGCTATTATCCATGTTTTCACCTTTTTGTAGTATTCAGTACCTTTAACCGTCTTTTTGTTAATGTTAATAATTGATGTAGTTCAAATATATATATGCATGTTTTCACCTTAAATCCTTCTATGTCCCTTAGTATTGGTCCTAAAGGCATAGAATGTCGAAATTACTGACAAGAAATCATAGATGAAAATCTATGAGTGATGCCACAATTGATCTGTGATGTCTTCTTCAGGGTCAACTGAATATTGCAACCCCACTATCCTTTACTATTGATCCCTGGAGTTTGGAATGTGTAAACAACTACTTATCGGAACTAATGGGATATGCATATGTTTGCAGTGTCATATTTGACTTTTACTAAATTTGTAACATCTGAGGACATGCTTCATCAAGGTGCAATATCTAATTTTTCTTTTCTTTTTTGCAGGTCTCATGCACAAACATTTGGACAAAGTCAAGGTGTTATATCAGCAGACATAATCAACGTAAGAGCTGGTGGTAAGATGGAAGCATTAACCGCTGCAGATCTGTTTGAAACCAACATGACCCTGATCGTAATCTCCCTTACAGTCAATGGTGATGGGTATTTCCGTGCTAATAGGATCAAAGTTATAGCTAAAAACTTCACAGTTGATCTGGCAGGTATTTTCCATGTAGACTTTTCAGGCCATGCTGCAGGAGAAGGTCCAGGTGCCGGACTAACCAAACAAAGTTACCACCTAGGTGGTGGAGGTGGAGGTCATGGAGGAAGAGGGGGTAACTCAAGGTATGGCTACATCTCTGCCCAGGCATATGACAGCATCTATACACCCACACAGTTTGGTAGTGGTGGAGGCAACAGTGGCGGCGGCCGAGGTGGTGGGGATATCCAGTTCGAAGTGGAACACACGGTTCGTATAGAAGGCCGGCTCAGTGCCAATGGGGAAGATGGACAGCATAGTTCAGGAGGGGGAGGGGCTGGTGGCTCCATCTGGGGTAAAATCCAGCATTTAGATGGGGAGGGCTCTTTGGAAGTGAAAGGAGGTGATGGCAATTCATATGGTGGCGGAGGTGGAGGAGGTAGAGCAGCCATTTATCATTCTGGACAAAATGCCTGGACTGGAACGTATGACATGAATGGAGGATCTGGCACCCAAGGATATGCAGGCGCAGGAACATTTTACATCAAGGATACAGAAAAAGATGAAGATATACTCATCGTGGACAATGCAGGAAATACAGCATCTAATAAGATAACTGAAGTAGAGGAACTCCATTTGGGAGGTATCGATCTGACTGATGACCATAACTGGAACACCCAGGAGATATGGTCATATGGTGGAGTCCATCTGAGTACCACTGGCACACCATATTCATACCATGATGAGCATGGCACTGAACACAGGTTCCATTTCCACAAGATCAGGGATGGACCGACCAATAGCTACTATAGGACAACCAACACTGACCCAGTCATCACCATCACCTTCCCCACATATACCTATGTTGACCATGTCAGGGTATTTCCCCATTGTGACAGGTAAGCTCATGAGCTTGATCAGTGAAAGTAGATTTCAAATGCTATTTCTGAATGGTATTAATTTCTTATGTAATTTTTGTGGATTCACTGAAGTTGTTTACCATAAAAAATTTAGTGACATTTACTGCCACCAAAATTTCCACTTTATTCAGTTGTTAGAATTCAACTTTATAATGGTGAAGATGCGAAATACAAAGTAAGATATTGTTTAATGACTTTGAGACCTTCAGTTCCAGGGGAGGTATACTACTGTATGAGTATTTACTATTGTAAGCACCAGTTATTTTAACAGAAATGACAGTTTTAGTTCCAATGTTAAACTAAAATACATGAAAATTATGAAATCCCTGATTGATTTTGCAAAATTTCTAAGGTTTCCCGTTATTCCTGTTTAAATTGGTTAAGTTTATTTAATTTTCAGTGTTTCTTTGGATAATAGTAGTTCTACATTATAGTACTTTATTTGTTATTCATTTAAGTCTTTACAAGAAAGAATTTTGGAAATTTTGACGTAATTATTATTGATTATTCCCTATTGTATAATTAAAACACGTCAATATAATGATATTGACATTGATACGTATTCCTCACCAGTACAATTTGTTCTTCATATTCTAAACCCTCTTTGCTTTGCAATCTTGTTGACACTGCTACATGACTTTTATTTGCACCAGATTCCTGGTGTATCTCATTTAAGGCAGACATATCATACATGTGTGCATTATGAGTAGAGGCCAGTCACTTGACGTGTGTATTTCAGTAATTCTTGCTAATTATAACCTTATACCCTAATCACATTACAGGTAGTAATATCCCACAGTTATTGGTGTTTGGGCAAAAAGCCCCTGTCCTCAAGTACCATCCGAGGTTTGTATGCTAACTTGTGGCACAATGTCAAAACCTCCAATATCTTGCATGTCCTACGGAAGTTTCAAAATGTTTAAAAGTTCTGCCTCTGACCATGTCACGATGAGAATGTGCAGATGAATTTTTTGGTATGGTAACTGAAGGTGTGGTCCTTGCTGTATACAAGGTTGTGACTTGGTCGTGTTTTGGTGTAATGCGGCCATATTAGGAGAGTGGAGGTTAATGGTGGTTGTCTCTCAGTGATACACATTTATACTATGTCCTATACTGCCATTCTGCTGTTATTTATGGTGACACACCATATCCAGTCAGTGGTCACGTGCGTCACACCTTGTGAAAACACGAAACCTCGGACGATATGAGGCGTCCTCGGAGGCAGTTCCACTGCCGAGTAAAACCTATAGCTGCTAGATGTACCGCCTGCAATGTGATTGTGGTATTATCGCCAGGGGCCGATTTCACAAAGGGACTTAAGCCCAGACTTAGACTTAAATTTAAGACTTTGGTCTTAAATTTTGTCAACAGAATGGTAAGTCTGTGGTCTTAGACTTAGCAGATTTCACAAAGCAGCTAAGTCCATGAAATTGTTAAGTCAGTGGACTTAACTTTAAGTCTGGTGTGTAGTGGGCTTAAATTTTGTAAAGAGGACTTAACTATGGCCGCCATAAACTTTTCTTCACTTCAACATTTGAAATGGCTGTAAATAAAGTATAATTATACAGAACACCTCACTAAAGAGAGTCTTTGGTAAGTTTATATGTGGTAACAAGGTTTTCCATTTCAAAAGAACACTTATGCTTTGATAAAATGCATCAAATAAAAGATATGTGTCAGTAATATGACACAGAAAACCACTGTGGTTATTTGATAAGCTTGGACTTAGCTAAGTCACCCTTTGTGAAATCCATTTAAGTCCCAGACCTAGCTAAGACCAAAGTCTTAGATTTAAGTCCCTGACTTAGCCAAAACCTTGGCTAAAGTCTTAGATTTAAGACTTAAGACCTTAATTATGTGAAAAGGGCCCCTGGGGATGAGTCCACCTTTTAACTCTTTTAGATATACTAATCCTCATGTCTTGTATGACTATGTTAATTAGCTTCTGAGGAGGATGCGATTGTACTAAAGAAAGCATCAGGAATTCACCTTTGCTCACTTGGTTTACAAGGAGATATCTTCCCATGTAAATAAAGCAAGGTGCTGTCGAGATGTGAACCTGGGATCCTCTAAATTTGCAAACAGTACATAGATCTCTTGCACTTTAATAATTTAAAGTGAACAAGAACCCTTGTTGTTTTAACGTTTTAGATCAAAATCTGTTTTTTTTTAAATGTGAGACCATTTTTGGTATCAAATTTGTTGGCTATTCACAAAATAGTTGAGATCAAATTTAGCCCTGATCTGGTATTACACTGTGATGTCCAAAATTTTCATAGTTTGGCTTTACTACTGTAGGTTGAGATACTTTTACAGCAGAGTTTCCTGTTGTTTGAATCCCAGTATAGACCAGGCTGTCACACTCCTTATTTTAATTCTAAAATAAGTTCCCAAATGTTTTTCTGTATTAATTTAGTTTTACAGTTGTGTTCACCATTTGTTTACAATTCACAATATCTAAAAGCAGCAATAAGGATACTCCACTTGTGTAATTTGTATGTGTACAGTATTCAAATCACCTTTCATGTTATATGTGATTATTTCAGATCTGAAATCTGATTGGTTGGGACAAATTTGCTTCTTGTTGCTAATTGTTCAGCATTAAAAAAGTCAGTCATTATCTTGTTCTTTCAGCTCTATGTACACTACCTACTCACTGAGCAGTTATTACGATGATGCAGATGAGGTGGAACATGCTGTCAACATCCGCACAGAGCGATGCCAGGTTCAGGCCATGCCTGACTACTACAGAATGGACATGGTGGAGCGGGTCGTTACATCAGTAAGTTGAAACTGAAGAAATAGAACACTAACCACTGTCAGAAATGCCCTTATTTCACTTTGAATATGGTATGTTCTTGTGTGATAATTTAAGTGATGCATGTGTTCTGTTGTGAAATGTCATTGAAAATTTGCTTCACCTCCAGGGCCAGACAATGTTTACAAGCTACATAACAGATTTCTTGCATGCTTCACCTCAGAGTCCCCTTGTAAAGGGAAGACAAAGCACTATAAAAAGTCCCAATTATAATTAACAGATTTTGTGTGTTTCACTCTCCCCATTATGAAACAGTGCAGGAATTATTGAAGTTTTACCAAGTTATATATGAACATTAGTTATATCTTAGAGATAGTGTGTGGTTTACTCTCTTGAATTAAAGTTAGACTGTAGTGAGTTTTTAATTTTATAGAAAAATTAAAACAATTTATACACAATACCATTGACAGTTAAAACATATAAAGACAAATGTGTATAAAGTTTACAATTGGTAAACAAATTTTTTATTCAGTTAATGAACTTTATGTATCAAACATAAAATCCTGTTAATATTTCTAGCTTTGTGCAAAAAAATCTGGTGTAACTGGTATATTAATAAAATTTAACATTTTAATAATAAGTTCATGTAGTAGATCTTGAAATGAAAAAAAAATTCTAATTTTTTTTACCCAGATTGTCATAACTTGAATCATTTCAGAAATTATCCACATATGTATACACATTGCTTAAATATTTCCTTTGAAGTAGCACTTTAGCACCACTATACAGAAAATTCAGTATTATCTTATTCAGATATATGGTAATAGAAAGTGACCCATCCAGGTAAAACAGTTTTGACCTATTTTACAGGTGTAAAAATTAATTGAAATAGTTTTTCTTTTGTTCAGAGTTAACCTGCTCTTTGATGAGACACATGGAGATGTCTTTTGATAGTTTCATAAAGTGAAGTAGGTGAGGTCAGTTCATGCTGCCTATATTACATTTTCTGTTTGGTACATGATAATGGGAGGTTTGAGGATAAAGTGAGAGAAATTCTGTCAAGACCAAGGTGTATGCCCTGTTTACTAAATGTCTATTGTTTCTAACATGCAACCCATGGGGGCTTTTGTGAAGTATTTTTGGCTTTGTTAATATCACACATGTTACTCTACAGCTGAAGATTTCCCTCCATGCTGAACTGAGTCATGCTGTACTCAACGACCTGCAGATTTTCATCAGGGAAGATCCAGAATCCACAGAACAGACTGGCTATACTAATGCACCTGGAGAGGCCTGGATTGTCCGGGAAGATGACTTGGACCAGGAAGAATTTGAGTTTGATATTGTAAGAAACCTGCCAGTTTTCTACCACTAATAAACCCTGTCACAGAGTTAAAGGACTGCAGTAATAACCTGTAAAATCTCAATGGACTGGAAATAGACTTCAAATTCATCGGGCTTACCAGGGCCTGTCTTTACAAAGATTCTTAAATATAAACTCGTGTTTAAACTCACTCATAAACTAATTTTTATGAATTTATTCTCAAATTTTTCACAATATAGAAAATTCTTAAAGCTAAACTCATCTTAATCAACACATTTCCTGAGTTTATACTTAAACTCAAAGAGAACAGTTGACTGCTTTCTTTTCCTTTGTTTTGGTTCTCCATGTGGGTATATTTACAAAAACAGTCGAGTTCAAGACCGGAAATAAAAAAATATACAGACTGTGCCATTGATAAACAATCACTTGAGTTTAAGCATAGACTCAGAGGTTGACTTTGTGCTCATGTGAGATTACTTTTCAAATTACCAAATTCAACATGAACACGCTGTATACATTTGTTAGAATTTGACATATGAAATTTGCCATGGGCTGTAAATTTTGATTTTCGGGAGAGCCTACTTATATTTCAGTGAATTGTGCAAATTTCTTTGAAACTGTTTTAGGTTATCTTTTAAGCTTGTTTTAGAATTTCTTGCTATTTTGTCTTCTCTGGTGGCAATTATCACTAACTACAGGAAGGTCCTTCTTTTCTACTTTTATTACATTTAGAAAAACTTTCTGTATCCGCACCAAGGCATATTTGGTTTTAGTACAGCTTAATAGAGTGAAACCAAAAGAATATTTTAAAACTGATTGCTGTTTGGTAACTCCATTACAGTATCCATGCAAAGTACCTTCAACTAGAGGTCCGAATGTGTGTGTATTTGGTTACAATGTTTTACACAATTTAATTTCAAATGTTCGAAACGTTTACTTTTACACCCGTTTTTAATCCGGTTGGGCTTGATTAACAGCACTGCATTTTGTAATGTCTACCGGAAGTAATCCTCTGTTTGATGTTCTTATATTAGCTGGATGTGAAAGGAGGCGCCAGTCTCAGTTTGACCACATCAGGCACAAAGCTTACGACACAGAGTGTCATTGGAGACTATACTGGCCGTGTGAGCATGAGGTTGAACCAGATGTTTGATATGGTTCAAGGTCGTGTACTCATACCCTTTGGTGTACTGACCCAGCGGGGAACCCAAATCAGGTTGCCCACAGAGAACTTTGACTGCAAAAAGGTGGACATGATCATCAAAGGTGAGTTTTGATGAATCAGTGTCCGATAAATTTAGTGTACCGTATAAATGCCCCCTCCCTATTAAAAGTTTATAATTTCTTCAGATTTAAGGTTTATTTCTAATGTTTTAAGCTCTCCCACCATTATACATGCTGGCAAGCGAGATCAAGGCTGGAAGTGTCCATTATCGAACATTGCCAGTGGAATCGAGAGTTGATTATTTTACTGTAATAGTCACCCCCCTTTTGAAAATGCATCACCCCCGGGGCGTTTATATGGATAAATACAGTATCTTAAAACTGAAGAGTATGAATATCATCTGAACCTACCAGAGAAAACTTAACATCATCATAAAAATGGCTTATTGTGCCTGGTGAATTTCGCTTATTTTATACTTATAAATATTGGATGGATTATAGAGAGTTTAATCATCAAAGCTAAATATTGTACCTGATGAGTTTAGCCTTCCATGTTTTTTTTCCCAAAAGAAACTCCACTTGAGATTTAGCTGAGTGGTTGGCACAACTTTAAGCCTACCAAAGAGGTGTCTCAAATTTTGAGCCCAGAGTCTCAAGGGTCTTTTCTATCAATCAGTTTTAATTTATTGTTTTAGGCACTTTTGATGACATGGAAAATGTGACTGTGAGTTCATATTGTTCCCTCACTATTGACCATCACACACCCACGGTGAATGAGATTGAGCGGCTTGACATCAAGTCGTACGGATCAGTCAGCGTGATCACTGACCAGGATGCCACCACAAAACTGAGTGGACTGGAACTTGACATTCGCAGTGGGGCCACGGTATGAACATAGTTACATTCAATACAATGTGTATGTTTTTCAAGCTTGTTTTACTCGATATCTGGAAAGGTCAGGTAGTCTTGGATCGGTCACTGTTTGACCAGTGAATGTCTAGTTTACAGAGATCAAACATTTTTGGCTGGGTTAAACGTGAGAATATTGCTTAAAGTAATGAAGAAAGTAATCTCTCTCAGCTGTGATGCATTCAATTAATTGTCAGTGACAACGTAACGTTGTTGTCAGTCATTCATTATTTTTAAATATGAAATATTATTATGTAGAAACCTTACTTTCCCATAAATAAAAATAAATAAACAGGTATCTTTGTAACATTTTAGATCATTTCATGCAATACTATGATGAATTTATTGTTACCAAACAGTCTGTTCATATTACCACACAATATTTACAGGAAATGAATATTTTTCAGTGGATTATAACTGAATATCAAGACCCAAATTTTTGTTATTATTATTATAGTTTTATTTATTTATTTATTTGTTGTTGTTATTTAGATGCCCTGTGGACATTTGCCCTGTTCCCAGGAATTCCTGGTTAAGTAGAAGTAACACAATCTGACCCCTTCAGATTCAGTGTAACAGGGTTCAAAGGTACTTATGTTTTGTAGCTCTTCTCCAATGACCTGAAGCTGATCTATGACAGAATTTCTGTGGAGCCCAATGCATATCTGACAGTGTCTGAAGGAGTGCCTCGCCACAATCAGACAGGTATGGTCAAGTGATAGACTGAGAAATACCAAAAAATTAAAACTGCATCTGACAAATTTGACACTGGGGAACCTCTTAAAATTATACAAGGAGAAACAATCTCTGACACTGTTCAGATAAAATAAGTATGTACTTGCTTAGAATATCTGATAATTTAACATTACATGAGCGAATTTCATCAGTAAAAAATGTCATGTTCCTTATCCCGCTGTATTTCTGTTCCCAGTGAAATGTGTGAAGCATTTGGTGAACTGACTAATCTGTATTAGTAATAAAATACCATCATATATTGTCTCCATGAGTTTGAATGTGCTATGGTACAGAACTCTGCCCAGTATAAGTATGAAAGAATATTTAATACATGTATATCGAACCTGGAAATGACTTTATAAGTTTGTCCTACAGTGAACTAATGGATTAGACCATTATAAATATCACAATTTTGGCTGCTGTATTGATCAGGTGTTGGCCTGGGCTATGGAGATGCACAAGGCTGTTCTGGAGGGGGACACGGTGGTGGTGGTGGCACTGGTCAGAACCAAGTCAATGCTGGACACCCCCATGGCACCTATACCATGCCCACAGACTTTGGCTCCAATGGTGGACACAGTGTCTTCCCTCATTATGGTGGTCTGGGTGGTGGCAGATTATTGGCTCGTGTCACCAATTTCACTAATGATGGCTTTGTTGAAGCTAAAGGTAAAGGCTAATGGGTTTTTATTATGAGTAACACCTCTGTGCCATTGTCACCTGTGAACATCCTGGCTACACCATTTATCCAGTAGTCATGTAGGGCATGCAACTGATCCTATCAAACCTCAAAGTTTGTTTTAAAATCGTGGCAATTGGTGACCTCTGTCACATTTTTCAAAAATTATTTGAAAACTTTTGCAAGTGAACTTCTCTATCAGTATACTTGTAAGTGAATTAGGACTTACATTTTTGATTGTGCAAATTGTGTTTTTGATCATTTGGTAATATATGTTTATTTTAAAGGTAACATTTTCCCACCATTTTTCACAGACCCAGGGCCCACTTGTTTACAATCTGGTATCACAATCTATTCAAAAAGTGGAACATTTGCATTGCAGCATAATTACATGACAAATGATGAGACCCCTTAGACTATTAAATTATGTTGACAGTTTCACAATTCCCTGGGTGAATGTTTTCAATTGTATGTTGCCCTTATAACTCACCAAAACCAGAGAACTATCAAAAAATGACACCATTACTCACAAAAATATTTTTTCTGTAATGAAGTACCACCTTCTGACAACTCTCTTCATATAAGTACCAGGCCCTCAGCAACATCCTTTAGGAAATATATTAAGACTCCTCCCTTTAACTCAACTTTCCCCCACATAGTAGTTCTTCCCCTTGTTAATTCTAATTCTAATTGGACTGTAATAGCGCTTAACCTCCACTATTCAAAGGGGACGCTAAGGCGCAACAGAACAAAAAACAGTCAACTAATTTCAGTATCCAGGGACAGAAAAGAGGCCAAGCACCACAGAGAACGCCAGGGGTGAGTAAGACTAAGGAGGGTATGCCTTTGTGTAAAGGTAAGATTTGAGGCATTTTCTGAAGGATACAAGAGAGGGGGATACACAAGTCTAATCAGGAAGAGCATTCCAAACAGTGGGAGCATCAAAAGCAAAACTATAACCAAACTGTTTGACGGATGTATGGACTGAGGGTTGAAACTTGGGAATGACAAGGAAATTACCACCACTCTGACTGCGTCTGGTACTGTATGAACTACTGTAGGAAGAGATGTATGGAGCAAAATACTTGGGAAAACCTGTGTAGAGAAACTTATAAACAAGAGTGGCTGTTTTAAAGACTGAGCGATGTTCAACAGGAAGCCAATGCAGTTTCTTAAGAACAGGAGTTATACTAGTATATCTACTCACACCCCTGGATTACTGACCTAGAACTTTCCTCGACTTGCACTTGTTTTAAGATAAGGCTAGGTAATTTGCTGTACAAATTAAGTCTCACTTCAAGACGTTGTGTATTTGTGTACAGGAGGTGACTACCGTTCAGTAGAAGCTGGTGGAGGGTCTGGTGGCTCATTGTGGTTGGAGTGCAGTCGGTTTGATGGAGATGGCATGTTCACAGTTGATGGTGGGGATGGCTATGGAGGAGCTTTGAGTGCTCACGGAGGAGGGGGAGCAGGCGGCCGCTTTGCTATCTACTATGAGTGGAACGACTTTGTGGGTGAGCTGATCTGTCAATGGTATCTACAGCGAGTGAAGAAAGACTAATTTTTAGACCGAGTGTCTGTCCCATCGCCAATTGCTATTGATATACTGATGTTACGCAATGACGAGGGACAGAGTTCACATGTACTTGTTTTCTATGTAAATTTTGAACAGCATATTTGTACACATATTACCGTAAGTATGAATAAGGTGTTATTTGCATTCTTTAAGGTATGTATATGTGCCGTTCACTAATATTTAATGCCAATCAAACTGGCATGTATATATTTCAACCTATTTTTTAAATGTAAGCAAACCTTCGACATGACATAGTTATCTACAAAAGAAATCCCTGGCTTGTAAAAGCAGTTTAGTTTAACAATATTATGTATTGTAAACTGTATACAGCTATATAGACATAACAAGGACTTTTAAAAGTAAATGCAATAATTTCCCACAGTTCGAGATTTACACAGAAAACAGGTACATGGGAACTCTGTCCCTTGCCATTGTGTCCATCAGTTTTTCAATAGCAATTGGCGATGGGAGAGACACTCGGTCTAACTAATTTTATGAGAATATTTACTAATAAAACATTTTATCAAACAATATACAAATGTAATACTGTGTGAGATTTATCAGAAAATACCTTATCAGGTGTAATAGTGGGATTACTAAATAGTTAGAGTTATGTATATTGTGTCTTACAGGAGAGTTCCAGGGTGCAGGAGGAGTTGGGGGTAGCGGTGCTGAGAATGGTGGTCCCAGCCCAATGTATTTCCACAGACTCCCTTGGTTGAAAAATCAAGTCCTCCTGGATGGTACTCATGAAGACAATGTCGTAACTCATGATTCCAATGTCACTGGAGATATCACCAACAGAACTCTCTACCTTGACAACAGGTTGGTATAACCATTCTATGACCAATTTTATAACATTTTATGTGGCTGCCATGTGTGGTAATTTTTGCATGATGATTAGATCCTGTTTGTATGTTAGTATGATGATGAAATAAACTATAGCGCAGACGGCTGTTGGTTTTACATAGAACTGATTTGATTTTGTGTGAATGATTCGCAACCAACTCTGGGACCAGCATTTTTTAAAGGACTTTTTATCATTATGAGAATGGGTAATTTGCATAGGTAGGGTAGACGTCAGCTCTTTATTGTTCTAAGAAGAGAAATGATGCAATCCTTCCTGTTGCCCAAGTATTTATGAGGTATGGTTGCGATCAGCGTTCTATTGTTCTCAAGACAGAATTGATGCAATCCTTCCCCTTTTGTTCAACTCTATTTAAACCTGTTAGTTTAGCTCTTTTATTATCCGACCCTTCCATTATCTGAGCTAATTGTTACTCCCCCACGATCGTTGGATAATAGAGGTTCTACTGTAATTTCATGTGGGATGAGTACTCAAAGCAGTAGTGGAGTTGTTGGGTTTTTGTGGATGTATGCACTCTGTTGAATACTCTTGTTAGCTATTTTATGTTTTTTTAAATTATAAAAATCATTAAATTAGAGCATTTTGCTTTCAAAAGTAGTAAAAATTGATAATTTATGTCTATTTTTGGTGAATATTAAGAAAACTGCTTATTTTTGAGTACAAAAGGTGATTTCACCTTTATCGTTTGTGACCAGTCAGTGTCTCTATGGTTAATGCTTGTCCTTTGTCCTATCATCTGGTGGGACACCATTCCATTTTCAAATTGACAGGAAGAATAGCCATATCATGAGAAGAGTAGACGAGATAATTCATACCATTGAAAAGGTAGCTTGTGTAACCCAAGTATAAGTGGTAACACAGTTATGACTGACAAGATCAGATTCCAGATTTTCAAATATCTGAAAACTGGGATGGACGTATAAAATCACTGTAGTTGTGCTCCCCATAAACTCACATGGGTAAAGACAGATCTCATAAACTGACATGATTACTCTATCGACATGCACATAGTTGGGGGGGGAGGGGGGGGGGGGGGGGGGGGGCAACTAAATATTGCTTTTAACCTTTGCATTTACAACCTCTATATACATATAGTTATACATATGTTTTACAGAAACCGTCACCCGAAAAACAAAGACCGAAATTTGACATTGGCATACTTGAATCCAGAACAAGGTGGGGCGGTGGGTTGGGTGAGCCCTGAGGACTATGCTAGTATTACAGATGATACTATAACTGGGAGGCCGACAGCAAACTTCCCCATTGATGAGGTGCAGATATACGGGGGTGCTCACCTTGGCTTTAAATACTGGGACTGTGACAACTGTTTAATCGACATCCGGATCCTAACAATGTATGGTGAAAGGAATGGCCGTCTGCATATCGGCTTCAATCAGTCTCTGTACATTATCAACAGCAAATGGTTGCCGGTTGACTTGGCCATTTATCGAGGAGCAAAGTCCACTATGCATGGCGAACTGAAAGTTGTGGGAGTCACAGTTTCCATTGAAGGTTGTTTCTTTGTTTGTTTTCCATTGTAACCTCTGGAAGTATTTTGTAGTTTGTTATTGTCTTTTTTCATTATGATCAAACAACACTAATAAAGTAAGTATTGTCTAGAATGAAATTCAGCCTGTAAGTTGATATACGCACTCAAGGACATTAAAGAACTTGACATTGTGGATTCACAGTTCTCTGAAGTAACATATTATCCATATGATGCCCTGGGGGGGGGTGGGGGGGGGGGGGGGGGTGGCAATGCATTTTTACCAAGGGGAGGGATAATAGAGGAGGGGACACAAAACCCCCAACTATGACCTTTGCAAAGATAGTGGGGGTTACATTTAATACGGTGGAGGCATTCATACAGATAAATACGGTGTGTTTTTAGGCAGATGCCTGAGGTCATGAAGTGCTACACAGGTTAACATGAAACAGGCCATTTTTTTCATATTTTGTCAGTGCTGTGTCAAAATTTTAGCAATATAGAAACATGATATTTGACAGATGTGTTGAAGTAAGTATTAACACAACATAGAAAAATTTAAGTATAACTTTATTGTATCCCCGACGCGAAGCGGGGATACTATGGATTCATCATCGTCGTCGTCCGCGTCCGCGCCCTCGTCCGCGTCCGCAGAGATTTCTTGTTAGCGACCTACAGTCCACATTTCTTTCCGGATTTCTTTCATATTTGGCAGGTGACTTGATATGGTAGAGGACTCGCCACCCTATCTTTTTGGTAGGCTTTATGTCTAAATTAGGCCTGTGGTAGACAAAAATGTCTAAAATGTGGAATATTGCTTGTTAGCGACCTACAGTCCACATTTCTTTCCAGATTTCTTTCATATTTGGCAGGTGGCTTGGTATGCTAGAGGACTCGCCACCCTATCTTTTTGGTAGGCTTTATGTCTAAATTAGGCCTGTGGTAGACAAAAATGTCTAAAATGCATTAAAAGTCATGAAATCATGCACTAAATCACTTATAACTTGAAAAGTGTTGCATTTAGAGCATTTTGTTAAAATATGTTATTCAGATACTTTTTTCATAGCTACAACATGGTGAGTAACTTGGGTGTCTGTCTCAATAGCTAAGTGAGTAATAGCTACTTTTGGGCTTTTCAGTAACTTCCATCATGAGTAAAATCAATTGTAACTTGAAAACTATTGCATTTACAGAATTTTGTATAAATATGTTATTCAGCTACTTTTATGTCAGCTATAACATAGTAAAATTTCAGACCTGTAGCTCATGGCATAGCTGAGTAATAGCTACTTTTAGGTTATCACTGTTGAGTAAATTACTTATAACTTCAAAAGTATTACATTTAGAGTATTTTGTTTCAATATGTTATTGACCTATTTCGGAGTCAGCTATAACATAGTGAAGTTCCAGACCTGTGGCTCATTGCATAGCTGAGTAATAGCTACTTTGAAGTTCACACTGTTGAGTAAATCAGTTGTAATTGGAAAAGTATTGCATTTACAGAAATTTGTGTAAATATGTTATTCAGCTACTTTTGGGTCAGCTATAACATAGTGAAATTACAGACCTGTAGCTCATGGCACAACTGAGCAATAGCTATTTTCAGGTACTGACTGTTGAGTAAATGACTTGTAACTTGAAAAATAGTGCATTTGGAGTATTTTGTTAAAATATGTTGTTCGCCTACTTTTGGGTCAGCTATAACGTCGTGAAATTACAGACTTATAGCTCATGGCATAGCTGAGCAATAGCTATTTTCAGGTTGTCACTATTGAGTAAATCAGTTGTAACTTGAAAACTATTGCATTTACAGTATTTTGCTTAAATATGTTGTTCACCTAATTTTGGGTCAGCTATAACATAGAAAAAATTCAGACATGTAGCTCATTGCATAGCTGAGTAATAGCTACTTTGAGGTTATCACTGTTGAGTAAATCAGTTATAACGTGAAAACTATTACATTTACAGTATTTTGTTTAAATATGTTATTCACATAATTTTTGGTCAGCTATAACAGAGTGAAATTGCAGACCTCTATGTCATGGCATAGCTTACCAATATCTACTTTCAGGTTCTCACTGTTGAGTAAATCATTGTATCCACTGGATAGCCGTAGTGTGTAGAGAGATTTCACCATTACCGCTCTAACAAAAAAAAAATTAGCCTTCTCAAGTTTGCAAAGTATATTACAGGGTGCACCACAGTACTCTATTGGTAGGCTTTATGTCTAAATTAGGCCTGTGGCTAAATTACTTACCTACTAAAAATGAGTAATTCTGCATTTTCTCTAAAAGTATTGCAGATAGCAAATTTTTCTTAAATAACTCATTCACCTACTTTTGGGAGAGCTTTCACATGCTGAAGTTCCAGACCTGTAGGTAATTACTCACCTACTCAAAATGAGTAAATGCGAATTATCTCTAAAAGTATTGCAGATAGCCAATTTTTGTCAAATAACTCCTTCACCTACTTTTGGGAGAGCTTTCACTTGGTGAAGTTTCAGACCCGTAGGTAATTACTCACCTACTCAAAATGAGTAAATGCAAATTATCTCTAAAAGTATTGCAGATAGCCAATTTTTGTCAAATAACTCCTTCACCTACTTTTGGGAGAGCTTTCACTTGGTGAAGTTTCAGACCTGTAGGTAATTACTCACCTACTCAAAATGAGTAAATGGAAATTATCTCTAAAAGTATTGCAGATAGCCAATTTTTGTCGAATAACTCCTTCACCTACTTTTGGGAGAGCTTTCACTTGGTGAAGTTTCAGACCCGTAGGTAATTACTCACCTACTGAAAATGAGTTAATGCAAATTATCTCTAAAAGTATTCCAGATAGCCAATTTTTGTCAAATAACTCCTTCACCTACTTTTGGGAGACCTTTCACTTGGTGAAGTTTCAGACCTGTAGCTAATTATTCACCTACCCAAAATGAGTAAATGCTAATTATCTATAAAAGTATTGCAGATATCCAATTTTTTATCAAATAACTCATTCATCTACTTTTGGGAGAGCTTTCACATGGTGAAGTTCCAGACCCGTAGGTAATTACTCGCCTACTGAAAATGAGTAAATTCTAATTATCTCTAAAAGTATTGTAGATAGCCAATTTTTCTCAAATAACTCATTCGCCTACTTTTGAGAGAGCTTTCACTTGGTGAAGTTTCAGACCCGTAGCTAATTATTCACCTACTCAAAATGAGTAAATGCGAATTATCTCTACAAGTATTGCAGATAGCCAGTATTTCACAAATAACTCATTAATATGAAAACAACTTAGAGGAAGTCATGGGCTGCAAATCTTTTCATGTGGTCAGATTTCACCTTGGGCCCCTCCTGCTTATTATTGGTCCTAGAGGTTTGCAATGTGAAAACGACTTATAGGAAATCATGGACTGCGAATCTTTTGAAGTGGTCAGACTTCACCTTGGGCCCCTGCTACAGGGTCAAATAAAGGTAGCCAAACTTAAAAGTGCTTTCAGCTTGCTTATTAACGAAAAATGCTTTTTATCTTCTAAACTATGTTAGTTGGCCTTTGTCGGTGGATACATCCAGCATCTGGCCACAGATGCGTCCTATTTCTAGTTTTTCAATTGCATTTTCACAAAATAAATAAAAGATACACCAGACAAAATGTTGATGAAGGGGTCCATTTGTTTGTGAAAAATACTGAATTCACAGTGTTGCCATATTGACATATTGATGTACTTTTTTCATTTTTAAGACAGTAAATATCAAATATGTTCAATATGAAACAATATATATTTGTTTTGTGAATATGTTATGTTGTCTTTGTAACTAGGCTCTTTCCCCCTCACAAAGTGAACCAAACAGCTTAATATCAAAATCCTTGTACTTGACAGTACTAAAAATAACCAAACCTGATATGTTGCAGTGGAGTTTTGTGTTGTTAATCATTTTCAACAAAAATCTAGTGAAACAGGTAAGCGTGATTTCTTGCAAATTTGACCCACTTTATTCTAACCCGTCTGATCGTGTGTTGTTGTAGGAGTGCTTTCGAATGTACAAAACATGACAGTCCAAGATGGCGGCAAGTTGCTGATCAATGAGATGATAGACAAGTACGGACAGGCTATAGATGACATTTACTTCACACTCATGGACTTCAGAACTGGTGGTTTTGCTACTATACAGAATGGGATGAAATCCAGGAACCTCTTTGGGCAAATCTTCAATGTAAACCTAATTGTGATATATAAAATATTATTATCTATTATATGTCATATATGTCTTCACCTACAGTTGTTGTTGTATATGGCTATCAGATTATTTGAGAATACATGTTCAGTCATACATTAGATGCCAAAAGGAAAGCACCATAATATTAAATGTTTCCTGCAAATCACAACACTGTACGAGAGCGTAATATGGTGAAGATTTCTGCTTTGTCTTAATGCATACTCTTAAGTGGTGCTTATTGAGAACTTGCTTTCATGGTCAGACATATTTTAAAAGTAATTACCTGTGTCTGTTATGCATCAGAAACACAGTTGAGGTGTGTAACATTTAAATAATATGTAATTTGAAGTATCCAATGGATGTTAATACTTCAACCATGGAAGCATAAAAAATGTGCATTGGCATAACATTACGCCCAAGAATTAAGCTTTCAATATTGGTTCATTCTTGTTCATTGATTCTTAAAATTGGTATGGGTCTCTCCAACAATATTGTATTTTTTTATAATTTTAGAGGATAGGATACAGGATTTTTATAGGATAATGTATTTTTATTTGGTAAAAATAATGAAAGTATGCAATATGGTAAAGTTAAAGTAGGTCATTCCACTAGTCACACATCGACCTGGAAATGCTGGAATTATGCAAAAATATGAACCTCAGACTCACGTTTTAATAAATGTATTCACATTTTCATTTTAGATCCACCCTGGAGCTACAGTTAGCACTACATACGTGACTTTGCATGTAGAAGAAATTTCAATTGACGTCATGGGAATACTGGAAGCAGATGGTACAGGATTTGGAGCCACAGGTAAGACTCAAAAACATACGTAATTGGCTTGTTCATATATTCTACCTTCATAACTAAATAATACTGTAAATTTCCAAAAATTCCCGTGGACAGAATACCTGAATATCACATTTTTACCCCACAGCCGTTGACGACTGTGTAGATATTGTTTCATCGCAAGGTGTCACTCAGGGTGGGTGGTTGGGTAGGTGGCAGAAAAATCTTTTCCGAGCTTTGTCTCAGAAACCATAAGGTACAGGACGTTCATGTGTGGTGGGGACATTGGTTAGTGGTGTAGGTGTGCATCATCATGATGTAACCTTGATTTGATATTTAACCCTGTCTTAGTGACCTTGACATTTTATAAATTTTATTGTAAGTTAGTACACAAGAAAAAAACAGAGAAAAAAAAGTTGTTACGATAGATTAGACAAAAGGCAGTACTACAATATACACCTGTACGCACATATATTTAAAACGCTTACCTTGTCCAGACTATATATCTCAGAAACCATAAGGCGTAGGAAGTTGATACTTGGAAAGAATATCAGTTCTGATATTTAGGATTGCAGTGACATACAGGAAAGGGTGGTTGCTCTTTGCAGGTTCAGGGCTCTCTTGGGACATAAAAAGGTGGTTGTTGGTAGCAGGTGGTTGCTCTTCGTAGGTTCAAATTAATGTAAAGTGTCTTGGTGGTTCTCCAGGGTGGTTGCTCCTTGCAGGTGGTTGCTCTTTGCAGGTGGTTGCTCAAGCAGGTTAGACTGTATTTATTTTGCACTTGTTGGACAAATTTTTGCAAAAATTGTCACAAATTTAACAAACTCATGAGTGTATAATATTTCAAGGTGTAGAAGATGAGAAAGCTATAAACATAATGTGGATGGGACGCTTGTTTGTGTATGGGAGACCTTCAGGCTCCGCCGGCTCCACGTTTTATTTTCCTTATAACTCTGTAACCGTTAGGCGGATTCTTTTCAAATTTGGCAGGTTTAGGCAGTAGCCTTGGGGAATTTTTTTTGAATATGCTGCAGTGACATTTCAACCAATCAGAGAGGTCACATGACCAAAAATGTCTTTTTTCGATGGGGAAGCTTGTCCGGATGATAACTTGAAAGGGATTTTATCAATTCACCTGAAACTTGGCAAATACATTCATTCTATTAAAATCTGGAAATCATTAAATTTTGGCATTGATTGGTTAAGAAATGGCCGAGTAATTAATGATTAATTAATCATTATGAATTTTCCAAATAAGGAAAACACAAAAATGCTTATATCTTGAAAACCGTGCTAGATAGAGCGATTTCGACGAAATTTTTGACCCACAGTGTATCGCTGCGGTGTAGTCATGCCAATTTTCACAATATTTTTGTCTCGCCAAAAATGGCGGCCATTTTGAATTTTCGAAATTTTCGCAAAAATTGCAAAACATAAAAATGCTTATATCTCGAAAACCGTGCTAGATAGAGCAATTTCGACGAAATTTTTGACCCGTAGGGTATCTCTGCTGAGTAGCCATGCCAATTTTCAAAAAATTTTTGTCTCGCCAAAAATGGCCGCCATTTTGAATTTTCGAATTGTTTGCAAAAATTGCAAAACATAAAAATACTTATATCTCGTGAACCGTGCTAGATAGAGTGATTTCGACGAAATTTTTGACCCACAGGGTATCTCTCCTGAGTAGCCATGCCAATTTTCAAAAAATTTTTGTCTCGCCAAAAATGGCGGCCATTTGGAATTTTTGAATTTTTCGCAAAAATTGCAAAACATAAAAATGCATATATCTCAAAAACTGTGCTAGATAGAGCGATTTCGACGAAATTTTTGACCCACAGGGTATCTCTGCTGAGTAGTCATGCCAATTTTCAAAAAAAATTTTGTCTCACCAAAAATGGCGGCCATTTTGAATTTTCGAATTTTTCGCAAAAATTGCAAAACATAAAAATGCTTATGTCTCGAAAACCATGCTACATAGAGCGATTTCGACGAAATTTTTTATCTTTAGGGTATCTCTGCAGAGCAGCTATCCCAAAGAGCTTTCACTCGTTGAAGTTTCAGACCCATAGCTAATTACTCACCTACTCCAAATGAGTGACTGCTAATTATCTCTAAAACTATTGCGGATACCCAATTTTTATCAAATAACTCATTCATCTACTTTTGGGAGAGCTTTCACATGGTGAAGTTTCAGACCCGTAGCTAATTATTCACCTACTCAAAATGAGTAAATGCTAATTATCTCTAAAAGTATTGCAGATAGCCAATTTTTCTCAAATAACTCATTCATCTACTTTTGGGAGAGCTTTCACTCAGTGAATTTTCAGACCCGTAGCTAATTACTCACCTACTCATAATGAGTAAATGCTAATTATCTCAAAAACTATTGCGGATACCCAATTTTTATCAAATAACTCATTCATCTACTTTTGCAAGAACTTTCACTTGGTGAAGTTTCAGACCCGTAGGTAATTACTCACCTACTCAAAATGAGTAAATGCTAATTATCTCTTAAAAGTATTGCAGATAGCCAATTTTTCTCAAATAACTCATTCTCCTACTTCTGGAAGAGCTTTCACATGGTGAAGTTTCAGACCCATAGCTAATTACTCACCTACTCAAAACGAGTAAATGCGAATTATCTCTAAAAGTATTGCAGATAGCCAATTTTTCTCAAATAACTCATTCACCTACTTTTGGGAGAGCTTTCACTCGGTGAAGTTTCAGACCTGTAGCTAATTATTCACCTACTCAAAATGGGTAAATGCTAAATTATCTCTAAAAGTATTGCGGATACCCAATTTTTCTCAAATAACTCATTCATCTACTTTTGGGAGAGCTTTCACATGGTGAAGTTTCAGACCCATAGCTAATTATTCACCTACTCAAAATGAGTAAATGCTAATTATCTCTAAAAGTATTGCAGATAGCCAATTTTTCTCAAATAACTCATTCACCTATTTTGGAAGAGCTTTCACACACGAAAATGAAAAATTGTGAATATCTTGGAAAAGCTATTTCTTCTCCTTTAATACTCGGCGGGAGATACACACCACGGTAGTGGTCTTGTTTTCAAAAATTTTTGTCTCACCAAAAATGGTGGCCATTTTGAATTTTCAAAGTTTTTGCAAAACACAAAAATGTTTATATCTCGAAAACCGTGTTAGATGGAGCGAACTCAACAAAATTTTTGACCTGCTTGGTATCTCTGCAGAGTAGCCATGCCAATTTTCAAAATATTTTTGTATCGGCAAATATAGCAGACATTTTGAATTTTCGAATTTTTTACAATAATTGCAAACACAAAAATGCTTATATCTTGAAAACCGTGCTAGATAGAGCAGACTGCGCTGACTTTGGTTGCCACAAAATTATAAGGCTAGAAACAAAGCGTTTTCTTAATACTTTAGCACTCACCTTTATATCCTTTTCGGGACGCTTTGTTTTTGTTATGCAAAAACATTATCTTTTTTTTTTGCAAGCGATCCTCTAGTTGTTTTTGTGAGTCTCTCACACTAAAGAAAAGAAGTACCTCTGCATATTAATGTTAAATTTACAAGTATTTAAACATAATAACCTTGCCCGTCATATTTGCTTGAATCTCAACCAAGACTTCTTGATGGTGATCTTTTCTAATGACTCTCATATACACAAACCTGATATTACTTAGCTCGTAGATATTTCCTTGTGTTACACAGAGGGAAGAGGTGGTGGGATCTCAGAGTCTTACTGCGAGGGTTCAGGAGGCAGTTATGGAGGAGAAGGAGGATGCTCTGATGAAGATTGTACACCTCCACTCGGATATGGCCACTTCCCCAAACCTATGGACTTTGGAAGTGGTGGCGGCGGACCGCTAGGTTCGTGTCCCATATTTTAATCCATTGCATTACATCAGCCATCAAGTCCGTCCTCAAAGCAAAATCTTTGGTAAAGGTAGTAGATCACATGGTAATGTGTTCATTGTTCAGTATGGTTTATTCCCCAAACAGAGTACTTTACAAGCAGCAGCACTGGCCCACTAAGTTGGTCTAAATTAAATGTGCTTTTTTGTAATGTTTGGTCAGGTTTCCAATATGTCACTTTTTGAAAACTAAGGATTTAACTCTTGTTAGTCGAATCTTTGATTCGAGTTATGTACTGAGTTGCGGCCACGATTTTAAATTGGCCGTTTAAACCCTTAAATATCAAATTCTGAATAATATTTGTTCACATATCGGTACATTAAGATGTATATTATACGCTCTGCCATTTTGAAGATTTTTAATGCTTTTATTCAGTTATATTTTATGAAGTAAAAAGCATGTCTGGCACTACGTCTGGCTTTCTATAAGGTCCCCGTATGTCCTAGAACCTATTGTATTACCCATTGTCATGGCCTACTCAAACGAGTCTTTTTTAACCATTTCGTCTGCTGGTGAAGCCCCAATTAATTTATTTGTCTGCTGGTGTATCACGCACTCACTGTTAGTGTAAAATTGTTGTCTGCGCATCTACCCATTTGTCAAACAAATAAACCGCAAAGAAATTAATGAATGAAGTGACGTCACAGTAGTACTATACATTTTTCATTTAGCCAATCAAAATCGAGCACACCTCTGGCAGAGACAATGAAAATATTCAAACTCCGTAGTTCTACATTCAACCACTCGAAGGCGCTTTTGCATGTCCTAGAATACCTCATCGGTAAAATGTTGAAATAAAGTCCGAGGTTTTGTGATTTATAACCCTAGATAATTCACAAATTTCCGGCGAATAACGGACGAGCGCGTATATTATAAAGACCGGTTTCATTTATTAATCCATAAATATTATTGTAAATATGCTTCAAAACACACCTAGTTGTCGCACTATATTTTGTCTGTATCGTTTGGTCCTGTATTATCGACGATCGTCCAATTATTGCCTCAGATAATTGTACGCAAAAATATGCGCACTGCATTGTTTTCTGTAGTCTGCGCACTTCCGGTCTTTATAATACAGCATAATCTGTGTCTCCCTATTATCGCTCATTGTGGCTATCATAATATTGTAGAAACAACACACGAATACTTACAATTTGCTTCTGTAAAATATCCATATACAGTACTATATATCCACGCTTCAAAATTGAAATATGTCTTCTCATTTCAAAATCAAATTTCAAACTGCAAGTCCGTGAACAGGAAATATGCTGGTAGTTTTCGTCTTCAAGCACGAAAACCCCCACAAAGAACTGCCGTGACTGCGCATATTTGCTCATTAATATTAATGAGGCAAGTCCGCGAACAGGAAATATGCTGGTTGTTTTCATCTTAAACCAGCCTTGTAGAATATTGTCAGGAAACCCCACAAAGAACTGCCGTGATTGCGCATATTTGCTCATTAATATTAATGAGGCAAGTCCATGAACAGGAAATATGCTGGTATTTTTCATCTTAAACCAGCCTTGTAAAATATTGTCATAAACCCCCTCAAAGAACTGCCCTGACTGCGCATGTTTGCTCATTAATATTAATGAGGCAAGTCCGTGCTGGTGGTTTTCATCTTAAACCAGCCTTGTAAAACTGCGCATCTACAGACCCTTTAAACCTTTCACATCACGTCACTACAAATACCCATCTCGCGACACAAATCTGAAAACTTCCCTGATAGCGGTTTCCAAATGCGGGCGATAATACAGAGTTTACAGATTTCAACACCCAGTGCTGTCCTAAGATTCGACTTTGTGGTTGGGTGAAGGCCAGCCACTTTACTCTTGTTATGATTTTACTAAGGTTATGTTTTCATTAGTGTATGTCTTTTGCAAAGTACAATTACTAGTAACATTTGAAAAAAAATGCATGCCGTAATATCTCAGTTACAGTTGGTATGTCAGTTTTTGTATATTTCAAATAGACTTCTGATATACTCTTTAAGCTCTGCAGTTCAAATGACCTTTTATTGAAAGATGCAGTATCTTCATACAGTTAGTGTGGTATAATTGATGTGGAAGGCATTATTCTGTTTCTTTAAACCCGAGATAAATGTGTAATATAATACATCACCAATTTACAACTTGGAAAAGGTGTACTATATCACTAGAAACATAATAATAAATTATGTAAGTTTGTTTCAAAGATAATTTTTCAGGACATATTCACTGTGTTGCCTTTGTATTTTACCTAAAATGCCTCGTGGTGATATTTTACATGTCATCAAAATAATAAGATCTCATGCATCTAAGGCTGTTGTTTTACATAAAATAATGAACGCTCCCTGCTTAATATGGTTTTCTATCCATAAAACCAACTCAGTTGGAGGTTCAGCTATAGGGAAATTTCGTGGAAGTTGAGAGAATTGATGACTACTTTTTTACTCACTAGGTGGTGGTGGTGGTGGTATCATCGTCGTAAATGCTACCAGGCTTTCAAATAGCGGGTACATTCAAGCCAATGGAGGAAGGGCAGGGACTACTTCTGGGTTCCGTGGCGGAGGTGGTGGTTCCGGAGGATCAGTTTTAATGCTGGTGAAGTCCATCTCTGGATACGGATACTTACATGTAAGCTGTAAACCACCGAGTGTGAAGTGTTAAGTTTACCAACTGATGTGTAGAATTCATCATTGAAGTAAATGCCTTTGTAATATCCACCCTTTATGTCTTATACACTGTTATGTAGGGGTGGGTTGGTAGCCCCGGTATTGAGAGTGTGTGAACACATATAATGGTGGATGGAAAGCTTAAAATATTGGAACCAAAAATCCCAAATCTGAAGAAATTGCCAACTTTTTACAATATTTTTTTGCAGTTAAGATAATTTTTATTTGGTTGAGAAGAGACTGCAATGTTTTGGTTTCATAAGTTTCACTTCCTGTCAGTGATCTATTTTATTGGGGTTGTACTAAACCTCAGAATCCTGGAACTGAAATGGTAGCGGTTTTGCATCTATATTATTAGGTTTCCTCTCAATCTCACATTTTTGATATTGACCCCTTCCTACACTGTTAAGCATAAAGATTTCCTTTCATTAACTGTCAGAGTCTCATCATATTGTTCATTGCTGTAACAGCTTGTCTGTAACCAGGAGCCGGTTTCATGAAAAGTCTCAAACTGAGCCAGACTCAAGGCTGAGTCAGGGTCTCAAATCTGAGACTTTTGTCTCAGCTGAGTTTTTGGCTCAAATGGATTTCACAAAGGATGGATCAGCTGAGACCAGTCTCAAGTTATGGTCTCAACTTTTTAATCTCATTTCATATATTTAGTGGGCTTATTTTTAGTTTAAAAAGTTATATTTCATGATTATTATCATTTTAAATATCTTTAATACTCATAGTACAAAGAAATTATATGATAATATATTATTCTAAGTGATCCATAAGATTGAGACTCAACTGAGGTTGAGTCTGGCTTTGAGTCCACCCTTGAGGCCTTTCACTTAATAATAGCCTATAAAGCATGTCACTTCTATTGACTTTTGTTATTAGTAAATATTGAATATGTGGCTGTAATTACAAAATAAAATGAAAATAGACGATTTCAAGATTTATCCATTTCATTTTGGAACAAATTGTATCGCTCTATGTATTTTATTTTTTTGGCATCAAAACGTGGACTCAAATTTGAGACACCTACTTGGTGGGCTCAAATTTGAGCCTGTGACTGAGCCAGGTCTCAGGTTGAGCCTGTTTGTGAAATGCATTTAGTCTGAGTCCACAGACTCAGCAAAATATTTCCAAAATTTGAGACAAAGTCTGAACTTTTGAGTCTGACTCAAGGCTTAAGTCTGTTCGTGAAACTGGCTCCAGATCTAGCTTTGTTGGAAAAATAAGATGGTAGAAAAGGCCATCGTATTCAAAATGAATTCTGCTCTTTGTAGGAAAACTATTGCACCTATTTTTGTCAAATTCTATACATCAGTTTGTTACCATCACCCACTCTCTAAGAAGGTCTATGCCCCTATAAACACTCACTCTCCCAAACTTGTATTATCTCAAGTAGCTAATATGTTCCTTTTGAAGTATTGTTACATCTCAATACAGCCCTGGATGTCATACTCGTACATGCCTACAAGTGACTGTTCAGTTGTAGTTAGTATGTGAAATGCTTTTTTCAATTTTGTGTATTACAAGAAAACGGTTGTTAGAAATAGTTTTGGTTTCTCTTTCCTTTTTTTTTTTTTTTTTTTTTTGGGGGGGGGGGGGGGTTGTGATTTTTGTTTAATTTTCTATTTTTGACAAAAACAAAATGTCAGACATTACAAAAGAACAATTTTCATGATATTCTAATTCATCAATTTTGTTTTTACTGTAACATTTTACCCAAAATAAGTAAAGTAACCTCATAAAATGGTCAAAATATTTGTTGTCTGTATCTGAAGATAACTACATGTATGTATTTTGATAAAACATATTATTTCATCAGAATGACCGATATTTAAAAGTAGCCAAAAATGTCAAATATTGCAAATTATCACCAAATGTCAGGCACTCAAGTGAATGTGCTTTGAGAGGTTAATTTTGCACCTTACTTCATAAAATTTATGAATTTTTAAGAGCCAAAGCTTCTTAAACTGTAGTACCATATTGATACTCTTATTGTGACAGTTCAAATCTCTTTTTAAATTGGGCCAAAATTAGGTCATAAAGTCAAGTAATTATTATTTTAATATGAATTTACCTTACAGAGGCTCAATTTTTAAATTACCTATGTTTCAGTTTTCTTTTGTTTATTTTTCAGGCTAAAGGTGGAAATGGATGCAATGGGGGCTCAGGTGGTCGTGTGGCCTTGTATGCTGAGTCTAATAACTTCATTGGAGAGTACAGTACTGTCGGAGGTACTGGGGCAGATTCCCACCCAGAAAGAAATGGAGCGGCTGGAACCGTATACAGGAATATTTTGACTGATGATGTTCCAGTAACCACACTTAGTGTCTACAGCACACAAGAAAGCAATGTAAGCTGAAAAGCTAAGGAAAAACTATTTGAAAATACAAATTAATAATCATAAAGAAAAATTCTTATTCTTAAAATTTTTTCTAAGAAAATAGAAATTTTTAGATGAAGATTAATGTAAGAACAAGAATTTCAGCGAATATGGATCCATTTGTGAAGTTTTGAATAAACTTCAGATCACTAAAATGTGAACTTAATACAAGGATTCAGGTTCTGGCTGTTCAAGAAAATTATTATACAAGGTAATAAAGATTGCAAAACAAAGATTATATTTTTACATGGACAGTATGTGATTTTCATCTTAATTTCTGAATTAACTTAAATGCAAGAAGTGAGAAAAAAATTACTGTAAAATTTTCCTGTCCTGCAGTAAGAACATAAAATTTTCCACAGCAGGTAAATTTACCACTGGGGGCATCCTTTAGAAGTAAAACAAAAGCATCAAAATCACTGACATAATTGGAAACTTGCCTGAATTATAACCAAATTGTGTGGTTATTGGAGGTTGTGGTTATACAGAATCTGGTGCACTGGGGCCGGATTCACGAAAGGTCTCAAGTCTTAGCCAAATCTCAGCTGAGATTTTGCTCAAATCTGATATTTTTGTCTCAGCTGAGATTCTGCTTAAGTTGAGATTCACGAAAGGAATCTCAGCTGAGACCAAAATCTCAGCCAAGTTTTGAGTCTGGACCAATCAAAACTGATGTAACATTTTGTTAAGATTAGTGGAAAGTATACACATTTATACTTTACCACTCTACCATTGTACTCACATTTTAGAATATGTTCAATCAAGCAAAACATTGTCTTTTTAGTGTAATTTGTACTGGCATTCAAAAGAACCGATTATAATAGCAAAACAAGCCACTCATGTAAATTTGTAATGTAAATGTTTACTGTTGTTTTTGTACAAACTCTTAATATATATTCATATTTTGTGTTACAAGTTTAATAATATGTCATACTTCACTATTTCTATTTTGTTTTGTGACTTTTTATTACATATACTCTATTTTATGAAAACTTAAGTCACCCCCTAGGCAGTCTTAGATTTGAGACCAAATCTGAGAAAAATCTTAGCCTGAGATCTTTTGTGAATCCCAGCTGAGCAAAAGGTCTCAAATCTGAGAAAAATCTAAGAAAAATCTTAGATTTGAGACCAAAATCTCAGATTTGAGACTTGAGACCTTTTGTGAATCCGGCCCCTGGTATAATTAGTGTGTCTAGCACTCTGAATTACAACCATATTGTGTGGGTATTGGAGGTTGTTATACAGAGTCTACTGCACTGGTATCGTTAGTGTGTCTGAAACTCTAAATTGCAATCAAATCCTGTGGGTATTGGAGGTTGTTATACAGAGTCCATTGCATTGATATCATTAGTATGTTCAAACTGTGGTTATGGTGGTAGTTTCACTTTTTTTTGTTGTTTTTTTTTCTTACAGTTGAGACGTACCAGAATAACAATCCCAGAGACCATGTCAGATGACCATAACATTGACACGCTGGATATTGGGAAGTATGCCCAGGCTGGCTTTGTGGTGGTCGATAATGATGGCACAAAAGTAGACGGAACACGCACACTAAATGTAACCTACGTTGCCGGGGACAACACTGCCACAGTGCATGTGGAGAGTGGAATCTTTTTGAATATAAACTTCCAAGGATCTGCAGTCCTCTCATTCCACGTCACCCTATATCCGGTATGTTCATCTGTTTTAGCCTGTCTATGTATATACTTATTACCTACAGTCATTCTGTGGTTTCTTAAATGCGTTTCTTGCAGGATCAAGTGTTTCTTCACCTACAAGCAGAGATTTCGATGAACTCTGCTAGAAATGATGAATGGAGGATGCATTGTTAATGTGGATGTGTTAATTGTTGGAGATTTAAATGTTTTCCAGGAAATCAAAACACTGTATGGAACAAGAATCCTACCCTCTAAAGATTTTTCTATTTTGCTAGCCTATTTCAAATAAGCTTATTGACAACATGATTTTGTGATAGGGTATGTTTCTGAAAGAGCTTTTTGGCTGGGTTGCACTTAAAAAAAAAACAACCTATTAGATTGATGTGTCCATCCATCTGTCCATCAACATTTTGGTTTCTGGACTCTTGATCACACTTTTGCTGATCAATTTGAAACTTTACAGGGTGGTAGGGCACTACCTAGGCTAGATTATTTTTAAAATTTGTGCCATTTGGAAAAACAAGATGACCGCCTTGGCTGCCATCTTGAAATTCCGTTTTCAGACTGTAACTCAAAGTCACTTCTTAACAGGTTGGTAGGGCACCACCTACGCTAGGTTGCTTTTGAAGTTGGTATCATTTGAAAAAATAAGATGGCCACCATGGCCTCCATCTTGAAATTCTGTTTCTTAGTTCTAACTCGAAGATGCTTCCACCTATTGAGTTTAAACTTCACGGAGTGGTTGTCTGGTTCCTGTCTCCTCTTTTTGGGGCAAAGAAAGTATTGCCCACCATTTTGTTCTCCCACTCCTACCTTCCAGTCAGCTATTTTGGAGGTCAGTATGTTTCTTCATGGGACAATGGAAAAAGAACAGAGCTCTGCAACATGCTCAGTGTAACTTTTACCGGAATTAGGTGGGTTGCAATTGTAACCAACTTTTGATGTGTTCGGATCTCCATCCGTCAACATTTTAGTTTCTAACTCAAGACACTTTGTCCGATCAATTTGAAACCTAACAAGGTGATAGAACATTACCAGGGCGTGGTTACTTTTGAAACTGGGATCCCACCGTTTGCCCATTTTGGGTGTGTCCTCATCCGAAATATTAGGTTTCTGGACTCCAACTGAAAGACGCTTTGTCTGATCAACGTGAAATTTAACAGGGTGATTGGATACCACCGTGGCTTGATTGCTTTTGAAATTGATGGTTCCTCCATTTGCCCATTTTGGGTGTGTGTTCATCCAAAATGTTTCGGTTTCAGGATCCTAACTCAAAGCCGCTTTGTCTGATCAACTTGAAACTTAACAGGGTGACTGAACACTACCAGGGCTTGGTTACTTTTGAAACTGGGGTTGGTCTCCCTGTTTTGAGCAAGTGCTCATCCAAAATATTTTGGTTTCCAGACTGTAACTAAAAACTGCTTTGTTAATGGTGATTGGACACCATCAGGGCTAGATTGCTTTTGAAATTGGTGTCTTTCCATTTGCCCATTTTGGGTGTGTGCTCATTCAAAATATTCTGGTTTCTGGACTCTAAATTGATGGTGCTGTCAGTGTTCGATTGATTTGAAACTTAAGAAGGTGATAGGACACCACCAGAGCTAGCTTGCTTTTGAAATTTGTGTCTGTTTTGAGCGTGCGCGCATCCATCCATATTATGCTTCCAAAACTCTAACTCAAAGATGTTTCCACCGATCAATTTGAAACCGGGGTTGTAGGACAACGCCTGGGCTAGGTTGTTTTCAAACTTGGTGTCTGTCCATCCATCTGGTCATGTGAGCATCTGTCAACATTTTCATTTCCGGACTCTACCACGAAGATGCTTCCACTGTTCGATTTCAAATTTGACAGAGTTGAGGAACAGCACTACTTTGAAATTTCCAGCACAGTTATCATGTTGCATACATCTGGCACCCTATCCCTAATACCAATTGCAGAACCTGCCTGTTGGGGTCTATGACCCCAGTTTCTTGTTTATGTATTAAAGACATGGATCTACGAGTATGGCAGCTGTCATTCCATCCTTTTGAAACCATATTTAGTAATTATGCACATGAACTTTATTTTTTTATTGCGTAAAATAGCCTTACCTTATCCTCACAAGTGCTTGTTTGGTTTTGTGGAGCAAAACGTATCGACCGACAAGAATTTTTTAAGGAATATTCTTGTCACAAGTGGTGACCCCTTTGTCTGCGCATGTCCGCGCTTGCGCAGTAGTCGTTGTCGACAGACGATTGTCGAGAGATCTTCATTATATTTTTGGTCGAGATGGGAGCAATACGTACTTTTCCTTATTATCGTCCATTCACGGATGAAGATCTATGAAGTTTTGAAGCGTGCACCTACCTGTAGTTGTCCATTATTCGACTGGTACTACCACTAATTCTGCCTCCCTTGTCCTGAAAAGGGTCAGAATAAGATATGCAAGAAGATGTTGCTGTAAAGTCTTCAGTGGAAGACGGTGTATATCTTCAGCTGTACTCGCCCATTATTCGACTGGAACTACCTCCTTGTCGATGAAAGGGATGCCGAGAAGATTTTGCTGTAAAGTTTTCAGTGGAAAACTGCTTTATGGTCCTTTTGATGGCACACCATGAATATTACCTTGTGAAAAGAAAAAAGAATGCAGTTGTCTTGGCAGCGGAGGTCGTAGATTCTTTACTGTGGGTGGAGCGCCACTCTGGTACAGTAACAGGTCTCCCTCCAAAAGAACGACTACAGAAGCGTATCCACGGATCCTTGCAGTTATTATTTTGTTTCCCAGCAGGTACAGTGAACTTCCTGCTTATCAAGACATGAAAATATGGACAGATTACCTTCCTTTGCTGTAAATTTGGATGAAGATCCAACAGACATCTTTCGGGCAGTATGTGTACTGCTTGTCTGTTCAGCCCTGTTGAAGAATTCTTCTGCAAACTCAACGAAGATCAAACTGGCTAGATGAGATTTTATGTTATATTATTTTATATGTTGAAGTCCTTGCTTCCAACTTTTACAGTGTATTTTGCACAGTATATTCAGGACAGGAGCTATGTCCAGTAATTTCCCCTACTAACCACAAAAGATCGTCGTACCACTCTGCCTAGTTTACCAGGTCAGAGGGATACAGAAGAACGTGGCTACATTAATGCAAGTCACCATGGAGGCTCTTCTTGCAGTGTTACTGGCAGTGATGGGATATTTTTTCATTGCCATCCCAGAGTGGTGTGAATCTTCAGTTGGGATTGTCGAGTTACTCTCCAATCGAATTCGCCAATGCCTGTACTACCCACAATGCAAAGCGATGACGTCAGACAGGAAAACATGGCTACAGTAAATACCGCTGAAATATTGCTGGAAATGCTTCAAAAGACTGCAAGTTATCCACTCAAGAATTGCAGAACTCCAGGTTTCTATGGCAGTTTATTTCTTGTATAGAAACTCGGCTAATGACGACCTCTGATACATCTCAGTGTCCTGAATTGATTTCTAAATACAACTTCAACGGTCACTGCCCACGAGTGAAGTTCGTTTACTTTGTCAATAAATACCTGCTTGTCGCATCATTTAAACTGGAGACAGCAGAAATTATTAAAAATTCGGTTACAAAAGATGCGTTCTTCTATGTACCGATTCACAGGTCTCTCAACATCTACTTCAGTTTAATGTACACGGTCAAACCTATCAGTTTAAAGCATTATGAAATTCGGGTTAGCGACCCCTCTACAGTATCATGCGCGTAATAAAGAGGCAAATCTCATTCTTCAGTCTCACGGAATAGGAGTTCACCATATACCTGGACCACTGGTTGTTAAGTGTATGTAGAAGACACCAGTAGTGGGTTCAAATCAAAGAACTCATCCAATTATTCAACAACTGGCTTCGTAATATCGATTTCCTAGGTTACCACTGCATTTTGGTACCAGGAAATTTCTTTCACCTTATACCTAGACTACTGGTTGTTTAGTGTACGTGAAAGACACCAGTATTGGGTTCAAACCAAAGAACTCATCCAATTATTCATCAACTGGGCTTCGTGATATCGATTTCCTAGGTTACCGCTGCATTTTGGTACCAGGAAATTTCTTTCTACCTCGAATAAATTAAATACCTGAGAATCTATTCAAGACATGGCGATCTCATCACAGTCAACCCCAAGGTTGCTTATATCCCAGGTAGGGATACCAGCATCTTTGGAAAAGACTATACCAATGGGTCAGTTATGTATGTGTGCCTTTCAGTGGTATCTAGAAAAAACTGGCAATTTCTCCAGTCACTAGTTGTGAGAATTCCTGTTTCAAATCCTTCTGAAAAGGCATATTCAGTGGTGGAAAATGCCAAAAAATGGGAAATAGGATGCCTTTTCTATACACGGGTGCACAATTCCCTTATTTTCGTAGATGCATTAAACCAGGGTTGATGATCCCATCTATAAGCATCACAGTTAGTGGCTTTGGACAGTTAAAAATGTATATATTACATTTCAATGTCATACAGCTGAAGGCAGTGTGTTCAGCCCTTAAAAGCCTTCAAGACAAATTCCACACAAAAGAATTCTGATAGCATCAGACAACACCACTGTGTTCGGTTATCTGAACAAACAGGGGGGGGGAGCGTATACCTCCTAGTTTGGCGCAGCTTGGCCTACTGCAATCCTTGAAAATATACTCATAACAGACATATTCTTGGTTGCTTAAAGGTCATACTCAACATATCTCCAGAAGGGATAAAGGTTTGGCGCATCCTGGCCTACTACAATCCTTGAAATATACTCTTAAGAGACAGAAATATTCTGGGGTTACTTAAATGTCATACTCAATGATCTCTACAGAAGGGACAAAAGTAATATGTACAGAATGGTTCTTACTCCCTTTATGGTTCTAGACAACGTGCAAGTTTGGCACAAATCAACAATAGGTGTTTTATGCAGGTATGCTGCATCTTGGCCTACTGCAATCCTTGAAATATTCTCATATGAGCCAGATATATTCAGGGTTGCCTAGATGTCATGACAGCCTCTCCACAAAGAACGAAATAATACAGACAGGAGAGGCTTCATCTTTAATATTCTATTTGATTTACATAGTTTGTCAAATACCAATGGTAGAGATGTTTGCCACCAATATGAGTCACAAACTTCCATTCTATGTTGCTAGTCCCGGATGCAAATTCTCTGAACATAGATGAATTAAACATCTTGTTGGAGGTTCTGGACTGCTAGGCCTTTTGTCCTATACCACTTATTCCAAAAAGTCATTGAACAAGTGAACACCAGGTGCAGATGATTGTAGTGGCCCCTTGGTGACCCATGATGCATTGGCTTTGGGGTCTGGTGACTCTTTCAACCAAACCTCCATTACAGCTACTTCACTGGTCTCAAAAACAGCCATTCAATCAGAAATACCATCTGAATCTGTTGCATTGGCACCTTCATGCTTGGTACCTTAACACCACTCAGAATCTCTTATATCATTCTCTGGGCTAGGGATAGAGAGATTTAGGGCATCTCAAGGACCCTCATCTTGGAATGTATGAGTCATGATGGGCCATTTTGAGCTCTGGTACCCACAGAATAAGGTGGCCATCTCAGAGCCTACGGTCTCAAATATACCAGAATTTTAGATCCATTTACTTGCAAAAAATCTGAAACCTGTCACTATTGTTGGCTTTGCAGCAGCCATAGCTGATCATTTACATTTTTTGTGCAGGAGTTGAACCAAAGCCTGCATCTTTATAGGCCTATTGCAAGTGTTATAGAGAGAAGCCCACTGCTAACAGACGTGCAGCATCAAGGGATTTGCCTTTGCTTCTGTTGGTTTTCACAAAAGGCTCCTTATTAACCTTTAAAAGGAGGTCAGTCTAAAAAAGCTTGACTTGCAAGACTGTTGCAATGGCATTGGAAGTGTATTTTGGGACTTTGGTTCCTTCAGACACAAGCCTCATAGGAAGGAGTTTACAGTTCTCCCTCCTACCTACCTTTTCAGCAAGGACCTATTAGCCTCAATTGGTCTAGATTGGCTCCAGTGGTCACTTCAGCTCTAGATCATTCCTGAACTCAAATTGCCTGGACACATGATTCATTGTCCTCCTACAGCACTTACATCCTTCTTGGACAGGACTACTGCTTGGAGAAAAGGGAAAGTCTCCTTCTCCTGCCTTTTAGCAAGAATCAGTTGGCTTCTGATGCCCCAGATGGCTCAAACCAGTGGTCATTCCAGCTCACAAACCTTTCTTGAGCTGACGTTGGACTGATACAGTACTTAGTTACTATCAAGACAGTACAAGTACTTCAAGGAGGTGAAGCATCTCTTGCTCATATCTTTTAAGGAAGGCTTGATTGAGATATCTTGAGTTCTGCTATCTCTTCCTGGATCAATCTGGATGCATGATTAGATTGCCAGTCCCTTAATTCTGATTCTCAGAATCTATACATTGAGGCACATATTAGATACATGGCTGCCTCTTTAGTTTTCAAAAGTGGGGTCTTACCTGAGCAGATATGGAACTCTTGTTATTGGAAGACCCACAATTCTTTACTACATTCTACTCGAAGAAGTAGCTTGGCAATCCCATGACCAGTCCATGAACAAATTGGGCCTTGTGGATTCACCTCAGCATGTAGTCAATTTTTGTGTATTTTTACATGTTATTGATATGACTCACATATTTATGTTCTCTCCAGTTATACAAGTGTTGTGTCACTGACATATGTCTTTCTTGACTTACATATGGCCCCATATCTGCAGTTTATGCAGTTCAGTTTGCCTGCTTGGAGATATTCTCATTGTCAGATGATGACATCTTGTTTGGGGAGACATGCAGACATCTCCGGCCAATACCGGGTGATGGTTGATAGTGCTATATGATTTGTTGTAAAATTGTCTACAACAGCAACAGCAGCAACAATGATGATCACATCATGGATCTCTTGTTGCGGTTAGCAAATTACTTATCTGTGATGAAGAAGTAATATATAACCTAAGATGTGGTGTATGGAAGCTTATCTTATCCTCTTATCAGTGCTTTATTTGGTGACCCCTTGTCTGACAATCATCTAATAGTGTGGCCAAAACAAATACCCTCCACCTGTTATGGTTGTATTCAAGCACTTGTGAGGATAAGGTAAGGCTATTTTACGCAATAAAATGTAACAAATTTTATTGTAATTTAACTTTTTACAAGTTAAATACTTACCTTATCCTCACAAGGATAAACCCACCCTACCTCCCCGCATAATTTGTTTTGCTGGGGACCAAAAATACAATGAAGATCTCTCGACAATCGTCTGTCGACAACGACTACTGCGCAAGCGCGGACATGCGCAGACAAAGGGGTCACCACTTGTGACAAGAATATTCCTTAAAAAATTCTTGTCGGTCGATACGTTTTGCTCCACAAAACCAAACAAGCACTTGTGAGGATAAGGTAAGTATTTAACTTGTAAAAAGTTAAATTACAATAAAATTTGTTACAATTAATTAATGAGGATTTTATTAATAACTAAAATTTAAATAGAACATATTTTATATTTTCATCTGCCAGAGTTCCAGAAACTGAATTTGGATATCGGTAAATGCATGCATTTTATTTACTAATATTTAGTGTTTTACATCCTGCCTAGTACCTTATCGGCTATACTGTGGTAGATAGTTGGAAGGGCATTGGAAACCAGTGCATAGAGCTGATCAAGATTCTGTAAACAAACAACTGCCAACCAATGGAAAGCAACTACCAGGTTTTTTTTCCCATGTGATCAGGCTGCCATTAAAACTCTGATCTCAGAGGTGGGAAACACGTGTATTACCACTACGGCCCCTATGAATGCATGCATGTGCACATCAATATTGTTATCAATAGTATATGTAATAGTGTTTGTCTGAAAATATAATATTGAACACTTGTTATCTGCTCTGATAAGCTGCTGACGTATTCTGCAGAATGCTGAAGTCAACATGCCCACAAGCACTTTGTTGAGAGATGCAGTCATCACACTTCTGGGGGGAGTCTTGCAAGGCTTGGAACGTTTGGACATCAATCTGCGTGGAGAGTTTCATGTTTACCCCAATGCTCGTATTTACTCTGATGAAGAGAGCGTAATATTTCTGGATCATGTACAGGTAATCTTGTGTTATTTCACAGGAAAATGTGATTTATACTACGGAACCTCTCTTGTCCAAATGTATCTGAATGTTTCATTTTATGAAATAATCTCCACAGATTTTAACCATTTTGTACAGAAGATTTTATGAACCAAATAATTCTTTCTCTCTGTCTGGATAACGGAGGTTCCAGTGGAACATAGGTGAAACCCAAAGGACGTGTTACAGTGCTACTCATAATGTAATGGCAATCGCCAAGTAACTTTGGAATTGTATCAGAATACCAGTTCAGACATTAGTCATAGAATTTCTCTCATTTCAGAACCTGATAAGCAGATTAATGATATACTGTATTTATCCATACAAACGCCCCCTCCCTAGTAATCCCCGCCTCCTCTCACCCTTTGCAAAGTTCATATTTCGGGGTTTTATATCCCTCTCAACAGCCAGACCTTTGCAATTCCAGGAGTCCGAAAAAAGATGCGTTTTAGTACTTCCCCAATCGAATACCGCTTATGAGAAATATAGCAAATAAAAACAAAACATGGTAGTTTTATCACAAACACATTAAAATCTGCAAAAATATGAGATATAAGTTAATAATTTCTTCAGATGTAAGGTTTGTTTCTAATATTTTAAGCTTTCTGGTCATTATACATGCTGGCAAGTGAGACCAAGGGTGTAAGTGTCCATTATGGCATTATCCCCCATTGCCACTGGACTTGATAGTTGATTTCTTTTATCTTTATTAGTCGTCCCCCCCCCCTTTTGAAAAATGCATCCAGGAGTGTTTAAACAGATAAATATGGTACTTAGGATGTTACAGACTCTTACAATCACATTCAGTGATATTTTCCTCGTATTTTATACGAGAATAAGAAGCTTGTTATATATCAAATTCAGTGAACAATCAAAGTCTTAAAGCAACTAAAATTGATAATTTGGGTAATCAGTACAGATGAATGTCTCACTCCTTAAAATAAGCTCTGACTGAGCAGCATTCTGCTATTTCATAAGCATATTCTCATTAGTTTTATTGTATGGCTCCTGCTACTCAGAGCTGAATTTATTTTACGTACAGGTTTACGATGGTGGTCTGTTCACCTATCAAGGTGACTCTACAGCTGGGGACTTCTTGACACTCAACATAGAAGAAGATTTCACCGTGGATGGTGGTGGCATCGTTGAAGGCAATAAGATTGTCGTCAATGCAGAGACCATCCTGATCAAAGTGGATGGCATTGTGCGGGCCAATGGAATGGGTTATCCTGCAGGTTTTGGCCCTGGTGTAGGCTTGAATGGCACAGACTTAATTGGAGGCAGCGGTGCCTCATATGGCGGTCTGGGAGGCCAAGGTCTCGCCATATCCTATGCAAGTGCTGCCTATGGTAACTGCTTGGAGCCATCGAATTACGGAAGCGGTGGAGCACTGATGGAAGAAGGACAGACAGATGCCAGCGGTGGAGGTGTCATCAATCTGTACGCCATTACTTCAATAGAGATCGATGGTCAGGTAATGGCCGATGGAGCTGATGCCACCACTCCGGGTGCAGGCGGAGGTTCTGGAGGAAGCGTTGTGGCTAAGGCCCCAGTAATCAAAGGTACCACTTTCTATAAATAAACTGACATCAACAGAATTATTTATCGGGAAATTTAGTTCTGACCAGAAATGTGTATTTCAGTTTATGGCATCATACACATTCAATAGAATTAATCAATATTGCTAGGAGTTATTTCTGTTTATTTCTAACATTTAACAAAGTCTCCCTGCCTGATGAATAATTAATTATTATAAAATGAATGGCTGCTAATTCTATACACGCATCAAATGCAGAGTTTATAAAATTATGTACAACAAGGTGATTAATACACAGTATTTGTTATTGCTGTTCCATCTATTTCACTTGAGGAGAGAATAGGCTGCTATCGTAATTTTACTGCAGTTTGCTTGTAATTAGCTACCAATAAAAGGTAAGATGATTGTAGTCATCTGCTTGGACAAACACTATTTTTGCTGAATAGCAGACACAGTCTCTTCATTTATGTAAATTCCCACTGAAAAAAATAACATCTCTGAACATATTTTTCCTTTGTCTTAAATAAAATATGAAAGTTTCAAATATCACAAATAAAGACATTGCAGACAATGATACCAGTTAAATCAGTGTATTATAACCCTGTTTTAAGAATGGTTTTGATGATGGTGAAAGTGTATATCTGTCAAGTTAAAAAACAAAGCATAAGGAACTTACTGATATTTTGCTTAAGATACAGAATGCAGGTAGCATATTTTCCCGTGTTAGGTTCAAGTTAAAATTTGTAGTATGAGTGACAACTGATGAGTGTTCAACTCATCACATCCTGGCAGTTATATGAGTTGACCTAATTATGAATCTGCAGAATCACAACTGTTATCAGTGCTGATATACTCTGTAATATAGCAGTGTTTAATGTTGTAATTTGGTTTCTTTCAGGTTTTGGTACTGTTGGAGCTCAGGGTGGAGCAGGCGCTCCAGTTCCTCATTGTAATAAAGTCACAACTGGCCAGAAGTGTGAGGAATGTAAAGATTCCTACTACTGGGTGGAATTTAACTGTGTGGCTGATTGCCAAGATCCTGAGAACCGACGGCCTGGGAACTACCATGAAGTAACAGTCGGAAGAAGTTGCCATGGAGAAAAGAATATTCTTCCAATAGTGAGTGGCATAAATTGTAGTTTTAACATTGATTTGGGCTTTTTTTTAAACCCTCCCCCCTCTGAAGATATCAAATGATCAAATGTCATTCTTAAGTAGGCTAAGTCAAATGTCATTTTTAAGTTGGCTAATATTTGCATGATAAAAGTTAAGCCTAAGACTTGACTAAAAGACCCCTGAAATGGCATTCACAAAAAAGGCCAAATCTTAAGTTGATTATAGTTGTATGCAAAAGTTAAACCTCAGCCTTTAGGACCGTTTGTGCCTTAGACCTATGGTGAATATGGTTAAATGAGTAGAGCCCTAGAATTCCTGCTATGGTGCACATCTTGTCTGCACACACTATATGTTCTCCTTGGCCCTGTATTTAATGTTTTATGAAAGTTTTTCTTTAAATCTTTTTTCCCTCATTATTCAGGCCAAGTAAAATTAATCAAGTGACATAATGGTGTTAAAGCTGTTACCATTTTAACATATTTCATTATAATCTCTGATAGAGAAAACAAAATCAAGGTAGTTTTCTAAATTATAGTAAATTTCATATACCACACAAAAAACTTGAACCAGTTTTTAGGTTCTGCTGTCAGAAAATGCTGACTATATTTCTGATATACATGGAAGTTCCCCAATAATTCTGAAAGAAGTGAAAACTTTGAATACATTGCCTGATATTGCTGCAATGGTTCCAAATAAGTGAGAATGGAGAGAACTTGTCAGCGACCAGAGTTTTTTACTTGCCCTTAACAAATCAAATTTCCCAGGGGCCAGTAAGCGACTGCAAATTCTTGCCCCAAAACTACCATTCTTTCTGTGACAACACCTATGTTTGAATTATCCATGTCACCAAAACATATGAAATATGGGTAAAAGTCCATACTTTCTATAAAATCCAAAGTTTAGACTGTTCAGAGAATTTTTATTCATATTTTATTTCATTTCTCCCTACTTATGCATAAATGCATTATTTTTTTAGTCATACAGCATATATATAAAATCATGTATTCAAAATTTGCTTTCCACACTTTTTAAGGCATTTCAAGGATTTGATTGGTTGAGAATGTGGCAGCCACAAGACATTTAATTGGTTGCCTCTTCATAAGGTCATGTATTTATCTTCAAAGACAAATATCAGAGTTTCACACATGGATTATTAAAGTGAATGCAACCTTGTGCAATATTTGAGCTATATTATTTGATGTTTAAATGCATGAGTATCACATTATCCCCAATGCTCATGTAGATCCTACTTCATATTTTTTTTCATGACTTACTGCCTCAGTGGGGTGCTAATTAGTGGTAATTTTGGTAATATATGTCCTTTGTTTGTAGCAATCATCCGGTGGTGGTGGAGGTGGACGAACAGCTCTTGTTGCCACAGATGAACTCAGTTTTACCGGCTCCTACAAAGTCAATGGTGGGGTGAGTGCAGTGGAATCAGGAGCCTCTGGTACCAGTTATGCACAAGGACCAGTGGACGGACAGCTGACAAAAATCCTGGTGGTGGACAATGACGGTTCACAGCCTCTGAATTACAAGGCCCAATCCATGGATGAAGACAGTGCCAGGACATATGTCGTGGGTGCAGACGGCAGTAGCACTTACCAATTTGACAGGGTAGAAGTCAGTAACAGTGGACACTTGGCATTTATCTCCGGCGATGGAACGGACACGACTGTAGAGATAGGTAACCTTGTTGGTGATCTGTCCGGTTACCTACACATCATGAGAGGAGTGTCTGTCAATGTTATGGACTCGGCCAGCCCATTTCCAACGGCTTTCGCTATCTATGAAGGTGGAACATTCAGTGGTCCTTCAGGTAAACCATATTGTCACTGTAATATACTCTGTATTTGTAAAACTAGTGTAAATTAAACTTGTTACTGTATACAGTAAAATCTGCATATTATGTAAAACTGGTTTTACCTAAAGCCCATCCATTTTGTGCAGTAAACAGTGGTTATGTAGTGTAAATCTAGTACTAGTGTAAATCAAACCTGTCACTGTACAGTTAACTGTTAACATCTTTTATATAGAAATATTCAAGGTGGTACACAATGACTGCAAATGTGTCCTCAGTTCTGCCTTTCTAAAATGTAGAATTCCCCACTGATTTAAAATTAATAACTTCTTGTGTTTTGTTGTCTATCCACATATCCAAACAAAATCTTACTTTTCCAAATATTCAGATAATTGAGGTTCCACTGTAGTTACAAATTAATTTGCATTAATGTCTGTGCTGTTTGATACTGTCAGCAGATTCTGTTAAAGCATAGGGTATTTAAACAAATTACAAACAAGTTCTAAAAAGGTTTCAATCTACAGGAGCAAGCTGCAAAGCCACCAGTAGGGCACTGATATCAGAGCGCTGGAAGCTATCAGACACACAAGTAGTGCACACTTTAAGGACAGCTTCCTGGAAGCACAAATTTTCCATGAAAGTCTGGTGATAAAAAAAGTAAACAAAAAAAAAAGAGTGATCACTTGAAGCATGACCCTCCCTACAGCTCACGTTTAACCAGCCACCCCAATTTTTCAACATATGGCCCACACATTACGTTTCTTCACAGCTGCATAGACAGGGTATTATTTGAATCTGGCATCTATTTGAGACGTATATAATAGTGATAAAATTTACATTGATGGTGTCTTGCATGATACAACTACCTGAAGCAGACATTTGTCTGGGCCTGGTCAGTTTACAGAATATTGAATTGATATCTTTTGCTCAATCAGAACTGCGCCTAGAAGGCCTTGAATACGGGAATGTGTTTGTGGATGGGACACTGGATGGTGTAGAAGACTGCACCATTGGAAGAGGTGTTACAATGCATATGGGATCTAATGTGAGTACAGTAATAGTAAATTACAGTGAACTATGTAGAATCCTCTAAAACTCATGTCACAGCTCAGTAATAGTAAATTACAGTGAACTATGTAGAATCCTCTAAAACTCATATGTCGTAGCTCAGTAATAGTAAATTACAGTGAAGTATGATGAATCGTCTAAAACTCATACATCACAGCCCAGTAATAGTAAATTACAACGAACTATGTTGAATTGTCACAGATAAAGGTGACTTACTATTTATAAATGTTTTGGCATATTAGAACAGGGCTCTGCCTTTGTGGCTAAGCCCCCCCCCCCCCCCCCCGTCATATATCATTTCAACTTGTGTAGATCATAGATTTTTCCCCTATATTTCCACTTAAGAGACATTCTCCTTCAGAAAGTTCTATTTAAAATGGAATCACAACATGAAATAAAGCTGAGATTCTGATACAGATTTGTTTTATGTATTACAGGGTCAAACTCCAGGTCAGCCATTGAGGACGGTTGCCATGAAATCTCTGGCCATTCTGTCAGATGGAGTTTTCACAGCGGAATATGAGGTACAGTCAGACTAAAGTGCTTGTCATGTTACTTTTGGCTACTGTGACTTCTGGAACTTATTCCATTATAAGCTAGTACCAGTTTTGTTGTGATTAAAAATTTTACTGATAATTACATGCTAAAGCTATCCTTTTTAAATATAATGATCTAATTCTTGTGTGTACAGCAAGAAAGTTACCCGAGCTTAAGTTCTGTCAGAAATAAATATTAATGTGAAATAACTGCTAAAGTAAACATAAGGACAGTTATGTTGAAAGAAAATACTCTAATCCAGTTTACCATAATATTTTGTTATAATTGACTTAATTTACATCAGAAAGACATTTTAGCAATTTATGGGTGAAAATACAAGATTTAAGAGTAAACGATGTGGGCCTGTCAAAACATGAGGATGTGGGTAAGCTGCCAAATACATGTGCTTCTGTTGTATAAATTTTGTTGCTTTAACCCTTTCGCTACTGAAGGATCATTATTTCTTGAGGACTGTAGCCACATGACGTCATATCACGTCAGAAACGCCAATAAAATAAAACATTAACTCATTACCTTATACATTTCATTTGCAGTATTTTTTGGCATGTTTCAATAAAAATTGATGAAAGTCGAATGGGGAGAGTCCAGGGAATTCCCCAAATAAATATAACCACGAGTAAACAGTATGGCAGGTACATGCGATAAATACGGCAATATATACAAAAACCAGTTAAAATAGGTGAAAATGTTGAAATATTTGAAAATATAGCATAACTTACATATATATTACTTAAGCAATTGTTTTAATACAGATACACCAAAGAAAACTTATTGCAGTATACTGAAGGGAAAGAAGAAATCCATATTATTGCCATTGACACTGTATCAACAGACATGGTACCTTGTGATACACATTGGCGTCAACTGCTAGTCGTCATAGATGGTAGTGAAAGGGTTAAATTTAAAGCTCATTTCTTTTCTAATGGTACACAAGAATGACTTAATCTGTGGTAGGTTAAACTTGTTCGCACTGTGTACCCTATTTACTGAGTTTTACCATAATTTTCAGGATATAGACGAGTACCATAGCCCTGCAGTCTCTGTTGTTCTGAGTGAGGATTTCCACGTGAGTGCAGGTGGTACAATGGTCGGTTCCTGGGTCAATGTCCAAGCAGAGTCCATACAAATCGATGCTGCGGGAAAAGTGTCTGCAACAGGAAAGGCACCCGATGATGATATAGATGACTCTGGTACTGGTGTGAACAACGCAGTTGGAGGTAACAGGAAACACTGATTGTGGGACATTCTTTGATTTTAACTCCATTACATTTGTAACACACAATATTTACCAAGGTATATTATAAATCATAATGGTACTGACACTTATGTGTAGTCATTATAGATAGTCATTCTAACCTTTGTTATTTCACCTTGCTGGGAAGCTGAGATTGTGTTCAAATACTAGTAATAGAAAAGGTTTGTAAAAAAAGGTATATAGTATAAACCTGTAGAAAAATACAAATTCTGGAGAGTGGAAATGAGTTCATATAATTTCATTTTTAGAAAACAGAAAGTCAGATAATACATGTATATACATACCAATGGTCTCCAATTTTGCATTTTCTCACAGAGCTGTATGTGTGTGACTGTTTTTCTGATTTTTTGATACTCCAGAGGAGGTATTTATGAAATGTTTTATCCAAGTTTTAAGCATTTCACTATAATGTGACAATATAGTGGAGTTAAGCCTTAGAAATGGTTAAGACCTTGAATGAAAAATAGGCCCCAGTTAATCGTGTATAAGGTTATTTCATATTTGTTCTAATGAATATCATGTTTACAAATTGAAGCAGAATTCTGTTTAGTAGGTGATTTATGTCATTCTGAATAACTTACTAACTCCAGTGATACAGTCAAACAGTTTTACCGATTTGTTTACAGTTTTCCCGATTTGACTACTTCATTACATGCTATCACTGTAATTTACTGTCAGGTGGTTCAGGTGGCGGTCATGGTGCAGGTGGTGGTCAAGGCTACGGACAGGAAGTGGTTGGTGGTGCCCATGGCAATTACCTTGAACCCCTGAGTTTCGGAGGACATGGTGGATCGGGTGGAGGGGAGTCAAATACAGACTGTCATGAGGTGGATGGAGAGGGTAATGAGATCATACCAGAAATGCACAAAGGTGGACTAGGTGGAGGGATCATAGAGCTGATAGCCACAACTACAATAGAGATATATGGCACTGTGGAGTCAAATGGACTCGGGGTGGAGAATGGTAGGTCAGGGGGTGGAGCTGGTGGTGGCATCTACCTCAGCGGGTCAGATATCAGAGGAGAAGGAATTGTAATGGCTAATGGAGGATCGGTGACTGGAGACCAAACCTGTGGTGGAGGCGGAGGAGCAGGAGGCCGAATAGCCACACACCACTCAGAGAATCAGTACTTCTTCTTGGGGTCAATGAGTGCAGTTGGTGGCTCCAGTGCAGTGGAATGTGGAGGAGCGGGTACAGTCACTTTGAAGGATAAAGACAATGATGTTGTCAAACTTTTTGTGGATAACGAAAACAGGTGCGAACCACTGAGTGACGTGGTTGACTTCAGCCTTCTAGATGACCAGAACAGAGGCAAGGATTCCTTCCGTACCTTCCTCTTTGACCTTGCAGATGACAATCATGACCATCAGTTTGGAGAAATCAGCATTTCAGGTGGTGCCATGGTGGCTCTGTTTAGGAGGAGCATTGACGAACACGAGCAAACTATCCGTGTGGAGACCACATCGGGTGATAAGTCCGGCATCATCCATGTTGGACCAAATCAGGTACATGCCTAAATGCCTTTCTTTACACCTTCTGTACCAAATGATTCAAATGATGCTGTAAAATTGAAATCTTTAAGTAAAGCTGTAGTAAGAGAAATTCTCTTTTAAGTAGAAGTAAATACTGGTGTACCAGAAAATCCTCCCCCTCCCATACATGTTTTACTTGTAGTTTTTTCAAAAAAGTAGGTACATTATAACTATATCATAGTGTGACAAGATATCACCAGGCTAAACAAGATTATGCCTTAGGAAGTAAATTTTAGGAACTTAGATGTGTGATGCATTGGAGTATTTCTGCCCAAAAAGACCATTTATATTTGAAAAATAAGTTTCACTTCTCTTGCCACTCACATGATATGAAATTTAACTCCTGCAATAACTGTAGAACATTTTTTGTGTGTTAATATTTGTATGACTGTATATGTTTCTGAGATGTGCTTCTTATAATAGTGAGTGGAATTGGCCTTTAACATATTGATTGCTACAATTTTGTCACTGATAGACACCTGTGAATGCAGTCACACATGAAATGCAGTCTAATTGCTGAGATGTTAACCAGATCATCAGCTTTTGACTTGAAACGTATATTCTTTGTGTAATACTTTTAAAAATTAATTTTTATATGTTTAATGCTTCTGAAAAAAAAACAAAAATAACTAACAGTGAGTAATTAACATATTTATGTATACTATTTGCAAAGAACAGACTGTGTGTGTGGATGGGAGGATTTCTTGTTACACCAGCCCCTTAGCATGCCAAACATTTTAACTATTACCCTGTTATCTACAGTTCCTGCTTTAGTAAGAGTATTTTTGTGGTCCTGTGATATCTGACTTGACAGGGCTCAGTCACATTTCTATAATCTCTCAGGATTGAGCCATACCATTGACATACATACTTGTTACAGGAGCTGACTGTCATCCCACCACCTGAGAACCCGAATCTCGGGACTGGCATTAGTCTCTATGATGGAGGCAGTATGCAGACAGGCTCAGACTTGTACATCAACGGCATTCGGGTGGACATAGCTGGAACTCTGAAAGGCGTAGATAACCTCTATGTGGGTAATGGTGCCACAGTCACTCTAAGGTAGGTGTGTCACTGTACCAGTTGAACAGTTGACTGAATTGTAAAACTCCCATCTGAAAATTAGTTGAAAGTATTGCCATATATGACAGTTGGTGTAATAATTTTTTAAAATTTAAGAATTGGGCAACACGGTGATCCTTCTAAGTGGAAAAAACTCCCTTTGGCCACCTGGATCCAAGAAAGTGTCACTTGGTTCAGATAACAGTTAAAGGCTTATCTTAATTCAGATTAGCCTCTCCCCCACCCAAATTTCTTCCTCTATTGGACACTAACATGAACACCCCCTCTATCTGGCAATTTGTGTGTTCGTTGATGTCCATATGATTTTGGCACTTTATAAATACACCAGCCATCTATCAATTCATTCAGATTTGGTAGTGGGGGAAGCCGCCTTCCATTCCTTGACATGTGGGAAATGTCTTTACACATTTATAATGTTTGCGCCCTCTTCACTCTTATGATCTCAACTGCAGCAACATTTTCATAAAGTTTGATTAGTTTGTTTAACTTTTTATTATCTGCCATGCGACGTATTTGCCCTAAATACGGGGAAATACAGACTGGGATGTATTTTTTTTGTATACACCAGCGCCCCGGTACTATGGATAATGAGTGTGAATAATGTCCGGTTTTTCAACAATGTCTCGGAAAGTATGTAACTTACAAGTATGTATTATATATCATTAGAAAGCTGTTCTTACAGCGCTTCTGTTCATGTAAATTACATTAAAATCTATTCAGAAATAATATCGATATTGCAAGTTAAACATTGAAGTTTTTATATTCACTGTTGCCTGTGCTTTTTGATAGTCTTTTTCGTATACTTTTATTAAATATTCATCTTATTTCACCCATAATGCATACGAATGGTGGATAATAAAAGTAAAACATCCCTCATCAGACAAATACAGAAAAAATATATCACTCATGAAGATTAATAATATATAATACTCGTGCTGTGCACTCGTATAATATTGTTATCTTCATTCGTGATGTATTTTTTCTGTATTTGTCATTCGGGAAGTTTTCCTATTATAATGCCCGCTCCTCCACCCCAATGGTGAATTTTTCATACCGTTTTATTTTTTTGTAATTCTATATTTTTTGTACACTTTGTCATTGCAAATACCATTGGGTTTTAAATCATATTGATACCTGCAAACTCAGCTTTAGGTCAGCATTTAATTGATCGAAATTATGTGAAAGATTTTATATCTTCGATAATGAATTTTTTTTTTCTCCAGGCAAGAGCCAGGTGAATCAGAACCTTATGAACTCACCTTTACCAAACTCGAAGTGCAAAGTGGTGGAAGTTTCATCATAGAAAGCAATAACAGGGATGGCATCAAAATGACTGGCCAGCAGGTGTCCGTCCATGCAGGGGGATTGATTGAAGCGGACAGGGTGCATATAAAGGCAAACACTATCTCTGTGGCCCAGGCTGGTGTGATTACAGCTAATGCCAAGGTGAGTATAGTCTATGTAGCAGTAGTAACAGTGGACTCAGGGTCATTACAGTGAAATTGGGGGTAACTAATGAGTAATGAGTAATTACAGAGTTATCAGCAGTAATTAAAGTGATATTAGAGTCATTACAGTGAAAACAGGGTAATAGAAGTGAAATCAAGGTTTTTACAGTGAAATCAGCGGTACTAACAGTGAGTGTGACATCCAGTTTATTAACACTGAAACCAGGGGTAGGATTTAATGTGAAATCACTGGTAACAATTGTATGTGAAATGAGAGGTTATTGCAGAGAAGCAAGGGGTAATTACAGTGAAATCAGGGGTTATTCTCATGAATTCACATTTAATGGCAGTATATTCACATTCATGAAACCCCACTAGTGGATCCAGTGGGGGGGTTCAGGGAGTTCGAACCCCCCCCCCCCCCCCCCTCCCCCTTTTGAAAAATAATGTAAAGGGATTCAACCCAAAATACAAAATCATTCCTTGAGAGTGGTGTTAAATTTACAGGAAATGCACTATATTTTTACCAAAAATTAATTTTTTTTCTGGGGCTGGATCCGCCCTGTTAAACCACAGTAACTGTTAATGTAATTAGAAATATTTCAAGATGCAAAAATATAGTGCCTGAGAAGACAATTCAGTCCAGAGTAAAAGTGGAATGTTACATCAGCTGTAAGCTTGGTATACTGTGGTAAACTGTCATATATTGGTGAATTCCACACACACTGTGGTCAATTTAACATGCCTTTGCAATATTCAGTTGCTGTGAGAATTTTTCCACATACAGTGGTGGTTATGACATAATGTTGTGTGAGTGTCACACGTCTTCCTTTATACTTTATGTTGGTACTTTATGTCATTACAGTCAGCGGTTAATGACAATGGTGATGGAGAGCTGTCCTCCTACTCAGTAGGCCGTGGGAATGATGGTTGTGGGGCAGGTCATGGTGGTATGGGCGGTACCATGGATCCCAGTGAACGGGGTGGAGGAATGTACTATGGAAGCGTGGTCGAACCAGTATACTGGGGTAGTGTCGGCAAATATCTCCAGTGGGAAGCGAGGTCTTATGGAGGAGGGGTACTGAGACTGGAATGTGAAGGAGATATCACTGTAGATGGTAAGGATTCTACTTCCTACCAGACTTTAGTGTCAGTTGAATATGTTTACTGTATTTTTATCTGCCACTTTGGCCCAGTGGGTAACTCACTTGTCTCGGAATACAGAGGACCTGGGTTCAATAACAGCTACAGGCAGATACATAGCAGCTTGGATGACTACTTAAAGTGATGGTTCTCTGTAATTGGATCCTTTCTCTTGGGACGTTGATAAATGGTCATGACTGAGTCTCTGTCTATCAGTCAGTAGAGCATGGTCTGTCCTGGTGCAGATGGATCACATTGCACTTTGAGGCAGTCTTAAATATGAGATATTGAGCCTGGCATAACAATGACATAACAATTTATGAAATCAGTGCAGTGAAACAGCATACAGCCAATAAACACCTCTTTGATCATAATTAGTATGGTGCACTTTTTGTGTGTGCCAAATTAAGTCATATGCAGAATTATGAAACCAAACAGACCTGTTCAAATAGGCTGTGTTCCTGATAAAGATAATTTGGTAGTTTATCTGCAGTTTATAACCACCCAGTCCATTCTATTATTATTTTTTTTTACAATCAAGCCCATGTGTCTTTTTTTATCAGGAACTATATCTGCGAGTGCAGAGACTGGTGAAATCTTTGAACAAGACACTCGGATCTTTGACAGTAATGGAGCCCTGACAACTGGGGAGCTTAAGATGGCTGCCACTGGTGGAGGTAGTGGCGGAAGCATCTGGATATCAGCGAACAAGTTCTTAGGAAATGGTATGGTCACTGTATTTTTTACATCCTTACACCCTTTTCAAACATGCAAGCAAGATGTCCCACATTTTATTTATGGTAAATAGCTTATTGGTAACCTTTACATTTTTGTCATTACATTGTAAATAATCTATAATTGTACTTTTACACTACTTAACCTTCCCTTTACTAAGAGAACTATAAGGTACAACAGCACCAAAACAGTCAACCTATTTAAGTATCCAGTAACAGGCAAAAAGGTCAAGCACTAAGGACAATACCATAGGGAGATTAAAACTAAGGTGTTGTTATGCCTTGGTGTTAGAGGTAGGTTTTTAGCTTCTTTTTAGAAAGAGGCAAGAGAGAGGCGATGCATGAGTGTAATCAGGGAGAGCATTCCAAACAGTGGGGGTGTCAAAAGAAAAGTTGTGACCACACAAGTTTGACAGACTTATGAATAGATGGGTGAAACTTTGGTATACAAGGAAATTACCAACATTCTGACTATGCCTGGTACTATAAGAACTACTGAAAAAAGAAAGATATGGGGAAAAAGTACTTCAGGAAACCAGTTTGGTAAAGGTTTGGTTACTGGTGTACTGGTACTGATGTATCAACTAGTGTTTGACACAAATTCTAGCTGCACTCTTTTAAATAGTATTGTAATGTACATGGAGTTAAGTTAGAGGGACTGTGGAAAAGTGAATTACAGTATTTCAGCCAGCTACTAACAAGAGCACTGGCCACAAGTACAGAAGTATCATGAATAACAAATATGTATGTTTATATTATTTAGGCATGTGGATATTATTCTTGGTGTTGTAAGCCTTTACTAAGTGTCAGTCCAGTTGAAACCAATGGCAGAAACAATGTCCTTTCTGTTGAAATGTGCACTATTTTTGGTTAAGTGATTGTATTTTCTGACTCAGTAAAATTTAACTTAATAGAATTTACCTATACCACATACAATAAACATATCAAACTCATTTCCTATTGTAGATGTGGAGTGATTGGCAAGTTTTGACTTATTTGACGTTTATTTCTGCTTGTGGGTTGACATCCAACTCATCACAACATGTACAATGTACTTATAGCCTATCCTGATATGACCCTAACTGCTGAAAAGGATGTATAACCCTGTCTTTGACCTTTGACCTAACTAGGGGAACCAGGTTGGGTCCAGCATACTGTGGTAACCTTTGTCCCCAGACAACAAAAACTATTCACAAGCTGAGTTTTGAACCATGTACCATTACATCCATTACCAACTTGTAGGTCTGATTGAAGCCAATGGTGGGGATGGCGCCCTGGAGTCTGCAGGAGGTGGAGGAGGAAGAATTGCTGTGTACTACGCTCAGAGTGACTACGCAGGATCAATAACTGCTTACGGAGGCCGTGCAAATGGCACCAAAACAGGAGGTCTGCATTTCTATCGTCTATTTTGATTGGTAGCAACTGTCTCATACAGTGAATGCATCTATATGTGCTTTATTTAGTGGCACCCTTACCATTTAATGCCACCTTTAGCAATGAATGCCCACTTGTATTATTTAACGCCCACCAATAACAGTGACTGGTCACCCATCCCATTGAATGTCCAACAGCAACCTGTGAGTAAACTCCCCCCATACCTGCAAATAACAACCCATACTATTGAATGCCCCATGGCCCTGTACCAGTCAATGCCCATCTATACCACTGCATGCCCACTTCTACCAGTGAATGCTGATTCTCTATGTTAGCTGACATACAACCAGATTCCTTCCAATATAACTGTGATAAGTGTAGTTCCCTGTCAAGTAGAAGAGAAATATCAGTCACCTGGAGTTCCCTTTCCATTGGCTTTGGCCCTTTTATCTGGAATTCCTGTCGAAGTAGAAATATTTACCTAGTCTCATGACACGCAATGTAATATGGTACAACTGTATGCATAATAAATAGGTGTGAACTGGTTTTATCAACCTTCTTCAACCATACAGTGATATACAGTAATCTGAATGTTTTTTTTGTTCATCTGCCTTTAACAGACCAATCTTTGCAACAATGCATCACAATCGGGACTATCATTCTTCATACAAAATTTTCATCCTCTGTGTCGTTTACTTGTTGCAGGTGCAGGAACAATCTACAAGGACAAAAAGGATGGTGACACAGAAGCTACATATTTGATTGTAGACAACAAGGAACCCCATGAATTGCCCAAATGGAAGGAAAACGAGGATGCAGACGAGGTATGTTATGGTAACTTTAGTATCTGCTTGTATGTCGTCACCATTGATAATTTTATAGCCTGGACGTGCACAAGTTTTTGTTATGTATATATGAATATATTGTCATTTCTGAAGTAAATGCCCCCCTATCTAATAATGTTCCCTCCGCAACATTTTCTAACAATTGTCATTGAGCTATGATCAGAAACTAAAGCAAACATTATTCAAGAGTGCAGGAAATATTTACAGATCATCTTTTCATAGTTGGTGTTAATATGCACAGTAAAGAGCATGTAATTGATTTCTTTGCATAAATAAATTTTGTCAGCCATATGACCTTTTACTCCAACAAAAAGTTAGTCCAAAATTATTAGAGAGAGAGAGAGAGTGAGAGAATTAATTGAACTTTTTAAAGTAGTTGTTTAATTAAGTTTAACACTTTTATACCAGTACTTTTTCTTCTAATAAACAAAGCACTTTTAAAATAATGCATAGTTCACATGCATTTATTTATTGCATAAAAATAAGGGTATATGCATCTGATTACTTTTGTTTATTTGTGTGCATTGTAATACACATAAGGGTTCTGTAACAGTAAGCAGAAATTGGAAGATTGAAAGAGCTTCATCATCCGTCCTCTTGCCATAAATAATAATAATTATATAACAGCAAGATTCTCATGACTGTAATGCAGTATAATACATCCTAATCTTAAGACAAAAAATATATATACAAAACTGACTTCAGATAGAAAATGGTTTCATTAGGCAAGTGTATTAGGCAGTGTATTAACATGTTGGCATGGCTTTCCTGAATTACTGTAGACTGCTTGAACCACTTCCTCATTCTTAAATTAGCCTCAACAAGAGTCATCAAGAGACTCATCATGTGAGTTAAGTTAAGTTCTTACTGTATTCACAAACAAAAAATGGACTGTTATACAATTTACTTCTGTGCTCATCAGTTTATGTTGCTTTAAGGGCTACATCTTTTTTGAGAAGCACTCTTCTCACTCTCTGATAGTTTCATATAAAAATCACACAACTAAGCTCCTTCTTTTGACAGTTTAAGTGAAATTTTTGCACTTAGTACAATCCCAGGGACCTGTACCTTTATGATTCATTTGTTTAATTTTGAACTCATTTCTGCTGAGTATTTCTTTCTATATTTGTGAATATCTTATCCAAGCTAAACCTTTCCTCCCCTAACAAGTTTGGATAATTGAGAACCCAGTTTATGTTTAATGTTTCTCAGACTGACTGGTTACACAACAGTGGTGAAGTGACTGAAGATGACGCAAGTGTCACTGTCATCACATATGATGAAGGAGTCAACAATATAAAGATCTCAGGTGCTACCTTCTTGAATGGAGCCCAAGTGGCACTGGCACGAGTACCCAGTGACACTGTGGTATACCAGCTGAACATTGTATCACTGACAGGAAGTGACATCAAGGAAGAGGTGTGTATCGTGATTGTTATATAGAGTAAGAAATGTAAAATTCACCACATATCTGAAATTCGCCACATGTGGAAATGCTAATAAAATAAATGAACTGAGGTGAGATTTATTGAAGGTATAGTAAATTAGGTGTTTTTTGAACTGAAAAATACCAAGTTTAAGACAAACCATCAGTCTTTCATAGAATTAAGTAAGGTTTTAGAGGTTGCGAATTTTAGATTTCTGGCAAATTTTAGATTCCTTACTCTACAAGCTTTTCCAGTACTTATTACCATGATAGTATTTAGGCTGAGGTACAAGAATAGCAACTCAATGATAAATTGTTTATTTATGACAGGAATCTGTGAGCTGGCAACTTGTGTTCTATAACAGAAGCAAGCTAATTGTATTAAGGATATGCATCCTGAAAAAGCTGTAATATGTAATCATCTCCTTTATAACAATCATGGTGTGGTATTGTGTAGGCACTACCGCTTATAAAGGTTGCCAGTGGACTAGCTGTGGTACAAAAAATCGCACAAAATAGCAATCTAATCCTGATGTGTGAGTATCTCAAAAGGAGTGTTATTTGATCAAGCTCATTCATCACCGGATAGAGTACTGAAATGTCCTGGGACTAAGCATTCCAATTTTAAAAATTTTTGATTGCAGCCATTTTTACCCCACAGCCCTTAAGGGCTGTCGGGGTATTGTTTTCACCCATGGTGTCCGCATGGGCGGGTGGCGGGAAAAAGTTTGTCCGGGCTGTATCTCAGAAACCATAAGGTGTAGGAAGTTGATACTTGGTAGGGATATTGGTTAGGGGGTGTAGGTGTGCAACGTCATGGTCTGACCTTGATGTGACCTTTGACCTTGCCGTAGTGACCTTGACCTATAAAATTTTGTCCGGGCTATATCTCGGACACTGTAAGGTGTAGGAAGTTGATACTTGGTAGGGACATTGGTTAGGGGGTGTAGGTGTGCAATATCATGGTCTGACCAGGATTTGACCTTTTCTTAATTTAGATACTGAGTAACTGACATTATTTTTTTAAGTTTGCTGATATATGTATAGCATTGATCACTATATCTGTGCATTTATTCATGTGTTTGTCTGTATTTTGCAGGACAAACTTGCCAGAATACATGTTGCTCATAACCAGAAGGTATATATCACAAGTGTGGATAACTATCTACCTGTGTCCCTCGTTGTGTACGATGGTGGTGTGGTGACCTTACCTTCTGAGGTGACAATCTACAATGTACAGATTGATGTGATGGGCACTATTGATGGGTGTGCACAAGAGTTAACTTTGGTGTATGCTAGAATGAATCTTTATGAAACTGCCAGCACACTCAACAAAGAAGCTGGGCAATTTGTATTCCCAACCACGACCTTGACCCTTATGACAGGTGCCGACTTACGTTTCATGGATACCTCTCAGTACAACATGGAAGTTAAAAACCTCATCACCCGTGCAGGAAGCAAAATAGAAGCTACTGACTTAGTCTTCACAATCTCTGAGACCTGTGAATCACAGGAAGGGTCCGAGATTAACCTGAATAACAAAGTGGCTGCACAGAGTGGCAATGGCTATGTCAATGACAGGGTAGGGTCTGGGCATGGTGGAGAAGGTGGTAAAGGTAATGATCCCAACCATGTTCGGGGCCCAGCTTATGATAACTTCTTCCGCCCTGAACAAGCAGGTTCTGGAGGCTACCTGACCAAAGGGGGTGGTATGCTCAGCATTTTGGCTACTGGCCTTAAAGGAAACATCATCATAGATGGAAAGATTGAGGCAAAGTAAGTACAAGCAATTGATTTCCTTGTGTATGAATGCCTAAGCAAATTGACAAGTACGCACAGTATCAGTACCAGGTACCTTGTTATAAGTAAACCTTTAATTTTGTACGAAGGTTACCAAAGATCACTTGATTTAACTTTGCAGTTTTTGTAGTCCATGACTTAACACAAAATTTTTTTTACGAAGATTGCTAAGCTGTTGCTAAGCCAGACACAAAGATGATGCTACTGTCATTGTCCATACTGGTGAGCTTTACACTCTTTACCCTGGTTTAAGTGTCATGTGGGTGACAATCGCACATACTAAATACTCTAAAGGTAAGCAGCACATAGAGTAACTTGTAAGATGGCACATCAAAGAGCGTGGTTAGAAAGCTAGCATGGGGCATATTTGCAAAAGGATTTAGGCAAAGATCAGGGAATAATGATTTTAAGGATACAGCCTAACATACCACACTTGAGCTGTGACGTATCACTGATCCTCTTGTGTAAATACAGTCTGGGTGTATACACATGGAAGTCATAGGCTGATGTATGAATGAATCATGCACAGTTTGACAGAGGCCAACTTCATGAGAAATAATCCCAAGTGACTGCATGATTTTGAAAATATGGAAATATTTAACAAATAAACTATAATAAGATTTTCAGTGGTAACAAGGCAACAAAGCTAAAACAATAAATGATATGTCATAATCAGTCAGACAAATATAAGAATCTGTCAAAATGATTGGAGACATATATTATTAAATGCTTTAATAATCTATAGAAAATGCATATTGCTGAAATTAATTTGTTTTGAAGAAGACATTGTATGTCATATTGTGAAGACAACTGGTAGTAATGAGTTCTAACATATTGATTTATACTTAATATGTGGAATGTTTGATGAAATATAATATGACAAAAAAGATAATGTCCAAATGACTGTATTGTGTAAATAGCATTATACCATTTTGTTATTTTGTTAGGGATTTTGCCAAAATACTGATTTGACACTTTCACTGCAACATTTACACTCTATGATAACATGATTGTCTTGATTATTAAGCCAGGATAGGGTGGCAATATTCCCTTCTAGAAGTAGATAGATACAGTAATATTTGTACAAAGAATATTTGACTTGTAATTTTTGAACACCTCAAAATTGGTCTCTTCTTTTATTCCTTTACTACCTCTTCATATCATGTTGTCACGATAGATCATTTTCAAAATTATTTATGTGAAGCAGTGGCAATTGAGCCACAGTTATCAGGTCCATACCCTGGCATTCTATTCAGTCATGAACAGGTTTCTCACTTCAATTCTCCCATGATTTTTACCCCACAGCCCTTAAGGGCTGTCGGGGTATTGTTTTCACCCATGGTGTCCGGATGGGCGGGTGGGCGGGCATCCGGGCGGGCAGGTGGGTGGGTGGGCAGCGGGAAATAGTTTGTCCGGGCTGTATCTCAGAAACCGTAAGGTGTAGGAAGTTGATACTTGGTAGGGACATTGGTTAGGGGGTGTAGGTGTGCAACGTCATAGTCTGACCTTGATTTGACCTTTGACCTTGCCGTAGTGACCTTGAGTTTGAAAATCTTGTCCGGGCTATATCTCAGAAACTGTAAGGTGTAGGAAGTCGATATTTGGTAGGGACATTGGTTAGGGGGTGTAGGTGTGCAACGTCATGGTCTGACCTTGATTTGACCTTTGACCTTGCTGTAGTGACCTTGACCTATAAAATCTTGTCCGGGCTATATCTCAGAAACCGTAAGATGTAGGAAGTTGATACTTGGTACGGATATTGGTTAGGGGGTGTAGGTGTGCAACGTCATGGTGTGACCTTCATTTGACCTTTGACCTTGCCGTAGTGACCTTGACCTATAAAATCTTGTCCGGGCTATATCTCGGAAACCATAAGGTGTAGGAAGTTGATATTTGGTGGGGACATTTGTTAGGGAGTGTTGATATTTGGTGGGGACATTTGTTAGGGAGTGTCGGTGTGCATTATCATAGCCTGACCTTAATTTGACCTTTGACCTTGCTGTAGTGGCCTTGACCTATAAAATGTTGTCCAGGCTATATCTCAGAAACCGTAAGGTGTAGGAAGTTGATACTTAGTAGGGATATTGGTTAGGGGGTGTAGGTGTGCAACGTCATGGTCTGACCTTGATTTGACCTTTGACCTTGCCGTAGTGACCTTGACCTATAAAATCTTGTCCGGGCTATATCTCGGAAACCGTAAGGTGTAGGAAGTCGATATTTGGTAGGGACATTGGTTAGGCTGTGTAGGTGTGCAACGTCATGGTCTGACTAGGATTTGACCTTCGACCTTGCCGTAGTGACCTTGACCTATAAAATGTTGTCCGGACTATATCTCTGAAACTGTAAGGTGTAGGAAGTTGATATTTGGTAGAGACATTGGTTAGGTGGTGTAGGTGTGCAGCATCATGGAGTGACCTTGATTTGACCTTTGACCTTGCCATAGTGACCTTGACCTATAAAATCGTCAGGGCTATATCTCGGAAACCGTAAGGTGTAGGAAGTTGATACTTGGTAGGGACATTGGTTTGGGGCTATAGGTGTGTATTATCATGGTGTGACCTTAATTTGACCTTTTACCTTGTCGTAGTGACCTTGACCTTTAAAATCTTGTTGGACCTTTGGGTCTGTCTTTTGATGCAGATTAAGCAAAAGTCATATTAGAATTTATTAAGAATTTTACTTTCATAACTTCCCATTGTAAGAGATAGAATTTCATCAAGTGAGCCACAGATTTTGCTCCAACACCGCACATAAGCATTCATTAAATGTATTACCACTTCTGTATGCATGGTAATATTCAAACCATCTAAACCATAATTCGGCCATGCAGATGTATATAAAGAGTGTTGAATATTAGTTTACTGATTAATGCTGTCATCTTGTTATTGAATTATCTTGTTTAATGCTTCATCTTTATACGCATGTATCTTTCTTTTAAACATTATTTCTCCATTTAAACACTGTTTGGACCTTTATATAACTGACAGTGCTCTGAAAGTATCCTGAAGTTTGTACTGGTACAGTACTTCTATATCTCATGGTGTTGAAAATATTTCCCTAGGCTGTGGGGTACGGGCATCTCTGATGCTATTTTCATATTTACTGTCACAAAGTTTAAACAGTAATTAAAAAGTGCCTTAGCTGATGTTGTTGATCCAGCAAACCCCTTTGATCTGCCACTGACAAGTGATTAATTGTGTGTACAATACCTGAAATCAGCTCTCCATTTATCGCATAAGAATGCATACTGGCAGTAATTTTACCATAACAATATGGGCAGTATACAATGTATGTGCTCAGTGGCAATGCCTTAGTGCCAGAAAGATATGTGTTTTGAGAAATGCATTCTTTGTTTAGTGGAGAAAGCGGAGGAGACAGCATGACAGGTGGTGCATCTGGTGGCTCCATCTACATTGAAGGAACTACACTAAAAGTGACAGGTGTTATTACTGCCAATGGTGGAAATGGTGTACATGGTGGAGGAGGTGGTGCAGGCGGTAAGATCACAATTATAAAAATTATATTATAATTACAAAATGTAAATCAGAGGACAGGGTAGTAACTAATCCTAGGGCCATCTGAGTTATAATGGCCTTTTTCTTTTCCATATCTGTATCTTGCACATTCACTATATATTATATATATACATATGGAAAGAGTATGTCAGTCTGGTATGAAGAAGAAAAGACAAAAGTTTATGGACCAAAATATAGTAACTGAATTAAAGTTATTACTAATTTGTAGGAATACAGAGTACAGACTAAATTTTGAATCCAGTTTTACATTTCAGGTATCAGTGCCTTAGGAAAATGTTAAATGTTAATGAAAAGTTTAGCTAAAATTTTAAACCTTTGCTCTTGATTGTTTTAGGTATGATTGCCCTTGTCTATAGCACTGGAAATTTAGGTGGTACAATGACCACCCTTGGTGGTACTGGTGTAGAAATTGGAGCTGCAGGAACCCGTTATCAAAAGAACTCTGATACTGAATACTCAGAGGTTAGTGGGATTTTTTTGTGGTGCGTTTGTCATCAGAGGTACTAATAACAGTAGAGTTTTACAACCTTATCAACAGTTTAGGCCATTCCTGAAAAACCCCAAAGTGCATCTTAGATGTTGCCATGAAATATTCAGAGACCTGAGACAGAGGTAAGACTCAAGTAATTAAAATGTTTTGATTGGTGCACACAGGTGTTGACACTTTACATGACTTTTGTGTTAGCATATTCTTCTGTGCACATCTAATAGATAGAATAAGCAAGGTCTTCATTTTTTTCACATTTTCCAATTTATTTACCCACCTGGTGCAGTGTGGAAATGACATCACTTTCAGTGATGGACTGACAATTTATTGGGCTATTTTTACCCCACAGCCCTTAAGGGCTGTCGGGGTATTGGTTTCACCCATGGTGTCTGGATGGGCGGTCGGGCTGGCGATGGGAAAAAGTTTGTCTGGGCTATATCGCAAAAAACGTAAGGTGTAGGAAGTTGATACTTGGTAGGGACATTGGTTAGGGGGTGTAGGTGTGCAACGTCATGGTGCAACTTTAATTTGACCTTTGATCTTGCTGTAGTGACGTTGACCTATAAAATCTTGTCCGGGCTATATTTCCAAAACCGTATGGTGTAGGAAGTTGATACTTGGTAGGGACATTGGTTAGAGCGTGGAGGTTTGCAACGTTATGGTGTGACCTTGATTTGACCTTTGACCTTGCCATAGTGACCTTGACCTATAAAATTTTGTCCTCGCTATATCTTGGAAACCCTAAGGCGTAGGAAGTTGATACTTGGTAGGGACATGGGTTGGGTGTTATATGTGTGTAGTGTTATGGTGTGACCTTGATTTGACCTTTGATCTTGCCGTAGTGACCTTGACTTATAAAATCTTGTTCGGGCTATATCTTGGAAACCGTAAATTGTAGTAAGTTCATACTTAGTGGGGACATTGGCTAGGGGTTGTAGGTGTGCAGCGTCATGATGTGACCTTGATTCACCCGTTGACCTTGCCGTAGTGACCTTGATCTATAAAATCATGTTCGGGCTATATCTCGGAAACTGTAAGGTGTAGGAAGTTGGTACGGACATTGGTTAGGAGATGTAGGTGTGCACCATCATGGTGTTACCTTGATTTGACCTTTGACCCAGCCATAGTGACCTTGACCTTTAAAATTTTGTCCAAGCAATATCTCTGAAACTGTATGGTGTAGGAAGTTGATAGTTGGTAGGGGCATTGTTTAAGGGTTGTAGGTGTGCATCGTAATTTTTAGTTTATTAATTAATGCTGTTATCTTGCTAATGAATTGTCTTATTTTAATACTTTACCTTGACATAAATTTTCTTTCACTTAGATGTTATTTTCTCTATGTAAACATGATTGGACCTTTTTGTGGGTGACACTGCTCTGAAAGTATCCCAATCTTTGTGCTATTTCCCTGGCTGTTGGGTACCGGCAATTCTGATGCTATTTTTCTTTTTATCATGCTTTAGTATCAGTAAATACAGAGATTAAGCACCACTGAGGAATTAATTAGATTGGTTTGATGTCTGAGGACTGCTTCCACTTATAAACCTTCACCATGGCATGATATCAAAAGAATATGAGTTCAAAGCAGTGTTGTATACAATCCTATGTCACAATACATTTTGTGTGAATTAAAAATGAATAGATTTGGAAAATTCTAGTTTTCTCTGAAAAATCAAGACCCTAAGATAGACCGGGTAAATACCAATAGAAAAATCCATAGAAGGCTTGATATTTCCAACTTTTAAATATGAAGTTGTTTGTAGCAATGACATCAGAATATGTGTCGTAAACTTCCCCTCTAAAATAACAGCACCTAGAGTCATGCTGACTTTTTTTAATTGGATAGCATATGAATGCAGCATACTACAAGGACAAAAAATCTTTCAGTCTACATGCACGAGCTGCAAAGACATCAAAGACATGAGTAGTGCACTAAATTTATGAAAGTCTGCAACAAAACAAATTTCGAGTCAGATACATCCCATACCTGGTCTAGAATTCAGACGCTCACCCAGCCTAATACTAACATAGCCCATTGCTGCATAACTTCAGTGATAAGATGGGTAGTCTGATGATCACACTATGCCACAATTCATGAAAGTCTGGTTCAAAAAAAATTTGAAAAAAAAATGGTTCACTAGAAGCGTGAGCCACACTAGAGCTCGCACTTAAAGAGCATTTGTTGCATTTGTCTCTTTGATTTTTACAGCACATCAGTGTGAGGGACTTGTACTCGTAATTGAGTATATTGGAAAAAAACATACTTGTTAAGTTTTGTATATGTACTTAAACTCAAGTGCTTTAATTTGTATGTGGCCCCACCCCTGCTACTGGTAGTTCTTCAACTCTCTGACTGACAATATCTTTCTTTTCATTTCAGCTCTTCTTTGACAACCAAGACCAGGTCACTGATGCACTGAGTTTGTTCACGGTTGAAGATGATGTAAATGATGAAGAGGTGTCTAAGGTCTTCATTCTGGGGACAATGGATGTAAGTTTCAGATCTCGTCCAGCTGGAACAACTGTTTTGGAGTTAACCATTGGTGATATAGAAGGCTCTACAGAGTCCACAGTGGTAATCATTGCCAGGACACAGGTGCGCATTACTGGTTATCAGGGCAAGCTGATACTAAGAACAGACCTGACATTGAATGAAGATGGCAAGCTTATTGGGACTGACCAAGTCATCATAGAGAAGGGTTTTGAATTTACCTGGTGTGGCTCCATTTCAGGCGTCAGTGATCTTGTTGTGCGTAGTGAAGGGAAATTAATAGGCGGCTATCCTGCAAACAGCTTCGGATCGAGCAAAGGAATTGCTGAATTGAGTAACCTGATTGTGGAAGATAGTGGCGTAGTACAAGGAGCTACTTGTCCAGATCAAGGCTCCACTCAAGTCAAGCTGAAATTGGATGCATTCAAGCGTGTAAGTGGCATCAGTTTGGACTCAAACTACTTTGTTGTTCAAGAAGGCGACACAGAAACAATAAGTGCGTCTGCCGCTGAATTGACAGAGGAAATGTGTAATGAAACAGCAGAGTTCCTACACATTCAACGTGCACAAACATGCAGACTAGCAGCAAAGGTACACACATATGAATACATCATCATTGAAACTGGAGCCAGCATTACCCTAGATGGTGACCCAGAGGGAATGAATCAGACCATTCTGAATGTTCAATACCTTTACATTCGCACTGGTGGGATAATGGATGGTGCTGGAACAGGCTACAAATCGGGAGGAACAGGAGAAGGAAGTGCAGGAAGTTACGGTGGCTTGGGAAATGGCATCACAGATGTCAACAAACTGTATGGAAGTGTTGAAACACCAGATCACTATGGAAGTAATGCTGTTGGTGCTTCAGACTCAAATGGAAGAGGAGGTGGTTATATCAAGATCATAGCCTCCAACTATGTACAGATTGGTAAGTGGTTGGAAACACCAATGGCCTGAGTATTTTTTTTCTAGCATATTTATGCCATAAATGAATCATTCCTGGATGCTGTCATGGGTTATTTCAATGTTATGACATTCGTTGATTTAGCTTCGTTGGGATCATAAATATTGACAAAGAAGGAAAGTATGTTACAATTCTTTACCCTTCTTTATCCGTTAGAGTATTCTTTGGCTCAATTAATTCCATGGGTAATGTAAGGAAATTGCTTTTTGTGATAAGGATGCTTTGGTTTTAAATTTTTTTATTATTCTCTGTTTTGTGATTGTTATTAATGCACAAATAAATCAGTGGGTACTAAAACACCAAATATGTCTCAGGTTTTGAAAGATTTACTTTGTTTACAGATGGCACTTTAGATGTGAGTGGAGACGATGGTGCTGGAAGTGGCGGCTCCGTGCTCATAGAGGCCAGTGAACTCTATGGTTCTGGTTCCATCAAAGCTAATGGTGGGACTGGGGGTGGAGGAGGAGGTCGCATTTCAGTAAAACAGACCAAGATGTTGAACTTTAAGGGTGAATTTGAGGTCACTGCAGGGAATTCTGGAGAGTCAGGTAAAATAAACTAACAGATTTTGTGTGTTAAGTATGCTTTTTTGAAAATTAAATATTAAAAAATAAAAGTTCTCGAGTTAATTATATGTATTTACACTTAGTAAAAACTCGGCCAAAAAATAATATTGTATCTCTGACTTATTTCAGTTGTTTTGATGAAGACTTGATTCCTGACAGGTACTTCTACACATTGGCAAAATTTAGTTAGATTATGCAAAAACATAGCAGTAGGGCTTCCACAAAAGTTTGAACATATGTTTGAAATCATCATGAGCCAGTGTTTTTGTTTTCATTTCCAGGCACTGTGTTTACTGAATATGTGGAAGATGGTGAAACTAAAGGATTTCTCTACCTGGAAGGCTCAGTTAAGATGCCTAGTACTGTCACCTTTCCGAATCCCATCCCTCATTTGATTCTCAGAAATGATGCTGAAATGGAAGTACAAACTGACCTCAGAGTGACCTCTCTTGGTGGAGATGGCTCAGCAGTGGTGACAATCAAAAACGGAAACACATTGACTGTGGATGGCCTACATACACCAGCCCTTGGCTCCCGCTGCTCTTTCACTATTGAAGAGGGGGGTACACTAAACACTGCATCAGTGGATGACTTTGTTATAAATGCTGATCAGAAGGTCCAGATGATCCTTGGAAATTACATTGGTAATGGTCTTACACTGCCCCCAAAAACTGAACTGACAATAAGTGCTACAGGAGAGCTTGATGCAATGAACTTGCGCCTTATGACAGAAGCTCGGGTTAATGTGGCCTCGGGTGGAAAACTCGGAGGTGATGCTGAAATAAACCTATTGAGTTTGGGGCCTTCTTCAGTGCTGTACTTTGATGAGGAATCTCTATCTCTGGCTGTTACTGAACTAGAGATGATGCTGGGGGCCACATTACAAAGTAACAGCGACCTAAAGAACTGGGAAATTACTTGTGATTCATTTACCATGTTTGATTTTGCCCTCTTGGACTTATCAGTGGGTGGTGTCACTGATGGTGAAGGATCATGTGATGCCACTACTGGAGCAACATTTGGTGGACAAGGTGGTAGCTCGGAGGTCATCCCATTTGGCTCTGTCATAAACCCAGATAAGTATGGCAGTGGATGCGGAGATATCAGAGGAGGTGGAAAGGTAGTTATTAATGTGCAAAACTCCCTGATCATTGATGGAAGTGTGAAAGCCAATGGAGCTAATGGCACCAGTACAGGTGGAGCTGCGGGAGGCACTATTGTCATCAATGCTAATTCACTGAGTGGCCATGGAGACATTGCAGCTGAAGGAGGAAATGGTCCAAGCAGTGCCGGTGGTGGTGGGGGTGGACGCATAGCTGTAGTTGTACAGTCCTTCGAATTCATTGGTCGCATGTCAACCAAGGGTGGCTTTTCGGAAGCAAGCCCTGGGGCTGCTGGAACAGTGTACTTGTCCTACAAAGAAGTCAGCGATCAGAAGTGGATCAAAGTGGACAATGATGGCCAGCTTTCTCCAAGTTTCACTGCTTTGACAGATGGATTCGATGGCCCACAGTTGTCTCTCACAGGCCATGCCAAGATCCAGTTTATTTCAACTGACACTTCCGAATTCACAATAGATACCATTATTGGTGATCTGACAGCGGAAATCATGGTACAAGATGGTCAGACCGTGAACCTGGCTACTACTAAGGGTATTCAGAGTGCATATGTACTGCCTTGCAAAGTAAATGTACCACAAGGCGCAATTGCCAATCTGTCACCAAAGATCTTGTTGCAGAATCCTAATGGTGATTCAGACACTCCAAGTATAACCCTAGGAGGTACATTGAAAAAAGTTACAAGTCTGTCAATTGCCAAAGGTGGTAGTATGGAAGTAACTTCCTCTGCCAGTTATAATGATGGCCCGGCTTCAGAGCTCTCTTTTGTGACAGTGGACGTCATCAATGGAGGAATCCTTAATTTGGGCTTGGAAACTGATCAGCCTTTTAAACTACGTACATATGACTCAATCAATGTACACTATGGTGGGAGAATTGTGGGACGAAACCTTTTGCTTGAAACACCAGCACTTAGTGTTTCAGTCAATGGTTATGTTTCAGTAGATGGCATGGGTTTAGAGGCTGAAGCTGGAGATGGAGCAGGACAGGAAGGTAAGCAGATACAGTTCTGTGTATTGTTTTCTTAATAGGGCCATCTCAAAACAACATCATGCAAACATAATGCCTAGCTAGTTAAGGCTGTTTTAAATCACACAATGCCATGTTCTACATTCGACTAGTTAAGTCTTAAAGGCTTAACATAAAATATATGCCAGATGAAAGATGTGATAGATGAAAGGTATTACAACAAAAATTAACTTTTAATAAATAAACATACATTGTGTTTGCATAAAAAACATGATTACTACATAGAATAAGAAAATACCAAGCGTTGCCATACTTTTGATGGGCTTTTAGGCTTCCTGTCTAAAAATTTGCATAATTTAATACCTTAATTATGAAAAATTAAGTTACTAAACATGTTATCCTAAAATGGTGTCTGATGGTAAAAAATAGGATAAAATAGGTTAAGAAACAAATTCATGGGGCACCAACATTAATTAACTTACCATGTCCCTAATGACAAACTGGATACAATAGCTATGTATTAAATAGATATCATCTGTAGTTTAGTCATTGATAATATGAATTTGTTGTTTATGGAAAATAGTATTGAAAAAACTCAAAATTGCAAATTTGAAAAAAAGACTAAAATTTTTAGTTTTAGAATTTTTTTAAATTTTACGTAATATATATATTTTTAATAACACCTGTTTTTGTGAAAGAGGGAAACTTTAGTGAGTATTGATGCTGATGTGTGATATATATTTAAGAAATCCAGTGAATATCTTCCCTGCGTGCACTATATGTATTACCTATTGTTCTAGGATCTGGCGCTTCCTATGGAGGTAGTGGAGGAGTGGGTGCATCAGAAACTGCTCCGTTAGTGGCAACCGTCGGTGACCTCACGGCCGCAAATCTATTTGGCTCGGGAGGTGGAAATGGGGACGATGCCGAGACAGATGCAGGTGGCGCGGGTGGTGGTAAGGTTGGCCTAACAATATCTGAGACCGCTACCATTGACGGTGTCATTTCTGCCTCGGGACTGGCAGGTTTAGCTGGCGGTGGAGGAGGAGCTGGTGGATCCATCGCACTAACAGCAAAGAATATCCTAGGCAGTGGTATTCTTCAAGTATGTGGAAACATCATGTATTGAATAATCCAGCTGTTGCATAGAATAAGAGAAATGTTTTTCTTACTTTTTGTTGCCTTAAATTGCACCCAGGAAAAAGCAATAAATCCAAAGTTAAAATGTTTAATTGTGTGCATGTATTTCTTTTGCAACTCAGTAAAATATTAGAGGACTTTGTATGCTTATATCATAGAACATCTAAAAGATTAACCCAAGAAAGTGTATATCTTGGATAAATATTGGGTTATCTTGCTTACTGTAACAAATAATAAAACTAAAGATGTGTCATTTTAGAATGTTCATGATAAACCTAGAACTACCTTTGTAGTATCTTTTATTCATATTATCACTGAAAAATGCAAAATACACCATTGATATAGAAATTATGCACCACTATGCTAAATTTTCCTATTTTTGTATTCATCTGTGCTTTCATTTTCTGCTTTGGTATAAAGGCTACTGTTTTGGACCACATGCCACTGTTTCTGTCGGTACTGTTTCGTTTGCACCACAGTTTTTTTCTTACTGCAGGCTTCTGGTGGAGATGGTGGCATGGTTTCTGGAGGTGGTGGTGGTGGAGGGAGGATTCTTGTGGAGGTAGAGGAGAGCTTTGGCTTTGTTGGAACATATGTGGTCCGTGGTGGATCCAGTAAGTTGGCACAAGCTGGCGCCAGTGGATTTGCTGTGCAGAATACTATTAACTCTGTGACCAATCAGCCAGAAACCTTAATTTTTGCAAGCAATGAGGGCACTGTTGGAAATAATTCATATGCCAAAACTCTCTTTGCTGAGACGTCCAATGCTGACAAGACCTACACATACACTCAGGCGTACATTGGAGAAAACACTGTTCTGACCTTGCAGGGTGAAGACATCCGGCTGGAAGTGAAACAGATGTCATGTGACTCGGAAACAGCACTCGTAGAAGTCCCAGACAACACCAGGATAACTGTGGACAAAGGCCAGGCAGAATCAGTTGTTGACTGTAGTTTCCAGGTAAGTTTTGAAAACCTATTGGTAATGTTTTGCTCCATATATATCTCTTATCATTCTCAACGTAATGGTTCAGCTGAATGACTGATCACATGTGGATTTAGATTCACAATTAGTTCAGATTTAAGTTAAGAGTTTTAACTCATTGAAATGCCATCATTGTGCACTTATGTACAAGTTTTACATCTTAAGTTTTAAGTTTTACCTCAAAATCTTTACAGGCGGGTATTGTTAATTTTCTTTCTCATCAACCTTTCCCATTCACTTTTAAATGATCGTAAAATTGTTTCAATACTACTTCATTGTTTTTAATGTATAATGTCCTCTACTGAAGAGGTTTCAACAAAAAATCATATCTTTCATTTTATTGCGTTAATACATCCTATCCAATGGACAATTGCTTTACCGGTCGGCGCGACCGGTCCCGCCAAACGACAGAAAAAGTCATTCTGTATACAATACCGGCAGGACCGGTCACAGAGTGTACATTCGCCAGGTGTCGCCTCGTGCATACTTCCTGTCTAGTCAGAATGACGTCATCGCGTCTTTTTTCGTTTGGCGCACGAGTGTACAGACGTGTTTTTCTACTGTGTTGGAACGTTTTGAAGTTTTAAAGACAACCTTTTTTATTGAACTTTATTTGAAGTTATATACATTTTATCTTACTTCTGGAGTGTTATGGCGTCCCCTGGACAAAGAAGAGGGACTTGTGGCCACGCAATGGCTTTATTCGACACACACACGAAGTGTGCACGTTGTCGTGACAAGGGTGTGGGCCAAGATGATTGTGTATTAAAGAAAGACTGTACTATTTGCAATAGCCTGACAGCTGAGCAGAAGCTACAGTTGGCCACCCCCACTTATAAAGCAAGGAAAGAGAAAGAACTTCAGAAGAAAGCTACCTCTCCCTCCCTAGTTGACCCGTCTACTGTTTCTGTGATAGGGAAGGTCGAGAGTGCTAAGGGTGATTCTGGTGATCGAGGTGAAACCCCTAAGAAGAAAAAGACCTCTCACAAATCCCCTAAGAAGACTTCCAAGCCTCCAAAAGCTCCAGATTTCCAGTCTGACCTGAAGAATTTGGATGAAAAATGGTCAGAACGCTTTACGCGTCTGGAGGCTCTCTTCTTATCCAAGACTTTTCAGCTCCCGGTTGAACCGGTTCAGAGCTCAAACGTGGTGGTGTCTGAGAAGCCTTTTATTCCACCAGTTGAACTTTCTGCTCATCAGAGTCCTGCTACCGGTGTGTCCGGTAAGAAGAAGAAGTCAGCCACCCAGCCTGTTGAGGCCCCCGGTGCGAAGAAACTTGCCACCCGGCCTGTTGAGGCTCCCGGTGCTGGGGTAGATCTTCAACTCACCGACCAGGCTGCCTTTTCATCTGCTGCTGCTTCTACTAGTGGTCGACCCGAGGTTCAGCCCCCAGGTCCCACTACACAGCCTCCCACTACTGATCAACCGGAAGAAGTTTCTTCAGAGGAAGATCAGTTCAGTGATCAACCAGAACTTAGTTTAGATGAGGGTGAACTGTCTGAAGTACTTTCAGTAGGTCAGGATCACGAAGAGCTTACAGAGACTGACCAGGAACTAAGCTCTGAACAGACTTACAGGGAAACCCTTCGCGGAGTGAGATCATTTATGGGGTGGGAGCAAGTACCGGAATTTGATTCCTCTTCCTCTGCTCAGGATGACAACCCCTTTGCCGGTACCAAACCTCATCTTCCTGGAAAAGTGTCCCTTAAAGTTCCGGTAGATGATTGGCTGTGCCGGAAGTTCGAGAAATTGAACATTACCATTCAAGAAGGATATCCCTCCAGAGCTTCTGAGACTTCCGGTTTGGTCAAGGACCAGTTTGTCAAACCACCAAGAACTCTTAAATGGTATGACATGCATACTGAGAAGAAGGAATTCTCCAGATCTAAGGTCACATCCTGGACCAACCAACCGGCACGCCTCAACAGCAGTTTCCCACGTATTGCTAACCGGTCACTCCCTTCAGCACCTGCTTCCAGGCCTGTTACTCAAGACACTTTAAGGAAGTGGGAGAGAGCAGCCAGAGATCAAACGTACATGTGTAATCAGGCTGCTGCCTTTTCCCGGTGCCTCACCAAAGTACAGGACTCTATGGCTTCTCAACTTAAAATTTTACAGAATGACAAGGGAAAGGGAAAGGCTACCGGAAAATCCCATCAGGCTGTCGAAGAACTAGACTTTCTGATAACCTTTAACAAAAGCATCTCTCAAGCAATGGCCAGGACGATGCAAGACCTATCCGAAGGCGTCTTCATCAATGTAGCCAATCTCACCCTCACCAGGAGAGACAGTTATCTGGACTATCTTAAAGCGGGCATCAAACAGGACACCTTGAATGCTCTGAGATCTGCCCCTCTGCACATGAGTGCCTTATTCCCGGATCACCTCATCAGCAAAGCTGAAGAAGAGATAAGGCACCATGAGGAAAAGCGTACACCCGGCTCCTCACATAAGGGTTCACACCGTTTCCACCCTTACCAAGCCACTAAACAGCAACAGCCGGAACAAGAACGCAAGCCTGGTCTACCTGCATGGAAACAACTAGGCAGAAGACGGGGACAAAGATCTCACCGGGGTCGTACTGCTTCTTTTGTCCAGCGACCGGCCAAGACACAGAAGCAGTATAAATGACAATTACTGTGCTCATCATGTGACAGGAAATTTGATTCCTGTAAGTGTAACCGGTCAGAAGTTTCCTCATGTTTCAAGTGTGGTGAAAAGTTTGAACTGTGTACCTGTGACCGGAGTGGACTGTTATGTGGCCAAAAGTATAAAGACAGAAACTCATTTGACTGTATTATCTCATGTTGCTCCTCATGTACCTTTTGCAGGAGGGTTGCCGCAAAAGAAAGGCGTAATGCCCGGTCATCAAGAGTCAATAAAATTTGTGAAAGGTGTTTCTTGTGTAGATCAATTGAGTTCTGTTCAAGTTGTCACAAATGCCCCACTTGCTGTAACAAATCCTCCTGTAGGGTCAAGATTGCACGAGTTTTGGGAAAAATGGGCAGCACTAGGCGTCAGTCCCAAGGTTATATCAGTACTGAGGGAAGGGTATATCCTACCCTTCCGGTCCAGACCTCACCTGACCAGAAAACCCACAGTAACAAGCTGCTATGTAGATCCTCACAGGAACAGCTACCTGTTAGAGGCATTGCATCAGCTGTTAGACAAAAAGGCTGTAGAAGTGGTTCAAAATCCTCAGTCCCTGGGGTTTTACAACCGGTTATTCCTGGTCCCCAAACCCAACAACCGGTGGCGACCCGTCTTGGACCTGAGCAGACTAAACAACTATTTGAAAACACAATCTTTCAAAATGGAAACACCGGAAACAATACGAACCTCCCTCCAGACAGGGGAGTGGGTGACTTCCATAGATTTCAAAGACGCATACTTCCACATCCCTATAAACAGCCAGTCCAGGAAGTATATGCGTTTTCACATTCAAGGCACAACCTACCAATTCAAAGCTCTACCCTTTGGCCTGTCCACAGCCCCCATGGAATTCACGGTGGTAGCCAAAGAGGTGAAATGGCTTGCAATGAAAGAGGGTATAAGGATCCACCAGTACCTAGACGACTGGTTGGTCAGGGCCACCTCCCACCGGGTTTGTCTTCAACAGACAACAAATCTGGTATCCCTCTGCAGGAAATTGGGGTGGCTGGTAAACGAGGACAAATCAGAACTGGAACCCAAACAGATTTTCAACTTCGTAGGTTACCAGTTCGACTTGAGGGAAGGCAGGGTCAGACCCACCACAGAACGTTGGCAGACCCTACAAAGCAAAGTACTGGAGATCTTGTCACAACCAGTCTGTCCGGTCCGGAAACTAATGTCCCTGATCGGTCTATTAACTGCCACAGAGAAACAAGTACATTTGGGCAGACTGCGCATGAGACCCATACAGTGGCATCTCAAGAACAATTGGAGGGTACCAGAATCCCTGGAAAAGATAATCCCCATTCCAAAGTCACTCCACCCACACCTGAAATGGTGGCTGGAGGAAGACAATGTTGTTACAGGTCAACCCTTACACCCACTAGAACATGCTCTGCAAATCTTTACAGACGCATCAAAAGAAGGGTGGGGCGCACACTTAAACGACCATATGGCAAGGGGAAGCTGGTCACTCCCGGAAAGCAAGTTGCACATAAACTATCTAGAGTTAAAGGCAGTTCTTCTGGCTCTACAAGAGTTCCAAGCTCTCTGTATGAACAAGGTAGTTCTCATAGCTACCGACAATACCACTGTGGTAGCTTACATAAACAAAGAAGGGGGAATGAAGTCAGGCCCCCTGTGTGCCTTACTTTGGAGGATTCTCACTTGGTGCACAAGAAATCAGGTGACCCTCAAAGCTCGACATATTCCCGGCCGTCTCAATGTGATAGCCGACAAATTGTCCAGACTGGGTCAGACCATTCAAACAGAATGGTCCCTCAATCCGGAGATTTTTCAAGCAATATGCTCAAGGTGGCACACCCCTCAAGTGGACCTATTTGCCACACGATTCAACAACAAGCTCCCTCAGTTTGTCTCACCGGTTCCAGACCCCCAGGCCTGGACAGTGGATGCTCTCAGCCTGTCTTGGGAGGGGCTGGACCCGTACGCCTTCCCACCAGTGGCCATCTTGGGCAAAGTGGTGGAGAAGTTACAGGACTACCCCTGCAGCAGAATAATTCTGATTGCTCCAGGGTGGCCCAACATGCCCTGGTTTTGGGACCTGGTGGCAATGTCCAGCCAGATTCCACTATGTCTTCCCAGCATACCAAACCTAGTGTCCCAACCATTCAACCAGGTCCTTCACAGGAACCTGTCGAATCTGAATCTGCATGCCTGGCTCCTAGAGCCTCAGCGATCAAACAGCAGGGCTTCTCTGAGGCAGTGGCAGCACGAATTGAGGCTCCTCAAAGAAGATCAACCAGATCTCTCTATGAAGCAAAGTGGACCATTTTTACAAAGTGGTGCCTCAGTAATCAGGTGGACTTCAAAGCACCACCTCTGAAAGCCGTTGCTGACTTCCTCCTGCATTTGTTTCAGGACAGACAGTTACAGCCAGGTACTATTGATGGCTACAGATCAGCCATTGCTGACAAACTGGGCAACGCCACCATTAATGTCAGCAAAGATGAGAACCTTACTCGTCTCCTGGATAGTTTCCATAGAGACAGACCCAAGGGCAGGAGGGGCATACCCTCTTGGAACCTTTCACTGGTACTACACCAGCTGACTAAGGCTCCCTTTGAACCCCTTAAGGAAGCCTCCTTGAAACACCTAACCTTCAAGACAGTTTTCTTGATGGCTTTAGGTTCTGGCAAACGCAGGAGTGAGATCCATGCTTGGCTTCATAAGAACATCAGACACCAATCAGACTGGTCCAAGGTGTCTTTTTATCCCTCACCCAGCTTTCTGTCCAAGAACCAGCTGGCCAAAGAGGGTCCAGACAGTGTGGCCCCGGTGGTTATTCCAGCCCTGGCCCACACAATAGATAAATCACTCAAGGGTGACAGGTCACTGTGTCCAGTTAGAGCACTACGTTATTATCTAGACAGGACCTCTGACCTCAGGCAAAATAAGGAGTTGGTCTTCATCTCCTTCAAAAAAGGGTTTGACAAGGACATCTCCTCTGCCACTGTCTCCTCATGGATCAAACAAACAGTCATCCTATGTTATGAGCTCTCTGACCAGCAGGCCCTTACTTTACATCAGGTCAAAGCCCATGATGTAAGGGCCTTTGCTGCCTCTAAGGCCTTCCAAGCTGGAATTTCCTTAGAACAAATCCTATCAGCCTGCCACTGGAAATCCCACAATACCTTCACACAATTCTATCTGAAGGATGTGGCTTGGGCTGACTCAGAGCTTTTCCATCTAGGGCCGGTCGTGGCTGCCCAGCAGATCCACCACCAAGCCCGATAGGGAGGAGACATTCTTGTAAATATGTACATAGTGTATATACTTAGATAAGTATAAATCATTCAAAAAAAAAAAAAAAAAAAAACTGTGACATGCTTCCTTTGGGAGGTTTATTATTTCTTGGGACTGAACTCATCCCTCTCTTCCCCCACTCAGAGCAGAAATGCTTGGAAATAAAAAAGGGGGGGGGGAGCAGTGTCGGTTAAACCATCCGGTTAACCGGTTCCGGGTTACCGACTTAGGCCATTAATGAGTAGCCTGCTTCAGGTCTACCTGGGCCAGAAAATTGTTAGTTTTGAGTTCACTCAAGTCCCTAGTAACTTACCCGCCAGCCAAGCGGTAGTTATTCAGCAATTGTCCATTGGATAGGATGTATTAACGCAATAAAATTGCAAATTTAATAAGTAAATTAAATTTTTATAAGTTAATACCCTATCCAATGGACGGACAAGACCCTCCCAACCGACCCCGCTATCAGCTTACTAGGGGTCTAATAGGTTTAGACAGCGAAAAAAGACGCGATGACGTCATTCTGACTAGACAGGAAGTATGCACGAGGCGACACCTGGCGAATGTACACTCTGTGACCGGTCCTGCCGGTATTGTATACAGAATGACTTTTTCTGTCGTTTGGCGGGACCGGTCGCGCCGACCGGTAAAGCAATTGTCCATTGGATAGGGTATTAACTTATAAAAATTTAATTTACTTATTAAATTTGCAATTTTGTTAAGGTTGCTGCTGAAGGTGACATTGTGCTTCCACCAAAGGTCACCTTATCAGGGAAAAACAATGTGCTCGCAGGTAAGACCAATTTTAGAGGATGTACCTTACTTTATTAATTATACCTTTATGACACTCATCTGGCATTTGGACCACAGACAAGCTTTCTCCAGTTGTCAGTTGCAGAAAACCAGAGCCTGTCAGTTACACTGCACCCTCTTCACCTCCACCCCTATGTCCTGCATCAGTTCTTTATTGGACACCTTCTCTTAACTTGTGGATTTCACTTCAAAGCTGGGCTATTAATATGTTTCTGGTGATTTTCCTAGATAATAGTACTCAAAGCTATGTTTTCTTTCAAGTTTTTGGTTGTTCATGTGTCATTTTTACCCCACAGTCGTCAAAGGTTGAACAAGTACTGTCATCACCCATGGTCCCTGGCTGGGTGGTTGGGGGGGAGGGAAAGATGTGGTCCGGACTGTATCTCAAAAACTGTGATGTATAGGGTGTTCATATTTCGTGTGGATATTAGCTGTGGGGTGTAATTTAGTCTTGGTGTGACCTTGATTTGACTTTTTTACCTTTGCTAGAAAAGAATATAAACCTTTGCAAGAAAATAACTAGTGAATATGAAACAAACCTGTGATGAATATGACAAATCCAGCTCCAACTAATATCAAATGTACAGTTTTCTATAGAAGTGTTTTATATATTAATAAAATATTAATCCATTTCAGGGACCATGTCTAATGTTGCCACTTTGGTGATTGCTCCGAACCAAAGAGCCTTCTTTTCGAAGCAAACAAGAACAGCAAAGTTAATAGATGGTGTGCAGTCAGCACTTTCAGTCAGAGGTGGCTATACGTAAGTAATCCAAAATGACATCATTTTTACCTTTAAATACACTTCTTGACAGCCATAAATATAGCCATGTATTTTTATATGTTTAATTAAAAAGAAATTATTATGTTTGGTCTCTATTTGTATCCATACTTTCAAATGAAATATGATGATAATGAAAATTTTCAAGTAAGTACACTCTCTCAGACCTCAGTTCTATAACAAATAATTATTTTATCTTTTTTTTGTCTGATGCAGGATCAGTGAGGTGCAAGTAAAAGACAATGCGGAGCTAGTGTTTGAAGGGTCACCAGAGACAATCACCATTGGCAAGCTGGAAGTACAATACGGGGCCACCTTGTACGGGGAAGGAACAGTCAGTATAGATTGCAACAGCATCATTCTCCATCCCCAATCTGCACTCAACTTCTCAGCCACAGGACATCCTCCAGGAGAGGGACCTGGAGCAGGTATGGGTTGCAGATAATCTGACAAAAATAAATCCAAGTGACTAGCTTTGCTTGAGGGTTAAATATTTGAAAAACAATCATTTTACAAAATTTAAGTTTTGATTTATGTAATGCACTGTTTAGCATTTTGGCCTTTGCCTAATCAATATGCTGTCTGATGAGCTGATATATTCTAACATATAGGAGTTCTTTATCAATACCAAACTTTTGTGTACAGGTTTTAAAAAAAAAACCTTTGGTACACATTTGAGTCTTGTATCAGCCTAGCTAAGGTGCAGATGTGTACTACTGGAATCACCATGGTAATGGCCTATTTACACATTTCAAAATGAGCAAATAAGGACATCTCAAGTTCTATCCTCACGTATATCAGTTCTACCAATACCTGGGCTTCAGGGGATTCCCCTTTAGCTCAGCTGGTTAAAGAGCAAGACTTGTGTTATTTCTGTGTGTAATCAGAAGGCTGTGAGTTCGATTCACAGAAAAACCAAGCAATAATTTCTCTCTCCCCAGCTACAATATAAAAGATGGCAGAACAGAGGGTAAATGGGTTTCAGATTTTAAATTGCAATTATATCAGAACTGAAACAAACATCAGTATCATCCCAAAATGTTAGAATGTATGGCTGTATGGAAACCATAGTGATAACAAATCCCTAAAAATTTTGGAAAGTACCAAGACATGACCATCAGTGGACCAAAATGCCAGTTTGGAGTTTTCTGTTAAAACACTTCATAAAAAGGCATGCTTTTACACTGTACAATTTTCAGTCCCAGGCTTTTCTGATTTACAAACAGTAAAAAGAATACAAATCAGCTGTATATCCATTAAACTGAGGGAACATTATCAGAAATCAATGGTGTTCTTGGTGTTTTTTGTAATAGATTAAGTACAAATGCAACTTTATTATGTTTGTGTTTATCAAATATAACTACAAATAATTAGAGGTACTAAACCTTAATATTCACTACAGTGTATACATGTATTTATACTAGTGGGTGAACTATTAGTGTTCTGAATTAATCGTCAATGATAATGTACAATCACAGTCAGTGAGTGACATTTTCTAATAATCAATTAATAATCAATTATTCAGCTTAAATCTTACCAAGCGTATCTCAATATCCACATCTGTTTTAAATATTTTAGTCAGTTTTATTCAGTAACTTGACAGATTTGATCATGAATTTTGAGTTAGTTTCTGTTTATGTTTATGAACCATTTTGTGTGATTATAAGTTAAACAAATCCATATTTAAAGACAGAATCTGAAAAATGGCTGTCAAAAAGAAAGGGGTATGAACATTTATAAAAACCTGAATTTTTAACCTGCAATTTTTATGCATCAAAAGTATCAGAAGCACTGTCAAAATTACTTTCTAGTGATCATATAACATAATTATAGCTCACATAGTTTCCAAAATGTCAACTCACAATTGTTGGCACTAATTATCCATGGTAGGGAGGCACCACTGTATACAAAAAATATATATATGTCACTCAGTATAGCCCTCAAACAGAGGTAACATACAACGCATGATGGATTGTGAAAGATTAAGCGCCATAAAAGTACAGAATAGAATAGAATTGTGAAAGTCACTGTTTTGACCTTTAACAGGATCGACAGTTGATGGGGTTGGTACTGGTGCCGGACATGGTGGCTTTGGTGGGTCTTTCTCCTCTTCAGTGGCTGGAGGGACATATTATGGCCTTACACGGTCTCCTGGAGACATGGGTAGTGGTGGCGGAAATTCCTCTGCGGGTACTGGTGGTACTGGTGGTACTGGTGGAGCTTTTGTCACGCTGAATGTGGCTGGAGACATGGAAGTAGACGGTATGTATGTTGCAGCGTAATCTGTGTAACCGGCCATTATGTGTAGTGACTGAACAATTCAGTCATTTTGCAAAATGCCTAAACAGGTCAGGAATTATGCAAAATGCCTAGGTGTTTCGTGTATTGATTGAAATGTAAGGCTCAGTGTTAGAGGGTCAGGCATTAGCGCTTCACCAGGGGTCTATAATAGAGTGTTTTTCTGTAAAACTGACTTTTTTCTTAAAAAGTGAAACAACAGTGCGAATATTTATGTTATTCTTTTTTTATAAATAGTCCATGTGTTAACATGTGCTTTATATCACAAGATTTGATGCAGACAGTAATTTTTAGAGATATCTAAAATTATAATAGAAATTACAGGAGACATGGAACCATTCAGTTATTTATTTATTTATCATACATAGAGTATACAAAAAAAAACAAAAAAAAAAACAAAAATGAATTCAAGTGAAAAAGAGAAACAATATATACATATATATACACACACATAGGGACATGCATATATTGAACTTAATACATTTTCACACAGAGGAATTCCAACAAAGTGTTAAGATCTCCTGTTGTAAAACAGTTATTCGAAGGAAATACACAACTGTTATAAGTATACCTCATGTCTAATAAGCATTTGATGTTTTCAACATTAATCTTATCCTGCTCATCAAAATCAAACATATCTTTAATACTTGAAATTTGAATTGAATGTTCCCTATGTCCATTGATATTGTATATACTTCTTATGTAGTTTAAGGATTTACATACACTTGACCCACTGCCATTCACAACTAACAATTTACACATATGTATAACTCTGTTAGTACTATGCACAACTGAGTTAAAAAATTTAACATATCTTCTGTGTATTTGAGTCTGTATAGACCAATCTTCAATGATTAATGGTAAGTATAAACTGTGAGTTTTATAACTGACATTCAACAGTTTTCTCACAATAACTCTCCAGGCTGTATATATTATATCTACTGATTTACTAGATAAATTCCATAAAACACACCCAAATAGGCTCAGACAAAAAGATTTAAGTAATTTGTACTTAACATGAACTGTACAAGAAGCAAAGTTTGAAATCACACAATTTGCTTTGGAGATAAAGTCATGTTTACACTGTAATATATGTTCATTACCATTACAGACAGAAATTGGACAACCAAGGTGATTTGCACATTCAACTGATGTTATCGATGCATCATCAAATGTAATATTACATGGAGATTTGTCATCAGAGAACACTATAAACTGACTTTTTGTAGGATTGAACTTCATATCGAAATCTTTACCTAATTTTGAGACAATATCTAACATATTCTTCATACTAAATAATGTTGGCGCCAATTGGTTACAATCATCTGCATAACAAAATGCTCCCATAAACATATTGCCAATATAGCAACCAACCCCACTTCTTTTTAGCCTTTCAATCAATTCATCCATATATATACTGAATAACAGTGGTGAAAGGACACCCCCTTGTTTAACACCATTACAAACTTTAAATTCTTCTGAAGTACTGGTGCCCCACCTTATTTTCAAGCATTGTTTAGTATACAACTTTAGTAAGAAACATGTAATTAATTGACACAAGCCCTTCTTAATGAGTAGTTTAAACAACTTTACAAAGTTAACTCTATCAAAGGCCTGAGAGGCATCTAAAAACATGGCATACACATCATTGTGATTTCTTCTGTAGTATTCAACAGTCTCTTTAACAACAAATGTACATTGTGTAGTTGAGTGTGCACGTTTGAACCCAAACTGGTAATCAGAGGATTTAAGTGAATCTTGGTGTTTTATCAGAATAGCATTATCCATTAGCTTACCTACAATGCTACTAAGGGTTATACTTCTATAGTTTGATGAGTCATTGAGGGATTTTCTTTTATTTTTAGGAATAGGCACTATAGTGCCACTAAGCATTTCATGGGGTATGATGTTATGTACAATAAGACTATTTAACACAAAAGTTAAAATAATTGAGAATCCCCCAAAATTTACAAGATTTTAAAATTTTACTTGTTTGTACTAAAAACAGTTTACTATGTTTACATTGATAAATGGTCATCCTTGAGCCTCTATCTTCCAGTTAGGGGAATGTCAGTTACTTGTGGGTTGGGACTGTACCTGTACAGTTGGATTGGTAAATAGCGCTTTGAGTCCTGTAGTGTATGGAGATATTGCGCTGAGTATAAATACAACATAACATAACATGCTTTGAGATTTCAAGCAGTTTATTGATAGAATGTGGTTAATTAAAGCTGCCACAAGCACCTTAGGTTGTAGTTTTAACTGTATGACAATTGGTTAATTTATTTTGCATAAAACAGTAAATAAATGAGCAATTATATAATGTAAACAATAACAGTGATATATTTCAAACCTCATTCCATTAGTTTTAAGAAGTGCAGAATGTTCAAATGATTTTTCTTGAAAGTGTATATTCTCTGATCTTCTGATGGAGCTTCTTTACTTTATGAGACAAATACGGAAAACCTTTGATTCTATCTCATTTGCTGAAACAAGTTTAACTGCATCTAGGACTCCCACCAACCTCTTTTATGAGCCTGAGCTTGTTAGAGTTAAGCAAGTGTTCTGCACAAAGGTCCCCCAAATGAAAGCTACAAGCATACAATCATGTATTTGTTATATGATACATATTTCATGTAAAAACATCATAGGTGTAAGAACCTGAGGAAGGATATTTATCAGTTATAACTAACTCTTGGGCAATATTTTGCCTTTAAATAAGTGATATACTAGTATTTTTTGTCAAGACATATAATTTCAACAAGATATTAATAAGCGTATTGTCACAATATTTTATTATCAAGATGGCACAACTTTTGAAGAGAAATTTAAAACTTAGCTATTCAAGAAATATGAAACAGGTAAAGTTTTGATACCAGAGTGCAGTATACTACACTGATTGGTAAACTGAAATTAGTTGCATTTTCTAGCCATAAAAAAAACCACTTAGAAACAAGAACTATTTACTTTCAAAGTAATTAACCCTTTCTCTACTGAAGGAACATTATTCTGCTGGACTGTAGCTATATGATGTCATACCACATCAGAAATGCGTATGAAGTAAGATACTAACTCACGACCTTATAAACTTCATTTGCTGTATTTTTCGGCATATTTTATTAGGAATTGATGAAATGTCGAATGAGAAAACCACAGGGAATCCCCCAAATAAATATAACCATGAGTAAACAATATGCAGCTATATTCGATAAATACGGCAATATCTACAGAAACCAGTTAAAATAGGTGAAAATGGTAATATTTATTAAAATATAACATAACTTCCATATAAAATACTTAAACAATTGCTTTAATACTGACACACCAACAAAAACCTATTGCAGTATACTTAAGGGAAAGAAGAAATCAATATTATTGCCGTCGACTCTCTGTCGACAGACATGGTACCTTATACATATTGATGTCAACTGCTAGATGGTAGGGAAAGGGTTAAGTGATTTAACATGTTTTATAGCAAACTATACTGGTTAAATGTGAGGACAGTTTCTGTGTTTTGACATATTGGTACATTCCTGTAAAACTTTCATTGTTGATTATGTTTATACAACAATGTATGTCTAAATACATTAACTTTATTGATAAGAAAAAGCATAGCACATGTCTTATTCAATTTTGTCCTTTTAGTAATAACATCACTGTTAATGCTCTGTAGTATTTGTATTATTTTTATGTTTTCTGTATACATTATTCTTGTATAGACACTGAAGACACAACAATTTCAATAAAAATTAATAGTACCATTACAGTTTTTAGGTCATAACATCATTTTCATTATTGTTGTTTATCAAAGGACATTGAGATATAGTCTTATGTATGATAAGAAGGATAAAACTATGTAATATAAACATAACTTAGCGATAATCATCAAATATGATGGAAACTGTGTTCAGGCATGACGTGTAATGCCTATAGCACACTTTCAGTCATTACACAAAATGCTTTGGCATTCCGCAAAAGAACTGAACTGTTTAGGCATTTCACAATATGGCTGAATTGTTCAGTCATTACACATAATACCTGGTTACAGAGATTGCCTGTAATGTGTAGAGCATTTCAAAGTGTTTTGAAATTTTTGTAATATTTTGCCTCAGTTTTTAGGTAATTTTATGCATTACCCAAATACAACTTACCACTGATTTTATGCATTCCCTTGTTACATCTTACTGCTGATTTATGCCTAATTTTATTACATCTTGCCATTGATTTTACATAGTGTCTAATTACATCTTTCCACTGATGTTATTCATTCCCTAATTGCATATTACCAATTTATGTATGACCCAATTTCATCTTACCACTAATTTTATGTATTGTCTAATTTTATCAGACCGCTGATTTTATGCATTACCCAATCACATATTACCAGTGATTTTACACATTATCAAATCACATATTACCAGTGATTTTACATATTACTAAATCACATATTACAAGTGACTTTGCACATTACCAAAATCACATATTATGACTGCTTTTATGCATTACCAAATCACATATTACATTGTGGAGTGATTTTACACATTACCAAATCACATATTATGACTGCTTTTATGCATTACCAAATCACATATTACCAGTGATTTTACCCATTACCAAATCACATATTACAAGTGATCTTGCACATTACCAAATCACATATTATGACTGCTTTTATGCATTACCAAATCACATATTACAAGTGATTTTACACATTACCAAATCACATATTATGACTGTTTTTATGCGTTACCAAATCACATATTACCAGTGATTTTATACATTACCAAATCACATATTACCAGTGATTTTATACATTACCCAGTTGCCTTTATTGCATTACATTTTGCTGCTGATTTATACATTTCTCTATCCTGTCTAGGCACTATTACCACCACTATGTTATTCATTGCCTGATATTTTGCAACCCTCTATTATTATTATTATACAATTTACCTGAGTGCATTCTATCTTCCTCTGTATTTTTTATACTTTATAATTTAACCTTGTCTCCTTTTCTTGATGTTTGCCTTACATGATGGTATTATGGCACTGATTTCATACTTTCTTGTCTGTATCCAGGCACCATCAGTCTGAATGGCGGGAATGCTGTGGGCACTGATGCAGGTGGTGGGTCTGGAGGAACATTCATCCTGGATGTGACAGGAGAGTTCTTTGGATATGGACTGGTGGAAAACAATGGTGGTAAAGGTTCAGGCAATGGAGGTGGGGGAGCAGGAGGCAGAAACTTCATCAAAGTCAAGAATAAGTGAGTAGACAGAAAAGGGTGTACCACAATAATCAGAACCCACATCTGAGAAGACCCTGTATATTTTACCAAATGTCTTTAAAGGTTTTGTAGTTATTATTTTACCCATGGCATTCAATAAATGAATGGATCAATCAATAAATTTGACATGCTTTATAACATTTAGTTCACAAATTATTATTCTCACCTTGCTTGTTCATTTTGTTGTTTTGATGCTGTTTTGTTACAAACAATTTCTGCTTTCTTTAGTGTTATTTCTTCTCCACTTTAATATAACTGACACTTTCTGGTCTAAAAGAGTCCTTATCTGTGTACTTTTTCACCTCATCTATATCTGATGGTGTCCAGTGCTATTTCCCCAGGCTGTAGTGACCTTGACCTATAAAATCGTGTCCGGCCTATATCTCGGAAACCGTAAGGTGTAGGAAGTTGATACTTGGTAGGGACATTGGTTAGGGGTTGTAGGTGTGCAGCATCTTGATATGACCTTGATTTGACCTTTGACCTTGTTGTAGTGACCTTGACCTAGAAAATCTTGTTGCACCTTTGGGTCTGTCTTTTGATGCAGATTAAGTCACTGTTAAAGTTATATTAGAATTCATTAAGAATTTTACTTTTACAACTTCCCATTGCAACAGATGGAATTTCATCAAGTGAGCCACAGATTTTGCTCCATCACCACACATAAGCATTTATTGAATGTATTGCCACTTCTGTATGTATGGTAATATTCAAAACATCTAATCCATAATTCGGCCATGCCAGATGTAGATAAAGTACATGCATTATCTTTCTCTTAGACATTAGTTTCTATATTTAAACATTGTTTGGACCTTTATATAACTGACAGTGCTCTGAAAGTATCCTGAACCTTGTACTGATACAGTACTTCTATATCTCTTGGTGTTAAAAATATTTCCCTAGGCTGTGGGGTACGGGCATCTCTGATGCTATTTTCCTGATACAGTAACAGTGAAAGAGCTTTTTTTCTGTTTTTTTTTTATTTGAAAACCTGTCCTTTTTAGATATGCTTTCAATGGTGACATCACTACATTTGGCGGTGGTAATGACAACAACATCAACACTGTATATGCTGGAGCAGGGACAACCTATATCAGACAGCAGCTGGAGGAATCTTACCCTCCTGAATGGTTCATCAGTGTTGGCAATGTTGATAATGATATTCAGGAGCAAGCCAAAACTATGATAACTGGGGAAGAAGCCAATGATTTTGTTTTTGATCTTGTTCGAATTGGAGGTAAAGTTCTGCTATTTGTAATCAGCTTCAGGTTCACAGACCTCTGAACATTCATGGAAATTTGAACTGTGTTCATGTTCATTAACACTGTTATCATAAGAAAAAAATATCTCAGAATACAGACATTTTACAGAGCCCAGGAAGGGATGTAGAAGGTTGTTACCACAAGATTCTAAGTCATTCCCACAAGATAGCAAGTCTTGCTAACTTGTGGGAACGACTTTCTCTCTTGTGGTAATGATTTTCTAACTTGTGGTAATGACTTGCTATCTTGTGGGAACAACTTTCTAACTTGTGGGAATGACTTAGTAACTTGTGGGAATGACTTTCTAACTTGTAGGAATGACTGTCTATCTTGTGGTAATGACTTGCTAACTTGTGGGAACAACTTAGTATCTTGTGGTAATAACTGTCCATCTTGTGGTAACAAGATAAAAAAATGACATGAAAACAGTTCAGTGTCCCCTCCTGGGCTCCGTAGAAACATTTTCCTTAAAAAAAAATCCAAACATTTCTAAAATTGACAGTTTTCAACATTTACATAAAAATGTATTTGCAGTACATGTTTTTACAAATAAAAACTTCATATTTGATCAAAAAGTAAATTTCTAATGCAACCATTTTTCTAGCCACTTAATAGCTTTAAGAATTTAAAAATTATCATGAATTTAAAAGTTTTTATTCTTAGAAATCTGAAGTTAAAGAAATGTTTGTTGTACTATCTAGCACAAGGACCAAATTTTCAGAATTTTGGCACAAGCCATAATTTGATTGTGACCATAATTTTTACGAGCAGTTTCTAAGAATAACAGGCAAAAAATGTGGCGGGGGATCTAAGCCCTTAACATGTGTTCAATGGTATGAGTCATTAACTTATTAAAATTCAGATAAAAAAATTCATGTCATGCACAGACACTCAGTTTTTTTTTTATTCGGGAACAAAATTAAATTTTTACCATTGGCATCAGTTTTCTTGTGAAAAAAGTCTCTAGAAATGACAAGCATTTTGCTTCTGGCATATTTCAAAGGCTGCTGAAATTTTCAAGATCAAGAGGCCCGAGTTTGTGAAGGTAGGGCCAATTTTGCAAGGGCCAGTGGCCAGACAAATGATTGTTTCCCATTTTTTGTAATTTGCCACTGTGGCCTAGCAGGTAACACACTTGTCTAGGAACTCAGAGGACGTGGGTTCAATCCCAGGTACAGATGGATACATAGTGGCTCGGATGACCACTTAAAATGGCGGTCCTCTGGAATTGGGTCCTATCTCTAGTGGCAGGTTAAAGAACCTCAAGGATGTCGATAAATGGTCATCCTTGAGCCTCTATCTTCCAGTCAGGGGAATGTCAGTTACTTGTGAGTTGGGGCCATACTGAGTATAAATACATAATAATAATAATAATAATAATTTAAGCTCATACCAAATTAAGGTAAAGTGATACATGAATGTGTTTCTCAATTTAGGAAGAGCCAATGTTGCTTTTGTTGGAACCGACACTGTCTTTAATATGAAAACCGTGGATGGAGATAAAACAGGAAAGCTTTTTGTGGAGAATGAACAGATTGTGATTCATGAGTACATCGAGGGCAGAGTTACATCTACCACTACTGAGTTCCACATGATCATAGAGGAGGATGCCATTCTGCAGGTGAACATCTTACTTTTGGTCTTGTAGAGTAACTAGTGTTTTGGAAATTTACCTTTGAGAAAGCCCCTTATCTAGTCCAAGGATCACTGGAGTACTAGAAATTCTAATTTGATTGTGTCTGTGCTAGTTAGATTCTTTTTTTTTTATATTTTTATTTCTTTTTGACTTGTACAATTTAACAATCTTTTCACAAGAAGTGCACATGTACACTGGTTAATTTCAGTTGAAAGTTAAGACCAAACTTTTAGACAAAAATTTGAACAAATGCTTAACATATTATTAACATTCACTATTCTGATATTATTTTGACAACAGTTTTACATTTTGCCATCTGACAAAATATTAGTTATAAACATATCAATAAATCTAAGACCATAAAGCGGCCAAATTTTAACATACAGTTATAAAACAGATGAATATACATGTTTATTATTATTAATTGTTATATTAACTGCTTGGTATACTATTGACCTTCAGTGGTCAAGAATAATTTTTCTTAAAACACTGCTTTTCACATTTATATATCAGACAGAATATCAATCCTCTAAATATCAACAAATAGGTTTTTCCAGGTATGCCAAATTTTGTTAAATTTTTCTGTGGAGAAATTGATTTTGGCTTTTTTTTAAAAAAAAATAGTTAGATTCTTCATTTTGCCATTTTATTAAAAAAATTATTTTTTGAATGTTTGTAGGTACCCAGTGAATTGAATGTTGATGGAACCATTCTGGATATGTATGGACGTGATACAATCAACGATCTTGAAGCTTCAAATGGTGCAAAAGTTATCTACAGGCCAACATCACTGTCATCGCGTATAACGGATGTAAGACTACTGGGTTTTTTTATCTTCACCAAGTTAATGATATTTTAAAAGGTTCACTCTGGCTATAGTCAGAAAATAGAGTAGCAGAACTGAATTAACTCATACTTTGAACTGATTTTCCACTGACCTTGGGTTGATATCTTCTGTGAATACCTGGTCAATTGTCTGTGAGACCTATAGCTAAGCAGCATCAGATTCTGTAGCTTGCTGCCTATGTTAATCCTATTTTTACTGCAGGGAATAATGAAATTGCTTTATCCATAAAAGCTAGAGAACTATTGAACTCGGTAGACTGAGACACAGATGTTAATTTCTAAAACTTTATTCTCCTTCATTCTCCTTTGTATTCTCCTTCTTACTTCTTACTTGATCAAGCAACAAATATAACAAGTTCAGTATCTGCCCCAAGTTACGCTTGATGTGGAAATTTAGACATCTTAATCTGTGATGAGTGAAAAAAAAACATTTAGATTATGCAATAGTTAGTAATTTGAAATGTGCAGGGTATGGCTACTCAAAGACTGACCGAAATAAAGAACCTTCTTGAAAGAATCTTTTTTTTTAACAACATTCCTTATGAGAATGTGAGATTGGATAATGAGGGCGTGTGAAACTCATGAACTTTTTGAATTGTTATAAAATGCAAATCATAAAATGTAGTAAAAACAACAGAATGATGTCATTTCAAAAATTATACATGACCCAAACACTGAGTATATCCTGACACTGGTTTGAGTTCCCTGTACAAAAGAGAAAAACAAAATGTTGCTTTAAACCAGATACAGTAGAACCTCTATTATCCGACCTTCTTGGGAGAGTGACAGGGTTGGATAATAGAAGGGTCGGATAATAGAAAGACTAAAATAACAGGTTTAAATGGAGTTGGGAGAGTGAATTGGAGGTTGGATAATTGAAAATTTGGATAATAGAGGGTCTGATAATAGAGTTTCTACTGTATATCCTTCTATCCTGGTATTCACAATCCATCTCATACTCACAAATCAAATTCATAGTCAAATTTTACCTAAGTAGTATATGCCCATACTCAAATTTAAATGTGATCAAAACAAATATCATTAACTTAATTATATAATTTTTTTTTGCATGAGTCAGGAGTTTAGATCATGGGGTTAGTGTAGATGGGAAAACAATACCTGATATATGACTTCAACTTTAGGGGAAATTCTGCTGGCCAGATCTCTACTCCCTGGGTATCATCTTTCTGCTGATTCATTGCTATTCTTGTCTTTTCTAATCCCATATAGAATGGCTTGCAAGATCTCACTGAAAGGGGCGAACACTTCATGAACAATCTGCTATTGAAAGGTGGCTCATCAGTCATATTCGATGGCGAACTTGTGGCAACTCTTGGAGAGTCTTTCGTCATGCAGCGATATGTCTCTGTATTTGCAGAATCTGTTGTACTGCGGGGACGTAAGTCTTTGTATTCATATTTGTGAATGACACATACTTCTGATATAATTATTCTCCTCACATTTGTAAATAAAACACAATTCCAAGACTTTAAATTTTCGATGAAATTGTTATAATATGTCTATGTAACCACATACATTTTATTACTTAAGCCAAGAATTTTTAAAGTGAATGTTAACTGAGAAGAAATACTCAGATAAATCTTACACTTTAGAAAAAAAAACCCGATTTTGAGACCTTTTGTGATTCTGGCACCTGATCTTTAGTAAGATGGTATAATCTAATCTAATTGGATTATTTATTAGGTTTAATATCTGTACCAGCAAGTTCTAAGATGCATGAAACAGAAATGCAGAAATGTATATAAAAATGCAGTAATTGAAGTGTAACTTCGGTTTGATGTCAACCTCTAACCTCTTTGCATATCGATCAATATTCAATAATTGTTTCACATTGGAAACTCCATCATTTCACAGCCACTGTTGCCTCTTTGACAAAAACTACACTAGATATTTGAGAAAGATTGAGTTTAACACAAGACTGCTGTACAAGTAATAAAATTCCTTACAGATCTTAACACGTGAAAGTTCAGGAACTAAATATAAGGTAATCTAATCTACTGCTTTGCAGGCGCAATATTTTCCCCACAAAGGGGAACTCCGTGTGCTGAGTTAACAAAAATCATTTAACATAAGGAGAGTCCAGGGGCGTTCAAGATCAGTAGTCTGGACTTGTGGGTGTGACCAAGAGGGAAGGAGACTAAGTTGGGTAGTCATAGAACACAACAACAACATTTGGCAAATACTGCCTCCTGGTGCTACATATACTGTTGGTGTTAAAATACTGTTAGCATTATTAATTGATATTCAAATAGTGATATTATAATGAGATTCCTTCTCAGGTATATAACTACCTGGATGTTGCTTTATCTGTAGTGCTATCTGATTTGACAGCTTTGATCAGCTTGGCTCTGGGTGCAGAGATCAGTGTTGTGGGGACAGTGAGTGGAGGCATGAGCCCTGGCGGTGGGGTATGCAATGGGGGTGGCCATTCATCTACCGGAGGAGTTGGGCAAGGTTACAAGCTAAATGAGACTGCACCAGCATATGGTTCAATCTATGAACCGGATACTCTGGGCTCAGCCGCTGCAGGAGCAGATGCAGGCTTAGGGGGATCAACCATTAAGGTCGTTATTTCATACATTTCATTTGATTTTGTGATTAATAGTTAATCCTCATATTTTTGGCCTAATTTGAATTTTCTGATATAAAGTAATAGTAAAAATCATGTTTTCAAGCCAAAAATAATAATCCATTGAAGTTCAGATAGTCCATTCGCATATTGCAGAAATGACCACTCGAAATGACCAATCAGCGATTTGCAACCTAATATTTACCTTTTCAATATCTATGTACTTAATTATTATTAGTGAGGGTTTTTTTACCCATACACTCTTTAAAGGCTGTGCAGGTGGTATTCTATTCACCTATCTCCTCTTGGCAGGCAGGCAGGCAGACAGCACAAGAAATCTTGTCAAGGCTGTATCTCAGCCACCAAGAGGTGTAGGAAGTTGATACTGGGTGGGGACATTGTTGGGGGGGTTGCACTTGTGCAACATCATGGTGTGATCTTGATTTGGCCTCTTGACTTTGCTGTAGTGATTCCAGCCTTTCAAATCCTGTCCAGGCTAGGCAGGCAGATATCCAGAAACAAAATCTTGTCAATGCTGTATCTCGGAGACTATGAGGTAGTCACAATGTTGATACTCGGCAGGGATATTGGTAGCGGGTTGACCTTGTCTACATCTCATGATGTCCAATTCTATTTCTCTAGACTGTATGGTACAAACACCTCTGAAGCTATTTTTTAATAGTTTATTGATTTGTTGTACCTAAAGTGCACTTTTGTGAGTCACAGATGGTAAAAATTTTAATTAATATATCCCTTTAGGGTACACAATTTTATATCGCTAACACATTTTCTTTGTAATTTTTTAACTTTTATTTCCATATTTGATGGTTAAAATGTTTGTCATTGCTATGGGAAAATGTCCTTTATCTGAATTTTTATCATCTGAACATTTGATTTCGCAAAACACAGTTCTACTATCTGAAAAACGGACAGACTTCCTCTGTGCGTCCACATACCAGGTTCTTCATTTGTTTTTATCCATAACTAAATCTCTTATGAACTCAACTTTGCAGATCATTGCAGACCTGCTGGAGCTGGATGGTATTCTGAATGCTGGTGGGGCATCTTCAGTGAACGGAGGTGGCGGCAGTGGGGGCAGTGTATGGGTGGATGTGGATATGCTTACAGGCTTGGGCAAATTCATGGCAGAAGGTGGCGGATCCGAGAATATTGCATGTGGTGGCGGAAGTGGAGGTCGTATTGGAGCCTACGCAAAGAACAGCACCTTCTTGGGAACGTACCATGCCCAGGGTGGAGTGGCACCCTCAGAGTACGGCACAGGAGGCCCCGGCTCTGTATTTGTAGAGATTGGAGAAGGAGTCACGGACAAGAAGATCAGCGTTGATAACACAAACGAACAAACGATTCATGCTTTGGTGCTCAATGAAACTGCATTGGATTTGGTGTTTGAGGAGCTGTACCTGTACCACTATGCACAGGTACAAATGGTGGCAGATGATAAGACTCGTTCCATAACAGTGGCATCCCTGTTGGGAGATGGTACTGGCTTGATTAAGCTGGAAGCAGGTCATACCGGCACACTTGAACGCTTCCAGGCAGGCAATAACACTGAGTCGAATCTCAATGTCAATTTCAACATCAAAAAGGATGGTAAAGCAATCTTCTCAGAAAAAACAACTTTGTTAGGGTTGTTTCCCACTGTCCTGACGCTCGATGGAGTTATTGTTGGTGCTCTGACTTTAATTGCAGCTGAAAGCCGTAACATAGTAGTAGGTCCAGACGCAAGGATCAAGCCACTTATTGAAACAGATCAGAGCAAGCAACAAAAGTTCAGTTTTGGAAAATTACAGCTGGATCCTGGATCCTCAATTATATTTGTAGAAGATGCAAACATGGCTGTCAGTGACCTCTTGATGAAATTCAACTCCACAATGTCTGCAGATTATTTCAACATTATTGCTTCAAATGTTGACATTGGCCAGGAGGCAGAGATGACAGCATCTGGTGACGATCGATCCGGTTCTTCCGGAGTTGATATTGATGATGGTGGTGGGTCAACTGTGGATGGTATACATTATGGTGGAGCTTCTCATGGTGGGCAAGGTGGGTGGCATATTGTTTGTTTTTTTGTTGTTGTTGTTGTTGTTGTTTATTTTGTTCAATCTAAACTAGTCAGACTTTCATGACACATAATCTCTGTATTTGTGATGTCTGTGGCTCAATGATTCTATTTCAGACTCGCACTTGTGAAGTTCAATTCATTCTCACTCATGAAGATTGTAGTAACAACTTCATTCTCTTTTTCTAATGTCATTGTAACGATCAATCAACTGCTTCACTCTGACTAGGCACTGTAAAGGTATGTTAATGGTCTCACAGTTACTGGTGAGGCTTTGTTAATCCCTTCTGACAAAATAGGTTTTTTTCATGGAAAGCATGATGAGCATTTCAACTCTGATTGGAAGGTTGTAAGTTGCAGTAATATTCTGAAATGTCCTGCAGGCATACTGCTTTTGAACAACATGCATCATTAAACAAGAATTTTTTCTGTTTAATGTAATGGGCACATTCTCAGAAATGATTTAGCATGAACAGCACAAATGATTAAACATGGTAATACTATAAGGAGGTTGTGTGTGTTTACTATTTTTACATCTGCCAAAGAGGTATTATTTTTGTGACTATTTGTTTGTTTAGCAGGATTACAAAAATATTACTGGTCAGAACTTCATGAAAAAAAAATCAGAAGATGGGTCTTCGTCCACATAGTTCCCATTAATTTTAAGAATGATCTAGATTATCATCTAGATAAAAAAAAATCCAGATTTTTCCCATTTAGTTATTGTATGCCTTGGTTGAGGTTTGCGCTCTCCAAATGCTCTTTTAAACATATGTCATTGTAGTTTTTAATATTATATACATCTGTAGAGGCTTATGAAACAGACTTATAACAGATTATCATTGATGGAACGCCGTAAGGTGCCACAGATTCAGGGTCAGAGTCAAGCATATTTCTTTTAGACTCTTAACTTTGCTTTAACATAGAATATGTGAAATTTACTACTGTAATGCTAAATGGAATTCATCACTCGTTTAACTTTGAGTTTGGGAATGTTCTTGTTACATGCATTTGGGATTGAGAAATTTCCAAGGCAAATGTTCCATTACTAGTAGTTTACTAAGTTCTTTTGGTGTGACTCGACTTCTCTCACTGATGGAATTACGACAGTATATATCTTGGTTTCCAGCAGCAAAAATTGACATAAATATTTCCAGTAAAATCAGTACCAGTTTTAAAAAATGTATACCTGGATCAAGGTTTGTTTGACGTAGATTTCCCTTTTCTGACTGTTTTCCTCTTGGTAGATTCTTTGACCATATTTTCAACTGCAGATATCTAACTAAGTCAAGTGGGTACTTTAGAATCAATTAAAATCTTATTGGAATTAAATGTATGCTGTATCATGAGACGTACATTGTACAAGAAGTGCAGCCATGCTGTATTTGTTTAATCTCCGCTAAGATACAGGGTACTGTGTGCTGTAGTCTCACTGTGTAATATGTAAATTACAGTTGCAGTACAGTAAGTATCTTCAGAATTTATGTCCGTTATGTTGTGTGGTTATGTAGTGTATCTAAAATGCCCAGAGAGACCCAATTTATGGTCTTTTTGCCACTTCTAAGCCATATAGACGTCAAACTATGTGACTGATAGAGCTGAAATCTTACCCAGCCACCCAATTGACCCTTTTTGACATTTTTCATATACTTTGCACTGAAATTTTGGAAATGGTAAGTCAGACAAGTCTGAAACTGTATTAGATTTATTTGTGGAAAATTTAAAGTCTGTAGCTTTAATTTTAATGCCTCTAAAATGCCCAGCGAGACCGAATTTATGGACTTTTTGCGACTTTTAAGACCTATAGCTGTCACACTATGTGACTGATAGAGCTAAAATTTCATCTGGGAATGTATTAATATGTTCCTTTTACTTGTACCCAACTAAGGCTTTAAATAAACATATAACCTGATTGAGTGTGTATGAGGGCCATAAACATCCACCCAAGTGACCCTTTTTGATATTTTTCTCTTTTCATTAGAAAAGACCCATCCTAAGCAGGGTTAATTGTTATTTGATAAAATCTGGTGACATTGTCTACAGCCGGAGAGGCATTTGGAGAAGAGAGCACTCCAGGAGTGCCATACGACTCCCTGTACTTTCCCGAGATGCCCGGATCCAAATCCCACTCAACAGCAGGACGTGGCGGTGGCAGGAGCAAGCTGACAATAGGAAACAAACTCATTGTGGATGGAAGTATCACTGTAAATGGACAGGACTCTGTGTATGGAGGTGAGTCATATGAAGAACCATTTATTTTTTTATTTATATTTATTTTAATCAACCTTTTTTGTTAGATCTATGTGCCAGTATTTTTAATGTGTTTATTTTGTTTATATCTGTCTGAAATCTGAGATCTGTATCTTTATTTATTTGTTATGAATTGTGATTTAAAAAATTTAACATTGCATTTCATTTTTTCTGAATTGATGTATTTAATATGTATTTGAATAAAGAATGGCACAATAGTCATCAGTAAATCACACCAGACATAGTAAGTTGCCTTGAGTCAAAATTTCACAAGGTTTCCAAGATGTATAAACAGTACCTACGTGTCACCTGGCTTTTCACAAGATGAAAGGGAAGGCTTTTTGCACATTGACCAATTCAGTAAGGGATTTCACAAAATACCTAAAGGGATCACAGTGGAAACGCACTCTCCTCAAACCTCTGTGATCAAAGTCTGAATCCAAGCTTGACCTACAGTGGGAAAGCTAATGGTTACGTGCCATTGATTAACAGTTTACAGTGATTCCTTGCGAACTTCCAGCTACATGTCACAGTATAACCCATATAAAGTCTCCTTCCCTCTCGGTCTCACCCACAACTCTGGAACACTGACCTTGAATGCACCTCAACTCTCCTTATTTGAAATGATTTTTGTTAGCTAGCGCACTGAATTCCCTTTAGTGGGGAAGATATTACGCCTGCAAAGCAGTAGATTAGATTAGATTAGATATAAAGGTATGTGGCATGGTGTAAAACACTAAATAGATCAATGGAAATAAATGCTCAGATATGTAGGATATATTATGAAATCCAGACTTCCCTACAAAGCATGATTAATGTATTTCGTGCAATGTATATAATTTTGTTTCTTGTGCACTGTATTTCACCACACACATGCTATATTTGACTTATATAACAGGAAGGACACATGGACTGGTACAGTTTTTAATGACCATTGGCGTTCCTTGCTATGGATATTTTTTATCAATATCATGTAAACCGGTGCTGTTTTTTAAAAAAAATGCTTTTTTTAAAAACTACATGCATGTGTCGTGTTCACCTTCAGAAAAGTGCTTTGAAAGTGCCTCTGTTTAAAATCCATGTAGAAATGACAGAGAAATTGTCAGCTAAGATTTAAGGTTTTTATATTCGTCTACACCTGTTACTCCAGACTTGGATTCTATTTAATTGTTACATCTTGCGATAAACATTTTAATATAATACATGGCTCAGGTAATTTTCCTACTGTACATATTGCATTCATAACAGGTGGGTCTGGTGGCTCATGTCTCATAGATACTGATGAGATGGATGGCATCGGACTTGTTTCAGCCAATGGCGGATCAGGTAAAATTAAGCACTTTTACCAGTAAACCACATTATTCTAATTGCATAGAATGAAATAGATTTCAACTGAAATGTAACATTTAACACTTCATTTTTCATATTTTAGTGAATAATATTTGAAAAGCTTTTGACAGATAATCTTGTCTGAGTGATCACAAAAACAAGAAATTTAATTAATTACTACATAGTCTGTTGTCAGGGAGTTTGTATGCCAGACTTCCTATTGATAATAGAAAGTGTCTATACACCGTATCTAGTCTGCTAATCAATTTGAAATAACATGCAGTCCTTTTTTGTTTCAGCATTTGATATTAACATGGCCAAATATTGTCACCTCTGTGCATTACAATATTTCTGATGTCACATTTGATGGTCACAATACTTTTAAATTAAACACATTGTGGAGCTTACAATTAAGGTTTTACACCATTATTATACCTTTCCGCATCTAAAATAGGAAGAGTAAACAGAAGCCATTTGAATGGCTATACATTATTTATTAGAGTAAGAAATCTAAAATTCGCCAGGAATCTAAAATTCGCCACCTCTAAAACCTTAGTTAATTTTATGAAGAAAATGATGTTTTTGTCTAAAAATTGGTATTTTTCAATTCAAAAAGCCTTAATTTACTATACAGTCAACAAATCTCACCACAATTCATTTATTTTATCAGTATTTTCACATGTGGCGAATTTCAGATATGTGGCGAATTTTAGATTTCTTACTCTATGTTTAACTGCTGCAACATTGCAACACCAGAATCACTTTATTGGGAGAATGGCAGTACATATTTATATTGTTTATTTGGGGTTTTACGTCGCTTTCAACACTGTACAGGTCATATCACGACGGGTAGTTGGAAGGGCAGAGGAAACCAGTACATAGAGTTCGCTAGGGTTGTGTACTGTAAACTGCCGACCAACGGCAAGCAACTACCAGCTTTCCCACTTAAGGCCGTCACGGGGAGTACATATTTATAATATGTATTATGAAGTGTATTAGTAGAAATTTTAGCTAGGTGAAAGTTTTGGCAATTCCCAATTTGAAAGATATACACTAGAATTAATTTTCACTGATGCTTGGTTTCTCACTTAAGAGATTAATACAGATTTTAAATTTCACTGGGAATAAAGTGAAATTAATACCACTTAAAATTTCACTGGGAATTAATTAAGATTAATACCACTTAACATTTCAGTGGGAATAAATTGAAATTAATACCACTTCAAATTTCACGGGGAATTAATTAAGATTAATGCCACTTAAAATTTCACTGGGAATAAATTGAAATTAATACCACTTAAATTTAATACCACTTAAGATTTCATTGGAAATAACTTGAACTTGATACCACTTGAAACTTCCACTCACACAATATTTAAAAAGTGTACCAGTAATTCTTTTTAAATTAACCCCTTAAAGACCTTATCTGTTGACTAGCTGTTGTCAGCAATGTGTATTCTACAGTACCATGTCTGTTGGCTAGCAGTCGATACACCCATATGATATGCCAGCTTTCCTTCAGCACTGTAGAATTAAACGTCTTGGTATACTGAAATATGTTATTTAAAGTATTATGTACGTTATGGATCACAAAAACGCTCGTGGTGTGTGTATTAGCAACTTAAACTGTCTGTAAACTAGTCATCCCAGATTTTCCTTCAGTATAGTAGAATACTGCTCCAATGGTGGCGAAGGGGTTAAATGAAGTTCATGTTAGACATATTAACTGGCTGATATGTTGGCTGGTGGACAGGGTAGGCAGTCATCAGCCTCACAGATTGATATGTACTCAAGACTTTGTAGTGGTTAATTTAAAAATTTTAAGGACAACAGTCAACCTTATATACACTGTAAATAATCGTACACATATTTTGAAGGGACTGGTTTCATTTGATCTACAGTAAATACTGTTGCCAAGTTGCAATGCTTAATACACTGTGCAGTGTTTTTGTCATGTGTAACTTTAATTCATGCCAACGTTCTATTGCATATCCTTGCAGCACTACGGAATGAGCATGGTCAAGGTCATGCAGGAGCGGGCGCTGCAGGACGCATTGCTGTATACACTGTCAAAATCAACGCTTACACAGATCAAGGTACTTTCAGTGCTAAGGGAGGCGATGCACCCACCAAATACCAGCAAGGGGGCGGAGGTACTGTCTATCTCCAGGTAAGTGGTACCCAGACCACAGGATATGACTTATAAAATACTCGCAGCTTTTTTTTTTTAAAAAGTTATTTTTTTTTTCTAATATCTAAAATGTTTTTGTATATATTTCTGAACAAGTTAACGAATTACAGTCTTACATGCTTTTATATAGTAGTAGCAGGAGATCAAATGCTATAAAACATTAGTGCTGTGAAGTTGCTTCGAATTTTGGGCTCAATATTTGGTATCTGTACAAGCCAGTGAACTTTGATCTAGTTCGATCATCAAAACAACGTTTTGAAAACTAGTTAAAATGCTGAAATCTGACATAAAATCTAGTTACTTTGTTGAAAATATAGGAAAAATATAAATCCATCCATATTTTAAATAAATACCGCCACATTTGGAATAAAAAAAAACAGGTTTTATAGATAGACAAAAATAGGATCCGTTGGGATGTGGTGTGATGTTGGTAATTTCTAAACATTTTGCAAAGTTCAAATTTTAGACATTTGAACCAAACTTCGAATTCCGAGCAGTAAATGAGTGAACTATGATCAAACTTCTACAAACATCGTCACAGCACTATAAAATGTCTTAAGCAGACTACAGAGAGAGAAATGTAACTTTTACCTCCCGTATGCTGAAATTCTTCAGTGAGGTCAGTTCTATGCTATTCTATTCTGTGCTTTTATGGCACTTAATCTATGCCAGACAGACTCTAAGGCATAACACCAAAATCCATTTCCAAAACTCATCTATCCATAGCCATTGCTAAGTTCAGTACCACGGTCAGTTCCCATTTATTGACTTAACTTGTGAAAAATTCTTTTTAATTATGTGATATGTATGACTACATATTGGGCCTTTGATCTGCCCAAATACACAACTGATGATCTAAATTTTGATTATTTTGTCTTAATTTTATAGTGTACTAAACTGTGGAAAATTTCACAGTCTGTGACACACGTGACCTTGTTTACTCTGTATTCATGTGTCATGGAATGTGAGATCATTTTACCAGTGAAGCTATACTTTAGAAATAAACACTGGGTTTGCTGTCTGCCAAGAAAGTTTATTACTTTTATAGGATAATATTTCTATGTTTTTAATTCAATGTTCCTTAAATTTGAGAATTTCCTTGAATTTTTCCCTCCTTTGATGAAACTCCTTTTCACCAAACTTCCTTCAATAACCTTGAAATTTAAAGGCAAGTCCTTTAACTTTTAAAGAAGCAAAGGACCTACCTTAAATTTAACAAAGTATCTTTCAAGGAATGTTTAATAAATTTTAAAGAACATTTGTTCCCTCCTTAAGTTTTAAGGAAATCCTTTTTTAAGGAGAATTATAGGAGGCTTTGTGAAAATGGATTTTAACATGGTCTTCCCAAAGGGAAGACATTGACCTTCCTTTACTAAAGGAGGTCCTTTCTAAAGGAAGCTTTGTGAAACCAGGCTGTGAGGCCATGTTCACGAAAAGTCTTGGACAAGGCATAGGCTTTGCTTGTGTATACAAATATGGGCAACATAAGCTTAAGATTTGGCTAAGATCATTTGTGAATACAACCCCAGGGCTTTGAGGTCAAATAGTCAAGAATATAATTATGTCCACCCCGCTGGGGGGTGGACATAATATTTTTGCTTTTTCCGCCGTCCGGCGTCCCACTTGGTTTCCAGACATTTTAGGCAACAGTTCTTATCCTATCTTTACCAAATTTGGCATGCATGTTTCTTGGGTTAATAGCTTGTATGGGATTGCTTTTGGTGATGATAGCTCTATAGCTAACTGAGTAATAGCTACTTTGCTACTTTTGAGTATCTCTTTGGTTTCCAGACATTTTAAGGAATGCTATTAAGCCTAGCTTTCTGAAATTTGGTATGGAGGTTCATTGGGTTAATAGCTTGTATGGGATTGCTTTTGGGGGGAATTGCTTCACAGATGAGTGAGTAATTAATTAAATAAATGAGTAATTGGCTATTTTGAATACTGAAAAAGGCAAATGTGCTCATATCTCCTAAACCGTGCGAGATATACCGATTTTGTCGAAATTTTCGACCCACAGGGTATCTAAGGAATGTACTCTTTGCAATTTTCAAAAAAATTTTCCCCTCCCCAAAAATGGCAAAACACAAATTTGCTTCTATCTCCTTAACCGTGCGAGATAGAGCGATTTCGTCGAAATTTTTGACCCATAGGGTATCTGAGCATCGTACTCTTGGCAATTTTTAAAAAATTTTCCCCTCCCCCAAAAATGGTGGCCATTTTGAATTTTCGAATTTTTGCCAAAAAATGGCAAAATACAAAATTGCTTCTATCTCCTTAACCGTGCGAGATAGAGTGATTTCGTCGAAATTTTCGACCCACAGGGTATCTCAGAAATGTACTCTTGGCAATTTTCAAAAAATTTTCCCTCCCCACATATGGCAGCCATTTTGAATTTTCGAATTTTTGCCCAAAATGGAAAAACACAAATTTGCCTTAACCGTGCAAAATGGAGATATTTCGTTGAAATTTTCGACCCATAGGGTATCTAAGAAATGTACTCTTGGCAATTTTCAAAAAATTTTCCCTCCCCACATATGGCAGCCATTTTGAATTTTCGAATTTTTGCCCAAAATGGAAAAACACAAATTTGCCTTAACCGTGCAAAATGGAGATATTTCGTTGAAATTTTCGACCCATAGGGTATCTAAGAAATGTACTCTTGGCAATTTAAAAAAAATTTTCCTCTTCCCAAAAATGGCGGCCATTTTGAATTTTCAAATTTTTGACAAAAATAGAAAAACAGAAATTTGCTTCTATCTTCTTAACCATGCAAGATAGAGTGATTTCATCAAAATTTTCAACCCAACCAATGCAAACAGGCATGAAGCTGAAATAATTTACATGTACACTAATAAATATTTAAGCACCATTGATATATTTTACAAATGAAACAGGGTCTTGTAAGACTACTGTACAATTTTGGCAAAAGGTTCATGGGGTGGACATTACACATGATAATGTGTGTTGTTCTTCTGTGCTATCCTCTTTCTATTCATATGTCGCAGCTACTATCAACAGGGCGTCCTATTTCTACTTGATATATAATTAATTATTAGTTTTGTGCATTTAGATTTAGAATTCTGTTAGAAACTGCAGAACAGGTATTTAACAATGGGTCTGTTGTCTGAAACAGGTGCTCATTGCAATGCGTGCAATATTTGGAACATCTGCCATAAAATTTGATGATATTTAATTATTGATTAAAAGGTTTGGTACAACAACCAACAATGTAGAAAATTCCTTCAGGTAAAAGTTTAATGAAATAGGCGTTGTGTTCGTTTAGTAACCCCTTTTATCCAGAACTTTTTGAAAATGTAAGCTTCAGTAAGTTTTTATGAAGGATCTTCCAAGCCGTATTTTTAGAATATTTACTGGTATATGAGAATAGGTGTCTCTTTTCCATCTTTAGTGTAACTGAATATATCTGTATAGCACTTGTAAAGGGTGTTGTTTTAAAATACAGTTATACTCTGCTAAGTTGATCTCTAGGGATGTGAAAAGTACTTAACCAGGGTTTATATATAATAGGGAAATTTTCTGAGGACCCAAAATTTACTTCTGTTTTAAAGGGAATTATCCTTATGAGAGTTTAAAGGGTTGATGTATGATGTATTCATGTATTTTCTGTATATTTTTTTCTGAAACAGGAATATCGAAACAGCCAGCTGTTTAAAAGGCTGCTGCTGGACAACAATGGCCGGCCACATGATCGGTATTCTACCTTGGATGAAGAAGGTGTCAAATATTATGAATTTGATGAGGTCTTCTTAATGAATCAGGCTTCTATGCATGTTGCTGAAGATCGGACAGACATCACTGTGGACATACGTAAGCTGATAGGAGACAAATCTGGCTTCATGCACATACACAGTGACCAGGTCTTCATAGTGGAATATGTACAAGCTCTGCAGAACTCCTTCACTGCTGGTAAGTATAGAGTATCAGGTGTCTGAGTGCTTCATCTCCCAACTAGCAATTCTAAGGCACACCATCCAAAACATAAGACATAAACCAAAAGTCATGAAATGTGAACAAGTGTTGTAATCCAGGTGACTATTGGTGTTCAGTAGTAAAAAAACTAGGGAGGGAATGACTTCTGAAACAGATAGGTTTTAAGTCCCTTTTTTAAACATACAAGAGTAGGAGCAGTTCGAATTTTCCAGTGGTAGATAAGGTAAGAAATCTGCGACTCACCACTCAGGAAATATCCTATTGTTTCTCCCAAACAAAGCTTGCAAAGCTTCTGTGAATGTTTGGTTCTTTGTCACCTCCAAGGAGGTATTAAATTCATCACCTTTTGTTTGTTTGTTAGCAGGATTGCGCGACTACTACTGGTTGGATCTTCATGGGAACAAAATTGAGAAGATGAGTCTCGGTTCAATTTAGATCCCATTAAATGTTAAGAGTGATCCAGATCACAGCCTGGAGACAAAAATATCAATGATCCGGACTTTCCTATCTACTTATTATTGAGCCATTTTGTTTTAGAAAAAGAGAGAATAAGATTCTAACTTTAATTATACATGCCTCGGTGTAGGTTTGTGCTCTTAGAGTGCTCTTGTTTGAAACAATTTTATAGGATATACGCAGTAATAAATTTCACATATTGTGGTCACATGTACTGGTCTAGCAACAGTTTTAAAAAGAAGTTAAAGTCAAGGTTTTTACGTCTTTTTCAATTGAGCACATCAAAAAATTGTGCCCTCTTGATGTATAAAAAATGTTACGTCATGTTCTGCAATGCTTTGAAGCTGTCAAATATTTAAATGGAATATTACCGAAGAAAAAAATATACTCTCTTGATGGAAGAAAATTTATTAAAATATTCTGTGACCATTACAAATTGTTTATTGCACTTAGAATATTTGTTCAAAAAATAACCACACTTTTGTTAATTTCAAATTCTACACTGACCCATTTTTTGTCATATTTTCGAATATTTCTAACACAGAATAATTCCCCATTGTCACACTTAAATGAAACAATATTAAACTTTTAAACAGAACATATTAATAAGTGACTTTAAAAATGCTACAGCACAGGTAAAACAATTACCCCTTATATATTATTTACTTATCCTTTTCTATGCAGGTGTAAATATGAAACTGGATGATGGTGCAGAAATCATCTTCCCATCCATCACATACCTCTATGGTATAGGTGTCAAATTAAGAACAGCTACAGAGACACGTACACTGGACTGTGATGGTCAACTTACAGGTGTCAATCAATTAACAGTCAGCAGAGGGTCCTCCTTATTTCTCGATGTCAACTTCCACACAGCCTTCCTTGACAAACTGGACCCCCCTGCCTACCTGTATGTGGATCAAAATGGAGAATTCAGATTTGCCATTTTTGATGTCAAGAGCCAGGCCTTAGTGAAAGCTGGACCAGATGGCGTACTGAAAGGCTCAGTGGCTGTGATGTCACTGAGATTTGAAGCAGTTTTATCAGCAGAAACTGTAAAGCTTGCAGCAAGTGTGGTCAATGTTGAAAAGGGTGCTCGTATTAGCGCTTCTGTTGCTGACCGTTTGTACGATACACTGGATGATGAGACTGGTCAAGGGGTGGACGGAACATACTTTTCTGGAGGAGGACATGCCAGTCCTGGTGGTTACTATTATAACACAGACAATAGCCTTCTGGCTGCAGGTGGTGAGCCATATGGGGATGTCTTCAATCCCAAAACAAGAGGATCTCGAGGAGGAATAGGCACCTCTGGTGGATCTCCTGGAAAAGGGGCCGGAATTGTTGAGATAGTAGCTGCTGTGCAGTTGTTTGTTGACGGTGTGATAGAGGCCAATGGAGGAGATGCTAGTGGTAACAATGGTGGCGGCAGTGCAGGCTCTGTCAATCTCAGGGCTGGCACTTTAGAGGGGCACGGTGAATTTAAAGCCATTGGAGGAAGTGGTGTTGTTGGAGGTTCTGGTGGACTCATTGCTGCTTATACAGATTCTGAGCATTTCTTCCATGGTGACGTGTTTGCATATGGAGGAGCAGGAAGTCTGGGAAGATACATTGATGATGGAGGCCCTGGAGTGACCTATATGGAAGACATCAGGTATACGGAGGTATACTCAGTGATGCAAATCAACAACAAAAATTATGACTGGGACCAGTGCTTTACTCTGGGTGCAGATGGTAGCACATCCGAGTTCACTCTGAATGAGCTACACCTGTTTGCGGCCGCATGTTTACAGCTGGCAGAAAATGGCAATGACATGAAACTGGATGTTAAAAAGCTTTATGGTGATCAGACGGGCAGACTTTACGCTAAAGAAAATCACGAGGTTGCACTAGAACAAGGTGAAACATCAGAAACTATCATGAAACTTCCTATCAACCTTTGGTTGGATGATGGTGCAAAAGCATACCTTGCAACGACCACTTACATCAAAGGTACTGGAGCTGTAGCTTTCCGTTTTAATGGTGAAATCATTGGAGTGCAGAATCTGCGCATTATGCCTAGACGTGTGGTTGAAGTTGGGTCCACTGCCATGACTAGCAGCGAGACTGGTGGGGACTACAGTGCAGGAACACCCGGAAAGTTCACACTAAACAGCTTTGAGTTGGGATCCTATTGTCTCCTGGAAATGCCGCCACCAATGGCAGCACTTTTTGAAATTGTGAAACTGGTAAGCTTTACAATAATATGCAAATCATCCTGCAAAATCAGGTGAAACAGTTTTTATTGATATCTTTTCATGTCATTTTATAGGACCCACTGAACACATATTCTTTATTCAGTTTTTAACATGTTTATTTACTATTACAAATTATAATTTAATAACGTGGGAGTTTTATCAATGCAATAAAGGTGTTTATTTTAAAGTGAGAGTGACTCCTTTCTTGCTCGATGCTTCACTCTGATGATGGCTAAAATAATGAAATATTTTGTAGGATCTGAAATATAACTCTGAAATCAGAGCAGAAATGTTTAAAGTAGAGGCAGTAGAATTCATTATGGAGCCTCTCACAAAATTAGATAGCTCTGGTCGTGGTCATGCAACAGAAGGAGATGGCTATGTGAATAAACAAGGAATTGGTGCTGCCCATGCTTCAGTTGGTGGATTTGGTAAGTATTTTATTACTCAGGTAAAGGTTTAGTTTTGTACTGGTACAGTCATCTGATAATTTGTCTCAATTAAAATTTACTGAAAACTAAATAATGATAAGAATGCAATTGGGATCAGATCAAGTAAAATTGGTGTCTTAGATTTTATTCTATCACAGCTAAGCCCCACTGGAATGAAAATGTTCTTGTTCAGCTTATGATGACCCTGGGGATAAGACTATAGGAATTACCTGATAAATGTAGGAACTATCCTGATTAATCCTAACCCAACTTAGAGTTCCCATGATGTTAGACCTGGACCTTTGCAATCAGATTTCAACACAATGAGACATATTGATGACAGCAAATAATGGGCTGAGATCCCAACCCTCCCAATCTGTCAGTAATATAATTGATAGGAGGCATTATTCTGGTCAAAGTAACAACTGACCTAAACAATTTCAATAAAATCAGATGTAATAGCAATACTGTTGCATGTATTGGTGATAGGATATGACAGGAGTATTTAATAACCTCAAAGATTGGATTTTATGCAGTAAGATAAACTCTATTGAAGATTTTGACTTTAGGAGACTTTTCTAAAAGTATCAAACATACTTATTATTCTCCTAACTCTTGCCAACCTTGACAATTTTAGGTCCTAACATTTACAGTTTTTTACCCCACAGCCCTTAAGGGCTGTCGGGTATTGTTTTCACCCATGGTGGGCGGGTGGGCAGCGGGAAAAAGTTTGTCCGGGCTGTATCTCAGAAACTGTAAGGTGTAGGAAGTTGATACTTGGTAGGGACATTGGTTAGGATGTGTAGGTGTGCAATATCATGGTCTGACCTTTATTTGATCTTTGACCTTGCCGTAGTGACCTTGAGTTTGAAAATCTTGTCCGGACTATATCTCAGAAACCGTAAGGTGTAGGAAGTTTATACTTGGTAGCGACATTGGTTACGGGGTGTAGGTGTGCAACGTCATGGTCTAACCTTGATTTGACCTTTGACCTTGCTGTAGTGACCTTGACCTATAAAATCTTGTCCGGGCTATATCTCCAGTGATGCTTCTAGAGTGCGGGATACGCGATATCTCGCGAGTTTTAGTACTAGCCCACAATTCGGTATATTCGGCGCGTTCGGTAGAAGACGCGATCCCGCATGTTTACAAAATGGAGGGGCACCGATCGTTTCGCGAAAATCCTTTAATTTTATCATCATGAAGGCTATATTTGGTAGTTTTTTCAGCGAAAAATGTTATTTCATATGAAAACAAAACGGATACTACAGTTTGAAAGTGGATGATGCAAACGTCGGATACTAACAACAATACTGTTGAACCAGTTCATACAGCATAGTCTGTATTCCTCATATCTTCTCATGAATATTAATGAGCTGTGAGTTATGGCCGTGAGTTTTCAAATTTAAAGTGTTATACCTTTGTTGATGGTTCCATTTTATAAAATATTGCTAGAAAACCCCAATGGAAATCTATGACCTCACATCACCTCATGAATATTAATGACTTGGGTGCTACTGCAGTATGGCCATGAGTTCCCCAGTTTAAAGCATTTGGTCTTTCATCGAGGCGCTTCTATTTAAAAAAATATTGCTAGAAAAGTATAGTCAAGTATCCTTGATTCGAGGGTCTTGGTGATTCGAGGATCGCCGTTTTTCTTGGATATAATAGCATCTATTTTCACTTTTTATAACATTAAATGGTGTTTTAGTATTTATAGTTTTATAAAACACATCCAAATTGCTTCAAAATAAAATATTTAGGTGCGAAATAAGCTCGTAACTAAAACGTTAAAACTCGCGAATCATCAAGATGTAAGGCTATTGGTGTAGAATATGGCCCCATAAAAATTAAATTAAAAAAAAAAATTAATGTGATCTAATATCAGTTTCCATCTTCTATTTTTTTTTTTCATGAAGATCTATACAGTAGCATTTGTGTAATCCTGCTAACAAACATACGGACAGACAAATGCTTCCGAAATTAAACCCGCTTTGGCGGAGGTACAAGTTCCCATTTTTAGTGACCAAGCCCCCACATTTTTCGGACATGGGGGGGAACTGCCCCCACATTTCAAAATTTCTAGAATCAACACTGTATCTCGGAAACCGTAAGGTGTAGGAAGTTGATACTTGGTAGGGACATTGGTTAGGATGTGTAGGTGTTCAACGTCATGGTCTGACCTTGATTTGACCTTTGACCTTGCCGTAGTGACCTTGACCTATAAAATCTTGTCCGGGCTATATCTCAGAAACCGTAAGGTGTATGAAGTTGATATTTGGTAGGGACATTGGTTAGGGGTTGTAGGTGTGCAACGTCATGGTCTGACCTTGATTTGACCTTTGACCTTTCCATAGTGACCCTGACCTATAAAATCTTGTCCGGGCTATATCTCGGAAACCGTGAGGTGTAGGAAGTTGATACTTACTAGGGACATTGGTTAGGGGGTGTAGGTGTGCAACGTCATGGTCTGACCTTGATTTGACCTTTGACCTTGCCGTAGTGATCTTGACCTATAAAATATTGTCTGGGCTATATCTCGGAAACCGTAAGGTGTAGGAAGTTTATGCTTGGTAGGGACATTGGTTAGGGGTTGTACGTGTGCAGCATCATAGTGTGACCTGGATTTGACCTTTGACCTTGTCGTAGTGACCTTGACCTTTAAAATTTTGTTGCACCCTTGGGTCTGTCGTTTGATGCAGATTAAGCCGTGTTAAAGTCATATTAGAATTTATTAAGAATTTTACTTTTATAACTTCCCATTGTAGCAGATGGAATTTCATCAAGTGAGCCACAGATTTTGCTCCAACACTACTCTTAAGCATTCATTGAATGTATTACCACTTCTGTATGCATGGTAATATTCAAAACATCTAAACCATAATTCGGTCATGCAGATGTAGATAAAGAGTGTTGTAGTGTTTAGTTTACTGATTAATACTGTCATCTTGTTATTGAATTATCTTGTTTTAATACTTCATTTTTACATGCATTATCTTTCTCTCAGACATTATTTTCTCTATTTAAACATTGTTTGGACCTTTATATAACGGACAGTGCTCTGAAAGTATCCTGAACTTTGTACTGATACAGTACTTCTATATCTCATGGTGTTAAAAATATTTCCCTAGGCTGTGGGGTACGGGCATCTCTGATGCTATTTTATAATTTTGGTCCTGACTTCAAAATTGGAATGACTCAAGGCTAAAGTTGGTAATATGGAACCACCAAGTACAAATTACATAGCAATAAATGACTGACAGATACAAACCCTAAACGGTATAAAAATATATATGTCGGGTGATAATAGAAGACTTAAAATACCTCAACTGGCAGTTTTATTTAAACAAAAATGACAGGAACTAGAATAAGATACTATTAAAATGGTGAGAATATCATATTTGTATCTACTGCCACTGTTCTACTTTTGTGATTGCCCTAGGAACCGGCCAGTTTTAAAATCATGGGCTTTTATGACTCCTACACATGCATCATGTTTACAACTACAGTAGAACCTCACTTATCCGAACCCCATGGGAGACATACAATCCGGCCGGATAATCGAGGGGTTCGGATAGATGAAGGAAACCGGAATTCACGGTCTATGGGTTACCGAGTGGGCGATAATTGAAGAATTGTCGTTTTTATGCAATAAACATAGACGTTGGTGGTCCTTAATAAAATAATTTAATATTTTTGTGTCATATAATATAAGTGACCCTTCAGTTGTCGTTTATTTGCTCCATATCCATGGATATTATTATTATTTACGGACTTGAGCTGGTTGTGTTCGGTTGGTACTTGCATTGTTAACGTCTTTTCTTTTCTACACGTTGTCACTCTGTGGACCTACTTCGGGAGATTATAAATTGCGAAACCCAATCGAACACACTTTCATTGATTGGCGCATTATCAAAGAAGTTGTGTAGCGGGGTTGTGTAATTGAATTAATCCCTCCCCTATTGTAACAATGGTGATAAAGATGAAAGAAGTTAGGCGTCTCTGTGAATGGTACGTTTTATAAAGCACTGGAATTCATCGTTTCCGAGACTGTGTAAAATCTTGTATTATCGCTCACGCTTGACCGTGTTTTATATGTAGGGAGACATGATTTCGGTTCGGTTAATCCGGAGATTCGGATAATAGAAGGCCGGATAACCGAGGTTCTACTGTATATAGGATCAATCAGTAACTAACCAACAATGATCTGCTTACTTTATGCATTGTACCTGACACAGAGCTAACAAGTATCATTATTTGTGGCTCTATTTCCTTGTGTATTCTCTTTGCTATTCCTTATAGTTATACTAAGCTGACCAGTGTCGCTAACCAAATGCACTCTTGCTGAATTTGTTTCTAGCCCCCGGCGACACTGAACTGACCAGTGGCACCATCTATGGCTCTCTGTTTGAGCCCAATGACCTGGGTAGCCGTGGAGGATCAGGTAGTGGTGGACAGCAGGGAGGCCGAGGTGGTGGCATCATGCGGATCATCATCACTGATGTTTTCACAATGGATGGAGAAGTGAACGTGGATGGACACGGTGGAGACTATAACAGTGGTGGCGGATCCGGAGGCTCCATATGGCTCACAGTATCCGATTTCAGAGGACACGGCAAGTTCAGTGCCAATGGAGGTATGGGAGCATCAAATGGTGGTGGAGGATCTGGGGGGCGTTTTGCAGCACATACGAGTGTAGCCAATCAGTTCAGAGGTGCCCTGGAAGCGCATGGAGTAGGTGGGACCAATGGTGGGGATATAGGAGGACCAGGAAGTGTCTTTATTGAGGATGAAATTGTCTCGGGTGTGGAGTTTTCAACCAGGTAAAAGACCATAATGAAAGATTTGGAAGGCTTTTTGCTTTAAGCTTTAAATTCAATGACAGAAGACTCTGCACAAGTAAAGTATTCATTATCCATAAGATTTGGTTCTAGTTGTGACTGACCACAGTGGTCTACATTATTACTGTTTCTAGTACTAGGCCATCTATCTGTACTTTGTCAAACAATGCAAGGCTATATTATTTTTATTTTAATAAAATAACTTTAAATTTCCACAGAGTAGTATGTTGTGCCTGAAATACTTGTATATATATCCCAATGGAAACATAAAGTTGTCGGGGGAGAAGTGGTGAGAATGACTTTTATCATGGACTGGAAATAAAATAAGATTTAATCTAATATGACCTTTAATAGTGCTTAATCTCGATCATCTAACAGACTCAAAGGTACAACTGTACATAAACATATTGAATATGAGTTAGTTCATTAACCTGGCTTGGTAATACATGGTCTAGCATAAACAGTGGGATATTTTAACCTCAGAAGAATGAAAATTAGTTTTTATAAATTTTTAACATTTAAAATAACATTTAAAAATTAGATAGTAAAAGTTCACATAATAGAGGTTGGTTTCACTGAATTCTGAAATTGTTTTTATTTCCTGTTGAAATTTTGTAGGTTGTATGTGGATGGGCAGAATGCAAATCCACCCAAACCACTGATCCTTACTGAGAAGAATTCCAACCCAGATGTCGTCACATCAGACGTCACAAACAATGCGGACCTACATTTCACCGAAATTCTACTGGAGCGAGCAGTAAGTCCAGTTACAACTTTATGTTGTAGATAAGCTGAAGGACATTGATCAATGGTGATCCTTGAGCCTCTATCTTTCAGTTATGGGAATGTCAGTTACTTATGAGTTGGGGGCTGTACCTGTCCAGTTGGATGGGTTTAATAGCTCTTTAAATCCTGTAGTATATGGAGATATTGCACTGAGTATAAATACACAATACACTAAGCTACTGTGCCTCTGCTGTCATTTGTTTACCTTTTGATTAAACATAGAAATATAGAGTAGTCTGGACCTTTAAGAATCCTTATCTGCTTGGTCCTCCTCATGGTTAATCTGGATCTAGGACTTTATTCTTCAACAATACTTAAACTGTTCCTAACTTGGATTCTAAGTTTTTCTCAAGCTTTTACTAACTTAGATCAAAATGGTATATATCAACATTCCTAACTTTATGGTCACCTTAGACCTCTACTTAGATTTTAAGTTATCTGTGTTTAGTGAACTGTGAAACAATATTAAAAACAACATTTTCCCTCAGGAAAATGAGCTTTTCATCATTTTTAACAAAGCAGATGATTCAGTAAAAACAAAAGATGCCTTACATAAGAATTGTTTGTGGAATAAGACTCTTCCTAACTTAGATATACTGGTTTCTAAGTTTACACTTACAGTACAAAGTATATGGAGTTTTCATAACTTAGAATCTAATACTTAAGAAAGTAGAGGTTGAGAATACAAAATCTAAGTAATACTTTGTAGAAAACCATTCATAACTTGGATCTAAGGTGACCTCAGCAGAGTATTGTTGAAGAATCCAGACTTGTTTTTTCAGCACTATCCACTGGCAAGGGTTTGTTTGTTTCTCAGACACGGCTTCTTAAACATGCAGTAATTCTTCACTGAAAGCCCTCTTTTAATAGAGCTTGTAGGCCCAATGTCGACAAAAGTCGAAATCTGGAGTTTTGTTTCAAATTTGAATTTTTTTCAGATGAGTTCTAACTCAAGTTGTAATGTAAATTACAAAACAAATAACCACTTGAAGTTTATAATTATATCTATGTATCATACTGTAGTGGTGTGAAAGGTAAACCAGCAGACCTCATTTCATTTTGTTTAGGTAGAAATGACAAAATCTGCAAAGAATATTTAAGTGCTGGTTATTGAAAACGTCATTATATTAGGCTTTCTACTGGTTCATACTTCATCAAAACAATAAAGAACATATAAATTTGTCTTACATTTTCACTTTATATTCATGGTAAATGAAGTTTATATCTCGCGAATACATATTTCCTCTTGAAAATATAGCTCATGTATGCTTGCTTAAAATTTTCACCGTATCAGTGCAAACTTTCGAAATCACAGATTTTGTTTGGTTTCAAAGCCCTGGAAACCGGTTTTTACTTTTAGAACTGTTCCGATCACTGTCATAATGTGTGACATGATTTTGTATTTTGTAGAAAATTTCCAATTGAAAATTTGTGAGAGAATAAAAAATTAAAAGTATATTTTTAACAGGCAATGTTGGAAGTGGCAGACAATATTTCTACAATTGATACCAGTCTGGTGCTTGGGGATATGACAGGGTTCTTGCATGTACAGACAGACAACAAGTTCTACATAGAATACTCTGAGACAAATGACATCAGGTAGGCCTGATGATTTCCTTTTCGTGATCTGTTATACTCCTTAGTTGGCCTAAATTGTAACACTGCAGACCACTACTCTGTTTCACATCCAATGGGATCCCCACTGCACAAATGTCATAACTACATTGTACACCATGCACATAGATAGCCAATATGCTCCTCAAATCTTTCATTGTTTTTACCCCACAGCCTTTAAAGACTGGGTTGGCAGGTGGCTAGTGGGAACAATAAGGTGTCTCAGAAACTATAATGTGTAGGAAACTGATACTTGTTATAGACATTGGCTTTGTGGTGCAGGTGTGCAAAATCATGGTATGATCTTGATTTGACCTTTGACCTTGCATAATGAAATTGAGTTTGAAAATCTTGTTCAGGCTATTTCTCTGAAATTGCAGTTTTAGGATACTTGGTAGGCCGACATTGGTTGGGAGGTGTTAATGAGGTGGACAGTTTCATGGTGTGAACTTGATTTGACATCTGTCTTTGTAGTAATGACCTTGACCATCAAAATCTTCTTTGGTCTATGTCTGGAAATCCATAAGGTGAAGAAGGTTGACACTTGGTAGGGACATTGGCTTAGGGTTACAGGTGTGCAATGTTATGTTGCGGCCCTGATTACCTCTGCCATGGAGGTTATGTTTTCACCTGGGTTTGTCTGTCCATGTGTCTGCCTGTCTGTTTGTTTGTTTGTAGACAACATAACTCAAAATCTTATGGACGGATTTTGATTAAATTTTCAGGATATGTCCGAAATGGAAAAGGAAGAAGTGATTAGATTTTGGGAGTGATCCAGATTATCTGGATCTTCTGGATCCATGTAATGTAATTTTTAAAGACAGAAAACTCAAAAAGTTATAGAGGGATTTTGATGAAATTTTCAGGATATGCCCTAAATGGGACAAGGAACAAGTGATTAGATTTTGGCAGTGATCTGGATCACTGTCTGGATCCATGAAAAAAATTGGGAGTAATTCGGATCACTATCAGCAAAAATATGAAATAGAGGGGGGGAAAAGCTATATCAGTGCTAATAGTAGGTTTTGAAAGTCCAGGAATTGAGCTCCCGTGGCGGAGGTCTGCGCTCTCCGAATGCTCTTGTTTGATCTTTAATCTTACCATAATGACCTTAAACTTTAATATCTTGTCTGAGCTATATCTTGAAAACTATAAGGTTTAGAAAATTGATACAATGTGGGGGCACTGATTGGGACACGTAGATGTGCAACAGTATGGTGAGACCTCAGTGTAAAGTTTGACTTTGGCTTTGCAAAAATGTTTTCTGTTGCCACATTAAAGACATATATACAAAGATATATGGATTACTTCAACTGATTATTATATGTACTTTTACCTAATTGTACTATTTCCTTTGACAGCTATATTTCAATTCAGAAATTTTCCAACTTCATGACTTTTAATTCACTAATTAATGCTGTCATCTTCCTATTGAATTGCCCTGTTTTGATACTTTGTATTTACAAACATATTTTTTTCTTAAATTTTACTTTTTCCTGCACCTTTACATAACTTACACTCTCTATACTGAAAGACTCCTCACCTGTATACTCTTTAACATCTTCAATGCTATTTCCCTTGGCTGTTGGTTACGGGCATCTCTGATGCTATTTCTGTTCGTGATGTACATAAACTAAACTTTAGTGTATAGTTTATGACATATAAAACAAGAGAGAGAAATTGAAACCTACATCAGCACATATTCCATGGTTTATAAGTGTGTCAATATGGTAAGTTCATTCATTTTCATCTCCCACCCTCACATCCAGCAGGAGATTGTAAAATCCAGGTGGGGTGTGCATGTGTTAAATTTATATGGTAACCCTAAAGTCCCCAAAGAAACTCAATTCCAGTGACTTTATGGTGACTACTTCAATAGCCAATATTGAAGAATAACTGGATAGATTTTATTCATATTTGGTAAATGGGTATACATACAACCCAGGAAGAAAGTTATTTTAAAATTACATTAAACTCATGACAGTTTTTCCATCTCCCACGATTTCAAGGTTATCCCTATAAGGGCCTATTACTATAAAAGTATTTGAACTTCAGTATTCATTTGGTATGTAGGTGTACTTGGGCCTCCAAGAAATATGAACTTTATGGTAACATAAGACCTGAAGGAAAACTAAAACTGTCAGGTTTGTCTTTAGCAAGTAGACAATATTTTTCAGTATGTTATTAAAATTTCCAGTTTAATGGATGAACTGAATATACCGTATTCTAAAGCGGCTACAATTTTACACAGTTGGACTGAGCTGTGAAATCCTTTATTTGTAGGTCCTCTCCTCCTGTGAACTTTATTGTTCAGCAGAATGGAGCTCTATATGCAAGCAGAGAGTTCCGTCTGCTGGGTTCTTACGATCCTGCATTGGAGCTTCGCGGGGATATCGTTGGTCCCACAGAATTGACCTTGGCTGACAAAAGACATATGCATGTGTACATAACTGGAACAAATACCCGTAAAACTGAAAATGGGTACGAGACACTGCCTGATGGTAAGAAAGAAAATAGATATTAAAACATGTTGGTTGAGTCCCCAGTTATAGAGTAAGAAATCTAAAATTTGCCACATATCTGAAATTATGGTGGAAATACTAATAAAATAAACGAATTGAGGTGAGAATTGTTGAATGTATAGCAATGGCTTCTTGAACTGAAAAATACGAATTTCAAGACAAAACATCATTTTCTTCGTAAAATTTATTAGCTAAGATTTTAGTGGTGGCAAATTTTAGATTCGTAGCGAATTTCAGATTTCTTACTCTAATGACTTGTATCAAAAAGGAAATGTGGGAAAAAACTAGTTTTGGATGAATTTATGTGTGATTTGTTACATTGTTTATCACAGTATAAGTTAAGTGTTACAGCAACTAAAAATAATAGTATTACAAATGATCCTGATATCAAAACCTCAGTAGTGGAAATGATACTCTCAAGAAATTGTCTGTTTTCCCCCTGACTTGTCGGGGACTTTTTACATATTTGTGTGATTTTTGTGGTTACATTATGCCCCTGATCTCATCTGGTGGAAAACCGGCATAAGACAATAGATTTTATTTATTATTGTGACATGTAACGTTATGTAAAAACAAAGGGTCAATATCATTACTTGATCAGTTACCCAAGCCCACAAGGGCTGTAATGTCACTTTAAAATTACTGAAAAATAATGAAGTGTGGTGTATCCAAAAGAAGATTATGTTATTGAAATAATTTATCTTTCCACAAGTTCCTTGCTGAAGTTTAATATTTAACTGTATTACACATGGGATGTTTTAACATAAAAACAAATTTTTGGTCATCAGACAGATTGTGAAATTCATTGAATATAGGAGAATATGATGAGTACAAGGTTTTCTCTTAAATTATGGTAAACAGGACAAGTACAGTATTTATCCATATTAATGCCCCTCCCTATTAGTTAGTTCCCCCCCCCCCCCTGCTGTCTAGCTTTGCAAAGTTCATATTTCGGGGTTTTACATCCCTCTGAACAGCCAGCACCTTTGCGATTCCGGGATTTCAAAAAAAAGATGTATTTTAGTACTTCCCCAATCGAAATACTGCTTACGAGAAACAAGGAAAGTCACAACGAAACAAAGCAATTATGATCACAAATGCAATGAAATCTGCAAAAATATGAGATAAACTTTATAATTTCTTCAAATTTAAGGGTTTTTTCCAATATTTTAAGCTCTCTCACAATTATACATGCTGGCAAGCAGGCTCAAGACTGTAAGTGTCCTTTATCGCCCATTGCCACTGGACTCGAGAAATGATTTTTTATATAGGTAATAGTCGCCCCCTTTTGAAAAATGCATTGCCCCCGGGGCGTTTATACCAATAAATAAAATTATAGTACATAAGAAATGAAACTCATCTTCAATGCCAATATCATACAATTGACAAATCCTTTGATGTAAAACTGGCTTATTTATGTTAATTTTCTAGGGGGTGCCGTAAAGGGAAACTTTATATGCTGTGATCTTTATATCACATTTATTATTTTTAACTAATCTGGGTGTTCTTCTTCAGGGGAACTTCTCCTGTCATTACTATCCATGCAAGAGAAATCCAAGCTGACTCATGAGAAGCACTTGAAAGTAACGGTCTCTGAAGCTATGATGAGATACAAGGCAGAAATAATAGCAGAGACTGTCGACATCACTGCAAAAGATTTCCATTTGGAAGGTTGGGATTTTATGTTATCGTGGGATGTTTATAATCTGATACATAGTTTTGTTTGCATTCCAAATCTCACAAGTTAATGGAAAAATTCTAAAGTAGATACAAGAATGTTATTCTCAGAATGTGTTTAACACTTTCACCAACCAGTTTTATGTCTTGGAGTATAAAGTAGGTCCTCATTTTAGTTGTTGGTAGGGAAGATTATACATGCTTATCACAAATGATAAAGTCATAGTGTACATGTGTTAGCATTTGAGTGATAGTGGGCTAATTCATCAAGTTTCTTGATTTTTCAGGAATTTCAACAAAAATAGCATGATGCGTCATGCCTGTATCATAAAACTGTTGGAAATGATTCAAAACACCAAGCTACAAGTTTGTTTTGGCTCCTTTAATATCTGTTTTAATTAATAATTTAGGTATTTAATGTAAAATATTTGCTTTAATCATGAAGGGGGATAGCCTAGCTGTAATTACAAAAATAAAATAATCACAGAATAAATTTATTTTGTATCAACAGAATGATTTTTCCATTTTTATGAATTTTTTCCCATCAACTTATTAATATGATAATTAAAGAACTGGATTGATATTGTAATATTATGGACATTGTAGAAGTATTTTTTAACATACAATTTCAGCTCCTTCATGAACGTTGTGTACAGATGTTGTGATATTTCCATTTTTTGTCAATGTTTTTCCATGAACTTATTAATATGATAAATAAAGAAATAGATTGATATTGTAATATTACGGACATTGTAGAAGTATTTTTAACATACAAATCCACCTCCTTCACGAATGTTGTATACAGATACTTTTCAAAGGTTTTGTCCCATATCAGTTGAAAGAATAAAGTGATGAATAAATTGTTTATATAATATTACTGCCACTTCTTTCTTCTACATGTCTCCCAGATATGATGTTTCGGTTTTATTTAGTTCATATTGAACACTAAAATAACATCTAATCTGAAAAGGACTTCTTAGTGCTTCATAATCCGACAGACTCTGAGACACAGCTATACATAAACATACTGAATAAAAGTTGAACCATCGTAGTAGCCAGATCATACATATCAGAGAGAACGGGGAAGTGTGAACAATGAAAAAGCCTCCCACTTTGTAGCAACCTGTGGATTTATTACATTAAAATTATTCCACTTATTGGCTTTTTAGTAGCTCACTGATTTAATGAACATGATAAACAGCGAGATCATTTGAATATAATCAAGGCCTCTAAGTATAGAAGTGAAAACCAAGCCTAAAGTTGGTGCCTAAAGGTCTGCCTCTATTGTGGCTCCAGTACTATGTAACCACCTACCAAAATGCACTGAAACTGTTTAAGCTATTGTAAAGTGTTTTTTTTTCAAAATCTTCTTTATGATTTAGTAAAACCCTGGATAAGATTAAGTGATAATGCTGTGCATTATAAAACTATGCACAATGTCTTTTTGCAGGCGGTGCTGCTATTGATGTTGCTGGAAGAGCATCTAAAGCAGGTGAAGGTTTGGGCGTCGGAGGTGTGGATGGCTCTGGATATGGTATAGGTGGTGGCCATGGAGGGTACGGAGGTGGCTCAGATGTAGTAGACTATGCAACTGGCTCTCATTATGGATCCTACCTGAAACCAGTAGAAGAAGGCAGCATGGGTGGTGGAAGCAATGGCGGAGCTGGTGGCAATACCATAAACCTAGATGTTTCCAACCTGTTCCACATGGATGGCTACCTGCTGGCAAATGGTGCAGATGCCACAGGCTCCAACAGTGGAGGCGGCAGTGGCGGAAGTATCAAGGCCCACTTCCTGATCTTCTCAGGACATGGCAACATGAGTACAGAGGGAGGCAATGGGCATGGCTATGGTTATGGAGGCTCAGGTGGCAGGATGTCTGTGACTTGTGACTGGACGCTGGAATATGCAGGCTTCTACCTCGCGTATGGAGGATACAGCGGAGATAACAGGGCCAGTGATGAAGGAAATGGAGCTGCTGGAACGACATTCTTGGCATCCAACCCAAGAGGTCCAGAGTTTGCAGAATATAACAATGAGACAGGAACACCAGAGAAGATCAATGAAGATGAAGTGCTACTGATTAATAATGACAACAGAAACCACGAGCTTGCTACAGTCATTGAGACTGACGATGGCAGTGATGAGATTGAGCTGAAGGAAATCAATGCACTAAACCATGTTACCCTGATGTTCAATGGAGTAACAGAGATCATCGCACATGTTCTGAGTGGTGACAAAACAGGCCGCATGTTTGTGAAGACTGGTCAGCGGATGTGGGTTGAATACAAAGAGTCTCAAGTAACGTATAGCATAGCTCCAGTATCCTACTATACCCAAGAAAATTCCACAGTAGTCCTTCCAAGCGATGTTGATCTACTTGGGACAAGAGTCGTGCTAAAAGGATGGATCCATCAGATACAGAATCTCACAATTGCAGATTCAGCAGTGGTAAGTTGCTAGCCCAATAATCTTCAGAAATTTCAAAATCAAGTTTAGCTATCACTTTTATAAATTATCAGAACCTGGGCGAATATTTTCTGACATAGTTATTTTTATTCTATATATTCTTCAAAGAAAATACAATGGGTTTTCAAAGAAAAATTGTGATAATAAGAAGTGCACAGCTAGTGCATACAATTTTTCATCATCAACTTAAGAATTCAAAGGTTATCATAAAAGTAAAAAAAAAAATATATTCTTTGAAACTGTTAAAAAATTGTTTACATGTATTTCTCAGAAAATTTAAAGAGTAAGAGCAATTCTAAGAACATGTATATTCAATTTGGTGAATATAGGAAGTTATGTGCATAGTTACAAAACAAATAAGTCAACTCAAGTGTAAGCTACTATTTGTGTTGTGTTGGTCACCACTAAGGGTTAGTTGGGGGTGGGCAGTGCCTCCCTTTTTGCATCAGGAAACCTCAGTTTCTCCCATACAGATAAGTCTGTTTACTCTAATATCTGCTTCAGATCATGGTCAAAGTGTGCTTGACATGACTGACCATTCACTTCAGTCTATTTACTAAATTAAATGTTAATTGTTGTGGAGAAGAAATGATGAATTGATATTTAATGACTCAACAGCATAACAGAAAATAAAGTACATAATATTATACATTAGCAAGAGATATATTGTACCAACACATTACTGCTCATGCCTCAACTTGGCATAAAACACAAATTATATACAGTTTTTACCCCACAGCCCTTAAGGGCTGTCAAGGGTATTGTTTTCACCCATGATGTCCGGATGGGTGGGCGGGCAGCTGGAAAAAGTTTGTCCGGGCTGTATCTCAGAAACCGTAAGGTGTAGGAAGTTGATACTTGGTAGGGACATCGGTTAGGGGGTGTAGGTGTGCAACGTCATGGTGTGACATTTATTTGACCTTGCCGTAGTGACCTTGACCTTTAAAAGTTTGTCCGGGCAATGTCTCTGAAACTGTAAAGTGTGGGAAGTTGATAGTTGGTAGAGACATTGCTTAGGGGTTGTAGGTGTGCATCTTAATTTTTTTGTTTACTGATTAATGCTGTCATCTTGCTATTGAATGCTGTCATCTTGCTATTGAATTTGTCTTGTTTTAATACTTTATCTTTACATACATTTTCTTTCTCACAGATGTTATTTTCTCTACTTAAACATTATTTGGACCTTTATATAACTGACACTGCTCAGAAAGTATCCTGATTTTTGTGCTGTTTCACTACTTCTATATCCCATGGTGTTAAAAACTATTTCCCAGGCTGTGGGGTAGGGGCATCTCTGTTGCTATTTTTACCCCACAGCCCTTAAGGGCTGTTGGGGTATTGTTTTCACCCATGGTGTCTGGGCTGTATCTCGGAAACCGTAAGGTGTAAGAAGTTGGTACTTGGTAGAGACATTGATTAGGGGATGTAGGTGTGCAATGTCATGGTGTGACTTGATTTGACCTTGCTGTAGTGACCTTGACCTTTAAAACCTTTCGGGGCTATGTCTCGGAAATGGTAAGTTGTAGGAAGTTGATACTTAGTAGGGACATTAGTTGGGGTTTCTAGGTGTGCAATGTCATGATGAGACCTTGATTTGACTTTTGACCTTTGACATAGGTACCTTGACCTGGCTATATCTCAGTAAGCGGTTGGTGTAGGAAGTTGATAGTTGGTAAGGACACTGGTTAAGGGTTGTAGGTGTTCAAAATCATGGTGTGACTTTAACTTGACCTTTGACCTTGCTGTAGTGACCTTGACCTATAAACTCTTGTCCAGGCAATAACTCTGAAACCATAGAGCTTAGAAAGTTGATATATAGTAGGGACATTTCTTACAGGGTTGTAAGTGTGCAACAACATTGTGTGATCTTGATTTGACCTTTGACCATGTTGTAATGACCATGAGTTTTAAAATCTTGTCCAGGCTATTTCTTGGATTGCATAAGATGTAGAAGGTTAACACTTGGTAGAGACATTGGTTAAGGGGTGTAGGTGAGCATCATGGTATGACCATTAACTTTGGCTCTGCCAAAGTGAGTTCACGTGCCATGTTTGAAACGTGTTTCTCTTATGACAAAGATATATGGATTGCTGCAACTGATTATTATATGTACTTTTACATAATTATGCTATTTCCATTGACAGGTTTCTCCAGACAATAAATTTTACAGCTACATAATTATTAGTGTACTGATTAATGCTGTCATCTTGCTGTTGAATTGTCTTGTTTTAATACTTTATCTTTACATACATCTTCTTACTCCTAGAAGTTATTTTATCTACTTAAACATTATTTGGACCTTTATATAACTGACACTGCTCTGAAAGCATTCCGATTTTTGTACTGTTTCACTACTTCTATATCTCATGGTGTTGAAACTATTTCCCCAGGCTGTGGGGTACGGGCATCTCTGATGCTATTTTTGAGCTAATATTCTGAGTTATGTGGCAATCTGAGGTCACAATAGTGCTGATTTAGAGTAGCAACTGTGTTACCACCACTATTTTAACAACTGTAAAAGATTACCGTAGTTGATTTAAGTTTTAGTTTGGTAAAGTAGTTCAATAACATGTGCTTGTTCAGTGCAACTTTTAATCAAAACAAAATCTCTGTGTGATATTTAAAACCCAAACATATATGGATTTGTGCTCAAGTTGCAACACCAAGCAGTACTGGTGAACCTGTAAAGTAATATCATTATAATTAGTCAAGATTATCAGGCACTAGTAGTTTATATGTGTTAATCCTGTAAACTGTATTGAAAATATTGAGATAATAACTCAGTGACATAATTTTAAATTATTACAAAAAGATTAACACATTTTATTGTTTGTGTGAGCATTGTCATATGTACAAGTTTAACTGTACCATTTATGATACTGATTCACATGGTCATAATTAATTATCTTGGCTCTTTTTTTCTAGGTGGCAATATATGATACAAGCAGGACTGCACGAATTGAGAACGGGACCCTTGTCCATGAGACCGACTTCTCAACATTGCAGTTCTCCGAAATCATTATTCAAAGAGGTTCTGTATTGGACCTGACCAATATAGGTTAGCTTTGGTTTGTTTTTATCTATTTAATCCTTTCTTCACCAAGGGATCACAGTACTGATGCCGTATAACCTCACTGAATTATTAAAGAATATACTAACCATGAGTGATCTGAAAAATTAACTTTAAATATAGCTCCTTGTCTTAAATATAATATACCAGACTTTCTCTATTCAACTGCACTGAAGGACCAACAGTGATAAACTAGCACCAATAGACATGGTAAAACATAGTAAGATGGTTAGAGACAGGGTTACAGCATGTCAGTTTCATTATACATAACCCAAAGAAAGCAGCTATGACTTCTTCGTGAGAAACGAATGCAAGGAGTTTCAGCAGACACTGTTGTATATGTCATTCAAACTACCTACTAGTAGGTCATATCATGTTAATGTATTGTACTTAATTAAAGTCATGTCATATCACCTGCCATAATCTGTAATTCAAACAAATGTACAGTAACAACCCTTTCATTTCTGTAGTTTCATGATGGGAGAGTCTTCTAATTTTAAGAATTAAGGCCTCTGACTCCATACTTCCATTTTTTCTGATATTTGATTGCTTGTACATTCACCATTACTTGTCAAACTATGTAATATTTTGGTAGTGTCATGACTTAATATTCATGTAAAATATTAGATACGGCATACACACTAGCTAGGTTATCTCCCGTGAGCAAATTTTACTTGGTTAAAGTTAACAACATTAATTTATATATTTTTAGATGATGTGAAGTTCCTTGTTGCTCTGTACCGTATCAAATATGAGGCAAAGGTCCACATGATAGAGGGAACCATAGACTCTGCCGATGTCATAATTGAAGCTCTGGGTTTGCTTAACCTTTTTGGTACAGGGTTTGGTGCACAAGAGGGTCCAGGAAGTGGCACCACCATGGATGGCCTAGGAGCAGGTGCAGCCCATGGGGGAGATGGCGGAGCCCGGCAGCCAAATGTCGGAGGCCAAACATACAACTCCTTGTACAAACCTACTTTGGCTGGCAGTGGAGGTGGCAATGGAAATGGACAAGGAGGGAGTGGTGGGGGTTATTTGCACATGATAGTTGGTCAGGACTTGCGCATAGATGGCACTGTAGACCTCAGAGGACAGGATGGACAAACTGGGAATGGGGGTGGAGGTTCTGGTGGTGGCATGCTTATTGAAACCCTCAACTTTACTGGCTTTGGCTTCCTCTATGCCAATGGTGGTAATGGTATCAGCTGTGGAGGGGGTGGTGGTGGAGGCAGAATGGCTATTTTAATGGAATGGCAAAACACCTGGGCAGGTACATTCTATACCCAAGGTGGTCTGGGCTGTGATACTACACCAGGGGGAGCTGCAGGTACTGTGTACTTGCAGGAAAATAACCGTGGTCCTTCATACATTGAAATCAAATATGGCACAGATGGACAGGCTACGGAAGTTGCGCAACACAAGAGACTTGAGATAGATAACCATGATCAAGACAAGGAGCTGTATGCCGATCATGCTGAACCCTGGTTGTACACAGCAATCTATGAGGGAGACAAAGAAGAATATGAATTTGATGAAGTCCTGCTTCACCGTCATGCCAATTTAAAAATTGATTACCCATTGAATTCAGATAAGGTGAAAGTCTGGATCCATTGGTTTGAGGGTGATCGAACTGGATTGTTACACCTTAGAGACAATCAGACACTCTACGTCGAGTATGTTGAGTCCATGTCTAATGAAACCATGGCACCATGCAGCTTTATCATTGAAGAACTAGCCATAATCTATGGCCCATTAACATTGAATCTACTTGGAACCAGAACTGTTGTGAGGGGTACTATTGTAAATGTACAAACACTGATAATCACTGAAAATGCTGAGGTAATATTTGAAGGCACAACGCGCACAGCTCTAGTGCAAGATAACAAAATTTACCGACTGACAGAACCTGGCAATGTGACATTTGATGAGTTTAAGGTGGAGAGGGGGTCAAATATTGAGTTCATCAAAATGACACATATGTTGTTTATCACTGTTACTACATTAAAGGTAAAGTTTGAAGCCAACATGTTCATGAATGAAGCTGTGATTCAAGCCACCCTGGCTATTATTGAGAGTGGGGGTGTTCTCCATCTGGATGGCACTGGCTATGCTGCAGGTACTGGCAATTATAGTGGACCATCGTATGATAATATTGGCTGTGGTGCAGGACATGGAGGTTATGGTGGCTGTGACTATGCGAATGACAAAGAAGGTGGTGTACCATACGACTCCATCTACTTCCCAAAGATGCATGGTAGTGGAGGAGGAAGTGCCGGTGGTTACTCAGGTGGAGCCGGTGGTGGCCTGTTGGAAATGTATGTAGGTGGTCTGCTGGAGATTGATGGTGTTCTGGGCTTAAAGGGCAAGGATGCTGCTGGGGGCAATGCAGGTGGGGGCAGTGGTGGTGCCCTTTATACTGAGGCTTACAATGTTACAGGCCATGGAGTTGTCAGTGTACATGGTGGAAAGGGCTCAGGTTATGGAGGTGGTGGGTCAGGTGGACGAGTGGCTATCAAGTGCCTCCTCAGATACTTATATGGAGGCCTGCATGACAACTATGGCGGAAAGGGTGGGGACAATGATCCAGTAAACAAGGCTGGAGCTGCGGGAACGACATATGTAGAGCAGAGCTTTACTCCAGTGGAATATAGACATAAAAAGTATGATCCAACATTGAATGAAACCCTTGTCCGTTCAGATCATACTTACCTCCACACTGACAATAATGGACACAACAGTCCAACAAGCACAGTCATCAGAGAGGAGAACAGGGAGTACTATGAGTTTGATACAGCCAGCATCACTCGCACAGCTATCCTGCAACTGGTTAGTTTTGGGACTGACACAATAACCGCAGTTTTCCATCAGTTTATAGGTGATCGCACTGGAACACTCCATACATTGAAAGACCAGAAAATTTATATTGAATATGTAGAATCAGTAAGCAATGTAACTGAAGCTCCTTGTGCATTCAAGCTAGATGCAGGCGGAGAAAATATAATGCCAGAAGAGACACACTTTGTTGGTCGTTTGTCAACTTTGAAAGGACGACTGACAGGAGTCAGTGATCTGTATGTTGCGCTTGATGCTACTTTGGTTTTCTTCTCAACAGCAGGCACAGCTAGATTAGAGAATGGCAAATATATTGATGAGACTGAGCCAGGTAATTTGGCATTTGGGCGAGTCCATGCAAAGAGAAGCTCATATCTGCAGTTCTTAGATATAAATGATCTCTTGCACTTGAATGTCACTGAATTTTCAGTAAAGTACGAAGCCAAAGCTGAAATGAATAAAGGTCTGATCACTTCAACCTATGCCTGGGTTGAGAGCATGGGAGAGTTCTTGTTGGATGAACATGGTAATCCAGCAGATGAAGGACCAGGGGCAGGCTTGACTTCTAGTAATACCGGCCTTGGAGCATCACATGGAGGGTATGGTGGAGGATACAGCGTTGATGAAACTAAAGGCACGCCATATGGTAACATCAGGGATCCAACAGAGATTGGAAGTGGAGGTGCGAGTGCTAGTGGAGGCACTGGAGGATCAGGAGGTGGCAGTTTGCAATGGTACGTGGGCCACTTGATAGAACTCAATGGCCTTTTGTCCAGTGCAGGAGGAGATGCAAGTGGTGGACATGCAGGAGGCGGATCTGGTGGCAGTGTGTACATACACACCACTAATATCACAGGCCATGGAGAAATCAGTGTGCGTGGGGGTAATGGCATAAACAGTGGTGGAGGAGGAGCAGGAGGCCGCATTGCCATCCATTGCGAATTCCGCTACTGGTATGCAGGCAAGTTTACCGATCGTGGAGGAAGTGGGGGTGGTAGTAATGGTGTCACCTATGGTGGAGCTGCTGGTACAGCATATGTTGCAGAAAACCAGAGACCACTGGAGTATAGGATACTCAAGTACAGCCCAGTGACCAACCACACATACTTCCAGGTATGGTGTAACAGTGTGAAAACAAAATTTTCAGGGCAAAATATTCAACTTAAAATGTGTCGAAATTAATTTTACTATTTTACTAATCTATATTTTACACTGTTATTTGGTATTCATACACAAGTAGAAATATTTTGACTTTAGAGGGTTTCACGTTACGTGTTTTCATATATTGCAAAAACAATATTGAGCATGCATAGAATATTTTGTATTGTATGTGTGAGAATTCTGTGGCCAGGCTCTTTGGTAACTGTCATTTAGAGGAGTTCCAAAATTGAAATATTCTGGGAGAGATCAGTGGATAATTTAACATTTTTAATACCAGTAAGAGTTTCAGAAAGTATGGGCTATATAGAGTACACTGTCAGTAAGAAATAAGACATTTACCAGAGACGTTTGCCTGTAAGGAAACCCCTTGCTATTGCCTTGACTTCAGTGAAATTCTTATACATATGTGATTCTAATAGTGACTACATCAAGCCTCTGATACTCCTGATACAAAACTGGTGTTAATTTCACTTTTTTTTCTTCTGCTGGTTGATAACATGCCTCCATTCATCAAATGTTTACATAAATCTTTATATCTCTTTTATTTATAAAGATATCTTCACTTGATTTGTAGCTATATTTATGGCTATAAAAATATGTTAAAACATTTTGTGGCCTCATTTTCAAAAACAAAATGGCCACCATAAGCAATTGTTTCAAAGTCATGAAGATGTTCTTAGACTTAAAATATTGCAGCTTCATCAGATTTATGCAAAATGCTAAGAAACTTTTCAGATAGTAATTTTGGCCTCATTTTGAATATCACAGTTGCAGCCATATCACATTTTGAAGGTCAAATGTGGGCTATCATAATTATTAAAAAGACCGATTATCTCCCTTATCGTTGGGGGAAAGTCCCTATTATCAAAACTTTAGTTATCTAACTGTTAGCGTTTATGATGAAACATATTATTGATGCCAGTTTTCACTAAAATACGGCTTCTATTGGATTTACCCTCATTTATTTCAACAAACAAATTTGTACTTTTCAATGATTAGAGCTCCTGTTGCATTGTGAAAAGGCCGCCTGTAATATACAGATCTTATGGCAAAAATGGCTCTCAATTCTTTTCATGTATTATTGAAGTAAGATACACTTATTCCTGTGTACTTGTGCATCATATTGTTAATTGTAAATATGTATGTGGGAAGAAAGACACCAATGGTTTTGACTGATGTGTTGTCCAATCTTGTCTACAGGTGAACCACCGTTATATCCATGTGGACAATGAAGGGAACGATGTGCCAATTCCAACAGTAATAATGGAGAATGATACCAAGGAATTCGAGTTTGAAGAAATGGAACTCACAGGAGAGTCGAGGCTCGTATTCTACCATCCTGCTGACGCCAGCCTGGTCACTGTCACTGTGCATCGCTTCATCGGTGACAAAACCGGCAAAGCTCACCTGAAGGAGAACCAACTGGTGTACGTGGAATATGTGGAGTCTGAAAGTAACACTACAGAGGCACCGTGTAGCTACTGGATAGATGAAGGGGCAGAAATTGTCTTGCCAACAGAGGTACAGTGTTAATCTCTCTACCCACAGACAAATTGTATAGTTGTCATATGAAAGAGGCAGATTTTACTGAATAACTGATTTGAGTTTAAAGTTGCATTCAACACATTGTTTGTGTCATATCAGTATGGGTAGTGGAGGGCATGGAGGAAAACAGTGCATACAAGTCTGTCAACCGTCTGCACTGAAAACCAACAGACATCAGCAAGCAACTATCACTGTTTGTCTAATGGTTTTATTTTTACCTCCTCACTAAGAGTGGAAATTTTGTGAGTTCATTGGTCAAACATATCTTCAAAAAAATAACACTACCCTTTATCCCGTTACTAAAAATAATCTTATATCTATAATATGTATGCCACTGTTTTTGGTTGAGCTTATGAGACAGTTGATTTATGTGATTTGTTTCATGATGCATATATTTTATTTTTATTTTCTCTTACCCTTCTGATAATATTCTCTGACTCTATTTACAGGAATAATTTTTTTTTTGAAAACGTATGCTATTTACCGCTAAAATTTCAGTTTCATTTTTGCTGCAGGTTAAATATATTTTCCTATTGAAGACTTCCCCTTACTGTGAATAATGTATATCCCTAAACCTGGTATAAGTCAATCAGTAAAACTGATATCACAAAAATGTCCTACATTGTAACTCTTTTAATGTTCCCAATAGCATGCTTTCACTGTTATTCATATTTAGGACTGGCCTTGCTACTTTTGAGAGGAAAAAAAAACAAACATAATTTTATGGCTCCATATTGTCCATATTTATTTTATCTTTCTATTTTGATGATGTAATTTCTTCACAAAAGATTAGTGTTAATTTCTAGAGCTGTTTGGTGGCTGTATCATCTCACAAACCAGAAGATAGAGTATTTAATTACATTTGATTGTCATCTGTGAAGCTTATCTACTTTTGCACACCAAATAAGGTAGTTGAAGTGACGACAGAAATAAATTAAATATCTCTCACATATGTGTATGCAAATTGTGCAAAGTTGGGACACTGATTTCAAGCAGAAATTATATTATCGCCCCTTAAAAATGACTCTTGAATGTTTATTGTTCTGATTTTATGTTCATAAAATGTATTAATAAGGTTCTAGTTTGTCAATAAATATTTTAAAATAAAGAAATCTATGTAACCACACTTAAAACAATAGAAAATAATGCTTTAGTGTACAAGTTGTGCAAAGTTATGGCACCAAGGAATGTGCAATATTTCGCAATATATAGTACTCACCAAAAAGTCTGTTTTAATACAATTCAATCAGTGAGTTAAAACAGTCTTTTGTTTTTGTTTCAGGTAAGATTCCATGGCACAGAAACATATCTCAAAGGTCTGATTACTGGTGTACACCATCTCTACATAGAAGATAGTTCATATGTGCAGATTTATTCCACAGCCCAAACTGCCCAAATAGAAGCATACATTCGTATCAACAAGACTGAGAAAGGAAACATCTCATTCCCATCAATTAACATCAGACAGGACGGACACTTGGACTTCTATAAAGCACCAGAAGGTGTGAATATCTTCATCGATACTTCTCTCTTTGAGAACAAGTATAAAGGAAAGGTGACTATGAATCATGCCTATGTGAAGGCCTACTTATTTGATGTGGAATCTGAAGCCGATGTGGACCTAGAAGGTGGAGGCTATCCAAAGCAGGAAGGAAAAGGCGCTGGTTCAAGCAGCAATGGTGGGTCATATGGTGGCTATGGAGGAAGTGGTTCTGTAGCAGGTGCAGCAACACCATATGGTTCATTGTTTACGGCCAAGGAGTTGGGAAGTGGAGGAGGTGGTTCTTGTGGGGGCAGTGGAGGTGGCTTCCTGCATGTAGACATTGGAAAGGTTTTCCATGTGGATGGAGAAATTACCTTGGCAGGTAGCAGTGCCACTGGAAGCAATTGCGGAGGAGGATCAGGTGGATCACTACTGGTAGTTGCTTACAACATGAGTGGACATGGGGACCTGAGGCTTAGTGGTGGAAATGGTCTTGGAAACGGTGGCGGTGGAAGTGGTGGCAGGATGTCCATTGAGATTACCTTCAGAAATAAATTTGGAGGAAACTACATAGTAAGCGGAGGCAACAGTGCACAATCACAATCTTACAAAGTGGGAGCTTCTGGGACTGTTTACAAATATGAATCAGATCGTGGACCTCAATACCGAGATCTTAAGTATAATCCTCGACTGAATGCCACTTTGGTAGAAGCTGAGCATACTATGGTAGTGGTAGATAATCTGGATTACCAGACTCTGCAGCCTGCAGTCCTCATGGAGGAAAACACAGAGTACTATGAATTTGATGAAGTACAAGTAGAAGGCTACACCTACATGTGGTTCTACCATCCAGACAACACAGACATCGTCAATGTAGTCATTCATGAACTGAAAGGTAACAAGAAGGGTGTGGTTGTACCACGAGACAACCAAAGGGTTGTGGTTAATTTTGTCGAGTCAACGCACTCTTATCTGGATGCACCTTGTGGGTTTGAAGTGCATGTTGGAGCAGAGATTGTTTTCCCAACTGAAGTTATTATCCTGGCAGAAAGTGTTCACATCAAAGGTCGCATGACAGGCGTGGAGACTATGTACATTGAAGAAGGTGGAACATTCCAAATGAGTGAAGACGCGCACACTGGTGTCTTGCCAGATCTCATCCGCTGGTATGAGGATACAGTGATCGAAGAGGACTACACTGCAGGACTCCTTGATATTGCAGTGGTGCATGTCAATAATGGTGGAGAATTCTGGCTATCCATTACTGAGGATGATGTTGTACCCTCAATTGAAATTGCAAAACTGGACGTCAAGAATGGAGGTCTGCTGAATTGTGACAGCCCGATTGCACACTTCAGTGGTGCCACCTTAGTGGTGGAGAAGGATGCTACTTTTGAAGGGACGGGAGCTGGCTCACCAGCCAAGCAAGGATGTGGGGCTGGTGGACAGGCGAGTAACCATGGCGGCGGAGGGGGACATGGAGGAAAAGGTGGCAACACTAATCACAATATTGGTGGGACATATTGTGGAACCATGTATAAACCCATAGAGCCTGGCAGTGGCGGAGGAGGGAACAATGGAGGCAGTGGGGGTGCAGCAATGAAAATTACATATACGGTATAAAATTTATAGTTCATACCCATTTAATTGGAAAGAAGCAAAGTAGTATTCCTTTTTAAGTAATGACAAGTATTGGTTAGTGTAGAACAAAGAATGTTTAGGGAACAATTTATTTTGTGAAATTCACAGGGTCTTCACAAACATTTATGCACACATTTTGTGGTATGAAACTGATTGAATATTGGTTTACTCCTACAGATGGGAATGAGTAGATACACCAAATTAGTTTTACTTAAATTTCAAACAGCAGATTTTTAAAAACAATCGATGCTTCATGCTTTATAATATTCTTACAGTTTCTGGTGACACAAAACCTATTATTTTGAATTCCTTCTAATGGAGGAGATTATGGCCTCTTGAGTTTTAATTAGGCACGGTTTATTATATCACATTACTCATTTATTCTCTGATATTCTACATGCAGTCTTATCTAATCAGAGGTTGAATTAACAAAAGATGAGATTGGGAACTTTTTCTTCAGGCAGGATTTACTAAAGGTTCTCTAACTGAATTTGACTGAACTCTTAGGGACATTTAAGACTTTAAGACTGATGGGAGGATGGTTCCTCACATTCCTGTTGCAGTGGGTATTTGTTTGAAAATCTCACAAAAATTTGATTCACTATTGAACCCTCATCTCTTATCTTTATGTCAGTTAAGGGTTTTTTTGATCTGATCTAGATCCAAAACTTGAAACTTGAGAGGAAACCAATTGTATATTTGAGAAAAAACTCTCTTGATTTGGACAAAAATTTAAGATGTTTAACAACCCCCAACTTCACCCCCTTTCCTCCCAAAAGTAAGTAAAAAATGCAAGGTGTATACTACTATTCATATCACCAAGTGTGCTTCTTCTCACTTTTGGTTGTATTTAAATGTCTCCCAGAATTAGAGAGACTTTATAAGTATAAAACTTAGACATAAAGTTATAAAATTATAACATTAATGTTTTAAACTCAGGAAGCTTATCTGGTTACATGACAGAATGGCCAGAAGAAAAAGCCTTAAATGCAAGCCTTATTTTAGATGATTGTTGACTTATTTTTTGTGAAAAAAGCTCAATAGGTCTCGAAACCATTGTTTTTTGTAGATGGTCACTATAGATGGTACCCTGGAAAGCAATGGAGAGGATGTCAGCACTGACTATGCAGGAGCAGGGGCAGGAGGAAGTACCTGGCTCCTTACTTACAAACTGCGAGGACAAGGAACCATTCAAACAAATGGCGGCAAGGGATCCCATGGCTACAGTGAGTGCAGTATTTAATTGCTGTAAATTTATTGAGGCTGATAGCAAAATCACTTTGAATATTTAGTCATGTTATTTAGTAGTTCTGTGACAGAGCAATAGCTATCTCTGAAATGAGATGTTTATGTTGACAAACCAGGTGCACACTAGAGAACTGGCTACACATAAACCTATTTAAATACTGTCTATTTCTATGAATAGCTTGGATAAAACCATTGCATTGAAATTCAGTCCCCAGATCTTTGTTACCCCACAGCCCTTAAGGGCTGTCGGGGTATTGTTTTCACCCATGGTGTCCGGATGGGCGGGTGGGCGGGCGGCGGGAAAAAGTTTGTCCGGGCTGTATCTCAGAAACCGTAATGTGTAGGAAGTTGATACATGGTAGGGACATTGGTTAGGGGGTGTAGGTGTGCAACGTCATGGTCTGACCTTGATTTGACCTTTGACCTTGCCGTAGTGACCTTGACCTATAAAATCTTGTCCGGGCTATATCTCAGAAACCGTAAGGTGTAGGAAGTTGATACTTGGTGGGGACATTGGTTAGGGGGTGTAGTTGTGCAATGTCATGGTCTGACCTTGATTTGACCTTTGACCTTGCCATAGTGACCTTGACCTATAAAATCTTGTCCGGGCTATATCTCTGAAACTGTAAGGTGTAGGAAGTTGATACTTGGTAGGGATATTGGTTCGATGGTGTAGGTGTGCAACGTCATGGTGTGACCTTGATTTGACCTTTGACCTTGCCATAGTGACCTTGACCTATAAAATCTTGTCCGGGCTATATCTCGGAAACTGTAAGGTGTAGGAAGTTGATATTTGGTAGAAACATTGGTTAGGGGGTGTAGGTGTGCAGCATCATGTTCTGACCTTGATTTGACCTTTCACCTTGCCATAGTGAACTTGACCTATAAAATCTTGTCTGGGCTATATCTCGGAAACCGTAAGGTGTAGGAAGTTGATACTTGGTAGGGACATTGGTTATGGGCCATAGGTGTGTATTATCATGGTGTGACCTTAATTTGACTTTTGACCTTATCATAGTGGCCTTGACCTTTAAAATCTTGTTGCACCTTTGGGTCTGTCTTTTGATGCAGATTAAGCACTGTTAATTCATATTAGAATTTATTAAGAATTTTACTTTCATAACTTCCCATTGTAAGAGATAGAATTTCATCAAGTGAGCCACAGATTTTGCTCCAACACCACACATAAGCATTCATTAAATGTATTACCACTTCTGTATGTATGGTAATATTCAAAACATCTAAACCAAAATTCAGCCATGCAGATGTAGATAAAGAATGTTGAATTTTAGTTTACTGTTTTATTGCGCTACAATAGCTTACCATGTGGGACTGAATGCTTATACTGGTAGCCGCGAGGAACTACGACCAACGTCTAAGAAAAAAAGACATTTATTCTTGGCCGTAGCCTCAGGTTGTCGTCACGTGATCTGCCCCATATGTTACAACTTTTCTCGTTGGTCGCCGCCATCTTACAATCTTTGGGAAGTATTTACTGCCTTTTTCTTTCTATATCTCAGTGCAGTATTATTGTTAAACGTTCCCATTTATGTATTTCATTTATTTCTGTATAAAGCCCATTCTGGCCAATTTTCAGCACTTCCGCTTTTGTAATTTGTCCTTATTTTAAGTTTTCTGAACTCGCCTCGACTGGCTTTTTCTTCTGCGAGTTGTTGACTCAAGGTCTACTCGTGTTTGTTTTATTGCGTTAAAGCATGTCTTCTCAAGGAGGCACACACCAACTAGTATAAATACCTACAGCAAATGCATTTTTTTATTGCGTTAATATATCTTACCTAGTGGACCAGTGCATTTGTCCGGCGCGCAGCCGGTCCCGCCAAACGTTAGACAAAAACGTCCTGAGCTGGGCTCTGACCGGGACCGGTAGTGTACTGATCATTCGCCAGGTGTCGTGACTGCACCCAGCTCCCCTACTGCGCGTGCGCGCGCATGCGTACTCCCTCTTTTTGTTTGGCGCCATAGTGTGTTAGCGATAAATTTCAGTGGAATAAACTTTGAATTATATTAGTTGTTTACAAGTGTGTTACAAGGAAAGTTTTGGATATTTGCGAAATACTTTTATCATGGCATCACCAGGACAGAGGCGTGGTAGTTGTGGCCATGTTATGGCAGCCTTCGACCTGCACAAAAAATGTGCCCGCTGCAGTGACAAAAAGATGGGAGATGACCCTTGTGTCAAAGGTCAACGTTGTGATTTATGTGACAGTTTTTCGGACTCTCAGAAGGGTATGTTAGCAACCCCACAATATCAAATCCGGAAAGATAAAAAAGCAGGGACCTTGGTTTCCCCTAGTAAAGTTACTGTTGTGGGTCCCGTAGAGGATCAGACTGATTTTGAGATGGCCCCGGACGCTGCACATCCGCAGGAACGGGTTTTTACCGGTGCCTCACCGGCTGCTCTTGATCAAGCTAGTGTTGGAGATTTTGTCTCCCGTCAGGACCTGGAACTATTAAACAATCAGTTGGAAGAAAAGTTCGCCCGCTTTGAGGCTCTCCTTTCCAGAACCAACATCTTCTCAACTCCCAAGATGCCTGTCTCAACATTTCCTTTCTGAACAGTACCATTGTTAAAGGTAAAGCTCCAAAGGAGGTCACAGACGCCGTCAAGGACTTGAAAGACTTGTCAGCCTTCCATTCTAGCGTCACTGTGGCCTTGGGTACTGCTTTTCAGCACCTCGCAGACAGTTTGTTTGTCCAACTAGCAAATTTCATTTTGTTGAGGAGAGATTCCTACCTAGAATATGTTAGACCAGGCCTGAAACCTGACACTTGGAATAAGCTGCGCAATGCCCCCCCTTTTTACTTACGGGTTGTTCCCGGATGATGCACTGGCGGTGGCTGAGCAAGATATACAAAAACATGAGTCAAATAGGAGTGCTCCTGGTCCCGGTTCGGGCACATTCCAGCACTCTAAGAAACATCAGTTTAGATACCAGCCCTATGACAAGAAAGATAGTCGTCAATCTGGTTTTTCGTCTTCTCAGACTCAGCAACCTTGGCGGCAGTTTTCGGGCAGAGGCAGGGGCAAGAATCGTGGTAGAGGTGGCTCTAGCTCCACATATTACTCCAAGCCTGCCCGTGGTAGTAAACCATATAAATGACAATCAATGTTTGTGGAGTCCCCTAGTTCAGTTAAAATCAAAGTCCGGGGATCTCAATCTAGTGTCAGCAGCCAACAAAGTGACTTCTCAAAAGACTGTAAATTTGCCTGTTGTTCTTCCTGCAGTTTCTGTAAAAGGGCCGTTGCAAAAGAAAAACGTAAGACCCTCTCATGCCAAAATAGAAATAAAATCTGTGAACAGTGCTTTGTCTGTAAATCAATGTCTTTTTGCCCCAAATGTCATAAATGTACCTTGTGTTGTCAAAGATCCGCCTGTAGGAGGCCGTCTGCAACTGTTTTGGCAGGTTTGGCTCTCCCTGGGTTCAAATCCGAGGGTAGTCTCCATCCTCAGGGAAGGGTACCAACTCCCCTTCAAGGAAAGACCACCCCTCGCAAGATTCCCTGTAATAGTCAGTGGTTCATCAGCTCCTTTAAGAAACAAAAAGCTGAACGAAGCCTTACAATCTCTAGGTCAAAAACAGGCTATAGAAAAAGTGTCAGTTCAATCATCTCTGGGCTTCTACAACCGGTTGTTCCTGGTTCCAAAACCCAACAAAAAATGGAGGCCCATTCTAGACCTAAGTCAACTGAACCTGTACCTTGCTCCGGCAACGTTCAAGATGGAAACTCCGGAGACCATCAGACTCTCCCTGCAACAGGGGGAGTGGGTCACTTCGCTGGATTTCAGCGACCTTATTTTCACATTCCCATAAACCACAGGTCGCGAAAATATCTCAGGTTCCACATAAAAGGTCAGACCTTTCAGTTCACAGCACTTCCCTTTGGCTTGTCGACGGCTCCGTTGGAGTTCACAAAGGTGGTCAAAGAGGTAAAACTCATGGCTCAATCGAGGGGTATTCGAATCCACCAATACCTAGACGATTGGTTACTGAGAGCACCATGCCGGGAAATTTGCCTACGTCATAAGCAGATCCTTTTGGACCTTTGCCGCTCTCTAGGTTGGGTAGTCAACATGGACAAGTCAGAGCTGGTTCCCCAACAAACCTTCGACTTCGTAGGTTATCATTTCGACCTATCTCAGGGGTTAGTCAAACCAACTCAGGACAGGTGGAGGAGTCTATCTCAGAAGCTCAACCTTCTCCTGGGACTGGAATGTTGCACAGTCAGGCAGTTCATGTCTTTGATCGGCCTTCTGACAGCAACAGAAAGACAAGTAGTATCGGGGCGGCTGCATATGAGGCCCATTCAATGGCACCTGAAAAAGCATTGGCATGCCCCGGAATCTCTGGAAAAGGTCATTCCAATTCCTTCATCTCTCCATGTACATCTAAGGTGGTGGTTGGACCCGGCCAAGGTGCTCTCCGGTCAACCCTTACACCCTCTTCAACACGCCCTTCAACTGTTTACAGACACCTTAAACGAAGGTTGGGGCGCTCACTTAGGCGATTACATGGCAAAAGGAGTCTGGTTAGAGTCAGAAGGCGCCTTGCACATAAATTTGTTGGAACTCAAGGCAGTCCTGCTGGCCTTAAAACGGTTCGAGCGGTTATGTTGCAACCAGATAGTTCTTGTTTGTACAGACAACACCACTGTGGTCTCTTACATCAACAAGGAAGGGGGTATGAAATCAGGCTCACTCTGTGCCCTCCTTTGGAGACTGATGCTTTGGTGCAATCAAAGGCAGATTGTCCTGAGGGCCAGGCATATTCCGGGTCACCTGAACGTCATAGCCGACAAACTGTCCAGACTCAATCAGGTGATCCAAATGGAATGGTCCCTCCTCCTGGAGGTGTTTGCTCAAATATGCCGGCGTTGGCACTGCCCGTCTGTGGACCTGTTTGCCACCCGGTTCAATCACAAACTTCCCCGGTTTGTATCCCCAGTTCCAGACCGATCAGCGTGGGAAGTGGATGCCTTAAGTCTCCCTTGGGAGGACCTGGACGCTTATGCTTTTCCACCGACGGCCCTTCTACATCAGGTGGTAACGAAACTTTTGGACCACGGATTCCGTCGTCTCATTCTGATAGCACCAGGTTGGCCCAACATGCCTTGGTTTTGGGACCTGGTCAACATGTCAGTTCAAATTCCCCTCCTGCTCCCTCAGGTGTCGAATTTGATAACTCAACCGTTCAATCAGTGAACGATGAGAAAGGCAGGCAAAAACTTAGAAAACGAGGTCCTTCCTCCATGTTGCCTCTCAATTCAATCATTAAGAAGGCCTTTGATAAATTTGATCAGGACTTCCAGACAGCAAATTTACCTGAGGGTAAGTACATCCAACCACCTCCTTCCTCTGTCGAGTGGTACCAGCTAGGCCAGTCTTGTTATTAGGACAAATACAAGAGCTGAATACAGACTTTGCCAAGATTTGTATTTCTCCTAAGTCATCTGGTCTCCTATGGTCAAGGTTCCTCTTCCAATTCTTAAAGAATTGGAATATCAGGCAAGACAGAATTTTTCTACTCGCAATTTCGCTACTACCTTTGCCAAGACTTCCTCTTTCTGTCATGTCACTTTGGAGAAGTGTCAATATAGCCTGAAACACTTTTCAAACAGGTCAGGTCTCAGATCAGGAGAGGTGCTGACTCTGATAAAGTAGCGAAACGTGGTTATGAGAAAGCCTGTGAGTCTCCGGATCTGTGGAATAAGACCATCCTGATCCAACACAGGGCCTTGTCCCATGTTCTCCAGAGAAATTATACTCAATGGGCAATACCGTCTTGATTAGGCTCGAAGCCGAAATGACCCTATTACAACCTCACTTAGGAGAAACCAGGCACCAAGAACTAGTTGGTGAAGGAAGATGATGACTTCCTTCTTAAAAAGGCACCTCAAAAGGTTCTCAGGGTTTCGGACCCTACCAGAATAAGCCGTTTAAGAACTCTGGAAGGCGTCCTTCTGGCCGTCTTCCTTGTTTAAATCATAGTTGGTGAAGGAAGGCAAGGACTTCCTTCCTTAAAAGGCACCTCAAAGATTCTCTGGGTTTCGGACCCTACCAGAATAAGCCCTTTCGTACTCCCCACAAGAAAAGAGGCTCCTACAGGAAACGCTCCTATGGGGGCAATTCCTCACACAGCAGTAACCAGTCGTTTTTCTTCCAACAGGGGAAAACAGAACTTCAGAGGCTCCAAGGGGTCGTTTTTTCGACCCCACAACTGGGGAAGAGGGCATGGATCCCTCTTCCCAATGACTCCTTTAAAGCCTCAAGCAGTCCACCAGTAGGAGGTCGCCTCCGTTCTTTCAGCATAGACTGGCAAACAAACAATTGTTCATCCAACGTATTAAACCTTATCACCAATGGCTACGTACTGCCATTCCTCTCAAAGCCCAACTTAATATCAGAATACAAGGCCCTCCCAAAGGACCAAGCCTTGGCCCATTGCATGCAGTCTCTACTGTCAAAGAACGTTATCGAAAGGGTGGAAAATGTAAAATCTCTCGGGTTTTACAGTCGCCTGTTTCTAGTACCAAGCCTCACCAAAGGTGGAGGCCAGTTATAGACTTAAGCAGGCTCAACACTTTTCTACATGTAGAAAAGTTCTAGATGGAAACTCCAGAGTCCGTCAGGACCTCCCTGATTCCAGGGGAATGGGTATCGTCGATAGATCTATTGGACGCCTACCTTCATATCCCCATCCATCCTCACTCAAAGAAATACCTAAGATTTTGCCACAGGTCTCAGGTGTTCCAGTTCACCTCCCTACCTTTCGCACTGGCCAAAAGGAGGTGAAGCTCATGGCCCTCTCCAGGTCTCAGACTCCACCAATACCTGGTCGACTGGCTGATCAGGTCTCAGTCGCGGGAGGAAGCCCTAGTGAACACTCAGGCAGTGGTAGATCTAACCCAGTCCTTGGGATGGATCATCAATCAATGAATTCAATTGAATCCCACTCAGGTGTTTTCGTTCGTGGGTTACGAGTTCCACCTGGATTCAGCCCTTGTAAAACCCACTCAAGAGAGATGGCTCAAACTCCAGGATTTTATCCTACACCTCAAGTCAAAACATGTTTTTGACTGCAAGATGTTTGATGTCTCTAATTGGGTCACTGGCCTCAACGGAGAAAATGGTCCCAGAGGGACGACTTCACATGAGGCCCTTTCAGTTTCACCTCAAGGAGCACTGGAAATTTCCTCAACCACTGGACAGCCCCCTTCCTTGGACAGAAGCCATCTCTGCACACCTGGTTTGGTGGCAGAATCCTGCAAACGTGATGAAAGGCTCACACCTTCATCCCAAAGACCACAGTATCCAACTCCTTACAGACGCCTCAAATGAAGGTTGGGGCGCTCACTTAGAACCAAGTTCTACACAAGGTCTGTGGTCTCCCCAGGAAAAAGGGCTTCACATAAACATCCTAGAATTAAAAGCTGCCTTTCTGGCCCTGAGACGCTTCAAAGACCAGTGTCAGGACCAAACCATGCTAGTTGCGACGGACAACTCAACTGTGGTGGCTTACATAAACAACAAGGGGGAACACACTCAGCGGAGATGTGTGCACTCCTGTGGAGAATCATGACCTGGTGCCATCATTCTCACATCACATTGAAAGCCAGGCACATTCCAGGATGTCTGAATGTGATGGCCGACCTACTTTCCAGGTCGAATCAGGTACAGTCGACCGAATGGTCTCTACATCCACAGGTGTTCAAACAGATCTTCCAAAGGTGGTTCACTCCCCACGTGGACCTATTCACCACTTATCTGAACCACAACCTTCCACTGTACATGTCTCCTATCCCAGACCCGAAGGCCTGGCACATAGATGCTCTAAACATAAACTGGACAGGTCTCACTGCCTATGCTCACCCTCCAACGGCTCTCCTTCACAGGGTGATCCAAAAAATCAGGCAATGCAATCGTCTGATCATACTAATAGCCCCAGGCTGGCCAGGGATGCCCTGGTTTTGGGACCTAGTGCAACTCTCAACAGAGATCCCACTGCAGCTCCCGGTGTCGACAACACTCCTCAAGCAGTCCCACAACTACGTGTTCCACAGCAACCTGCAGCACCTCAACCTCCACGCCTGGTGTCTAGGAGTAGACAACTCCAAGAACAAGGCTTCTCTGTGGAAGTGGCAGAGAGAATTGCTGCACCTCAGCGGTCATCAACAAGGACCATCTACAAATCACAGTGGGCCCTTTTTAAAAAAATGGTGCAGAGAAAATTTGGTGAATTTCTCCACTCCATCTGTGAAACAAATCTCAGATTTCTTCATGTATCTATACCAAGACCTAAACAGGCGCCCCTCCACCATTGATGGTTACAGGACTGCCATTGTTGACACCTTGGGCCCATTGGGCCAACATATTGCTCACAATGAGAACCTTCATAGGTTGCTCTCCAGTTTCCACAGGGATCGCCCCAAAAGTTCCAGAAATCACCCCAAGTGGAACCTTTCTGTTGTTCTCAATGCGCTCACAAAAGCACCCTTTGAGCCTATGAAAGACACAGACCTCAAACATCGCGCTCTCAAAACTACTTTCTTGCTAGTTTTGGCCTCCTGCAAGCGCCGCAGCGAAATCCATGCCTGGGTTGCAAACAAAGTATCTAATCAAGGCCACTGGGAAAAGGTCTCCTTGTTCCCTTCTTCTGACTTCATAGCCAAAAACCAACTAGCAAGAGAAGATTCTCAAAGTGTGTCTCCGGTGACTATCCCTGCTTTTCCTACCATTGTGGATAGACAGTTCAAGAAGACAGGACCCTGTGTCCGGTGCGGGCCCTGAGGTACTATCTGGACCGAACCAAGGACCTAAGAGGTTCCCAGTCCCTCCTTTTCATTTCCTTCAAGAAAGGACATACAGCAGTCATCAGACCCGCTACTCTCTCTTCTTGGTTGAAACAAACCATCCTACTTTGTTATAAACAAGCAGACCAGCAAGCCTCGGATTTAGTCCAAGTCAAGGCGCATGACATTCGGGCCTTCACAGCCTCTAAGGCGTTTTACGGTGGGGTATCGGTGGACCAGATCATGCAAGCCTGTCACTGGAAAGCTCACACACTTTTACCAATTTTTATCTAAAAGACCTTACTTGGTCGGACAATGACAACAATCTGTATCTGGGACCAGTAGTAGCGGCACAACAGGTCCTAGACCCTTCTCCTCAGTCCAGTCATCCTCGGAAAGAAAAAAGGGGGGGGCACATCCGCTACAACCAAGTCTTCAGGAGTCTAATCCCAGGGTCTAGGTATACGTCTACCTCATCAGGGTGTATCTGGTAAAGTCTATCTAATCTTTAAATCACTATAATTGTACATTGTATTAAGGACCTTAAGGTTGTCATTTTAGTCAGTACCCGAGCCTTCCGCTCAGGTTCTTCCGTGATCGTTCTTGGGACTGACCCCGTCTGTGTATCTAAGGTACACATCTCCTTCTCGTCAAACACCCTGACAGTTTTTTAGCACTGTCATTCATTCAGGTTTTTGGCTTCTACAGGCCCGATCTTCGGGATTGGGGCCCTGTAGACGGGACTCAGACTGGTACTTTCGATCTCTCATTCTACTAATATTATCAAAATTCTAAGAAAAAACAGACTTATCTACCAGTCTCAGCTGTAATCCTTCCTCCGGACGGTTGGATTCAGCATTCAGTCCCACATGGTAAGCTATTGTAGCGCAATAAAATTGAAAATTTTAATTACTTAAATGTAGCTTTTATAAGCTACAAGCTTACCATGTGGGACTGAGGAGAGTTCCACCCTGCCTCCCCGCTGTATTACAGCTGAGGGGTATGGGTTTAAATCTCAACAAGAAAAGTTGTAACATAAGGGGCAGATCACATGACAACAACCTGAGGCTACGGCCAAGAATAAATGTCTTTTTTTCTTAGACGTTGGTCGTAGTTCCTCGCGGCTACCAGTATAAGCATTCAGTCCCACATGGTAAGCTTGTAGCTTATAAAAGCTACATTTAAGTAATTAAAATTTTCAAATTAATGCTGTCATCTTGTTATTGAATTATCTTGTTTTAATACTTCATCTTTACATGCATTATCTTTCTTTTAAACATTATTTTCTCCATTTAAACATTGTTTGGAACTTTATGTAACTGACAGTGCTCTGAAAGTATCCTGAACTTTGTACTGGTACAGTACTTCTATATCTCATGGTGTTGAAAATATTTCCCTAGGCTGTGGGGTACGGGCATCTCTGATGCTATTTTTTTTAACATAACAGTTCTTGTTTGTATGAATATTTGCATTTTATTTTGGATAAATTTGTTTACATTAGCCACCATATTTCTCTTACTGGCACTACCACTTGGTTCCAACTAAAATGTGGATATACCAAGAATTGATTCATTTTTTTACCAATGGATATCCAGCCCTTGTTTTTGCCGAGAGTTAAACCATGTTATTCCAGTGCTTTTATACATCTGAAAGTTCATTGAATTTCTTAAAAATACAGGTCTTCTCGAACTCCACACAAATTTTGAATTTCAATCTGGAAATTGCAATAAGAGAAACTTGGTACCCTGAAAAGTTTTAGTGCATAATGTGTGTGTACATTTTAATAGAATAATATTATAACTTGCTTCATAATGGTTTAGTGTACCTTGGAATTATAGATTATACTTACAATTGAAATAAAACAAACATTTGTGGTGGTCATGATGTTCAGGTAGTATTACTACTGGATGAATAGCACATATCTAGTGTAAATATTATATATGCCATTCAGCATTGATAGATTATAAAACTGAGCATATTGTTGCGTCATGAAGAATTCATCATTGATTAAAAAACGTGACTGAAAATTAAGTAAACAAGGTCAGCCTTCCTGATCTACATAGCTACAGACTTTACAAATGAATCATCACAAATGAAAATGAAGAAAAGCTTGTGAATTTGCTTTAATTTTTATTTTATTGTTGCATAATTTCGAACAAGTGCCCCCCCCCCCATAATAAATTTCCCATAATAATTTATTTCAACAGATTGTATTGGTCATATTACAATGCCGGGTAGATAAGGGGATTTGGGAAACTCTGTACTGAGAATCATTGGGCAGTGGCAAATAACTTCCCACTTCAATTTGGGCAGGAAATTGAACCCAGCACCTGATATATGAATGACAAATCTGTTACCCACCTCATAACTGTCCCTTGAAATATCCAATATTTTCACAATCTTTGGTAACAGTGGAGACACCATCTATAACCAAGAGTATCTGTTGAAATAAAATTCCATTGAACACAGTACTGTGACTCGGGCAAATTATAATTATAAAGAAAAAAATAAATCCCAAAACAGATTCTTATTGTTGATGACCAACAAAATGAATGAAGCGTATAAGCATAGTATGTGACCTATTTAGGTTAGAATGGACCAATTTTACATCCCAACATTGTGTAAAGTAACGGTAAGTATTTTTCACACAAATATATATTAACTTAAACAGTTAATTTTTTTTTGCATTTGTAAGAGAAAACATTCTCTCGTGTTTAGATGGAGCAGGTGGCGGTGGTCGCACTGCTATCCATTTGATGGACGAAGCCTACAGTTTCAATGGTAATGTGTATGCCAAGGGTGGATCAGCATCCAACGCAGCTTATGTAGGATCTCCAGGTACCGTGTTTATCCAGAGTGACATTGGAACAAGTACCCACGCGCGCCTTCTTGTGTCTGGCTCCAATTTTGAAGGGCTGAATAGCTGTTCCTATCCCTTAACACTGAAGGAAGATGGTGATGAATATTATTTCCACATAATAGACCTCCGTGAACGAGCTTGTTTGGAACTATCAGCAGTGAGTGAAAAAATGTCATGTTTTTCTCCTCAATTTGTCTATTGGTGTAACAGAGTTAAATTTAGAGTGGTGACAGTGAGTATAATCCTACATTACCTTGCCTTACCCAAAATTCTTTACACATGGGTAGTTTTTGTGACTAGTAGTACGTTGGGCCTCTGAACTTCTGTGCTGCAGAATTGGCTCAAATTTTAATTATTTTATCTTACTTTTAAATTATGTCCCATAAACCAGGGTTGAATTTCACATTCTCCAATATATAGTTCTGACAAGAAGGACTTGTCACTGTATATTGTTAGCATAAAACTGTTATGATTTTATGAATAAATACAATAGCCTGTTTGGCAACAAAGTAGCTGATTGTTTAAGTGAGAGAACATGCAGAATTTACAATACAATTGAACCCCTGAAAAGTAGAATTTCCCTATTGGTGGAAGTAAATAAATATATCCTTTGGGAGGTGCCTTTTCTTTTTAAACCTACTCCCTTGCCCCCATTCACTAACATTCTTATACTTAGATTCTCTCTTAGTCTTCAAAAAAATCAAAGAATAAGAATTCAGCAATAAGCTGCTTTTGAAAGTGTATTGCAAAATATAGATTGACTACTTAATGCAACAACCAATTAGAAAAAAAACTTTACCAATTATTAATTTTATGGGGGAAAAACAGTCAATAAGCAGATAAAACTAGTTTTCCTTTAATAGTCTTGCATTTGGACTAAGTTTATAGACCCTCTAATGTCTAACTTTTAGCTATTTATCTAAATTATCTTTTTCATGAATACAGTTTCACTATTTAAGATGCAGTGTTTCCTTCTGTTTTACAAATAAAAGTAACCACTTCTCTTTTATTTATCACTGGAAACTGTACTGTACACAAATTGATTTAATTTCTTGCATAGCTGTATTTCATTCCATATACAATATTGTATAAAAATTTCAGGGTACCATGACAGTGGAAGAAATCACTGGGGACAGTACTGGACTGATTGAGATTGAATCAGGCATTAGGTTTTTGATAGCAGAAAAAGAGGATCGCACAAATATCTTCTCCAACATTCGCATCAGAGACAATGGAGAGCTGGTGACTGCGCCAAACCTCTACATTTATGAGACCTTTGATGTCATGGGTGAACTCTATGGAACAGAGAACCTATACCTCTCGGTAATGACTTTATTTTGGAATTTTAATACGATAACCGTTCCACCCATGTCAGGTGAAAAGCCTTTAAAAGTAAACAGGAGATTCTTAGAAAGTCTTTTCTGAAGTAAAATTATCACCAAAATGCAGTAATCCTGGCTTAGTAAAACATTTTTTTCCAGTCCTTTGAAGTTTGATATAATTTGTGAAATATCATTCCTGTTTATTATTTCAAGTTGGTTCAAAGAAATTGGATACAAACAGGTACATTGTTAATAATATTGATTAAATTTGTCATAGTGTCTCAATATTAAGCTCAGATAGATCTAATCCAGTAGTGAAAATGATACTAAGTGACACAATGTTGGTGTAAAGGATTTGCACTATTCACTTTCACATTAAAAGAAGTCTTCTAATGACCAATGTGTAAACTACTCTAAAATCATATCCATCTAATCTATTGCCTTGGAGGTGCAATATCTTCCCCATACAGGGTAACTCAGTCCACTAACATAACAAAAGAATTGATCAAAAGCTATAGACAAGGGATGGGTCAGTTATCCAGGGTAGTGCGTGTTAATGAGGGGAAGATACTCAAGGGAGAAGCCTGAGTTTTGATGCTGAAAATGATAAATAATACAACATTGGCTGAAAGAGATACCAGCTGTGTAAAAGGTTTAATATGTACTGGTATCTTTCAGGGCAACATGTACCTTAGGAAGTCAGGACATACAGCCTGTGATGGAAACTGTGCTGTAAATGCTGCCAGACAATCCTACTACTACTTGTCCAGTGTCTTTGTGTTGGATGGCGCCATCTTGTATGCCTATGAAACTAATTCCCGGCAGATCTCAGATGGAGTCAAGATCCATGTGGACCACTTTGAACTGCAGAAATCTGCACGACTGTCAGGCCAGGCTACTGCAGAGATCATTGCAAATACCGTGGAATTTGAGAAGAGCTCCAACATTGGCCAATATAATAATGAGTACTTTGGCTACACTGCCCAAAATGGGGAAGGCAAAGGAACCAAGTGCGAGACATACTATGGTATTGGAGCTGGTCATGGAGGGTACGGTGGCTATTACAGTGCCTGTAATGGCAACTATGGACAGCCTTATGGAGATGCCTGCCTGCCTCTGAAGGTGGGAAGTGGAGGAGGCAACTGTCATAATGACAGAACAGGAGGAACTGGTGGAGGTGCCATGAAGATTATTGCAGGTTGTCTGGGTTTGTTGGAGTCCACAATCCAGGAGAATGGCATCAATGGAGGAGCAGGTGCTGGTGGCGGCAGTGGTGGCTCTATATTGTTTGATGCAGACTATCTGGAAGGCTGGGGATTCATGTATGCAAATGGGGGCTCTGCCCAACAATCTTGTCTTCAATACTGCAACTACAATGAGAATTATCAGCACAGGTATGACTGCAGAGCTGGCACAGGAGCAGGAGGCAGAATCAGGACCTATCCTTACACCTATGGAAACAAGGTACTTGTCCACCAGAGATATGTCAACGCTGGTAGTGGAGGCAATTATGCTGGGCAGTCAGGTACCCTATGTGAGAGTGGTGGCAACCTGTGTGCAGGAGCTGGCACCTACAACAGTGACACAAAACTGTGCGAGTGTAATGACGGCTTCACAGGCGCAGACTGTCAGTACGAATGTGACAAGACCACACACTGTAATGATCACGGATCCTGTAGTAACTCGGGTGGCTGTGATTGTGATGAGGGTTGGGTCGGATATCACTGTGAACACGAGTGTTTGGCTTCAACCAACTGCAGTGGAAATGGCGTCTGTAGTGCCACCGGCAAATGTATCTGCGACCCATGTTTCCATGGTAATGATTGCTCCCAAGAGTGCAGCTCCAATGGACAGTGTGTAGGTGGACAGTGCATCTGCGATGACTGTCACCTGGGTGAATACTGCGCCTCTGAATGTAATGAGCATGGCTCCTGTACAACATACACAAATCAAGAGATGAATTGCACCTGCGACGACCTCTGGACTGATTATAAATGTACTCAGCCCGCATGTCCAGGAGATGATAAGAACTGCAATGGCCATGGTGTCTGTAACTCAGCATTACACGTGTGCTACTGTGACCCAGGATGGGCAGGTTTGTATGAGAGTCAGATGGTAAAGTAAAATTCCTACAAGTAAAAGTATCCAACAGAAGTCATAGTAAATGAGATTATTCTTCCATTTTTACTATCATTATTTTTAGGGATGGGTTGGTATAAAAATTGTGTAGATCGGTAGGTTGTAAAGTTAAACTGTTCTGATTCCAGGACATAATGTTTTAGTGTACACCAACATTCAGAGGATGTAAAACTCATGAAACCAAAATATGAACATTTCCTGTCCCCAAAATCACAATGATAGTCCCCCACATACACAAATATGGGATAAAAGTGGCACATTAAATGCCACCGAAGTGAATTAAATTTTTGTCTCTGACTCAAGTATTCAAGGATTAGGGCTAACAATGCAATTTGAAGCAGTGTGTAAGAAGCACAGAGAAGTGCTAAACTGTTTAAAAAGCTATTCTCTTCTCAACGTTTGCAAAAAATGGAATACCTCCTCATAATGTATTGTTTAATATTTAAAATGTTATGACAGACACATAATGAGGTACAACTTGCTTGTTGAAAAATCCAATGTCATTCTTTCGATTCAGACGCTACACTACTATAATTGGTCTATATTTAGTTACTATATTCTTATCTTAGACCATGTTGTTATATTTATTTTCCTATATTATGTTACTTTTCAAATATCTCAAATTTTAAGTCTCATTGAGTCTTGGTCTAAGTTAGGTTAATAGCCAAGACTTTTCCAATATCATTTTAAAAACTATCAATGAAAACAAGGTAGTTCATATTCCATACTGAATTTTAAAAAATATCGTTCATATAACTAATTCCTTTAATATTTCAAATAGTACAAGAAAAACGCAAAAAGGTACCAGTGTGCTCAAGAAGACACTCATTTCTAAAAAATTTAGGACGAGAAACTTATTCTTTTCTTCAGGCTTAGACTGTGGAGAACCGGATTGCCCAGGTGACCCCAACTGCTTTGATCGCGGGACCTGTGATGTGTCCTTTGAGCCCCCACAGTGTATGGATTGTGTTTCTGGCTGGTATGGGCCTGCTTGTGACGATGTCTGCCTAATGGGAACAGCTAATGAGAACAACACTGCCTGTGACTGTAACACCACCTGTTGGCATGGGCCCGGCTGTGACGTACAGTGCTCAGACCATGGCAAGTGTAATGAGACCATGCAGTGCTACTGTGATCCATTCCTCGGCTGGAGAGGAACCTTCTGCGAGGATCCGGGCTGCCCCTATGATCCGGAACAGACTGACGGCGTGCCTCTGGATTGCACAGGACACGGAGACTGTAACGCTGATATGCAGTGTGAGTGCTATGCCGGCTGGATAGCATCTGCCTGCCATGTACCAGACTGTCCCGGTACACCAGATTGCAATGACCGTGGCTACTGTAACACGACCTTTGACACTCCCATCTGTACAAACTGTAGTGAGGACTGGATGGGACCTGCCTGTGATGAACCTTGTCTACATGGCACCCAAACACCCATGGACAGTGGCATCTGTATCTGCGAACCAGGTAACATATCTATAGCACACGCTCTGGGGCCAGATTCACAAAGAGTCTTTCAATAGAACTCTGTTAGGTAATTTGCTGGTAGTGAAGGTTCCTGTTCCCTAACGTTCTTATTTCTAGAATGAAAACTTTCTTAAAATATAGGTTCTGTATAACAATTCCTACGAGAAAGATCGACAACAAAGAATTTTGAAAATTTTTCATTTAAGTGAATTGCAATAACAAAGGACACTATTATGTTTTCCACAGGCTATTGTATCAAATTTTGTTGTTATTACTTCTAGAATTTTTAAAAATTAATGTTCTCATCCATTTTGCTTAAAAGCGGGTCATTTTGTAAAAAAATCTAAGAAGAATCATTCTAAGAGAAAGAATCTGAGTGAATAATGTCCCAGGTCCTAAGGGACTTTTGCTATTGCAATTTATCCTAGTAATGTGGAAATCCTGGCTAAGAAGTATTTTTTTAAAAAAGGAGCACGTTTTGTTAGCTACTGTAAGATACTTTTTATGAGCTGAATACATTTGTATTTTATATCTTAGATGTGTATGAAGGTTTCACTTGTTTCAGTTTTTCTTTTTTATATGTAAAGAAAGTTTAAATTTCATCTTCAATTTAACCCAAAAAAAGAAACAAAACTCCAAAATTTGTTGGTTGATTTTATAGGTACAATAAACTCTGATTATTGAAACCTGAAATATTCACATGATTAGGTTCTGGTTATGATTGACTTATACCAACCTAAATAGTATTTTTTGAGGTTAGGACTGCAAAACTGATTCCACTTGGACAGTAAATTTACCAATACAAACTCCAACTATGTTAAATAATTTGGCAACTCTTTAACATTTTCTATTTAAATATTGTATTCAGAACATTTTATGTGTCACTTATACCCATCCTGTTGAAACAAACAAGACATGTTTTTTCCCCCTTTAGGCTGGGCTGGTGTTGGCTGTAATTCCGAATGTTCAGAACATGGCACCATTGTGGATGATGAATGCGTCTGTATCTATGAGGAAGGCTGGAAAGGGCCTCTCTGTGAGACGCCTGGATGTCCAGGCCTTAACAAGACTGATTGCAGTAACAGAGGTGAGGCAAATGCCTGTTCTGCATCATTTTAAACTTGATTTCTTGAGTATAAAGCATTTATAAAGTGTCAGATTGATCTAGACATCCTCTAAGGCACTGATGTCCAAGCAGTGATGGTCCAATTTTCAAAAGGAAGTCCCTGTTCATTGTTAGCATCCGACAAGGGAGAAAGGCTATGGTAGAGGGTAGGTTATTCTGAATAGGTAAATCTTTAACTGTTTTCAAAATCCAGTAATGCTATCCCAGGTTCTGGTTGCATTCGTGTGATTTTGGATGAAACAAGTTCTGATTATGGTAGTTGAAGAACTGCATTACTCCATGTACATAACACATATTGCATGACTTTATATTACTGTTACATTAGGTGAGTGTGATGCAGTCAACCATCTGTGTGTCTGCAGCCCTGGCTGGCTGAATATTGGCTGTGAAGACATGGACTGCCCAGGTGATCCTGACTGTAATGGTCAGGGAAATTGCACAGAACCAGATGCAGATGATGATGCACCCCCGTATTGTTTGTGTGACCCACAATTCTTTGGGGAAGATTGCAGGTTAGCCGGCAATATCATAAAAAAATCTCAAATTCAATCTCACATAGTACCTATAATTTAGAGTTGAGCCTTCTGTAACTCATATTTTTTGCTACTTACATGGGACAGAGATTCAGCTTGAGGCTGTGAGTCTGAGCTTGACATTTTTGATTGTACAACTACCCCTGGCAAAAAAAGATTTCCTAAAGGGTTGTGCTTTATACTAATGTTTCTATGTTTTCAGCATATACACAATAATTATTTTCATTCGTCAATTAAACTAGAACAGGTGATTCGTGTAGATTTTGTTATAAATAAATTAAATATTCCTACATCACAGAGAGACAGCTAAATTCTCTCTAGCTTGTGTGTCTGAAAGTGTGATATTTATAAAATAAAGCTAGACTAGATGCCATGATTATAGATCTGATGATTATAGAACTTCAATGTACAGAATAGTGCCTATCACCCAAATAGCCCATACATAAAGATTCAAAAACAGATTTTAATTAACATCCACATTTACAAAGAAGTTTCCTTCTGAAATTTTGAAAGTAAATATCATGTCTGTTTCATGTAGAAGTAAAAGTGATTGTGTCAGAGAGCCTTTTCTGGTGACATTGTTATTATGGACATTCTGGTTTAGTTGGAGTGTTTTTTTTTCATTTTATTATTCTACTTATCAGACCATAAAGGTATCATTCCATTGCAGTGAGCCCTGTGTGAATGGTGAGATCTGGCCGCTCTACAGTCAAAATTGTTCCTGTTTCTCGGGTTGGACTGGTGCCAATTGTGACACAGAATGCGATGGACATGGTGACATTGTGGATGAGAAATGTGTGTGTGAAGTGGGTTGGCGTGGAGAGGTATGATCACATGTCTGGATTAAATCTAATCACACTTTGATAGCTCTGAAGCAGTCTATTACATGGTGTATATGCACAAAATGGGCAAAAGTATTCATTGTCAAATAGTTCTAACCGGTATAGGTCTTGTCTATTCATATTTGGAGGAAAAGGGAGTCGAGTAGTACAGGGCAAGAACATTATGTTATCATAACTTTTATTATCCTAACATTCAAATATAAATCACTTTTCTAATCTCCCCAAGTGAGGCTAAGATAATGTTTTACCTCTGTGTTACTTTGTGTATTTTATTTTATCAGATTAAATTCCCTCTCCCAACGTGTCTAGATAATAATGGGTCTCTGTTATTACATTGTGAGCTTTCTAGAATCCCTCTTTCTGGCAGGTGAGTGGAGGAGTACATCATAAGCTTAATGGAGTCACTATTTCTATCGTGTGTAGCGGTGAACTAATTGATATCCCATTATTTTGGTAGGTTTGTCAAATTGCTGGCTGCCCGGGTATTGATATTGACTGTACAGGCCATGGTGACTGTAACACCGAGACACACACCTGTATCTGTAATGCTGGTTGGCAAGGTGATGGCTGTAACATAACCGACTGTCCTGGAACCCCAGACTGCTATGGTCGTGGCATCTGCAATGACACATTCGACCCACCACGCTGTGTGAGCTGCGATGAGCTGTGGATGGGAGATGACTGCAACACTCCCTGTTTGAACGGCACCCAGACACCAATGGACAGTGGGATCTGTGTATGTGACCCCTGCTTTGTGGGCTTGGGATGCAATGCAGAATGTAACAACCATGGGGTGTGCAATGGCACAAAGTGTGAGTGTGAGAATGAATACTTTGGAGACACTTGTCTGCAGTGGCTATGTCCTGGTGATGAATACCCGTGTACCAGGCATGGAGTCTGCAACTCAGGTATACACGAGTGCAGTTGTATTCCTGGGTGGACGGGAGAAGACTGCTCCATACCAGACTGCCCTGGAGGCTGTGCAGGCAATGGCTATTGCAATGGAACAGATAGAGAATTCCCAGAGTGTGAATGTTTAGAGGTATGTATAGGATTTGACCCAGCTACATTCTTACTAATTTCAGGTTGGACTATTACCCATCCCAGCACCTCATTTTATAAGTGCCACTTACACCATTTAAAGATAAGAGAAAAGAAAGGTTTTTTTTAAAGTTTACAATAAACTAAGGACCAAATCGGATCTTGGAATAAGAACCAATCACACTTGAATATACCTAATGCATGATGCCTAGAATCACGGTTATAATAAAATCCTAGTACAAAAAGAATGTTGTTTCAAATAGGAGCATAGCATAAAACACCTTAAATTCAATTTACAACACTACTTTATAGCTCCGAGGTAACTCAATTGAAATTCATCCAAAGACACTACATTTAATTCAATATGCTAGTGTGAAACATGTGACTTATTTCTCAATATTTTTTCAGGGCTGGTTTGGCATCGAGTGTGACAAGCGCTGTGAAAATGGTACCTTTGACGATGAGCTGCAATTCTGTTTCTGTGATGAATGCTACACGGGCATTGCTTGTGATGTGATCTGCTCAGGAAATGGAGAGTGCCTCAACAACGGCACCCACAAGCGGTGTGACTGTAACACACTCCTTATTGGTAAGCCCAGGACAAGACCATCAAGCATGATCGCTATATTAGAATGTATAACTGTAGAAGTAGACATTTCTGAGAACAATTTATTTCACAAAACTTTCCGGTACTTTTCACCAAGTCACAAATACTCTTTCCACCTTGTCATTATTTTTTCTAGAATTCTAAAAAGCTGCAAAATTTAGAATTCTTTGTAGTAACTTTTTAGGAAAATGTGTGATTTCTGATAAATTCTAAGAAACGAAGAAGCAGTGAATATAAGAATAAGAATGTAAGTGAATATGGGCTCTGATGACTTATTACTCAACTTTATTGTCTATTTACAGGCAACTCTTGGGGAGGTGATTTGTGCCAGTCAGAGAACTGTCCTTCAAATAAGTCATATACCGGCGGCACCCACAACATCCCATGTTCTGGCCAAGGTGACTGCTTACCCGACATGCTGTGTGCCTGCCACCAGGGCTGGAAGGGTGATGCTTGTGACCAATTCAACTGTATTGAAATTGGGGGAGAGATGTGCACTGGTGAAACTCATGGAAACTGCACCTACGGTGGTATTTGCATGTGTACCGATGACTGGTGGGACGTAGGATGTGACAAGCCTTGCTACAATGGTACCACATTCCACGGAGCCAACTGCACCTGCGATCTGCCATGTATCACCGGCATTGCTTGCCATGAGGAATGCAGCGGAGCGGGCAAGTGTAACGATGAGGGCACATGTGACTGCGATTTCTACTCTCCAGTGAAGGGCGACCAGTGCGAACTGCCAGGCTGTCCAGGAGAACCTATAGATTGTACATCTCCAGACCAAGGTGTATGTAATGAAGCCACTGGAATTTGTACATGCAAGCCAGGATTCATTGGTGAGTTTCTTACTTTGTTTTAAAAAGTTAGCACATACATGTAAACATGCAAAGATCATTACTAAGAGTCTTACTTATAGTCTGTTAAGGGTACACTATCCGAGATACACTTACCTCCCACTAGCCTTGCTTAAGGCTCAAATTTGAATGATATCTTTTTCAAACATGCACACAGATATTTGGTATTCATAAAGAACTCATACATGTGAGGAGATATAAGCTTATCAAAGCTCTCTCTTAGCTGTGTGCTACTGTAAAAGGCAGTACATATATGAGTATCTTTTTCAAACATGCACACAAATATTTGGTATTCATAAAGTACTCATACATGTAAGGAGATATAAGCTTATCAAAGCTCTCTCTTAGCTGTATGCTACTGTAAAAGGCAGTACATGTATGAGTACATTATATAAACTGAAACTTCCTTATCCGAAAACTGAAAATTTTCCCTGACTGCAAAGAAATCTGAGCCTTCAGCAAGCCTAACCTCCCACCTCTCAAGTCCAGGCTTTCAGTGCATAATCTGCGCAATGGTATGCACTGCTTTGCTCAAACCCTACATTTAAACCCAAATTAATTAATATATTCTGCAAAGGATACTTAATGAATGAAATTTTCATTTGACTTACTTTCAAAAAGCAGAAATCACTTCTGATATTCTTATAGCTTATGACTTGAAAAGTCAAATCTATTGGTGAGATTTTAGTTTAACCCAGTACCCATAAACCTAATTTCTATAATATCCTTGCATATATCAGGTCTGTTAACAACTCAAATTAAGGGAATTTTTCCTTTAATACCATTGGCTAAAGAGCTACACTTATATGTTTCTGTATGTAAACGCATTGGGATCATCTCCCAACTAAGATAAGAACATTTATTGAACACTTTATAATTAAGCGTCCCTGAAAGGGCGCTTATTTGTTTTCGCCTCAGTTTCCTCGCCGCCGCCGCCGCATTATGGTCTCCCTTGAATATCTCTCTTATTAATAGAAGGTTTCAAACCATATTTGGCAGTTATATACCTTAGGCGTGGGAAAATTTTTCTGCATGCTTAAATTTGACCTTTATTAAGGTCACATGATCAAAAACTATTTTTTGAAGTACACCCCCCCCCCCCTCCCGTCATCACAGTTCAGGAAAAAACTACTTGCTACAGAGCCTTATAATTTGACACACCTGTTCATACTATCGAAAACGCAAGCTGATTAGATTTTGGGAGCAATCCCTTGAAAAATGTCTCATTTATGAGTGATTTTCTGACACCTTCCAATCTGAAAGCCTTAAATTTAGGCCAACCCCCCTATTATCTTCTTAAGTATTGCATTTAGAGCTATAAAATGTACTGGGAGGTAATAGGAAACCATATGTGGAGAGTCTAAATAGCCGGTCAGTTTTACCCCACAGCCCCCCCTTATGGGTCAAACTGGGGTCATAAAATAGCTGATTTGAGTTTTTGCCTTATATCTCCTTTATTGTTGCTTTTATAGCTTCAGAATGTATTAAGAGGTATTGGGAAAGCATATATGGAGAGTCTAAATAGCCGGTCAGTTTTATCCCCCGACCCCCCCTTATGGGTCAAACTGGGGTCATAAAATAGCCGATTTTGAGTTTTTGCCTTTATCTCCTTTATTGTTGCTTTTATAGCTTCAGAATATATTAAGAGGTATTGGGAAAGCATATGTGGAGAGTCTAAATAGCCGGTCAGTTTTACCCCCTGGCCCCCCCCTTATGGGTCAAACTGGGGTCATAAAATAGCCGATTTTGAGTTTTTGCCTTATATCTCCTTTATTGTTGCTTTTATAGCTTCAGAATGTATTAAGAGGTATTGGGAAAGCATATATGGAGAGTCTAAATAGCCGGTCAGTTTTACCCCCCGACCCCCCCTTATGGGTCAAACTGGGGTCATAAAATAGCCGATTTTGAGTTTTTGCCTTTATCTCCTTTATTGTTGCTTTTATAGCTTCAGAATATATTAAGAGGTATTGGGAAAGCATATGTGGAGAGTCTAAATAGCCGGTCAGTTTTACCCCCCGACCCCCCCTTATGGGCCAAACTGGGGTCATAAATAGCTGCTTTGGAGTTTTTGCCTTATATCTCCTTTATTGTTACTTTTATAGCTTCAGAATGTATTAAGAGGTATTGGGAAAGCATATGTGGAGAATCTAAATAGCTGATTAGTTTTATCCCCCAACCCCCCCTTATGGGTCAAACTGGGGTCATAAAATAGTTGCTTTGGAGTTTTGCCTTATATCTCCTTTATTGTTGCTTTTATACCTTCAGAATGTATTAAGAGGTATTGGGAAAGCATATATGGAGAGTCTAAATAGCCGGTCAGTTTTACCCCCGGCCCCCCCTTATGGGTCAAACTGGGGTCATAAAATAGCTGATTTTGAGTTTTTGCCTTACATCTCCTTTATTGTTGCTTTTATAGCTTCAGAATGTATTAAGAGGTATTGGGAAAGCATATGTGGAGAGTCTAAATAGCCGGTCAGTTTTACCCCCCGACCCCCCCTTATGGGTCAAACTGGGGTCATAAAATAGCCGATTTTGAGTTTTTGCCTTTATCTCCTTTATTGTTGCTTTTATAGCTTCAGAATATATTAAGAGGTATTGGGAAAGCATATGTGGAGAGTCTAAATAGCCGGTCAGTTTTACCCCCCGACCCCCCCTTATGGGCCAAACTGGGGTCGTAAATAGCTGCTTTGGAGTTTTTGCCTTATATCTCCTTTATTGTTGCTTTTATAGCTTCAGAATGTATTAAGAGGTATTGGGAAAGCATATGTGGAGAATCTAAATAGCCGGTTAGTTTTATCCCCCAACCCCCCCTTATGGGTCAAACTGGGGTCATAAAATAGTTGCTTTGGAGTTTTGCCTTATATCTCCTTTATTGTTGCTTTTATACCTTCAGAATGTATTAAGAGGTATTGGGAAAGCATATGTGGAGAGTCTAAATAGCCGGTCAGTTTTACCCCCGGCCCCCTCTTATGGGTCAAACTGGGGTCATAAAATAGCTGATTTTGAGTTTTTGCCTTATATCTCCTTTATTGTTGCTTTTATAGCTTCAGAATGTATTAAGAGGTATTGAGAAAGAATATGTGGAGAGTCTAAATAGCTGGTCAGTTTTACCCCCGACCCCCCCCCCCCCCCCTTATGGGCCAAACTGGGGTCATAAATAGCTGCTTTGGAGTTTTTGCCTTATATCTCCTTTATCGTTGCTTTTACAGCTTCAGAATGTATTAAGAGGTATTGGGAAAGCATATGTGGAGAACCTAAATAGCCGGTCAGTTTTATCCCCCGATCCCCCTTTATGGGTCAAACTGGGGTCATAAAATAGTTGCTTTGGAGTTTTGCCTTATATCTCCTTTATTGTTGCTTTTAGACGTTCAGAATGTATTAAGAGGTATTGGGAAAGCATATGTGGAGAATCTAAATAGCCGGTCAGTTTTACCCCCCGACCCTCCCTTATGGGCCAAACTGGGGTCATAAATACCTGCTTTGGAGTTTTTGCCTTATATCTCCTTTATTGTTGCTTTTATAGCTTCAGAATGTATTAAGAGGTATTGGGAAAGCATACGGTGCAGCTTTGTGCATTCTTAGCTTTACAACATGCTTATTAAAACCACAAAGCATTTAAACTTTAAGGGACGCTTCGCTTTTGTTAGCAAAAGCATTCCTCTAGTTTATATTTTAGTTGTCACTTTCTTTTGTGTTATGGATAAATCAGTTTTTTTATTCTTAACTGAAAAGAACATAACATATTCTGATTGACATTGTTGTCATGGTGACCACTTTTGATGTTCATTAAAATTACATCTGATTCAAAATGGATATCCCATTTGTGTTTAATTTGAATTTCAAGCATTCATAAAATTACTTTGTCTTAGTCTTTTAAGTATTATGAAAATGAATAATGCAAAATTGCCTCAGAAGATGGTATATTACTTCCACTAAGGAATTTTCTACTTATTAGGGTTAGTTTAAAGAAGCTAAAGTAAGAAGTGTGAAATGTGCAATAGTATATGAGATTCAGCATTGTGGGGCGACCATAAAAGGTAAGAGAAACTAACAAAAATTGTGCCAGTTTTGCATACACTCCAAATATGGTCACAAATATCATAAATGAGTGAAGAATTTCCCACAAGTCCAGGAATTAAAAGGGTGTTCCCTCACTGGTGATTTTCACATACTGTGATGAATTTTCCAGTCATTATATATCATTGTTTGTAAATGTTTCAGGTGATGCTTGTGAAACGCTGGACTGTCCAGGAGACCCTGATTGTAATGGAGTAGAGCATGAGTGTGTACTCTATGACCTCTCCATTGGCCCAGTCTGCAGGAATTGTACACACCCCTATGTTGGGGATGCCTGTACACAGACATGTTGGAATGGAACTGCGGAATTAGTGCCAATAGAAGATGACACAGGCACAGTAAGATCTGACTGTTTCTTTATGTATAAATTGCTGTGTGGACAGTAGATGCAATAGGAAAAGTTCCCGAATTACATGTACAAAAATATATATCACAAATAGAGATGATAATATCATAAAATTGTCTATCACAAGTATAATATAGTTCATCGTTATGAGTGATATACTTTTTCCACTGTATGTCTAATGAGGGATATTTTACTTCACATTATTTTATTACAATATAAAATATTTAATTTATGTAACCTAATTGAGGCTAAGATTGACCTACCAGTTCTAACAATTAGCCTTTCTAGAAAGTCTACAACAGACATGGTATATTTATGAATTGACCTAGTTAAAGCTCTATATATGAATTTCTCACGTAACTGTTATTCAGGTAATTGGTTTCACACACTTCAGACAGTGTAGAGAACACTTACGATGATCAGGTGGAATTTTATTGTATTAAAAGATCTACAACATGTCCTTTATCCTGGCTTTGATGGTTGGGTCTTTCCCTGGTACTTTTTATCTGTTGGTCCCGTTGTTAAGATGATTTCTACTAGAATTAGGACACATACATTGACCATGCAGTGTAACAAACACATGCTGCAGTTAGAATGAAGTTTGTCATGTTGTTTTATTGTTCTTTTTCAGTATTGGTTCCGCTGTAACTGTGATCCCTGCTATTCGGGCGATTCTTGTGATACCTACTGCAATGGTGTGGGAGAGAACTGCACTGTGGAGAACCCTGTCTGTGACTGTGGAAACAATGGGTCTCGGGGTGATCTCTGTGAGATCGATGGCTGCCCAGGTGTAGGCTCAGACTGTACTGGCCATGGACTGTGCAACGTGGGCACCCGCCAGTGTACCTGCGATGCCGGTTGGAAAACGGCTGGTTGCAATGTACCTGAATGTACAGACGATTGCAATGATCATGGATTCTGCAACGGTACTACTGGTCAGCCACAGTGTGACTGTGACGAAGGCTTTTTTGGGTGGGCGTGTGAATTTGAATGTAAAAATGGCTTGGTAGAGCGATACAATGACACATGCATGTGTGAACCTTGTTACTCAGGCCTAGAATGTGATGTCCTCTGTAGCAGCAGAGGGGAATGTATAAATGGCACCTGCGACTGTGGGTTTGATGGCTACCGAGGTGAGTTTTGCAATGAGCCAGGATGCCCTGGAGTTGATGGTTTGGACTGCTCCGGCCATGGTGCATGTAACACAGCAACTAGAAGTTGCACATGTAACACCGGTTACAATGGAACCGGATGTGAAATGCCAGTCTGCCCGGAAGACTGCAACAATAGAGGTGAGTGTGACTCAGCAGGCTCCATCATACCCAGCTGTATTAACTGTATCAAAGGCTACATGGGTGAAGCCTGTGAAATTGAGTGCGGAGGAATTCAAGAGCCCATGAATAGTGGCATATGCGTCTGTGACAATCAGTGTAAGCATGGCTTATACTGCGAGCATACCTGTGGTGGGATCGGCGTCTGTATGAATGAAACACAGACATGTAACTGCACCAACTCAGACACTGGCATCAATGATGGCTTCTGGGGAGATTACTGTGACGAGCCAGGTTGTCCTGGTATTGGGGGCGAGTGCAGTGACCATGGATCGTGTGTGAATCCAGACACGGGCTTGTGCAGCTGTGATCCAGGCTTTGGTGGGGACTACTGTGAGGAATATGACTGTCCAGGTAATCCAGATTGCAGCGACCACGGCATCTGCATGATAATGGAGGGAGACTCTATACCCTCGTGTCAATGTGAGGGCAAGTGGATGGGCATTCGGTGTGAAGTTGAGTGCTTCAATGGCACAATTGGTTTGAGACTGGATGAGAACGGACTGAACGAGACCTACTGCAAATGTGACGACTGTTTCAGTGGGCCCAGCTGCAATATTGAATGTGGCGAGCATGGTCAGTGCAGCAAGAATGAAACCGGTCATGGTGTATGTGAGTGTGATGTGGCCTGGTGGGGTGAATTGTGTACAACCAAAGGCTGCCCTGGAGTGGGTGAGAGTTGTAGTGGAGAAGACCGTGGAACCTGCCTGGTAACTCAACAGACGTGCGACTGCAAGACAGGCTGGAGAGGAGACACATGTTATGAACCTGACTGCCCAGGAGAAGTGGATTGCAGTGGAAGAGGTAGGCAGATACTGTTTCCTGCCAGTATACAATGAGTAACATGAAATTCACAGTAAACAGTTGGTCTTTAACCCAATTAATACTATTAACCAAATTGAATATAGATTGTTATCAACAAATCTGACTGCTTCAGTAACCTTTTCTTTAAAAAAACAGTTTTTTTTCACAATCCAACTCACAAGTACCAGTTTTATAACTCTGAGATCAGATAAGGAGATCTGGACTTTTCCTCAAATCTGAACTGATCTGGGAACTTGTGTGTGGTAGTGTTTAGTATAAAGAGAACTAAATATTTATATTTAATAAATAACATTAATGAAAAAAGCTTTCAATAGGATCCTTGCAACCATTGACTTACTTGGATTGCCCATACCAAATGACTGCTGTCTTAAATTGCTGCTGTTATGTAGAAATTGTACCTTGCTCCAGCATTCTCTTGTATATGTCATTCCAACTACAGTTGAAATTGAGAAATGAATTTCTTAAAAAAAAAAACCTTTCCATTCAAATTTAACCTTTTCCTCTGAAATGTGTTCAATGGAATATTCTTTGAGGGTTATTAAAATTGTACAAATTGAGAGAATGAATAACAAGATTACGGCAAAATGTACTCTGTGACTGTGAATAAGGATGTGTTTCATCGCATGAAATCTCAAATTCTTTGGTGTACCTATTTCTGTGCAGGTGATTGTGATGCCAGCGTAAACCCTCCTGTCTGCGTGAATTGCACATTATCCATGGGAGAAGCCTGTGACTTGGACTGCATCAATGGAACTGAGTCTCCACCCTCCTCCAGTATCTGTGAATGCAATGGGTGCTACTCAGGTAAAATGTCTTTTTATATAATGTTATCAGTTGCTTAAAGGTCATTTTATGGGCTTAGGAAATATAGTTTGGTAAATCAAGAAATAAAATATGCTTAAATCAAATACTTTTGTCACAACTTTGTACTTAATCTAGCTAGGACATATGTTTTAGTCAAATTGCCAAATGCTTTAAAATATTGTTAAAAATTAATCCCAGTCTTTTGAATCAGATAGTCATATCTGTGATGGCGCACCTTATTATAACTGTATTTGTAACATGACACCGTACAGTATATCATACTTGCTTTGAAGTTGTCAGGTCAGGTTTGTAATAATTTGATACTTAATTGTTGATCTGCTTTAGGTCGGGCCTGTGACATTGAGTGTACTAACCAAGGAAACTGTGTGGCCAATGGAACCGAACAAGTCTGCGAGTGTGACTTTGGTTTCAAGGGCGAGCTATGTGATACAACAGACTGCCCTGGAGAACCAGATTGCACTGGGTCACTGCAGGGTTTCTGTATTCGTAGCAACAATGTGTCAAAGTGCTTGTGCCAGCCTGGCTTTGATGGAGATGATTGTTCCCAGTATGTGTGCCCAGGTGCAGTGAATGAAACTGTTGACTGCAATGGAAATGGTAAGTAACCCAGCCAAATTTCACAAAGATAATTATATTTTTTTCTGATTGAGGGAAAACACATATTCAACACCACAAAACATCAACAGAAGCATGTACCGTATCCATTCTCTGAAGTTTCCACTGGCAATGTGACCAAATGTGTCCAAGTTGGGGATGGGCATTTATGACAATGAAAACCAGCCAGGCATTCAAAAAAAATTATCCAAATTTAGGTATTCACATTTTAGTATATACGAACTGGAAGTAAAGTGCAGTTGATGTAAATATATCTCTTCCCAAAAGAAATGTAAATAAGAAAAAATAAGAAAAAATTATGTTGAAAATGGTATAAAATAAACAAGTTAACCTGTTATTTGGTATTAATGGAGAAAGATTACCTCCAAATGACATATTTGGAATTAATTAGCGATAACATAAAATTGTGGGAGGGGGCACTTGCGAAAGCATCAGCAATAGAGAACGCAGCACCAGGGGAACCACTGTGGTCAATTATCTGTGAAAATCAATATCAATTCTGTGGGGTTACGGTGTTGATTTAAAACAACTACGTCTATCAACTTGTGCACAAATGAATTTTTTTGTATTGTAAAATAGAAACAGCCTAGTATATTACATTTAAGGCAGTGAGGTATATACACTTGTGGTTATTTCACATTTGATTAATATTCTTGTCAGTGATAAGACTGACCATACAACTTCCTTTCATTCTCATTCCAATGTCCTCCATGTCTTTCTCACCTTCTGTTTACCTCCTAGTGCCTGTGTCAGTACAGCTGCTATGTAACCCCGTGGATCTCTCTTTGACAATGTGCCCACAACTCGAAAATTTTGTGCATTTTCTAGACCTATTTAATCTTTTCTACTCGTGTTTGAGAAATGAAGTAGACAATGATTTATGAGTTTGTGTAATGAACAAGACCTTTTGTAGTAGGATTTATTCTATCTTAGGATTAGATTCAAAAATTATGTGGGAAGAAGATAGAATATATTTGAACTTTTTTCCTGCTATTGTCACTTTCTTTTGATAAATGTTGTTATCATCAAAACTCTTCTTTATTTGTTCTCTGTGTACTATTCAACAAATAAATACATAGATTTTCTTAATCTTTCTTATTGGTGTAATCACAGATTCATTTGTGTATAATTACAATTAATAGACTAAGTAAACATCAATAGTATCACTACAATTGTAGTTGCCTTGTATTAACACCAGGACGTTTACAGAATTTCACTGTGTTTTAATGTTACAGGTGACTGCCTCCTGCTGTCGGGTGCTGATACACCAAAGTGTGTCTGTCGCCATGGTTTTGATGGTGATGCTTGCCAGCGGTGCACTGAAAACTTTGCCGGTAATTGTTCCTGCATTTTTGACCAATTGGAGGTTCCCTGATTAATTTATCAAACCATGAAGTTTTTCTAATAACAAAGATTCTCACTCCAGTCATAAAATATTTTCTTTGTTTTCTTTTTGGACATTTAAAATTACGCAAACATATTTGCACCTGATTGCCACAGAATGTTTTCAATATAAATGTGAAGCATTTAATGGTCTGTCCTTTATATCAGTAAAAATTATAGGGAATGTTTGAGTAACAATTTCAGAAGCTCTGTTATTAAATAGTGATAGCTTCCAATATAGCAATAAAATTATCAGATCATTTGACAAAGTATCTTCAAAATAACTAAGAAAGAAGGAAAGATTTCTGATGTACTAGTCTTACTTAATTATCATTAAAATATGTCATGTTAGTGAGTAGTTGGGGGGCCACAATGGCGTAATGGTAAGACACTCGCCTCCCTCCTTTTAGAGGGAAGGTACTAGGTATGACATGAAACGCTAAATAAACCCGTTACTAGTTATGAAATATAAGAAGAACAAAGTATGATCTAGTGAATGAATAGTTTGTAAGGGTAAATCTTTCTGTCTCTCTTAGGCTCGTTTACTCCTATTCACCAGCTCATACTTTGTTATTCATATTTACTGAGTAATTATAAATGCTAGTGAAAGTGCCTTGATAGTTGTTATTGACCACCTAGACATGGACACTGGTATAGTATTTAACACTCCAGAGACTTGTACCCTGCCCAGCTACCAAACCTAGTAGTGAGACTTTGGCCATCCGAGAGGGAGTGTCTTCCAAAGTGAAGACTACAGCCAGCCAATCAAAGTAATTAAAAAGAAAAGAACAGAATCATAATATACTGAGGGGCAGTCACACAGTAGGGACACATTCCGCACTAAGACTAAGCTACTTGAACTGAAGAGCAAAGTTAGACAGATAATATATGAACATTATAGAAGTGTTCAGAATTTTCATCTAACAAAATCAACCCCTGTCTCTAGACACTAAACCAAATCATGGCGTTAAAAACATGGACTTCAGCATTGTGCAATGGATGGAGGAAGAAGTTAAACCAATTCTTCCCCTAAACATAAAAGTTAGGAATTATTTTATGTCTGGTCTTTCTACACACTACAGGTATTGACATATTTGTGTGAGCCTAAGTGCTCTTGTTGCATTCCTTTCCGGGTGCTTATGTTTTTAATTAATTATGAAAAATGTCACGCCTTACATCAAACTGTGACTCATAAACCCATGCAGGGCTTGAAACTTTTAAAAATGCTATTGTATGACTTATTAATTTAGTATGTGTTGGTATGTACAAGTCACTTTTTTACCCCACAGCCCTTAAGGGCTTATTATTTTCATGCATGGCTTACAGACGGGCGGGTAGGTGGGTGGTGGAAAAAGTTTGTCCAGGTTGTATCTCAGAAACTGTAAGATGTAGGAAGTTGATACTTGGTAGGGACATTGTTAGGGCATGTAGATGTGCAACGTCATAGTGTGACCTTGATTCGACCTTTAACCTTGCCAAAGTGACATTGAGTTTGAAAATCTTGTCCGCGCTATATCTCTGTAAGGTGATAGGAAGTTGATACATGGTAGGAACATTGGTTAGGGGGTGTAGGTGTGCAATGTCATAGTGTGGTGACCTTGATTTTGACCTTTGACCTTGATGTAGTTACCTTGACCTTTAAAATCTTGTCCGGGATTTATCTTGGGAACCGTAAAGTGTAGAAGGTTGATACTTTTTGAGACATTGGTTGGGGGCTGTGGGTGTGCATAGTCATGGTGCTACCTTGATTTAACCTTTGAGCTTGTGGTAGTGACTTTGGCCTTTAAAATCTTTTCTGGGCTATATCTCGGAATCCTTAAGGTGTAAAAGGTTGATACTTGGTAGGTACATTGGTCGAGTGGTGTAGATGTGCATCATCATAATGGCACCTTGACTTGACCTTTGACCCTGCCATAGTGACCTTGAACTTTAAAATCTTATTTGTCCTGCTATATCTTGGCATCCATAAGGTGTAGCAAGTTGTTCCTTGGTATGGACATTGCTTCGAGGGTGTAGGTGTGCATCATCACGGTGTGACCTTGATTTGACATTTGACCTTGCTGTAGTGAGCTTGAACTTTAACACCTTGTCTGAGTTATATCTCACAACTAAAAGTGTAGGAAGTTGACATTTCATATGGACATTGGTAAGGGGGTGTACATGTGCAACATCATGGTGTGATCTTGGGTTGAACTTTGACCTTGCTATATTGACCTTGACCTTTAAATTCTTGTCTGGGCTATATCTCAGAAACTGTAAGGTGTAGGAAGTTGATATATGGTAGGGACATTGATTAGGGGTGTAGGTGTGCAACGTTATAGTGTGACCTTGATTTGACCTTGCTGTAGTGACCTTGACCTGTAAAATCTTGTGCAGACCATATCTCACAAACCGAAATCAGAAATTTTTAGTTTAGCCCTTATCCTACTATTGAATTTTCTTTTTAATACTTTATGTTTACATACATTTTGTCTCTCTTACACATTTATTTCTCTACGTAAATATTGTATGGACCTTTACAAAGCTGACACTGTTTACTCTGAAAGTCTCCTGATATTTGAACTGTTTCACTTTTTTCTGTATTTCATAGTGTTTAAAACTATGTCATCGTGCTGTGGAGTACGGGCATCTCTAGTGCTATTTTTTAATAAATATACCTATCTACTATGCCTTAGCAATTAAGATCAGCTTAATGTCCAACTGAAATGCAAATAATTTTCCCTCTGTTTTGATTTAGGGGACAAGTGTGATCGTTGTGCAACTAACTTCATCGGCTACAACACAGACTGTGGGGTACAGTGTGTGCGGGGTTATGCCAATGAAACTGGGGGCAGAACATGTGTGTGTTACAATGATGATATACAAGGTCATTGGAGTGGTTCAGCCTGTGACGCCTGTGCACCCGGTTTTGCCATGCCTAACTGTATCCTCTGCGACGACAGTAAGTCATGGTATCTGTTTTGAAATGGAAGTCTATGGAGGTAAATAGTTCAGTGAATGGCTGTAAAAAGTTTAAAATGTGACAAGAACACTCAGAGAGTGTATACCTCTGCCAAGGCATACAATAATAAGTAAATGGGAAAATTCAGATTAATTTTTTTTGTATCCAGATGGTGATCCAGATCACTCTCAAAATTTAATCGGATCTTAATTGGACCAAGATCCATCTTCTGATTTTCAGAAAGATCCAACCAGTAATCTTTGTGTAATCCTGCTAACAAACAAACAAACAGTCATGAAAATAACACCTGTTTATTTGAGGTAAGTATTATGGTCCAGTGTTGTTTAAAAAATACACAATAACAGAAGATATACGTTGTAGCCTTTATATTGTTTCATTTCCAGTAAATTTACACACATATAACAGTCAGTACCTTTCTGAGGAAAGGGACAGTCAGAAAGGACGATGGTCATTCAAAGTTACATGATTGTTCAGTTTCTACCGATATGAACAATAACTTAATAACAGTTAACTTGTTGAAACTACAATCACAAAGAAGAAATCCTATAATGATGTCTTTAGAATATAATTAGGGTAATCCTAAGGACAACCTGATGACAGCATGCCAAAAAATTATCAGTTTCCATGCACACTTCCTATTCTATGGAATGAGAAATCTTTTGGGACAGTTGATGTATTTTGTTAAATTTACAAACCACAGACTTTTTATATCTGGTCTAATATAGGGTTTCACATATATTATTTTTGTTAAATTAACAATATTTTAATAGTTATCTAAAATACCATTTCCAGTCAGTTTGTCAAGATACTGGGCTTATTTTCGAATACTCATGCACCCAATTAACAGCCTTAATTTTCATTATCTCTTTCCAGTGCATTGAGCGCTACACTTGGTCTCATCTATTTTTGCAGGCTGGGTTGGTCCTGGATACTGCAACATTTCTTGCACAAAGGGTCAGGGCACTTTCAGATCTATCCTTGATGGAAGCGGAGATGATACTGGAGCAGTCTTACCCGAATTCAACTGTGTAGTTGCTACTACTGTGGATAACACAATCACTTACACAGCCTACTTCGGATACAATAACACCAATGTGCACAACATCGAGATACCAGAGCGGAAGTCTAACCAGTTTCAATCCACTTTTGCAAATGAATTCCTTCCACCTACCAAATTCAGGCCGGGAGAGTATCGCTATGCCTTCAGTGCTGGGTGAGTCAAACCTTTTTCAAACTCCATCTACTCTCCACTGCACTTTTGATTGTAAAATAAAGACACATATTGTAATTTCTGTAATAATCGCCCCAGGGTGGGGAGCATTTATAGCAACTACAAAAATATCAAAGTTTAGGCCTTTTTTTATCAAAGTACATCTGTCTCTGACTTATATGTTTCTGGCTTACTATTCTATACTGGATTTTTATAGTGATTAATATCTGCATGTAAGAAGACTCCAAGGCACAACACTTATAAGCAGCATTGCAAAATTCATCACAGTCAATGGCATAGCAATAGTCGTTATCACAGAAACATCAGCTGAATAAGAAACTGATGAAATTGAAAATGATGAAAATGCCTTGAAGAACAAATATGATTTCCTGTAGGTGGTGATATTATGTTTGTGTCATTAAAATCTTGCTTGCTCTATGACTGACAAACTGAAAAATTTACCAATCTCTAAGTGGGATTTCACTGGCCCTGTTTGCTTTAACTTCTGCAAATAAACATATATCCAGTACAATATCTTGTGTTTTTGTACTAGATAAATGCTTTAAAGATATTATTTTCTTGCCTTTTTTTCTGTAGTCCAATTCCTGCAGGTGAGGCATTTGCCTGGATAGTGGAATACCTTCCATCCAAAGTATACACCAGAGTTGAAGTGGATTTCAATGCAACTTGCCCAGAGGCAGAGCCTGAAGTGGTGAGTTCAAGCTTTTTATGTTACGATCTTTACAGTCTAAAACCCTTCATGGTTTATTATTTCAGGGAATACTTGTCATGAATTTTTGTGATGTTCCTGTTTACATCTGCATCATCAACATCATCTCCAAAAAATATAACACTCACAGATGATGACTTCATTTCAATTTTACAACATTCCTCACTCTAATATATTTTAGTTCAACTTCCCCCTGGAAAATGGCACCTGTGCCTGCCTGCCTAACTACTACGGAAAAGAGTGTCAACATGTATGTGTGGGTGTAGCGGAGGTGGGCAAATCTTGTTATGGCCACGGAATCTGTGATGCCCTAAGTGGAGAATGCACCTGCTATGACCAATTCACGCCTGAAAGCAACTGCCAGAATTGCAAGGATGGATGGTATGGCATTGACTGTTCCATTGCAATCATAGCGGTAAGTATCCTTAGTAGCTGATTGATTGATTTTGGTGCAATATCACTTTGACAGCATATTATATTGATTACAAATAAATACATATTTCAGGGGACAGGGAAAAACGTTGCCCATTCATCAGTATTTTACATATATCAGGACCAATATTACCCCGGACATCAGGCATCAGCAATTGTTAACTTACTCAGTTAAATTAGGATCTATAGATGAACCACCTCTATTGCTACTCGACATATAGTTTGCTTTGTCAAGCACCTAGTCTTTCCTGTATTTGTGTTCCTGTATCATTAAATGTATAAAGAGTCTAGTTTTACCCTGAAGTTTTGCTCGTATATTTTTTTAAACAGACTCCAGAAGAGAAGACACACTGTACTGCGAGTGCATACTACAGTGGAAACATCCAAACTTTTGATGGTGGAGCCTATTTATTCCACAGGATTGGAGAGTTTACACTACTACAGACAACACTGAGTAATGGAGCTACACTGAAAGTCAACACCAGACAGAGTATCATAGGAACTGAGGTACACTACATGCTTAAGCCATGGTCTCACTTTTACAGTGGAGTTCTGGCCTATTACCCCATTTCAAAATCCTAATTAAGCGTCCCGTAAGGGACGCTTGTTTGTGTATGGGAGACCTTCAGGCTCCGCCGGCTCCGCATTTTGTTTTCCTTATAACTCTGTAACCGTTAGGCGGATTCTTTTCAAATTTGGCAGGTTTAGGCAGTAGCCTTGGGGAATTTTTTTGAATATGCTGCAGTGACATTTCAACCAATCAGAGAGGTCACATGACCAAAAATGTCTTTTTTTGATGGGGAAGCACAAAAATGCTTATATCTCGAAAACCGTGCTAGATAGAGCAATTTCGACGAAATTTTTGACCCACAGGGTATCTCTGCAGAGTAGCCATGCCAATTTTCAAAAAAATTTTCTCTTGCCAAAAATGGCGGCCATTTTGAATTTTCGAATTTTTGCGCAAAAATTGCAAAACACAAAAATGCTAATATTTCGAAAACCGTGCTACATAGAGCAATTTCGACGAAATTTTTGATCTTCAGGGTATCTCTGCAGAGCAGCTATCCCAAAGAGCTTTCACTTGGTGAAGTTTCAGATCCATAGCTAATTGCTCACCTACTCAAAATGAGTAAATGCGAATTACCTCTAAAAGTATTGCAGATAGCCAATTTTCCTCAAATAACTCATTCACCTACTTTTGGAAGAGCTTTCACTTGGTGAAGTTTCAGACCCGTAGCTAATTACTCACCTACTCAAAATGAGTAAATGCTAATTATCTCAAAAACTATTGCGGATACCCAATTTTTATCAAATAACTCATTCATGTACTTTTGCGAGAGCTTTCACATGGTAAAGTTTCAGACCCGTAGATAATTACTCACCTACTCGAAATGAGTAAATGCAAATTATCTCTTAAAAGTATTGCAGATAGCCAATTTTTCTCAAATAACTCATTCACCTACTTTTGGAAGAGCTTTCACATGGTGAAGTTTCAGACCCATAGCTAATTACTCACCTACTCAAAATGAGTAAATGCGAATTATCTCTAAAAGTATTGCAGATAGCCAATTTTTCTCAAATAACTCATTCACCTACTTTTGGGAGAGCTTTCACATGGTAAAGTTTCAGACCCATAGCTAATTATTTACCTACTCAAAATGAGTAAATGCTAATTATCTGTAAAAGTATTGAGGATACCCAATTTTTCTCAAATAACTCATTCATCTACTTGTGCGAGAGCTTTCACATGGTGAAGTTTCAGACCCATAGCTAATTACTCACCTACTCAAAATGAGTAAATGTGAATTACCTCTAAAAGTATTGCAGATAGCCAATTTTCCTCAAATAACTCATTCACCTACTTTTGGAAGAGCTTTCACTTGGTGAAGTTTCAGACCCGTAGCTAATTACTCACCTACTCAAAATGAGTAAATGCTAATTATCTCAAAAACTATTGCGGATACCCAATTTTTATCAAATAACTCATTCATGTACTTTTGCGAGAGCTTTCACATGGTAAAGTTTCAGACCCGTAGATAATTACTCACCTACTCGAAATGAGTAAATGCAAATTATCTCTTAAAAGTATTGCAGATAGCCAATTTTTCTCAAATAACTCATTCACCTACTTTTGGAAGAGCTTTCACATGGTGAAGTTTCAGACCCATAGCTAATTACTCACCTACTCAAAATGAGTAAATGCGAATTATCTCTAAAAGTATTGCAGATAGCCAATTTTTCTCAAATAAATCATTCACCTACTTTTGGGAGAGCTTTCACATGGTGAAGTTTCAGACCCATAGCTAATTATTTACCTACTCAAAATGAGTAAATGCTAATTATCTGTAAAAGTATTGAGGATACCCAATTTTTCTCAAATAACTCATTCATCTACTTGTGCGAGAGCTTTCACATGGTGAAGTTTCAGACCCATAGCTAATTACTCACCTACTCAAAATGAGTAAATGCGAATTATCTCTAAAAGTATTGCAGATAGCCAATTTTTCTCAAATAAATCATTCACCTACTTTTGGGAGAGCTTTCACTTGGTGAAGTTTCAGACCCATAGCTAATTACTCACCTACTCAAAATGAGTAAATGCTAATTATCTCTAAAAGTATTGCAGATAGCCAATTTTTCTCAAATAACTCATTCACCTACTTTTGGAGAGCTTTCACATGGTGAAGTTTCAGACCCATAGCTAATTACTCACCTACTCAAAATGAGTAAATGCGAATTATCTCTAAAAGTATTGCAGATAGCCAATTTTTCTCAAATAAATCATTCACCTACTTTTGGCAGAGCTTTCACTTGGTGAAGTTTCAGACCCATAGCTAATTACTCACCTACTCAAAATGAGTAAATGCTAATTATCTCTACAAGTATTGCAGATAGCCAATTTTTCTCAAATAACTCATTCACCTACTTTTGGGAGAGCTTTCACTTGGTGAAGTTTCAGACCCATAGCTAATTATTCACCTACTCAAAATGAGTAAATGTGAATTATCTCTAAAAGTATTGCAGATAGCCAATTTTTCTCAAATAACTCATTCACCTACTTTTGGGAGAGCTTTCACTCTGTGAAGTTTCAGACCCATAGCTATTTATTCACCTACTCAAAATGAGTAAATGCGAATTATCTCTAAAAGTATTGCAGATAGCCAATTTTTCTCAAATAAATCATTCACCTACTTTTGGGAGAGCTTTCACTTGGTGAAGTTTCAGACCCAAAGCTCAAAATGAGTAAATGCTAATTATCTGTAAAAGTATTGCAGATAGCCAATTTTTCTCAAATAACTCATTCACCTACTTTTGGCAGAGCTTTCACTTGGTAAAGTTTCAGACCCATAGCTAATTATTCACCTACTCAAAATGAGTAAATGTGAATTATCTCTTAATAGTGTTGCAGATAGCCAATTTTTCTCAAATAACTCATTCACCTACATTTGGAAGAGCTTTCACTCACGAAAATGAAAAATTGTGAATATCTCGGAAAAGCTATTTCTTCTCCTTTAATGCTCGGCGGGAGATACACACCGCGGCAGTGGTCTTCACAAAAATTTTTGTCTCCCCAAAAATGGTGGCCATTTTGAATTTTCAAAGTTTTTGCAAAGCACAAAAATGCTTATATCTCGAAAACTGTGCTATATGGAGCGAACTCAACAAAATTTTTGACCTGCTGGGTATCTCTGCAGAGTAGCCATGCCAATTTTCAAAATATTTTTGTCTCGCCAAATATAGCGGACATTTTTAATTTTTTAATTTTTTGCAAAACACAAAAATGCTTATATCTTGAAAACCGTGCTAGATAGAGCAGACTGCGCTGACTTTGGTTGCCACAACAGTATAAGGCTAGAAACGAAGCATTTTCTTAATACTTTAGCACTCACCTTTTTATCCTTTTCGGGACGCTTTGTTTTTGCTATGCAAAAACATTATCTTTTTTTTTGCGAGCAATCCTCTAGTTTTTTGTTTGCGTCTATAGCATTCACCTGTGCCACTCTCTGTATAGTTGAGGTGTTTTACTGCCACTATTTGCTTGACTAGTTCTCTATATATTTCATTATCTAATAATGTGCGGAAACCAGTGTAGTAATAGCAATTCATCAGTGAAGAATGATAAAGTCAAATGTGGTCCAGGAATATCAGGTTTTGATGCTGTTTTTTTTTTTTTGTCAGATTGCCGCCTCTGGGATCCATAGTGTAGCTGTACAGATCGGAACAGACACATTTGAAATCTATGGAGGCCGGAACCGAGATGACATCAAGGGCTCAATTTATATGAATGGGGATGCCATGGGGTTTGTGGGTAACTTGACCTTTGGGGACTCCTACACATATTCAAGAACTAAGGTCAGCCAACATACCTTCCAATTCCTGAATGATGTCACCCTACAACTGACCATAGGTGGAAGACCGATCCTTGTAAAGGTGACCGTGCCTATGAACCATACCACTAAGGGCTTAATAGGTAAGTACACATTTTTTGTTAACTGCATATTTTAAATCTTCAGTCAGTATATTATGTACAGTTAAATCTCTTCGAGTACCCAAGAATAAGAAATCTGAATGTGTAAGTTTGCATCTCATCAGTGTGAAAGTACATTTGTTTATGCCCACATTCAAACTACAGGCGGTACGTCCTGCAGGTAGACGTTTTTCTCAGTGGTGGAGCCATACCCAGGTCACCCCATTTTGTCCAAGTTGTTCACACTACAGGCAGACAGCCACTGATTGGACATGGTGTTTTAACTGTCAATAACAGTATGATGACAGTAATACAAATGTTGGTCAACGAGAAACAACCTCCATTAACCTCAACTCACCTTGAGTAGCCTTCAGACGAACACGCGGCGAAACGACCAATACCTTAACTCACCTTTTGTTGTCGTATTACACCAAAAGACGACTGAATTGCCACCTTATGTACACTGAGGAGCACACCTTATACGCACATACATAAAATTGTCTGTACCAAAATCAGAGGCAGAAATGTAAGTTAAACATTTGAAAACAACCGTGATACTCGCAAGGTAATGGACGGTTCGCCACTGACTCACAAGGTCACATACGGACATCAGACGGTGATCCAAAGACATGGATGTTTCACCAAACGTGAGTTACTGCGGGTGATACTGCCTGTAGTGTGAATGGGATATTATAAACCTTCTAAACCTTTTTGCCACAAAGTCACTATCAACAAATACCATCTGCTGATATCTATAGTTTCCAGTTTTAGTGTGTACTTTGTCATGTGTACAGTTGAACAAACATTTACCAACCAAATCATGAAAAAACAAAGAAACCAATGATTTTTAAACCACGTTTTGAAGTGGTATTGGTTTACAAACATTATAAAGAAGTAAAACTTTTACAGTTGTATTAACCACCAATGAAATGTATGGATTTCAATGTGATTACAAAGTTCAAGCAATATCATTATTATACTATCTGTATTGAATTTATTTTTTCATGTGATATAGTGCTAGTACATTCCTTGAAATGTCCGATTATTTCAGTGCAGAATCTTCACCATATCGAATATACGAAATACTTATCATGATTATAACCTTGTGCTGTGAACAGTAAACCACTAAACCACAATTCATTTTGTTTAGTTAGAAATGATGAAATCTGCAAAGAATACTTAAGTATTGGTTATTGAAAGCATCATCATTTTAGGCTTTCAACTGGTTAATAATTTCTCAAAACAAAACATATAAATTTGAGCAAATATCTTACATTTGTTCTTTACCTGCATCGTAAATGAAGTATCTAATAAAGACAATTGTGTTTTAAATTATGGCTCATGTACACATTTAGTTAATTTTAACCATATTAGTTACCGGCAAACAAAATTTTGTCATATTTCAAAGCCACAGAAACCCGATTTGATTTTCAGAATCACTATTATAACCTATAATGTGAGCATTGCTAAAACCCAGATCAATCAATGAAGTAATCAGATTTTATTGGCATGTCAGTAAAATGGTGTATCATAATTGCAGGAACTTGCAATGGTAATATGTACGATGACTTCAGCCTTGTTGACGGTACTCAGTTGGATGGCAACTATGGAGGTGACCTGAGCCAAGGGTCTATCCATAACACCCTGGGAGACGAGTGGGGTGAAGATGAAGGAAATTCACTTTTTGACGTGGTCACCACCAGTGAAATCACTGAAGCAGGTACAGCACTGTGCTTTGACAAGACCATGGGCTATTCTCCTGATAACCTAAGGAGCTGGTCTGATTCTGATATCACCTTTGACTTGCATGTGAAGCCCTCATCAAGCCAGGTAGGCTGTGGCACCATATTCTCATATAAATTCCCTGATGTCAACGGTGACACTCATGTGTCCACCTTGCTGGCATGCGATAACAGCCAGTATGCATTTGACTATGATGGCACTACTATCCATTTGGAAGGTAATACTTTCACCCAGGACATTTGGAATCACCTATTCTTCCAGACGGAGTTGGAAAAATCCAAACTTCAGTTCTATAACTATCCTTCTGTTGGCAGTAGTTTCAAAGCAAGAATGGACATTGAACATATTGCAGGATTGCCATTTCCTAAAGGTGGTTCATTCACCATTGGTGCCTGGAATGCACCTGAATTACTCACTTATGGCTTGGGATGGCAGTACATTGGCTGCATGGATGAGTTCAGAATCTGGAACACTTATCTGACAAATGACCAAGTGACAGAATACCTGAACAGTTATACTCCACCATCTACCACTGACCTGGTGCATTACTGGAGATATAATGAAGGGGATGGCAGCTATGTGGAAGATCTAGTGGGAGGAAGTCCTTTCCACCTCATTGAGCCACCACGCAGAGCACCTGAATGGATTCCATCTGAGGCCACCTTTACATTCCCATCTGAGGATGAGCTAGACATCTATGATGAAGTCAGAGACCTGGAAGAGGAAGATAAAGAGATCTATGAAGAGTTCTGTAACAAGAGTATGAACATTATAGAGAGTGGTGGTAACTGTGATGGGGTGTCAGAAGCGGTCCGATTGTATCATCTTACACAGTGTGTCTTCAATTCCATGATAAACAAGGATACATCATACAGTATGGAGACCTTGCTGAACTATGGAGAAGCATGTAAATCTAGTGACAGTGATGATGGTGATGGTGATGATAATACAGACAATCCTGCCAACTTACTCTGCAACAACTTTGGTGACAGATACTTCCCAGATGCCCATGGGGAATCCTGTGACCAAACATGCAAGTCTGGCAAGAGAATTTTACCAGACATATGTGAGTGTTACAGTGGCTACTATGGAGAAAACTGTGATCAGGTATGTCCATCTGGTAATCAGTTACCATGTGGTGCTGGAACATGTGATAAAGAAACAGGAACCTGCAAATGCCCACCAAACTTTGACACAGCTAGCCACTGTACCGTGTGCAGTGGTGGCTGGCTTGGTTCAGATTGTTCAGTTGCTGAAGCATCTGTTTTTGGGTCCAATGACAAGGAAATATGTTCTGTCTACAGTAAATCTCACTACAGCACTTTTAAGGGCCTTCTGTTTGATGTCTCAGTTGCCAGTGAAATGAAAATGGTTGTCCATGATGACTGGAATATCTATGTCAGACAAATCCCATGTGGCAGTGGAGCAACATGTGTCAGTCAAGTTTGGTTTGAACTGCCCAGTAATGACATCACTATCCATGCCATATATCCCGATGAAACAAGCCCAACAATATACATAGATGGATCTGCTGACTACTTCTTAATCTCGAAGACTGTTGGCGCAGTTACAGTACAGAAGGAATCCCAAACTGCACTATTACTAACACATAGCAATGGACACGAAGTCAAGGTAACAGCATATGATATTTATCTAAACATCATTATCAAGATGGCCATTGGAACTTGTGATACAGCAGGAGGTCTTTGTGGAACATGTGTGGATGGGGGCAGCAAAGACTTCCAGACAGACACCAATACTTTCTTAAGCAAAGATGAGATCTCTGAAGTAATCATTGAAACAACTTTTGCAGACTTCCATACAATCCCAGATGAAGCAGAAACTAAGTTCATTTATGAGCACCCTGTAGAAAAGTGTGAGTGTGACACAACATCATCTGCGTCCTCAGACTTTGACTATGACTCACCTTGGTCCTGGGGAGACAAATGTGTGAACAAAACCTGCACCAGTATCACTTTTACCGAGTCCAAAGATGTAAACAGTGAGGCAAGCTATCTGCTGCAGCTGAATGAAAATATCTTAGAATCTAGCCAGTTACAAAAGTCCTTTAACTTGGGATCAGATGTCACCATTGAAATAAAAGTTTTCCCTATCACTGAAGGAGTTATATGGTCTTATCTGACAGATTCAACAAGGATCAGCTTAAGCAATGCAGATGGAACACTGACATTAGAGGTTACTGATTTGAATGATCTAAATGCAGAGACCCTGACATATTCTTGCAGTTTTGGCACAACACCTGATGTCTGGAATCATATATCTGTAGGTTATGAAAGAGCAACAGGAGAAATGTATTTCTATGTGCTCACAGATGAAAACAATGTGCAAATCAACAAGCTTAATGTTGGAACAGGATTGTTTGAGCCCAATGGCAAATTATCAGTTGGTGGTGTGCTTCCAAAATCGGGTGAAGATGCCTCAAAGTTGCCAAGTAACACATTTATTGGAAGAGTAGATGAACTAAGGATATGGTCAACAACATTTGAACCTCAAGATATTCTGCAAAATTATGCATTGGATGTTTCTACTTTCCCACACCTCACAACCTACTACAAATTCTCAGAAGGAGCAGGCCTCAAGTCCTATGATAGCGTCCACTCTTATCAATTAAGCTGGGCTGATGATGGTTCTGTGACATGGGGTGTTTCAAATATTGACATTGAGCAGCCTCCAACATCTGACAGTGATGACAAGTATCAGGTATTAGAAGATATTGACAAAGGTGAGGTGTCTACCAACTGTTCTACCTGTGTGAATGGAACATCCAGTGGTGGAGGTGGAAGTGGGGAACATACAGATGATGGTGGGGACAGTGGAACAGGCGGTAGTGATGATGATGGTGATAGTGAGGATGGGGATGATGGTGGAATTACTGATGAAGAAGCTGAAGAAATGTGCAGCCAAGTCTTTGAACAATCATCATTAGCCGAAGAATGCCAAGACCTTGGGTCTGGAACAACCTCTTTCTACCTCAAGAGTTGCCAAAGAGATCTGATTAGTTCAGCTGAACCTGAAGAAGCTTTGTCTGCAATACTACAGATGTACACAGAAAACTGCTTTACAACCCTGGACAAGGATGATGATACTCTGCAAGATCTATGTGCAAATATGACTGGCCTCCAGACTCAGTCTGTGTGCTTACAGAACGAAAACTGTAAATTTGGTGAATGGGATGAAACAGAACAAATCTGCCACTGTGATGCAGACCACTGGGGAGAGAAGTGTGACCAACTCTGTCCACGGGGAGAAGGTTTGACTTGTGGAGGAAATGGAGTCTGCAATGCAACGGGTCATTGTGAATGTGGCGACTCGCTAACAGCGGAAAGTAACTGCACACAGTGCAAACCAGGGTACTCGGGTCCTTTCTGTGACTATGTGTCATCACCTTTAGCAGATGATGTAGCACTTTATGGGGACACAACATGTTCTGTGTTTGGATTTGGTTATTATCATCAATTCAGAGGAAAGATCAAGGAATTCAAAAAGGCTGAAGCTAAAGAGATGTACATGATACGTCCTCCAAGTTCAGGAACGGATTATGAAGTTCAGGTCAGATACAATGTGTGCTATGATACTACCATGTGCATTGTGGCAGTTGCAGTGAAAACCTCAGAAAATACAGCAATTATTCGAGCCCCTTACATCAGTGGACAATATGCCAAAGTTTGGATTGATGGTGAAGCAATCGAAGATCTCCCAGAAGGTGGTGTCGCAAAAGAAAGTTTTACATTGGTACAAGATGCAGCATATGAGTATCACATCATTGACAATGACAACAGGGCCTTGATAACAGTTCGAGTATGGAAGCAGTTCTTGAATGTGCTTGTTCTCACCAACTCTTCATATTGTGGACAGCGAAAATCCTTGTGCGGATGTTGTGAATCAAATTGCCGACCAATCAGAGAAAAGTTTATGACAGTTGCAGATTCTGACAGTTTGTTTGATCCTATATTTACAAACAGCTATGGTGAGATTAAGGAACAAAGTGGTGCGGGATTCAGTCTAACGTTTGAAAATACATTTGTCTCCAATTATAAACCATTGAAGAACACATTCAGTGAAACAGAAGATATAACAATACAGATGTTTGTAAAACCAGAGTCACCAACAGGCATCCTTCTGTCCTACAGTTATCGAACAGTCTTCATGATGTATCTGAAGGATACCTATCTCTGTGTCCAGATACATGACTATGTCAAAGAGACCACACTTCAATTGAATATAGACAACTGGTACAAAGTCCACTTGATTTACTTAAGACAGAGTAATACATATGAACTGTATGTGGCTTCATCAGCAAGTATATTGTACACCCAATCATTTGTCCATGCACAGTCACACGTCTTTGCCAGTGGAGGTGTCTTGTCTCTGGGGCAGTTTGCTGATTCATGGATAGATGGCCTGAGACCTACAATTACTGACTATTTCAAGGGTGAACTCGACGACCTTGTCATTTGGTCCCGTTCTTTTGTGCAGTCTGAAATCAAGAGTAACTACAGGACTGCCTATGTTGGTAATGAGAACAACCTCATGGGCTTGTGGAAATTTGATGAAGGAGATGGTGATGTTTTGCATGATACCACAGGCAATACACACATGTGGATAGAAACATACTCTTGGAGTAATCCGGGTCATGTGTGGACCTTCAGTCAGGCCCCACTGAATCTGCTTGTGACTGCAAATGCCTACTCAGGTGACACTGATCTGCTGGATGCAGCCAAAATATCTTGCCAAGAACTCGTGTACTCCTCTCCTCTGACAGACTTCTGCACAGATCACTCAGAAAGAGCCATGTACTCTTACAGACAGATTTGCATTAAGCATGTACAGATTGCTGGTACCATGGACGACACCTTGATGACACTGATGGCTCTCGCAGATATGTGTCAGTACTTGGGAGGTTACAATACTTGGCCAGGTCAAGGTCTGTGTTCTAACTACTCACAGGACTATTTCCCTATTTATGGACGCTCAGATTGCCAGGCTGAGTGTTACTTTGGCAATTATGATGAAACCCTGGAGGGATGTAGTTGTCTGTAAGTACTTCATCTGAGTTTTCACAAATAGAAAATTTGAACTATTTCTTCACTCATTTTTGCGTACGTTTTAATGATAATTAAATGATAATGAGTGTCAGTGGTCAAGTTGAATGATCATAACATATTATAATTCATTGGAATTAGAACTAATTAAACATTGTCTCATTATGTGCTTGTATTAATAGCCAGACCCTCGAAACTCCTGTGACTTATCAATGAATAAAATCACTTTACAAAAAAAACTTGCTATCTGCTGCATGATATTTTTTTTTAATTTAAAATGAAGCATTGTTTTTTTTTAATTTTGAAATAAGTTTTTTTAATCAAATTCTTTGTTTTTACATTAAAAAGATCATACATACAAAGACATATATTATTGTCTGAAAAGATAATTGCAGGCTGTCAAAATAAAAAAGAAGAATTATACATTTGAAAGGAATTTTTTAGCTTTAAATTTTGAACAATTCTTTGCAGCTTGAAAAATTGAACAATTCCAGAGTCAGAATTATTCTATCCCATGAAAAATCTTTGTAAGTAGGTCTGAGATCTGACACTAATTATAATCTGTGAACATGTTTATTTCATGGCTCTACATTTTATGTTGTGTTGTTTTTTTTTTGTCTAGCAATGGCTACTGGGGAGCAACATGCCAACGCTCATGCCCTGGAGGAGCAGGCAATGCATGCAACTCACATGGCGAATGCAGCAGTGTCACTGGTCAGTGTGAGTGCCACAGGAATTGGGGAGGCAAGCAGGACTGTACAGAATGCACAGATGGATGGCTCGGCAATGATTGCTCTGTCGCAGATATCGGCAACAAAGGCTCTGGGAGCAAAATCTGTTCTGGCATGGTCACCGGAAAGTACACTATGTTTGATGGAGCTGCTGTGGAATTCAAGCAAACCAGTACCTTTACATTCTACAAAACCACAGGTGTTGAAGTACAAGTGAGCCAAAACCCCTGTGGAGGATTCACCATGTGTATTGTTGCCATTGCTCTGGAACTTGGCAGTGATACAGTCAGTCTGATAATGGATGGATCACAACTAGAGGTCATCCACAATGGCAATCAGAGACCAGTGCAAAATGGCTTTGACATCGGTAACTCCTATAAGTGTGACAGACCAAATAACATTGAATATATATTCACAGGTCCAAACAGTTTCAACTTGCACATAACTCAGCTTGATGTGTACATGAATATATACCTGACAACCACCAAATGTGATGGTACTACCGGAGTTTGTGGCACATGCAGCAGTGGATCAGGCTGTTCCAATGATGAACATGTGTGCCTCATGCAACAGAATGGAATTGTCTCTGCACTTACTCAGAATGCAGTAGGCCAGGAGGAAATCAATGACTATTTCAAAAATTTTGCACTCAGTGATGCAGACTCTCTTTTATCTGGAAAAATATCTTCCAAGAAAGCAGGTTATGCTATGTATGTCAATGGCCGTGACTTCTTTGTCGAGTCAGCTCCATTCACTGTCAATTGCCTGAATACAGAAGATGGCTATCTCACAATAGAAATTACCATGAAGGTCCTTGACGCCAATGGAGTATTGTTTGCCTTTGCCTCAGAAGACACATTTGCCGTCATTCTGAATGATGGGACTGTTGGCTTCCAGTTAGGAAATGATGTGAAGATGACACCCTTCCAGATTTCTACTAATGAATGGATTGTATTCAGTATGATCTACAAAGTTGATGATGGTACAGCAATACTGCATCACATTGATGGCAATGGTGTGCACAAGTACCTGGAGGTGGAAGTCTTTGAGAATGTATTCCCAATTGGAGGTGCCATGTCAATTGGCAGATGGAAGGTTTCTGTATCCTTGGTCACCAATGCTCCAATTACATACTTTGAGGGCTACATTGACAGGTTTGTGATCTGGAAGAAGCGCTTTGGAATAGGTGATGAACAGAGACATGCCCCTTACTATTTGCTGAGCACAGAACCATATTTAGGCCTGTTGTACAACTTTGATGAAGGATTCTCAAGTCGAGTGTACGACAAAGTCAACAATGTAGCATTGTCTGTCCCAATGAAAGGCTGGTATGTGAGTGAGGCGGACATCACTGAAGGTGCAGTGACATCAGATACACCACCTGAGAGCTTGTTCAGCACTGACGATATCCGTGAAACAGCTGAAGAGACCTGTACAAGATTATTGGATACTGGTGCACTTGGAAGCACCTGCGATGTGGAAGCATATCAGACAACCAAAGACTACTTTTACCTTGTCTGTCTCAACACCATTGGCGAATCCGGGAAACAGAGTAGTGCTATGGACTCAGTGATTGCCATGTCTCAGCAGTGCGAGGACAGGAGTGGAGCAGATCCAGCTGATGCTGAACTGTGTAATGAGTTCCCCCTACGGCACACTACCAATCTCTACGGGCCAGACTGCAGTCAAGCCTGTTACTATGGATACTATGAAGAGAGGACGCAAACATGTACATGTGACGAGGGTTACTGGGGTGCAGAATGTGAGAAGACCTGCCTCCTGGATGCATATGGAAATATCTGCAGCAATCATGGTGAGTGCAACTTGAACACTGGAGACTGTATCTGCCTACCAGCCTGGGATGGCAACGACATCTGTGGATCTTGTGCAGATGGTTACGATGGTCCAGACTGCTCTATCTTTGAAATGCCAGCTCCTGCTGATCCTACCAAAACCTACTGTGAAATTGGATACTCCAAGCTAGAGACCTTCAACCAAATGCAGACAGATCTTACCATTGGAGGTGCACTTACAATACTCAGTGTGGGATTCCTGAATGTTGTGGTAAGTAAACTTAAGTATATATAGTTTAATTGCTTTACACTTAAATGCCTGTTCTATTTTACAAGCCTTCTATTATCCAAACAAAATTTTATTCTCCAAATACGATTGAATTATAGAGGTTTTTGCATAATTATGTCACATTTTGAAGAAAGATATGTGAGAAGAAAACAAACTGATATTAATGTAATAATTACCTGTGCAAAGGAGGTTATGTTTTTAGTGGTGTGTGTTTGTTTGTTTGTTTGCAAAATAACTTGAAAAATTATAGACAGATTTTGATGAAATTTCAAAATATGTTGATAATGGTGGCACAAGGAACAGATAATTCGATTTTGTTTGTTAATTTGATCAGTGTCTGTATCAAGAAATTTTTCAATGGATTTTTTATCATTGCACTCATCAGGAATACTGGAGGTGTTGGGCCTTGAGATAGGCATGTTGTTCTGAGATGGTTTTACGTGCAAATTGCTATATGAACCAAACAAAAAGGATCAAAAATTGAGATATCGTAGGGACCATATATACAAAATATTCTTTGTCTCTTTCTTATTCATATTAAACTTTCATTAAAGTATAAAAACAAATATAACTTAAGGGTAAATCCAAGAAAGAACTTAATTAACTATAGCTTCTTTAGAGTTATTGATTGTGGAGTTAGCTGTAATCTTGTCAGTAACTTTACAGTTTATTATTGGAATATTTACACTGTTGTGAGATAATAAGCTTAACTTGCCTTTAGAGGAAAGACTGCAGATTTATTGTTATGATATAGGCTAAGAATCTTAATGTACCAGAGGGCACCTTTTTGGTATTAGTGAGCAAATAAAATACTTCAAAGCTTAACGTAACAGATAAAAATATGCTGACATGTGTTCCTGCTAATTAACATGCACATAGGTAATGGCAAAATATACAGGGAAATCTCTGTGTTCCTGCCATTTCATTTCATGTTAAATCTCACTGAAAAAGCCCTCGATTGGGCTCTCTTTTATGCTTTTGTGGATAAAACTTTAAAATGGTAAAAACAATCAGTTCTACTGCAAGAGAATTACAGGAAATAGAGTTCTATTTTTGAATAATATTTTGCCTAATATGGTCAGTTACAAGTCTGTTGGACTTAAATAGCAGTTATCAGCAATATACCAACCCTGTTTTAAAATTCAAATCTAAGGAGACAAGAATACTCTTATTTATCAGGGGACCCCATACAATAGGGTTACCGTATTTGATGTAATTTGCGCACAGTATGCTCAGAAAAACATATTAACCCTGTTAATGTGATTTAAATTATCTTCCTTATAACTGCACAGGCCTGTGAAAAGGCAACTCTGTCAGTAGAGACTGGATATATATGTATACATCTATATGTATAGGTTAATGGCCAAGTAAGTGTCCAATATTGGAAAATAATGGACCGTTTATGAGGTCCCAAAGGGACCGAGTCAACAGTCCATTGTTTTCCAATATCGGACACTTACGAGGCTATTAACCTACTTAAATTACACCTCTTCCGTAATTTATAATTTTAAGATGTTGTTGAACATCATTACTTTTCATTCCTATATTCCTGATGTGTATTTCTTCGGTTTTTATGATCATTTTAGTTGAAATAAATGTAAAAGGGTTTCTTTAGAAATGTGCCAAAGACTTCCATATATGGTCAAAATCAGAAAGTGGCCAATAGTGAAAGATATTGGACACTTTTAATAAAAGAAAAACTCTCGGGTGTAATTTAAATAATGATAACCTCATAGCCTGTGGTTTGGGCCAGTCTCCCCATAGAAGAACACTGATATACTGTGTAATACAAGGTAGTTCATACATGCAGAGAAAAAAAAACAATTTTAAGTTCAACCTTAATTTTCTGAGAAAATGAGTTGTCACTGTACTGTATATGCATTCTTGAATAAATTGATTAGTAATGTTGCACATTTTAGAGAAATATTATGCATATACTGAAATCAATTTTGACATTCGTCTGTTCATTACTCTTATAATAGGAAGAGTATACAAAATGCATTTCCATTATTTGAAATATTTTATACACAAACAGACAGCATGTAATTCCAAGCAAGGGATTGCCCATGTGATAGGATCTCATTTAAAACACATTATATGAAACTCCAAACATTCACTTGCAAACACTAGTGTTTTGACTAAATGCACATGTTATTGCTGTCTGCAGTTAACAGTTTATAAAACTTGTATTGGGTTGTGGGTGAAACTGCAGGACAATAATGTTTTAATTTATGGCCATTTTGGAAAATACTACATTCAGTACACACATATATATATAGCTACAAGGCAAACAGAGAACTTCCCTGTACATGTTGGCCAAAATGAGGGCAAAGGAGTACATTAAGTAACCTTGCAGAGGCTTAAATATCAACATTGTGAGTGTACACTTTATTTAGCTTTAACCTATATATATGTTGAAAAAAATATTATGAATATTCAACATCAGTAGGTAAATTGTTGTAAACCACGTTAAAACTCTGTATGATTCAGAAATAAACTCTTACAATGGGGTTGTTATATTTAACAGCCTGAGTTTCCACACTGTCTGAACAAGGCTATGGTTTAGAAATCTCTGTTGGATTTAATGTTCTTTTTATGATTTTGTCTTCCTCAGCCAACACAGTATGAGTATGAAGTTACATACATATCTAATGTGTACCCAGATTAAGTGCAGAAATAGTTCAAGTCCTACCTTAAACCTTCCAATTTAAAATAACATATTTAATAGTGACTTTTATCAAAAGCCAGTTTAAAACAGGGCATAAAAATACATTTCCCTTTTAAACTTGAACAAAAAATCTGTAATCACAAAGTTATATGCAACTATACTTAACATCAGGCTGATGTAATATCTAAAGTAGAAAACCAGACTGCTGGGATTTATAGCCATCAATTGAGGTGGTGTGCACTTAATGGGACATGTGCGCTAATTACGTCAAATACGGTAATTGAAGAAGTTGTTTTCAAGAATGAATATTTACTTCTACTGCTCAGCCAGTGAATTTCGTCACCTCAGTGAAGTTTGTCACCTGTATTTTATGGCAATATTAAAGAGTTTTTTCTATGAACTTTCGGCATACATGTATACCTTGTTTCTGAAAGCAGCTATTCCATTTATTTATATATGAATATTGCCTATCCTTGGCCATTTTTACGGCAGGTGACGAACTTCACTTGGGTGACGAAATTCACTGGCTGAGCAGTACAGAAAGTTCAGAAACCCTCATATTTGACAAGACACCTCCATTAACTAATATATACATTTCCACTGCTTTATAATTAATACACTTAGGATTGAGCGAGGGTTTCACTATCACATAGATGTCATGTAATACCTCAAAAGCAGATTCCTGTACATCAGTATATGCATTTAATGTGACAGTAAGCCCAGAATGAATCTCTGAGCTCAAGTTGTCAATAGGTTTGGCATCCACTGACACTATGCCAGGCTGTCACTATTGTGTGGATTCAACTCTCACAAATTTCAATGCTAAGAACCTATCCCAATATGACCCTGGAATGTGAGTGGCATCTTAAACTAATGACCTTCAAGCCTTGAAATCATAAAAATTCTGTTCATATTGTTGTACTTTGAGAGTTTTTTCTTTTCCTCCTGGTAACTATGTATACACTTTACAAAACCATATTCAATGCAATTGATGAGCCTGTGCAGTGAAACCATGTATAAATACTATATCTGATATTTCTAATTTAGAGTTGGTGGCTTTACACCTGACAGTAAGTCCACAAACACTGTCAGTGAAGTGCCAAACATCATGACAATTAACACCAGGCAGTGACATTATAGTCATCTTAGTAACGACTGCTTACCAGTGACAAAAAAAATTTTATTGGCTGATTATAATTTTTACCTAGGTTACATAGATTATGAGAAAATGTTGATCATTTGAACACAGTTATGTTATGGAAAGATGTGCTTCAACTAAAATAAGAAATTCCAATTTTAAACTTGTTTTGACAGTGCTTTGAGGGTTGTAAGTGTATCCTTTCTTTTCAGGCCCAATTCTCACGTCCTTATGGAGTGCCAGAGATGGTTGCATTGGAGGTTACCCTTCATGATGTCTCAGTCTCCGTTGTCGTGCACGACAGTTTCATCGGGGATTTGTTTATCAATGGAAATCTTAATGTCCAGACAGAATTGACTCTGACCACTGTACTTGGATGTGAAATAGAGGTGTCCAGCACAGCCAGGTAAAATAGGCTTGTAATATGTTTGTATTTACATTAGTGTGTCATGATTTTATTGACATCTTCAACTGAGTTTTCATTTAGATCTGTGGTTAAGCCCTTGATCACATCTTATGTCCATTATGTGCCTATCCTCCTTTAGTTTCATCATAGGGTTTGGAAAGATTACAATCTCTCACAAGCCAAGTGAGTTTAGATCTCATAATGTGTAATTTCTTTAAGACCTGAACACAGGTTTTTGTGATATCCCAGATTGATAGATTAAATCATAATTTCATTCATTTCACTCTTGCTTGTACTTAATCAGGAATTCCAGATAACAGGATAACCTTTAATGAAAAAGGCCTTTAAGGGCCTGACATTTCTTTCTAATTTACATGGATACCTCAGACATCTAGTTAATAGAGTTTGATTGTACATCACTCATTGCTGAATTAGAAATTCCATAGCCACAGTAAAACTTGTATTTCCCAAACACACAGGGTGAGTCTGATTTTATGTGAATGATAACAGTTTAATAAAAAAGAAAAAGTGGGAAATAATAAATTTGGGAGTTCATTAAATATTCACATGAAAGAGGTAATTCTACTCACCTACCATGTCTATTCCTCTTGTCTGTGTTTTCTGCAGCTTCTTCCACATCGAGATTCCTTCCACTGAAGTAGAACTTGAGGTTGCAGTGATCAATGTGGAGCTCAGTGTGACAGTTGTGATGAACAAAGAAGTGGCTTGTGGTGTTACTACCGGAGGCATCTGTGGCAACCTGGAGGAGGATAAATGTAGCACTACCAACAAACGTAGCACCAACCTCTGTCAGTCAGATATACAAGATATCCTGGACAGTGGAGGCAGCACAGATGGTAACAATAATGGCACAGATAGTGGTACAGGTGGTAACAACAATGGCACCGATACTGGCACAGGTGGTAACAACAATGGCACCGATTCTGGCACAGGTGGCAACAACAATGGCACAGATACGGGCACAGGTGGCAACAACAATGGCACCGACACTGGCACAGGTGGCAACAACAATGGCACTGACACTGGCACAGGTGGCAACAACAATGGCACCGACACTGGCGCAGGTGGTAACACCAATGGCACTGATACTGGCACAGGTGGCAACAACAATGGCACAGATACTGGCACAGGTGGTAACAACAATGGCACCGATTCTGGTACAGGTGGCAATAACAATGGAACCACATTGAGTAACAACACAGTATTCATATGTAAGTTAAACAGCACAGTGTGATGTGATTTTGTATGGGGCCCGATATTAGATACACATATTATTTTTCTTGAAACTTTTTATTCACCTGCAATCTAAAGATATTATGGACTGTTGACATTATAGCTCCTTTTACCTCTGTTTCCAGACAGAAGATTGGTACTTGTTAATACTGCACTTTACTATAAAATAAAAACAAGTTGTTAAATAACACTTTGGATCCATTTCGCTAAAGTACATGGATGACTGGAATGATATTTACTTTTTTCTTCCAAATGCTATATTGGTGTGTGAGTTTAAATAATTTTTCTTAAGGTTCATCAGCATGAAAATGCATTCTATGGTTGGATTGTTTTACAAAGATTCCATCATTTCTTTGTATTGTTTAGTATACATTCAGATTTTATTAATCTACAAATTCCATAGTTTTAATTGAATATCTATTCTTTAGATTATGCAGTGAAAAATGAAATTGCATTATGCAGATTCTCTTAAATAAATATTCTGCAATTGTTAGGCTTTCACATTTGTAAAAACTGTCACTCTATTCTAATTTAACTGTACATTCTGTTCTTTAGATACGTTCAATGGATACAATGTGACATGCACACTATCTGGAGGCTGTACAGGCTTCCCTGAGCCCCCTATTGTGGTGATCAATGGCAGCAGTTCCCAAGAAGACATTGAAGAGGAACTAGAAAAAGCAACAGCTTCAGAGAACAAAAGTGAGTCAGCTACCAGTTACAGATTTACACATATCCAAGTATCTTATGCATCCATTTTATTTAAAGAACTTTAATGATGATGTGGTCCTGGTTTTGAGGGGTTTTTTGACTATTAGAATTTAAGTAACATATGGAAGAATCCAGGGCTTGGTATTTTTGGTACTAAGACACCATATTACATACATTAGCAATATTAAAAACCTGCAGTTTGGTTCAGTCCAACACATTGACTTATAAAAAAAACTAATATTTCATCATGGTTTTCAAAAAATTATACTGGAAATTCATTTTACTTCACTTGTTAAAATTCTTCTGAAATATTTATTTTTTTTTGTAACAGCTGAAGAATTAGAAGAGTTACTGGACAATTCAGACACCCAGGTGGTTTTGGCATTAGATGAGGACTATAATGGAGGCTTGGCTGCAGTTCTGCAGGATACCAGTCTAATGATACAGGCACCACCTTTCTTCACTGGAGACTCCATGACTCTGCAGTTCTTCATAAAGCTCTTCTCAGACAGCCCTGGCATTATCGTCACATATGCAAAGGAGAAGACATTCACTGTGTCCCATGATGGCAGCTATTTCTTCATCAACTTTGATGGCAGCAGCCACAATACAACCTTACCAGTAGAGGACAGTGAATGGAACATGCTCACCATAGCCTTTGACAGTCAGTCAAGGAATGTAGAAACCTTACTGGTACTCAGCACTGGAACGCCACGCCTTGGAAAATTCACGACTCTCCCTTCAAATCCATTTGAAGCTGGAGGAACCTTGGCTTTTGGCCTATGGCTCCCACCAACAGACAGCTCAGAGTTCCAACCAACAGGAAAACTGCATTGCCTGATTGATGACATCCGCATATTTTCTGTCTACATGGGAAGTACTCGATCAAGCAGCTTCCTGACTGTCAATGTGCAGAAGGACACCAGCGAAGATCTAGCAGCCCTATGGAAATTCGACACTAAGTATATGGAGTTCAAGGATGAGCTTGAAGGTTACCAGTTACTTCCTCCGATCCAACCTTTCTCACAGCCATCACTGACTGCATCCACAACTGCCTGGCCTCATCTAGCTAATGACTATGTATTGCCATTTGACCCGATACAGATGCTGTCAAGCAAGAGAAGGAAGAGAGCTCCAGAAGCCCTGCCAGGTGACTCTCCACTTAGAACAGTCAACCGACAGACTGCTGTAACATTCTGTGAAGACCTTTTCCAACAGGGTTCTCTCTCCACGTGAGTTCATATTAAGCTAGTCAAACCTGGTTTTAGAGAATCAAGTATGTAGATGTAAGATAACATTATTTTTCATGCAGGCATCTTGACAATGCTTAATCAATATATATTCAACAAAATGTGGGATAAAAAGTAGTATTCTGTGTTAAGTCTTTCAAATTGGTTTCAATGATACATAAATTTTATTAAATTTTTAATCAGATATTTTCATAATGTTTCATCGAAATCTATTCATAAAATTTGCAGCAAAACTAAGTATTGTTATGTGTACAGTTATTCTGTGTTTTCCTTTGTTACAGAAACTGTGCTGGCCTGGGTCAAGATGTTCATACCAAATATTTCATTGATTGTGTGACTGAAATTTATGTCTCTGATGACAAAGAAACCTCCTATGGAATGACAGACATGTTTGCCCGCATGTGTCAACACAAGCTCAACCTCAACTTCTACCCAGCGCAAAGCTTCTGTAATGCATTCACACAAAACAAGCTCTCAGCCTTCATTGGTAGTGACTGCAGCATTGATTGTGCCCATGGTATTGGAACTGGGGAAAGCCAGACAGAATGTACCTGCTTTGATGGATACTGGGGTGCTCAATGTGATCAAGAATGTCCAGGTGGAGCACCAGACAGCTGCTCTGGCTATGGCACTTGTGATCAAACTACTGGAGTATGTCCATGTCCAAAGAACAGAAAGGGAGATGACTGTGGAGTATGTGCCACTGGCTGGTATGGATCAGACTGCAGTGTTACAGTCACTGATATAAGCTCAGCCTCTTCAGCCCTAGCTTTTGCATCTCATACAGGAACCATGTACAATCTGGACGGTGTGAGCTATGTCTTTACAGGTGTTGGAGAGTACCACTTGCTCAGTTTCCCACCAAACTTTATCATCCAAGGGAGGTTTGTACTGTGCTATGACAGCCTTTATTGTCTGGCCAGTGTGGGACTTCGACTTGGGGACAGCAGCGCTGGATTTGGCAACGTCACCATCGAACCCCCATATCCACCAAAGATCTTCCCAACTGTGGTGGTCAATGGAGATGTGAACACAGTCGTTGAAGATCTCTACTTTGGTGGAGTGACAATTTCTCGAGAGTCTGCCCTGGAAGTGAAGGTCCAGATCTCCCTTAACAGTGGAAGTGCTGAAGTCATTGTCAGAGCAATCAGTGGCTACCTTCAGTTGTCTATTTCAATTGCCAAACCACTCATAAGCTCCAGTTCAGGGTTACTCAGTGGTTCAGGAGCGACAGCAACAACTGATAAACTAGAGAAGCTCATATCTACCATTGGATATGATGGCACAACAATATCTGTCTGCACAGATAGCAATGTACAAGATTTGAAGGGGAGTGCATCCGGTTCAGTCAATGTGAATTCACCAAGCCCCACCACACAGAGAAGTGCTGGTGTTCCAGACCTGAATAAATACTCAACGCAAGACATGTGCCACCAGTGGCTTGTAGACAGTTGCGACAGTGTGTTCCAGTACTCAGATGACCGAAGAAAGGAATATCTTCTGGGTGGCAGGGCAGTATACATTGATGGAACATCAGTATATACCATGTCCTATGAGTCCTTGGGAACCGACCTCACAATTGAGATCTTGGTACACAAAAAACAGGATGGCACAATCTTCTCCTATGCCTCCACAGTGACATTCAGAATATACACTGACAGTGACTCCATCAAAATAGCCCATGGAAATAGTGTCTGGGACTCAGAACTTACCATGGAAAGTAATAAGTGGACAAAGATTGTGTTTGTATATGAAGGTTCTACTGGAAAGACAATCATTTACTTCTTTGATGCTACCAGTAAGGTGCACAAGAGGGAAACTGTATTGGATCAAAACATCTTTGATACAGGAAGCACTATTGCACTTGGGCACTGGCAGCCTCCTAATAATGCTGAAAACCATGCTGTTCCCTCACCATTTGTGGGAACTATCGACAACTTAAGAGTATGGAATGTCAGACTGACGCCAGATGTAATAGGAAAGGTAAGAACCTTGAATGGAACTGTTGATGCTGCAGGTATAGATTTGACCTGGAATTTCAACAATGATGTTGGCAAAGACATGATCAGAACAGCCATTGGATCTGGAAACCTACAGAAGTCCCGTCTTCCATGGCACAGTGCCTCACAAGTACCATCTGATATCCCATATCCAGAAACAGTTAGTTTTAAGCCAGCTACAGTTGAGGCAGATTTTGAGGATGATGCTCAGATGAAATCAGCATCCAACCAGTGTGCTGAGAATATAAGCCCACTTAGTACCACATGCACAAACTTGGATACAGCAACAATCGACTTCTACTACATGTCATGTATGAGAGATATCAAGAGTGAGAGTCATCTGGGAGCTGGTCTACGTTCAATGCTACTCCTCGCTGATGTGTGCAAGACCACAACGTCTGTCCCCACATGGCCAGCAAGTGACTTCTGCAGTGAGACTCTAATCAGACAAGGAACCAGCTGTGACAGTGTGAACTGTAAATTTGGCTACAAACTGGATGGAGATTGCCAGTGTTTCAGTGGCTATGCCGGAGCAAATTGTGATTCAGGGTGCCCAGTATCAGGTGGATCTGTCTGTGGAGGACATGGTATGTGCGGCAGCTCAGCAACTTGTGAATGTAACTACAACTGGAAAGGGGACTCAGAATGTACCAGCTGTACTACAGGATATCATGGATCTGACTGTAGTCTTTTGCACTCCACCCCTCCTGCTGGAAAGAAAATTGCACTGGTAACTGTCTCAGGAAGCTACCTAACTTTTGATGGGGCATTCTTCCAAATGGTGCACCAAGCAGGAGCCTTCAAAGTAATTGACACTGCATCCTTGGCTGTATATGTTCACCAGATAATCTGTGACTCTGGTGCATGTGTGGATGCTCTTCTACTGAATGATGGAACAGCCACTGTAGAAGTTGTGGCTCCAATGAAGGAAGCTCACCCAGTTGTGCACAAAGATTCTTTGGTAGTAGCATTATCAAGACAGGAAGTAACTGTTACACCTAATCTGAAGGCTGGTATAGTGTCTGACAAGGAAGTATATGTCCACTTCTATGATGCCTCTACTGTGAAGCTAAAGGTTAATATCAAGGCTAGTCTAAACAGGATCACTATTGCCTTCAAGAGTGAAACTTCACTTTGCACATCCAACTCGGGCCTATTTGGCAGCTGTGATGGAAATAGAAATAATGATTTGACTGGTTCAACACTAGAACAAAGTGCCAAGGAAAGGTCTAGTGCCCTAACGAGCAACTACAAAGCTGACACTAGTGATGCCTCTTTTGAAAATGTGAAAAATCAGAACAATACACAGGCTGGCTATTCACTCAAATTCAGTGGTAATGTTGCTCTGACAGAGGCTTTGTCATATGATCTGGCAGCCATCAATGGTGGTGATTTCACTCTGAGTTTCATGGTTAAGGCACAACAGTTTGGTGGAGTTATACTGTCATATGGTAAAGACAAGGTGTTCTCATTTAATAATGGACCGACTTTCACCATGACATGTGATGGAAGCACCACAACTACATCAGCTTCAAATACTCTGAACAAGTGGAGCCAGGTTGTTGTTGCTTATAAAAGTGACACAAATGAGATGCATTTCTACCATCTGACAGATACTGAAGTGATGTATGAAGTACTGCAAGCACCATGTTCTGGAATATTTGACAAAGGAGGAAAACTCTATCTTGGAAAAGCAGCAGTTTTACCTGGTTCAGGCCCGAGTTCTGCAAAAGGAGACTTCTATGGTGAGATTGATGAACTATCCATATGGAACTTCAGAATGTCACATGATCAGGTACTGCAGGTGTGGAACCTTGATGTCAATGTCAAACGTTTTGCATATGATCTGGCTTATCTGTACAAGTTCAGAGAAGGTACTGGATGTATTACACATGATCTCAGAAGTGGAAATAATCTGCGCTTCAGTTGCACAGATTCTGAAGAAATGTGGGTTGCATCTGATCATGCCATTTCTTCTGTTCTCACCCCAGATGGAACAATTGACCCAACCACTGAAGATGAATCAAAAGATGGAAGTGAAAATCCAGATAACTGGGGAGAGGTACCAACAGATGAAACAGGAAGTGGACATGTTCCTGGCTATGGGGATGGTGGCAGTGGCACTGGATCTGGAGAAACTGACTCAAGTGGACTAGGAGTAGGCAAAGGGGATAACACTACTGATGACAGTATTGTGCTCATCCCAGAGGATGAAATTACAGAAACTAAGGAGCTGGCTGATAACATTACAGACGCTGTTGAAAACTCTGATTCACCACTGGATGATGCTTTAATTGAGGCCATTATTGAAAAGGCATTAGATGATGGAATTGACAATCAGGATCCAGATAGCTCTTTGCCAGAAATAGCGTCTGTCCTTATCATATCTGAGGCAGCTGATGATAACACTGCTACAACTGCTGTGATAGATGCTGTGTGTGGAGACAAAGTCAACATGAACACTTACTGTGAAGACTACTTTGAAAAATGCATCCATGGTGCATGGGATTATGTCAACTTACAGTGCTACTGTAATGCTGGGTATTATGGAACTGAAAGGTGTGACGAAGAGTGTCCTGGTGGAGTGGAAACACCTTGTAACAACAAGGGTAAATGTCTTACTAATGGGGTATGTGAATGTGAAGGCCATTGGAGTGGAGATATGTGCAATGTCTGTGAAGAAGGCTACACAGGTTCTGATTGTAGCATTATAACACTCACACTTAGTCCAGAGGAAGAAAAGGTGGTGGTGATGATTGATGAAGATGGTGAAGTTCTGACTGATGATGTAGGCTTTGACCTTGAGGGTGTGACAGAGGAAGATAAAGTGTACAACTTATTCAGTGTCCCAAGTGAAAACCTGACTGTATATGGAACACTAGAACCTTGTGACACTGGAATGTGCCTGGATACTGTGGTGATTGAAAGAAATGATGAAATCCTTGTCATCAATAAGGATGCTATCAATGATGATTCCAGTGTGGCAGTATGGACAGATACCATCACAACAGAAAATGTCTACACATCTACAACATTTGAGGACAGCGATATCCTAGTTGAGGTCAATCCTGACTCCAGTATCAGCATTAAATCTACTGTAGAAAACTCCAGCTTCACAGGCAACCTTGTTATTAAGGATGGTAAAATTGAGGCAACACTTACAGTAAGCTCCAATGAAACAACAGGTGGAATACTGGGCGACTGTAACTTTATTAATGCAGTGAAAACGCAGGAGTGTGAAAATGTAGACCATTGTGATGAAAATCAAGACGTAGATGCATTAAACTGTGCTATTGATGTATCACCAGAGACTGTAGCAGACTACTTTGAATCTGTTGCTAATGAAACAAAGAATGACGTGATTGATCATGTCAAGGAAGTCACAGAAAACTCTGATCTTGTGAATAACAAAACACCAGATGCAGGAAAATCAAATGATACATCTACTTCAGGGGATGATGATCAAAACCATGATATCTACATTGAAGAGACTGGAATTTCCACAGGCCCAATGCCATATGTTTTCCCATCACCGGAATTTAATATTGAAGTCATTATTAAACCAGAAAATGAAGGTGTCATAGCAGCATATGGACCAGCAGAACCAGAGAGTGGAACAAACATTACATTTGGTGCTGTGGATAATGATGATGATGGGAGTGTGCTCTACACTGGAGATGAAACAGCTACATTTGAACTTGTACATGGACATAATGGTGTCGAGGTTCACTACAAAGGAATTGTGTATGACACAGGATTAGAGTTACCAGCAGATGACTATTCTCAGATAAATGTGCAGTACGACTATAAGACAGATATCTTGGAGGTAATTGTCACCCCTGTTGAGACAGGAGAAACCATGATGTCTCAGATTCAATTGGATGATGATGCCTTCCAGCCAAATGGTGAACTGTCTATTGGTGCTTCAGTCCCAGGAACAGATTCTCTGGTCAGTGAGCAATTTGTTGGCTATGTTGATGAATTAAGGGTTTATGACAAGAAAGTGGTTCCTGATGAAGTAAGTGACCTACTTTCTGTTGAAACCACACCTACAACACCTGGTCTTGTCATGCTGTGGACATTCAATGGAGAAGACCCTCTAACAGATGATATTCATGGTATATCCATGGAATCGTTTGTACCAGGTGAGGAACCTACTATTGTTCCAAGTGAAAACACGCTTAAAGAAGTGGAGGGTATTACAGATCCAGAAGAGCCAAAGAAACCAAGACTATTAACACCAGAGGAAGCTGTTACTACAGGAGAGTATGACCTGGAAGATCCTTCATCACCAACACCAGAAGAGTTGTCACCTCAATATGTTGAAGAGGAACAGGACCGGAATGATTTCGCATCAGAGACTTGCAATAACACTTTCAGTGACAGTGAGATTATGGACAAATGTGGCTCTGTTGATGATGTTGTGAAAAATAAGTATATTGACAAGTGTATTAAAGATGTCTTACTCTCAGGTCAAGAAGAATCTGTTACTAGATCACTAGAAGCCTTCATCCTGTACTGTGAAAATCTATTGGACTTAGAAGAGTCTTTGTTGAGTAGCAAGTGCAACATCTATCCTACTGTCAGTGTGAATATCGTGGGAGAATTTTGTAATGAAACATGCTCTTATGGCACCTTCAAGGATGGTACATGCATATGTGATGGTGCTCACTATGGCAGTGAGTGCTCAGAAAACTGTCCCGCCACAACTCATGGTATTTGCAATGGCTTTGGATCATGTGATTCTTCCACAGGAGTCTGTCCATGTCCACCGAGGACGAGTGGCATAAAAACTAGTCTGCGGCAAATGATTTCTTCCACTGGCAGCCCAGCTAATGAAGTCAGCCAATGTACAGACTGTGCAGAAGGATGGTATGGTGTGGACTGCAGTGTTGCAATGATGTCTGTGAATGAAAATAATACTGGTGACTATGTATCTATGGTGATGAATACAGCTGTGAAGACATTTGATGGTATGGTATTCCATGATACCTCTCCTGGAGCCTTCAAAATCATGAAACTTGAGAGGAATGATGAAGATCCCATGGAAGTGCAAGGCATCTTTGAACCTTGCCCAGGTGAGGCAAACTGCAGGAGGCTCACTCATGTGCTCTTCAAGAGGGGCACAACATTGATCAAGATGGCTGCTGCAAATTATACAGTCGATGTCTCTGTGTACTCAAATGGAGAGGAAGTCTCTGTACCTTATCCATATAACCTGAACTACCCAGCAGGATCTGGTCTGCAGTTAGACTGGGATAATGAAGATGTGGCGAGAGTCCAGATGGATACAAAAGCCAAATTCATAGTTGGGGCATCCAATGGTGAGCTTGGCTTCACATCAATACTTGACGAGGACTTTGCAGTTAATGTTACTGATTGTTTGTGTGGAAACAATAATCAGGATGTTCTGGATGATATCAACCATGGACGTTTCCTCCCTAATGGCACCCTTCAGGAAGTGACTGATGAATACTTCCTGGAGCATGTACTCAGTAGCTCATACATCTCACGGGCGATGACAGAGAAGTACTCTCTGACCTATGACGAGGTGTTCTGGACAGAAGGCATTGAGCATGCTATTAACTCAACTGGTGCGGGTCACATGCTAAGAGTGGAACATCAGACTGTGGAATTCAGTGAACTAAATGTTCAACTCCTTGAGCAATTCACCATGACAGGTTGGGGTATTACATATAGTTTAATAGATTGTATTTTATTCATGTGTTTCTAGTTATATAACTCTCTTGTATCCCGCTAATGATAAAGGTAACTAAAAGTAGTAGAAGATTTTGTAGGTATTACAATATTTCAAGACATTCAATATAATAATTAGTTATATTGGTTTGATTACACACTTTGATTAAGCTCTCTGCTTTTATGATTGAAAATATCAGTTCATGTGTCTCTATGTAGACAGGGAAGCAAGTGTGTAAGAAAGGTTCAAAATATTGAATGTTTTAGAGTAATAATCATGAAACTCCCCATCTGTGTTTATGATCTGTTGGAAATTCTTCACAAATATTTGACTATTGTGTCTTATTTAGGTCTCTGATCTCTGCAAATAAAAAAGTGCCAGAAATTTTTAGAATTTTTTTCTTACTATTAATGCTGTGTCAAATTTTACATTGCTTACACTATATGTTTTACTATAGTCATTGATGGTGTCTATGTTGCATTATACAGGCTACTTCAAGCAAGTCCAGACATCAGCCACTTCAGTCACGCTCATGACCTTAGAAACTATGCAAGGCTTAATAGAGGTCATTCTCAAACCAGGAGGGATTACTATGACTGTGACAAAAACTGATGGAACTAAAGTATCCACAGAAACTGAAATCTCTGTCACCGATGACATGTGGAACTATGTGGGTGTGTCCTGGAATAAGTACGATGGACGGCTTACTCTGATGGTACATGAAGAAGACTCAACTGCTCTGATTGGTCAGCAAAGCATCAATGGGTTTTCTTACAACACTGATGTACAAGTAAGCACATATAAACTGCACAAAAGACTTAGACACTGGTAAAAACATGATTAACTTTACATGAACAAATCCATTTGCAAATGGCAATCCATTGTGTAAAGGCATTTTGGCAGAGACATTTAAGTAATGATGACATTTTTAAATGATGATAAAACTGGAGCAGCATAAAAAGGCATGATTCTAAGTATCAACAATCAGTCAAGCAATATAATTCATCTGAATGTGTACAAATCAATGAGCTATAGTGTGCAATTTATCCATTTGTGAAAATATCAGTTAAGCCTTTTATGTTTCTTTTACAGGTAACTGCTCTAAGTGTTGGCAGTGACAGTTCGACACCATTTGAGACAGATTACTTGCGACTCTTCAGTGATGATCAAAGTGAGGAAGAGTTTGTTGACTCATCACGTAGCTATACTGATGCCCGTGTTGCCAATGGTAATTTAGATGATGACAGACGCACTCCAGATCTTGTACTTGTTGTACCTTTTGATGATACGGCCCTTTCTAAAACCCCAGTGACAATATTCTCAGCCGATGGTGAACTGACCAAAGTGGAAGGGAATATAAATCCTGACAGTGTGACTACAAGCACAATCCCAATAGTCAAGACACATGAAACTCTGCCAAATTCGGGATCTGTTTCCAGTGCAAGCATGAATGCCTGCAGTGATGCATTCAATGATACTAAGCTAATAGAGCACTGTGCAGATGGAGTCTTGGGAGATTCTGTTGAAGAGTTCTTTTACCAGACCTGCCTACAAGTTGTCTCCAATGGTGCTGACAATGCTGACATGATTTCTGACATGTACACCCTCACTTGTGCCTCTGTTACTGACACAAATGAATGTGAATTTGAAAATACCATGGACATGTGTGAAAATGATGAAGTACCAGAAGAAGAAGAAGAGATTGGTGAACAAGAACACCAGCAAGCAGCAGCATCCAGCCCTGTTATTGCAGCTGCTGCAGGTTCAATAGTATTCATTATCATTGGTGTAGTGGCGGCAATTATACTTATAGCTTACATCCGTAGACGTAAGAAGAAGAAAGAAGAGGAAGATCTGCTGAAGCAGCAGCAAGAGGAGGAGGATGTAGAATCTGCTGCAGGTGGTGCTCCACCAACAGCAACCACCCTACCAAAACAACCAGCATTGCCACCCACCATGAAGAAGGACTTTGAGGACAAGGATCTACACAAATGGAACCAGGCTGAGGATGAAAAGCGAATGGCTGAAGAAGAGAAGAAGAGGAAGGCCCATAACGCAAAAATGCTTGACCTACTAAAGAACATGCAGGCTGAAGTTGGTGAAGATGATGCTGCTGAAGTGGCCCAGTTCAGTAATTGGAAGCAAGAGCGGACCAAGAGCATGGCTTCCATTGACCTGGATGTGGCTTCTCGCTTAGATGTGACTTCCCCATCAACAGCCAATGGGATGGCAGCAGCCTCCACTGCAATGCCAAGTGCTGACAAGCTGCTTGGCAGCACACCAAAGCCTGGTGCTCAACCTGCTGGCCGCGCATCACAGGTGGGCAGAATTACACCAGCTGAAGCTGCTGAGACTCTGAAACAACACAATATTCCAAACTTGTCTGCCATGATGGCCGACACAAACAAGACCCACACTAAGTCGCTGTTTGACAACAAAGCCATCTCTGTCAGAGAGCTGATGACTAAGAAACCACGTTCTAAGCCTTCACAGCCTGAAGGTTTGCCAATGCAAGACAAATCAGGCTCAGCCAGGAGAGGATCATTGGGCATGTCTGCACGACCCATGGCCAATGAGGACATAGGGAAGCCACCAAGCAGACCCTCCTCAAGAACTACCCAGAATTAGAAAAAACGTCAAAATATAATTCCCATACAGAAATAAAACTTGACTGGACAATAGACAGCATAATTGTTTTTGGTGTGTATGTGTACCTAGAACTACATTCAATGAGAAACAAATACGATTAAAAAGCATTATTAAATGTTACAGCAACATCGGAATTTTAAATGTAAAAATTTAGAGAAATAAATATATGGTTAACTATGAACAATCTTGATTATAATAGCAGCAAAACAGCATTTTCAGGATATCATGATAAACTATTGAAAGAAAACATATAAAAGTTTGACATATTACGTATTACTATCTTTAAGAAATTTGTGTACATTTGAATGATAGTTCAGTCTGTGAAGCCAAAAAAAAATTATGAAGTTCTAGATTTGGTTATTTATGCTTTTAGAAGTAAATACTGTATAAGGCTTGTTTTAATTTTTTTCTAGCAGAGATATCAGTCATAAAACCCTCAGTTTTGATACGATACAGGTATAATTACAATCCATATGAAAATATTTTGATTGTTTTGCTATTGTAATATGTTAATTTGAATTATCTTTTTCAATATTAGAAGTTTGGATAATTAACTGTGGATTATTATGTTTCCTTATGAACTTTTGAAAAAAAATGACAAACTACTATAGTCAAAATATGAAATTACCTATAGGAGTGTTATTAAATGTAAATTGCATGAATATTTTGTACACACAGCTCTATTTGCACAAATACCTTGATAAACATAATATGCAAATATGATGTAACTGTATTACATCCTTTAAAAAGCTACATTGTGAAAATGGTTAAGTGTCTAGAAATTTTCAAATTAGAAGAAATGTTCAGAATCAGAGCATTCATACCGAATGTGACTAGAAATGAAACATGCTAAGTTTCAATGTTCCCCAACTTGTCAGACATGGACTATGATTGTTTGCTGTGATGTGTGAAGTTTAGCATTTGTTTTTATACATTCAGGTCAAAATTCATTGGAAATTTCTTTAGTTTTTTTAATTTTTGATCTATCATTTGTTTATTTATTAATGTTAATTATATTTTTTCTTCTTTTTCTTGTTAATTTACATTACGTGGACAAATAAATTTATTCAGCCAACATTGTTTTGTATCATTACTAGCTTTCGTAATTCTATTTCAAAGAAGTACAAGAGGAGATTTTAAAGATATAATATATATCTCGCCAACCCTGTTACTAGACTTGGATTCATTTCAATCCTTTTTATCCAACACCTTAAGGGCTGTCGGGCTATTGTTTTCACCCATGGTGTCCGGATGGACAGGCGTTCAATCGGGCAGTGGGAAAAAGTTTGTCCAGGCTGTATCTCAGAAACCAATAGGTGTAGGAAGTTGATACTTGGTAGGGACATTGGTTGGGGTGTAGATGTGCATTGTCATGGTTTGACCTTGATTTGACCTTTGACCTTGCCGCAGTGACCTTGACCTTTAAAATCTTGTCTGGGCTATATCTTGGCAGCTGTAACATGTAGGAAGTTGATACTTAGTAGGGACATTGGTTGGGGGTTGTCAGTGTGCAATTTCATTTGACCTTTGATCTTGCCATAGTGACTTTGCCCTATAAATCTTGTCCAGACTATATCAGAAACAGTTTAATTTACTGTAAAGTGTAAGAAGTTGATACTTGGTAGAGGCATTGTTTCGGGGTGTAGGTGTGCCATGTCATGGTGTGACCTTAATTTGACCTTTGGCCGTGCTGTAGTGACCTTGACCTATAAAATCTTGTCTGGGCTATATCTGGGAAACCATAACATGTAGGAAGTTGATACTTGGCAGGGACATAGGTTGGGGGTTGTTGGTGTGCAACATCATGGTGTGACCTTTATTTGACCTTTGACCTTGCTGTAGTGACCTTGATCTATATAATGTTGTCTGAGCTATATTTCGGCCACCTTAAGGTGTAGGAAGTTGATACTTGGTAGGGACATTGGGTGAGTGTTGTAGGTGTGCAGCATTATTGCATGACCTTGATTTGACCTTGCTGTAGTGACCTGGACCATTAAAATATTGTGTTTGCTATATCTTGGAAACCGTAAGTTGTATGAAGTTGATACTTGGTAGGGACATTGGTATGGGGTTGTAGATGTGCATTGTCATGGTTAACCTTGATTTGACCTCTGACCTTTTCACAGTGACCATGAGGTTTAAAATCTTGTCTGGGCTATTTCATGGATTCCATAAGGTGTAGACGGTTAACACTTGGTAGGGACATTGGTTTTGGGTGTAGGTGTGCATCATGGTGTGACCTTTAACTTTTGCTCTGCCAAAGTGTGTTTTCAGCTGCCATATTTGAGACATGTTTCTCTTATAACAAACATATATGGATTGCTGCAACTGATTATGATATGCACTTTTACATAATTTTGCTATTTCCATCAACAGGTATTCTCCAATTAGTAAATTTTACAGCATCATAATTTTTTAGTGTACTGATTAATGCTGTCATCTTGCTATTGAATTGTCTTTGTTTTCATACTTTTCATCTGTACATACATTTTCTTTCTCTTAGATGTTATTTTCGCTATTTAAACATTATTTGGAACTTTTTATAACTGACACTGCTCTGAAAGTATCTCAATCTTTGCATTGTTTCACTACTTATCTCATAGTGTTGAAAACTATTTCTCCAGACTGGGATATGGGCACCTCTGAACATTGCCGCCATAGTCGATTGCTCAAAAATTATTGATATGTTCTAAAATTTAAAATATTGCAGCTAGCAGTGTCAGATTTGCACAAAATGTACATGGCTTAGAAAGCTTGCCTGAGAGTAATTTTGACCTTGTTTTGAAAACAAAATGGCCGTCATATCACATCTTTTATGTCAAACGGGGGGCATATCAAAAAACTTTAACACCTCCCATATCATTGGTCCTATTTGTTTGGAATAAGAAATCAACTTCTTGGAAAATGTGAATTGTCTTTGTTTTCATACTTTTCATCTTTACATACATTTTCTTTCTCTTAGATGTTATTTTCACTATTTAAACATTATTTGGAACTTTTTATAACTGACACTGCTCTGAAAGTATCTCAATCTTTGCATTGTTTCACTACTTATCTCATAGTGTTGAAAACTATTTCCCCAGACTGGGATATGGGCACCTCTGAACATTGCCGCCATATATAATAAGTCGATTGCTCAAAAATTATTGATATGTTCTAAAATTTAAAATATTGCAGCTAGCAGTGTCAGATTTGCACAAAATGTACGTGGCTTAGAAAGCTTGCCTGAGAGTAATTTTGACCTTGTTTTGAAAACAAAATGGCCGTCATATCACATCTTTTATGTCAAACGGGGGGCATATCAAAAAACTTTAACACCTCCCATATCATTTATCCTATTTGTTTGGAATGAGAAATCAACTTCTTAGAAAATGTGGTCTGCAAATCTTTTTCAAGTGTCAAATTTGACCTTTGACCCCTGCTTCAAGGTCATGAAGGGTCAACATGCTAAAGGGGCCTCCAGAAGTACAAGGGCCAGAGACATGGTGTTTCTTTTAAAAGATACCTTTTCTATCGAGGATGAAAATTTGTTCAAGGCATGCATATCTGTTCATTTGTCTGTTCCCCAGAGCCATTACATTAGTGAGGTACCCCCACCCAAAGTGTAAAAATTGCAACACTTTATTATAATTTTCTCATTGACTATTGCAGGGATTCCTCTTTTGTCTTGCATATATGTACTAGGCCACAAGTAGATTACCTTGTGTGAGTATCAGGCCTGAATTTTTCTTATATATTTTTTATGAATTTTTTAAATAATTTTTGGTGAATTAAAATTCATGAAATCATACAATAAATCACTTATAACTTGAAAAGTATTGGAAAAATATTGCAACTAATTCATAAATTCATGCAATAAATCACTTATAACTTAAAAAGTATTGCATTTAGAGCATTTTGTTGAAATATGTTATTCAGCTCCTTTTTCTATAGCTACAACATGGTGAGTACCTCAGGAGCCTATCCCAATAGCTAAGAGAGTAATAGGTACTTTCTGTCTTTTCAGTTTCTTCCATAATGCGTAAAATCACTTGTAACATGAAAACTATTGCATTTAGAAAATTTTGTTTAAATATGTTATTCAGTTCCTTTTGGACCAGCTATAACATAGTAAAATTGCAGACCTATAGCTCATTACAGCACTGAGCAAAAGCTACCTTGAAGTTCTCACTGTTAAGTAGATCACTTCTTAGTTGTAAACAAATGCATTTAGATGTTTTTGTTGAAATATGTTATCTACTTTTGGTTCAGATATAACATAGTACAGTTGCAGACCTGTAGCTCTTTGTATAGCTGAGCAATAGCTAATTCATGGTTCTGACCATTGAGTAAATTAGTTTTAACTTTAAAACTATTCCACATAGAGTATCTTGTTTAATATGCTATTCACCCACTTTTGGGTCAGCTATAACATAGTAATATTGAAGAGCTGTACCCCATTGCATAGATGAGCAATAGCTATTTTCAGGTTCTCACTGTTGAATAAATCACTTCTAACTCAAAAACTATTGATTTTATTGCGCTACAGTAGCTTACCATGTGGAACTGAATGCTATCTTGGATGGCCCGGCATCTGGCCAACATCCAAGAAAAATGGACAAGAATACTGGTCTAATGCATTATGGGAAATCCTCAAAACTGCAGGTAGTAAAAAAGTTGCTCTATATTACATATAGGTGAGGATATACATATGTTATGTACAAGTTGAGATTTTGTACAAGTTGCAATCTTTGAAGTAAGGAACTCTTTTTGTGGGTAGGGCCAGATGAAAGGATGAAGTGAGTAAATTTTGGGGTCATATTCTTGATACTAAAAAATTCCCAAATTTCAAAGGTCCCATTTTCGATGTTTTTATAATGACTTTGGTGCAGCAAGTTGATACTTGGTAGGGTTATTGGCGCTGGGGTGTGTAGGTGTGCAACATCATGGTGTGACCTTTATTTGACCTTGGAATAGTGACCTTGACCTTTAAGATCTTGTCCGGGCTATATCTCAGAAACCGTAAGGGTTAGGAAGTTGATACTTGGTAGTGACCTTAACCTTGTCTCTGCCAAAGTGTATTCACCTGTCATATTTCTCTTATGGCAAAGATTGCTGCAACTGATTATTATATGTACTTTTATTTAATTTTGCTATTTCCATGTGCTATACTTCAATTAATAATTTTTACAGCTTCATAATTATTAGTGTACTGATTATTGTTGTCATCTTGCTATTGAATTATCTTGTTTTAATACTTTATCTTTTCATACATTTTCTTTCTCTTAGACATTATTTTCTCTACTTAAACATTATCTGGACCTACCTTGATATAACTGACACTGCTCTGAAAGTCCGATCTTTGTACTGTTTCATGACTTCCATATCTCTTGCTGTTGAAATTTATTTCCCAGGGCTGTGGGATACAGGCATGTCCAATGCTGTTTTCTGCTTTACATTACTCAAAAAGTAACTTTTCTTGTTGGGGATGAAACAGATGCTATTAATCTGTTTCATTTTAATTTGGGTCTGACTTTTTTGAAAACAGCAAATATTTAAAATCCAAAAGATTATTTTTTCTTAGCACTATGAGTCTCCAATAAAGTGATGTATCTTCTTTCTGTTATCCACTTTATCCTTCTGTTTAAAAGTGAACCCTGCCCCCCCACATGTACACACTATTTTCTTAAAATTGAAATGGTTTACTCTGAAGGAATGAAAGAAAAGGAAATAACATTATAACAGGATTGCAACTATGTTTGTCATCCGCCAGTCTTCTAGTAAAATCGAAAGGATACAAAGTTTACTGTATGTACCCCAACTCCCTGCTAAGGGGGCTCGGTAGTCTAGCAGTTAGAGTGCTCACCTTTAACCTTTGAGGTCGCCGGTTCAAATCTTGCCCCAGGCACTTCATGCTGGAAAGTTGGTAGTTAATTGCCAATGCTCGGTGGTTTACAGTGCAGAATCTTGACCAACTAGTATGCACTGGTTCCTCCACCTGTAAACTACCCATCGCATTATCGCTCTGCCTGTTGAACAGACATAAAACAACAAATAAATCTAAATCCCAAATCCCTGCTAAGTCATATAGCATCTTATCCTTGTCACTTGATGCTTTATCCTGATCACTTCCAGTTCAATCCTATTGATTTATCATCCTATCATTAAACAGTTACATTTCCTTTTGAAGTACCCTGGCCTCATCCAATGACAGTAGAACAAAGTTAAAGTTGGGGTTTAACGTCCCGTTCAACAGCCAGGGTCATATTGGGACAGGTCCTCAGCATTGCCACTTGTGGGACTCGAACCCACATAGGTGACAGCCTATGATTAGATGCCAAACTTGCTAACCACTAGGCCACCGAGGACCTCCAATGACAGTAGAAAAACTATACCGAACGTACTTGGGAACTTAAGTTACACCAGACTTGATGGTCCCGTCAGTACAGGTAGTCTCCCAAAATTTGTGCCTGGACTCAAGACAACAAGGTATGAGGACAAGAGGTAAGAAGAAACTGACAAGGCAGTTTGCATGAACAGATAACCAGTGGAATGTATAGGACACAGAAGGTATCATTTGAAATTTAAATATCAACAGATAACAAGAAGCATTTAGATAGGTTTTTGTGTTTTCTTGCAAATATAGTGAGGATTTAGTGCTTTATGATAGCTGTAAAGGCAAGAAATAATCCCAGGAAGATAGAAACGACACAGATACCCCTATACAGTTTGAGTTGGGGATACAGCTGCTGACATCCTGAGGAGGAGGGAAGAGAGAAAGATTGAGGAATGGGAGGGGCTACAGAGGGAGAAGAGAGAATGGGAGAAGAGGCAGAGGACAGAAATCTGGAGGGGAAATGAGTCATAGAGATTCTGACTCTCATCCTGGAAATCAACAAGGAAGAAGGGCAAGATATTTTTCTCATGGATTCTGACAGAGGCAAGGATCAAGGATAACAAAGAACTCTATGATAAGAGACAAGCTCTTCAAAAATAAAGTCCGGTAGGATTTACTGTGGGAAACCTTTGCCAACAGATGTTAACTTTCTGTAAAGGTCTGTAAGACATGGTTGTATACCCAAAGGACTAGAAGGAAGGTCATCAGCAAGTCCTCAATGTTAGGTCACCGGGGAGGATTTCCAGACTCTACAGACACAGCATTCAGACCAACCTTGGCTCTGAGTGGCATCAGCCATCCATTGCCAGCAGTGTCTACACCCCTGTAGTGCCAGCATAAATGAACAGTTCTCTCAGATGCAGACCACTTTTGGGTACAAGGCAGGAGAACACTGCAGCAGCATTTTGTAACAGTTACTACTATGCTGAAGGGATGGGGAATTTGGAAGAAAAATACTTTTAGACTTTCAAAAATGAGATTATAAAACTACTCCGTGGTATCCAGAGAAAAGCAGAGGAAAGGACCTGCCAACCACAGCCAAGTTCATTATCAGGGACAGCAGGCCATTGTGGCAGAGTGGTAACACTCTCGCCTCCCACCTATGAGGCCGGGGTTTGGTTCCTGGCATGCCCTCAAGTGGGAAAGCTGGTAGTTGCTTGCCATTGGTCGGCAGTTTACAGTATAGAACCTTGACATACTGTATGTACTGGTTTCCTCTGCCCTTCCAACTACCCATCGTGATATCACCTTTACAGTGTTGAAAGCAACATCAAACCCCAAATAAATACATAAATCAGGGACATTTTCAGTGCAAGTTCAACATATGTGTCACAGTTTCTGTTTACTATGCAACATTAGTCTAAAAAAATCTTAAATTTGAAAATAAAACATCTGATTCTAGCTATGTGTCAGTGTGTGACCTAATTCCAATATAAACACTACACTCAAGTCATGAGGATAATACATGGGGATAGCATGTGTATTTTTTCTACTAATTTACACATCATTGTTCTCTGCTACAATGACTCTCCGTTACACAAAAGATGATTTTATTACGCTACAATAGCTTACCATGTGGGACTTAATGCTGTTCTCGGGTTGCCACACCCGGGACCAACGTCTTAGAAAAAAAGATCGTTCTTGTTAGCCACCGGATATACTGGTAGTTGTCGTCACGTGATATCTTCTGACCAATCGCCCTACTTTCTCGTTGGCCACGAAGACTGGTAGCAGTTTGTAAATATACAGACATTTTCATTTATTTCTCAGTACTCACGTATTGTTGGAGGCTAATATTTGGACATTTCCTTAAATATATTTCATAGATTATACTGTAAAATTTTTAATTTCACAACTTAAGTATTTTCCCTTCAATCCGCGTGTTTTGAGTTTTCTCGGTCCAGGCAATTTCAATTGTACATCTTTTTATTGCGTTAAAATGTCCCTTCATCAAGCAAACAAAGACAAACCGAGAGCTCAGAAATGCCGCCATTTTTGCTTCAGTTTTGATACTCATAATTTCTGCCCTACCTGTAGGGAGGCTGGCAAGGGAGATGACCCCTGTGTCACTTTTGAAGCACCCTGCCATATTTGCACGTCTCTCTCTGATGAACAATTGCAAAAAATTCAAACAGGAAGCGGTACTTAAAAAAGCAAAAAGCGGAAACTAGTTCCAAAGATGAACTAGATCTCTTGGGTGAAGGCGATGGGGACTCTTTTACTGGTTCTAATGCAGACCTTGAGAGTGCTGCCGATAACCTCTTTACCTCAGCCCCCCCCCCCGTCCTCAACCTCTCGCCTTCAGTTCTTTATCACTTAAGACCCCAGCAAAAGCTGTCCCACCAACCCCAGGTACTGTTTTGCAAAACAAAATTCAAAGAAATCTAGAGAAATCCCTGGGTGATTCCTTAAATATACATATACAGCAGCAAATGGGTTCCTTCCAGGCATCCATGTTAGAAGCATTTCAATCACTCCGAGAGGAGTTGGCAGTTAAAAAGCCTGCTGAGGTTGATCCCTCGCCTCATGCTTCAAAAGCTGGTCCATCCAGCAAGTCTGCTGCTAATCTGGACCTACCCCCTCCGAGGTCAAGTACTAATGCACAGTCCGAGGCAATGGATGTGGACGTTGGTCCAGCACTCCCTCCTCGACTAGTACTTAACCAAACTTCCTCGGATCAGTACGTTGCCCCTTCTGAAGCCATACCGAAGGATTCCTCGTACTCACACAAAAAACAAAGCCACAGGCAAACAGTAGCACCGAGCTCTGCCTCGGATCAACTGGATGAGGATTCCGACGAACCTCGGATCCATCCTAGCCCTAAGAAACACTCTGACAAGAGCAAGCATAAATCTAGGTCCAGATATGTGTCATCTTCAGAAGAAGATCACTCCCCTGTGGCCAGACACAGGTCTTCTAAGCCCTCTAGGGCTCAGCCCTCAGGCGCAGCTTCTGATCAAGACCTCCCACAACATGATCCAGACCCCCCTTATTATAGGGAAGTAGCCCTGTCTGACATTCCCTCCCAATACTCTGAAGAGGTAGACACCTTCAGGCGCATTCTTTCTCTCCCTGACCCCAGGGACTCTATGCCTAGGTCGTCAACTTCAGTGTTGGGTCTGGATGACGAAAAAGGCCGTCAAGAGCTCAGACCTAGAGGTCCTTCCTCTATCTTACCACTTAGCTCAGTTATCAAGGACGCCTTTGATAAATTTCAACATGATTTCAAAGCTGCCAATTTATCTGAGGGAAAATATGTCAAGCCTCCTCCATCCACTTCTAAGTGGTATAAGGTTGGACAGCCCACTTTTCAAGACAAAATCCAGGAGTTGAATACGGACTTTGCTAAGATCTGTATTACTCCTAGACCTCCTGGGGCACCAGTAGCCAAAGTCCCTATGCCAGTCCTTAAGGAGCTGGAACATCAGGCTAGACAGAATATTTCAACCCTCAATTTCACCGCTGCCTTTCCCAAAACCTCTTCTTCTTGCAATGCTTCTTTGGAAAAGTGCCAACATAGCATCAAGTCAACTGTCAAGAAGATAAAGTCTCAGATCCAGAAAGGTGCCAATCCTGAGAAAGCAGCAAAGCGCGGATATGAGGAAGTTGCTGAGTACTTGGATTTTTGGAACAAGACGGTTCTTGTCCAACATAGAGCTCTTACCTGTCTCAGCAAATCGCTAGCCCATATTCTCCAGAGGGAATTATATTCTATGGCTAATACCGGCTTGCTTAGGCGCGAAGCCGAAATGACTCTATTGCATCCCCAGCTAGGGGAAACGAGACGCCAAGAACTTAGGAACTCGTCCTTCTGGGACTCCTCCTTGTTCGAGTCTCAACTTGTTAAGGAAGGTGAGGACTTCCTTCTCAAAAAAGGCACCTCAAAAGATTCTCAGGGTTTTGCACCCTACCAGAATAAGCCCTTTCGTGGCCCCCACAAGAAAAGAGGCTCCTACAGGAAACGCCCCTATGGGGGCAATTCCTCTCAAAGCAGTAACCAATCCTTTCCCTCGGGAAGAGGAAAATCCAACTTCAGAGGCTCCAGGGGTCGTTTTCAACCCCACAATAGGGGAAGGGGGCGTGGAAACCCCCCTTCACAATGACTCCTCCAAAGCCTCATTCAGTCCATCAGTAGGAAGTCGCCTCCGTTCTTTCAAGAGAGACTGGCTAACAAACAAATGTTCTCAAAACGTGTTAAACATTATCACCAATGGCTACGTTCTGCCATTCCGTTCAAAGCCAAACTTGATCAGATTTCCTCTGATTCTATCAGAGTACAAGGCCCAACAAAAAGACCAAGCCTTGGCCACTTGTATCCAGTCTCTCTTGTCAAAGAACGCCATCGAAAGGGTGGAAAACGTAAAATCTCTCGGGTTTTACAGTCGCCTGTTCCTAGTACCCAAGCCTCACCAAAGGTGGAGGCCAGTCATAGACTTAAGCAGGCTCAACACTTTTCTACATGTAGAAAAGTTCAAAATGGAAACCCCGGAGTCCATCAGGACTTCCCTGGTCCCAGGGGAGTGGGTATCGTCGATAGACCTGTCGGACGCATACCTTCACATCCCCATCCATCCAAACTCAAGGAAGTACCTAAGGTTTTGCTACAAGGTCCAGGTGTTCCAGTTCACCTCCCTACCTTTCGGACTGGCCACAGCCCCCCAGGTCTTTACGATGATCGTAAAGGAAGTGAAACTAATGGCCCTCTCAAGAGGACTCAGAATTCACCAATACCTGGACGACTGGCTGATCAGGTCCCAGTCCCAGGAGGAATCTCAAAGGGACACACAGGCAGTGGTAGACCTAACCCAATCCTTGGGTTGGATAATCAACCAGGAAAAATCAGAACTGAAACCTACTCAGGTGTTTTCGTTCGTGGGCTACGAATACCACCTAGATTCAGCCCTTGTAAGACCCACTCACGAGAGATGGCTCAAACTTCAGGATTTGATCCTACGACTCAAGTCAAAACATGTTTTGACTGCAAGATGTTTGATGTCTCTAATTGGGTTGCTAGCCTCAACGGAGAAAATGGTCCCGGAGGGACGCCTTCACATGAGGCCCTTTCAGTTTCATCTCAAGGAGCACTGGAGATATCCTCAGTCGCTGGACAACCTCCTTCCTTGGACAGAAGCCATTGTAGCCCACCTAGATTGGTGGCAAAACCCCTCAAATGTGATGAAAGGCGCAGACCTTCATCCCAAGGACCACAGTATCCAACTCTTTACCGACGCCTCAAACGAAGGTTGGGGCGCTCACTTAGATCAAAATTCTACAAAAGGGCTGTGGTCAGAGGGGGAAAAAGGCTACACATAAATGTCCTAGAATTGAAGGCGGTCTCCCTGGCCCTTCGAGACTTCAAGGACCAGTGCCAGAATCAAATAGTGTTAGTTGCGACGGACAACTCAACAGTGGTAGCCTACGTCAACAAGCAAGGGGGAACTCACTCAGCAGAGATGTGTGCTCTCCTGTGGAAAATCATGACCTGGTGCCATCACTACCATATAACATTGAAAGCCAGGCACATTCCAGGGTGTCTGAATGTGATGGCCGACCTCCTATCCAGGTCCAACCAAGTGCAGTCAACAGAATGGTCTCTGCACCCTCAAGTCTTCAAGCAAATCTGCCGAAAGTGGTTCACCCCTCATGTAGACTTATTCGCCACTCACCTGAATCACAAACTCCCTCTATATGTGTCTCCTATCCCAGACCCAAGGGCCTGGAACATAGATGCTCTGAACATAAACTGGACCAACCTCACGGCCTACGCCTACCCTCCTACGGCTCTCCTTCACAAGGTGATCCAAAAGATCAAGCAATGCCATTGCCTGATCATCGTGATAGCCCCAGGCTGGCCAGGGATGCCCTGGTTTTGGGACCTAGTACACCTCTCAACAGAGATCCCACTACAACTCCCAGTGTCAACGACCCTACTCAAACAGTCCCACAACTATGCGTTCCACAACAATCCACAACAGCTGAACCTCCACGCCTGGTGTCTAGGAGCGGACAACTCCAAGAACAAGGCTTCTCTGTGGAGGTGGCAGAGAGAATTGCTGCCCCTCAGCGGTCATCAACAAGGACCATCTACAGGTCAAAGTGGGCCCTATTTGAAAAATGGTGCAGAGAAAATTCGGTGGATTTCTCCACTCCATCTGTGAAACAAATCTCAGATTTTTTCATGTACCTGTACCAAGACCTAAACAGGCGCCCCTCGACCATTGATGGCTACAGGACTGCTATCGTTGACACTCTGGGCCCAACGGCCCAACACATTGCGCACAATGCAGACCTTCATAGGTTACTCTCCAGTTTTCACAGGGATCGTCCTAAAAGTTCCAGAAATTTACCCAAGTGGAACCTTTCTGTTGTCCTTAACGAGCTCACCAAAGCACCATTTGAGCCCATGAAAGACTCAGACCTCAAACATCTTACTCTTAAAACTGCTTTCTTGCTAGCCTTGGCCTCCGGCAAGCGCCGCAGCGAAATCCATGCCTGGGTCGCTAACAAAGTAGCTAATTTAGGCCAATGGGAAAAGGTAGCCTTGTTCCCTTCTTCTGATTTCATAGCCAAAAACCAACTAGCAAGAGAAGGTTCTCAAAGTGTGTCACCAGTGACTATCCCTGCTTTGACTACCATTGTAGATAGACAGTTTAAGGAAGACAGGACCCTGTGTCCCGTGCGGGCCCTGAGGTTCTATTTGGACCGAACTAAAGACCTGAGAGGGTCTCGTTCTCTCCTTTTCATCTCCTTTAAGAAAGGACATACCTCAGACATCAGACCCGCTACACTCTCCTCATGGTTGAAACAAACCATTCTACTTTGTTACAAACAAGCAGATCAACAAGCCTTGGACTTGGTCCAAGTCAAAGCGCATGACATCCGGGCCTTCGCGGCCTCTAAGGCCTTTTATGGTGGAGTATCGGTGGACCAAATCATGCAAGCCTGTCACTGGAAAGCTCACAACACATTCATAAATTTTTACCTAAAAGACCTTACTTGGTCGGACACCAACAACAATATGTATCTGGGACCCGCAGTGGCGGCACAACAAGTCCTAGATCCTTCCCCTCAGACCAGTTGTCCTCGGAAAGAAAAAAGGGGGGGGGGGGGCACATCCGCTACAACCAAGTCTTCAGGAGTCTCTCCCAGGATCTAGGTATTCCTTTACCTTCAAGATGTTACGGGTAAGGTCATTTTATTTTTTAATTATCAGGTAATTTCTATTAAGGACTTAGTCAGTTGTCGTTAATCTCATATTTCAGGTTAAAAATTTCATGAGATGCCCAACCACTGGGTTGGTCAGTCACACTGAAGGTCTAATAGGGACCCTTAGACCTCGAAGTGAGCACCGCTGCACTTCCGTCCTACTACCAAACATCTGGACAGTTTTAGCACTGTCCCTTTTTTACTCAGGTTTTTGGCTTGTTACAGGCCCGATCTTCGGGATCGGGGCTCTGTAAAAGGGACTCAGACTGGCATTTCTGGCACTATTCTGTATATATATTAATTCAAATCTTAGAAAAAAATTACATATCTTCCCGTCTCAGCTGTAATCCCGCCACCGGGCGGTTGAATTCAGCATTAAGTCCCACATGGTAAGCTATTGTAGCGTAATAAAATTGAAAATTTTAATTACTTAAATGTAGCTTTTATAAGCTACAAGCTTACCATGTGGGACTTAGAAGAGTCCCACCCTGCCTCCCCGCTGTTTACAGCTGAGGGGTAGGTTTAATAAAAATTTCAACGAGAAAGTAGGGCGATTGGTCAGAAGATATCACGTGACGACAACTACCAGTATATCCGGTGGCTAACAAGAACGATCTTTTTTTCTAAGACGTTGGCCCCGGGTGTGGCAACCCGAGAACAGCATTAAGTCCCACATGGTAAGCTTGTAGCTTATAAAAGCTACATTTAAGTAATTAAAATTTTCAAATTAATAGGCCTGAATGTCAACAAACTAAGTGAACAGAAACCACTGTGGATACCTGAAAATGCCCACAGTTTGATTAAAAGTTTAAATCTACAGAGACACAGAAGAGGGTGTAGGGCAGGCAAAAGGAAATGTAAAGGAAAGGAAAGTGTCACACCCCAAGAACCTATTGTTAGCATCACAAAACCAGACAATAGGAGAAAGAGAGGTAAATTTGGCTTAATCAATGTAAGATCTATTAAAAAAAAGTTATTGATTTCCATGAAATGATTCTTGACAACACACTGGACTTAATAGCTGTTACAGAGACTTGGCTTTCAGCTGATGATTGTGTCACCCCTGGGGAGATTTGTCCTCCAAAGTACAATCTCATACATACACCCAGACTATGTGGAAAAGGAGGAGGCATTGCATTGATCTATAATGAACACCTGCACATTACCCAGTGCAATACTACAATCAGCTTTAAAAGCTTTGAATCAATTGAAGCTACTCTCATCTCTCAATCAGAAATCTTCAGAATTGTGGTCATCTATAGACCACCTCCCACACAAGCAAATAATTTGACAGTGTCACAGTTCAAAGAAGAATTTCCAATATTATTGGAGTCACTTTGTATAACTAATCAACAGTTGCTGATAGTTGGGGACTTAATGTTCACATAGATGACCCTAATGATGGCTTGGCATCCTTTTTACGAGACACTCTTTCAGCCTTGGGCATCAAACAACATGTGGAATGTGCAACCCACAATAAGTCACACACTCTTGACCTTGTTATGACCAGGTTGGAAGAAAATATCACAGATTTGCGTGTAACAGATCCACAACTATCAGATCATCATCTTGTTTCTTTCGGACTGGAAACTGAACTAGTTGAAAAGCAAAAAAAGACAGTAACATACAGAAAACTGAAGGCAATTAATCTCCAGAGCTTTGAAAATGACCTGAAAAATTCAGAATTGTATCAGTGTGAATCAGAAGATGCCAATTTTCTGGCAAACCTGTATGACAGAACTTTAACAGACCTCCTCAATAAACATGCTCCTGAAATTACCAAAATGGTTTCTGACCGACAAATGGTTCCTTGGTATACCAACACCATAGGCAAACTAAGAAGGGAGAGACGCAGACTTGAGAGACAGTGGAAACACAACAGAACCGCTGTTAACCTCCAGACACTGAAAAAGGTCAAGAATAGAGTAACTGATGAAATCAAACACGCTAAAACATTGTTCTATACAAACAGCATTGAGGACTCTGATGGAGATCAAAAGAAACTCTTTCAAATTCTGAATTCTCTATTACACAAAAAGAAAAGAACCTTCCTGCCCAGTGGTTGTAAGACTCTTCTACCTGAAAAATTCAAAAAAAATTTTTCATCCAGAAAATCAATAAAATCTGATCTGGAGACACAGCAGACAGGTGTAGATCCACATATGTTTGATTTTCTAGCACATTCCAGAATAGAGACATTTGTACCTGAAAAGGAAAAAAGGAGAAAAGGAAAATTGGAAAAGGAAATTGAGCGGTTAGTCATCATATGTCCCAACAAGCAGTGTAAGCTTGACCCAGTCCCCACATCCTTGGTGAAAGACTGTTGCCAAACATTCACCCCCATCTTTACAAAGATAATAAATGCATCACTACAAACAGGAATTGTGCCATCCAGCTTCAGAAAATCTCTTGTCACCCCACTTTTGAAGAAGAATACTCTTGACGCAGAAGTTCTACAAAATTATCGGCCTGTTTCAAATCTGTCTTTCATTTCAAAACTCTTAGAACGGGTAGTCGCCTGCAGACTAAGCAAATACAAAGATGCTAATAATTTAAGAGAAAAGGTACAGTCTGCATACAGATGCAATCACAGCACTGAAACTGCTATTCTAAAAATCCACAATGATCTACTGATGGCTGCTGACAGAGGTGAATGTAGCATCCTAGTTTTACTAGATTTGTCAGCAGCTTTCGATACCGTCAACCATCGGATTCTGCTACAGAGACTGCATGACCAGTTTGGAATAAAAGGACATGCACATAAATGGATAATGTCCTATCTCCAAAACAGGTGTCAGCAGGTTATGATAGAAAATTCTCTCTCGACTGAGGTTGTCCTTACTCTGAACGTTCCACAGGGATCTATTCTTGGACCCACTGAATATTCAAACTTTACTGAACCAGTTGGGCGAGTCATCAGATCAAAATCTGTTACACCACACTTTTATGCAGATGACTCTCAATTGTATGTTCACTGTAATCCTAATAAACCAGATGCGGTTCAGGATGCAGTACTCAAAATTGACCAATGCTGCAAAGAGGTAAAAACATGGATGACTTCAAACTATTTGAAATTGAATGATGACAAGACTGAAGTTATAATTGTTGGTACCAAAGCACAATTACGAAAATCAAACATCAACACAATAGATGTTTGCAACTCAAAAATTGCAGTCAAAAACAGGGTGAAAAACATTAGTGTCCACATTGATTCTGTACTGACAATGAAGTATCATGTCAGTCACATCTCATCAGTGGCTTGGTGTCATCTCAGAAATCTCTTCAGAATTAGAAGATACCTCACCACCCACTATTGAAAAAACTGCATTGGCTTCCTGTCAAACAAAGGATACAGTTTAAAATACTTTTAACTACCTTTAAGTGTCTGAATGGAAAAGGTCCATCCTACCTTACTGATCTCCTTATACAACACACTCCACACCGTGTACTTAGGTCTTCTGGCAATTCTTTACTGACAGTTCCAAGAACAAGACTGAAAAACTATGGTGATAAAGCATTTGCTAAAGCTGCTCCTGAACTCTGGAACAACTTACCAATTGACATCCGATCCTGCAACTCAGTCGACTCTTTCAAGAAAAAGCCAAAGACACATCTCTTCAAAAAAGCTTATGGAATATAGCTGCATGTTATTTGAACACCTTATTGTACATATCCATTTCATACTTGACTTGATTTTAAACATTGCCAAAGCGCTTATGAACAGGACAATTCTGAAATCAGCGCTATACAAATATATTTATCTATCTATCTAACAGCCTTAGCAGCCAGCTAACTTTCCCTGGACTCACAATATCAGGGACACAGTAATACTGATAGTGACATTTAGCAATAAGACAATAAGAATTTTAAGCCACCATCTGTTGGTGATCGGAGCTTGAGATGACACAGCACACACTATATCAGGCCTGTCAAGCCCTTTTGGGAACATCCAGTCAGTCATGAGATACCTCAGACCAATATGCCCCAACCATGCACACCAGCAACCAGTGGCAACACACAACCTCTGCTCCCACCACCTATCAACAAGATCCACAGCAGCCACCACAGCAGCTATCACAGAAGTAAAGCTGTACTGCAAAAAAACTAAGGGACCTTCTCGGGACCACCCCAACATTATCAAACAATTATGAAGCTAAGTGTTTATAAAACACAAATAACTAAATATTACACCATCCCCACAAAATACATATCCCATCCGTACATACAAACACACAAAATTGAAAATTTTATATTAAATGTAGCTTTTATAAGCTACAATACTTACCTATTGAAACAGTATGCTATTTCGTTGACCACCGGAAAAGCTACCAATGGGTTAAAAGTTGGAAACTTTCCTGGCCGAGTGTGGGGAGAGGCCTCCCCGGAGCCGGCTCACTTCACCGGAGATGCCGGTACCGAGATGACCGGTTATATGACGACTGCACAGCAGATCATGTGATTCTTCCTTCATTTCGTTGGTGACCATCCCCGGCAGTGAGGTGTCATTAAGCGGGGACGGACCGGGAGGGGTTCTATCTGTTTCAATAGGTAAGTATTGTAGCTTATAAAAGCTACATTTAATATAAAATTTTCAATTTTATTACGCTACAATATACTGATATTGTCGAGCATTGGATGTCCTTAGAATGGCCCTGTTTGTGAGAGACAAATAACAGAATTTTATCCTGTCTTAACTCTGAAGTGAGTTTTAAGGGGATACATAGGTTGGGAGTTTGGTATTCAGGTTTGTGGCAAATAGGTCTATCTGAGGACATTCCTAGAGTAGAGAGATCTTCTTGAAAATCTGGGGTGCCAGAGACCACTCTGTGTGTTGTATTTGGTTTCTCCTGGAAAGGCCATCCACAACTAGAGGAATGCTTTTGCTAACAAAAGCGAAGCGTCCCTGAGAGTTTAAAATGCCTTTTTGGTGGTTTTAATAAGCATGCTGTAAAGCTAAGAATGCACAAAGCTGCACCGTACTGTTACATAAACCAACCCACTTAATGATATCATGAGAGGGAAAATCCTACAAAGGTCTTCTTTAATTAACATAAACAAGTGTTGTAGACATAGACAAGCTGGAGAAAGTGTTGTAGATTGGAAAAAAAACATATATTATGCTTTTTTGAGGAAATGTCCTATTCTAATTAAAACATTAAGCCAAGCCTACTAAATATGCTTGTAGTAATATTCTGATGTGTATATTTCACACTGTTTAAGTGTCAAGAATAACTTAAGTAAATTTTGTGTAAATGCTACAAAGCATTTCAGTAACGAGTATTGATAACTTCATATATAACCATGTGTGCAAGTATGTATTGCTATTTAGATTGTCCACAGGGTTTTGCAATAGCTTTTAATACATTGTGAAAGCATAAAAGCAACAATAAAGGCAACCGCTATTTTATGCCCCCAGTTTGACCCATACATGGGGGTCAGGAGGTAAAACTAACCGGCTATTTCGACTGTCCAGATATGGTTTCCTAATACCTCTTAATACATTCCGAAGCTATAAAAGCAACAATGAAGGAGATATCAGGTAAAAACTCCAAAACAGCTATTTTTTTACCCCAGTTTGACCCATAAGGGGGGGGGGGTCGGGCAGTAAAACTGACCGGCTACTTAGACTCTCCACATATGCTTTCCCAATACCTCTTAATACATTCTGAAGCTATAAAACCAACAATGAAGGAGATTTTAGACAAAAACTCCAAATGACCTATTTTATGACCCCAATTTCAGCCATAAAGGGGTTCAGGAGGGGTCGGGGAACCGACCGGCTATTTGGATTCTCCACATATGCTTTCCCAATACCTCTTAATACATTCTGAAGCTATAAAAGAAACAATAACGGAGTTATAATGCAAAAACTCCAAAGCAACTGTATTATGACCCCAGTTTGACCCATAAGGGGGCGGGGGCGGGGGTCAGGGGATAAAACTGACAGGCTATTTAGATTCTCCACATATGCTTTCCCAATACCTTTTAATACATCCTGAAGCTAGAAAAGCAATGATAAAGGAGATATAAGGCAAAAACTCCAAAGCAGCTATTTATGACTCCAGTTTGGCCCATAAGGGGGGGTCGGGGGGTAAAACTGACAGGCTATTTAGACTCTCCACATATGCTTTCCCAATATCTCTTAATACATTCTGAAGGTATAAAAGCAACAATAAAGGAGATATAAGACAAAACTCCAAAGCAACTATTTTATGACCCCAGTTTGACCCATAAGGGGGGATGGAGGATAAAACTGACCAGCTATTTAGATTCTCCACATATGCTTTCCCAGTACCTCTTAATACATTCAAAGCTATAAAAGCAACGATAAAGGAGATATACGTAAGGCAAAAACTCTAAAGCAGCTATTTATGACCCCAGTTTGGCCCATAAGGGGGGGTCGGGGGGTAAAACTGACCGGCTACTTAGACTCTCCACATATGCTTTCCCAATACCTCTTAATACATTCTGAAGCTATAAAAGCAACAATAAAGGAGATATAAGGCAAAACTCTAAAGCAACTATTTTATGACCCCAGTTTGACCCATAAGGGGGGGGTTGGGGGATAAAACTGACCGGCTATTTAGATTCTCCAGATATGCTTTCCCAATACCTCTTAATACATTCCAAAGCTATAAAAGCAACAATAAAGGAGATATAAGGCAAAAACTCAAAATCAGCTATTTTATGACCCCAGTTTGACCCATAAGGGGGGACCGGGGGGTAAAACTGACTGGCTATTTAGACTCTCCACATATGGTTTCCTATTACCTCCCAATACATTTTATGGCTCTAAATGCAATACTTAAGAAGATAATAGGGGGGTTGACCTAAATTTAAGGCTTTCAGATTGGAAGGTGTCAGAAAATCACTCATAAATGAGACATTTTTCAAGGGTTGCTCCCAAAATCTAATCGCATTTTCGATAGTATGAACAGGTGTGTCAAATTATAAGGCTGTGTAGCAAGTAGTTTTTCCTGAACTGCGATGACCGGGGGGTGTACTTAAAAAAACTGTTTTTGATCATGTGACCTTCATAAAGGTCAAAGGTCAAATTTAAGCATGCAGAAAAATTTTCCCACGCCTAAGGTATATAACTGCCAAATATGGTTTGAAACCTTCTAATAATAAGGGAGATATTCAAGGGAGACCATAATGCGGCGGCGGCGGCGAGGAAACTGAAGCGAAAACAAAGAAGCGCCCTTTCAGGGACGCTTAATTACATTGAGTGAGCCTGGGACGTGTCTTGCCCTGAGGGTTATCTGGTTTTTGTTGCACCATGTGAGAAGCCTCCACATGAGGGCACAAAGTTCGGGTGAATGGGTTCCCCCCTGTTTGTTTATGTGGTCTACTACCGTGGTGTTGTCTGATGCTACTAGCACCTGTTTCTTGTTGCATTGTGGTGAGAAATGTCGTAGAGCTAGGATCACTGCTTTTAGTTCCAATACATTTATGTGTAGTTGTTTTTCTACCTGAGACCATATGCCTCCTACGGAGTCGTGATTTAAGTGCGCGCCCCAGCCTGCGTTTGATGCGTCTGTAAAGATTAGAATGTCGTGATCTCTCAGGTGTAAGAATTCTCCACTTAGAACATTTTGGTGGTTTAGCCACCATTTCCCGTGTTGTTTCATTTTCTCGAGTCCAGGGAATTGGAGAATTCAGAGGCATTGGGAATCTCCAGTGGGTCTTGAGGTGCCATTGGAAAGGTCTCATGTGTATCCTGCCCAATTTTACGGTTTTCTCTGTGGACGCCAGTAATCCAATGGTGGACATAAGAGTTCGTGCACTGAGGACAGATTTCTTGGAAATTCTGTTGAATGAAATTTGGATCTTGTTCCATCTGTCGTTTGTGGGTCTGACAAGACCTTGGTCCAACAAAAAACGGTAGCCTATGAAGTCGAACCTCTGCTGGGGATTGAGTTCTGACTTTCGAAGGTTTACTATAAACCCTAGGTTTTGTATCAGGGAGAGAAGCTTGACGGTGTGTTTCTGAGCTTCGTCCTGGGAAGAGGCCCTTATTAGCCAGTCGTCTAGGTACTGATGTAGACGAATGTCCTGCTTTAGAGCTAGGAGCTTTACTTCCTTCACTAGCGAGGTGAAGACCAGAGGGGCCATAGCCAGACCAATGGGCAGGCTGGTGAACTGATACGAGGTTTCCTTGTGGTGGAACCTTAGGAACTTCCTTGATTGAGGGTGAATGGGAATGTGTAGGTATGCGTCTGAGAGATCTATCGATGTGACCCATTCCCCTTGTTTGAGCGATGTGCGGATTGATTCTGGGGTTTCCATCTTGAATTTTAAGACCGTTAGATATTGGTTTAGGGAGCTGAGGTCTATCACGGGTCTCCATCTGTTCCCTGGTTTGGGAACTAAGAACAGTCGACTGTAAAATCCGAGACTGTCTTGTTTGTTTACTTCCTCTATGGCGTTTTTGGCCAGGAGGTCTAGTATAAATTTCGACAAGGCACTGTCTTTGTCGATTTTGTTGTATCCGCTGTGAATGCAAGGTGTTCTGGACAGCTTGGGATGGTCCCTGAATGGTAGGCGATAACCCTGTTTGAGGATGTCTAGATGAAATGGGTGAGCGCCCTGTTGTTCCCATTGTTTTACAAACCACTTTAGCCTGCCTCCCACTGGGAGGTCTTTTGTGTTTTCTTGGGTATATATAGGTGCCTTGCTTAACTGTACACATGGAGTCTTTGACCCCTCCGGTGGGGTATGGATGCTCTGGTCTGAGTCTTTGGCCTCTCTGGTAGGCAAGTGCTCCCGGATTGAACATGTGGTTTGTTGAGTACCCAGTGAAGCTTTAAATGGGTTGAAGGAGGCTGTCCACGATTGAGGGGGGAGAGAATTAAGGAATGTCATTGGTTTTGTTTGTTGCTGGTTTTGAGAGCAACTGTTGTTCTTGCCTCTGCCCCTGCGAGATCCTCTGCCTCTGTTTCCGCCACGAAAACCACCCCTCTGTGGTTGCTGGGGGTAAAACTGTGGCGGCATGATGTACTGAGGAGGGGGAACAGGGTAAAACCCCCTTGTTGATACGCTCCTCTGCCTCTGCCTCTGGGCTTTTTCTTGTGCTTACCGTAGGGGTGAAACCTGGTGCTCTGCTGGTTTCCTGTCTTGACCCCGGGACCTATGAGGTGCTGTTCATACTCCTGCATTAATGACCGTTCAAATAGGTCTGGTCCAGATATGGGGGCTGCCCTGAGGTTTTTGAGGCGGTAAGAGTCAAGACTGTTATGATCGTTCTTGAGGTAGGCGTCTTGACGTATGAGAACCAAATTGGTTAATAAGCGGAGAAATTTCTCCAGCAGGTGTTGGTAAGCGACAGCTGTGCTCCTGCTGATGTCCAGCATAAACTGCATCTGTGGGGTATCCTCTATTGTTGAGTTGAGCAGCTGTTGGAGAAACTGGTCCCTATTATTGGGATCTGGTTTTGAGGCCAATAGTGTGAATGTCTTTTCCCTTTGATCCCTGGCTGCTCTGAGGTTATTAAGGGTAGACTCACTGGCGGTAGTTTGAGGTTGTGATACATTCTCGAACCATTAGCTCCAGTTTAACCAGTTCTCTCTGGTTGATAGAGGCTGTAGGGAGGCCCTTATACCCAGGTCTGGCAATGTTAGAGAAGGCCTGTGGTACTACTTGTGGTCTCTGTTCAAACTTTTCCCCTGCCGACGGATACCAGTTACCTCTATTTGGTGGGTTGGAGAGGAATTGCCCAATATCCAAGGATGTTGATGAAGAAGGGCCTGGTTTGACCACTGTATCCTGATTTTGGAGAAGTTTTGCAATAGGGGAAGTTTCAGAGACGGTGGACGAGAGGATTGCTCCATGCGGAACATGTTTGGGTCGCAGCCGAGTCCTGAGCCAAGTTTGTAATCCTCCGTCTTTGCCGGGTCGTCAATGCCAAGATATTGTTGAACTCGGTCAATGAAGGCATGGAAGTCTGCCTTGGGGGAAGGGGCTAAATTCTCCAGTTCTGAGTCTTCTATTTGTGAAGCTGCAGAATATGAAGATCCCGTCTCCACGCCATAGTCTCCCTTCTCGAGCCTTTGGAGGGGGGACCCAGATTGAGGTTGCGGCTGAGTTGTTGGAGGCAGGGGAGGAGAAACTATCGCCTTAATGGTGGAAGGTGCGATAGATGCTGAGCCCTTCACCCCTTTTAGTCCTTTCTTGGTAGTAGTGTGAGGAAAGGAAGTATCCATCGGTTCTGGAGGGGTTGGAACCGGTTGGCTAACTTGTTGTGTTTGGTCGACCTGGCTAGGTTGGGCCTGCACAGATGAAAATGTTGCTGCACTATCTGGAGGAGCTGGGGAGAATTTCTTAAACATTTCCTCCATGGAGGAGGTCAGAAACTGCTGAATGTCTGATTGAAGTTGTGAAGAAAGGTCCATCATTTGCTTCTGATTTTGTTGAGATAAATTCTCCATCATTTGCATATTTTGTTGTTCAAAATGTGCTTTGAGCATCTGCATGCGTGGAGTCGGAGGTGGTACCAATCTTTGTGGATCTGGAGCAGACGAGAACAGAGGATCCTGCACAATATTTGGTTTGACTGGTGCCGGAGTCTTGAAAAAGACTGAAGAAGTGGTAGAAGGCAGCACTTTGTGAAATGCTGCAGACCTCAGAGGTGGCATTGAGGGTTGAATAAACTGAGACCCGCTAGTAGATGAGGCCGGTTGTAGTGGAGATAGGCCGGCGGGTGCTGATACTCCGGTCAGTGACACATATCCGGTGCTGGAGTCCTCCGGGTTGAGATCCAAGATTGAATCGTCTATTTCACCGGCCTCCGGATCCTCATCATCCGGTTCCGGATCGGCCGGTACATTTTTTGATGCACGCTTTGCGCTCCTTTCTTGAAATACAGTCCAGAGGTGATTCCACTCCACCTCTGAAAGGGAGGAACATGAAGAACAAGCCTCTAGAGGGGCACCTGAGGCACAAGGGTCTTCCCCTTTACAATGCATTCTACAGCTATAACACCTCAGGTGTTTGTCAAATGCTGGCATCCAGTGCCCACACTTTCCCCTCTTCTGGTAAGGGGGAGTACCTACCATGATGGTAGTATAAAGTGTCACAATGTAAGAGACACACACAAAATATCTCACAGCAAAGTATATCAAAGTTGTCTATAAACAACGGTGAGATAATAGAAACAAGAGTAAATATACTCCTTGAACTGTATGAAAAACTATCACAAAGTGAGAGTTCTAAAAAGCCAACTGGCAAGATGGCTACCAACGGAAAGAAGGAAGAATCACGTGATCTGCTGTGCAGTTGTCATATAACCGGCCATCTCGGTACCGGTGTCTCCGTTGAAGTGAGATGGCTCCGGGGAGACCTCTCCCCGCACTCGGCCGGGAAAGTTTCCAACTTTTAACCTGTTGGTAGCTTTTCCGGTGGTCAACGAAATAGCATACTGTTTCAATAGGTAAGTATATTGTAGCGTAATAAAATGAGAACTAGTGAGTGATTGAATTATGGTTTATAGCTTAAGTTAGTGAAGGAGGGAATGAGTGATTTTGTGTGTGGTTGAATGAATGAGTAATTTGGAGTGCTTGAGTGGTTCGGTGGGTGATTGGGAGTGTGAGAGCAAGTGATTGAGTAAATGGTTGGCTGGGCGGTTGAGTGAGGGGCGTGGGGACATTAGACCAAAGACTGAGCTGACAGGCTAGGTTAGTTTATGTTATTGTATGGTTTTGTGCATGTGAATGCAATAATTTGGTGAAAGGCTGTAACATATAATGACACTCTGCCGGTATGGCTTTTTGACAAGGACAATGCTTTTGTGAGTGCAGAGTTTGTGAGAGCCACATAAGGTCATTAAGTTATTGATGTTTATTGATTCTTAGAATTAGACTTATTCTTAAAATTGTCGTTTTTCGTAGAAAAATTGTAAGAATAAGAATTTTCCTGATCACAGAGATTCTTAGTTTTAGAATCACACTTAATTCTTAGAGTGGTTCTGATTCTTAGAATTTTTCTGAGAATTGTATTTCTTAGAATTTTCCTCAGAATAAGAATTTGTCACTTACAAAACCCGTATTCTTAGCTTATTCTAAGAATTTAATTTAAATCTAAGACTGGCACATAGCATTCTTTACTCTTAGTCTATTAACCCCACCTAATAACTATTAATTTATGGAAGGCAGGCCATCCTGTGGGCTGGGTGACTGCGCTCCCTTATGTGTTTTCACAATGTTATGTATCACAACACATGTTAATACTCTTTTTCTAACAACGTTTGGTTTTTACTCCATTGTGTTGAGTAGGGCCCTGAATCTCCTGACTAATATTCAAAGAACATTCTCCCCTACCCTCCTCCCTAGAGATCCTATAGTTTGCTATTCTCTTTTCCCTACTCCGTTGTCTTCTACTGTATGATTTCACTACCCATGGCTTCAAGATGAAAGCATCATCACCAAGCAAGAAATAGTTCCAAGGAGCCCCACCCTCCCTATAGGTTCAGGTTTGAGAAGCCCCAAACTTCCATCTTCTATCTTTTTCTTCAGCCTATGGTCATTTAAGAATTTGTGCGCCAGATGAACGTCCACTGGACCCAATATCTACCCAAAAGAATTTGTAGTCCACAAAAACCATGTAATTGTAATATTCACTCATTCAATATTATGGCAATATGTTTCCCATCTGTAGAGCCGACAGCATGGGGGACATTCCATCCATTGCAAAAGTTTTCCTCAATCTGTCACCATTCTTTAACAGTGGTCTTCATGTCAAATACTCTTCCTGCAAATCATCAAGGATAGCCCTTAAGACAAGAGGGACAAATTTATGGATGTTTGGTAAAAATGTGACAACCTAATGACTATAACTTTCTCTAGTCACTGGGTGTCTGTTATGGTCTGCTTTAAGCCCACTTCTGAAGGCTGATTGAAATTGGTGGCTTCCCTCTTCAGATGCTCAAATACTGCAGGGGGTATCCTCACAAAGTTCTGGTAGCCTGAAACATTACTTTATGTTAACTTACCAAATAGGTTGTTGCAACCTGTATCTTTCCTTTGACATATCCATGGCAAACTGAAGGGTTTTAATTGTGGCTTTTCTCTTGGTCTGGGTGGTTGTGCGGGCTCTGGTGCATATGTGTAGGCTGTGTGGCAGGTGCTGGTCCAGACTTCAAATGTTCCTGGTGTGTCCTTTGTCTGCAAATCAGAGTGAAAATGAAAATGTTCAACTGGAAAAAAAACACAAAAGGGCCCTAAACTGTAGGAAGTGATTTTGATATACAGTTGGCATATTTGAAATGAGAAATGATGAGTAACAGCAGCAACTAAGGGTATATAGTTTTCTTTGGACCTGGACTGTCAATCTGGACTGCAAACTTAATCAGGCCAGTTTTGCGAATCTGGACACTGCTTCAGTCTAATCGAGTAGTCACTATGGTATCCCAGTAAACATTTTTGGGTTTTGCAAATGTTTGATAGGAAATGTTTGACAAAGGTTAAAATGTGATGGGTACGAAAACCATTTATAATAGAATGCTTTTAAAACACCTGACTTTCGGTTGGGATCATTTTCTTCACAACAAGATGGGAAACAACTGCAACAAGTCATAAACCCCTAACAGATAAGCTGTCGCACCCTGGATAAGCCGTAATGACAAACAGACAGGACTGGAGTATTTTCCAGACTCATCTCAACTGGACTGATTAAATCCTGGAGTCGGGATCCAGAGTCAGGATTGGACCAAAACTATGTAATACCCCTCTGGCTGATAAAAACATCATTTATCACTGCAAAGATGTCAGCTACACATCACAGAAACTTTTTGATTGCATCTTGACTGGAAGAGAGAGAAGGACACATTTGAACCCATCACCTGCTCTACAGCCACAAACACAGCCTCAGCCCCAGCCATCCCCCAAGAGAAGCAGAAAACTACCCAAACCCCTGGGGCATCCCCTGGATTCTTCAAAGACAAGGAAAGGGATGCTACAGCAACCTCCAGGCTGACCTCATACACACCGACAACTCAGGATACCAGAATTTTGTCAGGATGCCAATTGCCTTGACCTCATCAAGGAACACATACACCACCGCATTAAGAAATCAATCACCAATTTCAGAAGTTGGACTGAAATTGGCAATAACCCTGAGACACCTGGCCACTGGAGAGACATATACCTCCTTACAGTATCACTGATTGGTTGGCCGCACCACCATATGCAAATTCGTCCCCCAGGTCTGCCAAGCAATCCTTGTGGATTTCTAAGGATTTTTGGACTGCCCTGATACACCCTGATGACTGGAAAAAGGTGGAGGAGAAGTTCAGAACCAAGTGAAATATCCCCCATACTGTAGGTGCCATAGACAGGAAGCATGAAGAACTGCACCATGAAGAAGCCAAAGTAAACAGCCAGTGACTATTACAACTACAAGGGCTTCTTTTTCCTGGTTCTCCTGGCCCTGGTGGATGCAGAATACAGATTCCTGTGGATAGACTGTGGGTCAAGTTTTTCCTGCACTGATCCACAGATTTTCGACAGAAGGGATTTGAGGGAAAAGCTTTGGCAACTTTGGCCTTCCAGCACCTGTACCAGACTTACACTACTTCTTGTTTGGTGATGATGCCTTTACGTTGATGCCATGGATGGTGAAACCCTACAGTAGAATGCAACTCACAAGGGAAGAAAGAATAACCAATTACAGAATTTCCAGAGACAGGATGGTGGTTAGAAATACCTTTGGAATATTAGTGAACTGGTTTAGGGTACTACTGGGCACCATGGAGCAAATGTCAAAGATTTTCAGAGATATTGTGTTTACATGTGTGGTGTTGCAAAACATGCTGAGGACACACCAGGGCACGGCAAACAAGGCACCAACCCCAGGAAATGATGTAGCGACCCACCAGAATGAACAGGCAGTGTATGTGCCAAATGAAAACTCAAGGGAGGCCAAACATCAACAAGAACTACTGAAGGACTACTTCAATCATGTGGCAGGAGACTAGGATCTGAAATGTGTCAACCAACAACCCTGGGGGCAGAAGCTCGCATCTATCAGTCCTTTTCAGGACTTACCAATTATTCCAAGAACTTTTATTTAAACTGGTGTTGCTAAAATGTCCATTAAATTTCCAAACGAAATCCAACTGATTTCCAGCAAGTTTCCAACCTATTTCAAACCAAATCAGATGTCCCCCTTTTAAACACTTAAAGCCAAGTTATGTAAAGATGACCCCCCCCCCCCCCCTACCTTAAATATAAATTTTTCTTTTTGGGGAGGTTAAAGTATTTTCTTGCAAAACTGCAATATATTTTAAAGTTGAAAATCTACCAAATGTCTAGGGGGAAACTGAAAAGGTTATCAAAGGATCAAAGGTCACAAGGTCAAATCCAAAGGTAAAAATCCTTCCCCAAGTCTAAGTTTTTTTTGGCTTTTTTGCATTTTAAATCATTGGGGTGGGCCTACATTTCATAGCCTTTGCCAAAAGTTCTTACCAAAGTTTTTTCAAGTTCATTATCATTTTTTTAAATTATATTACAAAGTTGTTAAAGATTTTTCTTTATTTTTTTTTCAGTTGTTACAGATTTTTTTTAAAAAAAAAATTTCCAAAGTTTATAACTATTTTCTTTTTTCTAAGTTTCAAATATTTTAAAATTATTTTTTAAAAGTTTGAAGTTTTTTTAACTTCACACATTCATTCATTTTGTTTTTTATGGTTTTGGGCAAAAGTGTTTTGTGTTTGGCAGTGTAATGCTTTTTGTTTGGGAATGTTTTTGAACAGTAGCTGATTAATTGTTTTTTGGAAGATTTGGGTGGTCCTGAAAAGGACCTTGAATTTGTTTTAGCAGTGGTCCTGAAAAGGATTGATTAGAGGCTTCCCAGGTGTTAAACTGTGGCTGCTGTTTGGCGTCACCTGACTGCAGAGGACGCGGAGGCTTGGCTTCTGGCTGCTGATGTTCTTGCTGTGAGGCGGTGGTGGTTGGAGGAGAGGCAGCTGGTGCTGCCGTGTCATCGGCTGGTGAAAACCATTGCGGTGTGTTAATCTGTTGGTAGCTCATCACAGACTGAAGATTTCCAAAGAAGCTAGAAAGTCCTGACATGTTGTATTGGTTTTCTTGGCCTGTAGGCTACTGATGGAAGGTTGAAGTGCTTCGTCGGTGTAAATGTCAACGTAAGTCCAGCCTGTTGGTCAACAACTAGGAATTAAGGAAGTTGGCTGCCCTCTTGATTGCTGCTACTGTCCATTGTTTGCCACTTGGCTCTGCTGAGCGGGTTGCATGACCTGACTTGAAGGCATCTGTGTCTCTGGGATGGTTAAGATGCATTCAGTTGCAGCTGGAGCTGGCTGCTTTGGCTGTTCAAATGTTGCACTTGAGCTTCGTGAAAGTGTCTCTTGCTGTGACTGCTGGGGCTAATGACCACGTCTTTCTGCCTTGCTTTGAATGGAGCTTGACAGCCTCGTTTCTAAGTGTTTGAAAGTCTCCTATAATCCCTCCACCTCTGATGCCAGGTAACTGCAGAAGGCTGTACATGTTGTTGTCTCATCCTTTTGCCCAAGGAATGATGAGAGCATGGTTCTCATCCATATGAACTGGTCCATGACCTGCTGGTCGACTGAACAGTACCCTGAAGCTGGGGTGGGGCTTATGATGTGCCTGTAACATGAATCTGTAATGTGGTGTTTATTAACCACATCCTGATCTCTATACTGTCTGTGTCAGTCAAGGCTCTGAAGATGTCATGTTCTGTAGTGGCTTCTCGGGCCTGGGACTTGAAGCCGCTTCCCAGCAAGTATGATCATATGGGGCTTATGTGGGCTATAGGTGGGTACATACCAATATGGGTCCTATAAAGGATATATATGAGCACAGAAGGCCCAAAGGGGGTCAGTATTGGTCCCATTTATATAAAAATATGTGATGTTCCCTAAATAACACAAAATGAGGAAAAAAACAGATATAATATTAGATTCATTTGACATCATGTTGATTTGGGCTTCGTAAAGAGTGGTAAACAAAAGATTTATTATCACAATGTTTAATATGGGTCCCACAATGGACTTTTATCGGTGATTTACTGGTATAAGGGTCCCAGATAGGTCCCATATATAAATCCTAGAGGAAAAATGTAAATATATATAACAAGTGTTCTTTATTAACTTCTCATCTGATTTTGAATGAAAAAAAATCCAAAAATAATAAAGGTCCTATTTGAGAAAAACAACTCGCCACAAAGCTTTTTAAATAAAAGTGTACACGCATATTGGTTGGACATGTGAAGGTCAAAAATGGGTATAATATTCCCACAAGGGACCATCATTATTATCACATACACTAGCCATTTTATAACTCTGTAAATGTATTGTCAAGTTTTTGTGAATAATGTATTAAAATTAAATTTGTTGTATATCTCACTAAATAATCACCTTAATGTACCACAAACACCTTTTTCATGTATAAGGGTAAAGAAATCCTAAGTCTACAGTGGTGGAAATTCTGTAAAAATTTAATTTCTCTTGGTTTAACTCAAGGGGTCATTTATAGGTCAACCCTCTATCTCATGCAGTACAGATACGTTTATCTTTTCCCACAGATAGTATTTTGAGGCAGTGCTAGGAAAAAGGGAAAACACCCCATGGGTAGCCTTTCTTCACTAGGATGCAAATTACAGAACACTTTAAAGATTATAAATATGTGTGAGAAATCTATGAAATTTATAAAAATTGTGTAAATAAGGCTAAAATAATAAACTATGATATTTGTGGTGGGGATTCATAATGAAAATAATCTTTATTAATCAAATAATGCATGTGCTTAATTATATCAGTTAACTGTGGATTTCATTATGTGTTTCACTTGTGTCTTGACAAGGCTATGTAGCTGTTTTAGTTTGGGTCATCTGGAAAAAGGGTTTGGGTGAATCATTAAGTGATGAGTTTCTGATATACATTTCTGTATTCTGTTTAAGACAAGCTTAGATGCATATGTGGTACATCATAAGATTTTGAACTTGAAATGATTTGAATTACATTCTGGAAATGGATAATAGTGTAGTATGAATCAAGATTATATTGTGCATTATTTACAAAGGCTTCATTAAAGTGTATTAAAATACTTCCAGGTGAAAGATTAGATAGAATATGTGGGCAAAGTGTGAAGGAAATTGTGGACTTTTCACACAGATCAAGTCATTTTTGAGCTTTTTTTACATGCGAGCTGAACTGCAAATGGACCTTATGTTGGTAGTGCACATTTAAAAACTGAGCCAATCCATACATCTGAACCTATATGTATTTATTTATTTATTTGGGGTTTAACGTCACTTTCAACACTGTACAGATCATATCACGACGGGTAGTTGGAAGGGCAGAGGAAACCAGTACATAGAGTTCGCTAGGGTTGTGTACTGTAAACTGCCGACCAACGGCAAGCAACTACCAGCTTTCCCACTTACGACCATGACGGGGATCGATCCCCGGCCACAGAGGTGGGAGGCGAGAGTGTTACCACTCTGCCACCGTGGCCCCGAACCTATATGTAGGACCAGTAAGGACCTGGATGCAGTTTACCATATAGTACCCTTGTAAGACCCACATATGACCCATATACAGAGCCCATACTGGTTCCATTACCAAACCATTTGCAAAAACTATCTGGGCCCCATGTTCAAATTGCAAGTTGGGGCCATGTGGGACCCATTTATTTTACAATAAAGGCCCCATATGGGGCCCATATATGACTCATATTGATAAAAGCCTACTACCACCTTTTGCCTACACTTCAGCATCAAGTCTTCAATATTAACCCCACCAGCTCTGTCACCTTCCTGTCTCTTCATCCTACTCCTCCTTGCTGGTGATATTAACCCAAATCCAGGACCACCCAACTGTCCGAATGTCACTTATGCAAACATCAGATCCATAAACAACAAATACCCTGCCATTGCAAAATTTATTTTTGACAATGACACTGATCTTTTTGCCATGTCCGAAACCTGGATTAGACCTGACATCACAAGTGCCAACCTGTCCAGAATCACCCCACCAGGTTACAATTTTCATCAACAGCCACATGAGGGCTGCCGCAGAGGAGGCCTGGGTTTTTTTGTGAAAGATGGCTTGGATTCTTCTGTTGTTCCCACAAAGATCTGCACTACCTTTGAAAATTTTCTTATCAAGATATCCCTACACAAAGAATCTTTTTACTTTTTGAATATATACAGACCACCATCCTCCAGTTTCAGTCATTTCTGGAGGACATTCATCACAACACTGAAAATCTGGTGATCATCGACGACTTTAATTTTCACATTGAATCAACATCCTCAAATTCAAAAACCTTCAATTCATTGATTGACTCATTTGATTTAACTCAGAAAGTAAACTTCCCCACTCATATTCACAGACACACTCTTGACCTCCTCTTAACCAAATCTAACAATGGCCACATTTTAAATGTCCATACTACTGATGCTTTTTCTGACCACTTTTCAATTACTTGTACACTACATCTACCAACTCCTAGATCCCGAATCAATGCTACTGTTTCCTTTCGTAATTATCATAAAATCAATAAAGAGAAAATGAAAACAGATCTCATTGCTTCTGATCTAATCAGCACCCGTCCAACGATGCTGATACTCTCTACAAACAATACCACACCACCTTGACCACCCTTATTGACAAACATGAACCACTTCATAACAAACATACCAAGGCGAAGTCCATCCCAGGATGGGTCAACGAAGCTGTAATTGCAGCAAAAGAGACCAAGTGTCTATTTGAAAGGATTTGGTGCAGAAATAAATCTCATTTCAACAGATCTCAATACATGCAAAAAGTCCACCAATACAACAGAACCTGCATGCAGGCCAAATCCGAATTTCTTAAAGCAAAGATTCAGGATAACCATCATGACCACAAAAAATTATGGCGAGTCCTTGGCGATGTGTTACACAGACTCCCAGCCAAGATGCTACCATCGATAAATCCCCCTCAGTCCCTGCCTGACAGATTTGTGGAGTTCTCAGAAAAAATTGAAAAAATATGTTCATCTTTTCCTATCTCTCAGAAGTCACAACACATCGCCCCTGACTCTCCTCCCCCAGTGCTTTCCACTTTCTCTACTGTTATCGAGGATCAAGTAACTAAAATCATCATGAAATCTCCAAGTAAATTATGTTGCCTTGACCCTTTGGCCCACTTTGTTGTTCTTGATTATTTGGATATTCTCATCACTCCCATTACTTCAATAATTAATGCTTCGCTTGAACAAGGGAAGTGTCTTAATTTCTTCAAGCAGGCCCATGTTAACCCCATCCTCAAAAATCATCCTTAGACAAAGAAATCCTTAAAAAATATAGGCCTGTCTCCAATTTGAACTTCATTTCAAAGATACTTGAAAAGGTAGTGGCAGTCCAGTTACAAACTCACCTTGACGAAGCTGGCCTTATGACTGCCTTTCAATCAGCATATAGAAAACATCATTCAACCAAAAGTACTCTCCTTAATATCCACAATGACATTCAGCCCTTTCAGTTACAAACTCAACCCATTCAGTTACAAACTCACCTTGACGAAGCTGGCCTTATGACTGCCTTTCAATCAGCATATAGAAAACATCATTCAATCAAAAGTGCTCTCCTTAATATCCACAATGACATTCAGCCCTTTCAGTTACAAACTCAACCCATTCAGTTACAAACTCACCTTAACGAAGCTGGCCTTATGACTGCCTTTCAATCAGCATATAGAAAACATCATTCAACCAAAAGTGCTCTCCTTAATATCCACAATGACATTCAGCCCTTATCCTCTTGGATCAGTCAGCCACATTTGACACCATTGACCACACCATTCATCCCTACACCTATTCCAGGAACACAAGGCAAAGTACCCCTAAACTCAAGTTCCTTCACACCCCCACTTTCAACCGCAAGGTTCGTAAATCAGTCAAACTTTTCTCCAATTCCTTCAGTCACTATGCCCCAGTTCTCTGGAACTCCTTCCCCTTCCAAATAAGAAATAGCCCCTCTGTCGCATCTTTCAGGAAACACCTCAAAACCCACCTCTTTAATTCTAGTTTCCCAACTTAGTTTCCTTTCCTCTTGGCTACACCCACAACTCCGGATTACTGACCTTGAATGCCCCTTGACCTTCCTTATGAAAATGATTTTGTTAAGTCAGCGCACTGAGTTCCCCTTCGTGGGGAAGATATTGCGCCTGCAAAGCAGTAGATTAGATTAGATTAGATAAACCATACTGGTCCCATCAGAAAACCGTTTGCAAAAACTGACTGAGGCCCATATAGGGAACGCACAAAGGCCCCATATAAGAACCCATTTGGGATCCTTGTTGGTCTCATATGTAGTGCTGGCTGGGTTGAGTCTGATGTGCGGCCTCGGGGATCCAAACTTGTCCTGTATCCAATTCTGACATTCCGTCATCTCCTTTGGGGACTGTCCATACTCCATACTTCCTTTGTGAGTCAAACTAGGTCTTGCACACCTTGACAGAGAGCTGTTAGTGAACTGCTCTCAGAGACACTCCTTCCTTGCTTTGTCCTTGAAATGTTCTTGTCGTCCTTCGCAAAGTCCACAATAGCCTCCTTGTCAGAGTCAGTGAGATAAATGTTGGTCATGTGCCCCTTCTTGTGTTGTGACTGTGATGGTCCCGCCTCTCCTCCAACAGTCTCTGTCTCTGTTTCACTTTTCTCCATTTTGGGCCTTTTTTCTGCAACTCCCTCCTCTTGCGAGTGTGATTCCTCTTGCCTCCTCCCTCCTTACCTCCTCTCTCTGTTGCTGTGCTGTGCCTCCTCTCTCTCTCTCAGGCCTCCCTCTCCTGCCCCCTCTGCTCGAAATCAGCAGCAGTGTCCCCCAGCACAAATTCAGGAACACTGTCAGTGGGAACTTCTATCTTCCTCACTCTTCTCCCTTTCTTAGGACCCATTGTCAAATAATAAACAGCATTTTGTAAAAAAAAACAAATCCTAAAATTTGATGTCAGCCAACTTCAACTCAAAACTTCCCTAGACAATTGTAAAAGAAGAAACTCCTATTCTTGAAACACTGCCAGATGTAATCTGTCAGATGCCAGATTCCAGATGATGCTTTGCACAAACCAACTTGCCTTATGTAGTCACAGATTTCATCAGCAGACAAGCCAATTTGGTTTTTAAGTACAGTCAGGTAGTGTTCACGGACTGTCTGGAGGTCCTGGTACTGAACCAGGACAGGACGGCAAGTGTTTCCAGACAAGCTGGTAACAGTATGGGACAAGACGGGAAGTGTGACTGACAAGCCATAGGGATCAAAGACAGGACAGTTTCCAGGGAGGTGGAGCCACTGTCCGGACACAGAGTCATAGAGGGTTGGTGAAATATAAACATGTTTTAATTTTTTGACAACAACTGAATAGGGGCACATATTGTGAGCCACTATTTTACAATTTTAAACATAAAAATAATATTTTCATTGGTGTGCAACCTAAACACATATTGAATTTGACCTCTGGCCCCCCAAAAAATTAATATTGCTAAGGAATACCAAAGTAATATTTTTGAGGCATTATTATGTTCATTTGTAACATTTTCTAAAATTTGTCATTGAACATTTAATAAATGTTTTACATAAAATGTTTTGAAAACCTTCTAATATTATAAATGGTTTTCATACCCACCATTTTTTAACCTTTGCCAAACATCCAATTTTAAATGTTTGCAAAACTAAAATATGTTTACTGGGGACTTAACCAACATCATAAGCAAGTCTTTTTGTATAATATAGAGTAAGAAATGTAATATATTACAACAAATTATACGCCTTTTATCATTTTACTACTTTATAAGCCATTAGGCAGATTATAATAACAGGCCTTCATTGGTAGATTCTTAAATATTCATTCTTTATTTTGCAATTTAATACAGTTAAACAACAAGATGCACTCACAGAGTGCAAAACACTTGACTTGATGTGACCTGCCTATCAAGTGTTTTAGACCATCTATTGTTTGTATTTGAAGCTATATTGGAAGATATTAAAACGAAACCAAACATGTTAATTAATTTTCAGTGGATTTCTGCCCACTGAGGAACATATGCATGCATTCAGTTCACAATTATGCAACTCACTCTCTAGCTGACATAATTTTAGTATTAATTGATAAAATGGGCACAAAGGTATTAGAAACCTCTGAGCACTCCCGTCCACCAGAGTAGTGTTTCCAAAATTTGTAGGTTTATTGGTATCCAGCATATGAAATTGATCCTTCCAAAAATGTTATTACTTTTTTCGGCCCTTCCTACTAAAAATTTATCATAAAAAAATTGTTTATTACTTTTGAAGAAATGTTAAGTAGAAAGCCAAAGTCATCAAAAATACATTGAAAATGGGACCTCTGAAAATTCATGATTTTTTGTATCTAAAATATAATCAAAATCTTTCCTTTGGCTAGGTCCTACCCACATAAAATTTTTTATAAATATCTGTTCATTAGTTCTGGAGTAATCTAAACAAGAAAATAGACAAATAGACAAACAAACACGCAAAAACATAAACTCTTGGTGGAGGTAAAAATATTGTATAAAAAGCGCTTCTTGGTAAAATTCATTCAGAGTTTTTTTTGTGATTGAAAGAAAAATTTAAATTGAAAGAAAACAAAAATAAATCAAAACAGAAATTAATAAAAATAATAGTTTGATGGTTATGGTAAGTGAAAATTTTGTCTCAATAGAGTGAATACCTTCCTTTGAGAAAGATTATTTCTAATATAGCTAAAATATGTGATCCTAAATGTTGTAAGTATATTAATGTAGCGAAAGCTTATAGTGAAAAGTAATTTTAGGGAACCCTGTTTTTAACCTTTCCTCAATGAATACTGAAATTCTTTATGATGTTTTGATCAAAAAAAATATTAAACCCTATAACAAAAATATGTGGCAAGGTGAAACTGAGACAATTATCTCCAAGAATGATTGGCATAATATTTACAACATGAATTCAAATCTCCAGTACAAAAAATTTGCTGAATTTTAAGTATAAAGCTGTAGAGAGAGAGTTAATAGATGTAATAAAGATATTTCAAAATTTTGTGAATATTGTAAAGAAATAGAAAATGTTACTCACATGTTGATTCTGATAGAGTATGAAATATTTGGATTCTAATTGGTGATGAATTAAAAATAACTTTAAGACTGAAACATATTGTGCAAGGATTTCTGGAAAGAACACAAAGAAGTGATGCTAGAAACCTAGTTATCACCATCATAGCATACTCGATTATAGCTGTTGGAATATGTGTAAGTTTAAAAAACAAAGTTATAAAGATGCAAATATAAATGTAAAGATGAAAAAAGAACTACAGTTTTACAAAGCCGTCTTTGTGTTTTATTGACAAAAGAAATTATAGCTATTTACTATTTTGTGTGGATAAAATTTTACATGTTTTGTAATAATTCAAGAGTAAAGCTCCTAATTGATGAGTATTTAAATGAAATTAATTTTTTATTACAATTAACTTTGAGGTAAAGTATTTCATCATTGTTCTGTTGTTAGTGGTGGTGTGCCTATCAATAGTTACATTTATACTCTGTGTGAAACGCACATGTAAAAGCATCTGATGGTGGGTTGGCTATCCTTGCCCTCCCAGATTCTGTTCACTATTGTTAAAAAAGGTAAATAAAATAGCTATTGAAAAACAAAATATCTAAAACAAACAAACAAACAAACAAACAAACATGTAAACATACATTTTTATATTACAACACATACCACATGTAAATGAGATGTTCAATAATATTCTACAGATGTACTTTCTGTGACAAATATCATATTTCAATTTCAATGTAAAATAATTACTCAATTAAACATTGGTAATAAAGAGTAAAACTAATTATCTGAAACAATAGAGCATCTAAAACCAAACTAATTACTTCTTAGACTTATGTACCAAACTACATGTGCGAGCTATATCTATGCTTTATTACCTAAATCCCATTTCACTTTACTGTGAAATCTACTTCTGTAAAATAGAACTCAAAATACACAAATCTAAAAGCATCTTATCTTTAAATTGTAAAATTAATAATAAAAGGAAAATAGTATTCTTACCGACTTTGCTTTGGCAGTCACTTAAATGCACAATTAAAATCCAAATAATCTTCAATTATCTTCAAACATTTTGTCTAAACCTGTCTTGGATCCTCTAAATATCTCAAAAGCATACTAAAAGAAAATACACAAAACACCAACTTTTCCAATAAAAATTGTGCTTGTTTTCAGTGAACAAAACAAACTTCAGGTTCAAAGTCCAAGCTACAAACATAAACATGTCAAGAGTATCTCACCAACTCATACAACTATGCAGAAGACTGCAGGAGTAACACAAAGCACTCATACAGAATTTTTATCTTTAACATAAATCAAACTGTCTTCATGCAAGATTTTGCCTTTTGGAGCATTGTGAATGAACATCATTTACAGAATGAATGAATCTGATAGTTCAGACACCAGGTTCACCCACGATTTATAGAAAAATTAGTTCACTTGACTGATGCTAAGACCTGTTTTTGCATATGCAAATAAATAAATAATATTTTGTCACTGATATAGATTACAAACACGGACATGATATTCGGATATATGCTTGATAACCGTATTGTTGTTTAGTTTTCACCAATGGCGTGGCAACCTTGAACTTTGGCTGGTTTTGACAGTTGCTCGCTTGTGTTGAACTTACGTTTTGCTTATTATTGTGATTGTACTGAATGGTTATTACCAATTCATAAGATGGCTGATACGTGTCTTGAAGATTGGAATGAGTTAGAAAATGAATTTGTACAGCTCGAGGTACCAAAGTGTTCATCATGCATGTTCATTGAGTTCTCGGAATAATACATACAGTACACGGGTGGTCACTGAGATAAACGGTCTTCAGAAATTCTCACATAAAACGATTGAAAGGTTAACGCAGTGGTTAAATCACGGGACATCCCGGTATGTGAGTTGCTGTCTAAATGTCGGGAAATAAATTCATTGATTGGTTTTTTATCATTTTCCCGGAAATCTGATCTTAAGATAAGATAAGATAACATTTATTTCATCTCTGTTAATACAACTATAATTCTGTATATATACAAAGTAGTATATAATAAATAAATTAGTAAATAAATTAGTAAATGTACATAATTTCAATACCACAGAGAAACATGAAAAGGAAACAGCTGAAGCAAAAGCTTATCAAGGCTGTTCCCACACCTATCCAGTACCAATTTTAATACATTACAGGATTATACTAACCTATTTAATAAGCAATGACATATAAATTATTTGTATAAATAAATTTCACAGATTTCTACAGTTAACTACAAAATAGATTTCATGTCGAGTAAATATGATATATATATATCTTCATTGAAGTTTAATTCCATTTTACAAAATATTGTTAGAAAAACTCGGGAAATCTGCAACCTCATATCTTCTCATGAATATTAATGAGTTGATGCTACTGTATGTGAAGGTTGTGCCCTACAAGATTTACAACAAATCCTAGCTCCGAGCCCCCACCTAACAATTTGTTAGGACAAAACTTTAATGACCAATATATTGTAGCGTGCCCAGTATTTAGCTGGTGGTGTGTGGTAAAGCCAAAACTATAAGATTGATGTTTGTCAACACTCTAGAACCAGAGCGCTCAAATACTGCTCCAATCAACAACCCAAGAAATCTTGAGTTAAACAATTACTAATTGTAAGCCACAAAAGTTATACCTAAGTTATTTACATGATTATTTACAGGAGTTGGCTTTTAAGTCATTGGAGAGAGAGAAGTTAAATGTGTCTGAGATGTCTATGGATGAAAGGAAATAGAAGAGAAGTAAATCAAGCAAAGAAGTTAAATAACCAAGTTGGAAATCTATTAAATTATAATCATGGACAAATTCTATATGTGTACCACTGAATTGTGATAGCTAGGCTAGACTGAACACATTACACTGGCTTTAAGCTAAGAGCATTATGGCAGCCCTATATGTTAATCTACCTCCTATCTTTATTCATGTTGCTGGTTGTTCTACTAAAGTTGACCTCTGTCTTCGGCTAAAAAGCCCAGAATGGCCATTTTCGCCGCCTTATATACCTTTACTAAGTCACGTGGTTTCACAGCCAACGAGATCTCATGGACGAGATCTCGCGGAAAAGACAAACAAAGACTGATTATCGCCCAAATGATCGTCTATCATTACATAACCCTCCCGCTTAAATGAAGAGTTTATGTCCTCAAAACAAAGAAACACAACATCCATACATTCTTTATTTTAAAAAAAACAGGAATGAAATCTCTTTATTCACACATAATTACATAATTACACAAAGAAAAAAAATTCTATTGTCCTTTACAAAACAAAATACACAAAGTTAATGTTTGTAGTTCTTCTTCAAAATTAATCTCTCAATCCTGGGGTCTTTCCCTCTTGAGCGAATATTAGTTGCACAATCAATCGGGATGGGTTTATATGGGACCTTCCCAGTTAGTGGTGGAACGATTCGCCGAAAACTCGATTCGTAGACTCGATTCCGCGTTTTAGCATCAACATCGATCCCTATTGGAAACGTCGGCGACGAAAAAAAAACGAAACCAGGGAAGACGTTTTGAGTGGACGATAATAGAAATACTAGGTACAATGAAGGAATAACGTACAACTAGCGTGTTTTTACAACGAATAGCGATAGTAGTAGCATGAAGGCGAACTAACTGGCTACAATGTACAGTTTAAGAAGCATTAGCGTTAACTAAATTGATTTTAAATGGGCGATAATCGGGAATTTATGCGGTCGCGGTACTTCGTTTTTATGTTTAATGTATGTTTAAATAGCCATAACTTCCTTCACCATTGTGTTCAGTTTAATTAGCTGTATTTCATTTTATATCACATTGAAATCCCTCAAAGAACTGCCGTGACCTTTTATTTGCTCATTAATATTAATGAGGCAGGTACTACTAGTTTTCATCTTAAACCAGCATATCAATTTTAAAAATATTATGAACCAAAAAAATTAATTTTTTTTGTGAAAATATAGTGCATTTCCTGTAAATGTAACACCACTGTCAAAAAATAATTTTTGTACTTTGGGTTGAACCTCTTTACATTATTTTTCAAAGGAGGGTTTGAACCCCCTGACCTCCCTGGACCCACTATAGTACTATTTAGAAGTTTACATGTTAATTATCATCTATGAAACTTAACTGCAAGATGTGAAACTTTTTGACAATAAAGTGACAGAAATTATTTTATTACAGAAAATAACTATTATTATAATATGTATTATAACTATTACTGATAACATAGAACCACAGTACAACATATATATCAATAAAATATCTTTAAAGATTGATATATTTCAAAGAAAATTACGACAGTTATTTCTACTGGAAAGCAAGATCAATATTTATAAATCAATGACTGACTGTAGCTCATACCGTATTTTGTGTATGACCCAAAAATCGATTCGACTCGATTAATCATCTCTGGGCTTTTCCGATTAATCGATTCGGATTTTCAAGTCCGATTCCCACCACTATTCCCAGTGTATCTTGCATCGATCACAACTTGTTGGTTGGTTGTTTCAGGTTCAGGTAATGTACTTGTCATTGGAATCAACTTAACTTTGTGGGCAGGTTCAGGATGTTTGTCCACCTCAGGGGACATCAGATGACCCTTTGTCTGCTGCCCAGGCTGTTTTCTCACCTCTGGAGACAACACACAAGCTTTCGCTTGCTGTTTTGCTTGTTTCTTTGCTCTTTTAGTTGGAGGAGGTGTGCTTGGCAAAGGAGCAATGAACGGCATTGGGCTCAAACAGCCAGGGGGTAATAATTCCTTCATGATATCCTCAACTCCTTCCTGTTCCAGTTGAGGTTCGACTGGTGGCTGAGGTTCAGATGGATGAGGCTGTTCTTGATTTCCTGGGTGAGGTGGACTGTCCTTCCCCGGTTTATAGTTTCCCCCATGTTCGCTCTGGATGTGGCGTCTATAGTGGTACGCTGCTGACGTGGAACATTTGAAGTTGCACCCGTAACCACACCATTGCTTCTCACCGTGTTCACTTTGAAGATGTAGCTTAAATTTAGGGATGTTGGTGGTAGAAAATGGGCACTCAGGGCACTGACATAGACTGAAAATAACCAAAAAGGAAACCTAAAAAGTATAGTAATATTGCTGCACAAATTTTGGCTTTCTGGTTACTCTTCCTGACCTGGTGACAGATGGAACGTTAACATCCTTAACTACGTTGGTTGAAGGTGGTGAACTCTCATCTACGGCTGGCTTCTCTGACTGATGGTCGCGAGATTCTTTGACAGGTGTTGGCTGAATGTCAACTTCTGGCATAGGTAAAATGTCTTTGTCGGTTGGATGATCATCTGAAATGAAAGGTTGATCATTAGCTTTCTTAACTAAGTTTTCATCTTGGGTATTTGTGTTCCTTACATTCAACCAGGAAGTTAGTTTCTCATAACATGGTTTTAACCTATCATGATGAACAACCCTAGGCTTAGCTGTTTGACTTTTCTGAATTTCGTATACCAAATCTGATAACTTCTGAACAACTAAAAATGGCCCATCCCAAAAAGACTGTAATTTCGGGGAGACACCTTTCTTTCGAACTGGGTTGAACAAGAATACAGATTCTCCTTCGTAGACATGAAAGTTCTTTCTGTGATCATAGTTTTTCTTTTGTCGGTCGCTTGCAACAGACATGTTTGTTCGAGCTATCTCATGAATGATCTGCAGATGTTCACTTAGATCATCAACAAACGAGGCTGTTGAAGTTGTTGGTTTTATTCCCTCAACAGAACCTATCAGAAGATCAACTGGCAGAAGTGGTTCCCTACCAAACATCATCCTATTTGGGGTGTAACCAGTACTCTCATGTTCAGATGTTCTGTAAGCCATGAGTAATAGCTGTAAAGATGAATCCCAACTTCTTTGATCTACAGTAATGTATTTGCTGATCATGTCCTCTAAGGTTTTATTGAAACGCTCAACTAACCCATCACTCTGAGGATGAAATGCGGTTGTCCTGGGTTTGTCAATATCTAAAAGTTCACACAAATTCTGAAAAAGTTTAGATTCAAACTGAGTGCCCTGATCTGTATGAAGTTGTCGTGGGAGTCCAAATCGACTGATAAATTCATCCACTAAAGCTCTAGCTATGGTCAAAGCTTCTTGGTTTGGCAAAGCTGCATTGCATCCTGCATTGCATCCTGCATTGCTTTCAGGCAAGGGCCCCAGAATATCAATCGCAATTCGCTCCATAGGTTCACCTACTTGATATTGTTTCATAGGAGCTTTCATTGACTTGGTTGGATATTTCCTCTTTTGGCATGGGGCACACTTCCTGCACCAATCTATGACATTTAGCTTATACTTGACCCAATAAGCTCTTCTTCTCAACTTTCCTATTGTCTTCTTAATACCAAGATGACCTGACGAAATTGACTCATGAAGGCTGTTGAACATCTCTTTTCTCTGACTTAGGGGAACTAAAAGTTGGTGGATGGATGTCTTGGTCCCTGATTCAAACCACTGTCGATATAGAACACCATCAATCAAATTTATTCTATCCCATTGGGCCCATAAACTTTTCAATTCATGGTTAAACGTAGATATTTCAGCCCAAGTCGGTCGGATGTTCCTTTCTTTCCAGTCCATCAGCATAGCTAAGTTCCTATCTTTCTGTTGTAATTCCCTATTTTCAGCACTAGTGCGATCTTTGAACCAATTACTGTCTCCACTTTGCAAGACATTCAACTGACATGAGTTATTATCTTTCAACTTCTCCTCATTTTTAAATTCTACCTTTTCGCAGTAGCGACATTTTCCGCAAGGACGTCTGGAGAGGCTGTCTGCATTCCTATGTACATTTGCCGGTTGATAAGTGATACTGAAGTCATATGTTCCAATGATTCCACTCCAACGACAAAGTTGTCCATCTGGTTCCTTGAAGTTCATAAGCCAACGAAGTGACCCATGATCTGTCCTAATCTGAATGTGAACCCCATAGATATATGCATGGAAATGACCTAGAGCATCTTTTATAGCTAACAGTTCACATCTGGTGACACAGTAGTTGCGTTCTGCTTTGCTAAGAACTCTGCTGTAATAGGCTATAACTTTTTCTTTCCCATCTTGGATTTGAGATAATACAGCTCCAATGCCAGTTCCACTTGCATCAGCATCAAGAATGAAACTTTCCTGAGGATCAGGATATGTAAGTATAGGTGCCTCTGTCAAAAGCTGCTTTAATGTACCAAATGCTTCATTGCAAATTTGATTTCTCACTCAACCGATGCAAAGGTTTTGCAATGGTTGCAAATGACTTGATAAATTTCCTATAATGGGAGCACAAGCCTAAGAAGCTCCTCACTTCTTTAATGGTCCTTGGTATTGGCCAATTTTGAACTGCTTCAACTTTCTTTGGATCTGTAGAGATGCCGTCCTGGGTAATGATGTGACCCAAGAACTGTACTTTCTGTTGAAACAAGACGCATTTCTTAGGAGATAATTTTAGGTTGGCTTTCCTAATTCTCTCAAAGACGGACCTAAGGTGAGTTATGTGACTATCAAACTCATCACTTTTCACAATGACATCATCCAAATAAATGAGGCAAATGTCGAACTGAAGTCCTGCCAGTACTTTTTCCATCAGTCGTTCGAAACTGCTGGGTGCATTTGTCAATCCAAAGGGAAGGACTTTGAATTGAAAAAGTCCACTCTGACATGTAAATGCTGTTTTTTCCCTGTCATCTGGGTGGACACCCATTTGCCAATATCCACTTGCCAGATCGAGTGTTGAAAACCACTTTGCACCACAAAGTGAATCTAGACAGTCATCAATTCTTGGGAGTGGATATGAATCCCTCAATGTGACACCATTAAGCTTCCTATAATCAACACAAAATCTTATAGACCCATCTTTTTTCGTCACCATCACTGTAGGAGATGCCCAAGGACTGGAGGATGGCTCAATCACATCACTTTTGAGCATTCGCTGCACCTCATCTCTTTCAGCCTGCCTCTTGGACAAAGGCAATCGACGTGGTCGTTGTTTGATGGGAGCTGCATTCCCTGTATCGATTCTGTGTTCCTCTATGTTGGTATGCCCCAAATCATCTTTTGACTTTGAAAATATGTCTGTAAACTCACTAATCAGTTTGGTCACCTTCCCTATTTGTTCCTCATCTAGCCCCTTCCCTCATTGATTTCCAATACCTGATGTCCTATTCCTAAAATAGTTTCCTTGTAAAGCTGAACTTCTTTCTCATGTGGGTTGAGAACACGCACAGGTATAGTATGAGTCTGACTATCAACTAGAACTCTTGCTACTATCACTCCTTTGTTTTCCATTAATTTTTCAGAACCTTCCAGAATAAGATTCGTGGGTAGAACAGTCACCTCACTACTCTGAATGTATGCCGGCAGAATCATCTCACAGCTGGGTGGTACTACTAAATCTGATGCTAACCTAATTCTAAAGATGGATGGTAGTTCATCTTCTAGATAGCAAGGAATGGTTTTACCAGACAAGCTCAAAACCCTGTTACCAATATCAATGATGCCATTATTTTCAAACAGAAAATCATTCCCTAAAACTAAAGGCTCTTCTATTTCTGCCACAAGCAACTGATGATGAATGGTATATGCACCAAACTTTAGGGGTACAATCACTTCACCTAGAGGCTCAATCTTGTTTCCGTTTGCAACTCCAATTCTCTGATCTGTTGGCTTTAAAGTTGGACGACAATAATCTGAAATTCCAAAGTACTTGGATGGATGAATTATGCTTCTGTTAGCACCTGTATCCACTAGACAATTCAATTGGATTCCATCAATGCCTGCTTTGATATACAGACCTCCTTTCCAAACAACAGTGCTAGGTCTTTTGGAATTTCCAGCTAAAGTCCGACCCTCAACTTCAGCTAACACTGGTTTAAATCCTGAGAATTACTTCCTTTTTCCAACTGCTTTTTCAAAGAAAAACAATCCCTCTTGAAATGACCAATCTTTCCACAGTGAAAACATTTAACCTTTGACATGTCCTTCTTAACAGGTTGTTTACCTGGTTGCTGCTCTAATTACTCGATTCTTCCACAAAGTTCTTCTAGTTTTTGAAGGATGGCTGAATCTTGTGATTCCTGAACAATATGCTCTCTAAAGTTGGCCACAGGTACTTTCTCCAGTCTGCTTCCCCTGAAAGCTTCAAATTCAACTGCTACTCTCAAAGCATCATTTAAACTCCTAGCCGGACTTTGGAAAACGGCTAACTCCATCTCTTTATCATTGAGAGCATCCAGAAAAAAATCTTTTGCTAAACTTTCCCTCAAATCCACTGTTGATGAAGGATTTGAAAGCCTAACAAGTTTCCGAATGTCCTGAGCTAAAGCTGGTAAAGATTCATTGGAATGCCTCAGATGAGATTTCAACTGTGCTCTATAAAGTTGATTTTGATTGTCTGGCTCAAACCTAGTTTTCAGTGCTAATACCAAAGCATCATAGCTCCGTCTTTCTGCAGGCTGAAGATCACTCAGAACTGAAACAGCTGCACCTCGCAAACAAGCTGCCAACTCATTAGCCATTGAAAAGTTATCCCAACTATTCATCTCTGCAATGAGTTCAAATTGAACCAAAAAATCATGAAAACTACTTCCACCATCAAAATCAGGTGGCTTCCCATTCGTACCACGAGAATTCCTGAAAAAACTGTCTGTCTGATACCTGCTCCTAGGCCCATACTGACCTCCTGTATGGTAACCTGTTAGTTGATTATTCAAAACTGGCCTGGAAGGATGATTCTCCCGATTCCCTTGTTCAGTTTGATTGTTCAGAACTGGCATGGAAGGATGATTTTACTGTCTCCCTTGTCCAGTTGGTTGATCGTTCAAAACTGACATGGAAGGATGATTCACTTGTTTCCCTTGTTCGGCAAAGTTAGAAGGTTGTAAATACTGACTTTGTTGAATGAAAGGTACTTGTTGTTCATGGAAAGGATTAGGGATTTGGTAATGCTGGAGAGAATGTGGTTGAGGGAAATTGGCTAATGGATTCACCTGTATAAAGTTGGTCGGTTCATGTGTCTGTTGTACTCCTATCTGTTGTGGAATGGAATGATTTCTTACAGGTGTTTGGATGTTGTGACTAGGGAAACCAAGATCATGATAGTCCCACTGCAATGGTGAAGGTGGGGCATAACATCCCTGAGAACCCCCAATGGAAATGGGAGTGAATTCTTCCCTATATGTACTTCTAAATGGTGTACTATGACCTTTCCAAGCAACTTTCCTAAAAGTTTCATCATCATCAACAGAGTTTCTGAACCCAACCTGTCTCCTACCCTTCCCAAACTTAGTTCCTACTGGAGCACTTGTAACATTTGGTACTGCTGATTTCAAAACAGGCCCAGTATCACTAGCAACACTAATACTATCCTCAATCCTATCCAAAGTTTGCATGTTAACAACAAAATCAGAGGGATGATTCACGGAATTCATGATAACAACTTATACTTGATTCTAAAACTAGAAACAAAGTTGATGTATTACACTTATACTAAGTGGCTTCTGCAAAAGAACAACCAAATATGTCAGACAACAAACATCAATCAAATCTAATGCTTTTCACTTTTTCACTTTAAATTACTAAGGCAACTGGTTACGATTATCAAAGATGGCAGATATAGTCTGATGGATGATCAACTCTCTCTCATTCTAAAGTTGGCTGATAACTTTTTAAAGCTGGTTGATCAATCAAGATGATGTGGATTATCTCACCACTGCCACCAAATGTAGCGTGCCGAGTATTTAGCTGGTGGTGTGTGGTAAAGCCAAACTATAAGATTGATGTTTGTCAACACTCTAGAACCAGAGCGCTCAAATACTGCTCCAGTCAACAACCCAAGAAATCTTGAGTTAAACAATTACTAATTGTAAGCCACAAAAGTTATACCTAAGTTATTTACATGATTATTTACAGGAGTTGGCTTTTAAGTCATTGGAGAGAGAGAAGTTAAATGTGTCTGAGATGTCTATGGATGAAAGGAAATAGAAGAGAAGTAAATCAAGCAAAGAAGTTAAATAACCAAGTTGGAAATCTATTAAATTATAATCATGGACAAATTCTATATGTGTACCACTGAATTGTGATAGCTAGGCTAGACTGAACACATTACACTGGCTTTAAGCTAGGAGCATTATGGCAGCCCTATATGTTAATCTACCTCCTATCTTTATTCATGTTGCTGGTTGTTCTTCTAAAGTTGTCTCTACTAAAGTCGACCTCTCTCTTCGGCTAAAAAGCCCAGAATGGCCATTTTCGCCGCCTTATATACCTTTACTAAGTCACGTGGTTTCAGAGCCAACGAGATCTCACGGACGAGATCTCGCAGACGAGATCTCGCGGAAAAGACAAACAAAGACGGATTATTGCCCAAATGATCGTCGATCATTACAATATTACACAACAACCTCAAAATTGCTGGAGTTCATTGACCTGACTCCTAACGGAGGAAGATTGACCTTAATCTTCGCAAGAGAATAATACCAATAAAATCTTTAGATTTAATGCAACAACTTATTAATAACACCGTATTAATATGAATTTGACATTTATTAAATCTAATATAAAATATCCAGCAATACAAATACAATAATACACAGCAAATCTAATTTAAATTGTATTACTGTGTTACAGATACAAAATATAAATATTCCTAGAAACCAAGTTTTAAACTACAGAGTTACTACTGCTACTGATAATAATAATAACAACCTGTAATTACCCGAATAGATATATTACCGTTACCACAATATATTACCGTTATTACAACAATCTGTTGTAATTAAAAACGAACACAATACCTGTGTTCTTGACCCACGAAACCTGTGTAAATTCGTTATATAAATATTACAAGTTAAACCAAATGCTTGGTCTTCAACCGAAATGTGATAGTTACCAGATAAAGTACCACCAATACAACACGGAATGTATTACCAACTATAGCGATAAATATACTGAAACCAATAATTAATCACGTATACCACCGGCACAGTCTCTGACTTTACGATCTCTGATACCGAATATATAGCCAGTCTCCGACTTTATGGTCTCTGTCTATAATTACCAATATACTGATTAAAACCCTATTAAACAGTATCCGACTTTACGGTTTCTGAATAATACACAATATATTATCACTAAGAATAAATAACAATTCCGGATGTAAAATTACTAACCTAAATCTGGTACTCTTCAATCCAGCAAAACACCTTCTGGTAAAACACTTCACAACTAGTACAACACTTTCAATACTATCAAACTCCAATCTAATTATTAACAACCCGGTAAAACACTGCTTGTAACCTCAAGATTCGAACCCAAACTCAGCCTATTTAAAAATACTCCCTATCACTTACAGATTCAAACCCAGAATTAGCATGCTAAAAATACATCTTGTCACTTCAAGATTCAAACCCAGACTCAGCTTGCCAAAAACACCTCCTGCCACCCCAAGATTCAAACCTAGACCAAATTTTAAAATCAAATCACCCTGTGACTTAAGCATAGTTGTCAAGATACCTGTACCTACAGCTGACAACAACTTGACAACTGATAAACTGTATTATGACATCACAGATTTTAAACAATACAACTTATAAAAGTGCTGTAATTCACATAACTGGTGTCTGATACCAAACAGTAACATTAAGAATGACACATGTGATACATTAAACTAAATCAATACACATAAAACCCATTATAAAGTACAAAATCCTACCCTTTTTAAGACTCAAAATCACCGTTCAAATCACGTCATCATCACAGGATGTGTACGTAAATGGTTACTGCTAAATTTCAAAGTCCGTGACCGAAAACGGAACTCGCGGAATTCGCCGTGAATCTCGTCGAAATGCCGTCATTTCACATGTACTGCCGTGAATTCCCAAGTTTAAGTTATTTGATCTTCATTGAAGCTACCATTTTATAAAATATTGTTTAAAAAAACCCAGGAAATCCGTGAGCTCATATCTTCTAATGAATATTAATGAGTTGGTGCTACTGCCGTCAGTTTAGACCGAGTTTCTGTCCCATCGCCAATGGCTATTGAAAAACTGATGGTACACAATGGCGAGGGACAGAGTTCACATGTACTTGTTTTCAGTGTAAATTTTGAAATGTCAGATATTATTTCATTCATTTTAAAAAGTCCTTCTTATGTTTATATAGCTGTATCTGGTTTACAATACATATGTTGTTAAAGTAAACTGCTTTTACAAGCCCAGAATTTCTTTTGTATATGATTATGTAATGTTGAAGGTTTGTTTACATTTTAAAAATAGGCTAAAATACATATATCCAAGTTTGATTGGCATTAAATATTAATGAACGGCACATATACCTTAGTTAAGAATTCAAATAACACTATACTTGTGGTAATATGTGTAGAAATATGCCGTTCAAAATTTACAAAACAAGTACATGTGAACTCTATCCCTCGCCATTGCGTACCATCCGTATATCAATAGCAATTGGCGACGGGACAGAAACTCGGTCTACCATCAGTTTTGAGTTTAAAGTATTTGATCTTTTTTTAGGTTTTTCATTTTGTAAAATATTGCAAGGCATCCCTTGATATAAAGCACTTCCTTAGATGAAGCACTTCTCAGTTCTGTCAATTTAGCACTTCCTGACATATAGCCAATATGTTACGTATCGGGACGTCCCGGGACATAACCTTGCCGAAAGGTTAAACAACAATGCAAGACAAACCAAATGTCGTGGAAAGTGTTTTTTATTTCATAAAAATGTAAATATACTATACCATATGAAAACACTTGGGTAAGCGTGGCTTGGCGTTCGGTGACCGCCACATACACCGTACATAGAATTTAAAATATGAGGGGAGACCCTCTTTAAACCTATATACTTGCTACCTTTGACCCCTGGTGACCTAATTCATTCTGCCATGCGCAGTAATACAGAAATAGTTCATTCTTTTTGTGGCGGTTGAAGTGTCAACAGGCGTTTTTGCTATCTCACAAAGACCTGCATTTGCACGTTTCTGGTGCTCTGTAAGTACACTTAAGCTGTTTTATTCACTTTTCCTCCATTTTATTTACCTTTTACTTCAATTTCTGGTGAATTTATTGTATACTTTGGGCAATATTTTACGTATTTCTTCAAAATTCGTATTATCGCTCATCTGGTCACGTGGTGTTAGAATGTCGGATTGCCTTTGGTAATATTCATTTCCTTTCTAAGTTAATTCTTTTTATGCACTTCTACAGGCATTGTAATTTTAATTTACGGTTTTCCTTCATTCTTCCAACGAAATTCTTCGTTTTTCCACGTATTTTGACCGTATTGTCACCTTGACTGTACTTTGTTTTCACGTAAATACCCTTCTGGTATTATCGTTCATCGGGTCACGTGGTGTCAGAATGTTGGATTTCCTTTGGAAATATTCATTTCCGCGGTGAATTAATTCATTTATGCACTTATACAGGCATTATAATTCACCTTTTACGGTTTTCCTTCATTCTTTTTACGAAATTTTTCGTTTCACCGCGTAGTTTGACCTTATTTTTGAGCTTTTTACGAATCATTCACCAGGTCACGTGACGATGACGTCACATCCAAAATGGAGGTCAACCGATCGGTTGTCAGAAAATATTCATTTTCATAGTGATTACAGCATTTCCAGGTTTGTTTATACATTCCTTCTACATATTTCTTTGAATATTATTATGTCAGAGCATAATGTGTAATAATTAAGTGTCCCTTGAAAAGGGGACGCTTATTGGTTTCACCCCCGGTTTTCAGTCAGCCGCTGCCGCCGCCGCATTATCGTCTCCCTTGAATATCTCCCTTGTTATTAGGCCTATCTAAATGATATGTGGCAGTGTTCTTCTATAGGTGTGGGGAAATTTTTTGACAGGCATAAATTTGACCTTTGACCTTTATCAAGGTCACATTATCAAAAATTCAAAAAAAAATTTACTTCCTTTTCACTAGATTTCCTCAGAAAGTACTGGGTGTGGGCCAACCAAATTTCGTATGCACATTCCTGAGGGAAGAATCTAGGCGCCAGTCGATATTGGGATCAGCCGGGCCATAATTGACCGATTGACGGGCGATTGATTATAAGTTCATAAAAATTTTGCTAAGATTAAGCCTTGAACTCGCTTATTATTGGTCGTAGAGGTTTGGGATGGTATACCAACATATAGGAAATCATGTGCTGGGAATCTTCTGGTGTGGTCAGATTTGACCTTGGGCCCCTCGTTCAAGGTCAAGCGAGGATAGGCAAAGTTTAAAGTGCTTATAACTCGCTTATTATTGGTCCTAGAGGTTTGGGATGGTATACCAACATATAGGAAACCATGGGCTGGGAATCTTTTGGTGTGGTCAGATTTGACCTTGGACGTCTCCTTCAAGGTCAAACGAGGATAGCCAAACTGAAAAGTGCTTATAACTCGCTTATTATTGGTCCTAGAGGTTTGGGATGGTATACCAACATATAGGAAATCATGTGCTGGGAATCTTCTGCTGTGGTCGCATTTGACCTTGGGCCCCCCCTTCAAGGTCAAACGAGCATAGCCAAACTTAAAAGTTCTTATAACTCGCTTATTATTGGTCGTAGAGGTTTGGGATGGTATACCAACATATAGGAAATCATGGGCTGGGAATCTTCTGGTGTGGTCGGATTTGACCTTGGGCCCCTCGTTCAAGGTCAAAAGAGCATAGCCAAACTTAAAAGTGCTTATAACTCGCTTATTATTGGTCCTAGAGGTTTGTGATGGCATACCAACATATAGGAAATCATGGGCTGGGAATCTTCTGGTGTGGTCGGATTTAACCTTGGGCCCCCCCTTCAAGGTCAAACGAGGATAGCCAAACTTAAAAGTGCTTATAACTCGCTTATTATTGGTCCTAGAGGTTTGGGATGGTATACCAACATATAGGAAATCATGGGCTGGGAATCTTCTGGTGTGGTCAGATTTGACCTTGGGCCTCTCCTTCAAGGTCAAACGAGGATAGCCAAACATAAAAGTGTTTATAACTCGCTTATTATTGGTCCTACAGGTTTTGGATGGTATACCAACATATAGGAAATCATGGGCTGGGAATCTTTTGGTGTGGTTAGATTTGACCTTGGGCCTCTCCTTCAAGGTCAAACGAGGATAGCCAAACTGAAAAGTGCTTATAACTCGCTTATTATTAGTCCTAGAGGTTTGGGATGGTATACCAACATATTGGAAATCATGTGCTGGGAATCTTCTGGTGTGGTCGCATTTGACCTTGGGCCCCCCTTCAAGGTCAAACGAGTATAGCCAAACTTAAAAGTGCTTATAACTCGCTTATTATTGGTCCTAGAGGTTTGGGATGGTATACCAACATATAGGAAATCATGGGCTGGGAATCTTCTGGTGTGGTCGGATTTGACCTTGGGCCCCCCTTTCAAGGTCAAAAGAGCATAGCCAAACTTAAAAGTGCTTATAACTCGTTTATTATTGGTCCTAGAAGTTTGTGATGGTATACCAACATATAGGAAATCATGTGCTGGAATCTTCTGGTGTGGTCAGATTTGACCTTGGACTCCTCCTTCAAGGTCAAATGAGGATAGCCAAACCTAAAAGTGCTTATAACTCGCTTATTATTGGTCCTAGAGGTTTGTGATGGTATACCAACATATAGAAAATCATGGGCTGGGAACCATCTGGTGTGGTCGAATTTGACCTTGGGCCCCTCCTTCAAGGTCAGACGAGGATAGCAAAACTTAAAAGTGCTTATAACTCGCTTATTATTGGTCCTAGAGGTTTGGTATGGTATACCAACATATAGGAAATCATGTGCTGGGAATCTTCTGGTGTGGTCAGATTTGACCTTGGACTCCTCCTTCAAGGTCAAATGAGGATAGCCAAACCTAAAAGTGCTTATAACTCGCTTATTATTGGTCCTAGAGGTTTGTGATGGTATACCAACATATAGGAAATCATGTGCAGGGAATCCTCTGGTGTGGTTAGATTTGACCTTTGGCCCCTCGTTCAAGGTCAAACGAGGATAGGCAAACTTAAAAGTGCTTATAACTCGCTTATTATTAGTCCTAGAGGTTTGGGATGGTATACCAACATATAGGAAATCATGTGCTGGGAATCTTCTGGTGTGGTCGGATTTAATCTTGGGTCTCTCCTTCAAGGTCAGACGAGGATACCCAAACTTAAAAGTGCTTATAACTCGCTTATTATTAGTCCTAGAGGTTTGGGATGGTATACCAACATATAGGAAATCATGGGCTGGGAATCTTTTGGTGTGGTCGGATTTGACCTTGGGCCCCTCCTTCAAGGTCAAATGAGGATAGCCAAACATAAAAATGCTCATAACTCACTTATTATTGGTCCTACAGCTTTGGGATGGTAAACCAACATGTAGGAAATCATTGGCTGGGAACCTTCTGGTGTGGTCGGATTTGACCTTGGGCCTCTTGTTCAAGGTCGAACGAGCATAGCCAAACTTAAAAGTGCTTATAACTCGCTTATTATTGGTCCTAGAGGTTTGGGATGGTATACCAGCATATAGGAAATCATGGGTTGGGAACCTTCTGGTGTGGTCGCATTTGACCTTGGGCCTCTCATTCAAGGTGAAACGAGCATAGCCAAGCTTAAAAGTGGTTATAACTCGCTTATTATTGGTCCTACAGGTTTGTGATGGTATACCAGCATATAGGAAATCATGTGCTGGGAATCTTCTGGTGTGGTCGTATTTGACCTTGGGCCTCTCGTTTAAGGTCAAATGAGCATAGCCAAACTTAAAGGTCATAGGAAACATTTTTCACAAAAATTATGAAGTTAACTTCATTCAGTAGACAAACAACCTATAAGAATGCAAATGTGGTTTACTTTAAGAAATATATGGTACAAGAGTCATAAATAGCATTATAAAAATAAATATCAGGAACATGGAGTAAAAAGCGGACATATTGTTGTTCTCGTAGTAGATGATTGATGACGTCACAGGTTCATAACGGAAGTTCTGTGTAGTTGGAGATATAGTGTATATATTTATAAACTGAAGGAAGATAACATTTTCCTTTGCCAAAAAAGCTCACTAGCCATTATTTTTTCTAGATGCATTTTTTTCTCAAGTTTTACCTAACTTTTAACCACTGACAGTTCTAACAAACACAGATATACTGTAAGTAGGCTTGTCTTGGAATGCAGAAAGCGTAAACATATGTATGAGATTTTGCCTCCTTCCATCATTTTTTTTCCAGGTTTTTAAACTGTGATGGGAAAGTAGCCTTTCAAGTTAGATAAATTTACACAAAACTAAGAATCTCTTGACAAATTCAAAAGTGGTCATTTGAATTTACTGGATACTGTTTTTTTTTGGCCTTTAATCACCGGCATTTCTATCAAGAAAAGGCATGATGTAAAGTGAAATCAAAATACACAATTTGTTTTCATTTGCATAAATAATTTGTAAAAGCATGCTGTTGTAGTCAAATTTATTGAATTTATTCTGAAAGAATCATGTTTGAAGTTCTAACTTTTACATTATCAGTTTATGAAATAATTCAGTATATGAGTTTTCCTTCAGATATTAGTTCAATATTTCTTGGCCTTAAGTTTGGATAATTTAAAGTTTTGGAAATTAGTTGGTGACATTTTATTCTCAATTTAAGCCTTTGTTGAGACCAAAAAAAAAAGGAAATGTGTAGATGGCTAGACGCATTATGTATACTATGAAAGCAGTATTGTTTACAGGTTTGGTGGGAAACTAATTTGGGGAACATATATGATTATCCTTGCTTGAGGCCCAGTTCTAAAGACATTTATGTTATATTTATTTCATCTCCTGGCAATAGTTAGTTTTCAAAATTGAAAAAAAATAACTATAAAAATTCATCTCAGAGTTGAACCTGGTTGAATGCATTGTTTGGTGATTTTTATGCAACTTGCTTAATGCCTCTCTAAATATTTTTTATCTGAGAACAAATATAAAAGATGTTCTGAAGGCTATTTCAAAAATTTACTGTGGCAGACTGATGTCTTATAAACAAATAAACTTTATAAAAACACATTATGCCATCTTTTAAATATATATGTATGTATTACAAGGCTTACGGAAATAATAGTTTGTTTACATTGTCATGATCCTGTGACGTCAAGGCTAGTATTTCCTATGAGAGTTGTCAGTGAAAAATAATGGCACAGTTGTGAAAATCTTGAAACAACAGCCAGAAAGTGATTGAATATACCATTTAACCTTGTCCAGACGCATCTTATTTTCACAGAAATTGAACTTACATATGTATATGTAATCACTAATGAATGATCTGAAAAGACTTCCTATGACCTTTAAAAGTGCTTATAACTCGCTTATTATTGGTCCTAGAGGTTTGGGATGGTATACCAACATGTAGGAAATCATGTGCTGGGAATCTTTTGGTGTGGTCAGATTTGACCTTGGGTCTCTTCTTCAAGGTCAAACGAGCATAGCCAAACTTAAAAGTGCTTATAACTCACTTATTATTGGTCCTAGAGGTTTCGAATGGTGTACCAACATATAGGAAATCATGAGCTAGGAATCTTTTGGTGAGGTCAGATTTGACCTTGGGCCTCTTCTTCAAGGTCAAATGAGCATAGCCAAACTTAAAAGTGTTTATAACTCGCTTATTATTGGTCCTAGAGGTTTGGGATGGTATACCAACATGTAGGAAATCATGGGCTGGGAATCTTCTGGTGTGGTTGGATTTGACCTTGGGCCCCTCCTTCAAGGTCAAACGAGGATAGGCAAAGTTTAAAGTGCTTATAACTCACTTATTATTGGTCCTACAGGTTTGGGATGGTATACCAACATAGAGGAAACCATGGGCTGGGAATCTTTTCGTGTGGTCGGATTTGACCTTGGGCCTCCCTTTCAAGGTCAAATGAGCATAGCCAAACTTAAAAGTGCTTATAACTTGCTCATTATTGGTCCTTGAGGTTTGGGATAGTATACCAACATATAGGAAGTCATGTGCTGGGAATCTTTTGGTGTGGTCAGATTTGACCTTGGGCCTCTTCTTCAAGGTCAAACGAGCATAGCCAAACTTAAAAGTGCTTATAACTCACTTATTATTGGTCCTAGAGGTTTGGGATGGTATACCAACATACAGTAAATCATGTGCTGGGAATCTTCTGGTGTTGTAAGATTTGACCTTGGGCCCCTCCTTCAAGGTCAAACGAGTATAGCCAAACTTAAAAGTGCTTATAACTCGCTTATTATTGGTCCTAGAGGTTTGTGATGGTATACCAACATATAGGATATCATGGGCTGGGAATCTTTTGGTGTGGTAAGATTTGACCTTGGGCCTCTTCTTCAAGGTCAAACGAGCATAGCCAACCTTAAAAGTGCTTATAACTCGCTTATTATTAGTCCTAGAGGTTTGGGATGGTAAACCAACATGTAGGAAATCATGTGCTGGGAATCTTCTGGTGTGGACGGATTTGACCTTGGGCCTCTTGTTCAGCGTCAAACCAGCATAGCCAAACCTAAACGTGCTTGTTCTACTTTGCAGCTGAAAAGACACAGTCAACTGATACAGAACCTGTTCACAGGCACTGATTGCTTTTTTCCTTTTAAGATCACTCTTGTGACCCTAACATGTGTTAAATATTATCCAAGTTCAAGTATTTTCTAGTTTAAACATATTACGTGTTAAGAAAGGCTAACACTGTTTCACTTAATTATGTTCAGTTATTTCACCAGCAGAAGTTAATACAATCATTATTATGCTGGTGCTTTTGAAAAAGACAAAGAATGAGTGGACATCTGCCTATGTTCCCTGTTTTTCTTTGTGAGTTTATAAAACAGAGAGAATGGAGTTTGTAAATATCTTCTAGAGAAATAAAATGTTTTAGAAAGAAGTCCAGTTTTTTGTTGTTAAGAACTTAAGATTAAGAACCCGGGGATTTAAGACTAAGAACTAATATGGTGCCGGAACCCGGGACTTAAAAGTGTAAAGTAAAATAAGAAAGAAAAAAGAAGAAAAAAGAAAGAAAAGATTGGATATAGATTTAAATCTGTGTCTATAGAACTTCCAAGAACAAAGGATCTATTTTCCTGCCTAATGGTATTCATTTCAACTGGATATCATTACCAATAGTATCAGAGAAATGTATTGAGATAATAGAAATAACATTTTGTGTTATTTATCAAGAAGTATAATCAAGAAATATAACAAGATTTAATGTTATATTAAGAAATTCCAAGAATACAAGTACAAGAACTAAAGGATTTCAAAAATGAGTGATAAGGATTTAATAGAAAAGAAAAAAAGGTCACTGACCGCACAAAAAGGACAAGTTACTAAAGCACTTCAAAGATTAGAGGACACATTATCTCAGCCTGAAGCTGATAATGATGTTATTCAAGAACTGTTGGAAAACCTGAACAAAAGATATGAGAAAGTTGAAGGGATCTATGATACCCTGTCAGAGCTGATTGAATCTGGAGAACAAATAGAACAAATGGCAGTGGAGATTGAAAGCTGTCTCGCCAAAGTACAAGACACAAGAATCAAGGCTAAGAAGAAAATGAGTAAGAAACCACCACCAACATCAAACGTTGGTGCCAACACTTCACAAGCTCATGTCAACCTCCCTGAACTGCACCTACCAAAGTTCAAGGGTGACATACTAGAGTTCCCTCGGTTTTGGGATTTATTCAGCAACACAGTCGACAAGGATCCAAAGCTGTCTCCAGTGCACAAGTTTACTTACTTGACTGGCTATCTTGAAGATGAGGCAGCAGATGTTGTTAAAGAACTGAGAGTCACAGAAGAAAACTATCAAGAAGCGAAGGAGCTCTTAAAAGAAAGATACCATCGACCAGATGCCTTAATCTTTCGACATATACATTGCCTTCTGCACCTAGAGACAGATAAAAGCAAGAACAAGGACAATCTGAGCAAACTAAGATCAGTGATGGACCAAGTCAACATACATGTGAGATCACTTGATACTTTAGGAATAAAAGGTGCTGACTATGGTGTAATTCTAGTACCACTGATTTTGTCAAGACTTCCACATGAAATTGTTTGTGAATGGTCCCGAAAATCAAAGAACAAAGAAAGAGATCTACAGTATCTGTTAGATCTGTGCAATGAAGAAATTCATATTAAAGAAAGGACCCAAAGTGTACGGATCACAAGTCTTGAAAAACCAGCAGATAAAACAACAGCCAATCTTGACCGAGAAAGGCGTCGACCAAAGCCAAACCTCAGTCGAGCAACTGCAGCTGCCCTGACCACAGTGGAGAATAGATGCATTTTCTGCAACAGAAATGGCCATGATGCTAGTGTATGCAGGACAGTAAGAAGTTTCACATGGGATCAAATTAAAGAAGCTATACAGAAGGCTGGGGTATGTTACAAATGTCTCAACAGTGGGCATATTGCAAAGACTTGCAAAGTGACATGCTCATCGTGTGGAAGAGGACACCACAGTAATATATGTCGTCCCAGACAAGAAACTGAGTCACCAGGCCAAAGTAACAGTTACCAGTCAAGACAACCAATAACTCAGAAAAGTCTGAGCCAAGACAAGGAGACAAAAACACAGCCTCAACAAGATGATACAAGTGCCTCCTTGAATGTTTCATGCACTGCACATGCAAGTAAAGAAACCATCATGCAGATGACCAGAGTTGAAGCCAGTGGACTTAAAGCTCACAGTTCAGTGAACATTCTGTTTGATTCAGGCAGCAATTGCACCTACATAAAGAAGGAATTAGCAGACAAGCTTGGTTGTAAGAAAGTAAGAAGTGTTCAACATCAAGTGTCTATGTTTGGTGGTCATAAGACCAAATCTACTCTCAAAATGGTAAGAGAAGTTCAACTAACTGATCAATGTGGCAATCTACATAAGATTGAAGCTATAGAGACAACAGAAGTCTGTGCTCCTCTTGTGCAGCCAAAGATAAACACTGATAACCTTCCACAAGAACTCAAATTAGCAACTATACCATTTGGGATGGTGAAGATTGAAATCCTGATTGGGTTGGATAATTATTACAAATTTCTGGGAGATCAAGTGATCAGACTGAATGAGAACCTTGTGGCACACAAAACTCCATTTGGTCACATAGTGAGTGGTGTAGTTGGAACATCAAGCGACAAGGCTGTTCTCTCGCATCAGCTATTTGTAAGGTCATCCTCTGAACAGTGCAATAACTACTGGGAAAATGATTTTAATCTACATTGTCAGTCAACCCAAGTTCAAAAGGACAATGAGTGTTCAGCCCAAGAGGACATAGCATGTTTGTGGAACCTAGAATGGTTAGGAGTTGATGAAAATGTGGTGGAAGAAGACAGCATCTTTACAAAGTTCAAAAGGCAATTAAGATTTGATGAAGATGAAAGGAGATATGCTGTGAAGCTTCCATGGAAACCACTTTCAAGCCAGCTCCAAAGTAATGAAGAAACGGCGAAGAAAAGATGTATCAAACAAATCACCAAACTGTCACCTGAGCAGCACAGTTTATACATGAATGTCTTCAAAGAATGGGAAGACAACAAAATAATAGAAGATGTGCCTGTGGAGGAAATGAATCTCCCCAAAGAAAGAAAAGTCTTCTATCTTCCTCACAGGCCAGTTATAAGAGAAGAAAGTATCACAACTAAAATCCGCCCAGTCTTTGATGGCAGTGCTACTGATCAAAATGGCTTATCAATCAATGATGCCCTGTACACTGGACCAAAGCTCCAGAATGACATAGTTGACATCTTGATAAGATTCAGAACACACCAAGTAGCATTAACAGCAGATATTTCAAAGGCATTTCTTCAAATTCAACTGAGTGAAGAAGACAAAGACAGCTGCAGATTCTTCCTACCAACTGAAAATGGTTCCCTGAGAGTTATGCGATTTAGGCGACTTCCCTTTGGACTGAACTCATCTCCATTTATCCTGAATGGAACATTAAAGGTCCATCTGTCTAAGTACAATAGTAAAACAGCAGAAGAACTGAAAAGGAACCTGTATGTAGACGACTTATTGACTGGTGAGGATAATGCCACTGCAGCAAATCTTCTTTACAGAGAGGCAAATCAGATCATGCAAGATGCCTCCATGCCTCTTGCAAAATGGAGGTCAAATGTCAAAGAATTCAAAGATAGCAACATTCCAGAAACAAAAGTGCTGGGATTATTCTGGGACAGTGAGACTGACGAGTTTCATTATGGAGGAATCAAGATTCCTGTTGAAGTTGTTGTAACCAAACGTCTCATCTTGTCCTGCATTGCAAGAGTGTTTGATCCATTGGGATACATTAGCCCTTATATCATTAAGGCAAAGATTTTGTTCCAAGAAGCTTGGTTTCAAGGACTGGAATGGGATCAAGAAGTAACACCACAGATCAATGAAGAGTTTAAGAAATGGATTGAAGGCCTCCAAGAAATTAAGGATCATTTCAAAGTTAAAAGACAGTATATACAAAATAGGTACACAGATGAAGACAAGAGTTTGACAGTTTTCTGTGATGCTAGTGAAAAGGCATATGGTGCAGCAATCTACCTGAAGTCCAGCCAAGGTTTCTCCTTGATCATTGCTAAAGCAAAGGTAGCACCAATCAAAAAGGTCAGTTTACCAAGACTTGAGTTGATTGCGTGTGTTATGGGATCACTATTGCTGAAGAAGGTCAAGACAGCATTAAGCCTTGAGAAAACTAACTACCAATGTTATACTGACAGTGAAATTGCCCTGCAATACATCAAGCAAAGTCCAGACAAATGGAAACCATTCATAGCCAATAGAGTTATGGCTATTCAAGAAACAACTGATCCCTCACTTTGGCGCCATATACCAGGAGAGAAGAACCCTGCAGATGCTCTGACAAGAGGAGTACCTGCTACAAAGTTTATAAGATGTGTAAATGCATATGTCAGTCCTGCAATGGATTTGCTCCCACATCAGAATCCAGACTCTTCAGACATTAACTCAGCTCCGAACAGCCCCAGCTGGCCTGTGTCTTATTATGCCCATCAGGAAGACATAAAATCAGATGATAGAGATGATTCACGAACATTAATAGAGAATAGGTTCACAAAGCCATTCATTTCATGTGAAAGATGGTCAAAGTTCACTAAAGCTATGAGAGTCATGGCTTTTGTGTTACGCTTCATAGCAAACTGCAGATCCAAAGCAAAGAAAATGGTGGGTCACATATCCCCTACAGAGTTAGCAATGTCAAAAGAAACTTTGATCAGGTGCACCCAGAAAGCTTACTTTCAAGATGAGATCAAGCTTTTGCAGAAAGGAAGCTCAATTCCAAAAGGTTCAAAGTTGTACCCATTGACCCCCTTCCTGGACAACACAGGAATCATGAGGATCAAGGGACGCTTGGAAAACTCTGATCTTTCCTATGAATCTGTCCATCCTGTTATCCTTCCAGGATGTTGGTTAGCCAGACTTGTAGTGAGAGACTATCACAAATCCATGCATCATGCAGGCATATCAACTTTGTTAAATGCTATCCGTCAGAAGTATTGGATCATAGGCCTCAGAAGAATGGCCAAGTCAGAAGTAAAGCTGTGTTTCCAATGTCAGAGAATTCAAGCAACTGCTTGCAATCAACAGTCACCCAATTTGCCCAAAGAGAGAGTTACCAAACAACATCCCTTTGCAGTCACTGGTGTAGACTTTGCCGGACCATTATATGTAACAGACACAGATGAGAAACATTATATATGTTTGTACACTTGCATGACTATCAGAGCTGTGCATCTTGAGCTTACTTCAAGTTTAAAACATGAAGACTTCCTGAAGTCCTTCCGGCGCTTCTCAGCCAGAAGAGGTATACCACAAACAATGTATTCTGATAATGCATCAACGTTTGTTAAGGCTAGAGACAAAATTAATATTATGTATGGAGACCAAGCACCCCAGTGGAAGTTTATCACACCAAGATCACCTTGGAAAGGGGGCTGCTGGGAGAGAATGGTTCGCACAGTAAAATCACATCTGAAAAAGGTGTTAGGAAACCAGACAATTACTAAGGATGAACTTGAAACTGTCTTACCTGAAATCGAGTATGTGGTGAACACAAGACCATTGACTACAGTTACTGATGCACCAACTGACATTCGACCACTAACACCAGCTGATTTTGTGTTAAACAGAGAAAACCTTGATTTCTCCACACCAAAATCAATACAAAAATCCTTAGTTACTGGAACACAACAGCTACACAAGTTCTGGAAGTTGTGGAGTAATTCATATCTAAAAGGACTTCCAAGGATGGTTCCTACATTTAAAGAGAAAGGTAATTTACTATTGGGATCTGTTGTTCTCATTAAAGAAGACAATCTTCCAAGACTCCAATGGCCATTAGCCAGGATTATTGACCTCATGCCATCAGACGATGGACGTATCAGGACTGTAAGATTGAAGACAGCAAAGGGCAGTTGTGTTCGGCCTGTACAAAAACTCCACCTTCTTGAAAGTGCAAAGGATGAAGCACTGCCCAGTGATGATTGCCAAATGTCTCCTGTAATAACTAAACACAGGAAATCCAAGACTGCACATTTGGTAAAGCCTTCAGTAAGGTCTTCTGTGAAACCTGTCAAAGAAATCCATGTAACCACACGTACAGGTCGGGTTGTACGAAAACCACACACATATGGCTCACAGTAAATACCTTAGTGCCTTGAAGGAGTATTATCATTCAGATTGGGGCCAGAATAATGCCCAAGTAATGCAAAGGGTGAGGGACAGTCTACCCCAATGACCCCTTCATATCATGTTTAAGACTATTGAACATTATATTGGACATATACTTGTATAAACAGTTTTGTGTTTCATACACTTTTGTATAAACTTATTCTTATGTTTATTGAAACAGAGTGTAAAGATTTACTTTGCATGTGTATTTTCATTTAAGTAAGAGTTTTTTGTTTAGATAGAAGAAGATTTGATTTATAGAGTCTTAAGAGACAACTTAGATTAAGCACAAGAAAAGTCACAGTTGCTATACTGTTTAATTCCCTACTTTGTAAAATGTGTAATCAGAAACTGATCATTGTACTAGTTGCTCCAGTCTTCTTTAGATTCTGGCCAGCTGTTAAGGTTTACGAAATGTAAAATTATATGTTAAACTTAAATGTTCAAAGTTAAAAACCACAGTTACTTTCTGAGATTGTTGGAGCCTCTTCTCCGATCCACGTCTCCAACTGGGGGGAATGTTAAATATTATCCAAGTTCAAGTATTTTCTAGTTTAAACATATTACGTGTTAAGAAAGGCTAACACTGTTTCACTTAATTATGTTCAGTTATTTCACCAGCAGAAGTTAATACAATCATTATTATGCTGGTGCTTTTGAAAAAGACAAAGAATGAGTGGACATCTGCCTATGTTCCCTGTTTTTCTTTGTGAGTTTATAAAACAGAGAGAATGGAGTTTGTAAATATCTTCTAGAGAAATAAAATGTTTTAGAAAGAAGTCCAGTTTTTTGTTGTTAAGAACTTAAGATTAAGAACCCGGGGATTTAAGACTAAGAACTAATAACATGGTCCTTTCAGGAGAATTTCTCTTCACCAATAACATTTACCTCTTCACATTGGTCCTTTAGCATTTCATATAAAACTTAAAGGCTGTAGGGACGCTTTGTTTTTGTGTACAAAAACTTTTGTCTAGTTTCAATTGTTAACGCATTTTTCATAGCGTAACATTATGGTATCTACTACCTACCATTCACAGTTCTTTACTTGTACAGGCCCTTTCATTTGACATTTCTGGAATTTGGATCCTGGTTTCAGTGTTTTGGGGTTCAATTCTGAGCCTAGGGTCTCCATTTTTAGCCTTTCTCCACCTTCAATTTTGGAGGTTGGGGGTTTACGGCTTCTGGGGAGGACTTTGTCTTCCACCTTTTGGAGATCCATTTCACTGTTACTGGTTTCCTACATTCCAATTTTATGTCAATTGATCATTTGGTTTCTCAGTCCATTTTTAGTCCTTTGGCCTCTTTTGTGCCTAGGCTTCAGTCTAATCAGACTGTTTTTTGGTACTGGGATTACCTTCTCAAGACTATTCATGTTCAGGGTCCCTTAGAAGAGTTTATCAGTTGAATCCAACTGATTTTGCTACTTCCTTAACACTACTCCATTCATTTTCTAAATCTAGAAAAACTTTGTTTGGGGTTTGGTGGAAATCTTCTGTTACTCAACAGCTATTGTGTTTTCACCATTTTTTAGATCTGACGATCAATGGGCACATCTCTCTTTTGGGTATGTTGGGGGTTCCTCTGTCAACAGTTTACCTTTAGGCAGACTTCAGGAACCCTATTCCAACTTTTTGGTGCCAGTCTGTTGGACTATATGGGTGCTTAGGACTTCATCCTTTAATCTTCTCCACAGAAGATTTTCAAGCTTCCTGTCTAACAGAATTAGGGAATAAATTTGACTGCTCTTTTCTTTTGATCAGTCTTATTTTTCTCTAAGTCAACCACTTTTCCCAGGCTTAGAAGTTCCTTCATGAGGCCAGATACTTACTTTCTGTCACTCATTCATTTTGGGATCTTCTTATTCTAAGTTTTGTAGGTTGGGTAATTACCCAATTTTCCTTCTAAAACTTAGTTTTGCCAGGTACAAATCCTCTTCAGGGGGTTTTTTGGGTTGACTTGCTCAGGTTTCCAGACCTGGGATCTAGCCTGATGGAGTTCTTAAGACCTTCTCTTCCCTAGGTAGAGTTCCTCTGCTATTAGGGGAGATCTGAGATGGACCTTAGGGTCCTTATTTCTGTGGGATTTTTTCCTTTAGTCCTGTTTTGTTGATCACTTACTCAAGTTGATTGACAAGGCAATACTTTCTCAGTGGTCTTTTTCATCCACCATTCTTTGGACATCTGTTCAATGGGTCTTCTAGCTCCATTTTAGCTGGTTGATATATGGCCCTTTTTCGGCCATCTTTGCACTTTGTTTTGAGAGATTTCTTTATCCATTTCCCTCACTTGTGCTTAGTCACTTGGTAGGGTAAATTGGTCCTATTTTGGTCTTATGCTGTTTTTTGTGGTGTCTCTCTTGGGAGACCATTTCTTTTCACATATAACAGTATAAGCAGAAGCTTTTCATGTGGCCCTTACTCAAGGTGCGTCTTTCAAGCTATCTGGATTAGCCTCTTGAGGCACACCAATTAAGACCTTTTTCCTCCCATCCAGGGAGTTTTCTCTCTAACTTAGTGCTTTAAGGATGTGGTTCCTTTCCAGGTTCAAACATTCTGATGGTGGAATGCCTTCCAGAGGTAGAGGCTCAGCCTCAACCTCTATTATGGTGTCCTTCAGGAGATAAGAGTGTTGTTTTACTCAAATTTTCACTCTTACTTCCAGATCCCTCCACTTGCCAGTGGGAGGTCAACTGATTCCAGTGGTCTCTCAGATTCCACTTTCCTGATTCTTTCAGCTCTTCTCCACAGAAGAATGCTGTTCTTTGTCATTCTCACACTGTCTGTTCACATGAGCAGTTCAAGTATCATGAGCTCCTGTTTTCCTGATTTTTCAGGGCATTATCCTTGACAAAGATATACTGGAAACCACCATTAGATTTATATCTTTTCCTGGTTTTCCAGACTATCAGGATGCAACTTATCAGTTGATCATTTTCTCAATTGGCCAGTGGACCACTTCTCTTCCTCAATTTGCCTCCTTTCTCTCCTTTGGCTCCTTTGGCTCACTCTTGCTCATAGTTTTGCTTTTGGGCAAGGTGTACCACTTTGTGGCAATGCCTTATGGTCTAGCCACTAGCCTTTCAGGATTTACTTCCTTAGTCAAGGAAGTAAGGAAAGTTGGCTTTGAGGTTGGGCATCTCAGTGCACATGTGACTACAAATTGGCTCATTAGAGCCAATAGTTGTCAGAGGCTCATTTTTCAACTCTATTAGAGTTGACTTTCAACTTGGAGTGGTTCTTAGCAGGAAGTATTTAGATCTGTTTCTTTAACAGGTCTCCTTCCTGGGTCATGTCCTTAACCTGTTTCTTAATTACCTCTCCAACTGGGCTCCTTATTTCTTTTGGCTTCCACTTGGAAGCCGCTTCTTCAAGGTCCCTGCACATGACACTTCTTCTGTGTCATCTCAGGACACTTGATTTTCCTTCTCAAAGGTGCTCTGGATTTTCCATTCCTTGATCCTTCTATGAAGGTTCATTCAAGATGGTACTATCCTGGAAACTATGTCTTTGCATACCTCCCTTTAATTCCCTAGTTTTTACATCTATTTTCATGGATGTTTCACTGCAGGGTTTGGGAGTTCTTTGTGCTCTGTGGACCACCTTAGGTCTATTTTTGATGTAGCAGTCCAGTCTGTTCATCAGTTCTAGAGCTCATAGCTGTCCTTTTTGCTCAGACATTTGTTCCTGTATTATCCTTTCATCAAAGGATCATCCTTTCAGCCTCAAACAACTCAGATGTCTTGTTCTCAAGACATTTGTTCCTCATTTGTCCTTTCTTCAAGGGATTCTTCAGATAGTCCAGGTAACACTGTTGTCTGGGCCTTCTTTATATCAAGACAGCTTCCACTCTTGGGACATGTGTATTTTGGCATCTTTTGCCATTATTTTTACAAGAACAAGTCTGTTCTTCCACCTACTCATGTTCCAGGGGCATGAATCCTTGGCAGACCATCTCTGGAGGTCTTTTCTCACCTTTCATATAAGGTGGCCCCTCAATTCTTGGATCTTCAGATGGTAGTCTCAGACTTCTCATCTTATTTAGATCTCTTTTGTCATGGATTCAATCACAAGCTGCTCTTGCATGTGCCTCCTGTGCTAGATCCTTAGGCTCTGGCAACAGATGCCCTGGAGTGTTTTGGTCCGGAGTACTTGTTTTGCTCCTTCCCTCCTTCAGCTCCTTGTCCTCTATGGCCAGGAAGTTAATCAACTTTCAGAGCTGTATCATGCTTCTTGTAGCCTTCCTTGGTAAGTGCCAGGTTTTGGCCTCAAGATCTCCTGTAAGAAAGCCTTTGGCTCTTCCTCTTATTCTTCTTTAACAATCTCGAGAGATTGTTATTTATTTTTATGGAGTTTCTTTCTTCAAGCTTTGTGGCTGAAGTCTCCTTTTAGAAGAATTTTCACAGGAGGGGTCTTGGAGGATTTTTATCCTCCATAACTGTCTATGAAGCAATGTGGAACTGCTTCAAAAACTTGTGAGAAACATGGCCACTCTGCCATGCTTCAACTGTCCCATTTATTGCTGTTTGTTCCTTTTAAGGAATTATTTTCAGACAATAGGGATACAGGTCAGCTCTCTCCAGGTACTACTTGGAGTTGGGTTCTTATAGGGAGCTTGGAAGTCTCTTTTAGAGCTTCTTTAAGTCCACAGTAAGGGTAGTCGTCACCTACCTTTTGGTACTTAAACCTTGGTTCTGCAGGCTCTTACCAAGGCTCCTCTTGAACCCTGTTTACTTGCTGAGCCAAGTTTTTCACATATTAGACAGTCTTTCTTACTTCCTTTCTTTGGGAAGGAGAAGGAGTGATTTTGATTCCTTTATTTAAAGGTTTTCTCTCACTCTCTAGGGATGGCCTAAATCATCCTTAAGTCAGATCTTACTTTCCTGGCTTAAGCCAGTTATCTTCAGAAGGCTCTTCCTGCTTTGACTTTTGTCTTTGATCAGGATGACTTAGAGGACCTCTCCTTTTCTTCAGTCAGATTCTATCTTTTCTGACTTTCTTAGGAGGATTTCTTCTTTGTCTTTCTTCTGAAGTCCAAGAGGGTGATATTGCTGCTCAGACAATATCTTTTTGGATAGCATTTTATCCTTTATTCCCTCAATCTCTGTTCCACAGAAAATGCATCTCTTCATGGTGTCAGGGCTCATAATGTCAGGGCATAGGCTGCTTCCTGGTCCTTTAGGGGTGGAATCCCACTCCTAGTCAACATGAGATCCTGCACGTGGAAGAGCCATTCCACTTTTACATCCTTCTACTTTAGGAGTGTACCTCTCAAGAAGGGGGATTCCTCTTGGAATCCTTGCACTTCACTTATTTTCCTTCAGAGATGTTGTTCCTAAGAATCTCTATGATTTCTTAAGTTGAGTGGACATCCTTTTCCACTCAGCCGTTTCTCTCTCTTCTACTTAAATTCCTCAATTTAAGTCCATCTGAAACTTTTAGTTTCAGAAAAAGGGGGTGGCATTTCCCTTTTAGGGAATCTATTCTTCATCTCTATTTTCAGAACCGTGCTTCTTAGTGCCTCTGGGCATGTTGCCATTCTGAGCACAGGGCATACTTATGCCTTCTCCTTTGAGCTGACCTAATAGGGTGTAGACAGTAGTGTTGAAGTTAGTGCAGTGGTTAATGCTACTCACTTAACTCACTCGAGTTATTGCTTCAGCACAGAGGTTTTGGGTTCAATTGCATTGCACTAGGAAGTATCCTTTTGTAGCAATTTAACCTTAGGGTGGTTTTCCTCAGTCTTTTTCTCACCATCCTTCCATGTGGGCATTCAACCCAAGTGTTTTCATATGGTATAGTATATTTACATTTTTATGAAATAAAATTTCATATTTTTAAATGTAAAATGCATTTTTATGAATAAAAATGTATATACTTACCATATGAAAACAGCAAATCACCCTCCCGCCTGCCCCGCTTTTAAAGACCTTTTTCCAGCATTTATGTTTATTCACAAAAAGAATGAACTATTTCTGTATTACTGCGCATGGCAGAGTGAATTAGGTCACCAGGGGTCGAAAGGTAGCAAGTATATAGGTTTAAAGAGGGTCTCCCATCATATTTTAAATTCTATGTACGGTGTATGTGGCGGTCACCGATGCCAAGCCACGCTTACCCAAGTGTTTTCATATGGTAAGTATGTACATTTTTATTCATAAAAATGCATTTTACATTTAAAAATATGAAAGTTTATGTATATTTTATTATTAAGTTTATGTGATTTATCTATTTATACTATTTAAATTTGAAAACTTTGAAGGCCGTTTATTTCTGAGACTATTTATCCTAATGACCACCCATGTAGGAACTTCACCTGTCCTTGTTCATCCATACTCGTGTCCATATCCTAGACCGAGCTTCTGTCCCGTCGCCCATTGCTATTGATATACTGATGGACACAATGGCGAGGGACAGAGTTCACATGTACTTGTTTTCTGTGTAAATTTTGAATGGCATATTTGTACACATAATTTCTCAAGTATAAAGTGTTATTTACATTCTCTGAGTTATGTATATGTGCCGTTCACTAATATTTAATGCCTATCCTACTGGTATGTGTATAGTTCAACCTATTTTTAAAACTTCAACATTACTTGAGGATTACACAAAAATCAATTTCCCCCTCCCCATCCGTGGCCTCAACAGAACAATCTCAATTGAAAAACACAGACAGAAATAAGGATAGGTGTAGTCGCTATCACTGATAAGGACATGGACACTGATTGAAATCATGGATACGGGCAAGGACAGGTGAAGTTCTTGCTAAGGCCCCCAAGTATACTGTACAGTACTGCTCAGCCAGTGAATTTCGTCACCGCTGTGAAGTTTGTCACCTGCATTTTATGGCAATATTAAAGAGTTTTTTCCTGTGAACTTTCACCATACATGTATACTCGAATTCAAAGTTTCAAATGCCTCATTTTCGCAATTTAAACGGCCTTATAAGGTCAAGTGAGTAAAAACAAACACATCTGTAACAGAAGAAACCAGGAAGTAGCGAAAACCAATTTATGTGGATACTGTATATTAACACATATATGTTATGAAATTATTACTGGAAATAGAGAAATAAATTATATAAATTAGTTCTGTATACACTATAGAATTTGATATGTAAATTATATGCAGCAGTTTTAAGACAATATCTCCTGTTTTCGCCCACTGCCAGTTGTCTAAATAGTATTCTCAACAAGTGCTAATTGTATCCCCGGACGAAAGTCGGGGATACTTAGGATTCAGTACAGTCACACCGCCGCCGCCGCAGAGATTTCCTTTTGGACGCGATAACTTAAAAAATATTTTAGTTAGAACTTTCAAATTTGGTATGTGGGTATATATGGGCAATGCCACGAATGCTATTGTTTTGTGACCTTGACCTTCAATCTCAAGGTCACTGGTGGCCTATTTAAAGGTCAGATTTTGGCCATTTTTTCACTTTTTGGCCCAGTTCTCCTATACAGAAAGTCAGATCATCCTATGGCTGGTATATATAATACATATATATGTCCTCTGTAAGCATGCAGAAATTTGACCTTGAAGCTCTTCATTGAAGGTCATCCACTGACCACCAAAGTACCTGACCGAGAGTCATTTTTGGCCTTTTTGGAGATATTTTCACACTTAATGCTGACTATATTGCATGGAAACTATTGAAAATGGCTTTGGAGGTTGAGTACATGATGGACTTCTACCATCCAGGCTTACTGGTTACAGATCTTCATTTAAGGTCATCTACTGACCGCCAAAGTACTTGACCAAGGGTCATTTTTGGCAAATTTGGAGATATTTTCACACTTAATGCTGACTACATTGCATGGAAACTATTGAAAATGGCTTTGGAGGTTGAGTACATGATGGAGTACCAGCATCCAGGCTTACCGGTTACAGATCTTCATTTAAGGTCATCCACTGACCGCCAAAGTACCTGACCGAGGGTCATTTTTGGCCCTCTATGTGTTTGTTTGTGAAAAAGATAACTCAAAAACTGACAGATGGATTTTGATAAAATTTTCAGGATATGTCCAAAATGGTAAAGGGAAGATATGATTACATTTTGGGAGTGATCCGGATCACTGTCTGGATCTTCTGGATCCATGAAATATAATTTTTAAAGACAGATAACTCAAAACCTTATGGGTGCATTTTGATGAAATTTTCAGGAAATGTCCTTAATGGGACGAGGAACAAGTGATTAGTTTTTGGGAGTAATCTGGATCACTGTCTGGATCATCCGGATCCAGGCTGCCAGATGTGTTTGTGTACAAGATAACTAAAAAACTTATGGACGGATTTTGATGAAATTTTTCGAATATGTCTGAAAAGCTAAAAGGATTAAATGATTGAATTTTGGAATTGATCCGGATCACTATATGGATCTTCTGGATCCATCAAATGTAATTTTTAAAGACAGATATAAGTGAAAGAACTAGTGATTAGCTTTTGGGAGTAATCTGGTACTATGGAGAATCCTGACCTGGTGCTCCAGGAAACAGGCTCAAGACCGACATATTCATGCCTTAACTATGTCCCGTCCGGGGATACACTGCGGCGAGCCGCAGTCTCTAGTTTTTCTTTGATATTTCTGAAACCTATAAATGTATTACATACATTAATAGAGAGGTATTTTTTCAGATCTTTTGCTCGTTTTTGCTTCATAAAAATAAAAAAATGGATGAAAAATATCAGTTTAAAAATTGAACTTCATATATTCATTAATACCTGGAATAGAACTAGTGTTGGTATCGAAATAATATCTGTATCGATATCAAACCATATTTTTGCTTTGCGTATCGATCGATTTTGAAATATCGGGTCATAGATGTTTTCAGAGAGAGACCTTCCGAACTTTCTCGCAAGTTTTAGTAGTTTCCCGAAACGTAAACAAATATGGCATTTCTGCTTTAGCGGTAAGTGAAAGTTGACAAAAATGATATAAAAACTAATATATTCTTTAAATTTTGCATCTGTTAAATCCTCCATTCCGATATTGATATTGTACCCTGCATTATCGATATCAATATACTTGGCGTGAATTGATAAATATTTCAATATCGATAAACAATACCATTACTAAATAGAACTCAGATGGTCACCCATCCAAGTGCTAACCAAGCCCAGTGCTGCTTAACTTCAGTGGTGAGATGGATACTCATCAAGCTATGCCATATAAAGAGACTTAATTCCAAATTTAAGTCATATACTTTTCATGGCACTCTACTTAAAAGATGAAGGTTATGTTCACTTCATTAGATTCCTAGGGCAAAGGTTTTAGCTTTTGATTTTGACTGTACTGTTTAATTAATTATAATGGTGCCATTAATATTTTTAAAAATTTTCAAATGATTTTTATCATTGTACTAAAAATCAGTATTTAAGGTGTTGAACCTTGGTGAAGGTATGTTTGCTCTGAGTATTCAGTATATTACACGATTGAACCAATATTGGCAATTGGTCACTTATGGTCAGCAGTTTTTATCACCCCTGGGCCAACACATTGGGCCAAATATAGTCGCCTCTCAAAGCACTATTCAAGCTGCATATCTCTAGATTTGACCTCATTGGACCAACATTGGGCCAGTGTTGCAATGCTCTCTGTTTTTGCTGTATCTTCAAAATGTGAACTTCCATTCATCAACACACTCCTAAAGGTCAGAAGTCAAACTACTCAATAATACTTCCATTAAACAAATTCTTTGAAATAGCCCAAGTGTACATTTATCTATTCATGAATGTCAAAGGTCAGACAACTAAAGCCCATAGCATTTATAATGTTAGCCCAGGAAGGCTGTATTTAACAACATCTGATAAGTTCTAAAATTCTTTTAAATGTGAAGCCCCAACAATCACAAGGGCAGTAAAGACTTAAATTCTAACCCAAGACCCAAAGGTCATATAAAGGTTATATTTGCTGATATAAGGTTACATGTGCTTATATATGAGGATTTTTGTAAACCAACCCAAATTTCTTTGGATAGAGAAACACAAAAGCCACTAGGCCATCAATGACCTCAGATTTAAACCTTGGACTGTACTTTGTTCAGTCAGATGGGTCAGATAGCACTTTTAGTCCTGTAGTATATGGAGAAATTGCATCGAGTATAAAAAGCCCAATACCAACTTCCATTTTTTGCCATTTTGAGGTTTATGCCATGATGTGGCGCCAAGTAGTAAAGGTTGCAGGACAAATCACATGCTATACTCACCTGATGAATTTTATCAGGTTTCATCACATTATTGGCAAGAACACCTAACACCTCAAATATTGCTTGAGTGAGATGATAAAATTCCTTTAAAATATAATAAATAAATATGTTATTTCCCAAAGCCAAAAATATAGGTGGAGGATATTTACTATTTTTACCCCACATCGCTTAAGGGCTGTCGGGGTATTGTTTTCACCCATGGTCTCCGGATGGGCAGGCGGGCTGGCGGTCAGTCGGAAAAAGTGTGTCCGGGCTGTATCTCAGAAAGTGTAGGGTGTAGGAAGTTGATACATGGTAGGGACATTGGTTAGGGGGTGTAGATGTGCAATGTCATGGTCTGACCTTGATTTGACCTTTGACCTTGCCGCAGTGGCCTTGAGTTTGAAAATCTTGTCCAGGCTGTATGTCGGAAACTGTAAGGCGTAGGAAGTTGATACTTGGTAGGGACATTGATTAGGGGTTGTAGGTGTGCAACGCCATGGTGTGACCTTGATTTGACCTTTGACCTTGCTGTAGTGACCTTGACCTATAAAATCTTGTCCGGGCTGTATCTTGGAAACCGTAAGGTGTAGGAAGCTGATACTTGGTAGGGACATTGGATTGGGGGTGTAGGTGTGCAGCGTCATGGTGTGACCTTGATTTGACCTTTGTCCTTGCCATAGTGACCTTGACCTATAAAATCTTGTCCACTCTATACCTCGGAAACTGTAAGGTGTAGGAAGTTGATACTTGGTAGGGACATTGGTTAGGGGGTGTAGGTGTGCAACGTCATGGTGTGATCTTGATTTGATCTTTGACCTTGCCGTAGTGACCTTGACCTATGAAATCTTGTCTGGGTTATATAATGGAAACTAAGGTATAGGAAGTTGATACTTAGTAGGGACATTGGTTAGGGGGTGCAGGTGTGCACCATCATGGTGTGACCTTGATTTGACCTTTGACCTTGCTGTAGTGACCCTGACCTATAAAATCTTGTTTGGGCTATATCTGGGAAACTGTAAGGTGTAGGAAGTTGATACTTGGTAGGGACATTGGTTAGGGGTTGTAGGTGTGCAGCATCATGGTGTGACCTTGATTTGACCTTTGACTTTGCCGTAGTGACCTTGACCTTTAAAATTTTGTCCAGACAATATCTCTGAAACCGTAAAGTGTAGGAAGTTGATAGTTGGTAGGGGCATTGGTTTAGGGGTTGTAGGTGTGCATCATAATTTTTAGTTTACTGATTAATGCTATCATCTTTCTATTGAATTGTTTTGTTTTAATACTTTATCTTTACATACATTTTCCTTCTCTTAGATGTTATTTTCTCTATTTAAACATCATTTTGACCTTAGTATAACTAACACTGCTCTGAAAGTATCCCGTTCTTTGTACTGTTTCACTACTTCTGTATCTCATGGTGCTGAAAACTATTTCCCCAGGCTCTGGGGTACGGGCATCTCTGATGCTATTTTAGATAATCCACTTTTCTATCAGATACAAACCACAGTAAAGCTTACCTTCTTACAATCTCATACCACAGCTACTATAGCTTTGTTAACTCAAGTCTCCATCCTGGCCACTCGTTTTTGTCAGCAAAAACTTTTTCTAGGCGGGAGATTATAAAACGCATTCCGTGCATGTGTGCGTGAGTGTGTGTGTGTGTGGCCTTTTCATTGTTTTATGACCTTATTGCTTATGTCTTTTCATTTGATGCTGTTTTTTTCAGACCTAGGTCTGTAGCAATGGTGGCTACTTCGAATAAAGTGCTCATAACTCCAAAACAACTGCATTTAGAGCATTTCTGTAAAATACGTTATTCAGCTACTTTCTTCATGCCTACAAGATGGTACCATTTTTAGGGGTCTATCTTGATAGCTAAGTGAGTAATAGCTATTTTCTGTTTTTAACAACGAGCAAAATGAGTAAGTTGCTTTTATCTTTGTAACTGTTACTTACAATATTGGTCTCAAATATGTTGTTGAAGAACTCCTTCATGTATAATATCATGGTGAGGTTTCCAAGGTGTAGCACCATAGCTAGCTGAGTAATAGCTACACTAAGTTTAACATTTGACCATTGAGCAAGTCACTTATAACACAAAAACTATTGAATATAGAGGATTTTTGTTAAATATGTTGTTCACCTACTTTTTGATGTACTGTGTAATGGCAAATGTTGAGAGCTGTAGGTCCATAGCTAACTCAGTAATAGCTACTTTGATGGTTCTCCATTCAGTAAATCACTTATAACCGCAAAACTATTAAATTTAGAGGATTTTTGTCAAATATGTTGTTCATGTACTTTTTAATGTTCTGTGTCGTGGCAAAGTTTCAGAGCTGTAGGTCCATAGCTAACTGAGTAATAGCTACTTTGATGGTTCTCCATTGAGTAAATCACTTATAACTGCAAACTATTAAATGTAGAGGATTTTTGTCAAATATATTGTTCACGTACTTTTTAATGATCTGTGTCATGGCAAAGTTTCGAAGCTGTAGGTCGATAGCTAACTGAGTAATAGCTACTTTGATGGTTCTCCATTCAGGAAATCACTGATCATAGCAAAACTGTTGAATATAAAGGATTTTTGTCAAATATGTTGTTCACCTATTTTTTGATGTATTGTGTAATGGCAAATTTTGAGACCTGTAGGTCCATAGCTAACTGAGTAACAGCTACTTTGATGGTTCTCCATTGAGTAAATCATTTACAACTGCAAAACTATTACATTTAGAGGATTTTTATAATTTGCACCATGTGTGTGCGTGCGTGCCGTGTGTCACACAGTTTTCTCTGAAACTACTACAGTTACACATTTTTGGTAAATTATTTGTCCTAATGAATTTTTACGCTCTTCAGTATTTTGGGGGTTTGGTGCACTTTGGCCTACTTTTGAGTGAATAATAGCACTTTTACCTAATGTAATTATATGGCTTATAAATCTCAAACTATTGCATTTAGAGTATTTTGATCCATATGTTCAGCTACTTTCTTCACAGCTACAACATGGTCAGTAGTTTGGAAGTGTATCTCCATAGCTAAGTGAGTAATAGCTACTTTGTCAATTTTTAATGATAACCATAATGAGTAAATGGCTTATATTGTCAAAAGTATTGCAGCTACACAATTTCTCTCAAATATGTTGTTCATCTACTTTTTTGTGAAGTGTAACATATTTAAGTTTCACAACTGTTGCTCAATGTACAAGTGAGTAATGGCTACTTTGTTGATAGTTTTAATGAAAATGTGAAAAATCGCAAATATCTCGAAAACCGTAAGAGATAGAGCAATTTCGAGCAAATTTTTGACCCCCCAGGGTGGTATAACAGTATTGTATGCTAAGGGGAAAAATTTCAATTTTCGCCACTTTTGGCGGCCATCTTTTATTTAGCGGAAAATGAAAAAGTGTGAATATCTTGAAAACCGTAAGAGATAGAGCGATTTCGAGCGAATTTTTGACGCACAGGGTAGTGCAAGAGTGTCCTATGCAAAGGGAAAAATTTTACCTAATGTAATTATATGGCTTATAAATCTCAAACTATTGTATTTAGAGTATTTTGATCCATATGTTGTTCAGCTACTTTCTTCACAGCTACAACATGGTCAGTAGTTTGGAAGTGTATCTCCATAGCTAAGTGAGTAATAGCTACTTTGTCAATTTTTAATGATAACCATAATGAGTAAATGGCTTATATTTTCAAAAGTATTGCAGCTACACAATTTCTCTCAAATATGTTGTTCATCTACTTTTTTGTGAAGTGTAACATATTTAAGTTTCACAACTGTTGCTCAATGTACAAGTGAGTAATGGCTACTTTGTTGATAGTTTTAATGAAAATGTGAAAAATCGCAACTATCTCGAAAACCGTAAGAGATAGAGCAATTTCGAGCGAATTTTTGACCCCCCAGGGTGGTATAACAGTATTGTATGCTAAGGGGAAAAATTTCAATTTTCGCCACTTTTGGCGGCCATCTTTTATTTAGCGGAAAATGAAAAAGTGTGAATATCTTGAAAACCGTAAGAGATAGAACGATTTTGAGCGAATTTTTGACCCACAGGGTAGTACAAGAGTGTCTTATGTGAAACAGAATAATTTCAATATTTGCGGCTTTTGGCGGCCATCTTGGATTTTTGCGGTAAATGAAAAAGTATGAATATCTCGAAAACTGTAAGATATGGAGCGATTTTGAGTGAATTTTTGATCCACAGGGTAGTACAAGAGTGTCCTATTCAAGGGGGAAAAATTTCAATTTTCGCCACTTTTGGCGGCCATCTTATATTTTTGCGGAAAATGAAAAAGTGTGACTATCTTGAAAACTGTAAGATATAGAGCGATTTCGAGCGAATTCGAGACCCACAGGGTAGTACAAGAGTGTCCTATGCGAAACAGAATCATTTCAATATTCGCCACTGTTGGCGGCCATCTTGCATTTTTGCGGAAAATGAAAAAGTATGAATATCTCGAAAACTGGAAGAGATAGAGCGATTTTGAGTGAATGTTTGATCCACAGGGTAGTACAAGAGTGTCCTATGCAAGGGGGACAAATTTCAATTTTCGCCACTTTTGGCAGCCATCTTGGATTTTTGCGGAAAGTGAAAAAGTGTGGACAGCTCGAAAACCGTACGAGATAGAGCGATTTCGAGCGAATTTTTGACCCGCATGGTAGTACAAGAGTGTCCTATGCAAAACGGAAAAAATTTAATATTCTTCACTTTTGGTGGCCATCTTGGATTTTTGTGGAAAATGAAAAAGTGTGAATATCTTGAAAACTGTAAGAGATGGAGCGATTTCGAGCGAATTTTTGACTCACAGGGTAGTACAAGAGTGTCCTATGCAAAGGGGAAAACTTTCAATTTTCGCCACATTTGGTGGCCATCTTGGATTTTTGCAGAAAATAAAAAAGTGTGAATATCTCGAAAACCGTAAGAGATAGAGCGATTTCCAGCGAATTTTTGACCCATAGGGTAGTACAAGCGTGTCGTGTGCAAAGAGGAAAAATTTCAAGAGTATCCTATGCAAAGGGGAAAAAATTTCAATTTTTGCCGCTTTTGGCGGTCATGTTGGATTTTAGCAGAAAATAAACATTGAAAATATCTTCGAAATGGTAAGAGATAGAGTGATTTCGAGTGAATTTTTGACCCACAGGGCGGTACAACAGTATTCTATGCCTAGGGGAAAAAATTCAGTTTTCACCACTTTTGGCGGCCATCTTGGATTTTAGCGGAAAATGAAAACTTGTGAATATCTCGGAAAAGGTGTTTCTTCCCCTGTAATGCTCGTCGGGAGATACATACCGCGGCAGTGGTCTTGTATTTCAGGGAATTATGCTGCCATCTTGCTGTTGAATGGTCTTGCTTTAATACTTTACACATATTTTCTCTCACATAAACATTACTTTCTGCACTGACACTTTTTACTGTGAAAGTTTCCTGATCTTTTTTCTGTTTCACTTATTCTACATCTCATGGTGACAAAAATTGTTTCTCTGGGCTGTGGGGTAGGGGCATCTCCAATACTATTTTATTTTTCCTTTAATAACAAGCAACCATTGGTTAAGTATTCTGTATGACAAGAAATTCAATAGAAGACATAAAATAGCAGAAAATATTTATAATATGATATGAAATCTATAAAATTCAAAATATGTGTTTGAATTTTAAATTTCTTGTTGACTGATAAATGAAACTAAAATGGATTAAAATACGTAAGTCTGTCAAAGCCAGTGAAAAATCACAATCATACTGTACTGCTCTGTGCGGTAGGTAAGATGGCTCAACTTGGACAAAAAAAGCTTATTTGTAGTTGTTTTATATTTAATACCACGGATTTCTGTTGATCAAAATGTGCATTGACATATGCGCAATCTATAAAAAGACCTTAATCACAAATATTCCAATCAGATCAACTTTTACGGTGCTTTCTAAATGACAATAATCTAATTAAACATCTCTTGAGAAGGGGAAACTTAGTGGTTTAACCACTTGTTTTTAGACGGCCTACGCTCCATGTGAAAAGTTTTTGACAAGTACAAATTTATTCTTTGTCCTTTATCAAGGTCACATGATGAAAAACAACTTTTTTCCTCCACTTTGTTCACCAGATTTTTTTCATAAAGTACAACATATAGAACCATGAAGGCGACAGTCAAATTTCAGATCAATTGGGCCATAATTGGCCATTTGAAAGCCAATTGGTTATTGCTTAGTGAAAAAAAACTTGCTGAAATTAACCTTTTTTTTGGGCACATATTGAAAATCCACTCAAAATTGGGTTTATAGCTTCAAAAGCTACATTTAGCGTGTTAAGGATACCTTAAATTCAGCCAAATACAGTGTCTGCTATGCTGTATATCGACAGAAGAAATTTATAAATGGGAAAATATCTCTTTTATTTTGGGATTTAGAGCTTTGGAATATATTGGAAGGTAATTGGAAACTACAGCCTGGCATTGTAAATATACCATCACATCAAATCTGTTTCCTAAGCCTCCAGCAAGATCAAACTGGAGTCAAAAAGTTGAATTTCTTGTATTTTGCAGTGTATCTTCAAAAATATTGCCAGAAAGTCTATTCTGAACAATTAACATACTCATTGTTATCGTTTGTTTTATCATGGAGTGAAATGCATCAATTAATTGAGTGTACAAGCCTTTATCTTTTCCAATTTTTACCATTGTTTACTTTCTTTGGTGTTGGATGCTCATTTTGTCTTAGCAAAAACTTTCTGCTTGAAATGAGCAACTTAGCTCAATTTTTATACAGAAATTGCCAAAAGTTAATTTATGTCCTTCATCTCTGAACTTGTATGGTATGTGAAAGTGCATGAGTTGTGCAAGACAACCAAGTTTTTGGAAATCACACACTATGTCAATCCAAGCCCCACGTTGTTCTGATGTTCATTTAAGTTGCAATAACTATATATCTGTGCCATTGATTCTATACTAGATGGAGTCATTTGTGGAAAAATAGTAGTTGAATTTTATTATCAGCTAATCAACTGTTTTGTTATTTGACCATTTAAAATAGCCATAGTTGCACTTCATTTAAGTTGCAATAACTATATATCTGTGCCATTGATTCTATACTGGATGGAGTCATTTGTGGAAAAATAGTAGTTGAATTTTATTATCAGCTAATCAATGTTTTGTTATTTGACCATTTAAAATAGCCATAGTTGCACTGTACTCCCAATTTTCTCAACAGACCAACCATAAAGATTATTGCAAGAAGGTGGAAACTGTGAAGTCAATACAGAGGAAATGTATGTCCAGTATAGCTCATCAGCGCTACCGCATTAGGCAACTGCAAGACAGTATAAAAAGGTATAGTAAAGACCTTAATATTTTTTAATGTAAGTGCTGAATAGTTTCCATTTCAGTGACTGCGATATTTCTTTGAATGGTACAAAGTGAATATTCCAATGCCTGTAAGGGGATTGTATTTTTATGACTAATTTGCCTGGGAGATACAATTGTGTGGTATCATTATATCCCCAGACAAAAGTCGGGGATATATTGGATTCAGGTCCGTCGCGCCGCCGCTGCCGTAGAAATTTCCTTGTGTACGCGATAACTCAAAAATGGATTAGTATTTTTTTCAAACTTGGTACACATGTTAAGGGTGCCCAAAGGAAGATCCCTATTTTAAGGTAGGAAGTTAATATTTGGTAGGGACATTGGTTGGGGGGTGTAGGTGTGCAACGTCATGGTGTGACTTTGATTTGACCTTTGACCTTGCTGTAGTGACCTTGACATATAAAATCTTGTCCGGGCTATATCTCGGAATCTGTAAGGTGTAGGAGGTTGATACTTGGTAGGGACATTGGTTAGGGGGTGTAGGTGTGCAACATCATGGCGTGACCTTGATATAACCTTGCTGTAGTGACCTTGATCTATGAAATCTTGTCCGAGGTATATCTCGGAAACCGTAAGGTGTAGGGAGTTGATACTGATTAAGGACATTGGCTAGGGTGTGTAGATGTAAAACGTCATGGACCTTGATTTGACGTTTGACCTTACCGTAGTGACCTTGACCTATAATGCTTTGTCTGGGCTATATTTTGGAAACCATAAGGTGTAGGAAGTTGATATTTGGTAGGGACATTGGTCAAGGGTTATATGTGTGCAACGTCATGGTGTGACCTGGATTTGACCTTTAATTTTGCATATCTGATGCTATTTTATGTCTCTACGAGGATATCTGATACTATTTATCTCTCTTATATCTTTTTACTTGAATCTTGGTTGTTGCACCTTTGGGTATCTTTTGGTGTAGATTAAGCACTGTTAAAGTCATATTAGAATTCATTAACCATGATTTTACTTTTGCAACTTCCCACTGTAACAGATGGTATTGCATCAAGTGAGCCACAGGTTTTGCCCCAAGTCCACATAAAAGCATGTATTGCTACATCTGTATGTATGGGTAATATTCAAAACATCCAAACCATAATTTGACCAAACAAATGAAAATACAAATGGGAGAAGTCTTAAAGCTTCATAATTACCCCACAGCCCTTAAGGGCTGTCGGGGTATTGTTTTCACCCATGGTGTCCGGATGGGCGGGCGGGCGGGCGTCCGGGCGGGTGGGCGGGCGGCGGCAAAAAGTTTGTCCGGGCTGTATCTCAGAAACCGTAAGGTGTAGGAAGTTCATACGTGGTAGGGACATTGATCAGGATGTGTAGGTGTGCAACGTCATGGTCTGACCTTGATTTGACCTTTGACCTTGCCGTAGTGACCTTGAGTTTGAAAATCTTGTCCGTGCTATATTTCGGAAACCGCAAGGTGTAGGAAGTTGATACTTGGTAGGGACATTGGTTAGGGGGTGTAGGTGTGCAACGTTATGGTCGGACCTTAATTTGACCTTTGACCTTGCCATAGTGACCTTGATCTATAAAATCTTGTCCGGGCTGTATCTCGGAAACCGTAAGGTGTAGGATGTTGATACTTGGTAGGGACATTGGTTAGGGGGTGTAGGTGTGCAACGTCATGGTCTGACCTTGATTTGACCTTGACCTTGGTGTAGTGACCTTGACGTATAAAATCTTGTCCGTGCTGTATCTCAGAAACTGTAAGGTGTAGGAAGTTGATACTTGATAGCGACATTGGTTAGGGGGTGTAGGTGTGCAACGTCATTGTGTGACCTTGATTTGACCTTTGGCCTTGGTGTAGTGACCTTGACCTATAAAATCTTGTCCGGGCTATATCTCGGAAACCGTAAGATGTAGAAAGTTGATACTTGGTAGGGACATTGGTTAGGAGGTGTAGGTGTGCATCGTCATGGTCTGACCTTGACTTGACCTTTGACCTTGCTGTAGTGACCTTGACCTATAAAATCTTGTCCGGGCTATAATTCGGAAACCGTAAGGTGTAGGAAGTTGATACTTGGTAGGGACATTGGTTAGGGGTTGTAGGTGTGCAGCATCATGGTTTGACCTTGATTTGACCTTTGACCTTGTGGGTGACCTTAACCCTTGAAAATCTTGTTACACCTTTGGGTTTGTCTTTTGATGCAGATTAAGCACTGTTAAAGTCATATTAGAATTCATTAAGAATTTTACTTTTACAACTTCCCATTGTAACAGATGGAATTTCATCAAGTGAGCCACAGATTTTGCTCCAATACCACACATAAGCATTCATTGAATGTATTACCACTTCTGTATGCATGGCAATATTCAAAACATCTAAACCATAATTCGGCCATGCCAGATGTAGATAAAGTAGTTAGTACATGCATTATCTTTCTCTTAGACATTATTTCCTCTATTTAAACATTGTTTGGACCTTTATATAACTGACAGTTCTCTGAAAGTATCCTGAATTTTGTGCTGATACAGTACTTCTATATCTCATGGTGTTAAAAATGTTTCCCTATGCTGTGGGGTACGGGCATCTCTGATGCTATTTTTTTTAGTTTACTGAAGAGTCTTGTTTCAATACTTCATCTTTACGTGCAATTTCTTTCTCTTAGATGTTATTTTCTCTATTTAAACATTATTTGGACACTGACACTGCTCTGAAAGTATCCCAATCTGTGTACTGTTTCACTACTTCTGCATCTCATGGTGTTGAAAAATATTTTCCCAGGCTGTGGGGTACGGGCATCTCTGATGCTATTTTATACACTTATATCACATACATGCAACCATATCTCTCATGCTATTGTAAACCTTTGGTCACCTCAAACTCCTCAGGTCGTGGGTTCACTCCTGTATACTCACATTTTGTCGCACCCTAACCCAAGTGGGGGTCTAGGTTGCTGTAACTTTTAAACTAAGGGCTAGCCTTAAACTAAACTCAATTATGCTAGCCTTAGCTTCCCTGTCTCACCCACACCCAAGTTTTAGGCAAGCGTAACAGTTAGTCATGTACATATGCATATTATTAATCAATTATATTCTGTTAGATATATATATATATATATATATATGGATAGAAACTCTCACAAATGAAGACAACATAATTTGGATAGCCATAATATATATATATCTGCAAGCATATTATTATCTTCTACTTCCCTGGGGAGTGGGGGACTGTGGCTATCCAAATTATGTTGTCTTCATTTGTGAGAGTTTCTATCCACTTGCACCAAAGGCTGTTTCTTTGCACAAAATAAAGACTGAGATGATGAGTTTCTTTTACATATCTTTTATATACTAGTACTTTTTCGTCATATCCAGACTAGAAGGAACTTGCAGTCCTGAAGAGAAAGACAAACTTCGAGAACTGAAGGAGAAATCTGACAAACGAAAGACACAGTTTCGGGAGTTAGAGGATGTGCTTCCACATGAGAATGGGTAGATTATTTACACCTCTTGTGGGTGTACCTTTTTAAATGTATTTTTTAACAGAATGATTGACGTGAGGTTGTGTTTGATTCATATATGTTTGGGCATTTAAAGTACTGAGTATATCTGACCAAAGGTCAACTCAAGGAATAAAATTAATATATTAAGAAGGTCTGTTGCTTTAAGGGTAAAGTCAGAATGGTTATTGGTGATGAATAATACAGTGATGAATTTTTGCTAACTGGAGTGATAACGCATGGGTGATACTTGGAGATGTGCAATTTAAACTTTACTTGTTGTAAAATACCAGGATATACAGAAGAAACAGATATAACAGTATAGAGACTGGGGGATAAAACAGCAGCATATTTTCTGTATTGATATCCCATCAATGCTTTAACTGTAGAGATTCAGGGATACCAATGTTGTATTTAAAGTGTTGTTAGAATTGAGTAGTAGAAAAGTGGATTCAATAAGAATAGAACAATGTCATCAAAATCAGAGACAGTCTTTATACACGCTGATATATTGCAGACAAGGTTTGAACATGTGCATATTAATTTTATTGTGACAACAGTAGAACACATTTTTTTCCTGTCTGGGAATCTGAATTGTTTTGTATTATCTGGGATACCAATTATGGAGTATGTGTTACCGTCCCATAACTAGATGTATTTCACCTCACTGGGTTGTCTATACAGTATTATATCCCCAGATGAAAGTCGGGATTTACTGGTATCATCTCTGTCTTGCCACAGCCGCAGTATATTTTGTCTTGTGTGTGCGATAAGTCAAAAACACTTTCACAGGTTGCATTCAAACTTGGCACACTCGTGTATTTTGGTTAGGAAAGGAACCCTATTTTAAGTTGACGTTAAACTCTCAATAATAAAGAACTTATGGCCACCTTAAGGTCAGAAATATGACTTTTGTCCACTTATACCCTCTGGGTCAAAAACTATGTTGCTCATGTGGCTGAAATTTTACATGGGAACAAATTAATATTTTATTCTTCTTACATGTGCCAAAAATCAAAGACTTTATGTTGAGGTAAAAGTTGTGTTTTAAGCCCATAAATACCCCACTAAGACATTTTTTCTACATTTTTCACATTTTTTGCCCTGTAGCTTGAGAATGGTAGGTCTGGCAAGTCTTGAACTGCCTAGATATAAGTTCTTTATGTATGCTTTGTCTGTGAAAAATTTGAAGTCTGTAGCTTTAATTTTAAGTCACCCTGAGGTAGTGTTGTTAACGGTTTCCCGGTATGCGGAATATCGTTTCGTTTTAGTAGAAAAAATGAGATCCGCAAAGAATATTTGGGAACCGGTTATTGTAAACGTTATTATTTCAGGGCTACTAATGGCTGATACTTCAATCCCTATAGCTGTCAAACTATTTCACTGATAGAGCTGAAGGCTTTAAATAGTCCTTTAACCTGTGTATGAGGGCCACATACACCCATCTGAGTGATTCATTTTCAACATTTTTCACATATTTTGTCTTATAGATTGGAAATGATAAGTCTGACAAGTCTCACACTGTATTAGATATAACTTCTATGTTTAATCTTTGTCTGTGTAAAATTTTAAGTTTTTAGCTTTAATTTTAAGGTCACCCTAAGGTCTCTGAAATGCCCTAAAAATTCCCAGTGAATGCCCGTGGCATGGGAGTCCACCTCTCTGAGGATACATTGGCGTTGATTCAGCACAATCGATTTTTTTTAAGGTATCAGGTACTGATAATACTACCACAGTGTGAATCCTGTGAATCACAGTGTGAAGTTGTATTAACCATCATATGATTTGCCTGTATTTGTAGACTCTATTTAAAGGTGATTCTGGGTTCTGTGAACGTGTCTCTCTTGAGTAAAATAGACAAGTAAGTATTGTATAGATTTATCAAGGCTCATATTCAGTAACACTAATGTATTCTTCAGCTACTCAAAATAATGTTTTCTGAGGAAAGCTTTGGACAAACAAGACTTTTTTTCTCAGGAATTTATTTCAATAGAAAATTTAAAGTTATTCTAAGAACAAGAAAGTTGTATCATATTGCATAAAATGTGAGATCGAAAACAATTAGACATTTTTTTCCAAACTTCAATAAATGTTGATACATATTGTTTATGGGATGTTTGATTTCTGTCTAACTATTTGTTACACATAGTAACAGGTAAAAACAAGTAAAATATTAAATAAAGTAGCTTTGTAATTAATGTATTTATGCCTGATGTTTGAAACTGGTTTGTAAACTGTAAAATTGACAAAATCTCTGAATGTTTTATGTATTCAATTTCACCCCTACAAACTACAGTAGTAGGTTCAAAAAAGGAAATTTGATATCAGTAGATTTTAAAATATTAAAGAACATTAAAAATCTCTTTTTATTGCGTTAATACATCCTATCCAATGGACAATTGCTAAACCGGTCGGCGCAGACCGGCCCGCCAAACGCCAGAAAAAGACGTCCTGTGTTTCCACCGGCTGGCCGGTCCCAGTACTGTGCATTCGCAAGGTGGCGCATGGTATTTACTTCCTGTCTAGACAACATGACGTCATAGCATCTTTTTCGTTTGGCGCGTGTACTGTGCAGACGCGTTTTCAACATCTCCAGAATTTTGAAGGAAAAGTGTGCTTTATGACGGATTTTAAACCTTATATGTGGAGAGTTTCTTTGTAAAGTGTTACCAGCTGGTCAAGCACGGATATACATTTAGAAATCTGCTGGAAACGCTCCCTAGTTGGCTCAATTTATTATTGATGATAGGGCAGTAATCGACGAGATATATGAAGGCAGCCATTTTGCTAGTTTCCTCCCATTCAACCCTTGTGTTGTTAGGGGCAGATCAACAATATTGAGGAATTATGGATATACTTCTAACAGGTATTTTTATCCGTGTCTTTTGTTTGAATTTTTCATCTATAACCTTCCAGCTACAATCACCATAGAAACGTCTCTACACGAGATCTTCAATCTACGTAGTTTTGAAATCTGTGAATGGAAGGAATTCCCCATCACAGATGCATTCTTCAGAGCGCACTGGTACCGACTTCTCTGCTGTAAAGCATCAGTCACACCAGCCCAGCTCGAGTATTTGGTGTTTTTTAATCAGAAGCATGAGATGAATTCTTCAGATTTCTTCAGAGCGCACTGGTACCGACTTCTCTGCTGTTAAGCATCAGTCACACCAGCCTAGCTCGAATATTTTTTCATCAGAAACAAGAGGTGAATTCTTCAGATTTCTTCAACCGACCTCTCAAGTATTTTCTACATAGAAGGAACTTTGGTCACTCTCAGTCCCACCCTTATGGATCCGGCACTTGTGTCGGTAGTAAGGGCAGTGGATGGCCAGGAAACTGGTTTGAGTGTACAGCCGGCTGAGAAGAAGAACCGACTTCAGACCGGCCAGGAATTTCATCTACAGAGTGCACTGGTCCAGGCTTTTCTGCCTTTAAAGCATCAGCCGACCGGCCAGCTAAAAGAACGCGACCTCTGACGTCATACCCAGTCAGCCAATCGCGTGTCTTCACGAAGCTGGTCACGTGGTTTCACCGACCAGTCACGAAGTTTATCACATGATTCACCGAACAAGAAGGTCGGAAGTACATTCTTTGCACTCACGTCTACTGTGATTCCAGTTTTTTAGTTCCTGTAATCCACCTCCAGCGTACTGGTACAGGCTTCTCTGCTACAGACATCAGTCGACCAGTAAGCTTACGTTTACTGTGATATAAGGAAAGAACACCTCTAGTGAGGGCGTGTCCCCGAAGTTGGTCACGTGATTTTCCGACCAGTTCACGAAGCTGATCGTCATCTCCAACCAGCCAATCACGTTGTCCCTCCGACCAGCAAGCTGGTCACGTGACACACCGACCAACATTTGTTTCTAAATATAGCTCACAAGGGCTTCCCCAGCAACTGTCAAATCTACAAATAAGACGTGCGTTCAAAGATAGTTGTAGAATTGTTTTTCAACAACTGGTTACAAAGTGACTCGACCAGTACCGGCTATACAGCCTTGTACACTTGTTTTCAACAACTGGTTACAGAGTGTACCGGCTATACAGCCTTGTACACTTGCTTCAACAACCGGTTACAGAGGAATTAATGGAGGAAACTGAATTCAACACAAGATAGTTGTAAACTTCATTCAGCAACTGGTTACAGGATGTACCTACGGTCTACACAGCCTTGTACACTTACTTCAACAACTGGTTACAGAGTGTACCGACTGACTACCGGCTAAACAGCCTTGTACAGTTACTTCAATAACTGGTTACAGTATGTACCGACCGGCTACCGGCTTCACAGCCTTATACAGTAGCCTCAACTGGTTACAGTGTACCGGCTACACAGCCTTGTACACTGGCTTCAACAACTGGTTACAGAGTGTACCGGCTGGTACTGGCTACACAGCCTTGTACACTTCAGCAACTAGCTACAGAGTGTACCGACTGGTACTGGCTACACAGCCTTGTACACTTGCTTCATTCTATGGGTTACAAGTCTACTAACAGGGTGTTGGCTACACAGTCCTTACTGTAGTGCTTCAACTCAACTGGTTTAAAAAAAAAAAAAAAAAAAAAAAAAAAAAGCTGGCTAAATCTAGACCAGTAGCTGTCGAAATTCGTTGGTGACCCCAACCTGCCAGTTTTTGCCAGTTACAAGAATTACTGGTTACAGTACAGTACCGGGTATGGAGTCCGGGTACTGGACAGAGTTGCCTAAGGTTAATTGGGTTACAGAGAATTCTTAAACTGGTTAGTGATCTTGATGATAGGACAGTTTCCCAAGCTACTGCCAGGCAACCTTCCCTTATCACACCTCTCAACAACCTGTTATCGGTGCTGGACTTGACTGCAGAGATAATAATCAATTTTGTCATCAGGTCCGGCCAGGGGACTGACATCTCACATATTACAATTGCTCTGTAAATGCTGCACCTTGCAGGCTGCTGGCCCGGGGCAAAGAGTCTATTAATGTGAAAATAAGACCACAATAAAAACAGAGAGACTGTTAACCTGGATCATTGTCACCAGACCGGACCAGTGTCCGGAGGGACAGAAAATATTGTCAGAATACCAAATGTCCCAAATGTGGCACACAATCTGCCTATAAGGTCCAGACTAAGCCCTTTTTTGGGAACTTAGGAAGCCTTGGGGACTGGACTTTAGGTAGTACAACTGTTGAAGGAGGGATACCTACGTCCATATACCTATACAAGAACAATCCAGGAAATGCCTGAGATTTCACATCCAAGGTCGGGCATACCAACTCAAGGCCCGGCCATTCGGGTTGTCCACAGCACCTTTTGAGTTCACCGTGATACCAAGCAGGTGAAATTGATGGCCATACACAAGGATTTAAGAGGCCACCAGTACCTAGACGGCTAGTTGGTGAGAGCCAGATCCCACCAGGCTTGTCTCCAAATACACAGGAACTAGTAAATAATGTGTCAGCAACTGGGTTGGCTAATGAACTTAGAGAAATCAGAGCTGGAGCCCAATCAAGACTTTGATTTTGTAGGCTACCAGTTTCGACTTCAGGTCTGATCGGTTCCGACCGACCCTGGACTGGGTACAGAACCTTCAAGAGACTGTTAAAACTGCTATCCCTACCGGCTTGCCCGGTCCGGGAATTCATGTCCTTGATAGGTTACTAACATCTACAGAAAAGCATGTTAATCTAGGCAGACTTCATATGAGACCCATACAGTGGCATCTCAAAAACAGCTGGAGGGTACCAGAATCACTGGAAAAGGTGATCCAAGTCCCCAGGTCCCTGCACCCCCATTTACAATGGTGGCTGAAGGAAGACAATGCACTTACAGGCCAACCATTACACCCAATAAAACATGCTCTGCAAATATTTACAGACGCATCAATAGAAGGGTGGGGCGCTCACTTAGATGAGCACTTGGCAGGAGCAACCTGGTCCCCTCCGGGAAGCAAGTTGTATATATAAACTATCTAGAACTTTAAGCAGTTTTTTCTGACTTTAAAGAGTTCTAAGACCTTTGCTTAAACAAGATAGTACTTGTAGCAACTGACAACACCACAGTAGTGTCATACATAAAGGAAGGAGGAATGCGGTCGGGCCCACTTTGTGCCCTACTATGGAGAATCTTGACCTGGGTACCAGGAAACAAGTGACTCTAAGCACGACACATTCCAAGCCGGCCTAATGTGGTAGCAGACAGGCTGTCCAGGCTAGGCCAGACCATCCAAACAGTGGTTTCTCCTTCCAGAGGTCTTCCACTCTATGCAGTAGGTGGCACCGGCCCAAATAAACTTATTTGCCACGAGGTTCAACAACAAGTCGCCTCTGTTTTGTGTCACCGGTACCGGATCCCCTGGCCACAGCAGTGGATGTGCTCAGTCGGCCATGGTAGGATCTAAAAGCATACACCTCACCATCAGCCATATTGGGCAAAGTGGTGAAGTTGCAAGACTCCCCATGTAAGAGAATCATTCTGATTGCTCCGGGGTGGCCCAACATGCCTTGGTTTTGGGATCTAGTGGCCATGTCCAGCCACATCCTGCTGAGCCTGCCCAATCTGTCCAGCCTGTTCACAGCCATTCGATCAGATCCCTCACAGAAATCTGACAAATCTTAATCTCCATGCAGGGCTCCTAGAGCCTCAGCAATCGAGGAGCAGGACTTGTCTGAGGCAGTGGCAGCAAGAATTGAGGCTCCTCAAAGGGGGGTCAATCAGATCAGTCTATGAGGCAAATGGGTCATTTTTACCAAGTGATGTATCTTTCATCAGGTGGACTTCGGGCACCACCTGTAAAGTCAGTTGTTTACTTCCTTAGGTACCTGTTTCAGGACAGGAAGTTGCAGCCCAGTACCATTGATGGTTACAGGTCGGCCATTGCTGATGGTCTAGAAATTTGCCCATCAATTTTAGTAAGGATGAAAATCTCACTCGTCTCCTGGATAGCTTCCACTGAGACAGACCCAAAGGCCGGAGGGTAACCCCTTCCTGGAACCTCTCCCTGGTTTTTGCACCAGCTGACAAGGTTCATTTTGAACCAATTAAAGGCCTCCTTGAAGCATTTGACCTTCAAGTCAGTTTTCCTCTTGGCCCTGGGTTCGGGCAAGCATAGAAGTGAGATACATGCTTGGCAAACAGCCCAACACCATTGATGGTTATAGGTCACTCATTCTTGATAAACTGGAAATTCACCCTTTAACATCAGTAAGGACGAAAATCTCGCTCGTCTCCTGGATAGTTTCCTGAGAGACAGACCCAGAGGCAGGAGTGGCATACCCTCCTGGAACTTCTCACTGACCGTGCACCAGCTGAGACTCCTTTTGATCCAATCAAGGAGGCCCCCTTGAAGCATTTGACCTTCAAGACGGTATTCCTCTTGGCCCTTGGGTCGGGCAAGTGCAAAAGTGAGATTCATGCCTGGCAAAACTGATATATTGGACACCAATCCGATTGGTCAAAGGTGTCCCTGTATTCATCACCCAGCTTTCTATCCTAGAATCAGCTGGCCATAGAGTGTCCAGTGTGGCCCCTGGGGTTATAACAGCCCTGGCCTCGACTCTGGATAGATCCCTCAAGTCTGACAGGTCCCTCTGTCCGGTCAGAGCATTATGCTACTATTTGGACAGGACCTCAGACATCAGGCAGAATAAGGAGGTGGTTTTTGTCTCCTTTAAGAAAGGTTTCAACAAAGACATCTCACCTGCCACTATCTCCTCTTGGATCAAGCAGACTGTGATCCTATGTTATGAGCTCTCTGACCAGGAGGCCCACATTTAACATCAGGTTAAAGCCCATGATGTCAGGGCCTTTGCTGCTTCTAAGGCCTTCCAGTCGGGAGTCTCCTTAGATCCAATCTTGTCAGCCTGCCACTGAAGTCACAATACCTTCACACAGTTCTATATGAAGGGCGGGGCTTGGGCTGATTCAGAGCTTTACCAATTGGGCTCGGTAGTGGCTGCTCAGCAGATCCACAAGTGGCCCTTAGATTGAGGAGATTTGTATATATGTATAAACAGTTTCTTCATGTACATAAGAATTAAGTGTGGCGTGCTTCCTTTGGGAGGTTTATTTGCATTCTGGGACTGAACTCATCCCTCTCTTCCCCTACCTCAGAGCAGGTCTGCAAAAGGGGGGGGGGGGGGGGCGACGGCGGTATAGCCCCGGGTAACCGGCTGCTGGCAACCGACCATGGCCTTGCAGGGTTTCCTGACCTTAAAGTCAACCCAGGCCTGGACCTATAGGTCTCCTGACGAAGTCAGCCTAGACCGTAGGTTAAAATTTGCTATTACTTGTGAGTTCACATAAGTCCCTAGTAACTTACCCGCCGACCAAGCGGTAGTTATTCAGCAATTGTCCATTGGATAGGATGTATTAACGCAATAAAATTGCAAATTTAATAAGTAAATTAAATTTTTATAAGTTAATACCCTATCCAATGGACACACAAGACCCTCCCACCGACCCCGCTATCAGCTTACTAGGGGTCTAATAGTTTTAGACAACGAAAAAGATGCTATGACGTCATGTTGTCTAGACAGGAAGTAAATACCATGCGCCACCTTGCGAATGCACAGTACTGGGACCGGCCAGCCGGTGGAAACACAGGACGTCTTTTTCTGGCGTTTGGCGGGCCGGTCTGCGCCGACCGGTTTAGCAATTGTCCATTGGATAGGGTATTAACTTATAAAAATTTAATTTACTTATTAAATTTGCAATTCAGTCCATTTACTCACATGTGAGGTAGAATTTATATCATTGTTACTTTATTTTCATCAATTTGGTATCCTCACTTGCCAGTTTCACAAACACTCCAATAAAAATTTGATGTAGTACAAATTCTGCAGGTACAAATACAAAGAAGACTATGAAAGGTTCAAGCTTGTGCTATCCATTATCATCCTGGTGTATGCCATGCTGCTCTGGTTTATCAATTTAAGGTAAGGTCAGAATTCACACAGTGCTCCATGTCAAAATTTGGCACGGGGGTCAGTATAATAAGTATGAATTAATACTTTCCAAGCTGATCCCTTGTGTTAATGTTTGTCGCCATTAGCTGAATATACATCGTGAGTTATTGTATCCACCGGAAGCATCCGGTGGATACTTTGGTTTAGCGTCCGCTACGCCGCCGCCGCCGCGCGTAGAGAGATTTTCGGCGTTAACGCTCTAGGAGGAAAACAACAGCAGCTAGGTTCACCAAATTTGCAGGATATCTTCATTGGGGGGTAAGCTTCTCTGGGAAGGAAAATAGCCTCATTCTGAAAAACAAGATGGCCGCCACGGGCATTTCTTTGAAAATAATCTACATTTTTCTACTGGCTGTTCCTCATAGGTAGAAGGTTGAATCTCTTCATAGGTGATATGTATGACACATATACATGTCCTCTACAACCTTGCACACATTTGACCTTGAAGCTCCTAATTCAAGGTCATCCACGGAGTGCCGAAGTAACACACATAGCAGACTTTAAAAGTGCCTATATCTCCCTTATTATTGGTCCTAGAGGTTTGCAATGTGAAGCCAACCTATAGGAAATCATGTGCTGCGAATCTTCTGATGTGGTCAGATTTGACCTTGGACCCCTCCTTCAAGGTCAAACGAGGATAGCAGAACTTAAAAGTGCTTATAACTCGCTTATTATCGATCCTAGAGGTTTGGGATGGTAAACCAACATATAGGAAATCATGGGCTGGGAATCTTCTGGTGAGGTCGGATTTGACCTTGGGCCCCTCATTCAAGGTCAAACGAGGACAGCCAAAATAAAAGTGCTTACAACTCACTTATTATTGGTCCTAGAGGTTTGGGATGGTAAACCAGCATATAGGAAATCATGGGCTGGGAATCTTCTGGTGTGGTCGGATTTGACCTGGGCCCCTCCTTCAAGGTCAAATGAGGACAGCCAAACATAAAAGTGCTTATAACTCGCTTATTATTGGTCCTAGAGGTTTGGGATGGTAAACCAACATATAGGAAATCATGGGCGGGGAATCTTCTGGTGTGGTTGGATTTGACCTTGGGATCCTCCTTCAAGGTCAAATGAGGACAGCCAAACTTAAAAGTGCTTACAACTCGCTTATTATTGGTCGTAGAGGTTTGGGATGGTAAACCAACGTATAGGAAACCATGGGCTGGGAATCTTCTGGTGTGGTCGGATTTGACCTTGGGCCCCTCCTTGAAGGTCAAATGAGGACAGCCAAACTTAAAAGTGCTTATAACTCGCTTATTATTGGTCCTAGATGTTTGGGATGGTAAACCAACATATAGGAAATCATGCACTGGGGATCTTCTGGTGTGTTCGGATTTGACCTTGGGCCCCTCCTTCAAGGTCAAACGAGGATAGCCAAAGGTTAAAGTGCCTATAACTCGCTTATTATTGGTCCTAGAGGTTTGGGATGGTAAACCAACCTATAGGAAATCATGGGCTGGGAATCTTCTGGTGTGGTCGGATTTAACCTTGGGCCCCTCCTTCAAGGTCAAATGATTACAGCCAAACCTAAAAGTGCTTATAACTCGCTTATTATTGGTCCTAGAGGTTTGGGATGGTAAACCAACCTATAGGAAATCATGGGCTGGGATTCTTCTGGTGTGGTCGGATTTGACCTTGGGGCCCCTCATCCAAGGTCCAACGAGGACAACCAAACTTAAAAGTGCTTATAACTCGCTTATTATTGGTCCTACAGGTTTGGGATGGTAAACCAACATATAGGAAATCATGGGCGGGGAATGTTCTATCATGGTCGGATTTGACCTTGGGCCCCTCCTTCAAGGTCAAACAAGGACAGCCAAACTTAAAAGTGCTTATAACTCGCTTATTATTGATCCTAGTGGTTTGGGATGGTAAACCAACATACAGGAAATCATGGGCTGGGAATCTTCTGTCATGGTCGGATTTGACCTTGGGCCCCTCCTTCAAGGTCAAGTGTGAGGACAGCCAAACTAAAAAGTGCTTGTAACTCGCTTATTATTGGTCCTTGATGTTTGGGATAGTAAACCAACATATAGGAAATCATGTTCTGGGAATCTTCTGGTGTGGTCGGATTTGACCTTGGGCCCCTCCTTGAAGGTCAAATGAGGACAGCCAAACTTAAAAGTGCTTATAACTCGCTTATTATTGGTCCTAGAGGTTTTGGTGCATTGTCTTTACGGTGGATACAATTTGCATCGGTTCTCCGATGCGCTAGGTCTAGTTTTCATTGCCATACAAATTAGGGCTGCTAACGGGTACTCGAGCCTCGATAGATGAGACAATCTTTGCTAGTACTCGAGTCCATTTTAAATACTTGGTTACTCGCGAGGTTGTATTATCGCCCATGTAATAAAACGCTTGTGTAAAATATGCTGCACTTCAGCATTTCCATCACATAATATCAATTAAACTTGTTATTTTCTCTTGAAAACGTATAATTTACTCCATATTCTATAATATCTGGTCAAATAGAAGATGTTTTTCTTCAAAAGTTTCGTTTCCGGAACCAACTATTTCTTTACAGAAGACTTCTAATGGTAGGTACTACTTCGGGCCGGTTGTCAGAGGGCGAGTACTCGGTGCCGTTTTTCAGCACCCGTCCCAGCCCTAATACAAATATATTTGTACATGTTTTGTATAGGTCATCCATGTAAAGGTTGCATAACTGTATTTCATAAGAGACTGTATCATCAGCCACAGACATGGAGTTATTTCAAACTTATTACAGTTAGACCAGACCAGATAGAAAAATGGAGTTATCATTATTTACAGATCTAACAGCCCAAGTGTGGAATTGGGACCACGAATTAGTGTAGGTTTTATGTTTCAGGGTGACTGATGCTGCGTTTCAGTTCCTTCTAGTCTGGTATTACTGCACTCTGACCATACGAGAACATATCCTCAAAGTCAACGGCTCAAGGTTTGTCATCTAAACTTATGTTACTCCTTGTTTAATAGAGTTTAACCTATCATTTAAAATTCCATTTTATGTAGTAAGAAATTTCAGGCATTTTACTAGCCTGTTTAAGTTTCGTCTGAAATTTTATCCTGTTACGGATTTATTTACATGTCAATAGGAGCGAAATGGAGTATCAATTTATGTTTGTGTTGATGTGGAGATTGACATACTTGACAGATATGTTCTGTGAAGCCTTACACACTGACAAGGGGCCACGGTGGCAGAGTGGTAACACTCGCCTCCCACCTCTGAGGCCGGAGTTCGATCCCCAGCACTGCCTCAAGTGGGAAAGCTGGTAGTTGCTTGCCGTTGGTCGGCAGTTTACAGTACAGAACCCTAACGAACTGTATGTACTGGTTTCCTCTGCCCTTCCAACTACCCGTCGTGATATGACCTGTACAGTGTTGAAAGCGACGTAAAACCCCAAATAAATAAATAAAATACACACTGACAAATATTTCATACACTGTTAATGAACAGAGTAGAATAGATAATATAAACTGTCCTGACAGTCAATTGGTTTAGGTGTTATAGGCTAACTTAGATAAATATTAATCACTTAGAACAAGACAAGCAGCTGTGATAATTCAAATAGAAACAGAAAAATTAAATTTGAAAATCTTGGTGGTACTATATCAATATTATGATCCCATTTCTGCTGCAGTATGTAACTTGACACAGTTTTAATTTTGACACCTGTAATTTTTGTGTCATTATAAGGACTGATTTAGTCGCTCAGATTCAACAGATGTCAATGGCAGATTTATTGGAAAGCTGTGAAGCTCCAGAAAGTCAAAGTTACAAGATATCTTTTTCTTTCAAAATAAAAATGTGTATCTGTTGAACATGGGTTCCATGATACGTTGTTGGCATTTGGTCATATTTATCATTCTGGTAAGCTAATTTCTGGATTATGTGCTTCAACCATATTTAAAACAAAATTAAGTCCATTTTTTTGGGTGGATCAAATTTAATCCAAAATTTGAACCAATTATTTCCTCAACTTCTCTTTGAATGTCAACCAATATAAGAAAAGGTTTACGATTAAAAATTTCCTGATAAGTTTATGACCGAAAAGATATGCTTAAAATCAACATACGACCCAATCGATGGATGTACAATGCATACAATACGTTTGTGGTAGGTTTATGATAAAGTTACAAATGCCAGATGAGATAGAAATCAGGGAAAGTTTACGATAAATTAAAACCATCTCAAATTATTGGGAAGGCAGGTGATAGATACCTGATACATTTACGATCCTCCCAAACGTTCCGATCCAGGTTGACAATAGAAAAGATCGGGTTCATGAATGGAAAACTTTGGGGATCGTAAGTCAATCGCGGAGGACGATCGCAATAGTTGAACATCCCTTTTAGTCCTAAACCGATTTTTGGATTAACTATTTAATAGGGATGGGTTGGTAGGCTCGGGATCGAGACAATTTTACTGAAATACCGTGATGAGATTTTACAACCACCACTTCACTTATGAACACTTATAATGTAATCAAGAGTTGAACTATTAGAAATGTACCCAAAATCTGAAGCAATTGTTGACTTTTATACCCAATTTTCATGCATTTGCAGATTTTACACAACTAGGGATTGCGTTGAGCAGAACTGCCATGTTTTGGTTACAACAATTTATAACCTCAATCAGTTCATATAATTTAAGGAAAACTTAAAATATTGGGAACAAACAAGAAATCTGAAGAAATTATAAGCTTTTCTCTCATATTTTGTGCATTTGGCCACTTTTATTGCGATGTCGTGAAGAGGAAATGTCCATCTTTGTTTGAGGCTTACTAAAACGCGGAGTCCCAGAATTGGTACAGTTTTGCATTCGCGACCTCCCGATGTACACATTTTTGGTACCGACCCATCCCTACTATTTAATAACTTAGCCAATTTTTAAGTGATCCCACAGAGATTGTTTCTGTAAATACAGGCTCTGTACACCATTTCTGTTTTTAGAATCAAGGGCTGGTGGATTACACATCATTTTGTCTCCACAGCATGCGCAGGAATATTACTTATCTGGTGAGTTTCAATTACTGTATTCCACATTGCCTTTGTAGAATACAGGAGGCTTCGTATATAAACGAGAAACCTTCAACATAAATTTAGTTCTGGTTAAGTTACCTTCGATAAAAAAAAAATCTGTCACAGATTAACTTAAACCAAGCTGACAAAGTGTTTTTTAAAGTGTTATCTACCTCTATATTAAGTCAGCCCAATCATCAGAGTTAATTTTCAGAAAGTATTTTCAGGCTTAAGATACAAAAAAGGGATCCAGACATAGTTGATAGATTACGATTGGTCAGAGGTTTGAAGGAAATATGTCTTGTTGTTAGCAAAGGATATTCTTGTTACATATTTTGGGATATCAATGAAAAAATGTAATCTGATCTGCTTTGCAGGCACAATGCCATCCCACACAGGGGAATTCAGTGTGCTAAACTAATTAGTCAAGGGATCTGTAGGTCAGAAATCCAGCGTTCAGGATCTTTCTGTTAAATTCTATACTGGTAATGCAAAGTGCAAACTCTATACAAACCTATGGCCAAAAACGCAACAGTATAAACATTAATATGTTCTTATATTTTTATTTCAGGCCAACAAGCTATACCTATACACAGTTCCGTCTTCAGTTTATTGTGTTTTCTATATACCTTTGTGAGTATTGAAGCTTTTTCTGGTTTTACATATGTATCAAAATAGTAGTCTAGATGACAGAATTCCCTGGATATTGGTGACATTCAAATAATATAGTTAACTTTAGTTTGCTCTCTACATAAATAAAACCAGATAGGTTAGCCTTCCCGTAATTGTGAAAACTTCTCAGGGTTTTACATGTTAGCATGTACGCTGATATTATCAATAAAAAGTGTGTTATTGTAAAAGTTAAGGTTTGTGTAACATTTGTGTTTTTGCATTTATGTTTCTGTTGTCAAGTAGGTACAATTATTATATTACTTTATGTTAATATCACCAATTCTCACCAATTTCAAGTGAGAACCAGTGTAGATCTGAAACTTCATCAAAATTAAATGTCGGGTTCTAGTTTCAGTTTTATCTACCAGACAAATCACCAGAAAATGATAAACTTTATTTCTGGCTGAATATATTAAATGTAATGCCTTATCACTAGTTGGTGGACGATTAGACGTGTGCTTGATTAATCGTTGGTGACAGTGTAGAATCACGATTGTTCACTGATGTTTTCTAATGATCGATTATTAAGCTTATATCTTACCTTTCCTGATTTATATCAATATCCACGTATTTTAAAAATATTTTAGGTATTTTTACTTAATAAACTGACAGTTTTGTCTTGAATTTCAAGTTAGTTTATGTCTACCGCCATATTTACAGGAAATGGTTACTTTCGGTAGATTCTAAATGTCGGAACACCGTTATTCTTACCGGATTGACCTATACTTTATCCCGGAAAGTGTTTCTTAAATAATAAACAATAATGGAGTAAAATAATCGATTATGGGTCAATCATCGCTCGGAAAAATGGACGAATAATCGACCATGAAAATTGGAAGTGATTCCCAACACTACTTGTCACTGCTTTCTAGCAATGCAGAAAGTGACATATAAATCACCAAGTAATCCTCACTATGTATTCATTGTATTATACAGTCTAATGTTAATTAAAAGTCAGGTGATTGGAATTCTATTTAAGTAGAAGTGAGAGAGTATTCCGTAGACTCCAGTATCATTTACTGTTTTAAAAATCCATCAGTCCATGTCTTATACTGGAAAGCAAAACTAGTGTACCAGTTGCTTGCATTGTGTACCAGTTGCTTGCATTGTGTACCAATTATTGTGTACCAATTACTTGCATTGTGTACCAGTTGCTTGCATTGTGTACCAATTACTTGCATTGTGTACCAATTGCTTGCATTGTGTACCAATTACTTGCATTGTGTACCAATTGCTTGCATTGTGTACCAATTACTTGCATTGGGTACCAATTGCTTGCATTGTGTACCAATTGCTTGTATTGTGTACCAATTACTTGCATTGTGTACCAATTGCTTGCATGTACCAGTTGCTTGCATTGTGTACCAGTTGCTTGCATTGGGTACCAGTTGCTTGCATTGTGTACCAGTTGCTTGCATTGTGTACCAATTGCTTGCATTGTGTACCAATTGCTTGTATTGTGTACCAATTGCTTGTATTGTGTACCAATTGCTTGCATTGTGTACCAATTGCTTGCATTGTGTACCAACTGCTTGCATTGTGTACCAATTGCTTGTATTGTGTACCAATTGCTTGCATTGTGTACCAATTGCTTGCATTGACAGCAAGTGTCTTTCAAATATTCCAAAATCCTTTCAATGATAGGGATCCAAAAATTGGACTCGTCTGCTGAAATTTTCTCACCGGTCAAGTACTCGGGACTAATACATTTCGAACTAATGCATTTTGGACAAACTTTCACCACTGAATATGTTTGCAGTGTTTACCAAGTGGTTACCCTGGTGAAGTCAATTCTGTGTGTAAATACAGAATATATGGAAAATGTGTAATGGTTAAGATATTTTCTGTTTTAAACTATGGCTGATATTCACAGAATTTTTACATTTTCACCAGAGTAGTTTCATGGCCCCGGGTCCCGGAACCTCTATAATCGAATGCTGGGGAATAAGATTTTGTAATGATAATAAAGGGTATTTAGAAGAGGGATTTTACTATCAAACAACAAGGATATACATATCTGGAAGTGAGTGGCAGTGAATAAATAAAATGAAATATTTAGTTATAATAAAAGGACAGATGATAGAGTATTTGCTGTTAATAGCAGCAGGACTGCAGGGTATACTCAATTTCTGATTAAAGAAAAGAGTAATATTGTACATGTTTGGATAAGAGTGGTCTTTTGTTGTTTAATATCAGCAGCTGTGCAATTATTTCCACAACACTTAACTGAACTAAGTCAGTGGTGTAACTTTTTATATGGAAGTAGTCCAAAATCTGGCCATTTTTATGCCTGAAAAAAGAGTGCAGTTTAAACAGTAGATTTATCATATTAAATACCCCAAACGGATACTTAATTTGACAGATATTTTTATTCAGTTCAGCTATAACTGCATGTGTCATGTTATTTCTTATTGCATAAAATACCCTTACCTTATCTTCACTATTGCTATATGTTAGCATACTCCCAAATTAAGGTAAGATAATATTTCTTTCATTTCAAGACATTAAGGATTAAAGGGAACTAGGGACTTAGTGCCTGCACAGTTCACATGTGCACAGTAGTACTGACAAGAATATTTTTTAAAATATTAGAATTGGTCATTGATGTTTGATTCACTTACAGTAATAGTGAGGATAAGGTAAGTATATACCTTACAAAAAGTGAAATTACCATAAAATTGTACAAATTGTGTAGCCCTGGTGCAGTTCATTCAGTACTACTACCAGAGTGGTATGCTGTACAGACTGCGCGCCCTGGGGGAGAGGAGGAACATGGACATTACTGTGGGTGAGTGGTCTCCTCATCTTCATAGTCATTACTAGTGTTGATATCACATCAAAATATGTATATCTATATCAAACCATATTTTTACTTTGCGTAAACGATCGATATTGAAATATCGGGGCATGAGATGCTTCCCTGAATGAGACCTTCCAAACTCTTTCGCAAATTTTAGTAGTATCCCGAAACATAAACAAATATGGCAGTTGCGTTTTCATGGTAAGTAAAAGTTACAAAAACGACATGAAAAGTCATAAAATCTTCGAATTTTGTTCTTTATTTTAATGGAAGACAGCAAAGGTGGATCTATTAATGACTATGTTTTGATATTGATATTGTACCTTGCATTACCGATATCATTATATTCATCATGAATTGATAAATATTTCAATATCGATAAACAATATCAGCACTAGTCATTACTGCACGTTCCATTTGATTATCATTATAATTTCAGTTTCAAGATGAATATACACCAAATGTGTGAAAGTTTAGGCAATTATTGTACTATACATTTGCTAGACATTTAAATTTGATGGAGTATGAAGAATTTTTTTTTCCTATCAATTTTTAATTTTAATTGAGTATTTTCAATTTTTAATTTTAATTGAGTATTTTCAATTTTTAATTTAATTGAGCATTTTCGAACATACTAATATGAAATATGAAAGAAAAGAAAAAAAAAACTTGCACCGAAACATTAATTTCTTTAACTTTAATCAAATCTTTTATTTCGGTAACAGTTAAAACTTACTAAATATTTTAGACTCGTCTTAATATGTGTATTGTTCAAATATTTGACATGTGATACCTTTCCAATTTCATAAAATGTATTTCCAAATGTAGCTGCACTTAAGCATCACATGTATTTTTTGCAGAAGGCTTTCAGTCCTGGATGTGGAAAGGACTCACCTTTTTGCTACCATTCCTGATTGCAGGATATGTAAGTGCACACCATTTTTTTGCAAATGCAATTTTTTGGAGTCCCCAAATTTTCTTCTGTTTGAGAAAGTTGGCCTCAAAGGAGACTTGCTAATGTTCGGAATAGTTTCAACATATTGACTTCTAGTGTGACGTAGTGATGGACATGCCGTTTTACCTCTAAATATGAAACATAGATTGTTAAACTTTTCAATGCCAACGAAGCCATCTACAAATATAAAATTCTGATACTGAGTTCACAGTCTGCTGGAATTACTAAAATACACACTTTACATGACCACCTATCATTCAAAATGGAAGGAAGAAACATCTTACTTCTGTAGTAAAGGGCCCAAGATACATAAAAACTTTTACAGGTACAATACCAAATACTGTATAAGTGGGTTTTTTCGCGGGTGCTTAAGTTCGCGAATGTACACTGTAGGCCTGGTTCGCGAGAATTTATTTTCGCGGTGAAATATATTCAATTATCGCCCAAACTAACAACATGTTCAAATTAAAATATTACGCGGACTTCTGCTGGTTTGATTGGAAATGCATAGTTAACGTCGGCGCATTATCAAAGAAGTTGTGTAGCGGGGTCGTGTAATTGAATTAATCCCTCCCTATTGGTGATAAAGATCAAAGAAGTTAGGCGTTTCTGGTTTCTGTGGCAGTGTCAAATATTGTATCTTGCACAATCTTGTATTACCGCTCACGCTAGACTGGTTCTACTGATAAATATTGGCTAGAAGTTATTTTCGCATTTTGTAGTCACTCGCGAATATAGCGAAAATTAATTCCACGCGAAAATAACCACCTATACAGTAACTTTGTACTTAAAGTTAGTGCACAAATTATAACACTAATTTACACATAGTAGGACATAGAAGTGTATCAAATACACTAAGTTGATTGACGTAAGAGAAAAATGTTTTCCGTATAAGGTAAACAGTAACTATGGTAAGTTCATTTATGTAATGACAATAAACCCATTGAAACTCCATTCAAAATGCATGGTATGCATGTGTGGGAAATTTATCTTTCAAATTGATAAATACATGCATAGATGTTTGAGTTAGAAGTAAACTGAATCAAACTATTGCTGCATACAAGAGACATTGACCAGTGCCATCAGGTATGGTACAGTGCAATAAAGACATCAACTTTTGGTTGGTTTGGCAGTAAAAGGGTTAAAATACTTTGAAGACTTAATTGCTACCACTGATTTGATTTGCTAAAATAAATACTCTGTCAGTATAATTATGGGAATAAATAAGAAATAGTTTAAACTTTAAAGGACTGTTTTACACCAGGTATTTAGTTTACACAAAATTTGGGTGTTTGCAAGTATTTTGTAACATGGAGGGCATGTTATCCGTCATGTCACCTTCCTGAAATTTATAATCTATTGGCTCTATGCTGTAACTTTTTTATTACACATTTTTTTGACTTGGATATTTTGTTTTGACACTGAATATATAATTACATAATGCCCATCGTGTGTTTGTATTTTTTTTCAGTTTTTCCAGCTCTACAATGCCTACGTGCTGTTCAACCTGTCCAGACATGAGGACTGCAAGGAGTGGCAGGTAACTAGTGCTGGGAGACCTCACCTTCCCATTTTTTTTGGTCATTAGACCTTCCATTTTATTGAGTTTTACTCATTTATTTTAATTCATTGTTGCAGAATTGCCTCAGGATCGCACATTGTTTGGCCTGCAAACACAGATTTTCTTGAAGTATGTGGCAACAAAATAATATGAGAACACATAGTAAACAAGAACTAGAAAAATTGATCTAGAAAATTGAAACACTACATGGATCAAGGGTTGGTTGAGGTTTCCATTTTTTGTGTGCTTCAGACAGTATTTAGTTCTACTGAACACAAAAACATAAAAATAAGCATACTGGATGTTTACATAAAAAACGCAAGCAAAAATAATGGTACTGACAGTAGTCAGACTTTTACAACAAAATGCCAGGCAAACCAACGCTGACCCTACTACAGGCAATCTAACAGTAAATACCCAATATCAATATTTTGATTTTAAATTCTATTATTAGGATTGGAGTTAGTGTTGTGGTTGAATGCAAATTTTAGAACCGGTTTCCTAAAGCGTAAATTCGGCAAAAAAACGGGTACGTTTGATTTATAAAACGCGAAGAAATAACTTTTGAAATGAGTACATGAGATTTACCTCGTATATAAATAAGAACCACAAGAAACTTTTTGAAGACTTTTGAGGACAAAATGTGTCGTATATCATTAGAATATTATAAAATACTGTGAAATATTTGTTGTAGTTCAATATTTTGGTAAACTTAAGTTAAAATACTGAAATATGTGATGAAATGGGTTTTGGTTAGAAGAAAACGAAACTGAACCGGATCACTGTCTTTCGGTCGGCAAATAGGTTTCCAGTTTACCGTCTTCAACACTAATTGGAGTTTTTTTTATTGGGCCAGACTATCAACTGACATTTACTTTTGTACATAGCTGTATATATAGTTATTATACTTTTTGAATTTGCTAGAAAGAGGTAATTTCGCAGAAAAACTGCATGCATTAGTAAATGCCTAGATATAAGTCTTCAAATGTGTACATAAGCTATAACTCACATAATTATATAATTATGAACCGTTGCTTTTTGAAGACAAAATGTGCGATATATTGATAGAATATTATAAAATACATTAAGCTGAGGACACCGGTTTTGGTTACAAGAAATAGGAAGGTAGCCGGATCAGTGTCTTTCGGTTGGCCAATAGGTTACTGTCAGTTACTGTCTTTTATACTAGTATATGTCAGTCCAAAGACATTCAGAATGTACCAAAAAGACTCACTTCTAGTAAATATGACAATTAGTGTAAACCCAAAAATTTGTGGCAGATCTATCAGTTTGAAAACTAAAACTCCCTGAAACATTTTAAGGCATATATATATATTCAAACATGTATGGGAAGGTTAAGATTTAATCAGAATAATTGATCATAAGAAACTGTCAGTGACCGACTGCAATGATCCACAATGGTACAGATGAGAATCGCCCGCAATTTTCTGAATCAAGGAATAACCTAAAGTTAAGGACTTATGATTGAGCCATAACTGATTACTCACTTTGTGTTGCTATTTTGTGTTGTTTTGTGGGAGTTATTCAGACAAACTGGTATTAATTTTGATCCATTGGTATTTTTAACATAATGTCATGAGGCAAGTGCAAACCCTTATCTGCTTGCCTATTTGGTGACAAGCTATTTTCTGGAATATGGGTTTTTTCTGGTGGTGGTGGTGGTGGTGGTGGTGGTGGTGGGGGGGGGGGGGGGGGGGGGGGGGGGGGGGGGGGGGGGGGGGGAATATCAGCAATTTAGAGCATGGTCTGAACATAAGGCTTCTGTTGTTATTATTGTTGAAATATTTTTGATGTTAGTATGTTGTTGTCTCCCATATTTGTCCAGCAATATCACACTTCTACCTGTTTTCAGGTGATTGTTTTGAGCCTCATCTTTCTGGTTCTATTCCTTGGCAACCTGTGGACGACGTTACAGGTGATTCGCCAGAAGGTGTTGAAGCCTGGCTGGATGAAACACTTGGATTTTGTACTGAGTAACAAGTACAGGTTTCAGTCAAACAACAACAAAGTGCATACACAGTAGAACATTGAGGAGGCCAGTACTGAGAAAAACACTTGTCAGAGGTAGAATACCACAAACCTCTGTTATATGAACATGCAAAGAGATTGAGAATTCATCAAATAACAGAAGGTTCATCAGGTTCATAAAACTAGTGGAGATAGATTGGTGTGCAATGCTAGAAAATCATAAATGTTCGAAAATAGAATTCTGCTTCAAATATTGAATATTTAGATAATAGATGTTGAACTGTAGGTTATTCTCAGCTTTGGTATGTCCCTGTAAAAAACAGAAGGTTAATAAGAGTAGAAGAGACCGTGACTGTGAAAATACAGGGATTCTGGGGGAATATAACTGTGTTTGTAAAAATGAATGTGGAGGTATAGACAGATCTGGATTCTGTGTTTCAGCACACTGCACAGGTCACACCAAGATGGCTAGTTGAGGTGCAGTGCCTAGAGGAGTGCAGTGCCTAGTTGTTGATCAAAATTTTGCCGGCAATTTGGGTGCTAGCAAGCAACTACCATCTTTCCAATGTCATCGCACAGTGGGGGTTGAACCCAGGACTTGAAATGAGGGAAATGAGTTTACCATCCAGTACACCATTGTGCTACTGTATATTATTCTGAGCTTTAGTATCTCCCATTGGTCTAAATGATGCGTACCATTATGGTGGCTTATGTAAAGAAAAATGTAAAGATATAGTAGAATATTTTGTCCAACCTTGCTTGGAGAGTGAGATTGGTTTCAATAATTGTATCCACCGGAGGGATCCGGTGGATACTTTGGTTTAGCATTCGCGAATGTCACCGCGAGATTTTCGGTGTTAACGCTCTAAGAGGAAAACTACATCAGCTAGGTTTATCAAATTTGCAGGATATCTTTATTGGGGGTAAACTTCTCTGGGACTGAAAGTAGCCTCATTCTGAAAAACAAGATGGCCGCTTCGGGCATTTCTTTGAAAATTATCTACCTTTTTCTACTGGCTGTTTCTCATAGGTAGAAGGTTGAATCTCTTCATGGGTGATATGTATAACAGATATACATGTCCTCTACAACCTTGCAAACATTTGACCTTGAAGCTCTTAATTCAAGGTCATCGCCGGAGTGCCAAAGTAACCCACGTAGTGGACTTTAAAAGTGCCTATATTTCCCTTATTATTGGTCCTAGAGGTTTGCAATGTGAGACCAACCTATAGGAAATCATGTGCTGCGAATCTTCTGATGATGTCAGATTTGACCTAGGACCCCTCCTTTAAGGTCAAGCGAGGATAGCCAAACTTAAAAGTGCTTATAACTCACTTATTATTGGTCCTAGAGGTTTGGGATGGTAAACCAACATATAGGAAATCATGGACTGGGAATCTTTTGGTGTGGTCGGATTTGACCTTGGGCCCTTCCTCCAAGGTCAAACGAGGATTGCCAAACTTAAAAGTGCTTATAACTCGCTTATTATTGGTGCTAGAGGTTTGGGATGGCAAACCAACATATAGGAAATCATGGGCTGGGAATCTTCTGGTGTGGACGGATTTGACCTTGGGCTCCTCCTTCAAGGGCAAATGAGTATAGCCAAACATAAAAGTGCTTATAACTCACTTATTATTGGTCCTAGAGGTTTGGGATGGTAAACCAACCTATATGAAATCATGGGCTGGGAATCTTTTGGTGTGGTCAGATTTGACCTTGAGCCCCTCCTTCAACATCAAATGAGGATGGCCAAACCTTAAAGCGCTTATAACTTGCTTATTATTGATCCTAGAGGTTTGCAATGTGAAACCAATCTTGGGCTAGGAATCTTCTGATGTTAGATTTGACCTTTGGCCCCCTCCTTCAAGGTCAAATGATGGTTCACTGGCTTTGGTGAGTTGTGTTTCCGGTGGATACAAATTTGCATCGGTTCTCCAATACGTAGGTCTAGTTATAGAATGTTCTTGAAATAGAAGAGGGATTGGAGTGTAAAAGAGTAGGGAATAGTCTTACAGTTCCTATTATAGAGGTTTTACTGTACTCTCCTAAAGCTGTTGTTCATGCATTTGATCTAAGGGTGGTGAATAAAAAATGTAAACAAAAATTGTGTGGGCTGTAGAGAGTACTTGAGTAACTGTAAAAAGAAAGAGTATTGACCTAATTTGGAATAGAAACTAACAAAACAAGTACATGTACTCTTTCCGTGAGTTATAGTGACCATTTTGCAAATGTTCGCATGTAACTGACCTTCAAAGTGATGTATAGTGTGCTCTGGCTTTTGGATATGTTATGCTTTACAATCTGCAGTTCACAGAGAATTAGCATTAGAAAAGTTGAATTAGAATTAACATATGTACTGCATAAAATAGTGGATGGTAAAATGTAGATTGTATAAACTGGTATGTAGCTTTCTATATCCTCTTGTATACTGGTGCCAACCATACCCTGCACTTTGGGAACTCCCTTCAGCCCAACCTATGAAAGAGCCGGATGTGTAATAGTTCTTTGTATATTGATTGGAATGGCCTGGCATGACATCCCAGCTAATGCATTATATTCTGCAGGATTTGTGCAATGGTACTGAGTTTTTTTTTTTTCATGTTAGTTTCCTGTTAATGCAAAATTGTTCTGATTCTGTGATATTGAGAAAGTTGTATTCCTGTGTAATATCTATTGACTAAAGCCCATTGTACACTAGCGCGGCGCGGTGCGGTGCGCCTCGGCTAAATAAAATAGAAATAACAGAAGTAGTTCACTGCTTATACATATGTGCATCGCGGCAACTAGCGGTGCCGCGCAGATTTTTCCATTTAGAAAATTTTCTAATTTTTTTAAAAACCGCGCGGCTTTTTCACTGTTTTTTTCACAAGTTTTCATAGATATTTGGATTTCCCACATGTTTAAAATGGTAATATATCATAGAACTCTACATGAAGACACTAATTGGAAAATAAAATACAAGCACACACTCTCATTGTGAAGGGATTAACTACTGGGAAATAGATGACAAAATATGGTGTGTGTCAATACAGACACATAAAAGGGATTAATTGATTGAAGATTGCAATTAGCCCGTAATTTTAAAAGGGACACACTGGCCAAGGGTCTTGTTTGAAGATGGATTAAGTACTTATAATGGAGAAAGGCATGTCAAGTTAGGTGTATGACAATATATGTAGACAAAACACTGCCAGAAGTTAATTACTTGAAAGGGGGTGTAATCACCAGCAAGGCTCTTCATTGTGTAGAGGTTAAATATATTTAAGGGTAGGATAGGTGTTGAAATGGGTATTGTGGGAATGTACTGTGAATGTTTAATTATATGTGATTACTTTTAACTATTCTAGTCACTTTCGCTGTAATTTGAAAATATTTTGTTAATTTACTGAAAACCGCCGGAAAAAAATCGCCCAAATGTACAAGGTATAGAAAATTTGCCTGCTCAGCATGCAGTAAAAAACGTATCGTGCCGCACCGCGCCGCGTATATGTGCATAGGCCTTAAGTCTGTAAATAAGACCCAAAATATACCAATTGAATAAGTCAAAATGTATTTCCACATAAGTAAAAATAGCCAGCCTCGGCAGGCAAAAACCCCTGAGTCTGCAACTAAATGGACAACAACTTTGAGATTTGGAAAATCTAAGGAACAACTTCAGTTGAAGATGATGTTGTCAGATATAAGAACTTTCATGTAGTTGAAGAAGGGGGAAAACTTACATATTTTATTCATTCATTATGTGAGTTCCAAGCCCTAAGACCAATAGACAAGAGATACATGGCTGTTTTAGTATGATGACCGCACTTGACCTTGAAGTGTGGTCAAAGATCAAATTTGACACTTTCAAGAGCTTTACAGGCCATGATCTCTTACAAGGTGTTTTCATATTTTAAAGCCCTAGGACCAATTCTAAGGGAAATGTAAGGCCTTTTTAGCATGATGATCTTACTTGACCTTGAATCAGGGTCAAAGGTCAAATTTGACACTTGCAAAAGATTTGCAGGTCATGATTGTTTTCACATCTGGAAGCCCTAGAACCACTAAATAAGGGAAACATAAGAGCTTTTTAGTATGATGAGCCCACTTCACCTTGAAGGAGGGGCAAAGGTCAAATTTGACACTTGCAAGAGATTCGCAGGCCATGATTTCCTGTAAGCTGTTTTCTCATTTGTTGCCAGATCCCCTCCAAAACCTAGTCAGCTCTAGATCCTCTTGGGGTTAACATATCCCGAAAATTTGGTGAAAATCCATGCGTGGGTTTAGGGTTGTTTAGCACCCACAAGCATTAAAACCCAAAAATCTTAAAAGTGTTGTCATGGCAACAGTTGTTGACAGATACCCCCAAAACCTAATCCACTCTAGATCCTCTTGGGGTAAACATATCCTAAAACTTTAGTGAAAATCTATGCTTGGTTTAGGCTGTGGAACACCCACAAGCCTTGTGCCCGCCACCGTCGCCGCCCAGACAGCGCAGGAGACGACTATTACCACAGTGTTTATGGGCTGAGGTTAAAAATTCTACTTTATCAGGGTCATTTTATTGCGTGAAATACCCTTACAATATCCTCACTATTGCTATATATAGACAAGAGCAAACATCAGTGACCATGGTTTCTTAAGGCAATGGTATTATTCTCTAACGACCAAATAAAATATGAAGTATTAGAGGGAACTAGCAACACAGTGCATGCGCTGTCCACATATGCACAGTAGTACTGACAAGAATATTTTCTTTTAAAATATTTGGGTTGGTCGGTGATGTTTGCTCTCGTCAACACATAGCAATAGTAAAGATAAGGGAAGTATTTAGCTTATAAAAAGTTAAATTACAATAAAATTTTTCACATTTTATAAATTTTTACAAATTACATTCTACAGAAGTGTAAAATTAGTGTTTGCTTATATTTTGAAATTATTCTTGAGATTTTTTATATGGTTTTGTGTTGCAAAAACAGGCTAAAATATTGTATTTTAGCATGTGACATATGTGGCTTCTTCATTTAAGCCATATAAATATCACAAAATACAAGAGGACTGTAATCTTTAAAGTGTGATTCATTGGAATCCGAACAATATGATTAAGAAATATATATAGAGATATTATTTGTTGCAGTAATTGATTATAGAGCATGAACAAATTACTTTGTAGGCCATACCAGTTCAGTGTATTAGAATATATATAGTGAGAGAGATTACATATTAATATAGTATTTGGAACTGGTCAATAAAAAAATAACAATAGTTATGCAGTTTCAGTAGTGGAGAAAAGCGGAGCACTGAATATTCACTGTGATCTGAAACCATCAGCGGCAAGATTTTCACACAGCCTTGTTTAATATTTGAATGAAAAAGCAGGCAGACAAGTGTTTTGGCCAAATTACAAGACACCTTTTGGACCAGTGTATTGACTTGATGGGTTGTTCAGTCAGTGAATGCTTATGTTTTGTGTATGGGAACCTAATTTAACTGGACAGTTTGAGGACATTTGGGCTTTCTACCATTCCTGTCACTGTGCCCCATTCACACTATAGGTGGTTAGAAGTTTTACTCGGTGGAGCAACCGCCTCCCAAGATGTATCCTAACTTCCGAGATTCGATGCATCCGTAAGGTAGGACACACACGGCCACTGATTGGACACGATGTGACTGTAAATAGCAATTGAACAAGAGTAGTACAAATGTATGTCACTGAGAGTCAACCTCCATTTACCTCCGGTCAACTGATGCTGCCATATTACACCGAAACGCCACCGAAACACAACCTTATATACACCGTGGACCTCCTCAGTTACCGTTATATAAAAAAAATTGTGTGCATGCTCATGGTAACAAATTCAGACGCAGAAACTTTAAACATTTTAAAACTTCCATGGCATGCACAAGGAATTGGACTTCTACACATTACAGTTGCTGAGATATAGCCCAGACAAGGTCAAATTGAGGTCACACCATGATGTTCCACACCTACAACCCCTAACCATTGTCCCTACGAAGTATCAACTTCCTACATCTTACGCTTTCTGAGAAAAGATTTTATAGGTCAAGGTCACTACGGCAAGGTCAAAGGTCGAAACGTCACACCATGACATTGCAAACCTACTCCCCATAACTAATGATAAATTACAGAACTATTTTGAAATTTCTTCCTGGTGGGTGATGGAAATGATATTGAAATTCCCACTTTCAGTATGGAATATTGAAATTCAGCGAGACTATCGATCAATATTGAAATATCGATATATGATCTCTTCACTAACCCCTACATCCCCCTAACCAATGCCACTACCAAGTTTGAACTTCCTACACCACACGGTTTCCAAGATATAGCCCAGACAAGATTTCAAAGGTCAAGATCACTACTGCAAGGTCAAATCAAGGTAACACTGTGATGTTGCACACATACACCCCCTAACCAATGTACCTACCAACTATGAACTTCTTGCACCTTACGGTTTCTGAGATACAGCCCGGACAAACTTTTTCCCGCGGCCAGCCCGCCCCGACACCATGGGTGAAAACAATACAGTGACAACCCTTAAGGGCTTTGGGGGTAAAAAGTACAAGTATGTTAACCAGATAATGATCAATATTTATTTTTTTGACCACTATCTTATCTTGCAGCATCCAAATTCTGGACTATTCAGTAAGTACAATATCAGCGGAGACACTGATTGCTTATTTATTATAATCATAGCTGTTCAACCCGAAAGCTGTTTATGGCATCATCATCTATTTCTTTGCCATAGTACTAACAAATAGCAAGCCCCTAGCGCAGTTTTCAGTGGGGGGCTGTGGGATCTTTTGCTTCGATAATAGTGGTTCAGTTTCTTATGACCTCCAATTTTTGCTGCTTTTGTAGTTGTAGGTTAATAGCTAAGTGAGCAATGGGGCTAGTAGCCACATTGAGTAAATTGCTTATAACTCCAAAACCACTGTATTTAGAGCATTTTCACAAGGTACAGAAAAAGTAGCTGAACACGTTTTTGTTTGAAAATGTTCTAAATGCAGTGGTTTTGGAGTTATAAGCAAATTTATTCAAAGTAGGCACTAGCTCCATTGTTTACTTATTGACTGATCTGCAAAAGCAGTAAAAAATTGAGGGCATGAGAAAGTGAACAAATATTATTTAAGCACAAGACCCCACAGCCCTCCACCTGACAGAAAACTGCGAGCCATAATGACAATTATAAGCTGTGACTATTGCAGGCAGTAAAGGGCCTACAATTGGAAGAAAAAGAAAAATATTGTATTTTTTTTTATTTTAACACAAGGACTTAAAATAGACCTCTGGACAATAAACAAAATCTTCACTACCATCTTCATAACAATGATAATATGTTTCAAGTTTTGTTTTGCCAATTTATGAAATTATCACGGGACATTTATAAGTAATAAACTCTGTGAAAAAAGGATAATGCCTTAATGATCACAATACTTAACTGAAATCACAATCTCTAATTAAAAATGTAACATACAATTTACAAGTACTTAAAAGTATATAATCAGAATTCAAGTTTCAAAAAAACTCCTTTGGTATTCAGTTTAATTTCAACCAAAAAGTTTGTATTTTAGGTTACTATCATGAAAGAATATTTGGAAAAATAAACATTAAGAAGTTACATGATGACAAACTATATTACTTAAATTTTAGCCACTTTAATTCATTCTGCAGATGTTGGTGTGGAGGCCAGTTTGTATATTATAACCTGTATTACTGTATTATAACCAGTATTTGCCTGTAGGCTTTATAGTTATTCCACTCTGATATAGACTGAAAATCTTGATTTTGATACTTTATCCACTCTAGGATCAAATGATTTTGGTTTTTTAGTTATTTTTAACACACTTTGTCACAAAGTAGTTGAGAGGATGGAGGAAAAGTGTGCATACTGTGCTGAAAACCATCAAGCAGCAGTAAGCGAATATTCATTTCTGGTGTTTGGGATTCGAACCAATGACCCAAAAGTTTTGGGATGAGCGTGTTTCCCAATTCACTGCTGTGACCCCCCCCCCCCCCTCTACTACCCTCTCACTGTATTTATTTATTTGGGGTTTTACGTTGCTTTCAACACTGTACAGGTCATATCACGACGGGTAGTTGGAAGGGCAGTTGGTCAAGGTTTTGTACTGTAAACTGCCGACCAACATTAAGCAACTATCAGCTTTCCCACTTGAGGTAGAGCCGTGAACCTAACCCCGGCCTCAAAGGTGGGAGGCGAGAGTGTTACCACTCTGCCACCGTGGCCCCCTACCACCTCACTGTAGGAATACATCATACCCACTGACGAGTTAATATGGAAATACCACTAGTACCTTGATCTCATCTTCTGTATGACCAATGATGCCATACGTTAAATTCATGGCAGGGACACAGATCTCAGAAACATTGTGTAACGTCATAACAGTGGGCCATCCCCGAATTTTTTTGATTTTTTTAACTTTTTTGCTTTTACATTGGCTTCTGATGCAAACCCCGTATGTTTTACAATATTTAAACCTGATAAACACAGCATTAAAATGGTACACTGTCCATCATCCAAACATACTGGGAGAATACAATTTTCTTTTTGGATAGTAGAAGGTAAATGTAAGACTGGGGAGTAGAAATTTTGGGGAGTTACATAAAATGTAATATGTATATGATAAGTGGCCAGATATTCCAGGCTCTACTGTTTCATCTAAGAAAGTAGGATCAAGACAATATCACTTCTACAATGAATTATTGCACACTAGAATCTTTGGTCATGTGACCCAAAATGGTGAACATTTGGTTTGCAGTTGATCAAAACTCCCCATTCAACTCTTGCTGACCCTTTTATAAATAAGTCCCTACATACGAAGGGTGGGATTGTATTAAATACTTAAAAACCGTAGGACACTCATTATCTGAACATACTGGAACAGTGACACTCTGCGTGGACAGTGCTGGTTTCATAGAACAGAAGAGGCATTTTGTACAAACAGACAATCCCAGTTCAGGAGAGTAGTCCAAGTTGACGTGTTGTGTCCCATTTAACTGCTAGGTTCACACTGGGACAGGTCCTCGAAGCATTGCCACTTGTGGGAGTGGAACTCGCACAGAGGTGACAGCCTGTGATTAGAGGCCGAACTTGTTAACGATTACACCAGTAAGGACCTATTGGGAAGAGAGGAAATGTGTTTGTGTAATTGAATATTCCAATAACTGTTACAGAAGATCACATCACAAAGATACATGTAAAATATTTAAAATGGCCAAAAATTTGGAATTTTCTCAAAACAGCATTAATCGTGTACATGGCCAAAGCCCTCTCACATCCTGAGATTTTTAATTCCACTTACAGCAGGGACAGTGAATATGACTACCATGTCTCTTACATAAGCTATTAAATGTAAAATTTACATGTTCAATAGTTAAACTGAAAGCAAATATACAAAAGACTTTAAAATTGCATGGACTGAGAAATTATTTCAACTTTTGTTTCAATGCTAGAATTCTAAACAATTTCACATATTTCAGATTTGACTGTACCTTGAATTAATGTAGTAACCCAGGTGATCAATCCTAATGGGATCCCGTTCGGGTTTATTGCCAAAGTAACCATGTCTATATTTTGAAGTGCTTTGTGTTTAATGTACAGCCAATTAAGTCGTTCTGTGACTCTCTTTGTATTAGCAAGGAAGTAAATGATAATACTGGGGTAACAACCCACCCTTAATACACACAGTATAATATGAAATTGTATGACTAACTAGACACATGTATGTATATAGCATCAGACAAATTAATTAACAACTACAATAATCAATAGATATACTGCTTTTCCAACATAAATATCACAATAGTAAGACAAAAAAATAACAATAATGACTATAGTTTTCAGTAAATGCAATAACTCATCCAATTCTCCATGGTCCATAACAATGCTTGCCCAGTCTGGCCAATCAACAACAGTCTTACATCCATCCTGGCCAATCAAAAACAGACGTACATCAAAAATCTCAATAACCCAATATATAACATTGGTCCTGTTAACTACATCACTGACCAATAATAGAGGAGCTTATTTTAGGGCAGGGCTGGTAACCCTAGTATCTTGGTATCGATACCATTTCGCTTGAATAGCATGCGCCACTTTACAACCGACACCTCAAATGACCGTGCATAATAATGTGAGAAAACGTAAAATATTAGAAACAAACCCCAAATCTGAAGAAATTACGAACTTTTATTTCACAAATCTTTGCATATTTTAGCACTTTTATAGCGATTTCTTTTGGAAGAACTATCAGGTTTTGTTTTCATGAATTTCGCTTCCTGTAAGGTGGGCCTATTCTATTCGGGGATATGCCAGAATGCAATTTTCGGTATCCCAGAATTGGTACAATTTCACACTGACGGGATACTGAAATAGAAAATTTGTTACCGACCCTGTCCTACCTTATATAGTGCTAATCACACTTTTTCCTCTTCACAGTGAACCATGTAATGTATATCCCTCCAAAAGCTTCCTTACAAACTGTAACATACTGGGTTTTGTCACACAGATGTTTCCACAATTGTACAAAGCTGGATCATTGTGTGACCAAGAAGTATAAGATATGACAACAAGTGAAATTTACTACTGGAATCAAATCTTATATCACTGGTTAACAGAAAGAAACTAAATCAACTGTCATTTTTGCTCCAGTTTAGATAAGGACAACAAAACTGTCTGAAGAAATGAGACATTTGATAAGAATGTCCCACAATTAAAATTGAAAGGCTTTCTTCTGGAAAATTTCACAAAATATGCCTAGTTTTACCAATGTTGTCATTCATTCAACAATTTAAGGTTATTAAAAATGGCTGATTTAAAAATTCTTGTGATCCATCAATTACACCTTTAATTACGATATAACAAAATCCAAAATATTACACTTTTTTTTGTGACACTTAACTTTTAATTTAGACATCAACCCACTTTGAACATTCAACCAAGTTTGAATTCTTGAGACATCCAAGCACAATTTCCTTCTCAAAAACAATATTCACAAAATGAATGCTGTAAATTCTTGACTAGTATATATATAAGGTATATTTGATATTGTCTAACTGAGATATATTGCGTACCAATGACACAACCTTTCATTGATTCCTCCACTTGCCTCCTCAATGGTACTTGTAATATCTCAATAATGGCAGATTCACAGTTTGATTTCAAAATGGAAAAGGATTAAAAATACATATCTATATATATATATGATAAATTCTTAATGTCTTCATGCAGTACAATATTTCAATATCATATATTTTTTACTTTCCCCCAAATTTAACTCTGCCAGCCAATAGAATGTCTTTGCCAATTCAAATCAACCAATCAGAAGCATACAGGATTTATAAATATCTTTTAACTCCTTCTAAACTTCCATGAAGTTAACCAACCAATAGAATGCCTAACTCGAATTCAAATGCATCTATCCTCATTCAAAGTCATCGTGTGATTTCTTCTTGCTGTCCTTCCTCTTGAAGCTGCCTACCCTGAGTTTTGGCAGATGGCTTGCTGATCCGTGTCTAATGCGGACTCCGGCCCCACCAGGTGCCCCTCCCACACACCCCATCTGACTCAGATCTGAAACAAAGCGGCTGAAATGAAGAAAGAATAGAGCACGAGTCAATAGACAGTCACAACACCAAAGCATGCAGGAGATAAGACGTATATAAAGAGCCAACAGAAAACGATATTGTGACATCATCTGCTACAGATACCGTCACTACCAGTGCTATCTAGAAGGACCATCAGTCTTTGTCCTGTGCTCAATGAGTTCAATTCCAACCAATTGGATGGTTTTAACTTTCCAGGTGTCGGGGGAAAAAGGGAATTTTTTAAAATTTTGTGATGCTGTAAAAGGTTGGATTTTGATCACACGAGTAGTGACATCATGACTGTTTTTACATACAAGACTAAGTATGCTGAAGTACTCTTTCTGATTCAGACATTTTAAAGGTGGCACTTATATTGCCTATTTTGTGATGGATGTCAATGGCTACCACTTACAATGTGATAAGATCGAAAAACATGAAACAGTCTGGCAGAGGGTACTTTGTGATCGAACACTGAACAATAAGTGTCTTTGAATTTTCATCAATCTAAGCCTTTTCACAGTGGCACTGGATTCACCAATTTTTGTTAAGACGTGGCAAAAAAAAAAAAAGCAACAGATGAAGATATTGCACATTCTATTGAAACCTGTGTCAGTAAGTGCTTGATACTCACGGAAAGGGCTACTTTTTTATATAACTCAAAATAACTTCAATATGTATGTACTACAATCTTAGACTAATGTTACTTTTGATACAAGTAAATTTACCATGCTGGTACTTTCAGAAAAGGCCAAATTTTTCCATAACGCCTGATAATTTTAAAGAGGTAAATATCATAATCAAAGGTTACTTTTTATACAATGCTTAACTTGATAAATTTCATATTTTTAAATGTAAAATGCATTTTTATGAATAAAAATGTATATACTTACCATATGAAAACACTTGGCTTGGCGTTCGGTGACCGCCACGTACACCGTACATAGAATTTAAATATATGAGGGGAGACCCTCTTTAAACCTATATACTTGCTACCTTTGACCCCTGGTGACCTAATTCACTCTGCCATGCGCAGTAATACAGAAATAGTTCATTCTTTTTGTGAATAAACATAAATGCTGGAAAAAGGTCTTTAAAAGCGGGGCAGGCGGGAGGGTGATTTGCTGTTTTCATATGGTAAGTATATACATTTTTATTCATAAAAATGCATTTTACATTTAAAAATATGAAATTTTATTTCATAAAAATGTAAATATACTATACCATATGAAAACACTTGGGTTGAATGCCCACATGGAAGGATGGTGGGAAAAAGACAGACTGAGGAAAACCACCCTAAGGTTAAATTGCTACAAAAGGATACTTCCTAGTGCAATGCAATTGAACCCAAAACCTCTGTGCTGAAGCAATAACTCGAGTGAGCTAAGTGAGTAGCATTAACCACTGCACTAACTTCAGCACTGCTGTCTACACCCTATTAGGTCAGCTCAAAGGAGAAGGCATAAGTATGCCCTGTGCTCAGAATAGGAACATGCCCAGAGGCACTAAGAAGCACGGTTCTGAAAATAGAGATGAAGAATAGATTCCCTAAAAGGGAAATGCCACCCCCTTTTTCTGAAACTAAAAGTTTCAGATGGACTTAAATTGAGGAATTTAAGTAGAAGAGAGAGAAATGGCTGAGTGGAAAAGGATGTCCACTCCACTTAAGAAATCATAAGAGATTCTTAAGAACAACATCTCTGAAGGAAATACATTCCTAAAATAGAAGGATGTAAAATTGGAATGGCTCTTCCACGTGCAGGATCTCATGTTGACTAGGAGTGGGATTCCACCCCTAAAGGACCAGGAAGACCCCTGTGCCCTGACATGATGAGCCCTGACACCATGAAGAGATGCATTCTCTGTGGAACAGAGATTGAGGGAATAAAGGATAAAGTGCTATCCAAAAAGATATTGTCTGAGCAGCAATATCACCCTCTTGGACTTCAGAAGAAAGACCAAGAAGAAATCCTTTTAAGTCAGAATAGCTAGATAGAAAGTATCTTAGGAATCTGACTGTAAAAAAGGAGAGGTCTTCTAAGTCATCCTGACCAAAGACAAAAAGTCAAAGCAGGAAGAGCCTTCTGAAGATAACTGGCTTAAGCCAGGAAAGTAAGATCTGACTTAAGGATGACTTAGGCCATCCCTAAAGAGTGAGAGAAAACCTTTAAAAAAAGGAAACAAAATCACTCCTTCTCCTCCCAAAGAAAGGGAGTAAGAAAGACTGTCTAAAATGTGAAAAACTTGGCTCAGCAAATGAAAAGGGTTCAAGAGGAGCCTTGGTAAGAGCCTGCAGAACCAAGGATAAGTACCAAACAGGTAGGTGACGACTACCCTAATTCTGGACTTAAAGAAGCTCTAAATGAGACTTCCTAGCTCCTATAAGAACCCAACTCCAAGTAGTACCTGGAGAGAGCTGACCTGTATCCCTATTGTCTGAAAAATAATTCCTTAAAAGGAACAAACAGCAATAAATGGGACAGTTGAAGCATGGCAGAGTGGCCATGTTTCTCACAAGTTTTTGAAGCAGTTCCACATTGCTTCATAGACAGTTGTGGAGGATAAAAATCCTCCAAGACCCCTCCTGTGAAAATTCTTCTTAAAGGAGACTTCAGCCAGAAAGCTTGAAGAAAGGAACTCCATAAAAATAAATAACAAAACTCTAGATGAGATTGTTATAGAAGAATAAGAGGAAGAGCCAATGGTTTTCTTAAAGGAGATCTTGAGGCCAAACCTGGCAATTACCAGGAAAGGCTACAAGAAGAATAATACAGCTCTGAAAGTTGATTAACTTCATGGCCATAGAGGACAAGGAGCTGAAGAAGGGAAGGAGTAAAACAAGTACTCCGGACCAAAACACTCCAGGGCATCTGTTGCCAGAGCCTAAGGATCTAGCACAGGAGGCACATGTAAGAGCAGCTAGTGATTGAATCACATGGCAAAAGAGATCTAAATAAGATGAGAAGTCTGAGACTACCATCTGAAGATCCAAGAATTGAAGGGCCACCTTATATGAAAGGTGAGAAAAGACCTCCAGAGATGGTCTGCCAAGGATTCATGCTCCTGGAACATGAGTAGGTGGAAGAACAGACTTGTTCTTGTAAAAATAATGACAAAAGATGCCAAAATACACATGTCCCAAGAGTGGAAGCTGTCTTGATTTAAAGAAAGCCCAGACAACAGTGTTACCTGGACTATCTGAAGAATCCCTTAAAGAAAGGACAAATGAGGAACAAATGTCTTGAGAGCAAGACATCTGAGTTGTTTGAGGCTGAAAGGATGATCCTTTGATGAAAGGATAATAGAGGAACAAATGTCTGAGCAAAAAGGACAGGTATGAGCTCTAGAACTGATGCACAGACTGGACTGCTACATCAAAAATAGACCTTAGGTGGTCCACAGAGCACAAAGAACTCCCAAACCCTGCAGTGAAACATCCATGAAAGTAGATGTAAAAACTAGGGAATTAAAGGGAGGAATGCAAAGACATAGTTCCCAGGATAGTACCATCTTGAATGAACCTTCATAGAAGGATCAAGGAATGGAAAATCCAGAGCACCTTTGAGAAGGAAAATCAAGTGTCCTGAGATGACACAGAAGAAGTGTCATGTGTAGGGACCTTGAAGAAGCGGCTTCCAAGTGGAAGCCAAAAGAAATAAGGAGCCCAGTTGGAGAGGTAATTAAGAAACAGGTTAAGAACCTGACCCAGGAAGGATACCTGTTAAAGAAACAGATCTAAATACTTCCTGCTAAGAACCACTCCAAGATGAAAGTCAACTGTAATAGAGTTGAAAAAAGAGCCTCTGACAACTATTGGCTCTAATGAGCCAATTTGTAGTCACATGTGCACTGAGATGCCCAACCTCAAAGCCAACTTTCCTTACTTCCTTGACTAAGGAAGTAAATCCTGAAAGGCTAGTGGCTAGACCATAAGGCATTGCCACAAAGTGGTACACCTTGCCCAAAAGCAAAACTATGAGCAAGAGTGAACCAAAGGAGCCAAAGGAGAGAAAGGAGACAAATTGAGGAAGAGAAGTGGTCCACTGGCCAATTGAGAAAATGATCAACTGATAAGTTGCATCCTGATAGTCTGGAAAACCAGGAAAAGATATAAATCTAATTGTGGTTTCCAGTATATCTTTGTCAAGGATAATGCCCTGAAAAATCAGGAAAACAGGAGCTCAAGATACGTGAACTGCTCATGTGAACAGACAGTGTGAGACTGAATGACAAAGAACAGCATTCTTCTGTGGAGAAGAGCTGAAAGAATCAGGAAAGTGGAATATGAGAGACCACTGGAATCAGTTGACCTCCCACTGGCAAGTGGAGGGATCTGGAAGTAAGAGTGAAAATTTGAGTAAAACAACACTCTTATCTCCTGAAGGACACCATAATAGAGGTTGAGGCTGAGCCTCTACCTCTGGAAGGCATTCCACCATCAGAATGTTGGAACCTGGAAAGGAACCACATCCTAAAAGCACTAAGTTAGAGAGAAAACTCCCTGGATGGGAGGAAAAAAGGTCCTAATTGGTGTGCCTCAAGAGGCTAATGCAGATAGCTTAAAAGAGGCACCTTGAGTAAGGGCCACATGAAAACCTTCTGCTTATACTGTTATATGTGAGAAGAAATGGTCTCCCAAGAGAGACATCACAAGAAACAGCATAAGACCAAAAAAGGACCAATTAACCCTACCAAGTGACTAAGCACAAGTGAGGGAAATGGATAAAGAAATCTCTCAAAATAAAGTGCAAAGATGGCTGAAAAAAGGCCATAGATCAACCAGCTAAAATGTAGCTAGAAGACCCATTGAAACAGATGTCCAAAGAATGGTGGATGAAAAAGACCACTGAGAAAGTATTGCCTTGTCAATCAACTTGAATAAGTGATCAACAAAACAGGACTGAAGGAAAAAATCCCACAGAAATAAGGACCCTAAGGTCCATCTCAGATCTCCCCTAATAGCAGAGGAACTCTACCAAGGGAAGAGAAGGTCTTAAGAACCCCTTCAGGCTAGATCCCAGGTCCGGAAACCTGAAGAAGTCAACCCAAAAAACCCTCTGAAGAGGATTTTGTACTTGGCAAAACTAAGTTTTAGAAGGAAAATTGGGTAATTACCCAACCTACAAAACTTAGAATAAGAAAATCCCAAAATGAATGAGTGACAGAAAGTAAGAATCTGGCCTCATGAAGGAACTTCTAAGCCTGGAAAAGTGGTTGACTTAGAGAAAAATAAGACTGATCAAAAGAAAAGAGCAGTCAAATTTATTCCCTAATTCTGTTAGACAGGAAGCTTGAAAATCTTCTGAGGAGAAGATTAAAGGATGAAGTCCTAAGCACCCATATAGTCCAACAGACTGGCACAAAAAATTGGAATAGGGTTCCTGAAGTCTGCCTAAAGGTTAACTGTAGACAGAGGAACCCCCAACATACCCAAAAGGGAGATGTGCCCATTGATCGTCAGATCTAAAAAATGGTGAAAACACAATAGAAAGCTGTTGAGTAACAGAAGATTTCCACCAAACCCCAAACAAAAATTTTCTAGATTTAGAAAATGAATGGAGTAGAGTTTAGGAAGTAGCAAAATCAGTTGGATTCAACTGATAAACTCTTCTAATTAAGGGACCCTGAACATGAATGGTCTTGAGAAGGTAATCCCAGTCCAAAAAGCAGTCTGATTAGACTGAAGCCTAGGCACAAAAGAGGCCAAAGGACTAAAAATGGACTGAGAAACCAAATGACCAATTGACATAAAATTGGAATGTAAGAAACCAGCAACAGTGAAATGGATCTCCAAAAGGTGGAAGACAAAGTAAACCCCCAACCTCCAAAATTGAAGGTGGAGAAAGGCTAAAATGGAGACCCTAGGCTCAGAATTGAACCCCAAAACACTGAAACCAGGATCCGAATTCCAGAAATGTCAAATGAAAGGGCCTGAACAAGTAAAGAACCGTGAATGGTAGGCAGTAGATACCGTAATGTTACGCTATGAAAAATGCGTTAACAATTGAAAATATTACACATTATGCTCTGACATAATAATATTCAAAGAAATATGTAGAAGGAATGTATAAACAAACCTGGAAATGCTGTAATCACTATGAAAATGAATATTTTCTGACAACCGATCGGTTGACCTCCATTTTGGATGTGACGTCATCGTCACATGACCTGGTGAACGATTCGTAAAAAGCTCAAAAATATGGTCAAAATACGCGGTGAAACGAAGAATTTCGTAAAAAGAATGAAGGAAAACCGTAAAAGGTGAATTATAATGCCTGTATAAGTGCATAAATGAATTAATTCACCGCGGAAATGATTATTTCCAAAGGAAGTCCAACATTCTGACACCACGTGACCCGATGAGCGAAAATACCAAATAGGTAAGTACGTGAAAAACAATGCACAGTCAATACGGTCAAAATACGTGGAGAAACGAAGAATTTCGTTGAAAGAATGAAGGAATACCATAAATTAAAATAAAAATGCCTGTAGAAGTGCATAAAAAGAATTAATTTACAAAGGAAATGAATATCTCCAAAGGTAATCCGACATTCTAACACCACGTGACCAGATGAGCGATAATACGAATTATGAAGAAATACGTAAATAATGCCCAAAGTATACAATAAATTCACCAGAAATTGAAGTAAAAGGTAAATAAAATGGAGGAAAAGTGAATAAAACAGCAAAGAAGTACTCACAGAGCTTCAAAAACGTGTAAATGCAGGTCTTTTAAAAGGTAGCAAAACGCCTGTTGATAGTTCAACCGCCACAAAAAGAATGAACTATTTCTGTATTACTGCGCATGGCAGAGTGAATTAGGTCACCAGGGGTCAAAGGTAGCAAGTATATAGGTTTAAAGAGGGTCTCCCCTCATATATTTAAATTCTATGTACGGTGTACGTGGCGGTCACCGAACGCCAAGCCAAGTGTTTTTATATGGTATAGTATATTTACATTTTTATGAAATAAAAATACAGTTTCAGGTAATTAATATTGATGTATTACACTGTATTGCTTAATGCTGCATTACTTAACACTTATAATGCCACAAAATAAGTCCTTGGTAGCATTAAACCAGTAATTCTGGTATACATGGGTTTGACTGCGGGTTATACATGTTCTCTTCAGTCACATAAAATTGTATTCTGCAGAGAAATTGTAAACAAAGAGTACCATATTAACAGAATATACACGTCAGATACATTTTAAGACAACACTTAAGATCTACAATACAGGACTACATGATGCATGATTGTACTAACATTCAGCTTAGAAACTGAATTGTAAGGCATGAAATATTACATGGCATCAAATCTCAACATATAACTATAGAAAAAGAAATGATTGAACATCATTTATTCTGTGAAATTCACAGGATTTTTTTTTACAAACCACAAACATTTATGGTTAAATATTGATTGAAAACAAGTACCTATCTAAAAACAGGAGTTACCAGAAATGCTAAATTACTTTTACTGTTCAGTGAACTTTAATGGCAATGAAAATTCTTTTACCGCGACCTCACTTACTCTATGGTGTCACTTTTTACATCTCATCAAAATGAGTGGACCTTTTATAATCGTGACAATTCTAACTAATTGGGAAAATTGAAGTTATTACTTTGGCCAAGTGACACATATGGCCAGTCCTAAATAGTCACTTCCAAGGCAGGAAGCGATTTTCTGTTTTCCTCCAGTGGAAGGAGTCATCACTGGTTAAACCTCCCAAGTACTACACAATGTTGCTAACCAATCATAATTCTGGGTGATGAGGGAGATGTAGTAATCTAAGAATATAATCACCTTCAAAGATTGAACCCCAGATCTTCTACTCTAAAATCTAACACCTGCACCACTAGGCCTTGGAAGTGACCCTTACATGCAGAGGTTCGTATTTACTTGTTTTCATGAGCGAACAATGAATTATTCATAACTTAGTCCTGTGTAAAACCGTAACTTAACTCTTGTTACTAGTTATATCACAGAAGATTCTGAACAAAATCACAAATACAAGAAAAGAAAGACTGAAATTGAGTAAAAAATATGAAATTCTCTACTGAAAAAGTTATGTCCAAAATCAATACTGAATTCTTCTTATGTCCCCTGACTGAGATTATATCTGGACAAGCCTTAATTTATTTATTTGGGGTTTTATGTTGCTTTCAACACTATACAGGTCATATCACGACGGGTAGTTGGAAGGGCAGAGGAAACCAGTACATACAGTTGGTCAAGGTTCTGTACTGTAAACTGCTGACCAACGGCAAGCAACTACCAGCTTTCCCACTTGAGGTCGGGCCGGGAACCGAACCCCGATCTCAGAGGTGGGAGTCGAGAGTGTTACCACTCTGCCACCATGGCCCCTCTGGACAAGACTTAAACACATTCTGTGTATTGGCAGGAGTTGGACTGGATCCCATGAAAACAAAGGTGACAAGACTTAAACACATTCTGTGTATTGGCAGGAGTTGGACTGGATCCCATGAAAACAAAGGTGACAAGACTTAAACACATTCTGTGTATTGGCAGGAGCTGGACTGGATCCCATGAAAACAAAGGTGACAAGACTTAAACACATTCTGTGTATTGGCAGGAGCTGGACTGGATCCCATGAAAACAAAGGTGACAAGACTTAAACACATTCTGTGTATTGGCAGGAGCTGGACTGGATCCCATGAAAACAAAGGTGACAAGACTTAAACACATTCTGTGTATTGGCAGGAGCTGGACTGGATCCCATGAAAACAAAGGTGACAAGCAAGTAGGGCAGGGTCGGTAGCAGATTTTCAATTTTGGTATCATACCAGTGTAAAACTGTACTGATTCTGGGATACCGAAAAAATTGTGTTCTAGTATATTCCAAATACGTAAAATCGTGAAAATAAAACATTGAAAGTTCTTCCAAAAGGTATCAGATGTGCTAAAATATACAAAAATATGAGATAAAAGTTTATAATTTCTTCAGATTTGGGGTGTGTTTCTATTATTTTATATTTTCTCACAATATTATTAACTGATATAATATTGATATAACCGAAATACCGGTTGTAAATTGTCATCACAGCACTTAAGTGACTTGGTCTCGATTCCTGAATGCTGGTGTTACCAACCCTGCCCTACAACCAACTGATCAGATGTCATTCAGCCTTTGTTAACTGATCAGTCAGTGAATTTTAATGCAGGACTGCAGCAATCTCTATCTACTTTTACTTTGAATGGTAGGATATTCTGAGCAAATTTTAGTGGTGTGAATTGATATTAAGTGTTTTGATTCTATGAAACCACCAAGAAAATTTGGGAAATGGTTGTTGAAAATGTCTTTATTTTAGGCTATTTGTTGATACTTCTTCAACACAATAAAAAATGTACATGTTTGGTGAAACTTCTCACCTTTTTGTAACCAATAATATCTTGCGAAAGCCACTTCCTGTTGTACATTATGGCTCATGAATGTTTGCGGTTAATTTTCCTCACATCAGTACCAAGTGTATGAAATACTTAATTTCATTCATTTCAAATCCCCAGCAACCAATTTTTTTGTAAAAGGTCCCAGATCTAGCAAATTGGATTCTTTTAATTTTAGGACATTTTGCTTCTGGTCCCAGTGACAAAATTCATATGTCGTGGTGAATTTTCCCAATTTTTACTCTACATCAAACGCTATGATACATATTTGAAAGAAAAAAATACACTGCATTCAAGCAAAGAATATGTTTTCTGATTTAACTTCTGGTAAATCTTACAATTAAAACTTGTTCAGTAAAAGATACATTGAGACAGTAACACAATACAATGGACATACTGCTGCAAAAACTAAACTCACAGTACATTCAAGCTTAAAGGAAATACACATACATCAAATTATATTGACAAAGTCGTCTTTGAGAAAAGACTTGCCAAGGAAAATATATTATTGAACGAGTCTTCAAAAGCGAGTTTAAAATAGGACTGTGAACAGCTATTCGAACTTCGATAGACGAGTTGGTGTTTGCTAGGACTCAAGTCCATTTTAACAACTCGATTACTCGCAACGAATTGTATTATTGCCCGCAAAATGAAAAGTTTGTGTAAAATATGCCACATATCTGCATTTCCGCTACATAATATCAATTAAGGTTGTGATTTTAGCTTTAAAATGTACAATAATTAAATTTACTCCATATTCTATAATGGCTGGCTAAATAGAAGACGTTTTTCTTCCAAAGTTTCATTACCATTTGTTTACAGAAGACTTCTAATGGTAGATACTAAATCTCGCGATTAATCAAATTTGGATCGGTTCTCAGAGTGCGGATACTTGGGGCTGTTTTTTAGCACCTGTCCCAGCCCTAGTTTAAACTCCAAACATTCAGTGGAAAAACATCCGTTTTGGTTTTACAATTTTTACAGCAGTGTACCTACCTCTAGCATGTTGATCTGTCAGACTTGTGTAAGCTCCTAATACCCAGTGATGATACACAGGGCAAAAGCTTTGAAAGTTTCTATTATTGTTTCAGTGTACAATTCTTTCTGAATAATATACCTACCTATGGAATCTGTAGAATATGTAAGCTCCTAATACTCCATGATGACATACTGACGGAGGGCTTTGAGGGTTTTCAATATATTTCAAAGCAGTGTACAGTACTTTTACAGCAGTGTAGTTGATCATATTCTCTATCTCTTGGTCTATGTAAGCTTGAAATACTCCGTGATGATATACCAGAAGAGAATCTGGTGGTTTCCAGTATTATCATGGCAGCTTACAGATTACTATGGCGATATTGTGCAGTATTTTTGGATATTCTGTAGAGCAGTGTACCTACCTGTTAGGAATCATTATCTCAAGAATGTGTAAGCTCCTAACACTCCTGGTATAAATACCAAGGAGAGATTTGGGGTTTCCATGATTTCTGGAACAGTGTACAATACTTTTAGAGCAGTGTACTCACCCGTGGAGTCTTTATCCGTGGGGCTGTGCAAGCTTCCGATGCTCAGTGATGACATACTAGAAGAGAGGTTTGGGTTTGATGCGATGCCTAGTGGACTCGGGTATGGGTTTTGTACATCTAAGTCATCACCAGGAAGGCACGTCTCCACCATGGCTTCCAGACAGTTCACAAACAGTTCCGCATTATCCTGATTTTGTGTGGTCTGTGAAACGTACACATACATAGGTGTAGTTACAGGCACTGTACTGTGTTGATTCGAGAAATTTCAAAAGTATGGGAGATCCCCCAGCAATGCACAAAAACAGGGGAAGAGCTAGAAATATGGGGGAAGATGTTTAGACAGTCATTGTCATTTTTATTGCCTATATTTGTGAACAAATGAGCCACTTTAGACTATATTTAATCTATTTAGATGTTATACAATATAAATTAGGTCTATAATATTTGAAATTCTTTTTAAAAATACACCCAGTAGTAACAGACTTCATGGTCAACAAGCACTGTTTGAAACACATTCGCAAAATGGATATAAAGGATTTACCACTTTACAAAGAATTCTACAAACTGACTCAATGGGGTTTCGCCTAGTATTTTGAGCTATCCAATTAACCATATAACAGCCACACTTCTAGGCAGAAAAACTTTTCTTCTAAGAAAAGATCCCTTATTTAGATACAAATGATTCATGTTACCTTGGTGAATGGTCCTGCAAATCTCCACAGACCGCCGAACCCAATACCTGTGTGACAAATAGAAAAACACTGATCAAATAATTTGTCACTTTTATAACATTGATTCATTGTGAAAATGTTAACATTATTGTACCATTTTACAATTTTATTTACATGGTTTGTATTTAAAACCTTTATTTAAAACATTTATTATCCTTTTAGTGTTAAGCGATTTCCGTCTCTCAATTAATCCATTAGGATATTCAAACTTGGGGGATTTACAGGTATATCAATTTGGTGCTATAGGAATTTCTAATCTAATCTTACATAATAAGAACTTTAATAGTGTCTAATCTGCATAATCAGACTGGGGCAGAGGCACAACTATACATAAAACATATTGAATTTGAGTTAGTCTATTAATGTAACCAGGTCATACGACTCATACCAGAGAAAATATAGGGAGCTGGGTGACTAAGGCAGATAGGCATTTGCAAACAGATAAGTTTTGAGTTTTTCCTGAAACAGGCAACAGAGGTCACACTGCATCATGTTGCCAGTTTGGCATGTCAGATTTTAGGTGCATCGATGACTGATTTGACTGATTTGTGAACTACAGAGTGAAAATGTGTAACTGTCACATACCACCAGTCAGGTTGATTACCCGCTCATGGCAGATTCCATTAAATTTGATTTATTTTTTGTTTTAGTCACATTCAATAGCCAGGGTGATATTGCGATCGGTAGCTTACAGGTGGAGGAGCCAGTGCATACTAGTTGGTAAAGATTCTGCTTTGTAAACCACTTGGCATCAGTAAGTAACTACCAACTTTCCAGCATGAAGTGCCCAGGCCGAGTTTCGAACCAGAGGCCTCAGAGGTTGAACGTGAGCACTCTAACCACTACACCCCCCCCCCCACCCACCCAATGTCTTTTTAACATATTTATTCAGCTATGTACTTACTTTGTAGGTATGAAAGCTGCTGCTGAGATGCGTCATCGTATATAATGGTATTTTGGATGATACGTTGAACTGCATTGAGAATGGCTTGATCGTGACACAGAGACAAAGCTCGGTTTATATTGGAGTCTAACAGACTGTGACTGAAAACAATAGAAAACAGGCAACATATGCTAAGAAGGGGGATAGAGGAGAAGATATAACCACAATATAACCACAGATATGCCCATGCACAGTCATACATATTGTGGTTTTATGCTTTCTTTTTATTGCACTCAAACTTTCAACAACTAGTGGACTATAAAACCACAGAAATGACATTCCACAGTCATACAATCAGATGTATATAATATATGTGCCTATATAAACATAAAATATCTATAGTTTCCCTTTTTTTGCTCAAAACTGCACGAAAAATTAAAAAAAATTCAAATTATGTACTTCTATTTTGTGTTTCCTCTTTTAATAGGAAGTGTGTAGTGTTGTGGTTGAAAGTAAATTTTAGAACCAGTTACTGAAAGCGGAAAATCAACAAAAAACGGGGATGTTCGATTTAGTAAAAGCCCTAAGTGTCCAAATGAGCACAAGAGCTATAACTTGCATAAAAATATGAACCGTGGTGTGCTTTTTGAAAACTTTTGAGGACAAAATGTCTAATATATTGATAGAATATTAAAAAATACTGTGAAATATATTAATTTGAAGTTGAGTATTTTGGTAAACTTATGTTAAAATAATGAATATGTGGGAAACTAGTTTTGATTACAAGACAATGGAAGGTAGCCAGATCAGTGTCTTCCCATCTTCTATACTAAAAGTGTGCTTTCTGAATGGGGAAGGCTAACTGATGGTTGTGACTGGTGTCTGTTTTTCCATTTTAATGCTGAAGTAAATCATCTAAGACAAGCAGGTCTTACATTCTATTTATTTATTTTTGGAAGAACAGGGATTTCTATTTACTGCAACTGAAAATGTGCTACTAAAAACAAACAGCTGACTGAATGTTTTTGATTTGTGATGGTGATAATGAGAGGAAAGCATAATTATCAGGGAAAGGGCTGTACAGAAATACAGTAAATGGTAACTGAACAGCATGTTCGAAAGATATTCCGAAGCTGACAGAAGAAAAGGACAAAAAAGTTGTGCCCTGCAAATGGTATTATGAAATAAAGTAACAAGGTAATTGTTTAAGTGTAAAAAGTAGGTTAAAAATATTTAAAGAAATACTATAAATGCAATATCCTCGTTTGACCATGAAGAAGGGATCCAAAGGTCAAATCTGACCATACCAAAAGATTCCCAGCCAAAGAATTTAGGATGGTTTACCATCCCAAACCTCTCGGACCAATAATAAGTGAGTCATAGGCACTTTTTAAGTTTGGCTGTCCTTGTTTGACCTTGACGGAGGGGTCTAAGGTCAAATCCGACCACACAAAAAAATTTCCAGCCCATGATTTCCTGTAGCTTGTTTACCATCCCAAACCTGTAGGACCAATAATAAGCGAGTTATAAGCAATTGTAAGTTTGGCTATCCTCAATTGACCTTGAAGGGGGGGTCCCAGGTTAAATCTGACCACACCAAAAGAATCCCAGCCCATGATTTCCTATATGTTGGTTTACCATCCCAAACCTCCAAGACCAATAATACGCGAGTTATAAGCACTTTAAGTTTGGCTATCTTCGTTTGACCTGGAAGGAGGGGTCTAAGGTGAAATCCGACCACACCAAAAGATTCCCAGCCCATGATTTTCTATAGGTTGGTTTTCCATTCCAAACCTCTAGGACCAATAATAAGCGAGTTATAAGCACTTTTAAGTTTGGCTATCCTCATTTGACCTTGAAGGAGGGGTCCAAGGTGAAATCCGACCACACCAAAAAATTCCCAGCTCATGATTTTCTATAGGTTGGTTTTCATTCCAAACCTCTAGGACCAATAATAAGCGAGATATAAGCACTTTTATGTTTGGCTATCCTCATTTGACCTTGAAGGAGGGTTCCAAGGTCAAATCGGACCATATTAACAGATTCCCAGCCCATGATTTCCTACAGGTTGGATACAATGATTTACTCAACAGTGAGAACCTGAAAGAAGCTATTGCTCAGCTATGCCATGACATAGAGGTCTGCAATTTCACTATGTTATAGCTGACCAAAACGTCTGTGAATAACATATTTAACAAAATACTCTAAATGTAATAGTTTTCAAGTTACAACTGATTTACTCAAGAGTGAGAACCTCAAAGTAACTATTACTCAGCTATGCAATGAGCTACATGTCTGAATTTTTGCTCTGTTATAGCTGACCTAAAAGTAGGTGAACAACATATTTAAGCAAAATACTGTAAATGCAATAGTTTTCAAGTTACAACTGATTTACTCAATAGTGAGAACCTGAAAATAGCTATTGCTCCGCTATGCCATGAGCTATAGGTCTGTAATTTCACTATGTTATAGCTAACCCAAAAGTAGGTGAACAATATATTTTAACAAAATACTCCAAATGCAATATTTTTCAAGTTATAGCCGATTTACTCAACAGTCAGTGCCTGAGAATAGCTATTGCTCAGTTGTGCCATGAGCTACAGGTCTGTAATTTCACTATGTTATAGCTGACCCAAAAGTAGCTGAATAACATATTTGCACAAATTTCTGTAAAGGCAATAGTTTTCCAATTACAACTGATTTACTCAACAGTGAGAACTTCAAAGTAGCTATTACTGAGCTATGCAATGAGCCACAGGTCTGGAACTTCACTATGTTATAGCTGACCCCAAAATAGGTGAATAACATATTGCAACAAAATACTGTAAATGCAATAGTTTCCAAGTTATAAGTGATTTACTCAACAGTGATAACCTAAAAGTAGCTATTACTCAGCTATGCCATGAGCTACAGGTATGAAATTTTACTATGTTATAGCTGACCCAAAAGTAGCTGAATAACATATTTATACTAAATTCTCTAAATGCAATAGTTTTCAAATTATAAGTGATTTACTCAACATTGAGAACTTCAAAGTAGCTATTACTCAGCTATGCAATGAGCCACAGGTCTGAAACTTCACTATGTTATAGCTGACCCCAAAATAGGTGAATAACATATTGAAACAAAATACTCTAAATGCAATAATTTCCAAGTTATAAGCGATTTACTCAACAGTGATAACCTCAAAGTAGCTATTACTCAGCTATGCCATGAGCTACAGGCCTGAAATTTTACTATGTTATAGCTGACCCAAAAGTAGGTGAACAACATATTTAAGCAAAATACTGTACATGCAATAGTTTTCAAGTTACAACTGATTTACTCAATAGTGATGACCTAAAAGTAGCTATTACTCAGCTATGCCATGAGCTACAGGTCTGAAATTTTACTGTTATAGCTGACCCAAAAGTAGCTGAATAACATATTTATACTAAATTCTCTAAATGCAATAGTTTTGCAATTACAACTGATTTACTCAATAGTGAGAACCTCAAAGTAGCTATTACTCAGCTATGCAATGAGCTACAGGTCTGAAATTTCACTATGTTATAGCTGACCCAAAAGTAGGTGAACAACATATTTAAGCAAAATACTGTAAATGCAATAGTTTTGAAGTTACAACTGATTTACTCAATAGTGATGACCTAAAAGTAGCTATTACTCAGCTATGCCATGAGCTACAGGTCTGAAATTTTACTATGTTATAGCTGACCCAAAAGTAGCTGAATAACATATTTATACGAAATTCTCTAAATGCAATAGTTTTCCAATTACAACTGATTTACTCAATAGTGAGAACTTTAAAGTAGCTATTACTCAGCTATGCCATGACCTACAGATCTGAAATTTTACTATGTTATAGCTGGCCCAAAAGTAGCTGAATAACATATTTATACGAAATTCTCTAAATGCAATAGGTTTTAAGTTACAAGTGATTTACTCAACAGTGAGAACTTTAAAGTAGCTATTACTCAGCTATGCAATGAGCCACAGATCTGAAACTTCACTATGTTATAGCTGATCCCAAAATAGGTGAATAACATATTGAAATAAAATACTGTAAATGCAATAGTTTCCAAGTTATAAGCGATTTACTCAACAGTAATAACCTAAAAGTAGCTATTACTCAGCTATGCCATGAGCTACAGGTCTGAAATTTTACTATGTTATAGCTGACCCAAAAGTAGCTGAACAACATATTTATACGAAATTCTCTAAATGCAATAGTTTTGAAGTTATAAGCGATTTACTCAACAGTGATAACGTAAAAGTTGTTATTACTCAGCTATGCCATGAGCTACAGGTCTAAAATTTTACTATGTTATAGCTGACCCAAAAGTAGCTGAATAACATATTTATACGAATTTCTCTAAATGCAATAGTTTTTAAGTTACAAGTGATTTTACTCATGATGGAAGTTACTGAAAAGCCCAAAAGTAGCTATTACTCACTTAGCTATTGAGACAGGCACCCAACTTACTCACCATATTGTAGCTATGAAAAAAGTAGCTGAATAACATATTTTAACAAAATGCTCTAAATGCAACACTTTTCAAGTTATAAATGATTTTGTGCATGATTTCATGAATTTTAATGCATTAAAAATTATTAAAAAAATTTATTTAAAAAAAAGTAAGACAGATCCAGGTCTCATACTCACACAAGAGAATCTACCTGTGGCCTAGTACATATATGCAAGATATGAGAGAAATCCCTGCAATAGTCACTGAGAAAATTGTGATTAAGTGTTGAAATTTTCACACTTTTGGTGGGGGTACCCCCCTTGTAATGTCTCTAGCAAACAGACGAACAGACAGATTTGCATGCCTTGAACAATTTTTCATCCTCGATAGATAAGGTATCTTTTAAAAAAAACAGCACGTCTCTAGGCTTGTAGTTTTGGAGGAGAAGTTGTTCACGCGGACGCGGACGCCCACGCCGCAGAGTGACGACATAATGTCAGCTGACTGACAAGTCAGCTGACATAAAAACCAGAACAGTTCTTTGTAACTTTCCCTTAACTATCAAATTATGACTGTTCAGTTAGTCTTCTTATGTGTACAAAAATGTCATGGTCTTTGCTTCGCTTTTTACTTGTCACAATTTTAAATAACATGGTAACACAGGTGCATTCTGTACACAAAGAAATATAAGCATACATTAATATTGGGCATAATGAGCTTTTGAGTTCCCAGCGTCAGAAAGTTCTGTGACAGCCTTTATGTAGTTCATGTCACTTGGAATCAGACATAACTGGAACCAATTCAAGTAGATATGGAATCTATTTTACAATAACACTGACCACAGTGCAGTGAACTGAAAGAAACACTCATTGGATTTTCCACTTCATCATTGCAAACATATTTTAATACATTTCAGTCGAAAACTAAAGATAAAACTACTTGGTAAAGTAAAGTACACAAATGTAAATAACATTAAACAAGTATCATACATTGGAAAAGTGTCAAATATCTGAAACTAAATAAAGTGATCTATGTTAGTATACTGTGTACATATCTGTCAAAACAAGATCAAAAGATTCCTCAAAACACCTGAAATATTTAGCATTACCCCATGTTATATATGTATGTCTCAATATTGTCTATTCTCCAATCTGTATTTCTATTGGATATTTTTTTCATGGATAAAATCTGCGTATCATACTGGATGAAACAGAGAATTTGCTTTCACTCAGGATGTGTGTGGATTTACTCTTTGATTACTGGTTTATTGTCTTGTGCGTTTTCTTAAAAATGAAAAGTGAGCACTTAACTAGTCAGAAGAATGACAACAGTTGTATAGTGTCATGCAGAGGGCTACCTGAATCAATTTCAATGTAGAAAGAAGGGTTTTGAGGGATTCACGTAAGAGACATCAATTAAAAACTCACCACATTCACAAATCAACACAACACAAAGAATTGTCTCTGTAGCAAAAATGGTGACTACTAAACTTAGATTTATCCCCAAATTACGGAGAATGAAAACAATTTAAACTTGAAATGTTTATTACATTGAATGGCTATGGAGAATAGAATATGGACATATAATATACCATTTTGGCTATAAGTTAACAGAATGATAAATCAATATCAATTTGTACAGGACAATATAACATCATTACTTAATGTTAGACTCACAAAGTAACAGAAGTGATCTAATAACAGCATAAGCTACATTATCTGGATATACTGGAGAGTGACACTTCATTTGGATAATAAAAGTACCCGGCATCTCCACCATGCTTCACCCCAAGGGCTAGAGGGTGTAACTTGGTAGAATGAGAGGCAGAATGTTAGGTTCTTTATCTTTATTCCCTGTGCTCAATAACAAAAGCAATAAGTCCAATATCTGCCCCCAAGTTCCACTGAATTTAGAATTTTGACGTTTCAATGGATGGATGGCCAAGAGTGAAGTGTGAGTGTGCCCAGCTCCAGATCTCTGAGCTTCTGTGGAACACCTTTCCTTTGATTGGCTGCTCAGATTGTCCAATAGTGAGTTTTGACAAACATGGAGGCTCTGCCTGCTCAAAGCAGGAGTAACACAGTTCCAGTGTGGAATCTATTTTTAGAACAGCCACATTTCTTAGGAAAGTGTGATATTACAGTTTGTAACCCAGTGCAGATATTTGGTGTCAGTCATATAATAGAGGTGTAACTATAAATTAAATTTCAATACATGTTGTGTTCAAGTCAGGACTTTGTACAAATTGTAACTGGTACAAAATTTCTCTCTTCCAGGAAATGTTTTGGTGGAAGTTCTACATTCTACAGCTTTTAGGCTTCCATAAAGCTTAACTTTTACAAGTTGGTCCAAGACCGTTATGAATACCAGTACATCTACTGAGAAAAACACCTGCCACTACAGAAGTAAATTGTAAAATGATATGCTCCACTCATTGCAACAGCAGTTTATCATGCAAAAAACAAATAACAGACATTAACATTTGAAAAAAAAACAACATTTGTACACTTTGTGTTATTTTAATGGTGACAGGTTTATAGACTTATACAATTATGTGTAATAAATACTAGTAATAAAAAGTTGATAATAGTTAATGAATTATTGAATAGATGTTTATTGTTTTTTACTCATTTATCTCAATTCAGCCATCACACGTAATGACTGGACCTTACTTTCAGTCAATATGTGAAATGACTGAAAATTTTAGTCATTACACGTAATGACTGAAACTTTCAGTAACTACGCATAATGACTGGTTTCACAGATTGACTAACATACATACTGTAAATTGTGTAATAAAAGCCCCCTCTCACAACTATGGCTTCCCTAATGCCTTTTATAAAAATTTTTAGTGACCCAAGGGTCAGAAATTGAAGCAACTAGTAACTTTTACAGTATATTTTATACTTTTTCAGTTGGGATCTTATACATACAGAATATTGTAAAATATTAATAAAACATCAATAAAAACTAGATTGGGCCAACTCGGCGACAACATATCCCCAGACAGGTCATCACTCACGCCACAGGTTTTGATCGGGAATTTTTAAAAACATAATTACCCATTATTATATGAACTTCAGCACATCAATCTACTCTGTTTATATCTTCCCAAGGAAGATGGTGTATCCCCAGACGCCGAATACATAACTCAAATTATATTTTCAATCTTCCTGCAATGATAACTCTAAACCTATTTTCAAAGTATTTAAATGATTGACGATTGAATGTCCATTCTAAAATAATAATCACAAAAGAGCATATCTGTTTCTATATTTGTTGACAAAAATAAAATATTATTTTTAACTCAACTCATCATACTTTTCAATCTTCCTTCAAAGTATTTAAATGATTGATGATTCAATGTCCATTCTAAAATTCATAATCCCAAAAGCGCATATCTGTTTCTATATTTGTTCACAAATAAAATATTATTTAAAAAAAAATTATTTATATTATTATTTTATTATATTATTTTTAGAATTTGCAAATTGTTTTCAGTTATTCATTTCCTCTATACCTATATATGTGGTCCATATATATGCAACCTAAATATGTGACACAATCTCAGTTCTGACTCCCCTTTGTGTTATATGTAATGAAGCCCACCACCTCCCACCCCCACCCCTCTCCCCTTCTCCACACCTCTCTCACTATTACACAAGATCTGCAACCCCATTGAGTTCTTTGTTTCTCATCTGATATCATTAAATACCTTTGTTTATTTAGTGTCACTCAATATAGCTGGAGGTCCCAGAGGTGGGTGGGGGGAATCCGGGTGGGGGATGTGGGTTGGGACTTAGTTTAGTTTATTAGTTTATTATAGTGACATGTATTATGTTGACAAGGATTATACAAAAACTATTGAAGTAATACCCAGCCCTATATGGGCTTATAAGTCACTTTAAATAGAGAGTTAATAACAAACAGAGCAAACATATTTTGAGGTAAGATACAGTAAATAAAGACAGCAATTCAATACATAAAAATTAACAATATAATTTACTTTTTCTTTCTTGCCACAAATCAAAAATAAAATTAATAACCATATTGACATTCATATGAGTTAATACCCTTGATAATTGATCTATTAATAATTCAGATTTATCTATATTTAAAATTTTGAAATATTTCATACGAATCAGCTCTAAAGCTGGACAAACACAAACAAAATGTATCTCATCTTCTACATCTTTTTTACACAGTTTACATGTTCTCTCAAAGAGATGGAGTGCTACAGCATAAATGGTAAACAAACAATCTATATAAAAGGGGTACTCAAATACAAAAAGAATTGAGAATTTTAAGTATGTGATTATCAACTGAAATGAGTTCATAACTGTAGGAGCTGTGTCAAAATTAACTGAGGCAAGTTGAATAAAACTGGGCTAGTTGAGGGTTAAAAATCCCCTAGTTTTACTACATACGGATATAATTTCATTAATATTGGGACTTAAAGCTCACTTAAAGTGTCCATTTTGTCTACCTGAATATGTTTAACCGACGTTTAACCAGTTTCATTTTAAAAAGTTAAAAACTCAGCAAGCAGAGGTATAACACACAAAAATAAGTTCTTAAAACACTAAGATAGCCATAACATTATTAATATTCAAAATTTAAATAGACAGGCATTTCCTTTTAAAAATTCAAAGATTTCAGCTCTATAACCCACATAGTTTGACAGTTACTGGGCTTTAAAGTGGCATAATGTCCATAAATTGGGTTTCTGTGGGCATTTTACAATTGTTAAAGAGACCTTAGCAATTAAACTACAGATCTGAAACTTTTTGGGGGACATACATAACAAACAAAAATTATATATAATACAGTTTAAGACTTGTCACACTAAGCATTTCCAAATAACAGGGCAAAATACGGAAAAAATGTCCAAAAAGGCACTTGGGCGAGTGTCTATGGCCCTCATACACAGGTTAAATGTCTACTAAAAACCTTGATTTTCGGCATATGTAAAAAGGACATAATAATGCATTCCCAGATGGGATTTCAGCTCCATCAATCACATAGTTTAACAGTCACAGGGCTTAAAGGTGGCAAAAAGTCCAAATATTGGGTCTATGTGGGCCTTTTAGAGATCTCGATGTGGCTTTCAAATTAAAGCTTCAGACTTAAAATTTGTTACATTCTAAGATTACACATAGAATATGTATCTAATAAACTTCTCAGACTTACCATTTCCAAGTTACAGAGCAAAATATGTGAAAAATGTCTTAAAAGGGTCACTCAGGTGGGTGTTTAAGGTCCTCATACACAGGTTAAATGTCTACTTGAAGCCTTGATTTTTGGCACATGTAAAAAGAACATAATAATGTATTCCCAGATGAGATTTCAGCTCTATCAGTCACATAGTTTAACAGTCACAGGCCTTAAAATTGGCAAAAAGTCCAAATACTGGGTCTTTATGGGGCCTTCTAGAGACCTAAATGTGGCCTTCAAATTAAAGCTTCAGACTTAAAATTTGTCACATACTAAGATTACACATAGAATATGCATCTAATACAGTTTGAAACTTCTTAGACTTACCATTTCCAAGTTACAGGGCAAAATATGTGAAAAATGTCTAAAAATGGTCACTCGGGTGGGGATTTATGGTCCTCATACACAGGTTAAATGTCTTCTTAAAGCCTTAATTTTTGGCACATATATAAATAACATACTAATATCTTCCCAGATAGGATTTGAGCTCTATCAGTCACATAGTTTGACAGTCACAGGGCTTAAAAGTAGCAAAAAGTCCAAATATTGGGTCTTTGGGAGCCTTTTAGAGACCTCAATTTGACCTTCAAAATTAAAACTTCAGACTTAAAATCTGTTACATACTAAGATTACACAAAGAATATATATCTAATACAGTTTGAAACTTCTCAGACTTACCATTTCCAAGTTACAGGGAAAAAGATGTGAAAAATGTCTTATAAGGGTCACTCGGGTGGGTGTTTATGGTCCTGATACACAGGTTAACCGTCTATTAAAGGCCTAAATGTTGGGGCACATATAAGAAAACACATAGATATATTCCCAGATGATATTTAACTTAGATGAGAGACATAGTTTGAAAGCTACAGTGCTTGAAAGTGGCAAAAAGTGCATAAATTGGGTCTCTGTGGGCACTTTTGAGACCTTAAGTCGGCCCCTTTGGGTAAACCTACAGCCCTAAAATTTTCTACAGACAAGGATTACATATCAAAGTTATACCTAGCGCAGTTTGAGACTCATCAGAATTACCACTTCCAAATTATAGGGCAAAATATGTGAAAAGTATAGCAAAAAATCCCTAAGTGGGGGTATTTATGGGCCTCAAACACAATTTTCTCCTCAACTTAAAGTCGTGATTTTCGGCACATGTACTAAGAACATATTAATGTGTTGTCAGGTAAAATTTCAGCCAGCTGAGCATCATAGTTTGTGACCTACAGGGCTCTAACTGGCCAAAAGTCCAATTTCTGACCTTAAGGTGGCCATAAGTTCTTTTTTACTGGGAGTTTAAGGTCACCTTAAAATAGGGATCTTCCTTTGGGCACCCTTAACATGTGTACCAAGTTTGAAAAAAAAATATTAATTTGTTTTTGAGTTATCGCGTCCACAAGGAAATTTCTACGGCGGCGGCGGCGGCGCGACGAACCTGAATCCAATATATCCCCGACTTTCGTCTGGGGATATAATTAACCCATTTTTCAACAGTAGCTGTACACAATTAAGGTCAAAGTTGGGGTTTTACATCCTGTTCAACAGCCAGGGTCATATCGGGACAGGTCCTCAGCATTGTGACTTGTGGGAGCTGAACCCACAGAAAGGTGACCGCTTGTGATTAGATGTCAAACCTGCTAACCCACAAGGTCACTTAGGACCTGTGTAGACAATTAAGAGTATGCATTCAAATACTTTGCATTATTGATTTTGTGAGATATGTTTGTTAACTGTTACTCCTTTAAGACGTAACGCCAAAGCTAGCATCATAGATGGCCGTGAGGTGAAAAAAAAACATGAGAGAGAATTCTAAACGAAATATATTAAGGTAGTTGTTTTATTTATTGTTATGAAGGCCCCACTTTGTAACAATGCAGATCCCAAGTGCTTTTCTTACAAAAATTATGGAATCCTGGTGGCCATAACATTTTCCAATTCGAAATCTAGAAATCCGATACACAGTTTAACCACTTTATGCAAGAACTCTGTTTTGTGGAATAACAAGAAGTGATTGTAAATGGATGTCTTTTTCCACTGAAATTTACCCTGATGTCCATTTTACATTTTTCTCTAGTTTCCCAGATTCGACGTACCTGGACTCCACTGTGTGTGTAGTCCGTCACTGCAGTTTCTTCAGTTAAAACAGAACCAGCATAACTCTGGTAAATTTAATTAAACAAGAACCAGTTTTGATATCTCGTGTATCTTTCTGTTTTAAATTTAAACTTTGAATATGAATGTCAATATTACAATGGACTGTAAACTGGTTCACTGAAACAATAATTTGTCTCTTCAGAGTTCACAATTTAAAAAAAACAAAACAAAAAAAAACAGTTTTTCTTATTTACTTACATAACAGGGAACACTTTGGGGAAAACCACTGAAGCTTCAGCCAGATACTCGTACAGAATTCTAGCCTCCGTCTCATCTGTGGTGTTTCTGACTAGAGTGGCCTACAAAGTACAGCAACAAAAATACAACATGTACATATAGCTGAAGTCAGTTAAACAGTCAATAAAACATTTCTACTGAAACAGAACAGGACAGTGTTGACATAGATAATCATTTTAAACAATGTGTCACTCTTCATACTTCACTCGGACTGCCATGAACAGCAATTGGTGTACTCAGGTATCATTTAAACCATTACTCAACTTTTTAATTAATAATAAAATAAAATAACTTTTTAATTAGTATTTTTTATTATTATAACATACTAGACTAAACAGAACAAACAGTATTTGAAACAGATAATTTTACACCACTTCCTAAGTAAATATTAACAAAGCTGTTAACATGGAATTTGCAAGTAGTACACTAATGCCTATCGTGTAACCCCAACAGTCCATTCCTCTGATAGTGTGTAATAGATACCGAGAACTCTGTCATTCTCTCAGCCCCACTACTAACCAGCACAGTGAGCAGCAAGGCCTGTGTTGGGTAATCGGTGAGAATATCTGGATCCAGCAGTATGTTATTCTCATTCGATACAGACCCCCTCGTACTCCTCTCCCCCATGTGACCAACAGGACTGTGTTTTGAGGTGTCATCCACAATGTTTTTTTGTGTTTTAGGGGTGGGCATAGAGCTGCTTCGTTGAGTTTTAAACGGCGGCCTCTGGTTGGGTTCCAGGTCCAAACTGCGCCAGCATTTAGGGCTATTAGCCTGTGAAAAACATACATATTAATAAAAATACAAACTCAAATCTTGTATGGTCAAACCTCAATAGAACGACAAAAACACTTATATCAATTTGTTTGGGGTCAAAGTTACCGATCTGTGAAAGGATTTTTCATTACAACATATGTTCCCCAAAGCAGCAGACTAATGATATTTGAGGGGAAAAAAGGAATAATCAGTACCACACCTAAGAAACATTTAAACTTTGTGGTAATTTACAAAAGAGTAGTTTTAAAAATAAAAAGTATTATGAAGATAAATCATGCCTCATCTTCACATTAGGGGTGCTTTCCATACACACTGACAGCATTACCTTTCAAACAGGAATTATTTTTGAAAAATTCTTCTTTGGTTGATGTTGTTAAACTTAACCTGAAAAATATTTATGAAAAAAAAAACCAAAAAAAAACCACTCCAATCTCATCATATTTTATCCTGTTATTTTTTTTTTCCTATTGATTCCTATTCTGCATAAATCACTGCATTCAGCCGTTCTCCACACAACCCACACATTTCACCACATTTACTAATGTCTCACCATTTCTGTGGCATGCGTCTGGGTGAGGTGGTTGTTTTTTGGCATCCTGGCAGTTGCCATGGCATTCTGGTCCAAGGTGTCCCAGCTCTTCTGTTTCTGTGGTGCCGGTACCGGGGGTGGAGGAGGCGGAGGTACGGTCCCAGCAGCTGTGGTACTGTTGCTATTGGTAACTGCAACCCCCTGCGATCCAATTTGCTGAGCCCCCGACATGGGAGTGGGATTGGCACTGCTTGTCATGTTGCCACCAGCAACACAAGACATGCCACCAAGAGAGGCAGCAGGATTGGTGGGTTGACTAGGTGAAATTGTCTGGAAGAATGAATACAATACAGAGGATCAAAAACATTGTATTTTCACCAAAATTTAATTTTAGCAATTTCAAGTTATTTTAGCAAATGAGCTTAGGCAGTGAGTAAATATGTTCATAGTGAAATTTTAAATCTGTTTAAATTAGGTCAAGTAACTTAAGGCAAACAGTGGAACTAATAAAGAAAACAATGATTTTTTCAGAAGAGGTCATTAAAACTGGTAATATTTTGCCCTTCTCTATGACTTATGTATGCTCTTGATACTTGATCAAACTTGTACTGTCCCTGTTGACAACCTATGGACAAGCTTTCAGAACCTTTAACCTTATTTCTTACCTACTGTTATTGAAATGGTATACTTTTAACTGTTTTGGGCGTAATATGCTGAAAGTTTTGACAAAATTTTCACACCTATGATTTCTATAAAGATTATTGAGGGGGGATAAATTACTGCAACAGGGGAGGAAGACCTATATCTTAATTTCTAAATCAATATTTATTGTGTCATCATCAATATTTTTTGAAACAACTCCAATTTTGTTGCATTTACAACATCTTGATATATTTAATGCCATACTTGACCTGAGACCCATAAAATTTAACTACTTGACATGCCCTTTGACCCAGGTTTTTTAATCTATTTTCAGGCTGAAGTAACTGTGGACAGATGACTCTGCACAGGTTCTCCACGAATACTGTCATTTTATGTAAATTGCATGCTTCACCTTTCACCCATATCTGGTTCACCAATTGACACGACTCATGACCCAGTTTCCTCACCTGCTCAGGCAGAGATGATTGAGGAGACAGATCACTATCTGTCAGTAATACTAATCATTCATAGAGATTCTATAGTTGATGTTTGGCCCATTTACATTTAATTGACATGACCTTTGACCCAGTTTTCTCACCTGTTGTGGCTGAGATGACTGTGGGGAGATAGCACTCTGCACCAACTCTCCACTAATACTATCATTAGATGCAGATTCTGTCAGATGAGGGCTCATCCTGTGCTTTAGGTGGCATCTACTTCTCACTTCCTCAGATACAGAAACCAGAGCTGACAAAACAACCACATTCTCAGTATCAGCTGCACCTTATAAATGGTATTTCATGATACAAGTACAGATTAGGTCTAAAGAACCAGACTTCAAACTAGAGGATCGCTCGCAATAGTGGTCCTACGATTAGACGGAAAATCGATTAATCGTCTATTTAAAACTTTCGATGTAGAAAATCGATTCTCATTTTAAGAATCGATTGTGAATCGAAAGTAAGACTTATAAACCACCTAATTTTCCCTTTTTCTACAGATGTTTAACATTTTATTTTCGTAACATTTGTTTACATTATCTGCCATGTTTCTTTCACTGGTATCTACTTCCTGTTGATTACAACTAAAACTCAAAATTTCTGTAGGTATTTAGAAGATCTTTTAATACAATAAACTAAGTTCAACCTAATTAAATTTAACTTTCACTGCTTCACACACAACATGTATGCTCCCTATAAATGGGGAATAATAACCTTGGCCATAAATCAAGTGGCGAGAGATCACACTACTGTAATACTTCAGCAGTCTGCCATGAATATTTTTGACAAATTTTGTTGAACAAGAAAACTAAAATGTTTACTACATTGCCATACTTAGAATTTTACAGTATCTAAGAAATTATAACTATATGAAATGAATAGGTCATGAAGATCTGCTTAAAAAACGAAATTCATGGAATATTGTTTTCAGGATAAGAGTCAGATTTTCCAGACCCCATCCAATACACATAAACTTGAGTGACAATGCTGAAATACATGTTCACTTGTGCCAAACTGTTTCATATAACCTAGTATATATTACAAAACATCAATATTGACCAGAAACAATAAAAGTCACTCTTCCATTTGATTAATGAAAGTAGCATGTCTTTGAAAAGTGTCCTGAGTTAAAAATGGAAGGAAATTTCCATGAACACATGTCTATGTATTGTTTAGTTCCCAAAGAAGCATTTTATTCAGGATAATTTTCAGAAGCTGCTTGGCAGTCACTGTTCTTGACATATGATAATGATAAGCAGATATTCTATTCTTCTTTGTTGCATATATACAAAGTGTCCTGAGTTCACAACACAGGTGTACCACATGGTGATGTTGAACAAAAGGGGTTGAAATAGACTTGCACCAAGTCTTTGTATTTCTCATCCCACTAAATCTGACATAGATGAAAACATTATACATCCACTTAAGGAGGGAAAAATCCTTCTCTATGCTGAAACAGTACTGTTGTCAGCCCCACATTCTAGTATAAAGTCATACAGTCCTCATATAATACCTTAGAAAAAAGGACTTGAAGAAAGTCTAGGGTTGAAATATTGTTTATTTTAAGCATGATTGGTTGCTAATCTGCTGATGTTACATTCAAACACTGTAAATGATTTAGCTGATGAAAAGGGAGAATGAAGATAAATATTATTTTGTAACTGTTAAGGCCATCTTAATAGATTATTATATTATTGCTGATACACATACTTGTTGACTCTTCAACCTACTGGTTTCCTAACATACCCCCTTCCCTACCCCAAAATGTAAACAAATAACCTAGATTTTTTTCACCACTGACCTATCGGAAGACTACTGTTATTATATTTGGTAAAAAAGAATATTCTGTCTTTCTTACAAAGCAAGCAGAAAAACGATTATAATCGATAATCGATTGCTCAGAGTTACCGATTAATCGATTCTGATTTTTTAGACCGATTCCTAACACTAGCTCGCAAAAAAAAAAGATAATGTTTTTGCATAGCAAAAACAAAGCGTCCCGAAAAGGATATAAAGGTGAGTGCTAAAGTATTAAGAAAATGCTTCGTTTCTAGCCTTATACTGTTGTGGCAACCAAAGTCAGCGCAGTCTGCTCTATCTAGCACGGTTTTCAAGATATAAGCATTTTTGTGTTTTGCAAAAAATAAAAAAATTAAAAATGTCCACTATATTTGGCGAGACAAAAATATTTTGAAAATTGGCATGGCTACTCTGCAGAGATACCCAGCAGGTCCAAAATTTTGTTGAGTTCGCTCCATATAGCACGGTTTTCGAGATATAAGCATTTTTGTGTTTTGCAAAAACTTTGAAAATTCCAAATGGCCACCATTTTTGGGGAGACAAAATTTTTGTCAAGACCACTGCCGTGGTGTGTATCTCCCGCCGAGCATTAAAGCACAAGAAATAGCTTTTCCGAGATATTCACAATTTTTCATTTTCGTGTGTGAAAGCTCTTCCAAAAGTAGGTGGATGAGTTATTTGAGAAAAATTGGCTATCTGCAATACTATTAAGAGATAATTCACATTTACTCATTTTGAGTAGGTGAATAATTATCTATGGGTCTGAAACTTCACCAAGTGAAAGCTCTCCCAAAAGTAGGTGAATGAGTTATTTGAGAAAAATTGGCTATCTGCAATACTTTTAGAGATAATACGCATTTACTCATTTTGAGTAGTTGAGTAATTAGCTATGGGTCTGAAACTTCACCAAGTGAAAGCTCTCCCAAAAGTAGGTGAATGAGTTATTTGAGAAAAATTGGCTATCTGCAATAGTTTTAGAGATAATTCGCATTTACTCATTTTGAGTAGGTGAGTAATTAGCTATGGGTCTGAAACTTCACCAAGTGAAAGCTCTCCCAAAAGTAGGTGAATGATTAATTTGAGAAAAATTGGCTATCTGCAATACTTTTAGAAATAATTCGCATTTACTCATTTTGAGTAGGTGAGTAATTAGCTATGGGTCTGAAACTTCACCAAGTGAAAGCTCTCCGAAAAGTAGGTGAATGAGTTATTTGAGAAAAATTGGCTATCTGCAATACTTTTAGAGATAATACGCATTTACTCATTTTGAGTAGGTGAGTAATTAGCTATGGGTCTGAAACTTCACCAAGTGAAAGCTCTCCCAAAAGTAGGTGAATGAGTTATTTGAGAAAAATTGGCTATCTGCAATAGTTTTAGAGATAATTCGCATTTACTCATTTTGAGTAGGTGAGTAATTAGCTATGGGTCTGAAACTTCACCAAGTGAAAGCTCTCCCAAAAGTAGGTGAATGATTAATTTGAGAAAAATTGGCTATCTGCAATACTTTTAGAGATAATTCGCATTTACTCATTTTGAGTAGGTGAGTAATTAGCTATGGGTCTGAAACTTCACCAAGTGAAAGCTCTCCGAAAAGTAGGTGAATGAGTTATTTGAGAAAAATTGGCTATCTGCAATACTTTTAGAGATAATTCCCATTTACTCATTTTGAGTAGGTGAGTAATTAGCGATGGGTCTGAAACTTCACCAAGTGAAAGCTCTCCCAAAAGTAGGTGAATGATTAATTTGAGAAAAATTGGCTATCTGCAATAGTTTTAGAGATAATTCGCATTTACTCATTTTGAGTAGGTGAGTAATTAGCTATGGGTCTGAAACTTCACAGAGTGAAAGCTCTCCCAAAAGTAGGTGAATGAGTTATTTGAAAACAATTGGCTATCTGCAATACTTTTAGAGATAATTCGCATTTACTCATTTTGAGTAGGTGAGTAATTAGCTATGGGTCTGAAACTTCACCAAGTGAAAGCTCTGCCAAAAGTAGGTGAATGAGTTATTTGAGAAAAATTGGCTATCTGCAATACTTTTAGAGATAATTCGCATTTACTCATTTTCAGTAGGTGAGTAATTAGCTATGGGTCTGAAACTTCACCAAGTGAAAGCTCTGCCAAAAGTAGGTGAATGAGTTATTTGAGAAAAATTGGCTATCTGCAATACTTTTAGAGATAATTCGCATTTACTCATTTTGAGTAGGTGAGTAATTAGCTATGGGTCTGAAACTTCACAGAGTGAAAGCTCTCCCAAAAGTACGTGAATGATTAATTTGAGAAAAATTGGCTATCTGCAATAGTTTTAGAGATAATTCGCATTTACTCATTTTGAGTAGGTGAGTAATTAGCTATGGGTCTGAAACTTCACAGAGTGAAAGCTCTCCCAAAAGTAGGTGAATGAGTTATTTGAAAACAATTGGCTATCTGCAATACTTTTAGAGATAATTCGCATTTACTCATTTTGAGTAGGTGAGTAATTAGCTATGGGTCTGAAACTTCACCGAGTGAAAGCTCTGCCAAAAGTAGGTGAATGAGTTATTTGAGAAAAATTGGCTATCTGCAATACTTCTAGAGATAATTCGCATTTACTCATTTTGAGTAGGTGAGTAATTAGCTATGGGTCTGAAACTTCACCAAGTGAAAGCTCTCCCAAAAGTAGGTGAATGAGTTATTTGAGAAAAATTGGCTATCTGCAATACTTTTAGAGATAATTCGCATTTACTCATTTTGAGTAGGTGAGTAATTAGCTATGGGTCTGAAACTTCACCAAGTGAAAGCTCTCCCAAAAGTAGGTGAATGATTAATTTGAGAAAAATTGGCTATCTGCAATAGTTTTAGAGATAATTCGCATTTACTCATTTTGAGTAGGTGAGTAATTAGCTATGGGTCTGAAACTTCACAGAGTGAAAGCTCTCCCAAAAGTAGGTGAATGAGTTATTTGAAAACAATTGGCTATCTGCAATACTTTTAGAGATAATTCGCATTTACTCATTTTGAGTAGGTGAGTAATTAGCTATGGGTCTGAAACTTCACCAAGTGAAAGCTCTCCCAAAAGTAGGTGAATGAGTTATTTGAGAAAAATTGGCTATCTGCAATAGTTTTAGAGATAATTCGCATTTACTCATTTTGAGTAGGTGAGTAATTAGCTATGGGTCTGAAACTTCACCAAGTGAAAGCTCTCCCAAAAGTAGGTGAATGATTAATTTGAGAAAAATTGGCTATCTGCAATAGTTTTAGAGATAATTCGCATTTACTCATTTTGAGTAGGTGAGTAATTAGCTATGGGTCTGAAACTTCACAGAGTGAAAGCTCTCCCAAAAGTAGGTGAATGATTAATTTGAGAAAAATTGGCTATCTGCAATAGTTTTAGAGATAATTCGCATTTACTCATTTTGAGTAGGTGAGTAATTAGCTATGGGTCTGAAACTTCACAGAGTGAAAGCTCTCCCAAAAGTAGGTGAATGAGTTATTTGAAAACAATTGGCTATCTGCAATACTTTTAGAGATAATTCGCATTTACTCATTTTGAGTAGGTGAGTAATTAGCTATGGGTCTGAAACTTCACCAAGTGAAAGCTCTGCCAAAAGTAGGTGAATGAGTTATTTGAGAAAAATTGGCTATCTGCAATAGTTTTAGAGATAATTCACATTTACTCATTTTCAGTAGGTGAGTAATTAGCTATGGGTCTGAAACTTCACCAAGTGAAAGCTCTGCCAAAAGTAGGTGAATGAGTTATTTGAGAAAAATTGGCTATCTGCAATACTTTTAGAGATAATTCGCATTTACTCATTTTGAGTAGGTGAGTAATTAGCTATGGGTCTGAAACTTCACAGAGTGAAAGCTCTCCCAAAAGTAGGTGAATGAGTTATTTGAGAAAAATTGGCTATCTGCAATACTTTTAGAGATAATTCGCATTTACTCATTTTGAGTAGGTGAGTAATTAGCTATGGGTCTGAAACTTCACCAAGTGAAAGCTCTCCCAAAAGTAGGTGAATGAGTTATTTGAGAAAAATTGGCTATCTGCAACACTTTTAGAGATAATTCGCATTTACTCATTTTGAGTAGGTGAGTAATTAGCTATGGGTCTGAAACTTCACCAAGTGAAAGCTCTCCCAAAAGTAGGTGAATGATTAATTAGAGAAAAATTGGCTATCTGCAATAGTTTTAGAGATAATTCGCATTTACTCATTTTGAGTAGGTGAGTAATAAGCTATGGGTCTGAAACTTCACAGAGTGAAAGCTCTCCCAAAAGTAGGTGAATGAGTTATTTGAAAACAATTGGCTATCTGCAATACTTTTAGAGATAATTCGCATTTACTCATTTTGAGTAGGTGAGTAATTAGCTATGGGTCTGAAACTTCACCAAGTGAAAGCTCTGCCAAAAGTAGGTGAATGAGTTATTTGAGAAAAATTGGCTATCTGCAATACTTTTAGAGATAATTCACATTTACTCATTTTCAGTAGGTGAGTAATTAGCTATGGGTCTGAAACTTCACCAAGTGAAAGCTCTGCCAAAAGTAGGTGAATGAGTTATTTGAGAAAAATTGGCTATCTGCAATACTTTTAGAGATAATTCGCATTTACTCATTTTGAGTAGGTGAGTAATTAGCTATGGGTCTGAAACTTCACAGAGTGAAAGCTCTCCCAAAAGTAGGTGAATGAGTTATTTGAGAAAAATTGGCTATCTGCAATACTTTTAGAGATAATTCGCATTTACTCATTTTGAGTAGGTGAGTAATTAGCTATGGGTCTGAAACTTCACCAAGTGAAAGCTCTCCCAAAAGTAGGTGAATGATTTATTTGAGAAAAATTGGCTATCTGCAATACTTTTAAGGATAATTCGCATTTACTCATTTTGAGTAGGTGAGTAATCATCTACGGGTCTGAAACTTCACCATGTTAAAGCTCTCCCAAAAGTACATGAATGAGTTATTTGATAAAAATTGGGTATCCGCAATAGTTTTTGAGATAATTAGCATTTACTCATTTTGAGTAGGTGAGTAATTAGCTACGGGTCTGAAACTTCACCAAGTGAAAGCTCTTCCAAAAGTAGGTGACTGAGTTATTTGAGAAAAATTGGCCATCTGCAATACTTTTAGAGGTAATTCGCATTTACTCTTTTTGAGTAGGTGAGCAATTAGCTATGGGTCTGAAACTTCACCAAGTGAAAGCTCTTTGGGATAGCTGCTCCGCAGAGATACCCTGAGGATAAAAAATTTCGTCGAAATCGCTCTATGTAGCACGCTTTTCGAAATATTAGCATTTTTGTGTTTTGCAATTTTTGCGCAAAAATTCGAAAATTCAAAATGGCCGCCATTTTTGGCAAGATAAAATTTTTTTGAGAATTGGCATGGCTACTCTGCAGAGATACCCTGTGGGTCAAAAATTTCGTCGAAATCGCTCTATCTAGCACGGTTTTCGAGATATAAGCATTTTTGTGTTTTGCAATTTTGCGAAAAATTCGAAAATTCAAAATGGCCGCCATTTTTTGCGAGAAATTTTTTGTTTGAAAATTGGCATGGCTACTCTGCAGAGATACCCTGCGGGTCAAAAATTTCGTCGAAATCGCTCTATCTAGCAGGGTTTTCGAGATATATGCATTTTTATGTTTTGCAATTTTTGCGAAAAATTCGAAAATTCAAAATGGCCGCCATTTTTGGCGAGAGAAAATTTTTTTGAAAATTGGCATGGCTACTCTGCAGATATACCCTGTGGGTCAAAAATTTCGTCGAAATCGCTCTATCTTGCAGGGTTTTCGAGATATAAGCATTTTTATGTTTTGCAATTTTTGCGAAAAATTCGAAAATTCAAAATGGCCGCCATTTTTGGCGAGAAATTTTTTTTTTCAAAATTGGGATAACTACTCTGCAGAGATACCATGCGCATCAAAAATTTCGTCGAAATCGCTCTATCTAGCACGGTTTTCGAGATATAAGCATTTTTGTGTTTTGCAATTTTTGCGAAAATTTCGAAAATTCAAAATAGTCTCCATTTTGGGCGAGACAAAATTTTTTTGAAAATTGGGAAAACTACTCCGCAGAGATACCCTGTGGGTCAAAAATTTCGTCGAAATCGCTCTATCTAGCACGGTTTTCGAGATATAAGCATTTTTGTGTTTTCCTTATTTGGAAAATTCGTAATGATTAATTAATCATTAATTACTCGGCCATTTCTTGACCAATCAATGCCAAAATCTAATGATTTCCAGATTTTATTAGAATGAATGTATTTGCCAAGTTTCAGGTGAATTGATAAAATTCCTTTCAAGTTATCATCCGGACAAGCTTCCCCATCGAAAAAAGACATTTTTGGTCATGTGACCTCTCTGATTGGTTGAAATGTCACTGCAGCATATTCAAAAAAATTCCCCAAGGCTACTGCCTAAACCTGCCAAATTTGAAAAGAATCCGCCTAACGGTTACAGAGTTATAAGGAAAACAAAACGCGGAGCCGGCGGAGCCTGAAGCTCTCCCATACACAAACAAGCGTCCCTTGCGGGACGCTTAATTATATGACTGAGTGAATTTTCAAGCAAAAGCCTATCTAAGCATTTGATATTTCCTTTCACTTTAAAAGGAGATTCACTTATTAAGTTTCCACTGTTTTGTCTTAACGCCTCAATGGACAAATTCATTGGCAGTTTGTGAAAAAATGTTTTTTTTCTCATTGTTCTAATCGTATAACTACTACCAAGTATAAACCTCTATGTTACAGTCAGAGCAAGACCATAATTTTTACTGGTAAGAGAAAGAGTGCTGGCGCTATATTCATGATAGGTCTTAGCCAACTAGTCTTAGACTTAACTTTTATACACAAACATAGCCAACAGAAGCCTAAGATTTGGCTAAGACTTTTCATGAAAGCGACCCTTGGTTTTCTGAATAATTGCTCAGGTTTAAATGAGTTTCAAATTCAAATAGACAGCAGATACTGAATACATTAAACTGTTGGTACTAAATCTAGGCTTCAAATGAATTCATGGTTTGAAAGTGTGTGTCATTTTTATGCGATAAATTATCTTTCCTCTCAAACTTGAAGCTTTAAGATAACAAACACATGTAAAGTTGCAAAATTTATTTGACCTTTTCTTTGCAAATTGCTCCAAACGTAGTCCCAGTTTGACATTAATTCTGGCTACACATTACACATTTCAGAACAACACTGCTGCAACTGGTCACAGTATTTTATCAACAGAATTTATCAAATTAACACCGGAGTCCATGTTCAACAACATTCTTCTTTTTTAAATACTCTTACAACTTAATTTATACAGCAATAGTCAGCATAAGGTAGGTATTCTTTACACAATAAAAATAGAGATTTTCTAGAATTAACATTTTTTTCGAGAAATAAATACCTTTGTACTTGTCAACAAATAAGCTATTAATGCTACCTTCTTTCTACACGGCTATCGGATCCAACTTTTCATTGGATTGGCTCAGCTTGATTTTTATCTCATCTTTTGCTGATCCCATTTTTGTACATCTGGTATGTACAAATGATAGTGTTGTTAACGGTTTTCCGGTATGCGGAATATCGTTTCGTTTTTGTAGAAAAAACGAAATCCGCAAAGAATATTTTGGGAACCGGTTATTGTAAAAGTTATTATTTTAGGCTTTCTAATGGCTGATACTTCATAGAAACGACAAAAAATATACATATTTTATAAAATATGTCACAATTTTACTTTATATTGAGTAAAAATCATTTTTACGTACTTAATAATATCTCGCGAAAGCCACTTCCATTTACAAGTTATCCCTCATGTACGCCCCCGAATAATATTTTCAATGCACAGAACAAGCATACAAAATACCGGATTTCGTTTCGTTTCAAAGCCCCGGTAACGGGTTTTGACTTCTGTAATCGATGCCACCACTAACAAATGATAACGCTTTAGTCTGTGTTTTAGGAAAAATATGGCTTAGGTCTTCAGATTGATTAAGCTAATATTTAAAATCACCCTCAAATCAACTTACCCGCAAGGTAGGGTACACTTTGTGGAGTGACTTCAAATTTGTCCCGTTTCGTTGCCTTAGCAACAATGGACAAAAGCATATTCAGGACACGGATGGTTCTAGACACTGTGTTGGTGATAGGATGACGGAACCCTGTGAAAAATAATAACACACAAAGATAAATATACAACAGACCAATTTTAACTACCCTACATGATTTAGAAAATTGCTCTCAACTCTCGGTTTTGTATCATGGTTTGTTTAATGAAAAAGATATTAATTTATTTCTTATAACTTCCCCTCACCGTCAACAAAGTTGTCCACCAAAACATTATAGTCTACCTTGCTTTAATTTTCAACACACAAAAAAAAAAAAAAACAAAAAAAAAAACAAAAAACAGTATGATTTGGTATTCTTATAGTCCAACATTTTGTTAGTTTATGACGCACATGTACCTTGCTTTATTATCTAATTTCCCCATTATAAATCAATCTGGCCTATGTTTTTTGTGCACTTCTTAATGGTTTTAACTGTACCTTTCAGCAGATGCCCAACCATGGCAAAGTTGAAGTTGGTCTTGAAGCTGAGTCCCATGGAGTGGTCGAGTTGCTTGAAGTGCCACTCCAGTGGTTCTCTGGTCTCCATCATCATTCTCTCCAGGCTCTGAAAATCAGGACAAAGCTCATTTGAAGAGGAAATAAACCCATGACCTGCAGAAAGGTCATTTGAAGAGAAAAGAAACCAATTTTTCCATTATCATCCTCTCCAGGCTATGAAAGACTGGACAGATGTGGATGACCTTCATGAAGGTTATCTGAAGCGAAAATAAAATAATCCATTGTTATCATCTGCAACATTCTTCAAGGATACAAACAAATACGATTGAGTAAACATGTCATGTGACCTTTTGGTGGAGGGTGCATGTGTATCACAGTACATAATGCCACGGATTTAAAATGAACCCAACTTCATGCATCCTCTCTGAGGTCTGAAAGAACACGCAAAACTCGGATTACCTTGACAAAGGTTAATTAAAAAGAAAATAAATGCATCAATCATGCTGATTTAAGTAAAGCCAAACCCCTATATGTAAAACTTGAACACAAACATACCCTTTTTCTTTGAACTTCTATCATTTCTGATGGTACCTGGAAATTCAGATAATACTTTCTTGGCCCTTTGAAATTTGAGTTAAAAAGGTTCAACTCTGTTAGACACGTTTTTTAGCTTAATTTACTTTTACCCCCCTCCCCCCCCCCCCCCCCCCCCCCCTCCTCCCAAAAAACAACAAAACCATAGATATTTTCAACATTAAGACTCACCAATGCCTCAAATAACGTTAAGTTGTCAAGGGTGTGCAGATTCTGCTCCAATAGAGCTAATCCAGCGGCATACAGAGACACCTCGTCTAGTTGGAGCACGGACACTGCCACCCAAAACAGGTGCTTGTGGATCGGAGAATCAAATTTCAGCAAGGGCTGGAGTCTTGTTAAGCACATGATGACGGCTTCAATGAGGGTTAGATCAGTGTACGATTCCAAGGCTTTAACGAGAATTCGCAGAAGCTGTTTGATCTCAGAATCAGAGACGGATTTGGCTATACATCCATATACGATGATGGCTCGTGGCTGTAAGGCAGGGTTGTACTGGAAAGCAAACCTCTTGGCGAGATCTGTCCACTGCTTCAGCCAATCACAATCCTCCAGAGCCTTCATACAGCCCTAAAACATAGCAGAGATAAGATTATATAACTTACTAAATGAAGTAAAAGTCCAAAATTGTGCAACAACGGAACCATATTAATCTTAGCGGGTAACAAGAAAAATCCTAAATTGAGAAACTTCGTTTTTAAAACTGACCCACTGATGTTTGATTACATGTCTTACAGTGTGGAAATTTCTTTCATTTCTAATGGCTCTGACTTGAATAATATTAGTAGGAAGTAGGGACGTCACGATTCCAAATATTTCATGTCGACTAATTGGTAAGTACTATTCGTGCCGACACCGAATAACCGTCGAATTTATAAAACAACCAAAAATCTTAAGTTTCATATTGTGAGAAGCATTGAAAACGATACATATGTGAAATAAAATGAAAATATATGTATATAACCTTCAAAAATTAATAAATTTGCTGTTTTCCTGCAACTTCTGCTTCATTTATTTCAGACAGGAAGTGGGCGATATAAGAGGTATATGGCACTTCCGGTTTTACGTGAATGTATAAACAGTACAGAAAACGTGGCTGTTTTGGGATTTTAGCTTATTTTATGTGACAATATGGATATATTTTATGGATTTAGACCTTCTGCCATCTTTCACTACATTAAGCGATTATTCTTACTTTAAAATATGAAACCGGTATATAGCACTATTCTAACCGTTGTCGATTAGTCGGTTTGTCGTGACACCCCTAGTAGGAAGATAACCTGTAAAAAAGGTATTTAGAAGTACTTTGAGGTGTACTAAAACAAATACATCCAGGTATTGCGTAACAAGTCATTATTTCTTTAAAATTCTCAGGAGTTTGGAAGACCAAAAACTTTATCAAAGAGACAATTGTAAAGTATCCTCCTTCATTATTATATTACCTGTTTTAATTTGTTAATTATTCTAATAAACATTTTATCATTTTTAATTTATCCATTTTGGTTATTAAAAATATATGGTTTTGCTTGAATGTTGTACTTGTTTTCTGAAAATGTTAGGATTCAGTAAATTCACTCCTGTGTAATTACAAGTTTCCACTTATAGTACCTCCATGATCTCCAGTAAGGCATCTGTGACTACTTCCAATGACTGCAGAGACATGCGCTCCTGTTCGTGTGGAGTGTAAGCAAATGACCGGTCCCCTGGCCGATTGTTTGAACGGAAAGCACTGACCGCTGCTGACTTGACCTTGCTGATCCCAAACAGCTGGTAGAACTTGGGTAGTGAGAATTCTGTCAGGCTGAGTTTTAGCATTTTCATCACATCCTCTGAAAAGATATTAACAAAAACGTTTAATTAATTTACCACTAAACATGCATATTAACTTACACAATCAAGTCTCAATTTAGAATTTGACAAGAGAGAAGTCTGTGAAACTGAACTTCAGTATTTTCGACATATGCTTGGCAGAAATATTAACGGTCTGGTTAAGGTTTTTTACATCCTATTTAACAACAGTCTGCAGAGATATCTTTATTTTTTTCTACTACTGTAAAAAAATTTAAACTGATTTTCAAAACAGTTCACAAAAAACTACACAATTAAATACAACACAAGTAGGGACTTAAGAGATAGATATCAGTATAATAAATCATTAACTTCAGTACTGAATTTTAAGGGTCAACATTTACATCACACTCAATGGGATAGATGGCAGTTTCCATCTTTACTTATTTATGTTTAACGTATGTGGCCAGGCACTTCAGAGTTTTACTTGGGGATTACAGGACTTACCAGAAATGATTCAAATATCAGCAAGTCCTAGATCACTAGCCCATATAGTATGATGTTAGCATAGCCTTTACAGAGACAACGGTTTAAAAACTCTCACATCGACCATTTTTACTTAAACTTTACTACGTTTTATCCCATTTGTGTACATAATGTATCCTTTTTGATTGTTATGATTATGGATTTCGACTTTTTCTGTATAATGCGACAAGAGTCTGTCTTTATGTGGCGATTAAGTGCTATAAAAATACTATTAGAATTAGAATAAAACTCACATCTGTTCATTCAATATTTTATTAAAACGACTCACCACTAAAGCAGAGCTGACTGCATGTACACAGGCTGTGGATGTTATTGATGACGAGTCCATGTGTCGATGCTCTGAGTGACAACGGTCCCGTGGAGACAAGTAGTGTCACAATGTGGAACAGGAAGGGCAGGTGACTGGCGACATCTAGTGAGTTGTTGAAGGACAACATGAGCAGGTAACGCAATAGGATAGCAATGTCGTCCCACATCAAATGCTGCTCTAGTGTCGGAGTGGGAGACATGCAGGTCCTTTCAATTAGCTGTAGAAATACACAAGAAATAAATGTGATTAGCTTTGTTCTTGTTCAACAGCCAAAATACTTCATTGAGACCTAATAGATTTATGTTTCAACCAGAATGTCACCTCCCTTGTAATTTACTCTGCCATCTAGGAATCCTGATTCAGTAGAATTATACAAATATTTTTCAGCTCTTTAAGAGATTTTACTGGATGTAAACAACCAGCATTTACCCACCCACGAGTTCAAAGGCAGTCTGATCTCACTAATGTACACTAATATCAATGCAAATATTACATATTTAAGGCAAATTAAGAAGATGTTAGATATAACTTTTGAATCAGTTTAAGTATGTTTCAAATTCATTTCATGTAAACAGCACAAAAGAGTTCAAATCTTTGGAGACAAAAGAGTAAAAAAAATGTCAAACAAGTCAGTGGCAGCCACACAAGGCGCTATCACTCACCCGACAGAGTCTGCAGATGACTTTGCGTGAGACGAGCTGCACATTGGCAGAAGCCAAAGCCACTGCAGTGTCTGCCATAATTTCTGCCTGAATGGACCCCAGACCTCCCGTCACACTCCTCTGTGTAAAATATAAGTAATATATATGTCATATACATAGTGCCTCATAAGCCCTGATGTGTAGGGCTGGCTGCTTTATGTCAACTTGTCACTGTATGTTTTTTGTTAATTGTGTGCAGGTTACACTTAAATTTGGAAAATTTAATAGTAATTTAAATTTTTATTAGAAATACTTACCATTTCCTAACAGTAGCTATTTGTTGGAGCCATCCAACCCAATGGCCAACGCAGAGATGCGATTTTTAAGGTTATATAACAACCTTAATAAAGCCATTGGGTTACAGTAGTCCATCCTCCCGCCAATTAGGTCACATGACCACATTGTTTACGTCATTATTTTTGTTGCACGTAAAAGAATGACTTGCAGGGAGGCGGGAGGGAAATATGAGTGTTAGGAAATGGTAAGTATTTCTAATAAAAATTTAAATTACTATTAAATTTTCCAATTTTATAGCGAAATACCCTTACCATTTCCTAACAGTAGCTGAATTCAGCCTTGTAGGATGGAGGGAATTCTTTTAAGAAAAACCACTACCCAACCTACCACTGAACAACATGAGAACTTCACAATGGAATTTACATGCATTAGCCACATATAAACTTCCAACAATCACAACATACAACTCCCAAAAACTGAAAGTATGTAGTTGTAGTTCTCACAAACTGCTGACAATGTTGGTGTTGTAAAAGGATGTCATAAATAGATAGCCCATATACATTGTAACATCCGACCCCAAGACAAGGTCAAACCAACCTGAAAGTGTCATCAACATAATGCCTAATCCTTCTCAAGTAAGATTTAGGCAACATTGATACCTACTACAATACATCCAGCATTACAGACATAACAGCCACAAACTGCAAATGTACAAATATAAGTATGAAACACATACTTATAAAGTAACAAAACTGTAACTGCAACTGTAGGATCCAATTTCAAATCTGACCCTATGACAACAGAGGTTTTCCAGACAGAAATTGGTATACATACAATGGAATTTCCAATAACATGAAACAAGAAACTCATGTGAGGAAATCACCTATAAAAACTAGAGATGCAATCAAAACATACATCAATAGCTTCTGTGACTCAATCTTGACTGACTCAAGATGAAATAGGTGCCAAAAGAGAAGACCTTTTCAGAAACTTCTTAATGTCAGTAAAACAAAAGATTTGTTCTATTCCAAACCTTTTGATCACTAAACCCTTAACAGGACAAACAGACCCATATTGAGCAAAAAACTGTTGTCCAAGGAGCTAAGAGCTGGCATGACACAGGCTTAATTGCAGTAGGCCCATCCAAAGCCAACTGATTCTGGCAATTGAAGGGACCAGAGTAACTTGTGACTCATTCTCCTTAACTAAAGGAAGAAAATGTCCAAGCATTAATGTCACTACTTTACCATGATTCTGTAATCCACAGAGACAAAAATCACTGACTTAATTACAGTAATCGCAATAGGCCCATCTGAAGCCAAACTGGTTCGTGGCCAAAAACCGTTAATGGGCCAAAGTTACCTGTGACCAAATCTCCCTATAACTAAGGGAAGGGTTCACTACTTTACCTGAAGTCAAAACCAAAGATAATCTTGAAAGGTAATAACTTCAAGAAAGCCTTCCTTACAGGCTCAAAGGTTGCTTGATAAGACAAACTATTGGTTTGTCTCTTACTAAAAGTTACTGATCTATTATTTATCTCAACTTTTAGATACTTCTTGACCCTTTAGGCCCCAAACCATCAGCAATTGCTCCTGTATAACACCCAATAGTGGATAGTATTAGGCATCTGCAATTGCTGTTCTATATTGTATGGCATTAGGAAGTTTCCTTAAACTACTATTTCAGGAAATTTGCTAATGTGGAATAGTGGGGTCTGAGATATATACATGACTCTCTACACACCACTTCCCAAAATACAACAATTGATTCTCCTTGAGGAGTGCTCCTTCATTGTTTCACCACTTCCTCTGGGAATCTTCCATAATATTCATGCTGGACTCCAGATGGCACACATGAAGATTCAAGTAAGCTAGATTGTTGTGAAATATGTTGCTTAATGGTTGAGTCAACAGATTCACCCATTTAGAAGGGGTTTTGTGGACAGATCCACCAGACCCAAAACCAAGACATCCCTGGCCACCCTGGTACAATATGATGATTCTATACCTGAAGGTGTTCATCTGTTGAATCACATGAGGGCCACTGGACATAACTGACCAGACCCTCCCCAAAGACATTCCATGCATCTGTTCCCCAAGCCCGACTGTCTGGGACATGAGACATGAGGACCAAGACCCTGGTCAAATACACGTCTGTCCATACTATCACAAGAGGTGTTCAAGCGCCTTTTTCCCAAGCCTGACAGCAGACCTACCTAGGAAACTTGTGAGTCATCTTGTTGGAAACACATCAACCACTGATTGATGGCAGCAATGTCTAATTTGATTGAAAAACCTGGCGATTCATAACCGCTTTGGTCTTTTTTGCTTTTATCTTCCTAGACAAGGAATCTGCCAGAACATGTAGATTCCCTGGAATGAATTTCCCTGAATCTGAATCATTCTGGCATTGGACTAACCCATAACTCTACAGATTAAGGTACAAATTCTCTGAGTGAATGCCTCCCAGGCTGTTCATATAGGCAACCACTAAAGAATTGTCTGTGAAAATCAACTGATTTCAACTCAAAACTGATTTCTGAATCATTTAAAGCTAACAACATTGCTTCCAGCTGTATAATGTTATGTTATGAGGAATCTTGACTCTTCCTGATGCCACAGACCAATGGCTGTGGATGACTCGAGAGAGCACCCCAACCCATTAGGGAAGCTTCTGTGAACGGAGAGAAACTGCGCTCCTGAAGGAGTGGTGTATCCTCCTTCAAAATTAAACTATTGGTCCACCACTGACGAAATTCCCTGAACCAAAGACCCAAGAAATGGAACATCCAGAGACTGAAGATATCAGCAATGTTTCCAGATACCATTGGAGCAACTTCATGCTCAGATAACTCAATGGTATAGTATTCCCCATTGAAGCCATGCTTTCAAAGTGACATGAGCTTCCCTGGAGATAGGTGAGAAGCTTTCAACATGGTAAGTGTCTTTCCAAGAAGACAATAGATTTCCTTTGAGTTGGGAAGACTAGACCTACCCTGAGGTCGAATTGTAACCATAAATTCGATTAGCGGAGTTGGAAATAAATCTGATTTTTAGAAATTTGTGATCCAACCCAGGCTTTCGACAAGATGCACCACCCAATGGGTGTATCCCTGGCATTGCTGTTTGAGCTTGTTTTCATTAGCCAACCGTCTATATACTGGCGAATACTGATGCCTTCTGCAAAAGCCATCAGCTTCACCTCTTTTGCTACCTTGGTGATCTGAAGAGGAAATGTAGTAATATTGCAGGGTAAGGCAGTGAACTGGTAGAATCTGTAGCCTCCAATGATGCGAAGATACCTTGTTAGCTGGGTAAATCAGTGAATTATGTACTACACCCACAAATTCTAGTGACGTCATACAGTCGCCTTCTTAAAACGAATGCCGAATGCCGAAATTCATATTAAGTAAGATACATGCAAAGCTTGTTTACCTGACCTTAAGTGTCATTGAAAGACATTTCTTCCTTACTATTCCCAAGAAATAGACTGAAACTGTAACTTCCCAGCGATGTGACTGGTGTTATCGCCCTTTTGTCGATCATTTCATAAACAGCTTTCTATCAAAAACACTGTTTCTCCCGTTTTTTTTTTTTTTTTTTTTTCCAACTCTCACTTCTGAAAGGTTTGACTGAATAGTAGCCTATTTCCAAGACTTGTATGGAAGCTACACTGGACAAAGAATGCCTAAAAATTCCTGGAAGCAACCTACTATCCCTGCTTCCATGGGTCTGAATAATCAAGAATGTACCCCCTTGTAACTAGCTAAGGAGAAGAAGGCACTTGTAACTGTTTTTAGGCGTAATGTACAGGGACCAAAAACTATTGTGATGACTGTTGTTCCCTTTCTAGGAGCATGTTATTTCCATAACTATAATCATCCTTATAGAAATGAAAAACATTGTATGAAGTTCCTCTGAACATCTAACAATATGTCCAGCAGGAAACTTCATAACTTCATAAGGAGCAAGAAATGCATTCAAAAGTTACCTCCCTCCTGTTGAGTCACTTGTTCTTAGACATGGTGAAACTCCAACAAGAAGATTTGAACCTAGTCCAAGGCATTATTGAAGACTGTAACATGTCATGGGGATCCCTAAGATCCTTTAAATTAGACCTTAAGGATCTACACTTGGTTTCTGCTATGGTCCTCTATAAGGGAACTTGTTCCTACAGTGTCTGAAGTGATCTTCCTGCAGACCTCCTACAACTAAGGAGCTGTCCAGGAAAATGATTATGTAAGGAAGTCCAAGCAAAAACTTCTTCCTGCATGAGTGCTCTTAACAACAGAGGCTTCAAAAACTCATTGAAACCGAAAATAAGGACCACATTCAATTCTGGCTGTTCACCTAAGGAATGTGGGAATTCCAAGATGTAGGTAAATGTGACCAAACAAGGGAGCATTCACACTGGCTGTGACTGTTGTATCAACATCTAGCCACTTAATAATAGAATTCTTGGGATGAATCACAATCCCCATCACCTGACAACCTGAATTCTAAACCTTTTGAAAGGTATAGAAACCCGATTGTACTAAATTCTTGTGCAAAACCATTTAATCAAAAGCCTCTCCTTGTAGTTAATGAGTGACACTCCCGGACATCTGACAACCAGAATTCTGACCTTCTGAGAGGTATAGAATACTCGATTGTGCATGGATGTTTTGACTGGACCTCAACGGAAGTGTTTTCCAAAGAAATAGTCTTTCCTGCATTCAAAACTCCTCCACGATGCCGTGTCCATGGCAACGTAAATGGCTGCCCCCAAGGGAGATTCCTTCTTCTGACTCGTGGACCATCTATTCGACTGGGATGTACAATGTGATCAAAAAATTGCTTTCAACGCCTGGCAATTAGAACCCGACGTGAACAGCAATAACGGCCACTCAAATTGTCCTTCTCATCCAAGATGGCGTCTTCCATATCGCTTCTGTTATTGAAGAGTACATTCTTTCTAAACATGTTTGCTGCAAAAATTATAGCTTCCAACGTCCAGCAAACTGAACCGAACGACTGGCAAGCTATATAAAAATATTATTGTTGATTTATTTCCTCGATGTTGAAGAAGATGAAACCTCGAAGTCGCCATCCAAAAGTCCTTTATTTACATATTATAATGCATACCTTCGAAGATTTAACAAAGGTATAAGTTCTGTATGATATACATGTAAAATAAGAAGTGAGATTGACTAAAAATCTCAAAAAATAAATAAAACCTTGACAAAACTTCTTCTAATTCCCAAAGACGTCCTTACTGATGATGGCCAACAAAAATAATGAAGTAAACAATGTGGTCATGTGACCTAATTGGCGGGAGGACGGACTACTGTAACCCAATGGCTTTATTAAGGTTGTTATATAACCTTAAAAATCGCATCTCTGCGTTGGCCATTGGGTTGGATGGCTCCAACAAATAGCTACTGTTAGGAAATGGTAAGGGTATTTCGCTATAAAAAAATGAAATTCTGTCTCTCTATACTTAACAACTTAAAACAAATTAAACACCCCAAGGACGCAGGTTGTGTTGACCCCAACCATTGTGTAACACATCCCTGATCATACAAAATTGACCAAAAAGCCAAGCCATGCAAGTGCCAGCCATGATTGCTGTTTGAATGTCCCCTCCCCCCTGCCCAGGCCTTCAGTCAGGTTTCACAATGTCCATCTACCCCTCCCTCCGAAACAGGCAAAATACCCGTTGTAGGAAACTTTATATCCACCTGCATTTTTGTTAGAAAAGAATTTTGATTAAATTGAATCCAATTCAACGTCTGCTTCAATAAATTAACCATTTTCTTTTTATTTTCACTATATTATGTCCAGTGGAATTACAGCAAAGTGTTGCAGAATTTTCATGACGTCATACTATGTACTGTAACAAGCAGTCCCACTATGCCCTAATGCAGCAATATGCTGTGATCTGTATTTTCATAATGAAATAGCAAGGCTTCCGTCAGGCACGAAACTTTCAAGTGTAATAGCAACATTAATTCTGAGTATCACACCCTGACTTCATTGATACTTGGTGAAGAATGTGTGTGTGCTGAACTCAACATGTTACATATTTATCTACTGACTTGTATATTTTTATTTTGAAATAATTATTGACAAAAATCAATATCATATTTATAAAAAATGTATCTATTGACCTGAATGTCATTTTTATTCAGTTATGTGTCCATTTACCTTAATATTATTTATTTTATTTATTTATTTTTTTTTGAATAACCAGATATACTGACTTTAATAAAACTGTCAAGAACCATGTCCAGTAGATCTGACACCTGTCCTATATTTCCCCAGATTTTGGCCTGAATGGACGGGTACATCTCGACTTCATCTATTGTCATGGTGATCAGCTTATCGAGAATCAGGGCCACTTTCTGTCGCTTATTTTCATCTGACTGTTTGCAGAATCTAAAGGAGGTTACAGAGGTACAAGTCATGGATTTATTGCAAGAGTAATCAACGAATAACATGTTACTGTTTCATATATGTTCATCAAGTTGCAAAATTACTTGACATCCTTCTATGTGCTCTCAACACATATACCTAGCAAAACAGAAAAGCAATAGATGTTTTTAATTTATTCTTTATAAAACTTTTGTTTCTTTTTGTTAAATGTGCATACCAAGCCAAATCATGGAGAAGAGTGAAAGAATATATTAAATACAGTCAAGCCAAACTTTTGGGTCTGGAACAATACTTCTACTTGAACAAGAATTACAGTTAACAGGGTAATATTCAGTGAAAAGATTATCTGAGGTTATAACAATTACTTGTACTTAAAAGTGGGATAATCATCTTAACAGGGTTAAGTTCAGTGGGACAGCTTTTATTACTGATAAAATACTTACCTTCACTTAACAGGGCATTCTAATGAGCAAGTTAAATTTCAATGGCAAAAGTCTCCTACATTCCTTTTATTTACTTGTAATTAATTTTCTTGTACTTAAAATAGGATTCTGTGTGATACATGGCTTGGCTATTGTCAGAGGATTAACTGTACTAATACTTGACACACAAAAATATTAAAATAAATAAATAAACTAAACAAAGAGTGTGTAATAAAGAAATAGATAATCACTGCTTGATATAAAACCTTGTGAGGTTTGGCAGCCAAGGTGTCATGTATTCAAGACACAGGTGCTTCATCTCGATGTTAGAGTTTCTGAAACCTTGGATACACTCCTCTAAGAACTCCAGAGTGAGATGTGGTTCATTGCATGCCAGACGCTCACTCACCATCTTGATGAAGATTGTGTTGTTAGAAGGGATGCACAGGCCTGCAAAACAATATCGAATACACATATTACACAATATTGAATATAGATATTAAACAAAATTAAATCTGCAAATTAAAGTCCTAAACCAGTAAAACAAATGTCATCAAACTGTCACACCTGTAAAGTTCTCCCGTAATTTCCACCACAGTCACAAATTGTAACAAATTTTATTGTAATTTAACTTTTTACAAGTTAAATACTTACCTTATCCTCACAAGTGCTTGTTTGGTTTTGTGGAGCAAAACGCATCGACCGACAAGAATTTTTTAAGGAAATAATCTTGTCACGAGAGGTGACCCCTTGTCTGCGCGTGTCCGCGCTTGCGTAGTAGTCGTTGTCGACAGACGAATGTCGAGAGCTCTTCATTGTATTTTTGGTCCTCAGAAAACAAATTATGCGGGGAGGTAGGGAGGGTTTATCCTTGTGAGGATAAGTTAAGTATTTAACTTGTAAAAAGTCAAATTACAATAAAATTTGTTACATTTTATTGCGTAAAATAGCCTTACCTTATCCTCACAAGTGCTTGAATACAACCATAACAGGTGGAGGGTATTTGTTTTGGCCACACTGTTAGATGATTGTCAGACAAGGGGTCACCAAATAAAGCACTTGATAAGAGGATAAGATAAGCTTCCATACGCCACATCTTAGGTTATATATTACTTCTTCATCACAGATAAGTAATTTGCTAACCTCAACAAAAGATCCATGATGTGGTTGTCATTGTTGCTGCTGTTGCTGTTGTAGACAATTTTACAACAAATCATATAGCAGTATTAACCATCACCCGGTATTGGCCGGAGATGTCTGCATGACTCCCGAAACAAGATGTCATCATCTGACAATGAGAATATCTCCAAGCAGGCAAACTGAACTGCATAAACTGCAGATATGGGGCCATATGTAAGTCAAGAAAGACATATGTCAGTGACACAACACTTGTATAACTGGAGAGAACATAAATATGTGAGTCATATGAATAACATGTATAAATACACAAAAATTGACTACATGCTGAGGTGAATCCACAAGACCCAATTTATTCATGGACTGGTCATGGGATTGCCAAGCTACATCTTCGAGTAGAATGTAGTAAAGAATTGTGGGTCTTCCAGTAACAAGAGTCTGATATCTGCTCAGGTAAGATCCCACTCTTGAAAACTAAAGAGGCAGCCACGGATCTAATATGTGCCTCAATGTATAGATTCTGAGAATCAGAATTAAAGGACTGGCAATCTAATCATGCAGCCAGATTGATCCAGGAAGAGGTAGCAGAACTCAAGATATCTCCATCAAGCCTTCCTTAAAAGATATGAGCAAGAGATTCTTCCCCTCCTTGAAGTACTTGTACTGTCTCGATAGTAACTAAGTACTGTAAGAAGGCAGAGTGTCACAACATCAGTCCAACGTCGGCTCAAGAAAGGTTTGTGAGCTGGAATGACCACTGGTTTGAGCCATCTGGGCCATCAGAAGCCAACTGATTCTTGCTAAAAGGCAGGAGAAGGAGACTTTCCCTTTTCTCCAAGCAGTAGTCCTGTCCAAGAAGGATGTAAGTGCTGTAAGAGGAAAACGAATCATGTGTCCAGGCAATTTGAGTTCAGGAATGATCTAGAGCTGAAGTGACCACTGGAGCCAATCTAGACCAATTGAGACTAATAGGACCTTGCTAAAAAGGTAGGTAAGAGGGAAAAACTGTAACCTCCTTCCTATGAGGCTTGTCTGAAGGAGCCAAAGTCCCAGAATACACTTTACCTTGTTTTTGCCAGATGCCAATGCCATTGCAACAGTCTTGCAAGTCAAACTTTTTTAGACTGACCTCCTTTAAAGGTTAATAAGGAGCCTTTTGTGAAAACCAACAGAAGCAAAGGCAAATCCCTTGATGCTACACCTCTGTTAGCAGTGGGCTTCTCTCTATAAACACTTGCAATAGGCCTATAAAGATCCAGGCTTTTGCTCAACTCCTGCACAAAAAAAATATATATATATAAATGATCAGCTATGGCTGCTACAAAGCTAGCAATAGTGACAGGTTTCTGATTTTTGCAAGTAAATGGATAAAAAAATCTGGTATATTTGAGACAGTAGGCTCTGAGATGGCCACCTTATTCTGTTGGTACCAGAGCTCAAAATGGCCCATCATGACTCATACATTTCCAAGATGAGGGTCCTTGAGATGCCCTAAATCTCTCTACCCCTTGCTCAGAGAATGATATAAGAGATTCTGAGTGGTGTTAAGGTGCCAAACATGAAGGTGCCAATGCAACAGATTCTGATGGTATTTCTGACTGAATGGCTGTTTCTGAGACCAGTGAAGTAGCTGTAATGGAGGTTTGGTTTATTGATTCACCAGATCCCAAAACCAATGCATCATGGGCCACCAAGGGGCCACTACAATCATTTTGCACCTGGTGTTCACTTGTTCAATGACTTTTTGGTGGTACAGGACAAAAGGCCTAGCAGTCCAGAACCTCCAACAAGATGTTTAATGCATCTATGTTCAGAGCATTTGCATCCGGGACTGGCAACATAGAATGGAAGTTTGTGATTCATATTGGTGGCAAACATCTCTACCATTGGTATTTGCCAAACTATGCAAGTCAAATGGAACATTTTAAGATGAAGAGACCACCCTGTCTGTATCATTTTGTCCTTTCTGGAGAGGCTGACTGTCATGACCTTTAAACAACCCTGAATATATCTGGCTCATATAAGAATATCTCAAGGATTGCAGTAGGCCAAGATGCAGCATACCTGCATAAAAAACCTATTGTTGATTTGTGCCAAACTTGCACATTGTCTTGAACCATAAAGGGAGTAAGAACCATTCTGTATGAATTTCTTCTGTCCCTTCTGTAGAGGCTATTGACTATGACATTTAAGCAACCCAGAAAATGTCTATCTCTTATAAGTATATTTCAAGGATTGCAGTAGGCCAGGATGCACCAAGCCTCTGTCCCTTCTGAAGAGGATGTTAGCTATAATATTTAAGCAACCCACAATATGTCTGTCTCTTTTGAGTATATTTCAAGGATTGCAGTAGGCCAAGATGTGCCAAACTAGGAGGTATATGTGCCCCCCCCCCCCCCCCCCCTCTTTTTGTTCAGATAACCGAACACAGTGGCGTTGTCTGATGCTATCAGAATTCTTTTGTGTAGAATTTGTCTTGAAGGCTTTTAAGGGCCAAACACACTGCCTTCAGTTGTATGACATTGAAATGTAATATATACATTTTAACTGTCCAAAAGCCACTGACTGTAATGCTTTTAGATGGGATCATCAACCCTGGTTTAATGCATCTACGAAAATAAGGGAATTGTGCCCCTGTGTATAGAAAAGGCATCCTATTTCCCATTTTTGGCATTTTCCACCACTGAATATGCTTTTTCAGGATTTGAAACAGGAATTCTCACAACTAGTTACTGGAGATATTGCCAGTTTTTTCTAGATATCACTGAAAGGTACACATACATAACTGACCCATTGGTGTAGTGTTTTCCAAAGATGCTGGTATCCCTACCTGGGATATAAGCAACCTTGGGGTTGTTTGTGATGAGATCTCCATGTCCTGAATAGACTTCTCAGATATTTTATTTTATTTGTGTTAGAAAGAAATTTCCTTGTACCAAAATGCAGTGGTAACCTAGGAAATTGATCTATGTGTGGACTCGAGCTTGGATTTTTATCAGAATTTTATGACGAAGCCGAAGTGTTGAATAATTTGGATGAATTCTTTGGTTTGAACCAAATACTGGTGTCTTTTATGTACTCCTAACAACCAGTAGTCCAGGTATTGGTGAACTCATATTCCGCAAAACTGAAGAATGAGTTTTGCCTCTTCTACTACTGGCGTAGAGGGGCGGTCGCTAACCTAACTTCAGTGCTTTGAATTGGTTTGACCGTGTACATTAAACTTAAGTAGATGTAGAGGATCTTGTGAGTCGGTACATAGAAGAACGCATCTTTTGTAACCGAATTTCTAACAATTTCTGCTGTCTCCACCTTAAATGAAGGGACAAGCAGGTATTTATTGTCATAGTAAACGAACTTCACTCGTGGACCTTGACCATTGAAGTCGTAGTTAGAGATCAATTCAGGACACTGATATCTATCACAGGTCATCATTAGGCGGGTTTCTTTACAAGAAATAAACTGCAATAGAAACCTGGAGTTCTGCAATTGTTGAGTGGATAAATCGCTTTCTTTTGAAGCATTTGGCAGAAGTATTTAAGCGGTATATTTAGTACTGTAGCCATGTTTTCCTGTCTTACATCATCGCTTTGCATTGTGGGTAGTACAGGCATTGGTGAATTCGATTGGGGAATAATTCGACAATCCCAACCGAAGATTCGCACAAGTCTGGGATGGCAATAAAACCTCCGATACCTGCCAGTAACATTGCAAAAACAGCTTCCATGGTGATTTGCATATATATGTAGCCACATTCTTCTGTATCCCCCTGTCCTGGTATTCTAGGAAGAGTGATTATATGAAGATCTGTAAAATTACTGCTAGTCCTGGGTCTCAATGTTTTCCTTCTACATATCAGAGGGTAACAGGACAAATAATTACTGGACATAGCCCCTGTCCTGTAGATACTGTGCAAAACACAGTCGTAAAGGTTGTCAGCAAGGACTTCAACACCAAATCTCATCTAGCCAGTTTGATCTTCGTTGAGTTTGTAGAAGAATTAACTCAAAAGTCACAGTAGACAAGCAGTGCACATACTGCCCCAAAGATGTCTGTTGGATCTTCATCTAAATTTACAGCAAAGGAAGGTAATCTGTCCCTATTTTCATGTCTGAGAAGCAGGAAGTTCACTGTACCTGCTGGGAAGCAAAAAAAACTAGAGGATCGCTCGCAAAAAACAAAGATAATGTTTTTGCATAGCAAAAACAAAGCGTCCCGAAAAGGATATAAAGGTGAGTGCTAAAGTATTAAGAAAATGCTTCGTTTCTAGCCTTATACTGTTGTGGCAACCAAAGTCAGCGCAGTCTGCTCTATCTAGCACGGTTTTCAAGATATAAGCATTTTTGTGTTTTGCAAAAAATAAAAAAATTAAAAATGTCCGCTATATTTGGCGAGACAAAAATATTTTGAAAATTGGCATGGCTACTCTGCAGAGATACCCAGCAGGTCCAAAATTTTGTTGAGTTCGCTCCATATAGCACGGTTTTCGAGATATAAGCATTTTTGTGTTTTGCAAAAACTTTGAAAATTCAAAATGGCCACCATTTTTGGGGAGACAAAAATTTTTGTCAAGACCACTGCCGTGGTGTGTATCTCCCGCCGAGCATTAAAGCAGAAGAAATAGCTTTTCCGAGATATTCACAATTTTTCATTTTCGTGTGTGAAAGGTCTTCCAAAAGTAGGTGAATGAGTTATTTGAGAAAAATTGGCTATCTGCAATACTATTAAGAGATAATTCACATTTACTCATTTTGAGTAGGTGAATAATTATCTATGGGTCTGAAACTTCACCAAGTGAAAGCTCTCCCAAAAGTAGGTGAATGAGTTATTTGAGAAAAATTGGCTATCTGCAATACTTTTAGAGATAATTCGCATTTACTCATTTTGAGTAGGTGAGTAATTAGCTATGGGTCTGAAACTTCACCATGTGAAAGCTCTCCCACAAGTAGATGAATGAGTATTTGATAAAAATTGGGTATCCGCAATACTTTTAGAGATAATTAGCATTTACTCATTTTGAGTAGGTGAGTAATTAGCTATGGGTCTGAAACTTCACCAAGTGAAAGCTCTCCCAAAAGTAGGTGAATGAGTTATTTGAGAAAAATTGGCTATCTGCAATACTTTTAGAGATAATTCGCATTTACTCATTTTGAGTAGACGAGTAATTAGCTATGGGTCTGAAACTTCACCAAGTGAAAGCTCTCCCAAAAGTAGGTGAATGATTAATTTGACAAAAATTGGCTATCTGCAATACTTTTAGAGATAATTCGCATTTACTCATTTTGAGTAGGTGAGTAATTAGCTATGGGTCTGAAACTTCACCAAGTGAAAGCTCTCCCAAAAGTAGGTGAATGAGTTATTTGAGAAAAATTGGCTATCTGCAATACTTTTAGAGATAATTCGCATTTACTCATTTTGAGTAGGTGAGTAATTAGCTATGGGTCTGAAACTTCACCAAGTGAAAGCTCTCCCAAAAGTAGGTGAATGATTAATTTGATAAAAATTGGCTATCTGCAATACTTTTAGAGATAATTCGCATTTACTCATTTTGAGTAGGTGAGTAATTAGCTATGGGTCTGAAACTTCACCAAGTGAAAGCTCTCCCAAAAGTAGGTGAATGATTAATTTGACAAAAATTGGCTATCTGCAATACTTTTAGAGATAATTCGCATTTACTCATTTTGAGTAGGTGAGTAATTAGCTATGGGTCTGAAACTTCACCAAGTGAAAGCTCTCCCAAAAGTAGGTGAATGAGTTATTTGAGAAAAATTGGCTATCTGCAATACTTTTAGAGATAATTCGCATTTACTCATTTTGAGTAGGTGAGTAATTAGCTATGGGTCTGAAACTTCACCAAGTGAAAGCTCTCCCAAAAGTAGGTGAATGAGTTATTTGAGAAAAATTGGCTATCTGCAATACTTTTACAGATAATTCGCATTTACTCATTTTGAGTAGGTGAGTAATTAGCTATGGGTCTGAAACTTCACCATGTGAAAGCTCTCCCAAAAGTAGGTGAATGAGTTATTTGAGAAAAATTGGCTATCTGCAATACTTTTAGAGATAATTCGCATTTACTCATTTTGAGTAGGTGAGTAATTAGCTATGGGTCTGAAACTTCACCATGTGAAAGCTCTCCCACAAGTAGATGAATGAGTTATTTGATAAAAATTGGGTATCCGCAATACTTTTACAGATAATTAGCATTTACTCATTTTGAGTAGGTAAATAATTAGCTATGGGTCTGAAACTTCACCATGTGAAAGCTCTCCCAAAAGTAGGTGAATGAGTTATTTGAGAAAAATTGGCTATCTGCAATACTTTTAGAGATAATTCGCATTTACTCATTTTGAGTAGGTGAGTAATTGGCTATGGGTCTGAAACTTCACCATGTGAAAGCTCTTCCAAAAGTAGGTGAATGAGTTATTTGAGAAAAATTGGCCATCTGCAATACTTTTAGAGGTAATTCGCATTTACTCTTTTTGAGTAGGTGAGCAATTAGCTATGGGTCTGAAACTTCACCAAGTGAAAGCTCTTTGGGATAGCTGCTCTGTAGAGATACCCTGAAGATAAAAAATTTCGTCGAAATCGCTCTATGTAGCACGGTTTTCGAAATATTAGCATTTTTGTGTTTTGCAATTTTTGCGCAAAAATTCGAAAAATTCAAAATGGCCGCCATTTTTGGCAAGACAAAATTTTTTTGAAAATTGGCATGGCTACTCTGCAGAGATACCCTGTGGGTCAAAAATTTCGTCGAAATCGCTCTATCTAGCACGGTTTTCGAGATATAAGCATTTTTGTGTTTTGCAATTTTGCGAAAAATTCGAAAATTCAAAATGGCTGCCATTTTTTGCGAGAAATTTTTTGTTTGAAAATTGGCATGGCTACTCTGCAGAGATACCCTGCGGGTCAAAAATTTCGTCGAAATCGCTCTATCTAGCAGGGTTTTTGAGATATAAGCATTTTTATGTTTTGCAATTTTTGCGAAAAATTCGAAAATTCAAAATGGCCGCCATTTTTGGCGAGACAAAATTTTTTTGAAAATTGGCATGGCTACTCTGCAGATATACCCTGTGGGTCAAAAATTTCGTCGAAATCGCTCTATCTAGCAGGGTTTTCGAGATATAAGCATTTTTATGTTTTGCAATTTTTGCGAAAAATTCGAAAATTCAAAATGGCCGCCATTTTGGGCGAGACAAAATTTTTTTCAAAATTGGGATAATTACTCTGCAGAGATACCCTGTGGGTCAAAAATTTCGTCGAAATCGCTCTATCAAGCACGGTTTTCGAGATATAAGCATTTTTGTGTTTTCCTTATTTGGAAAATTCGTAATGATTAATTAATCATTAATTACTCGGCCATTTCTTGACCAATCAATGCCAAAATCTAATGATTTCCAGATTTTAATAGAATGAATGTATTTGCCAAGTTTCAGGTGAATTGATAAAATTCCTTTCAAGTTATCATCCGGACAAGCTTCCCCATCGAAAAAAGACATTTTTGGTCATGTGACCTCTCTGATTGGTTGAAATGTCACTGCAGCATATTCAAAAAAATTCCCCAGGGCTATTGCCTAAACCTGCCAAATTTGAAAAGAATCCGCCTAACGGTTACAGAGTTATAAGGAAAACAAAATGCGGAGCCGGCGGAGCCTGAAGCTCTCCCATACACAAACAAGCGTCCCTTGCGGGACGCTTAAAAATAACCGCAAGGATAAGTGGATACTCTTCTGTAGTCGTTCTTCTGGAGGGAGACCTGTTACTGTACCAGAGTGGCGCTCCACCCACAGTAAAGAATCTACGACTTCCGTTGCAAAGCCAACTGCATTCTTTCTTCTTTGTTTTCCACTGAAAACTTTACAGCAAAATCTTCTCTGCATCCCTTTCATCGACAAGGAGGTAATTCCAGTCGAATAATGGGCGAGTACAGCGGAAGATATACACGTCTTCCACTGAAGACTTTACAGCAACATCTTCTTGCACATCTTATTCTGACCCTTGTCAGGACAAGGGAGGCAGAATTAGTGGTAGTACCAGTCGAATAATGGATAACTACAGCTCGGTGCACGCTTGCATGCTTCAAAACTTCATAGATTTTCATCTGAAAATGGGCGACAATAAGAAATAAGAGGAGAGTGCCCGTGAACGGGCACTGTGTCAGCTGACTGAATGTTTTTGATTTGTGATGGTGATAATGAGAGGAAAGCATAATTATCAGGAAAAGGGCTGTACAGAAATACAGTAAATGGTAACTGAACAACATGTTCGAAAGATATTCCGAAGCTGACAGAAGAAAAGGACAAAAAAGTTGTGCCCTGCAAATGGTATTATGAAACTAGATTGGGCCAACTCGGCGCCAACATATCCCCAGACAGGTCATCACTCATGCCACAGGTTTTGATCGGGAATTTTTTAAAACATAATTACCCATTATTATATGAACTTCAGCACATCAATCTACTCTGTTTATATCTTCCAAGGAAGATGGTGTATCCCCAGACGCCGAATACATAACTCAAATTATATTTTCAATCTTCCTGCAATGATAACTCTAAACCTATTTTCAAAGTATTTAAATGATTGATGATTGAATGTCCATTCTAAAATAATAATCCCAAAAGAGCATATCTGTTTCTATATTTGTTGACAAATAAAATATTATTTTTAACTCAACTCATCATACTTTTCAATCTTCCTTCAAAGTATTTAAATGATTGATGATTCAATGTCCATTCTAAAATTCATAATCCCAAAAGCGCATATCTGTTTCTATATTTGTTCACAAATAAAATATTATTTAAAAAAAAATTATTTATATTATTATTTTATTATATTATTTTTAGAATTTGCAAATTGTTTTCAGTTATTCATTTCCTCTATACCTATATATGTGGTCCATATATATGCAACCTAAATATGTGACACAATCTCAGTTCTGACTCCCCTTTGTGTTATATGTAATGAAGCCCACCACCTCCCACCCCCACCCCTCTCCCCTTCTCCACACCTCTCTCACTATTACACAAGATCTGCAACCCCATTGAGTTCTTTGTTTCTCATCTGATATCATTAAATACCTTTGTTTATTTAGTGTCACTCAATATAGCTGGAGGTCCCAGAGGTGGGTGGGGGGAATCCGGGTGGGGGATGCATAAATGGTAAACAAACAATCTATATAAAAGGGGTACTCAAATACAAAAAGAATTGAGAATTTTAAGTATGTGATTATCAACTGAAATGAGTTCATAACTGTAGGAGCTGTGTCAAAATTAACTGAGGCAAGTTGAATAAAACTGGGCTAGTTGAGGGTTAAAAATCCCCTACTTTTACTACATAAGGATATAATTTCATTAATATTGGGACTTAAAGCTCACTTAAAGTGTCCATTTTGTCTACTTGAATATGTTTAACCAGTTTCATTTTAAAAAGTTAAAAACTCAGCAAGCAGAGGTATAACACACAAAAATAAGTTCTTAAAAGACTAAGATAGCCATAACATTATTAATATTCAAAATTTAAATAGACAGGCATTTCCTTTTAAAAATTCAAAGATTTCAGCTCTATAACCCACATAGTTTGACAGTTACTGGGCTTTAAAGTGGCATAATGTCCATAAATTGGGTTTCTGTGGGCATTTTACAATTGTTAAAGAGACCTTAGCAATTAAACAACAGATCTGAAACTTTTTGGGGGACATACATAACAAACAAAAATTATATATAATACAGTTTAAGACTTGTCACACTAAGCATTTCCAAATAACAGGGCAAAATACGGAAAAAATGTCCAAAAAGGCACTTGGGCGAGTGTCTATGGCCCTCATACACAGGTTAAATGTCTACTAAAAACCTTGATTTTCGGCATATGTAAAAAGGACATAATAATGCATTCCCAGATGGGATTTCAGCTCCATCAATCACATAGTTTAACAGTCACAGGGCTTAAAGGTGGTTAAAAAGTCCAAATATTGGGTCTCTGTGGGCCTTTTAGAGATCTCGATGTGGCTTTCAAATTAAAGCTTCAGACTTAAAATTTGTTACATACTAAGATTACACATAGAATATGTATCTAATAAAGTTTGAAACTTCTCAGACTTACCATTTCCAAGTTACAGAGCAAAATATGTGAAAAATGTCTTAAAAGGGTCACTCAGGTGGGTGTTTAAGGTCCTCATACACAGGTTAAATGTCTACTTGAAGCCTTGATTTTTGGCACATGTAAAAAGAACATAATAATGTATTCCCAGATGAGATTTCAGCTCTATCAGTCACATAGTTTAACAGTCACAGGCCTTAAAATTGGCAAAAAGTCCAAATACTGGGTCTTTATGGGGCCTTCTAGAGACCTAAATGTGGCCTTCAAATTAAAGCCTCAGACTTAAAATTTGTCACATACTAAGATTACACATAGAATATGCATCTAATACAGTTTGAAACTTCTTAGACTTACCATTTCCAAGTTACAGGGCAAAATATGTGAAAAATGTCTAAAAATGGTCACTCGGGTGGGGATTTATGGTCCTCATACACAGGTTAAATGTCTTCTTAAAGCCTTAATTTTTGGCACATATATAAATAACATACTAATATCTTCCCAGATAGGATTTGAGCTCTATCAGTCACATAGTTTGACAGTCACAGGGCTTAAAAGTAGCAAAAAGTCCAAATATTGGGTCTTTGGGAGCCTTTTAGAGACCTCAATTTGACCTTCAAAATTAAAGCTTCAGACTTAAAATCTGTTACATACTAAGATTACACACAGAATATATATCTAGTACAGTTTGAAACTTCTCAGACTTACCATTTCCAAGTTACAGGGAAAAAGATGTGAAAAATGTCTTATAAAGGTCACTCGGGTGGGTGTTTATGGTCCTGATACACAGGTTAACTGTCTATTAAAGGCCTAAATGTTGGGGCACATATAAGAAAACACATAGATATATTCCCAGATGATATTTAACTTAGATGAGAGACATAGTTTGAAAGCTACAGTGCTTGAAAGTGGCAAAAAGTGCATAAATTGGGTCTCTGTGGGCACTTTTGAGACCTTAAGTCGACCCCTTTGGGTAAACCTACAGCCCTAAAATTTTCTACAGACAAGGATTACATATCAAAGTTATACCTAGCGCAGTTTGAGACTCATCAGAATTACCACTTCCAAATTATAGGGCAAAATATGTGAAAAGTATAGCAAAAAATCCCCAAGTGGGGGTATTTATGGGCCTCAAACACAATTTTCTCCTCAACTTAAAGTCGTGATTTTCGGCACATGTACTAAGAACATATTAATGTGTTGTCAGGTAAAATTTCAGCCAGCTGAGCATCATAGTTTGTGACCTACAGGGCTCTAAGTGGCCAAAAGTCCAATTTCTGACCTTAAGGTGGCCATAAGTTCTTTTTTACTGGGAGTTTAAGGTCACCTTAAAATAGGGATCTTCCTTTGGGCACCCTTAACATGTGTACCAAGTTTGAAAAAAAAATATTAATTTGTTTTTGAGTTATCGCGTCCACAAGGAAATTTCTACGGCGGCGGCGGCGGCGGCGGCGGCGCGACGGACCTGAATCCAATATATCCCCGACTTTCGTCTGGGGATATAATAAAGTAACAAGGTAATTGTTTAAGTGTAAAAAGTAGGTTAAAAATATTTAAAGAAATACTATAAATGCAATATCCTCGTTCGACCATGAAGAAGGGATCCAAAGGTCAAATCTGACCATACCAAAAGATTCCCAGCCAAAGAATTTAGGATGGTTTACCATCCCAAACCTGTCGGACCAATAATAAGTGAGTCATAGGCAGTTTTTAAGTTTGGCTATCCTTGTTTGACCTTGACGGAGGGGTTTAAGGTCAAATCCAACCACACAAAAAAATTCCCAGCCCATGATTTCCTGTAGCTTGTTTACCATCCCAAACCTGTAGGACCAATAATAAGCGAGTTATAAGCAATTGTAAGTTTGGCTATCCTCAATTGACCTTGAAGGAGGGGTCCCAGGTCAAATCTGACCACACCAAAAGAATCCCAGCCCATGATTTCCTATATGTTGGTTTACCATCCCAAACCTCCAAGACCAATAATACGCGAGTTATAAGCACTTTAAGTTTGGCTATCTTCGTTTGACCTGGAAGGAGGGGTCTAAGGTGAAATCCGACCACACCAAAAGATTCCCAGCCCATGATTTTCTATAGGTTGGTTTTCCATTCCAAACCTCTATGACCAATAATAAGCGAGTTATAAGCACTTTTAAGTTTGGCTATCCTCATTTGACCTTGAAGGAGGGGTCCAAGGTGAAATCCGACCACACCAAAAAATTCCCAGCTCATGATTTTCTATAGGTTGGTTTTCATTTCAAACCTCTAGGACCAATAATAAGTGAGTTATAAGCACTTTTATGTTTGGCTATCCTCATTTGACCTTGAAGGAGGGTTCCAAGGTCAAATCGGACCATATTAACAGATTCCCAGCCCATGATTTCCTACAGGTTGGATACAATGATTTACTCAACAGTGAGAACCTGAAAGAAGCTTTGCTCAGCTATGCCATGACATAGAGGTCTGCAATTTCACTATGTTATAGCTGACCAAAACGTCTGTGAATAACATATTTAACTAAATACTCTAAATGTAATAGTTTTCAAGTTACAACTGATTTACTCAAGAGTGAGAACCTCAAAGTAACTATTACTCAGCTATGCAATGAGCTACATGTCTGAAATTTTGCTCTGTTATAGCTGACCTAAAAGTAGGTGAACAACATATTTAAGCAAAATACTGTAAATGCAATAGTTTTCAAGTTACAACTGATTTACTCAATAGTGAGAACCTGAAAATAGCTATTGCTCCGCTATGCCACGAGCTATAGGTCTGTAATTTCACTATGTTATAGCTAACCCAAAAGTAGGTGAACAATATATTTTAACAAAATACTCCAAATGCAATATTTTTCAAGTTATAGCCGATTTACTCAACAGTCAGTGCCTGAGAATAGCTATTGCTCAGTTGTGCCATGAGCTACAGGTCTGTAATTTTACTATGTTATAGCTGACCCAAAAGTAGCTGAATAACATATTTGCACAAATTTCTGTAAAGGCAATAGTTTTCCAATTACAACTGATTTACTCAACAGTGAGAACTTCAAAGTAGCTATTACTCAGCTATGCAATGAGCCACAGGTCTGGAACTTCACTATGTTATAGCTGACCCCAAAATAGGTGAATAACATATTGCAACAAAATACTCTAAATGCAATAGTTTGCAAGTTATAAGTGATTTACTCAACAGTGATAACCTAAAAGTAGCTATTACTCAGCTATGCCATGAGCTACAGGTCTGAAATTTTACTATGTTATAGCTGACCCAAAAGTAGCTGAATAACATATTTATACTAAATTCTCTAAATGCAATAGTTTTCAAATTATAAGTGATTTACTCAACATTGAGAACTTCAAAGTAGCTATTACTCAGCTATGCAATGAGTCACAGGTCTGGAACTTCACTATGTTATAGCTGACCCCAAAATAGGTGAATAACATATTGAAACAAAATACTCTAAATGCAATAATTTCCAAGTTATAAGCGATTTACTAAACAGTGATAACCTCAAAGTAGCTATTACTCAGCTATGCCATGAGCTACAGGTCTGAAATTTTACTATGTTATAGCTGACCCAAAAGTAGGTGAACAACATATTTAAGCAAAATACTGTACATGCAATAGTTTTCAAGTTACAACTGATTTACTCAACAGTGATGACCTAAAAGTAGCTATTACTCAGCTATGCCATGAGCTACAGGTCTGAAATTTTACTATGTTATAGCTGACCCAAAAGTAGCTGAATAACATATTTATACTAAATTCTCTAAATGCAATAGTTTTCAAATTATAAGTGATTTACTCAACATTGAGAACTTCAAAGTAGCTATTACTCAGCTATGCAATGAGTCACAGGTCTGGAACTTCACTATGTTATAGCTGACCCCAAAATAGGTGAATAACATATTGAAACAAAATACTCTAAATGCAATAATTTCCAAGTTATAAGCAATTTACTCAACAGTGATAACCTCAAAGTAGCTATTACTCAGCTATGCCATGAGCTACAGGTCTGAAATTTTACTATGTTATAGCTGACCCAAAAGTAGGTGAACAACATATTTAAGCAAAATACTGTACATGCAATAGTTTTCAAGTTACAACTGATTTACTCAATAGTGATGACCTAAAAGTAGCTATTACTCAGCTATGCCATGAGCTACAGGTCTGAAATTTTACTATGTTATAGCTGACCCAAAAGTAGCTGAATAACATATTTATACTAAATTCTCTAAATGCAATAGTTTTGCAATTACAACTGATTTACTCAATAGTGAGAACCTCAAAGTAGTTATTACTCAGCTATGCAATGAGCTACAGGTCTGAAATTTCACTATGTTATAGCTGGCCCAAAAGTAGCTGAATAACATATTTATACGAAATTCTCTAAATGCAATAGGTTTTAAGTTACAAGTGATTTACTCAATCGTGAGAACTTCAAAGTAGCTATTACTCAGCTATGCAATGAGCCACAGATCTGAAACTTCACTATGTTATAGCTGATCCCAAAATAGGTGAATAATATATTGCAACAACATACTGTAAATGCAATAGTTTCCAAGTTATAAGCGATTTACTCAACAGTGATAACCTAAAAGTAGCTATTACTCAGCTATGCCATGAGCTACAGGTCTGAAATTTTACTATGTTATAGCTGACCCAAAAGTAGCTGAATAACATATTTATACAAAATTCTGTAAATGCAATAGTTTCCAAGTTATAAGCGATTTACTCAACAGTGATAACCTAAAAGTAGCTATTACTCAGCTATGCCATGAGCTACAGGTCTAAAATTTTACTATGTTATAGCTGACCCAAAAGTAGCTGAATAACATATACGAAATTCTCTAAATGCAATAGTTTTTAAGTTACAAGTGATTTTACTCATGATGGAAGTTACTGAAAAGCCCAAAAGTAGCTATTACTCACTTAGCTATTGAGACAGGCACCCAACTTACTCACCATATTGTAGCTATGAAAAAAGTAGCTGAATAACATATTTTAACAAAATGCTCTAAATGCAACACTTTTCAAGTTATAAATGATTTTGTGCATGATTTCATGAATTTTAATGCATTAAAAATTATTAAAAAAATTTATTAAAAAAAAAGTAAGACAGATCCAGGTCTCATACTCACACAAGAGAATCTACCTGTGGCCTAGTACATATATGCAAGATATGAGAGAAATCCCTGCAATAGTCACTGAGAAAATTGTGATTAAGTGTTGAAATTTTCACACTTTTGGTGGGGGTACCCCCCTTGTAATGTCTCTAGCAAACAGACGAACTGTAACAAATTTTATTGTAATTTAACTTTTTACAAGTTAAATACTTACCTTATCCTCACAAGTGCTTGTTTGGTTTTGTGGAGCAAAACGTATCGACCGACAAGAATTTTTTAAGGAATATTCTTGTCACAAGAGGTGACCCCTTTGTCTGCGCATGTCCGCGCATGCGCCGTACTCATTGTCGACAGGCAATTGTCGAGAGATCTTCATTGTATTTTTGGTCCCCAGAAAACAAATTATGCGGGGAGGTAGGGTGGGTTTATCCTTGTGAGGATAAGGTAAGTATTTAACTTGTAAAAAGTTAAATTACAATAAAATTTGTTACATTTTATTGCGTAAAATAGCCTTACCTTATCCTCACAAGTGCTTGAATACAACCATAACAGGTGGAGGGTATTTGTTTTGGCCACACTGTTAGATGATTGTCAGACAAGGGGTCACCAAATAAAGCACTGATAAGAGGATAAGATAAGCTTCCCTAAGCCACATCTTAGGTTATATGTTACTTCTTCAACACAGATAAGTAATTTGCTAACCTCAACAAGAGATCCATGATGTGGTCGTCATTGTTGCTGCTGTTGCTGTTGTAGAAAATTTTACAACAAATCACATAGCAGTATTAACCATCACCCAGTATTGGCTGGAGATGTCTGCATGACTCCCCAAGCAAGATGTCATCATCTGACAATGGGAATATCTCCAAGCAGGCAAACTGAACTGCATAAACTGCAGATATGGGGCCATATGTAAGCCAAGAAAGACATATGTCAGTGACACAAGACTTGTATAACTGGAGAGAACATAAAAATGTGAGTCATATCAATGACATGTATAAATACACAAAAATTGACTACATGCTGAGGTGAATCCACAAGGCCCAATTTGTTCATGGACTGGTCATGGGATTGCCAAGCTACATCTTCGAGTAGAATGTAGTAAAGAATTGTGGGTCTTCCAATAACAAGAGTTTGATATCTGCTCAGGTAAGACCCCACTCTTGGAAACTAAAAAAGGCAGCCATGGATCTAATATGTGTCTCAAAGTATAGATTCTGAGACTCAAGATTAAAGGACTGGCAATCTAATCATGCAGCCAGATTGATCCAGGAAGAGATAGCAGAACTCAAGATATCTCCATCAAGCCTTCCTTAAAAGATATGAGCAAGATTCTTCCCCTCCTTGAAGTATTTGTACTGTCCTGATAGTAACTAAGCACTGTAAGAGAGCAGAGTGTCACCACATCAGTCCAACATTAGCTCAAGAAAGGTTTGTGAGCTGGAATGACAACTGGTTTGAGCCATCTGGGCCATCAGAAGCCAACTGATTCTTGCTAAAAGGCAGGAGAAGGAGACTTTCCCTTTTCTCCAAGCAGTAGTCCTGTCCAAGAAGGATCTAAGTGCTGTAAGAGGACAACGAATCAAGTGTCCAGGCAATTTGAGTTCAGGAATGATCTAGAGCTGAAGTGACCACTGGAGGTAATCTGGACCAACTAAGGCTAATAGGTCCTTGCTGAAAAGGTAGGTAGGAGGGAGAACTGTAAACTCCTTCCTATGAGGCTTGTGTCTGAAGGAGCCAAAATCCCAGAATACACTTCCAATGGCATTGCAACAGTCTTGCAAGTCAAACTTCTTTAGACTGACCTCCTTTTAAAGGTTAATAAGGAGCCTTTTGTGAAAACCAACAGAAGCAAAGGCAAATCCCTTGATGCTGCACCTCTGTTAGCAGTGGGCTTCTCTCTATAACACTTGCAATAGGCCTATAAAGATGCAGGCTTTGGCTCAACTCCTGCACAAAAAATGTAAATGATCAGCTATGGCTGCTGCAAAGCCAACAATAGTGACAGGTTTCAGATTTTTGCAAGTAAATGGATCAAAAAATCTGGTATATTTGAGACCGTAGGCTCTGAGATGGCCACCTTATTCTGTGGGTACCAGAGCTCAAAATGGCCCATCATGACTCATACATTCCAAGATGAGGGTCCTTGAGATGCCCTAAATCTCTCTATCCCTTGCCCAGAGAATGATATAAGAGATTCTGAGTGGTGTTAAGGTGCCAAGCATGAAGGTGCCAATGCAACAGAGTCTGATGGTATTTCTGACTGAATGGCTGTTTCTGAGACCAGTGAAGTAGCTGTAATGGAGGTTTGGTTGAATGACTCACCAGACCCCAAAGCCAATGCATCATGGGCCACCAAGGGACCACTACAATCATTTTGCACCTGGTGTTCACTTGTTCAATGACTTTTTGGAATAAGTGGTATAGGACAAAAGGCCTAGCAGTCCAGAACCTCCAACCAGATGTTTAATGCATCTATGTTCAGGGCATTTGCATCCGGGACTGTCAACATAGAATGGAAGTTTTGTGACTCATATTGGTGGCAAAAATCTCTACCATTGGTATTTGACAAACTATGTAAATCAAATAGAATATTAAAAGATGAAGTGACTATCCTGTCGGTATTATTTCGTTCTTTGTGGAGAGGCTGTCATGATATCTAGGCAACCCTGAATATATCTGGCTCATATGAGAATATTTCAAGGATTGCAGTAGGCCAAGATGCAGCATACCTGCATAAAACACCTATTGTTGACTTGTGCCAAACTTGCACGTTGTCTAGAACCATAAAGGGAATAAGAACCATTCTGTACAGATTACTTTTGTCCCTTCTGTAGAGATCATTGAGTATGACATTTAAGCAACCCCAGAAGATTTCTGTCCCTTATGAGTATATTTCAAGGATGGCAGTAGGCCAGGATGCACCAAACCTTTATCCCTTCTGGAGATGATGTTGGGTATGACCTTTAGCAACCAAGAATAAGTCTGTCCGTTATGAGTATATTTCAAGGATTGCAGTAGGCCAAGCTGTGCCAAACTAGGAGGTATACGCTCCCCCCCCCCTGTTTGTTCAGATAACCGAACACAGTGGTGTTGTCTGATGCTATAAGAATTCTTTTGTGTGGAATTTGTCTTGAAGGCTTTTAAGGGCTGAACACACTGCCTTCAGCCGTATGACATTGAAATGTAATAATTATATACATTTTTAACTGTCCAAAGCCACTAACTGTGATGCTTATAGATGGGATCATCAACCCTGGTTTAATGCATCTACGAAAATAAGGGAATTGTGCACCCGTGTATAGAAAAGGCATCCTATTTCCCCTTTTTTGGCATTTTCCACCAGTGAATATGCTTTTTCAGAAGGATTTGAAACAGGAATTCTCACAACTAGTGACTGGAGATATTGCCATTTCTTTCTAGATACCACTGAAAGGCACACATACATAACTGACCCATTGGTATAGTCTTTTCCAAAGATGCTAGTATCCCTACCTGGGATATAAGCAACCTTGGGGTTGATTGTGATGAGATCGCCATGTCTTGAATAGATTCTCAGGTATTTAATTTATTCGAGGTAGAAAGAAATTTCCTGGTACCAAATGCAGTGGTAACCGAGGAAATCGATATCACGAAGCCCAGTTGATGAATAATTGGATGAGTTCTTTGGTTTGAACCCAATACTGGTGTCTTTTACGTACACTAAACAACCAGTAGTCTAGGTATATGGTGAAAGAAATTTCCTGATACCAAAATGCAGTGGTAACCTAGGAAATCGATATCACGAAGCCCAGTTGAAGAAAAATTGGATGAGTTCTTTGGTTTGAACCCAATACTGGTGTCTTTTACGTACACTAAACAACCAGTAGTCTAGGTATATGGTGAAAGAAATTTCCTGGTACCAAAATGCAGTGGTAACCTAGGAAATCGATATCACGAAGCCCAGTTGTTGAATAATTGGATGAGTTCTTTGATTTGAACCCAATACTGGTGTCTTTTACGTAAACTTAACAACCAGTGGTCCAGGTATATGGTGAACTCCTATTCCGTGAGACTGAAGAATGAGATTTGCCTCTTTACTACTCGCATGATACTGTAGAGGGGTCGCTAATGCTTTGAAGTGATAGGTTTGCCAGTGTACATTAACCTGAAGTAGATGTTGAAAATCTTGGTGAGTCGGTACATAGAAGAACGCATCTTTTGTAACCGAATTTCTAATAATTTCTGCTGTCTCCAGTTTAAATGATGGGACAAGCAGGTATTTATTGACGTAGTAAACGAACTTCACTCGTGGTCAGTGATCGTTGAATTCGTAGTTAGAAATCAATTCAGGACACTGAGATCTATCAGAGGTCGTCATTAGCCGAGTTTGAATACAAGAATAAACTGCCATAGAAACCTGGAGTTCTGCAATTGTAGAGTGGATGAATTGCTTTCTTTTGCAGGATTTCCAGCAATATTTCAGCGGTATATTTACTGTAGCCATGTTTTCCTGTCTGACGTCATCGCTTTGCATTGTGGGTAGTACAGGCATTGGCGAATTCGATTGGGGAGTAATTCGACAACTCCGTCTGAAGATTCGCACAACTCTGGGATGGCAATGAAAATCTCCCATCACTGCCAGTAACTCTGCAAGAAGAGCCTCCATGGTGACTTGCATTAATGTAGCCACGTTCTTCTGTATCCCTCTGACCTGGTAAACTAGGCAGAGTGGTACGACGATCTTTTGTGGTTAGTAGGGGAAAATTACTGGACATAGCTCCTGTCCTGAATATACTGTGCAAAAAACAGTGTAAAAGTTGGAAGCAAGGACTTCAACATATAATATAACAAAATCTCATCTAGCCAGTTTGATCTTCGTTGAGTTTGCAGAAGAATTAACTCAAAAGTCACAGAATTCTTTCCAATGGAGACATGGCCATAGGGAGGTTTTATAATCTAGTAAATAGTTATTGCAATTCTTCAACAGGGCTGAACAGACAAGCAGTGCACATACTGCCCCAAAGACGTCTGTTGGATCTTCATCCAAATTTACAGCAAGGCAGGTAATCTGTCTATATTTTCATGTCTGTAGTCGTTCTTTTGGAGGGAGACCTGTTACTGTACCAGGGTGGCGCTCCACCCACAGTAAAGAATCTACGACCTCCGTTGTAAAGGTAACTAAATTCTTTCTTCTTTGTTTCCCACTGGAAACTTCACAGCAAACTCTTCTTGCAACCCTTTCCTCGACAAGCAGGTAGTTCCAGTCGAATAGAAGGTGAGTGCAGCCGTATAACGTCTTCCGCTGAAGACTTCACAGCAAGATTTCTTGTATAAAACATCTTTATTCTGACCTTTTTCAGGACAAGGGAGGTAGAATTAGTGGTAGTACCAGTCCAGTAATGGACAACTACAGGTAGGTGCACGCTTGCACGCTTCAAAACTTCATAGATCTTCGTCTGTAAATGGACGATAATAAAAGAAAATACGTGTTGCTCCCATATCGACCAAAAATATAATGAAGATCTCTCGACAATTGCCTGTCGACAATGAGTACGGCGCATGCGCGGACATGCGCAGACAAAGGGGTCACCTCTTGTGACAAGAATATTCCTTAAAAAATTCTTGTCGGTCGATACGTTTTGCTCCACAAAACCAAACAAGCACTTGTGAGGATAAGGTAAGGCTATTTTACGCAATAAAAAGACAGATTTGCATGCCTTGAACAATTTTTCATCCTCGATAGATAAGGTATCTTTTAAAAAAAACAGCACGTCTCTAGGCCTTGTAGTTTTGGAGGAGAAGTTGTTCACGCGGACGCGGACGCCCACGCCGCAGAGTGACGACATAATGTCAGCTGACTGACAAGTCAGCTGACATAAAAATATGTGTTGCTCCCATATTGACCAAAAATATAATGAAGAACTCTCGACATTCGTCTGTCGACAACGACTACTGCGCAAGCGCGGACATGCGCAGACAAGGGGTCACCTCTCATGACAAGAATATTTCCTTAAAAAATTCTTGTCGGTCGATGCGTTTTGCTCCACAAAACCAAACAAGCACTTGTGAGGATAAGGTAAGGCTATTTTACGCAATAAAATGCTCATTTTCTGAATCTCTATCATTTTAATTGCTACAAACTACAGAAATCGGCAACAGATTACATAAAGCTTCTATAACTCCATTTCCTGTCATGAATTGCCTCATTTCTTTTCTTTGGAGGTATTCAATCCTCCATCTCTGCTTTCCTCCGCCTTACCTGCTGTTTCCAGCAACTGGCCCTCTATCTTCAAGTCAAAGGTCTGGGTCAGAGCACAGAGCAGGTTGTAGGCTGCAGACCTCAGGCTTGGGTCGGAGCTGCCTAAGTTCAGTAAGGCCACGTTAAGCAAAGTGCCTGGCACATCCTTCGGGCGGATTTTAGTATGCACCGTAACTGAATCCTGTGAAATATCAACAAAACAATTAAATCAATTTTATTACTGCAATGAAAAGAGTTAAAAACTTGTGGATCTGGGTTGTACTCTTGAATATACAGGAGAAAGTAGAACCTCAAGCATCTTAACATGATGGCAAAGTTACATGTGTTCAGATAATAGAAGCTTCTCAAAAAACAAGAGATATTTGAATGCAAATTGTGAGAAATTTCATTCAGAAATAGAAAAGAAACTAGTGATTAGTGTTTCAATATTTTAAACAAGCTTCAGCTAGGTTGTTTAGAATTTCATGTGAGTTTAACAGTTAACCTAAAAATATTTGGTCTCTTTGAACTTTTACCTACCACAAAATGACCTGGGGCATTTCAACCTATTAAGGATTAGTATTTATTCAATATAACAATGTGAATTTCAACATTGTGTGATCACTCACTGGTTGCTATTTTATACAACATGAGATTACTTACAGGTTGTGAATTTATGAGATCATGTGACTTACCGGTTGTGAGAGCTCCCATCGGGTTCTGATGTGTATTATAGCCTGTACAATACTATCACAGTCATTGTGTATAAAACTCAGGGGACCACTTTCATTGGATATTGTCAGTGTGAACTGATTGTCATCCACTAGACAGACTTCCTCGATCTCCGAGGCATAGTACACATCATTTAGAAGCACCGAGTGACCCAGGACTTTACTTTTCTCTGATGATGTCACTTGGATGGCATTTGGTCCAACCTTTAAACACAGAATCGACAGTATTCATTATACCTTTTTGATATTATCAGCTACTATCTACAATGACCAAATACTATACAGGTATACAGGCGTATTTCAGACATCAAAAACTTGTCTTTTCTGATATATGTTGCAGGGAAACTGTGTTAACCGACATTTGACATGACTGATATTTTTAGGAGTTTTGCAAAAATGTCTGGTTACACAGTTTGTAACATGTATGAAATGAAAGGCAAACTAAAATTTCACTCTGACAATCAATCAATAGTCAAATTAATTTATCATTTTATGCCATAAAATGTATAACTGAAAAGTAATAACTCATATTCTAAAAGCCTTATCATTATTATGTTAATGCATACAAAACTGTACAGAAAGCTATGTTCAAAATAATAATTTCAAGGCATGAATTTATAATTTTGGGTGTGAGGAACTTATAAATAACAATTTTTTGAAACTGCTACTCATGATTTATTGCATTACTAATATTATTGGAAACAATACTTAAACTCAGTCTTGTACTTTCAGTATCAACATTGAAGTCTATAAGAACTGTGCTCATTGAAATTGAAATATCAACATACACTGTATAATCCTAAGCAGAGTCTTCACTGATCCCAAGTTTTACAATTTTGTAAACCTTCAATGAACCTTACTTAACCTCATTCTGACTTTAATTACAAGCTTGGTATCGCTGTGTAACAGTCTGACATAGTCTTGATCTTGAAAATGGTCACATGACCTCATACTGACCTTGATTGCAACCTTGGTGTCCTTGTGGGACAGCTTCAGGGCGTTATTGAAGACTTTCAGATCTTCTTCCAGTGATAAGGTTGCCCCTGGCAACTTCTGATGGTCCATTTCAATGTACTCATTCAACTTGGCAGGATGATCAATAAAGATCAACTTCCTGTTATTCTGTAATGCAGGTAAACAACACAGATTTGCTTGTGGTTATAACTATTTATTAACAATTATAGAACCTCAATTGTACAAACTCTGTATTATATTATTATCCAAATATTTGATTCTGCAAACTCTGTTCTACTCTTCCAAATTGAGCACTTCTTACAGTTTTCTACTGAACTTCCTCTTTTATATTACAAACCTTATACTATCAGGAGAAATCTCATTATCCCAACATACCCCATAGTAGAGTTTTACCTGTACGCAAAGCATTACACAGGGTTTAATACTCTAATTACAAAGCATCCTCAGTCTGTTATTCCACCTTCTATGAATTACATGAGCTCATTTCCACTCTCTGAATGTCTCTTCTACCCTATGAACCTCCTATTAACCAAACACATTCTCACTCTCCCACCATGTTCAGATAATAGAGTTTGCAATGTTATGTCTGCTTCAATTAAACACCTGTAGCAGAAAACCTGGTCTTGATATTTTTCACACTATTTTTACCTACTGAAAAGTCATGGCCATTCTGATGCATTAAAGCTGCACATTGATTGCATCCGCCCAGGTTATGTTTTAGCAGTGTGCATTTGTCTGTTTGTTTGCAAAAAAAAGTCAGAAAGTTATTAACAAATTTTGATGAGATTTTTAATGAAATGTTGATAATAGCACCAGGAACTGGTGATTGATTTTTTTTTTTTTTTTTGGTGATTCACAGCACCAACTCGATCCAGTCATTTTTAAAGGATTTGTTTTATCAATGTATTCATAAGTAATATTAGAGGTGTTGGGCCTTGGCAGACATAAGAGCTCTACAAGTGCTATTGCTTGCAAATATTATCATCATGGTTTTATTCGAGTAGTTATTGTCTGTAGTTAAAGTACTCAAAGTCCATACCTTAGGTACTCACAGTCCATATACTTGTTAGACATATTTTGGGTACTTACACTACTTACTCTGAGAGAGGAGAGGACCCTATCATGGTACTTGGTGTACTCTCTCACCCAGGAGTTACAGTTGTAGATGTAAGCCTGGTAGATGTTCTGATACACCACCTCCGGCATCACCACAAACCACTTGGATAGGAAGTCAGTCTGTGGAGCAATTCAAAACATTCCTTAGTCTGTAGAGAGGTATTATTATCCTGCAAAGCTATATAAAAGCTTTGAGAAACCTTGTATTAATTCTGGTATCACCATACAACCGCTTGGACAGGAAGTAAGTCTGCAGAATAATTCAAAATTATTTAATCGTATACAAAGAGAAGGTGACGTTACTGTTGGATAGATAAAAATAAGTTACTGCAAGTGTAACACTAACTTGATCACAAACTATTTAGAAAGGAAGTAAGTCTGCAGAACAATTCAAAAACATTCTATACTGTGCCATAAAGGTGCCCTATAAATACTTATTATAAACTGGGTTATTCACCAAGTATTTTTTGTAAATAGCAAATAATTCTCAGTTTGGAAACTCAAATTTTACTCGAAATATATTTTGTGAAATATATGATTAAATTTACATTTTTATTTTCTGATTACATATAAAGGCATAAAATGTAGGTGTTTTCAAGAACCAGTTCAGTATAATGCAAGGAGGTTTTTCTCTCATTTCTCCCATAACCTAATGTAAAGCAGTATTCCATTAACAATACTAGTTACTTTAATCCTCCTACCCTGAATCTGTTATCAGCACAGGTGTGTGTGAAGTCAATCACCAACTCAAAAGGCTTGTGGTAAAATGGCTTCAGTGTGAGCAGTACATGATATATCAACAGGTCCCCATTGATCTCACCAACCCTGTCAAACAGCAAAAACACAGTTCATTGTACCAGTTATTATTGCTTCTGCACACCTCTACAACACCTTAATCTTACTGAGACCAGAGCCCAAAAAGTCATTACCACATGACTGCTAACTAATGAATAAGAGATCATTTTGCAATCTGCCATTTTGAATAGGTTTTCAAATTCTTTTTAATTACTTTCCAAGTACTATCCAAGTATTTTCAGTCTTAAGCACTGTACTTTTGGCTATGCAATGCTTGGTAAATAATTGTAACAAATTTTATTGTAATTTAACTTTTTACAAGTTAAATACTTACCTTATCCTCACAAGTGCTTGGTTTGGTTTTGTGGAGCAAAACGTATCGACCGACAAGTATTTTTTTAAAAGAATTTTCTTGTCGGCAGGTGACCCCTTGTCTGCGCATGTCCGCGCATGCGCCGTACTCATTGTCGACAGGCAATTGTCGAGAGATCTTCATTGTATTTTTGGTCCCCAGCAAAACAAATTATGCGGGGAGGTAGGGTGGGTTTATCCTTGTGAGGATAAGGTAAGTATTTAACTTGTAAAAAGTTAAATTACAATAAAATTTGTTACATTTTATTGCGTAAAATAGCCTTACCTTATCCTCACAAGTGCTTGAATACAACCATAACAGGTGGAGGGTATTTGTTTTGGCCACACTGTTAGATGATTGTCAGACAAGGGGTCACCAAATAAAGCACTTGATAAGAGGATAAGATAAGCTTCCATATGCCACATCTTAGGTTATATATTACTTCTTCATCACAGATAAGTAATTTGCTAACCTCAACAAGAGATCCATGATGTGGTCGTCATTGTTGCTGCTGTTGTAGATAATTTTACAACAAATCTTTTAGCAGTATTAACCATCACCCAGTATTGGCCGGAGATGTCTGCATGACTCCCCAAACAAGATGTCATCATCTGACAATGAGAATATCTCCAAGCAGGCAAACTGAACTGCATAAACTGCAGATATGGGGCCATATGTAAGTTAAGAAAGACATATGTCAGTGACACCACACTTGTATAACTGGAGAGAACATAAATATGCGAGTCATATGAATAACATGTATAAATACACAGAAAAATGACTACATGCTGAGGTGAATCCACAAGAACCAATTTGTTCATGGACTGGTCATGGGATTGCCAAGCTACATCTTCGAGTAGAATGTAGTAAAGAATTGTGGGTCTTCCAATAACAAGAGTTTGATATCTGTTCAGGTAAGACCCCACTCTTGAAAACTAAAGAGGCAGCCATGGATGTAATATGTGTCTCAATGTATAGATTCTGAGAATCAGAATCAAAAGGACTGGCTATCTAATCATGCATCCAGATTGGTCCAGAAAGAGATAGCAGAACTCAAGATATCTCCATCAAGCCTTCCTTAAAAGATATGAGCAAGAGATTCTTCCCCTCCTTGAAGTACTTGTACTGTCTTGATAGTAACTAAGTACTGTAAGAGGGCAGAGTGTCACAACATCAGTCCAACGTCAGCTCAAGAAAGGTTTGTGAGCTGGAATGACCACTGGTTTGAGCCATCTGTGGCATTGTAAGCCAACTGATTCTTGCTAAAAGGCAGGAGAAGGAGACTTTCCCTTTTGTCCAAGCAGTAGACCTGTCCAAGAAGGATGTAAGTGCTGTAGAAGGACAACGAAGCATGTGTCCAGGCAAGTTGAGTTCAGGAATGATCTAGAGGTGAAGTGACCACTGGAGGCAATCTAGACCAACTGAGGCTAATAGGTCCTTGTTGAAAAGGTAGGTAGGAGGGAGAACTGTAAACTCCTTCCTATGAGGCTTGTGTCTGAAGGAGCCAAAGTCCCAGAATACACTTCCAATGTCATTGCAACAGTCTTGCAAGTCAAACTTTTTTAGACTGACCTCCTTTTAAAGGTTAACAAGAAGCCTTTTGTGAAAACCAACAGAAGCAAAGGCAAATCCCTTGATGCTGTACCTCTGTTAGCAGTGGGCTTCTCTCTATAACACTTGCAATAGGCCTATAAAGATGCAGGCTTTGGTTCAACTCCTGCACAAAAAATGTAACTGATCAGCTATGGCTGCTGCAAAGCCAACAATAGTGACAGGTTTCAGATTTTTTGCAAGTAAATGGATCAAAAAATCTGGTATATTTGAGACCGTAGGCCCTGAGATGGCCACCTTATTCTGTGGGTACCAAAGCTCAAAATGACCCATCATGACTCATACATTCCAAGATGAGGGTCCTTGAGATGCCCTAAATCTCTCTATCCCTTGCCCAGAGAATGATATAAGAGATTCTGAGTGGTGTTAAGGTGCCAAGCATGAAGGTGCCAATGCAACTGATTCAGATGGTATTACTGACTGAATGGCTGTTTCTGAGACCAGTGAAGTAGCTGTAATGGAGGTTTGGTTGAATGACTCACCAGACCCCAAAGCCAATGCATCATGGGCCACCAAGGGGCCACTACAATCATTTTGTACCTGGTGTTCACTTGTTCAATGACTTTTTGGAATAAGTGGTATAGGACAACAGGCCTAGCAGTCCAGGACCTCCAACAAGATGTTTAATGCATCTATGTTCCGAGCATTTGCATCCGGGACTAGCAACATAGAATGGAAGTTTGTGACTCATTGGTGGCAAACATCTCTACCATTGGTATTTGACAAACTATGTAAATCAAATAGAATATTAAAGATGAAGCCTCTCCTGTCTGTATTATTTCGTTCTTTGTGGAGAGGCTGTCATGACATCTAGGCAACCCTGAATATATCTGGCTCATATGAGAATATTTCAAGGATTGCAGTAGGCCAAGATGCAGCATACCTGCATAAAACACCTATTGTTGATTTGTGCCAAACTTGCACGTCGTCTAGAACCATAAAGGGAGTAAGAACCATTCTGTACATATTACTTTTGTCCCTTCTGTAGAGATCATTGAGTATGACATTTAAGTAACCCCAGAATATTTCTGTCTCTTAAGAGTATATTTCAAGGATTGTAGTAGGCCAGGATGCGCCAAACCTTTATCCCTTCTGGAGATATGTTGAGTATGACATTTAAGCAACCAAGAATATGTCTGTTATGAGTATATTTTCAAGGATTGCAGTAGGCCAAGCTGCGCCAAACTAGGAGGTATACGCTCCCCCCCCTGTTTGTTCAGATAACCGAACACAGTGGTGTTGTCTGATGCTATCAGAATTCTTTTGTGTGGAATTTGTCTTGAAGGCTTTTAAGGGCTGAACACACTGCCTTCAGCTGTATGACATTGAAATGTAATATATACATTTTTAACTGTCCAAAGCCACTAACTGTGATGCTTATAGATGGGATCATCAACCCTGGTTTTATGCATCTACGAAAATAAGGGAATTGTGCACCCGTGTATAGAAAAGGCATCCTATTTCCCATTTTTTTGGCATTTTCCACCAGTGAATATGCTTTTTCAGAAGGATTTGAAACAGGAATTCTCACAACTAGTGACTGGAGATATTCCCAGTTTTTTCTAGATACCACTGAAAGGCACACATACATAACTGACCCATTGGTATAGTCTTTTCCAAAGATGCTAGTATCCCTACCTGGGATATAAGCAACCTTGGGGTTAACCGTGATGAGATCGCCATGACTTGAATAGATTCTCAGGTATTTAATTTTTTCGAGGTAGAAAGAAATTTCCTGGTACCAAAATGTAGTGGTAACCCAGGAAATCGATATCACGAAGCCCAGTTGATGCATAATTGGATGAGTTCTTTGGTTTGAACCCAATACTGGTGTCTTTTACGTACGCTAAACAACCAGTGATCTAGGTATATGGTGAAAGAAATTTCCTGGTACCAAAAAGCAATGGTAACCTAGGAAATCGAAATCACGAAGCCCAGTTGATGAATATTGGATGAGTTCTTTGGTTTGAACCCAATACTGGTGTCTTCTAAGTACACTTGACGACCAGTGGTCTAGGTATATGGTGAACTCCTATTCTGTGAGACTGAAGAATGAGATTTGCCTCTTTACTACTCGCATGATACTGTAGAGGGGTCGCTAACCCGAATTTCCTAATGCTTTGAAGTGATAGGTTTGCCAGTGTACATTAAACTGAAGTAGATGTTGAGAAAACTGTGAATCGGTACATAGAAGAACGCATCTTTTGTAACCGAATTTCTAATAATTTCTGCTGCCTCCAGTTTAAAAGATGGGACAAGTAGGTATTTATTGACGTAGTAAACGAAGTTCACTCGTGGGCAGTGATCGTTGAATTCGTAGTTAGAAATCAAATCAGGACACTGAGACCTATCAGAGGTCGTCACTAGCCGAGTTGTATACAAGAATAAACTGCCATAGAAACCTGGAGTTCTGCAATTGTAGAGTGGATGAATTGCTTTCTTTTGAAGGATTTCCAGCAATATTTCAGCGGTATATTTACTGTAGCCATGTTTTCCTGTCTGACGTCATCGCTTTGCATTGTGGGTAGTACAGGTATTGGGGAATTCGATTGGAGAGTAATTCGACAATCCCAACTGAAGATTCGCACAACTCTGGGATGGCAATGAAAACATATCTCATCACTGCCAGTAACACTGCAAGAAGAGCCTCCATGGTGACTTGCATTAATGTAGCCACGTTCTTCTGTATCCCTCTGACCTGGTAAACTAGGCAGAGTGGTACGACGATCTTTTGTGGTTAGTAGGGGAAAATTACTGGACATAGCTCCTGTCCTGAATATACTGTGCAAAATACACTGTAAAAGTTGGAAGCAAGGACTTCAACATATAATATAATATAACATAAAATCTCATCTAGCCAGTTTGATCTTCGTTGAGTTTGCAGAAGAATTAACTCAAAAGTCACAGTATTCTTTCCAATGGAGACATGGCCATAGGAAGGTTCTCTGTCCATATTTTCATGTCTTGATAAGCAGGAAGTTCACTGTACCTGCTGGGAAACAAAATAATAACTGCAAGGATCCGTGGATATGCTTCTGTAGTCGTTCTTTTGGAGGGAGACCTGTTACTGTACCAGAGTGGCGCTCCACCCACAGTAAAGAATCTACGACCTCCGCTGCCAAGACAACTGCATTCTTTCTTCTTTGCACAAGGTAATATTCATGGTGTGCCATCAAATAAGGGACCATAAAGCAGTTTTCCACTGAAAACTTTACAGCAAAATCTTCTCTGCATCCCTTTCATCGACAAGGAGGTAGTTCCAGTCGAATAATGGGCGAGTACAGCCGAAGATATACACCGTCTTCCACTGAAGACTTTACAGCAACATCTTCTTGCACATCTTATTCTGACCCTTTTCAGGACAAGGAAGGCAGAATTAGTGGTAGTACCAGTCGAATAATGGACAACTACAGGTAGGTGCACGCTTGCACGCTTCAAAACTTCATAGATCTTCATCCGTGAATGGACGATAATAAGGAAAAGTACGTGATGCTCCCATATCGACCAAAAATATAATGAAGATCTCTCGACAATTGCCTGTCGACAATGAGTACGGCGCATGCGCGGACATGCGCAGACAAGGGGTCACCTGCCGACAAGAAAATTCTTTTAAAAAAATACTTGTCGGTCGATACGTTTTGCTCCACAAAACCAAACCAAGCACTTGTGAGGATAAGGTAAGGCTATTTTACGCAACAAAAACAAAATTCACCAAAACATGTAAATTCAAAACGGAGTAAAACACCTACTTTTCTATTAACTGTGGAACATTATGATTGACTGTAATTTTAGTGACAATTTCATGCTACTTTTTAATATAAATTTCAGTGGTGTGAACGGTAAACCGGCATACCACATTTTTTATTTCGTTTAGGAAGAAATGACAAAAACCGCAAAGAATGTTTAAGTACCGGTAATTTAAAACGTCATTATATTAAGCTTTTTACTGGTTAATATTTTGTCAATACATTTAAAACATATAAATTTGAGGAAATATCTCACTTTTTTACCTTTTATTTATTGTAAATGAAATTTATATCAATCACAATATTTTGCAAATGCATTTATCCTGTTTCAATCGTGGCTCATGTACACTAACCATAACTTTTCACCATAACATTGCAGGCATTTGAAATCTCGGATTTTGTTCGATTTCTAAGAGCCGAGAACCGGTTTCCCTATTCAGAACCGGTCTGACCACTAATACATTTGCTTCTTATCATTTACTGGTTAATTTAAGGGGTGGCCTAATTAACTTCTTTTACATACTGTGGAAAAATTACCATTTGTTACTCTGTCTGTTTCACTCACTTGTATCTTCTTGCTATGTAATAAAACACTGGGTTTCCAGCTTTACTAGTGCCCGCTTGGTAGAAGATGTTGAGAGATTTCAGTGACTTGAACTCGTCCTTTTCATGCATGTTGTGCTTCGACATCAACTCCTCGAACTTTGTACTCGTCATGTCCATAGAGCTCCACCTGGTGAGTGAACACAGATAATAATTATATCAACAAAACATCACCTTGTCAGTGTAAACTCTGTTAAAAATGCACAATACTGTGAGGACCAGCTGCTAAAAGATGAAATACTTCACCACAGCTCTAACTAGTGAGGGAAAATAGAAGACAAATACAGCCATGGAAAAGCTAGAAGTCCAGATAAACTTACTCAGAAAGTACGTAAAAATATTCAACATTTCCACACAGTTCCATTTCATGAATGAAAACAGAAAATCAAATATACCTACAGAACTCCACTCAGTGAATTTGAGTTCAATGTTTGACATATCTATAGACTAGGAAACGTCAATATAGTTCAATCATCTAACATTTTTAAACTAAATTAAAGAATAGAAACCTAACATAAAAGTTTGCAATTATGTTAAAAAAATTCACAAAAATGTTTTATCCACAGTTATTTTGTATACATTTCATGCTATTCTCAATAGAACAGATATTTTATAGATGGCCGAAAATTACATTTTTTTGGAGTGATTATTAAAAAGTTATAATATTTTTAAATATAATATTTCATAAGTTTTGAAATGTTTTAGGGTTATTAGTTTTGAGACTTACTGTGAGTCCAGAGGTCTGTGTTCTGGAGGACCTAAGTATGCCAACAAGGTAGCCATCTTGTCAAAAGGACGTCTTCCCACAGCCTTGTGATCCCTACAAAAACACAATCAAATGTATGAACATATTAAAACCACCTTCAATTGTAGCACTCTGATATATGTCATCACTGTAAATAGTATAAAATATCATTTAAAAGAGTATGGAACTGCAGACAAGACTCTTACAACTGTCAGCAGTTTGGAGAGTCAATTAAATAATAATAAGGATGTACCGGCTGCTGGAAAGGTAATCTCCGATCTTCTCCTGGTTGATCCAGAGCAATCGATGCAAAGCCAACACATTAGCATCACTGATGAAGGACAGGTTGTGATTGTTGGTGTCCAGGGAACCCTCACAATCAGTGGCAATTTCAATGAAGAACCTTAAACACACAAAAAAAACCAGAGTAATAAGTATGTTGTAAAATGACTGAAATAATGTAGTCAAGAAAAGTCATTAACTGAACACATGCTGTTCTTTTATTGAGACATATAACACTGTAAACAAGTACCCCTGTGTAAGATCAACCAATTACAGCATCGGAGTTTATTTGATGCAATGTACAAGGTTGAGCACATAGCATCCCAACAGCTCTACATGATCAACAAGTATCATGCCCAATCATGAATGTAGTTGTCAGAAAGCTAATCACCGACAATAAGAGCATTTATTTATATGAAGATTGGACAAATGTTTCAAAGCTTAGACTTTAGTAAGTTGTTGACCACGCATAGTCTTCCTTGCTAAATACATATCACCATAACACACAAGATTCCTACCTCTGCTTATTCTCACATTTTAATGAGATGGCGATTAAGGCTTCTGAGTATGTTTTTTACTCCATGTTTTTTATTGGGAAGCAAAAAGCAAGTGTTCAGTGCTTACAGTGGAAGTAAGTTTACTTCAAATATTCCATAGACTTTTAATGGTGAGGACTCATAAATTTGACTGTTTTATTCTGTTGATTCACAAAGATAGAGTTCTGGGGACTCTGTATTTTTTGGGCTCTTCACCCACACTGTAAATTTTATACCTTCTACCATTCTCAAAGTTTGACTTGAGGAATCTTCTGAGTGACTTCATATGCTACCTGTTCCTTGGTAAAAACTAACTACCAAGTATCATATGACTATAAGTATCATACCTTCTGCCATTCTCAAAGTTTGACTTGAGGAAGTCATTCAGTGGCCTCATGTGTTGCTCCTTGGTGAAGAGGACGTGGTTTGCGATATTCTGCATGATCTTGCACATGAGAGTGAGGCCACGCTTCATCCGCATGGTGGGCTGCTGGTCAATAATCCCTGACTCACATGGAGACACTAAATAAACAGAAAAAAAATAAATGTTTTTAATTTCCGATTCTCTAAATGAATGACAGGGTATGATTTAATGTGTCCAGAGGACGGTCACAATCAGTGAAAATTTTAATGCATACGAATGGGAGTGTAAGGACAGAAGTGTAATTTCACTGAATAATACATAATACATAAATAAACACATGCTGAACTGAGACTCAAACCCACAAGCTTAGGAGGGAGAGATGAATGTGTGACCAGCTGTACCACTATCCTGGCTTACATTTGCATGGACTGAAAATAATGGATAAAATATATCTAAATTTCAACCTTTTGTATAATTGACTTTCAGTATGAGAAACAAACATGCTATTTTTATTTGCAAGTATGAAGCATGAGAGTGTTGGCAATATTCAAAAGCGTTAAATGACTCTCCCAGACTGTGCCCTGAGACTGCATGTGACAAATGGTCAGCTTGTAAATGACTGCTCACAGATAGGCAATGAGGAACAGTAAAGCTAGAGACAACACAAAAGCACTCCGAGAGGGCAAACCTCCACCGAGGCAGCCAAGTATCTCAATATCATCACCCATATATATTCCTTTTATTTTAACCCTCATAATTGGATAACATGGTCATGATAATCTCAAACACAAATACAAAATCATCGAAAATGGGACTGATGAAATTTTTGAATATTTCTTTTAAATCCAGAGTATTATCCAAATCCTTTTTAAAATTTAATCACTTCTTCTTTTGTTCAGGCCCTAACCACATTCATAAATTTAAAAATGTTCTAAAGATGCATTCCATTAGTTTTAATGTATTCGCAAACACAGAGAGATAAACAAACACATAAACATAACCTCCTTGGTGGTGCTAATACCATTACAGAGAAGGCACTTATATTCAGCTTAAACATTACGTGTATGTACCAATAACACCAATACAAGAAGTAAATGATAAAATACACAACGGTTAAATTATGATTACATGTATTGTCTTCAATTTACCAATTCTGTATTATCTATTGACACAAAAAACTTCTTATGTATCATACACCACATTAATGCTTCAAAATGTGAAAGAACTCATCTCTAATCAGAAAAGAGACAATATATAATAACAGAATGTATCAATTTAAATAGCAAATGGCGTTGTCAGTTTTAAATCAAGACAGAACTTGAATCTTTGGAACAGGTGTTATTCATGAAAAGGATCAATCATCAGGATACATTCAATCAAATTTCTAAGAATACCAAAACATCTGTTGTGACTGACGATGTCTAATCCACCCCATCTTAAATAGATTAACTAAATCTTAATTAAATCATCATATATTACAGTTCCCATGCTGACTAAAAACAAGAAAGGTTACATATGACTTTAAATACAGCTATAATTACATCACTAACTTGTAACACATCATGTTTGGAAAACAGAAACATATTCCACTGTTATTAACCAGAAAAAAGTCACTTCATATCTTTGTCTGTAATTTTCCACATCAGAGGACACACGTGAATTTTAGTGATGAATATATACATAGGATTTCTATAATTAATCTACATTATTATTTTTCTACTTACTCAGGCCAGGATTAAGACATGAATTAAGAGAAGCAAGGCAGATATTCACAAAGATTCATAAAAATCAGTCAAACCGCATTTGAAAGGTTTTTCCATTGGAAATCTTTCAGGTGGAACTCATTAGTGATTAGTGAAATCCCATTAAAAATACATTACACCCAATAAAAACAAGGAAGTTGTTATAATTACTTTTCCTGTAAAGATCTTTTGTGAAATCATTTTTGAAATGACAAAATATACTTAATATACTGTCAAAAAGTGAATTTTAATTGATTTTCAAAATTTGGACAAAATAGAAATGTTCTGAATGGTTGTTAGATTGCAGTTCAACTAGGAGAGGGTTGAAATACAATTGTGTCTGCTGAGAGAATCTTTGTGAATACAGGAAGACAGTACCTAGCGCTGGGTTTATGAAGCGTAGGAATATGACCGTCCCAATGACAGTCCAGACCGCCTCCACTGTACTCTGTTGAAACCTCTGAGTCACCACTTGGTACAGACAGTGGCACATGCTACGCAGCTTGGCCGGAAACCTTGAAGAAACGGAGGGAAAATGCCTTAAATAAGGTCGGGAAATGCATCAATCAAAAGGAAATGTTTTAAATGAGGATGGGAAAATGCACAAAATGCCTTACATAAGGATGGGAATATGAATAAATGATAGAGAATGCTTGAGGAATGACCCCCTAATGACTTACCACATGACACAGACAGTATCAGTTTGTGTGCTTTGAAAATCAAATCCTGCACCTGGGGCCTCAAAACCACCAAAATCTAGCACTTTGTTTGCTGGTCACTGATACAGTGAAAACATGGATGCCTGTGCTTATGAGCCATAATTTCAAATGGGGACTTCCATTGTCACCACATTTTTACACAATATAAAGTCCACATGAGCTATTTCACAGAATTTCCAGGTTTTAGAATTCTGTTTCTGAGATATTAGCCGTAAGAAAAAGTTAAAATACTGATGTATTCAATAACTGGTTCCAAAATATTCATTGTGTTTTGACTATTTTCATCATGACCAATCAAAATCCAGAATACTGGTTTAGCATTTACAACACCAGCAGGCAGTGGGATATGCAAATGCATTACATTAAGCAGCTTAGATAGAAGCCCTCATTAAAGTAGGGAGGTGGGGGGAGCACCCTTTATGTCAAGACATGCCTGAATAATAAAGTTGGAACATGCCTTGTGTACACATGGGGAAGTGAGTCACATCAGAGACAGAAAATACCTGAAAGAATAGGGCTGCAAACGAGTAATCAAATATTCATTGAAGAATGGAGTAATGAGTATTGTAGAGTACAATACTGAGAAAACAGTACTTTTCTGCTTTTAATTTTATTAATTAACACTATCGCCATAATTCCTTTGTAGATTTATTTTGTATACAAGGATAATGAAGCAATTTCTGACATATTTCAAAGGATAATCAGCTATTTCCGTAATTTTCATCGATTCACATTTGGCACTAATAATCAGGCTATATTAAAAGAAGTCTAGCATTTTAATTAAAATTTAATCTAAATTAGTATTTCTGCCACTCAAAAGCTATCATAATCATATCTATCACTCACAACAGAGGGTTATTTTAGCATCACTGGATGATCTGTAGATATGACAGAGTGATGTAGGAGAGTTGTAAAACAAATGGATTTGGAAACTTTAATCTGACCAGAAGTAAGTTAATATTTGACTGCTGATCTCAGTCTGATGTGCAATTATACACACTAATCACAAATACGAACAGCTTGCTTCTCTGAAAAATTGTATTATTTGGCAATTGCATTTATTCCATATTCACCTTAAAATTTTGACTTCAAATCTGTTGTGGTACTGTTTCGTGCAGGATACGGTGTATAAATCTACCCACTCTCACAATACACACTTTAAGAACTTGACACTGAATTTGACTTTTCTGAATGTGAAACGTTAACCTCAGAGAAGCAGTTTTATTGGCATATCTAAATCTCTAAGCATGCATAAGAATATAACTCAACCCATACAAGTAGAGTTCTGTTCAGCAGACTTTCCCTTTTTTTAGTTGGACCCTCCTATGCAAGTCTGCATTCACTGACATTCTTGTTCTTAGAAATTATTAGAACTAGAGGACCGCTAGCGAAGCAAAGCGATTGTTTTTGCCATGCAAAAACAAAGCGTGCCAAAAGAAAGATGGTGTTGGCTGCTTATAATAGAAAGAAGATCTTGCCTAGATACTCTGTCAACCTAAAATTATATTGAAAAAAAAATTGGAAAATTTAAAATGGTTTAGGAGATACAAGCAATTTTAAGTTTTTTGGCAAACATTTGAAAATTTCAAATGGCTGACATTTTTGAAAAGAGAAAAAATTTTTGAAAATTGGGCAGAGTATCTTGCTTAGATACCCTGTGGATCGAAACTTTTGCCGAAATCATTTTATACCGCATGATTTAGGAGATACAAGCAATTTGAAGTTTTACGATTTTTGTCAAAAATTCAAAAATTCAAAATGGCCGCCATTTTTGGAAACAGGAAAATTTATTTGAAAGTTGAGCAGAGTATCTTGCATATATACCCTATGGGCCAAAAATTTCGCCGAAATCACTCTATCTCGCACGGTTTAGGAGATACAAGCAATTTTAAGTTTTACCATTTTTGGAAGGAGGAAAATTTTTTTGAAAATTGAGCAGAGTATGAAGCATATATGCCGTGTGGGCCAAAAATTTCGCCGAAATCGCTCTATCTCGCACGGTTTAGGAGATACAAGCAATTTTAAGTTTTACCATTTTTGTCAAAAATTCGAAAATTTAAAATGGCCGCCATTTTTGGAAGGAGGAAAAATTTTTGAAAATTGAGCAGAGTATCTTGCATATGTACCCTGTGGGCCAAAAATTTCGCCGAAATCGCTCTATCTCGCACGGTTTAGGAGATACAAATTTTCTGAATTCGGTGCCATGACATTTCAACCAATCAGAGAAGTCACATGACCAAAAACAGGATTTTGCTTGTCCGGATGATAACTTAGAAAGCGTTTAAAATATTCGCCTGAAATTTGATATATGGATGCAGGGTATAAAGATCTGCAAATGATTAGATTTTGGTAGACTTCCATTAAAAAATGGCTAATTAATTAAGCATTAAAATTTTTATTAACGAGGAAAATACAAATCCCTTAATAACTTCTAAACCGTGCGAGATAGGGCGATTTCTACAAAAATTTCGTCGAAATCACTCTATCTCGCACAGTTTAGGAAATACAAGCAATTTACCATTTTTGTCAAAAATTCGAAAATTCAAAATGGCCGCCATTTTTGGAAAGAGGAAAAATTTTTGAGAATTGAGCAGACTATCTTGCATATGTACCATGCGGGCCAAAAATTTCGTCGAAATCACTCTATCTCGCACAGTTTAGGAGATACAAGCAATTTACCATTTTTGTCAAAAATTTGAAAATTCAAAATGGCCGCCATTTTTGGAAGGAGGAAAAATTTTTGAAAATTGTGCAGAGTATCTTGCATATGTACTTAGCAATAAGATACTTGGAGGCTGAAAACCCCATTATTTCACTTTAAGGTGGCTACAACTCCATTCATACTGTGAGTTTAAGGTTACCATAAGTATTATTTGATCTAGTTTAATACCAGTGATAATTTCAACATAAAAAATGGAAAAAGAAAGGAGCCAGAGGATTTTATTCCAATTTGATGACTTTAAGCAGGCCCTATGTCCATTAACATTTTGAGTTTAAGGTCACCATAAAGTCAGGATATTCCTTTGGCAAATCTTAATATATGTGCAAAGTTTGGTTGAAAAAAGTGAAAAACTAAGTGAACTGGAAGGCTAAAACCCCCTTTTTTGACATTAAGGTGACCTTAAGAGTGCAGATACAGGGCTAAAACTTCGGCATGTGAAAGATTATCAAAAAGTAGCTGAATAAGTTATTCCAACAAAATGCCGAAATCCTGACCGTTTTTGAGATACAGACCAATAACCCATTTTTAAAAATTTTACGAAAATTAAACGCCTCCCATTCAGGCATCTATGGTCCGATTGATGAGAAAATCCTTTCCGACCTTGGAAATTTGGTCTAGACTGTACCTGATAAATTTTATAGCACAGGTGTGTGTGGTTTTTTCCGAAACGTGATGACGGGGTGTTTTGGAGTTATGCTTAAGGTTACCTTAAGTTAAGCTTAAGGTCCGCGCAAAGTATCCCAAAAATTTTTCCCGCCCCTATAGTTTTAAAGAAAGATAAGAAGGATAGAAAAATTTGAAAGGCTAAGAAGTTATTCAAGGGAGACCATAATCAGTTGAACTTCGGTGAAAACAAATAAGTGTCCCTGACGGGCCGCTTAATTATAAGAACAATTCTTAGAATATCAGTGAATATGAGTCCTGTATTCACAGTGAAAGATGGGGCAAATATCAGCTTTAATTTAGTGTAAAGAACTGTGTACTTGACCTTCACCTGATCCTTGTAAACACTAACCCAGATTTTCTGGTTAAATGTAATACATTTTCAAATCGATTCAGACTCAACTTCACAGGGTTTAACAGTTTATTCAAACACATCACAGCAAAAGCTTTACACACGCACATTCATAAGTTTTTTTTATGTTAGAAAATAAAAGGACATACACACACAAAGCTACAAACAAACTTAGGAGACTTGAAATGATGCAGTTTCAGGTGAAGTTTTGCTACCCATTAATAATGACTGGCTCAGTGTTAAGACCCTATCCAATCAGACAGCAAAAGGATTGAAAATGACAGACGTTTCTTTACATAAAGATAAAAAAAATGGGTAAAAAGTACATTGGTACATACTAGTGTGGCACCATTTTGGCAAACTTACTGGTCTGTTGAGGACTAATTTTCCACAATCTTTGATTACAAAAGCCAAATAAATGGGTAACAGGAGACCTTCAGCCAATGAAATTAGAGGACTATGTAACAGAGTTAGAAATTCCACACTGAGGAAATCCCCTTGTTTCACTTTGGTGGGACAATATCATCTCTTGTCCTTTTTTCGGTCATTTTTGTGACCCTTCCAGGCCAATATTTTAATTTGTTGCAGAATTTCAACATTTGCTTACTTTTGACGGGGTTTTCTCCAGATTTTAATGTTAATGGCATAAATGTTAGTCACATTCAAAAGAAAGCAAACACAACCAAAACACATACAAACTGAAGAAAGGTACATATGAATAGATAAAGGCAAAAGAGAATACTACAGTCAATCCTTCTCAAGTAAAACTCTATTTAGCCAAAGTCTCTGTAAAGTACATTTTAATATGAGATTTTTGACTGACTAATTATCCTTTAATTTACCTTTTGCTCTGGAATTCCTGGGATTAAATAGAAATATTATATTGCCCTTTGAGCTTTAACCTAGCAAGGATCGACTGTAGCTGGAACACAAAGCTGAAATAAAACCAGGTATTTACCTATGGCCGGGATAAAGTGCCTAAGAAAGAGTGTACTGCCGAGAAGTGAGATGGCGCCATCGGCAAAACGGCGACTGACCACTCGGTACAGGCAGTGGCACAGATCCCGCAGTCTGGTTGGAAAACAGGGTCTGTTGGTGCTGTGTGCCCGGACAGGAAGGAGGAAAAGTAGCAGGAGGGGTATGGGGGGAGGAGGGGCGATAAATGGAATGGCAAAGGGATTGTGGACATATGGGGCAGTGGGTTTATGTAAGACAGATTATGGAGGACATATAGAGAAGGGATGACATAGGAATGACGGAACAGCAAGAGTGATATCAACAAAAATGTTGAACGGTCATGTGGGTGTTACGTGTGACACAAATATTACACATGGAATGGCCACAGGATGATGTAAGTTATAAAGAACAGCAAGAGTGATGTAAAAAAACATGGAATAGCCACAGTAGTTGAGTAGAATACATGGAATGGCATCATTGATGTAAATACATTATATGGATTTTTCATGGGATGATGTAAGATATATGGAATAGCGAATGTTATGGATAGAGTTCAAGGTTAAGTGGGTGGAGGGCATGAGTTTATATTGCAGAACAGCGCCAAGAAAGAACAACATCGATGGGAAGGCGCACACACCAACGACATGGAGTGGGAAAAAAACAGAGAAAAAAAAAACAACAAAAATAAGAATAATGACAAAGTAAAACAACAACAAAAACATTAAAACTCACACAACACGCTGGTAAAAAAAACAATGCTAATGTCTTGACAGAGGGAAATTGGTGGAGCAAATGATAAGAAAAATTTGTACTTTTTTTGTCAGATTTTTAATGCTTGTCAAATGCTTTAGCCTCAGTAACTGTTTCTGCTTATACAAATAGAGTAAAAAAACATTGAACATATATCACATGATTTAGATTTCATAAAGTCACATGAGCGGCAAATGAGGCTATGAATCAAACTGGCATTATTTGTTGTCATATAAATAACAGCCATGTTTAATGTTACATTTTTTGTCTGGCAATACTTTTGGCAAATAAAACCACAGAATTAAAACAATTACACAGATAACAAAATCAACATATGTCATTTACAACAGAAAAACAACAATTTCTTTCAAATAACCAAAATTAATCCACCAATACAAAACCACAATCCGACAATCAAACAAATAACTCTGGCCAATCCTCTTGATATTAGTGAATGGTTATTATTGTGCACAATTTAGAGTTTTACAGTTTTACGTAAATCTTAAAGTATGTGTAAAATCAGCACTGAACTTAATGGCAGTTAAAATGAGGCTCTTTCTTGGGTAAACCTTTATACTTACCACAGAATGGGTGAATGAGTTTAATTAGACACCTGTGTTGTAGCAGAACTGTTTAATTAGAAACATCCGGTGCTTGGACAGTTTTTACCAGTGAATCATTTTGCAATTACAGGTACCTGGAATTTTTCATTGAGTACAAGTCTTTCAAACTATGAGGGGTTTGCATGTTTCTTTCAGTTGAAAAACCTCAAGATTTTAAATATGCTTTATATAGTTAAAAATTTTAATAATCTCTAAATTATACCAATTTACAGCAGCCTCGAGATCGGAGTGTTTTATGTAAAAACTCAAACAGGTTTGGCTTCATTGAGTTATCAGTTCAATGCTTCATATGTTTCATTGTAACAATTACAACTTCAAGGAACAAAAATATCTGGTTCACAACAGTGAAATAGCATCTGGAATTTAGATTACTTACAAACAGAATAGACTGTAATCAATGCTATATATGTTCAGTTAATTATCAAATTCACAAAAGTGGCCTTTTTCCATTTTGCAGCTTTTCTCCACTTTTGCAAATATTTTTTTTTTTTTAGTTTTTTTCATCAAAATCAGAATTCTGAAACTTGAACAATTAATTTTGAAATGCACCTAGATTGGGCCAACTCGGCGCCAACATATCCCCAGACAGGTCATCACTCACGCCACAGGTTTTGATTGGGAATTTTTTATTTAATCCATTTGTTGTATGCCATAAATATTGGGAAAAGTTATATGAACTTCAGCACATCAATCTACTAAGTTTATATCTTCCCAAGGAAGATGGTGTATCCCCAGACGTCGAATACATAACTCAACAGATCATATTTTCAATCTTCCTGCAATGATAACTCTGAACCTATTTTCAAAGTATTTAAATGATTGATGATTGAATGTCCATTCTAAATTAATAATCTCAAAAGAGCATATCTGTTTCTATATTTGTTGACAAATAAAATATTATTTTTAACTCAACTCATCATACTTTTCAATCTTCCTGCAAAGGGTAACTCTGAACCTATTTTCAAAGTATTTAAATGATTGATGATTGAATGTCCATTCTAAATTCATAATTCCAAAAGCGTATCTCTGTTTCTATACTTGTTCACAAATAAAATATTATTTAAAAATCATATATTATTTATATTATTATTTTATTATATTATTTTTAGAATTTGCATTGTTTTTCAGTTATTCATTTCCTCAATTCCTATATATGTGGTCCATATATATGCAACCTAAATATGTGACACAATCTCAGTTCTGACTCCCTTTGTCTTAGATAATTAGATAATGAAGCAAACACCACCTCCCACCCCCACCCCACCTCTCTCCCCTTCTCCACACCTCTCTCACTATTACAGAAGATCTGTATACCTTTGTTTATTTAGTGTCACTCAATAGCTGGAGGTCCCAGAGGTGGGTGGGGGATGGGGGGTGGGACTACAAAGAGATGAAGTGCTGCAGCACAAATGGTAAACAAACACTTATAATATAAAAGGGGTAATCAAATACAAAAAGCTCAGTTAATCTTATCACTAAAATAAAATCAAATATATAAATAAGGAATGTCTATTAAAGGCCTAAATTTTGGAGTACATACAAGAAAAACATATTGATATATTCTCAGATGATATTTCACTTAGATGAGAGACATAGTTTGAAAGCTACAGTGCTTGAAGATGGCAAAAAGTCCATAAATTGGGTCTCTGTGGGCAATTTTGAGATCTTAAGTCGGCCTAACAGGTAAACCTACAGCCTTTAAATTTTTCACAGACAAGGATTACATATAAGAGTTACATCTAGTGCAGTTTGAGACTCATCAGAATTACCACTTCCAAATTATAGGGCAAAATAAGTTAAAAATATAGGAAAAAAGTCCTAAGTGGGGTCTTTATGGACCTCAAAGACAATTTTCTCCTCAACTTAAAGTCTTGATTTTCGGCACATGTACTAAGAATATATTAATGTGTTCTCAGGTAATATTTGAGGCAGATAAGCCTCATAGTTTGTGACCTAGAGGGCTCTAAGTGGCCAAAAGTGCAATTTCTGACCTTAAGGTGGCCATAAGTTCTTTATTATTGGGAGTTTAAGGTCACCTTAAAATAGGGATCTTCCTTTGGGCATCCTTAACATGTGTACCAAGTTTGAAAAAAAAATATTAATCCGTTTTTGAGTTATCGCGTACACAAGGAAATTTCTACGGCGGCGGCGCGACGGACCTGAATCCAATATATCCCCGACTTTCGTCTGGGGATATAATTATCCAATATTTCCATTTGTTGAGCAACTGAGAGTTAATTATATTTTTCTAAAATTTTAGTAAGAAGTTAATTGAATCTATAGTCAAAGTCAGAAAATGATGAGCTGTAAACACAATAGAAGTTTTGTTCCATGAAATTAATGCAGTTACCCAAGGAAAACAATAATAACAAACAAATTAACCATAATCTGATATTACAGTCAATGTCCCAACAAAAACACACTAGCCATTATATTCAAGAACTCAACAAAACTCTGAAACAAATTTAGGATCAATTCTCATGCATACAGTAAACAATTTTTTTTCAAACAAATTTTCAATCCCTCAAAAACAAATCTATCACTGACATTAAAAACTGTAATGATTACATGTATTTTTATGAAAATTATGACACATTAAAATTCATACTCAACTAAATGATAACAGTTTTCAAAATCAAATACTACAAAATTGTACTGATTTCTACTTTTTTTTTTTTTAAATTCTCTAAACATTCTGCATAAATCCAATGACATTTAAGTAAACCTTACTGCAGTCAAACTTTTATGAATTCCAAAATATATTTTCTATATTGGTTCAAGGTTACTATGGCTGCAGTTTCCCAGTTATAAACTTAATAACTTACATTCTGTACATTTTAAAAGCAAACCTACCTTTCTGCTGATGCCACAATGGCGTTAAATACTTTCTGAGTGAGGTTCATCAGGTTACGTCTGTTGTCTTCTATGTTCTCACCCACTTCAACCCTGATCATGCAAACACAAATGAACAAACCAAGGTTTAACCCTGTTGAATTATATCTCCAGACACCAGAAATATAACTACTCAACCAGTATTTCCACAGGTCAATATTCACTGGTAAAGACCTTACAATGGCATAATGTATGTTTATTAAAAGGGATTGTAAATTGGCATAATCTCACTTAAGGAGTCCAACTATAAGAAAAATATGGAAAGCAAACAAGATATCACTTAAAGTCAGTTGCATTTACTAGTCAGAATGGTTTACAAAGTGTCCCTAGTGTTAGTAGTATGTAAGTATCCCTATATAGTGGAGTCAAAATGCTAAGATTTAATATCATTAACTTACATGGTAAACCTTTCGGTAGGATTCAACCAATATTAGAGATTTTAAACCAATAACATATTTAATGGCTTACTCCATATCAATGAATATGTTAAGCTTTCAAGAAAATTCCTAACTCTGCATCTGCATCAACTCATAAAATCAATCCCTTAATTAATGAATTAATATGTCTGTCAACCAATAAATCAATAAATAAATAAATCAGCCCGTCAACTAATGTAATTAAGACATGTGTAAATCAATGAGATCACCCAATCAATCAATGAAACAATCATTGAAATCAATCAAATGAACCAATCAAATCATCCATTACATACCTGGCTGGATCTACCTCATAGGACACCCCTTGTTTATCTGCAACAAACATCTCTACAATGGGAGGGTTGAGTAACTCCCTCAAGTAACCCTGACCATAAATCTTGAAACAGTAGGCCATAATTTTACTGGCCAAACTGTTTCCACGGAAAAGTGTCTGCATGCAGTCAGCAATCTCCACTTCTTTGGAGAACATGTTCCATAGTAATTGATAAAGCAGGTGCTTGGCATCAAATAGGTTCACAAAAACACGGGACAGCTCATCCTGGAAAACACACATGCAGAAAATGATACCTACGCATCTATACAATATCTTTACTAGATTATTAGTAGCTTATATGTCACTCTCTTTATACTTTATGCTTGAAAGAAAAATATTGCTATAATTTAAAAGCACACTTTTACACTCAAATTAATATGATTTCAGAAAAATAAGAAAGCCTTTTCTTGTATTTCTAACATAATTCATTGCAGACAAATCAAGGTATTGAAATCAGTGTACCACTTTCAATAAATCTTCTTACCATCTGTGGTGTTGCTACCACACTAGCTAATGCCATGGCGATGGGAAGTTCCCCTTTGTCACCAATCATGGTCACTAGTTCTACCAGCCTTTCAAATCTGTCGGCCAGGGCGGTTTCTGCAAGCGTCTCAAACTCTGTACCCTGTTGCAAGATCTTTGTCAGCACTTCCATAAATGCTGCTCGAGTCTGTGGGTCTCTATGGTAACCCAGACCTGGTTAAAACACAAAATGGTAAAGAATCATTTGATAAATGTGTGTTTAGCTTGGTTTTCAAATACATTGTTTGGGTCACATTAGAATGATTTGCAGTGCTAAGCATCAAGGAAACCAGTGTATACTGCCGGCTAATGAGGATTCAGCACGTCAAAACCAGTACCATTTTTATGACGCAGTAGGACATTAATAAGGCCACAGAGAGTTACAGTAATCTCCCTCCAATAGCTCATACAACCAAGCTTGTTTATTAGTTTTCTGGACCATTTAATAGAGTTTAGTAGAGTTATTTCTCTGTTTTTTTTATATATCCGTTATTTCTGGGAAATTATCCAATAAAATCATGCTTAAATGGAGGACTTTTTCACAACTTTTGATCTATGTTTTAATACGTTATGTCAGTGTAGAATAATAATCACTGCTGATCTGAGAAGTGTGAGATTTGCACCTCTCTTACTGATGATTAAAGGCAATGATTAAAACCAAAACACCTTAATTAATGGTGCAGTGTTAACTGCTTTACACTATAAGCTAAAGCTATGTATATGTTACAGTGAATATGTGTAATCAGGGAATGCGCGTATTCCCTGAAAATTTTAGGGAATACACGAATTTACTGGTTTTGTCAAGTAATAGCTTCACATATTCACTGAACTGAAATCAGTGAATATGTGTAATGGGTCATCTGTTTTTAGTGCTTTTAAATATTGAACTTTTGTGTAGAGATTATATGCAAGTTGCTTTTTTAAATAATTAACCTTTGGGTAGAGATTATATGACTGTTGTGATTTAAATTTCATGTTTTTATATCCTGCGTAAAAAGTCTTAACTTTAATTTTTAGTTTGACAGAGTTGTCTATTTTAGAATGTTTAAAAAAGACGGTTGTTTTGAATTAATATAATTTTTAGTTATGGATCCCTGACAAATATTTTTGAAACAAAACACATATTTAGTTGCAGACTGAATGGCTTCCCTTGAATTTACAATAACAAAGGGATTATTTCTTTAACCTTACCCACCTGTTTGACCACTGTAGAATGGATGACTTCTCTGTAATTGAAAGTATTAAAGATCAAAGAGCAAAATAAAGACAAATCACAGGATTGGGAAGCCATTTGGATTAACTGAGATTGTTTAATTAATACTTTAAGCCTTGAGAGAAAACTGCTATGACAAGTTGGTATCTAATAAATTATAAGCATTCATATTGTTTAATAAATAAATATGTAACATTGTGAATAGTCAGCTTCTTGTGTTATATTTTGTCAAAATATATTTAAATTTTAAATTCAGTACCAAGCTACATTGCTTCCCCTGACTCTCAACACAATCATCATTATTGGCTATTACTGACCTGTATACTGGGCATTTATACAGTTACCGGTAATTCAAAGGACTAGGAAGCCAAACAGATTGAGATGTGTCATTTTCTAACCTATTAAAACATCATTTAATATTTACAAAATAATACACTGTTGTTGAAAATTTTTCTTTAGCTGTTTTTGAAATCAGTTGCAATTTGTCTTGTCTTCACACGTACATAAAAGTTAGTTGCAGAGCTCAATGTTAACAGACATGAATACTGCCTTTTGGCAAAGTGATATTTTTTGTGTTTTTTTTTTGTTTTTTTGTTATGGTACAGGAAAAGCTATGTAAAATCATGTTGGGAGATTTTAATGGTTATAGTACATAAACACACAAGAGTCCATAGCAAAAGTTATTTCATAAGAATACAAAGCTGCATTCTCAACAATTTCTAGTTAGGGAATACGCATATTCCCTGGTCATCAAAACCAGGGAATACACGTATTCCCTAAAATTTTCAGGGAATATGCGTATTCCCTGATTACACATATTCACTGTAACATTTTCACTCACCTATACTGTGCATCAATCCACTGTCTATGTTTGCATTCAGTAGGTTGGACATGGCGAGCACGGTGCAGTTTCTGAGCGCACTCAGATTAGACGTTGTGCGTTTCCTTCCACCCTCAGTTACTTTTTCCTCAGTTGCTTCTTCAGAGCAGTCATTTAGGAGATTCATAAACAACGTGAAGTACCTAGAATATAGTCACACAATATACCGGTATATTGGGATATTTCCTTTATTTATTATCATACTTGGAACAAACAGGAACTGATCTTTTATTGATTCTTTTCATATTTGGTACATAGTTTCAGAAGAGCCAAATTTGTGATGCTTATTACCATATTTGGTACTTACTTTAAGAAGAGCTGAGACTTGGCTTCCATCAGGTCTCCCCTGTCACTCTCTTCTGGTTGCAGAGGCAGACCTGCCAACAAAGATGCCACTGCCTCCATGCTAGCCTGATCCAAGTCCCTGAAATACAATATATTAACTGAGTGAAATAAGCTTTTTCTGAATATGTACACAGATTTCACTTCAGTGAGATCTGGCACGTGTTGTCAATGTTTTAAGTGTCTTAGTACTCATCTAGTGTAATATTTACATAAAATATGGAATATTTTGTGCAATATAACACAAGAATTTTGAAATAGTTATCATGATACCTAAACATTAAGTGTTTTATCACGATATTGTGACTGATGATATCCCTACACAGCACTGATGCTTTCTCACCTGGAAACCATGGCGACATCCCCCTGTACATTCAGCTGGTGGGAATTGCCCATGATCCAGTCTGTGAGGTATTCCACCAGTTTGTTCCTGAATTTCATCTCCTGTCTGAAGGTCAGATCGTCTCTTCTATGCATCATGGCCTCCACAAGCTGACACACCTTTGTCTTGATTTGTATTGCATGGATGTTGTTGTCAAGGTGACGCACATACCTGAAACGTTACGTGTAGTAGAATTATAATCGAGTCACATGGATGGTGTAGTGGTTAACACACTTACCTTCCACGTCTCAAGCCATGGGTTTGTATCTCAAATATAAAACTGTAATACAGTAGAGCCTCCATTAACTGACCTTCTATTAATGGAATATTCAATTTTATTAACTTCTTTCACTTTCCCGAATTATACTGAAATGACTCTTCTGTTTCTGCAGACCATCTACCAACCAAAAGTGATGGCACTTTTCTAATACAGTCAATAACAGAGGTTTTATTCTCCTGTGTTTTTATACAGTTTAATCTAATTAGGTAAAGAAGCGGGTATACTTGTGTGGGTAACACACTGGCTTCTCACACTGAGGTTGTGGTTTCGAATCCAACAAAGCGGGAACACTTGGTAGTTGCTTGCAGATGCCAGATAGATTACAAAGCACTGTCTACACTATCTAATATGCACTGTTTTCTTCCACCATCTCAACTAGCTGTCATGATAAAACCTACACAATGAGTACAAAGCAACATCACACCCGATCAATCTGTCTTCAACTGGAAATCCCTTTTAAGCATCAAGCAAAGGTAAGGTCCTTCATAGGCCTTTTCAATCGCAATCCTCATGAAGAAAATACTTGTGGATGTAAATTTCTAAAGTGACGGTTTTTAATAAAATTTGTTCCTCTCATAAAAATGACTTGAATTAACTGTGATTCGGGTGACACATTTTACTAGCATTACTTCCACAATTAGCTGATAAGTGAGCAGAACAGGAGTCACCTGACTACAGCGAGCATGAGGGGTTCAATGGATGCAATATCCAGGTGGTCAGTGTGACCTTCAACTTTGTTCTCCATGATGTTCTTCATTATGAAGATCACGTTCTCTATGAACTGAGTGTTAGGCTCCATCACCACAACCTGCGTAAATACATGGTGGAACAGTTCATTAGATGCTCAAACACAGACTGTACTGCTTATAAGATGCTTAAATACAAACTCATACTGTACAAAGATTACGCAAAGTCCACGGACGTGCAACTCTACATCTGTAGCACATGCTGCCAGTCTGTAGTTCAATGTAGGCTATATCAATATATAGCATTAAGTGTTGAAGAATAACTTTCTTAATGCTATTTTCTATAATGATAAGAATGTTGTGATTGCCCTAGGCCCCAAGCTTTGGTGATTAAAGAGAAAAAAACAAACAGTTTTCAAAAGTTACAGGACAACCAGACTTGTAACTCCTGAAAGTTACAGGTTCATGAGAATAGTGACCAGTCTCAGACAGGGGGGGGGGGGGGGGGGGGGGGGGGGGAGAGGTGCTGATTTCATTCACTGTAAAGAAAGACAGGGTATACTGCTAAGGTGCTCAAAAATAACAACAAACATCAGTGTAATACAGCTAAAATAATGAAAATTAAACATAATACAATAAAATGCTTTTAATATATTGCCCACAAGTGATTAATATTGTGGGCCTGTCCCCATATGACCCAGCCTGTTGAATTTGACATAAAACACAAACTTTGACTTTTAACATATAGAGAAGAAAAAGGTGTACACAGATATCTGTTATTGGATTCACTAATCTATCTCTCTATAATCCAATACATTATCTTTGGATAACAGGGTTCTGTTATAGGATTCTTGCATCCAAAGAATGAACACTAAAGACATGTTTTCCTTTTCACATCATTAGGTCTTACGTCATTGATTAATTAGTGACTACAAAACTATCAGTGGTGATAAAACCAATTCTGCTGCGAACTCAGAAAGAATCTTTCGTAAGATCTACCACAACATAAGATTTCCAAATTGGGGTTTTACAATCGTCTCAATGGCATAGGCCATATCAGGCTAGGCTATACGATAAGAGTATTTAACACTAAGATACTTTGTCTCACCTGCCCACCAACATCGAAGAACTTGTCCACAAAGACTTTGATCTGGTCAAACAAGATGGGGTAGATATGAGGGTTGAGCTCATGACCCACCAACTCCTTCACATGTTTCTGTATCTGTGGCCCAAACTTCTCATTGTTACAAATCAGCAGGTGCAGCAACAGCCCGATAAACTGTGTCACTGGACAGTAGTGGGAATCTGGACAGCCTGTGACACAAATATATCACATATACTGTTCTTGCATGAATGGCAGTTAGTTAACTTTCATTTTGGCCTTTCATTTTGGCCTTTCTCATTTGCATACAAAGTTATACATAAAATGTGGTGCTTTAATAATTTTGAGCAACAAGGAAATCGTTTATGTAAAAGGTATAAATATATTGCTAATAGATCAAAACACCAATAGGTGATAAGTCAAGAGAATGTTAAATAAGGGACGAGGGTTTGGTTCCGGGTATGGATTCTGGGAAATAAGGCGAGCATGAGCAATTATGTCAGCATGGGAGTTATCGGGAGACGACAATAAAAAATTAAACACCATACCTCACACTATTACACAATAATGTATCAAGTTTAACAATCCATGTTTGAAAACCCAGTATTATGGGTGCTAACATGTGTATTTGACATGTTTTCTGGGGGGGTGGGCAATAATGCAAACATGTGCGGCATCACTAACGACTAAAGAACAATATTTCAACCATTAACTTCACTAGAATGTGTTAATATGACCCACCTGTGAGTACACTAGCTTTCCTGCTCTCTAGCCCCACCATGGCTGAGATGCTGGTTTTCTGTGCGCGGCTCTGTAAACACACGCTGCCCAGGGCACACAGAAAGCCAGTCATGTTGGCCCACTCGTTCACCTGGTCCTGAAGAACAGTCTGTAGTTCATTTTAAAAATATCCCTCATATCTACCCATAAAAGCAGGCCATATCAAAAAACGTCAAAGCAATCCTCATATATATCTCACCTGCTTATAAGATTAGCCATTTTCCCATTTATAATGAGTTACATGATCAACTTTAAAATCGTATAAATGTTGTATTATAAACTTCAATATCATCCATATATATCTCCATCAAAAGAGGTTACATCATAAACGTCAAAATTATCAAAATTGTAGCCTTCATATCCAAAAGGGTTACACTGTAATTTGATGTTTTCAGATATTCCATTGGCTATTTTGAACAATTGCATAACTACTGTGGAGAACTATTCACTGTCCGTGCTTTGGCTGGAAATTTTCTTAAATTTCATTGGTTAATCTGAATTGTGAGGAGGGCTGTGATTGGTGTGGAACTATAAACTTACAAAAGTTACAGTTCATACTCTCTGCTTTGGTGAGATGTTTTATTACATTTAACTGGCTACTCTAACCTGTAAGGAGGGCTCAGATTTGTGGAAAACTACTTACTTCCAGTTCATGCTCTGTACTTTGGTGTGAGGTTCTCCGCTTGGTGACTGTACGACCAAGTGTTTCAGTGATCATGCCTTCTTCAGGCTTGGTTTTTGGGTACTGTGACAGGTATCTGCACAAATTAATTTTACCTTTATATAAATATTAAAGTTAACCTTTCTTTGCAAATAACATACCATCTGTTAACATTTGTGTCATAAACAAACCATTAAAAGCATACCTTCTATGATGATCATTTACTCAATCATGTACAAGGTTAATAACATAACTTAAGAGACGAGGTTTTAATAGAAATTTATTTAAACTGAAGTGTGTATATCCAATAGAAATTCACTCTGTTATCTTTAATGTCCTGTTCAATTAAAACTCTTTCCCTGGTCCCTCAAGGTTTGACTGAACAGGCCTTAACAATATTCAGGAGTGAAAATGTTTAGAACTGAATGGCCTATGGATTGGTTATTCATGAAGGTTTCTGCCTTTGATATTGCATATTCCAAAATAGTAATATGCTATGATGCATACTAAAACCTACCTGGTGGCAGCCTCCCAGTTTCGGAAAGTATCTTCCCAGGACTGTGTATTTCCTTGGGTTGGGTTATCTATCTTTCTCAGCAGTGACATGATTCTTTTCTGCAGGACTGCCCTACCTGTGTGAAATAAAGCAAATGCTTTACAGTATATAATTTTTATTTATTTTTCATAATCAAGATTACAGAAATGAGAAGAATTTCATGTTTAAGATTCCCAACCTTGGAAAATAAAAAATATTACAATTTTATCATAATCATCATTTTATTCTTTATTTTACATTAAAAAAAATTTAAATCAAGTTACAAGTCTCAAACAATAATTCCTTCTAATGTGGCACATAGTTTACTTTTGACGACAGTTTTAATTTAGCCCAAGAAAGCATTACTGAATACTTTGTTTTAACAAAAGCACAAACTTGGTGTGCATTTTCTGTAGTCATCACAGGAAAGAGGAGTCAGAAGCTTATTTAGATTGGGTCAAAGGGAGAGTGCCCCAGGTTCACAGAATTACCATTTCTGATGTACACAAGGATAGAACACAAACTTTACCTGTGGTCAGAACAGTACTAGCAGCTGCCAGTTCCATGTAGACATTGTAATTGGGTAAGATCTGGGTCACAGCATATTCATCTGCTCCACAGCGAATGTCTGCCTCCTCACACAGCAAGCGGAAACAAGACATGGCCGTCAGCACGGCCTCTATGTCAATACTCCACAGGTACATGAAAAACACCACCTAGTGGGAGAAAAGAGAACTAAGTACATACTTCACAGGTACATGAAAAACACCACCTAGTGGGAGAAAAGAGAACTAAGTACATACTTCACAGGTACATGAAAAACACCACCTAGTGGGAGAAAAGAGAACTAAGTACATACTTCACAGGTACATGAAAAACACCACCTAGTGGGAGAAAAGAGAACTAAGTACATACTTCACAGGTACATGAAAAACACCACCTAGTGGGAGAAAAGAGAACTAAGTATATACTTCACAGGTACATGAAAAACACCAGCTAGTGGGGGAAAGAGAACTATGTTAGTAATATAACAAAGGTATGGAAAGTATATTACCACCAAAATGAGAAAACATCACCCTCATAATACATCAAAACTAAACTAATTAGTTCACCAATGATATCACATCTAGAGAAATTTTTTAGATACTGGTACAACTATTGAATGTGACCATTTTATCACAATATACTGTTGTTTACAAGTACTTCCCAAACAAGTTACTATTTCTACTCTTCTGGAATTTAATTATTGCTTTAATTAACACTTCATGATCAGGCATTCCAGTTACTTGCATCAATTGTAAATATCAATTCAATACGGATGTGGCATCTATGGGACCCATAAAATGTTTCTACTTTATGATAAGTTCTTGATAACAATAAATTTGTTGGAAAAAGTGCTCTAAGAACTTATTCCAGTAGAGTCTAGATAAGTAGAAGAAGTGTCAATCAAATCTAGATATACAAAGAATGAGTTTTGAGATCACAGAGAAATGTTGTACTTTTGTTAGGTACATTGTGGAATCAATACCTTGGCCCCACCAGCAACATACAAGCACAAAATGTTTAACTCTGCAGAGCTCATTACTTTTGTGGTTTGATATATTTCTTGCTTTAGTAGTATCTGCCCATTACAATAGGTCTCAGTGAGTTGGGATTCGTATTGAGTTGTGTTCAACACAATATGGACAGCACGAGGCCGATTTTTTTAAATGTGTAAAAAACCCACTCTCACATGCTACACTAAAATTTACATGCTGGAGGGGTGGGGGTGGGGGGGGGGGCATGTTTTATGGAGCGACACATTTTTAAAGACTAAACATTTACAAAACAATAAGGGCAAAGATGTGAACCAAAATTCAAATACATGTTGATACGACTGAACGGCATTGTGTGAAATGGGTCATAAGATATAATCAGAACTCAAACCTGTGGATTCTGAAAGTTTCAGTAATGCAGAGTCTTCTGACCCTATTTCTACTTTAAAAACCTGCTAAAAGGAGTTTGTATGTATATTTAATAATAGCACAAGTATTGATATTAACAGAAAGAGCCATTATTTTGTACCTTTTCTTAAACCTAGACATAGTGTCTATAACACACATAAAAGCCAAGCTGATGGTGTGTTCCTTGAGGTCCCACACTTTGCCACTTCAGTATATAAGTCAACTAAGCATTTTGGCCTCAGCTTTGCTGTTTATGCTCCAAAGATCTGGAAGGATTTGCCTGATGATGTACACTCAGCCACTTCTTTCCACTAATTCAGAAAGAAACACAAAACCTATCTCTTTGCAAAAGCATATCCACCTTAATTCGTACTTTTCCTGGTATCTCTCAATGACACTTGACCCCTTCTATGTCTAATTTCTTTTCTTCTCAGTCTTACCCCATGGCATTGACCCCTGCTATGTCTCACGTTATGATTATGGATCTCTGCTTATTTTGCATGATGCCTCTAGAGTCTGTCTTTAGATGGAGATTAAGTGATATCAAAATACTATTAGAATTAAGGCTTCTTTATTAATATATCTTACTTAACTACATGTTTTGCATTGGGAAGCAATTGCAGCAGTTTACCTCGAGCTTGATGTGCGCCTGCCTACATATGGGTATGTTGCTGCCTACGTTGGCATATTCCTTGTGTTTCTGGAGGAAGGAGTTTCTGCACATGAGAATCTCACGCAGCCACTTTAGGATTTCTGTGTAATTGATGATCTGATGCTGAATCAACTTCTGTGAGATGGAAAATAGCACCTGTGAACTGGAAAAAAACGTTAAACTCTCTTCAGTTCAATTACAAGGTGAAAGCATATTACTTCTACTTAACCCAGAACAATAATTAACAGAATTAAATTCTAAAAGAAATGCTGTGAAATTCCACATAGAGCAGTTTGAGTGATAGATGTGAAGTCTGCCATTTTATGTCAAATTTCACAACCTAGGGCACACTTTAAAGGTAAGGAAAAAAAATAAAAATTTATTCCAATTTTTCATGAACAGAAGACCAGAAACCTGATGTACTTACAGAAATCACGAATAAACAAAGAATTTTGCATATTAAGTAAAAGATATAAAAGGGGGGCTTCCTCACTGGTGAATTTCATACACTATTGTGAATTTCATATATTCTTGTGAATTTCACATACTGTTATGAATTTCACATACTGTTATGAATTTCACATACTGTGGTGAATTTTACATACTGTTGTGAATTTCATATAATATTGTGAATTTTACATTTCTTCTTCTATACTTTAACAACCGTATTTCAAAATAAAACATATATTGCCATCTACCGTCTCACTCCTTCCAGCAGAACTCTGATAAGTACATGTAATATATTTTCACTCGGATTTGTCACACATGACATCTGTTTTGCATGATCACATCTATTTTCACAAAATTTAATCTTTCATATTTAATTTCACTGAATTTGTGTACTGCCCCATATGCTTTGCTGATCCTTCCAATTGGGTCACAAGTCACACTTTTAGTATTTTTCTGGAAAAAGCCAATGAAAGAACATGTAAATACATAATACCCAACTTTGAAAATAAGATCCTAATATCATGATATCAAGTAGCTCATAATAATACAACCACATTGCGATTGACAAAGTTCCTCCTCACCTGACATCCCAGAAGGTATTGATTGGTGCCTCCGGGTTCCAGAGTTCTACGATTTCTGCCTGGTTGAGACACAGTAAGGCCTCCATGGCTTCCTGGGCCACATCGGGCATGGTCTGCTGGTGGACCAATGAGACGAGGCCATTAATCAGCTCCAGAGTACTGGACTGAATCTCATGTCCAGCTTTGCCTGGGTTCTAATTAAATGTATTGAGAAGACTTGATGAAATGCAAGTTACAGTATACCATACACTTCACAGACCATTTGCAATGAAAGTAGTTTTTTCATATTTTATACCAGAAGAAGTAACAAACTGGCCTATGAAAAATATCATCATAATTGTTGAAAAAAATACATTTTCATATGTTTGAATTTATTTATTTTTGGTTTTACGTCGCTTTCAACACTGAATAGGTCATATCACGACAGGTAGTTGGAAGGGCAGAGGAAACCAGTACATACAGTTGGTCAGGGTTCTGTACTGTAAACTGCCGACCAACGGCAAGCAACTACCAACTTTCCCACTTGAGGCCATGCTGGGAACCGAACCCCGGCCTTCATATCTTTGAAATAGTGATACAAAGATAATACAAACAAATTGTAACAAATTTTATTGTAATTTAACTTTTTACAAGTTAAATACTTACCTTATCCTCACAAGTGCTTGTTTGGTTTTGTGGAGCAAAACGTATCGACCGACAAGAATTTTTTAAGGAATATTCTTGTCACAAGAGGTGACCCCTTTGTCTGCGCATGTCCGCGCTTGCGCAGTAGTCGTTGTCGACAGGTGATTGTCGAGAGCTCTTCATTGTATTTTTGGTCCCCAGAAAACAAATTATGCGGGGAGGTAGGGTGGGTTTATCCTTGTGAGGATAAGGTAAGTATTTAACTTGTAAAAAGTTAAATTACAATAAAATTTGTTACATTTTATTGCGTAAAATAGCCTTACCTTATCCTCACAAGTGCTTGAATACAACCATAACAGGTGGAGGGTATTTGTTTTGGCCACACTGTTAGATGATTGTCAGACAAGGGGTCACCAAATAAAGCACTGATAAGAGGATAAGATAAGCTTCCCTAAGCCACATCTTAGGTTATATGTGACTTCTTCAACACAGATAAGTAATTTGCTAACCTCAACAAGAGATCCATGATGTGGTCGTCATTGTTGCTGCTGTTGCTGTTGTAGAAAATTTTACAACAAATCACATAGCAGTATTAACCATCACCCAGTATTGGCTGGAGATGTCTGCATGACTCCCCAAGCAAGATGTCATCATCTGACAATGGGAATATCTCCAAGCAGGCAAACTGAACTGCATAAACTGCAGATATGGGGCCATATGTAAGCCAAGAAAGACATATGTCAGTGACACAAGACTTGTATAACTGGAGAGAACATAAAAATGTGAGTCATATCAATGACATGTATAAATACACAAAAATTGACTACATGCTGAGGTGAATCCACAAGGCCCAATTTGTTCATGGACTGGTCATGGGATTGCCAAGCTACATCTTCGAGTAGAATGTAGTAAAGAATTGTGGGTCTTCCAATAACAAGAGTTTGATATCTGCTCAGGTAAGACCCCACTCTTGGAAACTAAAAAGGCAGCCATGGATCTAATATGTGTCTCAAAGTATAGATTCTGAGACTCAAGATTAAAGGACTGGCAATCTACTCATGCAGCCAGATTGATCCAGGAAGAGATAGCAGAACTCAAGATATCTCCATCAAGCCTTCCTTAAAAGATATGAGCAAGATTCTTCCCCTCCTTGAAGTATTTGTACTGTCCTGATAGTAACTAAGCACTGTAAGAGAGCAGAGTGTCACAACATCAGTCCAACATAAGCTCAAGAAAGGTTTGTGAGCTGGAATGACCACTGGTTTGAGCCATCTGGGGCATCAGAAGCCAACTGATTCTTGCTAAAAGGCAGGAGAAGGAGACTTTCCCTTTTCTCCAAGCAGTAGTCCTGTCCAAGAAGGATCTAAGTGCTGTAAGAGGACAACGAATCAAGTGTCCAGGCAATTTGAGTTCAGGAATGATCTAGAGCTGAAGTGACCACTGGAGGTAATCTAGACCAACTGAGGCTAATAGGTCCTTGCTGAAAAGGTAGGTAGGAGGGAGAACTGTAAACTCCTTCCTATGAGGCTTGTGTCTGAAGGAGCCAAAGTCCCAGAATACACTTCCAATGGCATTGCAACAGTCTTGCAAGTCAAACTTTTTTAGACTGACCTCCTTTTAAAGGTTAATAAGGAGCCTTTTGTGAAAACCAACAGAAGCAAAGGCAAATCCCTTGATGCTGCACCTCTGTTAGCAGTGGGCTTCTCTCTGTAACACTTGCAATAGGCCTATAAAGATGCAGGCTTTGGTTCAATTCCTGCACAAAAAAATGTAAATGATCAGCTATGGCTGCTGCAAAGCCAACAATAGTGACAGGTTTCAGATTTTTGCAAGTAAATGGCTCAAAAAATCTGGTATATTTGAGACCGTAGGCTCTGAGATGGCCACCTTATTCTGTGGGTACCAGAGCTCAAAATGGCCCATCATAACTCATACATTCCAAGATGAGGGTCCTTGAGATGCCCTAAATCTATCCCTTGCCCAGAGAATGATATAAGAGATTCTGAGTGGTGTTGAGGTGCCAAGCATGAAGGTGCCAATGCAACAGATTTAGATGGTATTTCTGACTGAATGGCTGTTTTTGAGACCAGTGAAGTCGCTGTAATGGAGGTTTGGTTGAATGACTCACCAGACCCCAAAGCCAATGCATCATGGGCCACCAAGGGGCCACTACAATCATTTTGCACCTGGTGTTCACTTGTTCAATGACTTTTTGGAATAAGTGGTATAGGACAAAAGGCCTAGCAGTCCAGAACCTCCAACAAGATGTTTAATTCATCTATGTTCAGAGCATTTGCATCCGGGACTGGCACCATAGAATGGAAGTTTGTGACTCATATTGGTGGCAAACATCTCTACCATTGGTATTTGACAAACTATGTAAATCAAATAGAATATTAAAGATGAAGACTCTCCTGTCTGTATTATTTCATTCTTTGTGGAGAGGCTGTCATGACATCTAGGCAACCCTGAATATATCTGGCTCATATGAGAATATTTCAAGGATTGCAGTAGGCCAAGATGCAGCATACCTGCATAAAACACCTATTGTTGATTTGTGCCAAACTTGCACGTTGTCTAGAACCATAAAGGGAGTAAGAACCATTCTGTACATATTACTTTTGTCCCTTCTGTAGGGATCATTGAGAATGACATTTAAGTAACCCCAGAATATTTCTGTCTCTTAAGAGTATATTTCAAGGATTGCAGTAGGCCAGGATACGCCAAACCTTTATCCCTTCTGGAGATGATGTTGGGTATGACCTTTAAGCAACCAAGAATAGGTCTGTTATGAGTATATTTCAAGGATTGCAGTAGGCCAAGCTGCGCCAAACTAGGAGGTATACGCTCCCCCCCCCCCCCCCCCTGTTTGTTCAGATAACCGAACACAGTTGTGTTGTCTGATGCTATCAGAATTCTTTTGTGTGGAATTTGTCTTGAAGGCTTTTAAGGGCTAAACACACTGCCTTCAGTTGTAGGGCATTGAAATGTAATATATACATTTTTAACTGTCCAAAGCCACTGACTGTGATGCTTTAAGATGGGATCATCAACCCTTGTTTAATGCATCTACGAAAATAAGGGAATAGTGCACCTGTGTATGGAAAAGGCATCCTATTTCCCATTTTTTGGCATTTTCCACCACTGTATATGCTTTTTCAGAAGGATTTGAAACAGGAATTCTCACAACTAGTGACTGGAGATATTGCCAGTTTTTTTTTTTTTGATACCACTGAAAGGCACACATACATAACTGACCCATTGGTATAGTCTTTTCCAAAGATGCTAGTATCCCTAACTGGGAAATAAGCAACCTTGGGGTTAATTGTGATAAGATCGCCATGTCTTGAATAGATTCTCAGGTATTTAAAGTATTCGAGGTAGAAAGAAAACTAGAGGATCGCTCGCAAAAAAAAAAGATAATGTTTTTGCATAGCAAAAACAAAGCGTCCCGAAAAGGCTATAAAGGTGAGTGCTAAAGTATTAAGAAAATGCTTCGTTTCTAGCCTTATACTGTTGTGGCAACCAAAGTCAGCGCAGTCTGCTCTATCTAGCACGGTTTTCAAGATATAAGCATTTTTGTGTTTTGCAAAAAATAAAAAAATTAAAAATGTCCACTATATTTGGTGAGACAAAAATATTTTGAAAATTGGCATGGCTACTCTGCAGAGATACCCAGCAGGTCCAAAATTTTGTTGATTTCGCTCCATATAGCACGGTTTTCGAGATATAAGCATTTTTGTGTTTTGCAAAAACTTTGAAAATTCAAAATGGCCACCATTTTTGGGGAGACAAAAATTTTTGTCAAGACCACTGCCGCGGTGTGTATCTCCCGCCGAGCATTAAAGCAGAAGAAATAGCTTTTCCGAGATATTCACAATTTTTCATTTTCGTGTGTGAAAGCTCTTCCAAAAGTAGGTGAATGAGTTATTTGAGAAAAATTGGCTATCTGCAATACTATTAAGAGATAATTCACATTTACTCATTTTGAGTAGGTGAATAATTATCTATGGGTCTGAAACTTCACCAAGTGAAAGCTCTCCCAAAAGTAGGTGAATGAGTTATTTGAGAAAAATTGGCTATCCGCAATACTTTTAGAGATAATTCGCATTTACTCATTTTGAGTAGGTGAGTAATTAGCTATGGGTCTGAAACTTCACCATGTGAAAGCTCTCCCACAAGTAGATGAATGGGTATTTGATAAAAATTGGGTATCCACAATACTTTTACAGATAATTAGCATTTACTCATTTTGAGTAGGTGAATAAATAGCTATGGGTCTGAAACTTCACCGAGTGAAAGCTCTCCCAAAAGTAGGTGAATGAGTTATTTGAGAAAAATTGGCTATCTGCAATACTTTTAGAGATAATTCGCATTTACTCATTTTGAGTAGGTGAGTAATTAGCTATGGGTCTGAAACTTCACCGAGTGAAAGCTCTCCCAAAAGTAGGTGAATGAGTTATTTGAGAAAAATTGGCTATCTGCAATACTTTTAGAGATAATTCGCATTTACTCATTTTGAGTAGGTGAGTAATTAGCTATGGGTGTGAAACTTCACCAAGTGAAAGCTCTCCCAAAAGTAGGTGAATGAGTTATTTGAGAAAAATTGGCTATCTGCAATACTTTTAGAGATAATTCGCATTCACTCATTTTGAGTAGGTGAGTAATTAGCTATGGGTGTGAAACTTCACCAAGTGAAAGCTCTCCCAAAAGTAGGTGAATGAGTTATTTGAGAAAAATTGGCTATCTGCAATACTTTTAGAGAGAATTCGCATTTACTCATTTTGAGTAGGTGAGTAATTAGCTATGGGTCTGAAACTTCACCAAGTGAAAGCTCTCCCAAAAGTAGGTGAATGAGTTATTTGAGAAAAATTGGCTATCTGCAATACTTTTAGAGATAATTCGCATTTACTCATTTTGAGTAGGTGAGTAATTAGCTATGGGTGTGAAACTTCACCAAGTGAAAGCTCTCCCAAAAGTAGGTGAATGAGTTATTTGAGAAAAATTGGCTATCTGCAATACTTTTAGAGATAATTCGCATTTACTCATTTTGAGTAGGTGAGTAATTAGCTATGGGTCTGAAACTTCACCAAGTGAAAGCTCTCCCAAAAGTAGGTGAATGATTAATTTGAGAAAAATTGGCTATCTACAATACTTTTAGAGATAATTCGCATTTACTCATTTTGAGTAGGTGAGTAATTAGCTATGGGTCTGAAACTTCACCAAGTGAAAGCTCTCCCAAAAGTAGGTGAATGATTTATTTGAGAAAAATTGGCTATCTGCAATATTTTTAGAGATAATTCGCATTTACTCATTTTGAGTAGGTGAGTAATTAGCTATGGGTCTGAAACTTCACCATGTGAAAGCTCTCCCACAAGTAGATGAATGAGTTATTTGATAAAAATTGGGTATCCGCAATACTTTTACAGATAATTAGCATTTACTCATTTTGAGTAGGTAAATAATTAGCTATGGGTCTGAAACTTCACCATGTGAAAGCTCTCCCAAAAGTAGGTGAATGAGTTATTTGAGAAAAATTGGCTATCTGCAATACTTTTAGAGATAATTCGCATTTACTCATTTTCAGTAGGTGAGTAATTAGCTATGGGTCTGAAACTTCACAGAGTGAAAGCTCTCCCAAAAGTAGGTGAATGAGTTATTTGAGAAAAATTGGCTATCTGCAATACTTTTAGAGATAATTCGCATTTACTCATTTTGAGTAGGTGAGTAATTAGCTATGGGTCTGAAACTTCACCAAGTGAAAGCTCTCCCAAAAGTAGGCGAATGATTAATTTGACAAAAATTGGCTATCTGCAATACTTTTAGAGATAATTCGCATTTACTCATTTTGAGTAGGTGAGTAATTAGCTATGGGTCTGAAACTTCACCAAGTGAAAGCTCTCCCAAAAGTAGGTGAATGAGTTATTTGAGAAAAATTGGCTGTCTGCAATACTTTTAGAGATAATTCGCATTTACTCATTTTGAGTAGGTGAGTAATTAGCTATGGGTGTGAAACTTCACCAAGTGAAAGCTCTCCCAAAAGTAGGTGAATGAGTTATTTGAGAAAAATTGGCTATCTGCAATACTTTTAAGAGATAATTCGCATTTACTCATTTTGAGTAGGTGAGTAATTAGCTATGGGTGTGAAACTTCACCAAGTGAAAGCTCTCCCAAAAGTAGGTGAATGAGTTATTTGAGAAAAATTGGCTATCTGCAATACTTTTAGAGATAATTCACATTTACTCATTTTCAGTAGGTGAGTAATTAGCTATGGGTGTGAAACTTCACCAAGTGAAAGCTCTCCCAAAAGTAGGTGAATGAGTTATTTGAGAAAAATTGGCTATCTGCAATACTTTTAGAGATAATTCGCATTTACTCATTTTGAGTAGGTGAGTAATTAGCTATGGGTGTGAAACTTCACCAAGTGAAAGCTCTCCCAAAAGTAGGTGAATGAGTTATTTGAGAAAAATTGGCTATCTGCAATACTTTTAGAGGTAATTCGCATTTACTCATTTTGAGTAGGTGAGTAATTAGCTATGGGTCTGAAACTTCACCAAGTGAAAGCTCTCCCAAAAGTAGGTGAATGATTAATTTGAGAAAAATTGGCTATCTACAATACTTTTAGAGATAATTCGCATTTACTCATTTTGAGTAGGTGAGTAATTAGCTATGGGTCTGAAACTTCACCAAGTGAAAGCTCTCCCAAAAGTAGGTGAATGATTTATTTGAGAAAAATTGGCTATCTGCAATATTTTTAGAGATAATTCGCATTTACTCATTTTGAGTAGGTGAGTAATTAGCTATGGGTCTGAAACTTCACCATGTGAAAGCTCTCCCACAAGTAGATGAATGAGTTATTTGATAAAAATTGGGTATCCGCAATACTTTTACAGATAATTAGCATTTACTCATTTTGAGTAGGTAAATAATTAGCTATGGGTCTGAAACTTCACCATGTGAAAGCTCTCCCAAAAGTAGGTGAATGAGTTATTTGAGAAAAATTGGCTATCTGCAATACTTTTAGAGATAATTCGCATTTACTCATTTTCAGTAGGTGAGTAATTAGCTATGGGTCTGAAACTTCACAGAGTGAAAGCTCTCCCAAAAGTAGGTGAATGAGTTATTTGAGAAAAATTGGCTATCTGCAATACTTTTAGAGATAATTCGCATTTACTCATTTTCAGTAGGTGAGTAATTAGCTATGGGTCTGAAACTTCACCAAGTGAAAGCTCTCCCAAAAGTAGGCCAATGATTAATTTGACAAAAATTGGCTATCTGCAATACTTTTAGAGATAATTCGCATTTACTCATTTTGAGTAGGTGAGTAATTAGCTATGGGTCTGAAACTTCACCAAGTGAAAGCTCTCCCAAAAGTAGGTGAATGAGTTATTTGAGAAAAATTGGCTGTCTGCAATACTTTTAGAGATAATTCGCATTTACTCATTTTGAGTAGGTGAGTAAAATGGCCGCCATTTTTGGCAAGACAAAATTTTTTTGAAAATTGGCATGGCTACTCTGCAGATATACCCTGTGGATCAAAAATTTCGTCGAAATCGCTCTATCTTGCAGGGTTTTCGAGATATAAGCATTTTTATGTTTTGCAATTTTTGCGAAAAATTCCAAAATTCAAAATGGCCGCCATTTTTGGCGAGACAAAATTTTTTTCAAAATTGGGATAACTACTCTGCAGAGATACCCTGTGGGTCAAAAATTTCGTCGAAATCGCTCTATCTAGCACGGTTTTCGAGATATAAGCATTTTTGTGTTTTGCAATTTTTACGAAAATTTCGAAAATTCAAAATGGCCGCCATTTTTGGCGAGACAAAAATTTTTTGAAAATTGGGAAAAGTACTCTGCAGAGATACCCTGTGGGTCAAAAATTTTGTCGAAATTGCTCTATCTAGCACGGTTTTTGAGATATAAGCATTTTTGTGTTTTGCAATTTTTGCGAAAATTTCGAAAATTCAAAATGGCCGCCATTTTGGACGAGACAAAAATTTTTTGAAAATTGGGAAAACTACTCCGCAGAGATACCCTGTGGGTCAAAAATTTCATCGAAATCGCTCTATCTAGCACGGTTTTCGAGATATAAGCATTTTTGTGTTTTGCAATTTTTGCGAAAATTTCGAAAATTCAAAATGGCCGCCATTTTGGACGAGACAAAAATTTTTTGAAAATTGGGAAAACTACTCCGCAGAGATACCCTGCGGGTCAAAAATTTCGTCGAAATCGCTCTATCTAGCACGGTTTTCGAGATATAAGCATTTTTGTGTTTTCCTTATTTGGAAAATTCGTAATGATTAATTAATCATTAATTACTCGGCCATTTCTTGACCAATCAATGCCAAAATCTAATGATTTCCAGATTTTAATAGAATGAATGTATTTGCCAAGTTTCAGGTGAATTGATAAAATTGCTTTCAAGTTATCATCCGGACAAGCTTCCCCATCGAAAAAAGACATTTTTGGTCATGTGACCTCTCTGATTGGTTGAAATGTCACTGCAGCATATTCAAAAAAATTCCCCAAGGCTACTGCCTAAACCTGCCAAATTTGAAAAGAATCCGCCTAACGGTTACAGAGTTATAAGGAAAACAAAATGCGGAGCCGGCGGAGCCGGCAGAGCCGCCGGAGCCGGCGGAGCCGGCGGAGCCTGAAGCTCTCCCATACACAAACAAGCGTCCCTTGCGGGACGCTTAATTCCTGGTACCAAATGCAGCGGTAACCTAGGAAATCGATATCACGAAGTCCAATTGATGAATAATTGGATGAATTATTGGGTTTGAACCCAATACTGGTGTCTTTTACGTACACTAAACAACCAGTAGTCTAGGTATATGGTGAAAGAAATTTCCTGATACCAAAATGCAGTGGTAACCTAGGAAATCGATATCACGAAGCCCAGCGATATTACGAAGCCAGTTGTTGAATAATTGGATGAGTTCTTTGATTTGAAACCAATACTGGTGTCTTCTACGTACACTTAACAACCAGTGGTCCAGGTATATGGTGAACTCCTATTCTGTGAGACTGAAGAATGAGATTTGCCTCTTTACTATTCGCATGATACTGTAGAGGGGTCGCTAACCCGAATTTCCTAATGCTTTGAAGTGATAGGTTTGCCAGTGTACATTAAACTGAAGTAGCTGTTGAGAGACCTGTGAATCGGTACATAAAAGAACGCATCTTTTGTAACCGAATTTTTAATAATTTCTGCTGTCTCCAGTTTAAGTGATGCGACAAGCAGGTATTTATTGACATAGTAAACGAACTTCACTCGTGGGCAGTGACCGTTGAAGTTGTAGATAGAAAACAATTCAGGACACTGAGATGTATCAGAGGTCGTCATTAGCCGAGTTTCTATACAAGAAATAAACTGCCATAGAAACCTGGAGTTCTGCAATTGTAGAGTGGATGAATTGCTTTCTTTTGAAGGATTTCCAGCAATATTTCAGCGGTATATTTACTGTAGCCATGTTTTCCTGTCTGACGTCATCGCTTTGCATTGTGGGTAGTACAGGCATTGGTGAATTCGATTGGGGAGTAATTCGACAACTCCATCTCAAGATTCGCACAACTCTGGGACGGCAATGAAAATCTCCCATCACTGCCAGTAACTCTGCAAGAAGAGCCTCCATGGTGACTTGCATTAATGTAGCCACGTTCTTCTGTATCCCTCTGACCTGGTAAACTAGGCAGAGTGGTACGACGATCTTTTGTGGTTAGTAGGGGAAAATTACTGGACATAGCTCCTGTCCTGAATATACTGTGCAAAAAACAGTGTAAAAGTTGGAAGCAAGGACTTCAACATATAATATAACAAAATCTCATCTAGCCAGTTTGATCTTCGTTGAGTTTGCAGAAGAATTAACTCAAAAGTCACAGAATTCTTTCCAATGGAGACATGGCCATAGGAAGGTTTTATAATCTAGTAAATAGTTATTGCAATTCTTCAACAGGGCTGAACAGACAAGCAGTGCACATACTGCCCCAAAGACGTCTGTTGGATCTTCATCCAAATTTACAGCAAGGCAGGTAATCTGTCTATATTTTCATGTCTGTAGTCGTTCTTTTGGAGGGAGACCTGTTACTGTACCAGGGTGGCGCTCCACCCACAGTAAAGAATCTACGACCTCCGTTGTAAAGGTAACTAAATTCTTTCTTCTTTGTTTCCCACTGGAAACTTCACAGCAAACTCTTCTTGCAACCCTTTCCTCGACAAGCAGGTAGTTCCAGTCGAATAGAAGGTGAGTGCAGCCGTGTAACGTCTTCCGCTGAAGACTTCACAGCAAGATTTCTTGTATAAAACATCTTTATTCTGACCTTTTTCAGGACAAGGGAGGTAGAATTAGTGGTAGTACCAGTCCAGTAATGGACAACTACAGGTAGGTGCACGCTTGCACGCTTCAAAACTTCATAGATCTTCGTCTGTAAATGGACGATAATAAAAGAAAATACGTGTTGCTCCCATATCGACCAAAAATATAATGAAGAGCTCTCGACAATCACCTGTCGACAACGACTACTGCGCAAGCGCGGACATGCGCAGACAAAGGGGTCACCTCTTGTGACAAGAATATTCCTTAAAAAATTCTTGTCGGTCGATACGTTTTGCTCCACAAAACCAAACAAGCACTTGTGAGGATAAGGTAAGGCTATTTTACGCAATAAAATGACAGTTTAATGGATTTTAAGCAACTTGGTCTATGCTACAATAAAAGTACACTAAAAGAGACATGATTTGTTCAGAACAAAATTCTTTATGTGTGAACTGTAACAGTGCTAAAATATTACAATGGTTGGTATTTGGAAGGGTCCCCAGGTACTCAAACACTGGCCAACTATGCCAAGAATCCGCGCAAAGACTAGCCAAGCAGGATCCTGTGAAACTATGACTGTTTATTTCCAGAGATAACATGGGTGAACATTATTTTGATTTGTTTTTATTTTCACAGATGTCTGGCACTTAGTTTTCACAAGTTTGAGTACATCACTATCATATTAGCATCACTGGAACATCCAGTTGATTCTTGCAATACACAAACTCATTCCCATTTTCAGCTCGATTCACAAGCCTACCTTGTATGAACTATTTACAAGTGAACTACTAGTCATGCATCTATGTTGCTGGAAGTCTGGTGTAATAAAGAGAAATGAGTTGATCATTTTGAAGGATATTTCTTGTCTCTGTTTTCAGCAAAAACAGCTTTAAACTTTGGTTTCAACTTGCTACTGATCATACATTACAAATTATTTGGTGTGTTCTTCAATGAATTGTAAACTACTGCATAACTCACATTTAACATGAGGATTGGATCCGCATGTACCAGCCTCACAATCCACAGTAACAGGTACTTGAAACTCGGGCCATCTTCTGAAGTCTTGTCCTTAAACTTTAGACCTGAAAATTATACAGAGACAGAGACAAGTGTTTCAGAGTGTCTCTGAATACATACTTCGGACCTGAAAACATACAGCGTTCATAGTGACCATGTGGTTAACCAGTTTGACATCAATTGACTCTCCCCTAAGTGGGCACGGGTTCAAACCAGGCTTATGAAAGCATGTGGAATACACTGAGGACCTCTGAAAGTATGACCTTATCTGTTGAGAGGGACATAAAACCCAATCTGTCACACAATCATGCAAAAAACCCTCCTTCATACCACTGCAAAGGCTAGATGCTTCACCCACTGTTTAAAGTTTGACAATTTGTCTTGTGCCTGATTAAAACATTATTACATTACACAGGCTGTTGAATTAGTGATAAATACAATAAACTTGTAAGTAACCTTGGATGAACAACCTCTAAATTACCTTTGAACACATTTGGCCCAGTGGTGACCTTTTCTTTGAAGGTCAAGGACTGTGAAGGTCGAAGTGGCGCATGTGACATTTGTGTGACCTTGTTGAGGGTGTCTATAAACAGCCCTCTCAGCTCCATGGACTTGTTGTACATGATCTCAATGTTGGGCCACCACTGTAATCTGGCCTGTAAAAAATAAAATTACTTAGGACATGTTAAATACAATTCACCAATGTTTTAACCAAAGTAAACTTAGCATTATAATGACTTGGTAAAAAGAAGTTACACAGAACAGTAAAGAGGTTATCTGAGTAATAGCTTGGAAGGTTTACTAGTACAAAGTGGTGGAGGTTACCTGAGTAATGACTCTGTAGAGAGAGTTCAGTAGTACAAAGTGGTAGAGGATACCTGAATGATGACTCTTCAGAGAGTGACTAGTCACTAATAGAGCTTACCCGAGTGCAAGTGATGATTCTGCATTGACAGTTAACCAGAACAAAGTGGTAGAGGTAACCTGGGTGATGACTAAACAGAGAATCCACAAGTACAAAGTAGTAGGGGTTACCTGAGTGATGACTCTATAGATTTCACTAGTACAAAATGGTAAAGGTTATCTGAGTGATGACTATACAGAGAATCCACAAGTACAAAGAGGTCGACGTGTTACCTGAGTGATGACTCTGTACAGAGAGTTCACAAGTACAAAGTGGTAGAGGTTACCTGAGTAATGACTCTGTACAGAGAGTTCACCAGTACAAAGTGGTAGACGTTACCTGAGTAATGACTCTGTAGAGAGAGTTCACCAGTACAAAGTGGTAGAGGGCTGAGCTGTGTGGGTTGATGCAGATCTTCAGCAGGTCATTATTGTGGGGAGTGATTCTAAAACAGCTCAAGTAGCAATCAATCATTAACTCAACATCCTGCTGCCCGGCATTTGAACCTCGGGAAAATGGCCGTGTATGGTTGAACAACAAGTTCTGAAAAACAAAAGTGGTAGTTTTATAGCAAAAATTTAAATTTTCTAAAACTATACATCTGCAAATGGTGTAAAATTACTTAATTTAACAACTATACCAGTGCCCCACATGGCCGAAGCTTTAAAAATCAGAGCCTATGTTTCACTGGTGGTCACCATAAGCATTTGTCTGGATTCCAGATGCCAGTATAGTGTTAGTATTGAGTTATATCCCAATGTGAAGAGCTATACATAAGTGTAAGGCAACTCATCAAACAGCCGAATAACCATGACTCAAGCTTGGATCAAACCCTGTACCTCCTACTCTGAAATCCAACACCCTTACCGGTTGGTACAAGTGACTTATCAGTTTTGTTGGAGATATGGATGCAATTAAATACTTTTCTAATCACTTTAAGCATTTTCCCAGCTAGCATGCATTTAGCATACTTTGCCGGCGATGTATACAATCTGGTACTTGTAAAAGACAAGAGCAATAAAATATTAGGATTAACCAAATCACAAAAAATCAGAATTTACAAATACTATGATAAAATTTATTTCAAAGCAGTCATTTTGTTACTTGTATTATCCCTAATGTAGTGTGCAACTCACTCACCTTCAAGTCATTAAGCACCCACTGCACCAGTGTAAAGCACACATTCGTCCTGTCTGAGATGTTGATGTAAGTGGATGCTTTACACAGTTTCACACAAGTGACCACAGCGCCTTCTGTCAGCCCGCCCTTTGTCCCGTGGTCCCTACTCAGCATCTTCTTTAGGTCATCCATAAATTGTTTCTGAAGAGAGAAAGTCAAACCTGTGTCTTATAAATGAATTAATTAAAAAAAGATAGAAACTAATAAAGCCACTTTATCTATATCTAATCAGGGTACTGAGCTCTTATTGTGAGGTGAACAAAGGTTTTGGATGTTCTTGGAACACAAACCACTGACTACATTATAACTACATCTCCGTTTAGCAAATGTTTTATGGCCATCAAGCAAAGACTTTTGGAATCACTATGTATTGTTTTAAAATGCTTCCTTTTATCATAATTTCACCAGATCAGATAACAGCCATCTGTTTTAACATCAGATTCAATTACTCAAGCAGCCAAAAAATGCCAGAAGGGGAACTACACTCAGCTAACATTGAAGAAGATAAAAATAGAGGAAACAATCCTGCATACTTTTCATGTCTTTTTCATACAAAACAGAGTGCACCTGTTTCCATAGACCTGTAAACATTGGTACCTGTTGAATAATAGTGTAACCTTATACAAGAATTACTGGGCTGTGACTATAGGCAAAAACCATAAAGCCAGATACATCTTCAGCAATAATGAAAATGAATCCTGGTACAAGGTATTTAGTTGCAACAAACTAAAAGTACCATGAAATATGGTGGCTGGTGTAATAAAAAAAAAATATTGAAAATAAAAATTGAAAAGAAGGTAGACTCATCTAAGTAAATATCACCATGTAAGTTATAGATAGAAACAATATTTTTGCTTTAGGACCCTATTTGCTAGTTTTTATTCTGCTTCTCAAGAGAGTTGGACTACTTTTAGGTGACTGGGTATCTTACTGCTACCTTCTTTTGCATTCATCTGTTTGGTATTAATCAACCAATTGACAAACCTTGCTCTTGTGTTGAGGGGAACATGGGGCGCCTGTATCTGCATTAGCAATTTCCTCCAATATCTTGGGACAGAGGACCAGTAACATCATCTGCAGAGGCCACACTGAACTCTTCTTCTTTGTACTGTCCTGGGCAAAGGTGTTGAAGAGTTCAAACAGTTTATCACAGCAATCTGCCAGCTCGTCATTGGGCCTCTTCTGTAGATCTGTGAACTCCTCAGAGTAATTGTCCATCCAATTCCAAATTGCCTGGAGAAACAAGAACTTATACTTATACTTTACAGGCATAGCATATAACATTATTTATCATGCTTAAAGATAAAGTAACCCTAAATTACCCTTAGGATAAACTTTACTCATCTCACAATAAATTTGACTCAGCAGATGTCTAATGTGTAAGCAAATTACTATTGACTACCATGAGATGTGGGTTTGGCAAAACAGAAACTGTGATACAGCATTATGACACCATTTGTGTGCACATTTTCTTGTTCAAAACTTAAAGATTAGGCTAGAATACCAGTATGACCATGTATCAGAAAACAAAAAAAAAAATCTACATTATATACTTAAATAAACATCAATCAATCTCAATAAACTGGATAGAGTAACCCACACAAAATATCATTATGTTTTTGAACAGAACAAGAAATGGCTTTTACCAGCAAGGATAAACTCTTCTTTTTAAATAGAAACCTGCTGGACAAATGAGGAGAAATCAATACACAAATCTGATCACAGTTTAAAGGTACAACAGTTAGCTGTAGTAGTCTGACTTCATTTTTTTTCAAAGCTAACCAATGTGGACATATCATAACCAGTAAAATACTGTTAAGACTCGGGCTATTTAAGAGTTAAATATAGATTTAAAATTTCAATTAGAATTAATTTTCTCTATACAGGTACATCAGCTACAATAGCTGAATTAATGCCTAGTGAAATTTTCAACCTGTACAGTACTCTTCACAGCCCTGCATAAAATCCACTGACAATGTCCCTTCAGAAACATCTCTTTTATAAAAGGTAATGGGGTACTTGTGCACCCACTGTTACAATACTCAGTTTGAGAGACTGGACATTGAAAACATCCAAGGTTTCACTCTAACACTTGTCTTTTGATAAATACTTTTTACAAGTTCATTCAGGTCGTACCATATATAGCCATTTAAGAACCTTAAATGAAATTAAACTAGAGGATCGCTCGCAAAAAAAAAAGATAATGTTTTTGCATAGCAAAAACAAAGCGTCCCGAAAAGGATATAAAGGTGAGTGCTAAAGTATTAAGAAAATGCTTCGTTTCTAGCCTTATACTGTTGTGGCAACCAAAGTCAGCGCAGTCTGCTCTATCTAGCACGGTTTTCAAGATATAAGCATTTTTGTGTTTTGCAAAAAATAAAAAAATTTAAAATGTCCACTATATTTGGCGAGACAAAAATATTTTGAAAATTGGAGATACCCAGCAGGTCCAAATTTTTGTTGAGTTCGCTCCATATAGCACGGTTTTCGAGATATAAGCATTTTTGTGTTTTGCAAAAACTTTGAAAATTCAAAATGGCCACCATTTTTGGGGAGACAAAAATTTTTGTCAAGACCACTGCCGCGGTGTGTATCTCCCGCCGAGCATTAAAGCAGAAGAAATAGCTTTTCCGAGATATTCACAATTTTTCATTTTCGTGTGTGAAAGCTCTTCCAAAAGTAGGTGAATGAGTTATTTGAGAAAAATTGGCTATCTGCAATACTATTAAGAGATAATTCACATTTACTCATTTTGAGTAGGTGAATAATTATCTATGGGTCTGAAACTTCACCAAGTGAAAGCTCTCCCAAAAGTAGGTGAATGAGTTATTTGAGAAAAATTGGCTATCTGCAATACTTTTAGAGATAATTCGCATTTACTCATTTTGAGTAGGTGAGTAATTAGCTATGGGTCTGAAACTTCACCATGTGAAAGCTCTCCCACAAGTAGATGAATGAGTATTTGCCAAAAATATGGGAATCCGCAATACTTTTACAGATAATTAGCATTTACTCATTTTGAGTAGGTGAATAAATAGCTATGGGTCTGAAACTTCACATAGTGAAAGCTCTCCCAAAAGTAGGTGAATGAGTTATTTGAGAAAAATTGGCTATCTGCAATACTTTTAGAGATAATTCGCATTTACTCATTTTGAGTAGGTGAATAATTAGCTATGGGTCTGAAACTTCACCAAGTGAAAGCTCTGCCAAAAGTAGGTGAATGAGTTATTTGAGAAAAATTGGCTATCTGCAATACTTTTAGAGATAATTCGCATTTACTCATTTTGAGTAGGTGAGTAATTAGCTATGGGTCTGAAACTTCACCAAGTGAAAGCTCTCCCAAAAGTAGGTGAATGAGTTATTTGAGAAAAATTGGCTATCTGCAATACTTTTAGAGATAATTCGCATTTACTCATTTTGAGTAGGTGAGTAATTAGCTATGGGTCTGAAACTTCACCAAGTGAAAGCTCTCCCAAAAGTAGGTGAATGATTAATTTGAGAAAAATTGGCTATCTGCAATACTTTTAGAGATAATTCGCATTTACTCATTTTGAGTAGGTGAGTAATTAGCTATGGGTCTGAAACTTCACAGAGTGAAAGCTCTCCCAAAAGTAGGTGAATGAGTTATTTGAGAAAAATTGGCTATCTGCAATACTTTTAGAGATAATTCGCATTTACTCATTTTCAGTAGGTGAGTAATTAGCTATGGGTCTGAAACTTCACCAAGTGAAAGCTCTGCCAAAAGTAGGTGAATGAGTTATTTGAGAAAAATTGGCTATCTGCAATACTTTTAGAGATAATTCGCATTTACTCATTTTGAGTAGGTGAGTAATTAGCTATGGGTCTGAAACTTCACCAAGTGAAAGCTCTCCCAAAAGTAGGTGAATGAGTTATTTGAGAAAAATTGGCTATCTGCAATACTTTTAGAGATAATTCGCATTTACTCATTTTGAGTAGGTGAGTAATTAGCTATGGGTCTGAAACTTCACCAAGTGAAAGCTCTCCCAAAAGTAGGTGAATGATTAATTTGAGAAAAATTGGCTATCTGCAATACTTTTAGAGATAATTCGCATTTACTCATTTTGAGTAGGTGAGTAATTAGCTATGGGTCTGAAACTTCACAGAGTGAAAGCTCTCCCAAAAGTAGGTGAATGAGTTATTTGAGAAAAATTGGCTATCTGCAATACTTTTAGAGATAATTCGCATTTACTCATTTTGAGTAGGTGAGTAATTAGCTATGGGTCTGAAACTTCACCAAGTGAAAGCTCTCCCAAAAGTAGGTGAATGATTAATTTGACAAAAATTGGCTATCTGCAATACTTTTAGAGATAATTCGCATTTACTCATTTTGAGTAGGTGAGTAATTAGCTATGGGTCTGAAACTTCACCAAGTGAAAGCTCTCCCAAAAGTAGGTGAATGAGTTATTTGAGAAAAATTGGCTATCTGCAATACTTTTAGAGATATTTGGCATTTACTCATTTTGAGTAGGTGAGTAATTAGCTATGGGTCTGAAACTTCACCAAGTGAAAGCTCTGCCAAAAGTAGGTGAATGAGTTATTTGAGAAAAATTGGCTATCTGCAATACTTTTAGAGATAATTCGCATTTACTCATTTTGAGTAGGTGAGTAATTAGCTATGGGTCTGAAACTTCACCAAGTGAAAGCTCTCCCAAAAGTAGGTGAATGAGTTATTTGAGAAAAATTGGCTATCTGCAATACTTTTAGAGATAATTCGCATTTACTCATTTTCAGTAGGTGAGTAATTAGCTATGGGTCTGAAACTTCACCAAGTGAAAGCTCTGCCAAAAGTAGGTGAATGAGTTATTTGAGAAAAATTGGCTATCTGCAATACTTTTAGAGATAATTCGCATTTACTCATTTTGAGTAGGTGAGTAATTAGCTATGGGTCTGAAACTTCACAGAGTGAAAGCTCTCCCAAAAGTAGGTGAATGAGTTATTTGAGAAAAATTGGCTATCTGCAATACTTTTAGAGATAATTCTCATTTACTCATTTTGAGTAGGTGAGTAATTAGCTATGGGTCTGAAACTTCACCAAGTGAAAGCTCTCCCAAAAGTAGGTGAATGATTAATTTGACAAAAATTGGCTATCTGCAATACTTTTAGAGATAATTCGCATTTACTCATTTTGAGTAGGTGAGTAATTAGCTATGGGTCTGAAACTTCACCAAGTGAAAGCTCTCCCAAAAGTAGGTGAATGAGTTATTTGAGAAAAATTGGCTATCTGCAATACTTTTAGAGATAATTCGCATTTACTCATTTTGAGTAGGTGAGTAATTAGCTATGGGTCTGAAACTTCACCAAGTGAAAGCTCTCCCAAAAGTAGGTGAATGATTTATTTGAGAAAAATTGGCTATCTGCAATACTTTTAGAGATAATTCGCATTTACTCATTTTGAGTAGGTGAGTAATTAGCTATGGGTCTGAAAATTCGAAAATTCAAAATGGCCGCCATTTTTTGCGAGAAATTTTTTGTTTGAAAATTGGCATGGCTACTCTGCAGAGATACCCTGCAGGTCAAAAATTTCGTCGAAATCGCTCTATCTAGCAGGGTTTTCGAGATATAAGCATTTTTATGTTTTGCAATTTTTGCGAAAAATTCGAAAATTCAAAATGGCCGCCATTTTTGGCGAGACAAATTTTTTTTGAAAATTGGCATGGCTACTCTGCAGATATACCCTGTGGGTCAAAAATTTCGTCGAAATCGCTCTATCTAGCAGGGTTTTCGAGATATAAGCATTTTTATGTTTTGCAATTTTTGCGAAAAATTCGAAAATTCAAAATGGCCGCCATTTTTGGCGAGACAAATTTTTTTTCAAAATTGGAATAACTACTCTGCAGAGATACCCTGCGGGTCAAAAATTTCGTCGAAATCGCTCTATCTAGCACGGTTTTCGAGATACAAGCATTTTTGTGTTTTGCAATTTTTGCAAAAATTTCGAAAATTCAAAATGGCCGCCATTTTTGGCGAGACAAAAATTTTTTCAAAATTGGGATAACTACTCTGCAGAGATACCCTGCGGGTCAAAAATTTCGTCGAAATCGCTCTATCTAGCACGGTTTTCGAGATATAAGCATTTTTGTGTTTTGCAATTTTTGCGAAAATTTCGAAAATTCAAAATGGCCGCCATTTTGGGCGAGAGAAAAATTTTTTGAAAATTGGGAAAACTACTCTGCAGATATACCCTGTGGGTCAAAAATTTCGTCGAAATCGCTCTATCTAGCACGGTTTTCGAGATACAAGCATTTTTGTGTTTTCCTTATTTGGAAAATTCGTAATGATTAATTAATCATTAATTACTCGGCCATTTCTTGACCAATCAATGCCAAAATCTAATGATTTCCAGATTTTAATAGAATGAATGTATTTGCCAAGTTTCAGGTGAATTGATAAAATTCCTTTCAAGTTATCATCCGGACAAGCTTCCCCATCGAAAAAAGACATTTTTGGTCATGTGACCTCTCTGATTGGTTGAAATGTCACTGCAGTATATTCAAAAAAATTCCCCAAGGCTACTGCCTAAACCTGCCAAATTTGAAAAGAATCCGCCTAACGGTTACAGAGTTATAAGGAAAACAAAATGCGGAGCTGGCGGAGCCGGCGGAGCCGCCGGAGCCTGAAGCTCTCCCATACACAAACAAGCGTCCCTTGCGGGACGCTTAATAACTGGATAACAGAAGATCTGATAATAGAGGTTCTACTGTAATGCATTACATAAAGTACAATGTACAAAGGTTTTGCTGTCTGACTGAAACATGAATATATGTATATTTCAGGATATGAGTCTTTTTACCAACCTTTTCAAGACTGGTGGCTAAAACTTGCACCTGAACATTTCTTTTCAAAAATCTAAACTTCTGGACAGTTTCTGAAAAAGAAATCACGCATTTCCAAAATTTATCAATATATTTTACGAAACAAAGATTTAATTGTTTTACTTGATCTGAAGATCACTTAATGGTGGTCACAATTTGACTAACAACACAGCCTTGGTGTAGATTGATCGACTGAACCAGGGCACCATTTCGAGCTCATATGTGACGAGGGCCACCTGTATATAAGGTACCTTGTCTAAGAGTAAATTCTTCAAGACCTAGCTGAGGACTAAACCGCAAACCTTCGATTCTAAAGAGAAACACTCTCATCCATTATTCTCAGACATTTGTTTCCAGATGGCTTTATATTTGAATAGAATGGACACTTTAATCCAGTTTGCTCTTGTTCCAGTAAGACTGAAATCCATTCAAGTATTTTGCACCTGTTTTAATGTTTTTGTAACTCGGCAGTTTTGTTACACAAAACCCTACATTTTCTCCCACTACTCACATGTACAAGATAATTCAACATGAATCAGAAAATGTGACATATGTTTTAATATCTACAGGCAATAAATATTTTTGTCTTAAAGTATCAAAGAAATCTTTTACAAATACCAAACTTGTACTTTAATACAAAAACCCTTGCACCTTTAATACCAAATACTTATGATATTTGATCAGCAATGCTAGTTACCAAATATTACATATCCGCAGTGTCTTCACGAACAATACTTTGATGACATGGCTTATCTAAGTATTGTTTCGTGACTCTGAATCCACAAAAACTTACAAGAAATATGTTTCCTTACTAAGATCTAAGGTCATCTTATCCAAGTATTGTTTGTGAATAGAGCCGCTGGAATTTTGCCTGTCAGCTAGAGCACTAGTAATTACCATTGAGGAGCTTTGTGAGGCGACTGCAGTCCACATTAATGTGCTGTATGAGTTCCAGGTCTGTGTAGTCACTGATGTCATCACTGGAGGATGACATTGTCGTCAGACGAGCTGAGATACGATTAAACACTGCTGTGAAGTTGTTTAAACTCAATGCAAACAGAACTTTTGATGCCAAGTGCTTCAGCTGGATCACCAGAGGGTTCTCATTGCCCCGGTTTAAAATCTGCAGAAACAACACCAGTTAAGTTTTACAGAAGTGTATACGAGATTCTGTATTAAATGGAACCATTTAGATGCACGTTGAACTAGTTTGGAGAGGGCAGCATGAAAATATTAAGGCAAGGATGAATTCATGGTTAATAAAGTTTTAACTCAGCGGGCGATATGTGGAGGAATATCTAGTATACATATGTGACCAAAAGTTTTACAATAAGTACAACACATAAAACAAAATTAAAAACATCCCGGTTTTCAGGAAATGTGTCTTGTATTGTCACTTCTGTCTTCAATGAAGGCTTATTTATGCATTGTGACAGGTTTAATCCTCTTCGAAACTGCCATTATGTTTAAATTAACAGGCAATTTGGATCACATAAAATACTGTTTAATTACTTTATTATGATAAACATCAAAATAAGATATAAGATGTAATAATTTTACAATGTTACATTTTTAAATACTTGATCAAATTTTAAAACAGGACGTTTAAAAAATATTCAGATATAATTCAAAATTGCACTCAAACATTGCTTTCTATTTTCTCCTACTAGGTCATGTGACACCCTTTACTTTGACTGGCATATTGCAAAAAATAGCATCAGAGACCCATACCCCATAGCCCGGGGAAAATAGTTTTCAACGTCATTAGAAAGAGGAGCACTGCTAGAGCACAAAAACCAAGAAACTTTCAGAGCAAACAGTGTGACATGATGCTACACTCACTAACCAATATCCCTACAAAGTATCAACTTCTTATATGTTACGCTTTCTGAGATATTGCCCGGCCAAGATTTGAAAAGGTCAAGGTCACTACAGCAAAGTCAAAGGTCAAATCAAGGTCACACCAATACGTCGCACACTAGTGGGTAAATTGTGTGGCTGTGTGGATATCAATATTGAACGTAAAAATATTTCAATACCAGGCGATATCGGGGAGTTGATACGAAATGGTTCGAATTTGGGAAACCGAAAATGTTTTATCTTACAATATACCAAACCGCTAACAGGAAGCGAAATTTATCAAAACAAAACATTGCAGTTTTCATGAAAAACACATTGAAATCTTAAAAAATGTGAGATAAAAGTGTACAAGTTCTTCAGATTTAGGCTTTATTTCAAATATATGAAGTGTCAGTTTAGTTTTACTTAAAATGGTGATATTGAAATACGTGCTCAGATCTCGATACCGGGAGCTCAGTCCCAGAGCAATAAATATCGGCAATATTGATAAACAATTAAACTATTGCTCACCTATACCACCTAACTAAAGTCCCTACCAAGCATCAACCTTCCATACTTACAGTTTCTGATATAACCCGCATAAGATTTCATAGGTTAAGGTCACTATGGCAAGGTCAGATCAAGGTCATACCATGACGCTGCACACCTACACCCCATAACCAATGTCCCTACCAAGAAGCAACTTCCTACATCTTACAGTTTCGGAGATATAGTATGAACATGATGTTCAAACTCAAGGTCCATACAGCAAGATCAAATCAAGATCACACCATGTCATTGCACACCTACACTCCCTAAGCAATATGCCTACCAAGTATCAATATATTACAGCTCAGGGTTTCCAAGATACAGCCCGGACAAGCTTTTTCCTACCGCCAGCCCGCCCTCCCATCCAGACACCACGGGTGAAAACAATACCTAAACAGCCCTTAAAGGCTGTGGGGTAAAAAGGTTCAACTCAGCCTAGATTTGCTTTGCAAGCATGAAACTCAACTTGACAATCATCAATTTGAATACAGTGTTTACTGAAATTAAAATAGCATCAGAGATGCCCATACCCCACAGCCTGGGGAAATAGTTTTTAACACCATGAGATACAGAAGTAGTGAAACAGTACAAAGATCGGGATACTTTCAGAGCAGTGTCAGTTATATTAAGATCAAAATGATGTTTAAGTAGAGAAAATAATATCTAAGAGAAGGAAAATGTATGTAAAGATAAAGTATTAAAAAAAGACCCTGCCAACTATCAACTTCCTACACTTTATGGTTTCAGAGATATTGTCTGGACAAAATTTTAAAGGTCAAGGTCACTATTGCAAGGTTAAATCAAGGTCACACCATGACGTTGCACACCTACAAACCCCAACTAATGTCCCTGCCAAGTATCAACTTCCTACACCTTACGCTTTCCGAGATATAGCCCAAACAAGATTTTATAGGTCAAGGTCACTACAGCAAGGTCAAATAAAGGTCACACCATGACGTTGCACACCTACACCCTGTAACCAATGTCCCTACCAAGTATCAACTTCCTACACCTTACGCTTTCCGAGATATAGCCCAAACAAGATTTTATAGGTCAAGGTCACTACAGCAAGGTCAAAGGTCAAATAAAGGTCACACCATGACGTTGCACACCTACACCCCGTAACCAATGTCCCTACCAAGTATCAACTTCCTACACCTTACGGTTTCCGAGATATAGCCCGGACAAGATTTTATAGGTCAAGGTCACTACGGCAAGGTCAAATCAAGGTCACACCATGACGTTGCACACTTACACCCCCTACCAATGTCCCTACCAAGTATCAACTTCCTACACCTTACAGTTTCTGAGATATAGCCCGGACAAGGTATTCAAACTCAAGGTCACTGCAACAAGGTGAAAGGTCAAATCAATGTCACACCATGACGTTGCACACCTACACCCCAACTTCCTACACCTTATGGTTTCTGAGATACAGCCTGGACAAACTTTTCCCGCCGACTGCACGCACGCCGGCCCATCCGGACACCATGGGTGAAAACAATACCCCGACAGCCCTTAAGTGCTGTGGAGTAAAAATTATATGAGCAAGGAGTTTTTGATTGCAATTTTTACCTTGCAAATCTCTGGCAACAGGAGTTTTACATACATTGCTTCATCCAGACGTGATGTATCTTTGGGTTGCTGAAAATTTTAACAAAGAATGAGAAAGATAATAAAACCATATCATGTCATGAATTTAAATTCTAGTCATAATCCCTAAATTAAAGAAACAGACAGATATAACTGTAAAACTGAAATAGAATGGGTGTCTTGGTGTCACTTGTGTCTATGTTTATCCTACTATTCAATTCTGTTATAGGTACAGAGTAGGGATGGTTTGGTACCAAAAATTTGTACATCGGGAGGTCACCAATGCAAAACAGTACAGATCCCAGGACTCAATTGTTTTAGTACACCATAACCAAACATGGATATTTCATGTTTACGACAACGCATATAAAATCTTCAAATACACAAAATATGAGATAAATGTGTATATTTTCTTAAGACTAATCTTTAGGCTGCTACAATTTATCCCTAGGGCATTACTGCTGTCCGTCTGGCTTCTATGACTAATCTTCTATAAAAACTGAGGCCAAGTGATCTTTTCCACAGAAAGGGACTTGTTGCAGATGTCTCTCCAGTAAGTCTTACCTGAGCTTATCATTGTGAGTTATCTTTGTGTCATAGTGTTTACAAACAGACCTTAAGGCCACTTTTTGGATGCACAACTCACCTTTTCACTGAGAATATATCACATGGTTAGCTGGTTTTCCCATCCATTTTTGACAGGACCATCCATTAATTCCATAGCAGCCTAAACTAACTTCAATGCATTACATGTACTTGTGAAAGTGAAACTGAGGCGAGTCCAAATTAGAGGCATTTGTACTGAACTTTGGTTTTGGGGCACTTATCAGGCAAACTATCCAGCTTCTTCAAACATTGTTGCAGCACTACGTATTTACATGGAAAAAGACCCACTAAAGCCTTGATGGTTACTTGAGTGAGAATTCCCTTTTTCGGAGGTTTACTGAATGGGGTCTGAATGTAGTATGAGGGCAGTTTTTTAAAAAGGTTTAAACATGGAATATAAATAAATCCCACTTTCATTTTAAAACTGTCAAAACAGAGACTTCAATTGTTTCAATGAAATGTCTCTTTTATAAATTACAATACCAGTATTTGTGCTGGAATAAGTAGGTTGTAACTCAAGCAATAACTCCATGGGCAATATATGCACATCACATTGATCTAAACAATTTAAATTTGAGCTTTTACGAGATAAATTACATCATGTACTTACATGCTATAAGCTATCACTTTCGGAATAATCAAACAATTAAAACCTGAAACACAAGAATTCATGGTCATTTTATATTGATGTTACCCACTGGCTCTTCTATGAAGTACACATACATATCTACAATTTAACCGACATAAAATATATTATTAGCCTCCAACAAAATGATACCAAATACTGCTTGCGGCAATTCTTGGACATTTTCTTATTTTACGGATAATCTCCTTCATTCACTTAAGTTGAACTTTGAGGTCAGATCTCTTCTATTCTAATGGGGGATGCTCAGGCTTGCTCAATTCCAGCACTAGCCAGAACCTAAAAGCATTTTACTTACACTGTTCAGAACCTTTTCCAAGGTGTCCAGAATAATCAACTGGGATTCGTAGAAGTTTCCTGTGGCTTCAGCTCCATATATTCTCTGAGAAAAAAAAACAAAGAAAAAAGTTAGTGTTTGGATTCTCTCTCAATTTTCAGATCTTATTAATCACCAATTCTTTCTGATCAACTATCAAAATACAAAAGTAACTTTACATAGTATTTTAGGGTAATAATGTGCAATAAATTATAGATGACAAATACAATGAATAGAGTGGTTTTTTAAAATTTTATTTCTATAATCTCTGATGTCCTCCTAAATAGACTACATGTATATTACTTTATATTAAAATAAGCTACAATTTAATAGAGTCATACTTAGTCCTGCAATATTATTAATTTATACATCACTTTATTAACCCACCATGGAATCAACTGACTGCAGTGTTTTTGTCAGTCCATTAATGACCAGGGAAAATCTGTGTTTGCTGACATGAATGAGACACTCCTTGTTCTGTTCCACATTTTGCAATGCCTGTGTGGTGTGAAGGCCCGTCTTAACTGGCAGCTGTAAATAAGCATAAACATTAATTGAACACACAAGTATAACGCTTACTGCTTAATATATCAAAATTTCTATATCGATATTGTCAAACTCCTATATCATTTCCACGAATTTCTGAGCAATTTCCTTAACAAAGTTTTGTAATTAATACTTAATAAACCTTTATAATTTGACTCTACAATACAGTTTTTCTGTATGGATCTATTAATTCTATTTTAAGATATAATATTATTTAGCATGTATCAAAGCTTTTTTGTGATTATGTAAGAAAGTTATAATGATTACAATTCATCTACACAAAATAATACAATCTATTGCCACATTAAGAACATAATTGGGCCAATTCGACACTAATATATCTCTGGACAGGCCATCTCTCACACCAGCAACAAGGATCGATTGGGTTCTTTTCCACTGATCCAATTTTTCTGCATAGAATTACTATGAAAAACTAGAGATTGCCTCTCGACGCAGTGTATCTCCGGACGGGACATGGTTGAAGCGTGACATACAGAGTAGTACAGAGTATTATGGATGACACAAATATACCACTGTGGGGAGGGGGCCTAAGTGTTTATGGGAGCAACTTGTACTGACACTAAGTAAACAAAATGTTTGCTTAATGAAAGATACAAATGTAACTAGACGTAGCACATTGGAGAACCGATGCAAATTGTATCCACCAGAAGAAAACTAACCAAAGCCAATCAACCATCACTTAACCTTGAAGGAGGAGCCCACGGTAAAATCTGACCACATCAAAAGATTCTTAGCCCATGATTTCCAACAGGTTGGTGTGACATTGCAAACCTCTAGGAACACGAATAAGCTTGTTATGGCTATCGTCATTTGACATTGAAAGAGGGGCCAAAGCTCAAATCTAATCACAGCAAAAGATTCCTAGCACATAATTTCCTATAGGATGGTTTCACATTACAAACCTCTAGGACCAAGAAAAAGCGATTTATAAGCACTTTAGATTTTGCTATCCTCGTTTGACCCCAAAGAAAGGGCCCAAGGTCAAATCTGACCACATCAAAAGATTCCCAGCCCATGATTTCCTATAGGTTGGTTTCACATCCCAAACCTCTAGGACCGATAATAAGCGAGTTATAAGCAATTTTAAGTTTGGCTATCCTCATTTGACCTTGAAGGAGGGGTCCAAGATCAAATCTAACCACATAAAAAGATTCCCGACCCATGATTTCCTATAAGTTGGTTTACCATCCCAAACCTGTACGACTAATAATAAGTGAGTTATAAGAACTTTTAAGTTTGGCTATCCTCAATTGACCTTGAAGGAGGGGTCCAAGGGGTCAAATCTGACCACATAAAAAAGATTCTTAGCCCAAACCTCTAGGACCAATAATAAGTCAGAAATAAGCACTTTTAAGTTTGGCTATCCTCGTTTGACCTTGAAGGAGAGGTCCAAGGTCAAATCTGACCATACCAAAAGATTCCCAGTCCATGATTTCCTATAGGTTGGTTTACCATCCCAAACCTCTAGCACTATTTATAAGCACTTTTACGTTTGACTATCCTCGTTTGACCTTGAAGGAGGGGTCCAAGGTCAAATCTGACCACACCAGAAGATTCCCAGCCCATGAGTTCCTATAAGTTGGTTTACCATCCTAAACCTGTACGAACAATAATAAGCGAGTTCTAAGCACTTTTAAGTTTGGCTATCCTCGTCTGACCTTGAAGGAGGGGTCCAAGGTCAAATCTGACCATATCAAAAGATTCCTGGTCCATGATTTCCTATAGTTTGGTTTACCATCCCAAACCTCTAGGACTAATAATAAGGGATATATAAGAACTTTTCATGACTGACAAAAAAGAAAAACGCCCGTGGCGGCCATCTTGTTTTTCAAAATGAGGCCGAAAATATTTCCAGTCAAGATTTTGCAATGCGGAACATATTCTGCAAATTTGAGATCCTATAATACCCTTGCTCTAGAGGGCCAACAAATGTTCTTGCTTTAAGTCGAATAAACGTCCCTGGCGGCCATCTTGTTTTTCAAAATGAGGCCAAAAATATTCCCATACAAGATTTTATGGTTATGAATATATCCTGGAAATTTGATAAGGCTAGCTATAATATTTTTTGTTTGAGTGGTAACAGCCAATAAGAAAGGAGGTATATGGCCTCACGGTCTAAGGTACTATTTTGAGTCATTTTAGCAGGCCTAAGGTGACCTTGAAACAATAGCCAAGGTCAACAAACTGGATGCTGCTCCATCATGTACTCAATCTCCAAAGCCATTTTCAATAGTTTCCATGCAATATAGTCAGCATTAAGTGTGAAAATGTCTCCAAAAAGGCCAAAAAATGGTCTCAGTGAGGTACTTTGGCGGTCTGTGGATGACCTTCAATGAAGAGCTTCAAGGTCAAATTTCTGCATGCTTACAGGACATATATATGTATTATATGTACCAGCCATAGGATGATCTAGCTTTCTCTATATGAAAACTGGGCCAAAATGTGAAAAAAATGGCCAAAATCTGACTTTAAGAGGCCACCAGTGACCTTGAAATTGAAGGTCAAGGTCACAAAACAATAGGGTTCGTGGCTTTGCCCATATATACCCACATACCAAATTTGAAAGGTCTAACTAAAATGTATTTTAAGTTTCCTTCCGAAAGGAAATCTCTGTGGCGGCGGCATGACCGTACTGTATCCGAAGTATCCCCGACTTTCGTCTGGGGATACAAATATCGTTTGAACACCAACTAATCTGAGAACTCAAGCAATTCCACTTTTAATACTTAAAAGTACTTTCCTAAAGGAAATGTGTATTCCTAGACTAGCAGTACCTAACTATTAAAGATGTGCATTTAGCCATTTACTTTATTTCAGTTTCAAATCTCCTACAATGATAAGTTTGATCCTTTTTCAAAGTATTAATATTGTTAACTGCTCATTATAAACTAGAAAAATGTTTTTGCTTACAAAAACAAAGTGTCCCCAAAGGGTAGATGCAATATAGTATAAAAGTAGAAAAGGGTTTTTGAAAAGAAAAAGCAGCAGTGCTGAGAGAAGAAGTGAAAGTTAAGCAGTGTGGAGGTTTATGCATTAACACCAAAGAAAATAGCATCAGAGATGCCCGTACCCCACAGCCTAGGGAAATATTTTTTACATCATGAAGTATAGAAGTACTGTATCAGTACAAAGTTCAAGATACTTTCAGAGCACTGTCAGTAATATAAAGGTCCAAACAATGTTTAAATAGAGAAAATAATGTCTAAGAGAAAGATAATGCATGTACTTTATCCACATCTGGCATGGCCGAATTATGGTTTAGATGTTTTGAATATTGCCACACATATAGAAGTGGTAATACATTCAATGAATGCTTATGTGTGGTGTTGGAGCAAAATCTGTGGCTCAATTGAAGAAATTCCATCTGTTACAATGGGAAGTTGTAAAAGTAAAATTCTTAATGAATTCTAATATGACTTTGACAGTGCCTAATCTGCATCAAAAAACAGACCCAAAGGTGCAACAAGATTTTAAAGGTCAAGGTCACTACGACAAGGTCAAAGGTCAAATCAAGGTCACACCATGACGTTGCACACCTACACCCCCTAACCAATGTCCCTACCAAGTATCAACTTCCTACACCTTACAGTTTCCGAGATATAGCCCGGACAAGATTTTATAGGTCAAGGTCACTACAGCAAAGTCAAAGGTCAAATCAAGGTCAGACCATGGCATTGCACACCTACACTCCCTAACCAATGTCCCTACCAAGTATCAACTTCCTACACCTTACGGTTTCTGAGATATAGCCCGGACAAGATTTTCAAACTCAAGGTCACTACGGCAAGGTCAAATCAAGGTCAGACCATGACGTTGCACACCTACACCCCCTAACCAATGTCCCTACCAAGTAGCAACGTCCTACACCTTATGGTTTCTGAGATACAGCCGAGACAAAATTTTTCCCACCGCCCGCCCGCGGGTTGGGGGGTAAAAAATGTAAGCTTTATTTTGTTTTCTATGATCATAAATTGGGAAAAGTAAATTTACCGGGTAACTAGACATGTGAATGGGAGAACAAAATTTGCATCCACCGGATAGACAACTTACCAAAGCCAGTGAACCATCGTTTGACCTTGAAGGAGGGGCCAAAGGTCAATTCTGACATCAGAAGATTCCCAGCCCATGATATCCTTCAAGTTGGTTTCACATTGCAAACCTCTAGGACCAATAATAAGCGAGTTATAAGCACTTTTAAGTTTGGCTGTCCTCATTTGACCTTGAAGGAGGGGCTCAGGGTCAAGTCTGACCACATCAGAAGATTCCAAGCCCATGATTTCCTATAAGTTGGTTTCACATTGCAAGCCTCTAGGCGACTTATAAGCACTTTTAAGTTTGGCTATCCTCGTTTGACCTTGAAGGAGGGGTCCAAGGTCAAATCTGACCACATTACAAGATTCCCAGCCCATGATTTCCTATACGTTGCTTTGACATTGCAAACCTCTAGGACCAATAATAAATGAGTTATTAGCACTTTAAAGTTTGGCTATCCTCGTTTGACCTTCAAGGAGGGGTCCAAGGTCAAATCTGACCACATTACAAGATTCCCAGCCCATGATTTCCTATAAGTTGGTTTCATATTGCAAACCTCTAAGACCAATTATAAGGCAGATATAGGCACTTTTAAAGTCCGCTATGTGGGGTACTTTGGCACTCCATGGATGACCTTGAATTAAGAGCTTCAAGGTCAAATGTCTGCAAGGTTGTAGAGCCGAAAATCTCTCTACGCGCGGCGATGGCATAGCGAAGACTAAACCAAAATATCCACTGGAGGCCTCCGGTGGATACAATAAATATGCTATAGTTTATAAGAAGAGCTGTTTTAGATGTAAAATATGGTGACTAAAAAGAATACTTATCGTCATATTATAAACCCCCAATTTGCAAAAGCAATAATAAAGGAGATATAAGGCAAAAACACAAAATCTCCTATTTAAGGACCCCAGTTTGACCCATAAGTTTGATCCCTTTTCAAAGTATTTATATGATTAACTGGTTTTTACAAATTAGTAAGCCCAAAACAATTTTATCTGTTTTCCAGGCTTTCCATGATGGTGGAGTGATGAACTATTATTAATAAATCTCTGTGATTAGATCTTAACAGATCAACTTATAATCTTACAATTTTCATTATTTTTATTTCCAAATAAATGTACATTTTGAGTCCTTGTAACATTAAATAATCATGACACTACAAACACATAATAACTGGTTTTATTCCTGATACTAAAAACTCATTAAATCTTGTTATACCACATATATGCTAACTATACTGTGCCGACTCGATGCCAACATTTCCCCAGACAGGCCATTTGTAGCACCCATTTTGTGAGATTCACAATTATTTTAAACCATTTTAATTTTTTTTATCAATCTTTCTGCAATGCTAAGATATAACCTTTTTCAAAAATATCTAAATGGTTTTCAGTACTTTCTGAAACAGTAGCGCAAAACTTTTGTATGTCTTGTATGCATTTAATATATTAGAGGAGAGATAAAATAACAACATACTGTGATTAGATCTTAGTAGATTCCCTTATATCTCAAGAATTTTTGATGTCTTTCTTATATACAGAAAAAAACACACACCCAGGCACACCCCCATATAAACACTCACACATTCAGATTTATCATACACAAATGCCACACTTATCAAAAGTCCCTTGTCCCCACCACTGTGAGATATATACCAAAGCCAAGGAATATGCACAATAAAATGGGGGATGGGGTCAGGATATATTGAAGGAAAAGGCTGACAGAAAGATGCTGATATTTGTCACAGTATACGGTCAAGTTCTGGTTTAAATGGTAATAGGGATTGTATACAAAAATCACCAGATATTTGCAAACCCATAGAAAACAGGTGGAGCATAGAAAATCTCCAACATAAAAATCCACAATACAATACCATTTACAAATGTTATATTGTTGTTGTTTTTTATTTATTCACTGTTCCTGATTGATGATACTCAATAAGTACTACAGCTAAAGAGCTTATATTTGCAAATGATTTACATTAAAAAGAAGACAGATAACTAAGTTTATGACTGATAATTTACAAGTTATGAGCAAGATAAGGTAGAAATAGAAAAACATTTATTTTAACTGATAATCAATCACTATCCATATATTGACTCGGATGAGGTAGCAATAGAGTCATGTTACACAGTTTCTGAAAAAAGTGGTCCAAAAAGATATAAACTAGGCCCATATGGTAATTTTTAGAAAATTTAATGTGACCTTAAAATTAAAACTACAAAGCTCAAATTTACCACAAAGAAAGATCACATATAAAAGTTATATCTACTATGGTTTGCGTCTGGTCAGATTTGCCACTTCCCGGTTGTAAGAAAAAATATGTGACAAATCCAGGATAAAAGTCCTCTGGGGAGATTGCTCATATACTCAGATGAGATTTCAGCTCTATCAGTTTGACAGTTATACCGGTAGTGCTTAAAAGTGGCAAAACGTCCATAAATTGGATCTATGTGGGCTTTTTAGGGACCTTATGGTGACTTTTTAAAATTGAAGCAACAGACTTCAAATTTCCCACTGATAAAGATTACATATGGAAGTTATATTTAATACAGTTTGAGACTTAACATTTCCAAGTTACAGGGCAAAATATGTGAAAAATGTTGTAAAAGGGTCACTCAGGTGGGTGTTTATGGTGCTTATACTCAGGTTAAATGTCTACTTAAACCCTTGATTCTTGGCACTTGTAACAGGGTTCGCGAAGTACCTCCAAAATATGGAGTCCGACGGACTACATGACCTCCAAAAAATGGAGTCCCAATCATTTTTTTCTGAGTCCAGTGTTTGTGTTAGGGTTATGAAATGTTGGGTACCTTGTACCTTATTGCACATCAAAAATGGGGTACCATTGTGTGAAAATGGGGTGCAAATAATATTTTTTCTCCCTTATTTTTGGATATATTTAAAAATATAGAAGCACTGTTTAATTTCCTTTCTACTGATAAATAATATGTATCTGTCAATAAATTAATTTTAAAAATATTTTAAAAAGCTGAACTCCAGTCAACAAACTTCATTTTAGTGAAATTTGAGTGATATTTTTTTTGTATGATTATTTTATTTAAGCTACAAATATCATATTTATACTGTTCAAAGGAAAAATATTTATGGTTTCTGCTGCTTTTTGTTTGATAAAAATTCATTGGGTAGTTCCAGAGATATAGTTCTTTGTTACATTCCCTGTTGAATATTTGTTACAGCTTTTATTTTCTGAGGGACTTTCCGGGGTTAAATATCAAGCGTTTCCGAGATTTAGTATAGTTCGTCTCCCACGAAAGTTCACTGTCCTGGCTTGTTGTTTTGATTGTTTCCATGCAGAGATCAGGCTTTCTTTCGACATATAGTGTTTTGAGTAGATTTGCTAGTGTACAACACCATCACTTACTTGCTGTTTTTGAAGAATCTCGTCACGCATGAAATCTCGCTTAACAATGGTGGACGTAAACAACTTGCCAGGAAATCACTCGAAACCATTTAATTTTTCAATATAAAGCTTATTTTCAGTGTTATATATATTGTGTGCATATCTACGATTCCTGCCAACCAAAATTCGCTTCTAAAGCAGAAATATTTTCTTCATAAAAATCGCGTCCCAACGGACGCACTGACAACCAAAATTCGCGTCCAAATCTGAAATACCGCGTGTTTAACATACTCAGACGGCGTAATCGTGAACCCTGTGTAAAAAGAACATTAAATTATTCCCAGATAAGATTTCAATTCTATCAGTCACATAGTTTAACAGGTATAGAGCTTAAAACTGGCAAAAAGTCCATAAACTGAGTCTCTGTGGGCATTTTAGAGACCTTAAGGTGACCTGAAAATTAAAACTACAGACCTCAAATTTTCCACAGACAAAGACTACACATAGAAGTTATGTGTATTACAGTTTGTTACTTAACACACTTACCATTTCCAAGTTACAGATTAAAATATGCGAAAATGGCAAAAAATGGTTACTCGAGTTGGTGTGTATGGTCCTCATTCACAGGTTAAAAGTCTATTTAAAGCCTTGATTTTTGGTACATGTTAAAAGAACTTATTAATTCCCAGATGAGATTTCAGCTCTATGGGTAATAGTTTTACTGCTATAGAACTTTAAACTGGCAAAAAGTCCATAAATTGGGTTTCTGTGGGAATTTTACAGACCTTAAGGTGACTTTAAAATTAAAGCTACAGACTTCAAATTTTCCACAAAGATTACATAAGAAGTTATATCTAATACAGTTTGAGACATGTCAGACCTACCATTTCCAACTTGCAGACTGAAATTAATGAAAAATGTCGAAAAAAATGTCTAATTAGGGCCTCTATGGACCTCGAACACAATTTTAACCTCAATATAAGGTCTTGATTTTTGGCATATTTAAGAAAAATATATTTATGTTTTCCCATGTAAAATCTGAGTCACAAGCCACACAGTCTTTGACCTAGAGCCTAGAGGGCATAAAGTGGCAGAAGGTAATAATGTACAAATATGTATCAGTGTAGGCTGTTTTTAAAGATAGAGTTTTCCACCTTTTTTATTCACCCATCCCAAAAATTTGCTTGCCAATATTTTTAAATGTGATGAAATTTTGTTAATCTTTAAGTGCTTGTAAATCTGTCAATACATAGCCAATTTTTACAATTAAAACACCATTGGAAATGTTATTAAATGCAGATTTCAACAGTTATGTCTTTTCTGTATAGTATTTTGTGAAAATTATTTAAATTTTAAAAGTTTCTGAAATAACCAACATATAGCATGAAAACTAGGCCAATAACCTGCAACTGTAATATAAAACCTTTGCTATTCATGTTTAAATGGATGAAACAAACATATTTCAGCATTTTAGTGGGTACTTTTTTCATAATTCACCACAAATAATGTGTCAAGTATTTTACAGTTGTGAAGAAATTTGTTAAATGGATGAAACAAACATATTTCAGCATTTTAGTGGGTATTTTTTTTTTCATAATTCACCACAAATAATGTGTGAAGTATTTTACAGTTGTGAAGAAATTTGTTTATCATACTACACTACTGTACATGTATTTTGAATGCAGCAGACATAAAATAAATGAAGTGTCAAAGGTAATTATTGACATTATTGGATTTTGGCAAAAGTTGGATAAGTTAAATCACCATGATAGTCTGACACTTACATAGAATAAATCAAAACCATTTGGGTAACTATAAGTCGTCCCAGCTGTCATTCAGATGACTGACAGACCGAGAGAATTTTTATGAATGAATCTGTTTCAGACAAAATCATCGGGAAGGACATCTACAAAAACTGGACGGTTACAGTGATGTGAAAACATGCCTACCTGTGAATCAAAGCGTGTTATCAAAGACTGCACCCATCCTCCTGGCTTTTGGGTTGCCATTGCAGAGAAATATTGCAGTTTTATGTCAAACAAAAATAAATCTGTCATTTGGGGAGGCCATTTTTCATATTTTGGTATAGATTGCGCATGCGATTTGTAGCACAAACACCAAATAAGGTAAAAACGCACCTGTTTACATAAATCATTTAGCGACCAGGTGTACCGCAAATCTAACTTACGGTTTGTACAATTGGAGTTAATTTAGTCCTGTTTCTACCTCAAATGCCTTAAAGGCCTAGTAGCAACTAACATACAACTTTGTCTCATATATTCAACTAACATGCACACACCCCAGTAATTTTAACTACACAGTTGAGAGTTGTGTACTTGGATAAACATTCCACTTTTTATGCTGCTTTCTGCTTCAACACAAACAGTAGCCATTTTATCTCTTGTGCATACATCATCTGTTGTGTGTTCAGCCAGTGTATACAGCACTGACGTCACTATATGATTTGCTGTTTGTTGATGAACTTGATAAAAAACTGTGTCCAAATATTGTCCAAATGACATTTAAAATTGCTTGACTATAAGTAAAGATTTCATATGAAAATCTTTCGAATGAAAATCCCCAGATTAAAAATATCTGAATATTTTCAAACCCATAGAAAATTAAGATGTGGCACTAAAAATAACCAATATAAAAAGTACTAACACTATAGTATTTACAAATGCATTATTATTTTGTTTTGTTGTTAATTCATTTCTGTATACACATGTAGACCTTTAATGTGACTTCCATTTCCTGTTCTTCTAAACAAAAATGTTGTTATTAATTACAATCAGGGAAAATAGTTTTCATTTGTCTTGTTGTCTATGTAGAAGTTTAACAAAGTGTGATTTTTTAAGTTCATGGATTCAGACCTTGATCTGGAACATATTGAAGAATTACCCTATGAATTACCACAGCCATTGAAAGACATCAGCAACCAAGTGTATGCTGAACCAAGAGGACAGCCCATACCTGTCAAGGTAAGGTTCAAGAAATCCCATCCTTGCTTTAATTGTGATATCCATCCAAAACTTCTGAAAAGAAATGCTCTTGACAAAAGTGAGATTGAAGGAAGTATACTGTTCTTTGTATATAGAAATATGTTGCAATTTGCTGAACAGAACTGAATGTTGTAGATTGTTTGGCACCGACTGCTGTGGTTAAACAGAAAGAACTGTTAATAGCTCAAGAGCATGTTATTCATGACAAAATTGAACATGTTTAGAATATTCTTGTAACTGAGATCCCAAGGGTGATTTACCAGAGATATTGCATTGGCAAACAATTGTAACCTCCTTGAATTACTCAGATGTGATGCATGGTTAAGGAAAGTTGAGGGGTCACTTCTGGGGTTGAATGAGCTACTCAAAGGTTCCCAAGTTGTGGGTCTTTGTGAAGTGTAGCGAGACTATAGCAGTCCTGAATATTCATGGGAGCTCAGAGTGTCTTACTGAGAACATTTTTGCTTTGTTCTGTTGTTCACAGCAAGGCTTTGGTTATCCACTGCAGAGAAAGAGCTCATGATGAAAGTCACATAGGAAAGGATTGTCATTGTATATTGAGAAAGATTTTGCCAATGTATTATTTCATCCATTTGTATTGTTTTATAGGAGATTTGGATGAAGCAAAATATTGGGTTGATCTGTTTCCAAAATGCTGTTTTGGCTGAGCACCAAAGTTTGCCTGCATGTGCCAAACAGTGGATGTGCTTTCCCATTTCCAGTTGGAGAGATTTGTCTTAGAAAGTGATTCACCTTATCTCTGTTATCTAAAGGGGGTTGTGAGTCATCATAGTCTAGTTTGTGAGCTGACAAAAGCGGTTGCTATTGTATTAGAGGTCTTATGGGAGCAACTATTAAGCAGGTCAGCTGTGAATACAAATATATTACATAAAATTCAGTTCAAGGAAGATTGTAGTTATTAAGTTATCTGATTAATGTAATGATAGTTATTTATTTGTTCAAGTTAGATTAATGTTGTTCATATTTGGTATATCTGCTAAAACTTTAAGAGGGAATAGGGTAGTAAATCATGGACACTCCACAGCTTTCTACAGACAAAAATCATCTGTCCAACTCTATAATGGATTTCGATGGCTGTTCCCGCTGAAGAACTATTCAAGAAGCACTCCATTCTTCAGAGAACCTGTCATCACAGGTATCTACACTAAGGGTGTAATATTTTCATGGCATTATAAAACAAAATGCTTGTAGCAGAAACCCCTTCTTTGTGTTCGGTTGACCACGAGCCTTTCACATTTTAACAGAAAAACAAAGTTAGCAAATTTCGAATGATGTGATGTACAATAAAATTGCAATGTTAATATTTCAATAACTGTTAATAAACCCCAACTTGGCTTATGTAATTTTCCAGTTTTAAAGTAGAAGCATTACGAAAGTCACAAAATATTGGCACTGATTATATGAGTAGATTCAGTTCTCCATCCAGTTAGACTGAAATATAAGTACAAGTTTTTCTTAAAATGAGGGGTACAATGCTATAAAATCAAAACATGATGCTGATTATGCATTAATACATCTGTTGAAATTAAATTATTTAGTGTTTTACTTTTGGTCATTATTTCTGCACTACCTTTGTTGTCATACCTAAAAGTCATATTGTACAGAGTGAAGAGTGAAAATATTCACACACATTTGGTGATCAGTGTTAATTACAATTGCCTTTGTGAGACAGGTTATCTGTATAGGCATTTTGTGTTGAATTGGGTGCACCAGCTACTGTGGTATGCAACTTATTTGCCTTTTATCATTATGTTTTATGTATTTGATTTATTTATTTGGGTTTAATGTCACTTTTAACTTATTGTTAAGGGCAGAGGAAACCAGTACATATGAGTTGGTCAAAATTCTGTACTGTAACGTGCAAGATATTGGTAAGCAACTACTATCATTTCCAGGGTCAGGTGTCATATTCACTAAAGCTCCTTTATTTTAAGGGCTCTTTATTTAAAGGAAGGTGAAAAATCTCCTTTGGTAAGGTGACCTTTAAAATTCTATTCACTAAATCTCCTTTGTAGTTTCCATACTAAAGTAGACCTTAAATAAAGGATCCCTTATTAAGTATTTAGTCATCTGATTGGTTAAAAAGGTTTCTTCATAAAGGCATATTTGTCTTTCCCTTACTTATTACTTATCTATTTTCTTATGTCCACATGAACTATTCAGTGTAAGACTAGGGCTAAGATATGTTTTTTATTTCTGTTTAATGTAGTAGTTTTATTTTAAGAAATAAAGACCTAACTTTTAAAGATTTTTGTATTGCACACCACATTGAGGTAATAGTCACTTTTCATACAGATATTAATTGTGACACGCACCTCAAATACATTTTCATTTGGGTTTGATGACATATCAACTAACTATACCATAAAGTTAAAAAAAGAAGTATGGTGATATAAATGATAAGGTATGGAGCAAAGAATGTCAGAATATATTTTTATTATTGCAAATATCAGAACACTTGACCAATTACCTCAGTTTTACCTAAAACTCCCCTTTTTCATAAAGATAGTCACACACTAATCTAAAAAGTTAAGAAAAAAACAAGGATTATTCAGTAAAGGAAGGTTAGTGAATATCAAAATTAAAGATTTGCTTGAAAGTTAAGGATTTCTGGATTTTTAAGGTTTCCTTGAAATTCAATGACAGAAAGTTAGGTTCCTTTGTTTTGGGAGTTAATGAATACCAAAATGAAGGAAGGAACAAGAAATAAAGGAAATCCTTTTTAAGCGTTCCTTGGAATTAAGGAGTTTTAGTGAATACAGGCCCAGATATGGTGTTTGAACCACTGACCTCAAAGGTGAAAGGCAAGTTTATTAACCACTGCACCAAAGAACCCCCATGTTTTTTGTAATACTATGGGTAGTTACCCTTGCCCCTCCCAGGGAGGGGCAAGGTTTATGAAAGTCAGTTCTGTTTGTCCAGACTAAAAACTACATCAAATCTGTATATTTTCACACAAGGTGGGATCTGTCCATGCCTCTATCATCCTTAAGGATGATTTGGATTTTCATCGACATAAAGTCTCGAAAATAACTTTCTTAGTTTGCACAACTACGTCATATTTATTGCCAAAAAAGGTGACAACACAGAAGACTGTATACAAAAGACAAGGATGGTGTGTACTGGGATCAGTAAGTGCAGAAAAATTAAAGGGGAGAAATGAGAAGATGAGATGATTTTCAAAGTGACAGAGTCTTTTTAAATTTCAAAGAACTTGACCAAGAATGCATCTGTAGAATATTGATTTTGTGTTTCTTTTTCAGCACTACCTGTGGGTGAGGGTTTATGCATTCTTAGGCACTGCTTCTCAGAATAATTATAAGAATAATAATTCAGCATTTTTCACAGTTATAATCCATAGAATCTATATTCCTCAGATTAAGGGATTCATTTGTGATCCGTCAATCTACCGCAAGAGGTGGATTCACGATTTCAAATTCATTGGATTACCCATAATTCTTTGTAAAATGATGATTGCAGGATGTGACAGCAGATTTTAATAATAAGAAGGAAGGGCCTCAGCAAATCTTCAGGCTTCAAGTTCCCACAGAGGTTAGCCATTATGAGGGCAGCTACAGCCCGCAACATTTCTTGGGAAACTGACAGTATGGAGACCAGCATCGGCTCGATACAACACACCAGCAATTCATGTGCAGCCCTGCCAGTACAAGTGTAGTGTACCAGGCTTCATCAGTCGACCAGCAGGTCATGGATCAATTTGACCAGGTGAAGACTATGCTCACATCTTTCCTTGGGCCCATGCAGTAAACCTCCAGAACAGTCTTCTGTAATTGCCTTGTATCCGAAGTTGAAAACATGGAGGAAAGAGACTTTCAGACTCTTCCAAATAGGGCAGTTAAACTTTGAAGTGGGATACAGAGCAGGCCAGAGGAAAGGAACGATCTGCCACAGCAATCTACACTTTATAGCTAGGAGCTCCAGTACCACTTCCACGTATATGCCACAGACTTATCAGCAACATCCACTGCCAGAGATCTTGACCATTCTAGAAACCCAGATGCCAACAAGTCAGGCCATTCAACAGACCCAAGTGGTGCCCAGAGGACAGCAACAACCGAGATGGCCACAGACTTCATATGTAGTTGTTGCAAAATTTTATCATCAGTCCAATCAAGGTCTTCAACCAACCATCAGTCACAGGCAAAGAAAGTGCAAACAACATCTCAGGACTCTATCATTTTTGGGAAAATATAGTCAGTCATGAGCTACCTCCAGATGGATACACCTCAACTGTCAACACAAAGTGACCCGTATCAACATATCATCTCTCCTCCAACCACCCAGCAGAGAAGAGCCTCCTCAGCAGCCAGCCCAGACTTAGTCCCATCTGAGCTAACGCCACAGCAATAGTAGACTTATTGCACCTGCTTACAGAAGTGTCCTTTTGGGGATAACTGCTGATTCATAGGTCCTTTCCAGGACCACCCTAATGTTTCCAAAACAATTAATAAGCTACCTGTTAAAAATCCCAAACCAAAATATTACATTGCCCTACACCAAACAAATGATCCCAAAAGACAAGAAACAAAATAAGTGAATGTGTTAGTGAGTGATTGAAAATTTAAAGTCCAAAAAAATTCAGATGTGGACTTAAAAACTTTTGACCTTCTGAAAAAACTCTTCCTAAAAAACTTTCTAAAACATTTTTATCTTATCAAGAAACTTTTTAGAAATATTTTCACCTTTGAGAAATTTCTCAGATTTAAAAAAAAAACTTTGACATTACAACAACTTTGACAAACTTTAAGTGGGTTTAATCTTTGAGAATTCTCTACAAATGAAAAAGACTTTGACTTTTGATAAACTTTGACAATTTTTTAATGATTTTGACCTTTGCATGTGACCTTTTACTTTTGACCTTTGTGAAACTTTGAAAGTTATAAAAAGGTTTTGACACTTTATAATGCGACACAATTACAAATATTTTTAAAATTTAAAGAAAAATTTAAAAAAAATTAATTTTAGTAAATTTTTGAACAAAATCTGTCCTTACACAATTTTTTTACCGTGGGACAATTGAATAAAAATGTTGTTTAAGTTATTAAACATTATTACGGGACTTGTGATTTGTTTGGATATTGTTTGGGAACTTTTTGGGAATTAATTGGAGATTTGGGGGAAATTTGTAGGACATTGGTATAACACAAAGTTTAATAAAAATGTTTGGAATAATTGGGTAGTCCTGAAAAGGACTGATAGATGCCAGCTTCCTCTATACCAAGGGTAGGTGCTTGTCCCATCTCAGAACCTGTCCTCTTGCCCAGCCAATGCACTAATGTGATTGAAATAATCTTTCAGTAGATCCTTTGCCTCCCTCGAAGGATTCTTGTGATTTTTAGGCACATATACTACTGCTTCATTTGCTATGGCTGCTATGTCATCTGCTGGGGTGGGTGCCCTGTCTAGTCCACCTTGGTGTGTTCTCAGCATGTCAAAACAATATCTCTGACAACTTTCAGCCTTTGCTCCATTGTGCCTAGTAGGACCTTGAATCTACTTCGCAGGATTAAAAAATGCATTTTCCACCACCCTCCTGCCTCTAGAAAATCTACAGTTTACAATTCTCTCTTCCCTTATGAGTTGTCTTCTAGTTGACATTAAAACAAAGGCATTGTCAGTCAGCAAAACAGTGCAAATGTGACCCTCCGTCCCCCAGGGATTCAGATGCTGGAAGACCCAAAATGCCATCCTCGATCTTCTTCTTTGACTTGCTGAGAATAAATATTTGTTCATCTGATGAAGATCAACTTGACCCAGAGGAATCTGTTGTCTGCACCCACCAGGGCTAGCAGCACTAGGGAAAAGAACCCTTATAATTGTAATAGTCACCCCAAATTTCTTTGGCTTCTTCATGGCGACATGTTTCCCATCTTGTGCCCCAAGAATGTGGGGCACAGTCCATTTGGCTCTGAACTTCTCAATCTGTTTCCAGTCTTCAGGAGTGGTAGTGCAGGTCAAATAGTCTTCCTGGAATTCAGCAAGGATGGACAAATTCACAAGTGGTAGTTCAGCCAACCAGTGATAGATACTGTAAGGACATGTATGATTCTATTGTTGCTAGCTGTCTCAGTGTTATTAGCAGTTTCAATCCAACTTCTAGGGGCTTCCTGAAATTTGTGACTCCCTTTTTGATACAGATGCAGATGTATTCTCCAATGAGGTCAAAAACTGCAGATGGCATCCTGACAAAATTCTGGTAGCCTAGAATATCAGTCTATATTAAGTAGGCCAGGAGGTTCCTTTTCCTTGTCTATGAAGGATCCAGGGCATGACCCAGGGGTTTGTGGCTTTCTTCTTCTACCGATAGGTGGGGGTTGTATTGAAGGTGCTGGCTGTATAGAAGGTGCTGGTCCTGCATTCACACGAGTCCTTTTTATTTGCAAATCAGAATGAAAATCCAAAAATTTAACTCAATAATAAATAACAGGGCCCTACGATTCTGTAGAAAGTCTCTCACATGTGTATCTGGCATCTTTGTCGTGATAAATGAGTTACTGCAACCAGAAGGAGCTTATAAAATCTTTGTTTGATCCCAACTCGCGATCCTGAATCCTGAACTTCTCCAGTCTTGTCAGTTTGTCACTACAGCTTGTCCTGACCTGATCTGGCTTGTCAGTTATGGGTTCATGACTTGTCCTCACAGTTTCCCATCTTGTCGTGGAGAAAAGCACCCTGACCACAATTCAGGTCGGGATCTTGCTCCAGACAAGCGGGTATGTGATACATCCTCTCAGGGAGGTGAAACCCACACTAGAATCATAGGGTTGGTGGTAGGGGTGGTAGTAATGAAACAGTACATAGATTGGGATACTTTCAGAGCAGTGTCAGAGTCCAAATAGTGTTTAATGAGAGAAAATAACATCTAAGAGAAATAAACTGCATGTAAAGATTAAGTATTGAAACAAAACAATGTAGTAAACTAAAAATTATGAAGCTGTAAAATTTATTAACCAATGGAAATATCACAATTATGTTTAAAGTATGTATTATAATCAGTTGCAGAATCCATATCCTTATGGTTGCCTAGATATGCCTAGACAATATATTATAGGTCAAGGTCAACTCAAGGCAAGGTTCGAAATTAGTACTGATCCGCCAGTCTGCAACCGACGGAAATGCTTTCAGGTTGAAAAGATTAAGACCCTGCCAGTCTGTTTGTCCTAGAAGCTGTAAGATGGTTATACATGCACATTTTGCAGAGTTGAATTACGATTTATATGTTTTCGATATTGTTCAACCATACCATAGTGACCTTGTACATTTGTGTGAAGATTTAAGACTTCTCCCATTTTTTGGTGTATGGTCGAATTATGGTTTGAATGTTTTGAATATTAACGATACATACAGATGTGGCTCACTTTATGCAATGCCATCTGTTACAATGGGAAGTTGCAAAAGTAAATGAATTCTAATATGAGTTTAACAGTGCTTAATCTACAAAATACACCCAAAGGTGTTAATCAAAAGACACCCAAAGGTGCAACAACCAGATTCAAGTAAAAATATATAAGAGAAATATAAGAGAGACAAAAATTGTATCAGATATCCCCATAAAGAAATAAAATAGCATCAGATGTGCAAGATCAAATTTCAAATCAAGATCACACCATGACGTTGCACACCTATAACCCCCGACCAATGTCCCTACTAAATATCAACTTCCTCCACCTTATGGTTTCCGAAATGTAGCCCGGACAAGATTTTATAGGTCAAGGTCACTACAGTAAGGTCAAAGGTCAAATCAAGGTCACACCATGACATTTTACACATACACACCCTAGCCAATGTCCCTACCAAGTATCAACTTCCTACACCTTACGGTTTCTGAGATATAGGCCAGACAAGATTTTATAGGTCAAGGTCACTACAACAAGGTCAAAGGTCAAATCAAAGTCATGCCATGACGTTGCACACCTACACCAACTAACCAATGTCCCTACCAAGTATCAACTTACTACACATTATGGTTGCAAAGATATAGCCTGGAAAATATTTTATAGGTCAAGGTCACTACGGCAAGGTCAAAGGTCGAATGTCCCTACCAAGTATCAACTTACTACACATTATGGTTGCAAAGATATAGCCTGGAAAATATTTTATAGGTCAAGGTCACTACGGCAAGGTCAAAGGTCGAATGTCCCTACCAAGTATCAACTTCATACACCTTACAGTTTCTGAGATACAAGCCGGACAAAATTTTTCCCGCCGCCCGCCCATCTGCCCGCCTTCCCATCCGGACACCATGGGTGAAAACATGGTGCTTGATCTTTGTGAAGTCTTGTTTGGAGTTCTCAAGGCTCTATTATAGGCCCTTTGCTGCTTTCACTGTAAACTGCTCCCTGTAGTTAAGTGGTTGGTAAACATGAAGGTAATAAGTTTCATTATTAAACCTCTGTGTATTCTATCCATGATACTTTTGTAAAATTACAGAATTACAATATTACCTTGGCATTACTTTTTCCTGTTGTTCTGTTAAAATTTTCTAGTTTTTGTATGTGCAATGTTTTTGTACAAAAAAGATTAATATCGAACTTATAAAACATATAGAGATTGTTGACTGTAAAAAGAAGTAACAAGGTTTTGTTGCAAAATATTGAAAGATTGTTCATGTTATGTATATATCAATATGTATTTTTACAACCATTTTTTGCATGCCCATATTTGTTGCCATTTTCTTGTAAAAATCTGAAAAGTCAATAATATTCCATGAGGTACCAATCAATTGCTTCTGCAATTGTTTGCGCATATTTTTCTCTAATTTCCGGACTGCTCCTTAATTCCACTGGTGTCTCAATCTGGATTGAATCAATAGTACCACCTATCAGGGAACCATGTATATGAGTGTTGTAACCACCACGATAATACAGAACAGAACCTGGACTTGGCAGTGATGGCGATGGCACCACAGTATAGCCTTTGCTGTCAAACATACTACCAAAACTGACATTGCCACGCAGTATATCTTCAAATGGCACATCTGATTCTTCAGCCAAATTTCTGATGGAGGAGTCATTGTGTGTGAAATTTCCCTCATTTAACTGTATTCTAGAAATTCTATATCCTGTAAAACAGTTAATTCAGAATTCAATATGTTCAATACATTTTCACACTCTGCTATTAAGCAGCATATGTGATATCAGTTGAAATGTAATAAATAGCTATATTACCTAATTCAATCCGTCCTGTTAAATGAGAATGACCATGTATATCGAAGTACATGCCACGACCATTTCCTGAGTTTGAAATCCTCTCCTTAGATGCATTGACACAAGCATGGTAGGCCTCCCATGCTTCAATTGCAAATGGATTGGCAAATGTTGCTTCATTTATTTCTCTGTTTGCATCATATTTCACACGTCTAAGCAGGTTTAACACAACTGTTGGTCGTAATCCTGTCATATTTAGCAGCTTATTGGCCACATTAACAGTAATTTCATCAGTAAATGGATCTCTTGCCACTGTTGCAGGACACCTGTTTTTAAATTCATCGATCAATCAAATTGGTTAAAACAACTTGCAGAATAACTGTGATCATAATAGATATTTCCAGAGAAAAATATACAATGAATATTCCATTCATACGCCTTTAAATGAAAATGATGAAGAACACACCCAAATAGCATTCCCCTGTCGGACTGACGTTGGCTGTTGGTCGTATCATCAGCAGATCTTGCCATCATTGGACAACGGTGGCTTGCCAACCACTACTCAGGTTAAATATCTCTACATTTTACCAACGTTGGACCAATGGTGGAATTTTATTAAAGATGGTGTTGAGCAATAATAGGGGATTTTGAGAAACTTAAAATTATTTATTATGGTATGCCTAAAAATCATACTCCAGTGAGCCCACAAATTTTAACTCACTATTTAACCATTTTAGACATAAAAATAATATTCTCATTATAAATTCACACCAAAAAGTTGTTTGTGAACATTATAATTTTATCACTGGATTATGGACTATCACCTTATGACACTATTCCACCATTGTTAATGTTTGGTCATGTGACTTATCAGGGATTCCCTTACCTATGATCCTTCCACAATCTGTCAATTACTTGCCTTCTGTTAAACAATGGCCAAATTACTCCATGTTGCAATCTGATTGGCTGATGCTTTACAGTGAGTATAATTTTTACCGTTGGCATGCCAAAGTTGGATCGACAGATGTACCGACATTGGGCCAACATTGGCCCAACTTCGGAATGCTATCTGGGCATTGACACAATAAGGTTTCTCTGATCCATTGCTATGGATACATGAATCAATTCTTTAAATTGTTATTTGAAAATAATTTTTGCACATTGGTTTCGAGATTATTAATGATGTGAACAGATTGTGAAGAGATGCATCTGAGTAGTTTAACAATATGACATAGTTTTATTAATTGTTTTGTGACTGATTTTTTACCGGTTTATGTCTTCAGTAATAATAATAATCACAATGAAAAGTTCCTGATCCCTCCCCTACTTCCCACTCCCAATTTCCAAGGAATATTCCCAGTATAATAACCACAAACCCCAACCATTGGATCTCTTGCACATTTAGAAAGCTGTTTTTACTATCAATGTTTATTATTTTGCAGATCCAATGTGGACAATGTGACATCAAGATCTTGGACAAACCTGTTTCAAAATGGAAAAGGTGGGAGTCCCAAACACATCAGTGTAAGCCCTCCTTAAACAGATTGTGGGATTGTGATCACACCAGGGCCCGTATTCACAAAGGTTCTTATTCCTAGAATTAGTCCTATTCTTAGAATTTTTCTTAGAATTGTCGTTTTGTTTGGTATATCTTCATTGTCCATATTGCCCCCATGTGGTGCTGCCAGTATTACATTCAAATCGCCAGGCTCACATATAATGTAAGGACTCTCTTGGGAATGAGAACTTCTCAGTCCAAGTAACAGAATTAGTGTCATCAATGATTCAAATACAGTATTGTGAACACTTGTAATTGATTTATATCTATTGCTTAGTGGGTGGTAATATTTATTTGAGAAATATTATCACATCGACACCTGACAGGTTTACACGAATTCTCTTTATTTTTAGCTATAGATATCTCCAGTTATTTCTTACTTTAAAACCATTGCTGTTTACACATGTAGACATATATAGAGAAGGGAGATAAATGGCATATTAACTGGTACATTATACAGCCATAAGACCGAAAATATTGTCCTTGAACTGTTAACCACAGATACTGAGCAGTTAAAAAAATTCTTACAAACTGTTAGAAAATATATACAGCACACACAGCATTGGTTCAATTTAAAAATAATTTTTAACATTATTTTGTTTTAAGTTGGTATATGATCAGGTTGATATTTTGCAGGGATAATGATTGCATAGTGTTTATGTGCAATGCCATGATGGGACCTTGGACTTTGCCACGGTGACCTTGACCAGAAAAATCTTGTTCGGGCTAGATCTTGAGAATTGTAAGGTGTAGAAAGTTGATATTTGTCAGAAATGTTAGTTAGGATGATAGTGTGCAACATCACGGTGTGACTTTCTTTGTGACACTGAACTTGCCTTTTAAAATCTTGTCTTAGAAACCATGAGGCGTAGGAAATTATTATTGTGTAGTTAACTAGGTTGGAGGATGTAGGTGCGCAATGTCATACTGTGACCTTGGTGTGACCTTTGACCTTGTCTCTGCCAGAATGTGTTCTACTGCCACACTTGTCACATATTTCTACTATCACAGAGCAACTGCTGCAACTGACCATTATATATACTTCTAATTCATGGTTTATCTCCAGTGCCTTGTTTTAATCTTATGTTTTCACATATATTTTCTCTTTCTTGCATATTAAATTTCTTGCACCTTTACATTACTAACACTGATCTAGGGGACTCATATCTTCAGAGCTTCTGTATCACCCTTTTTCTAGGCTGTGAGCATTTTAATGTCATTTTCTTAAAAATTATCCCAGCTATCAGACGTATTAATGGTAATTTCCTGTCAAATCTATCACATGTAATGTACAAAATTTGAAGGAAAATAAACTTTGATCATACATTTCTCATTATATTTCTTTTTTTAACTATTTCATTTGAAAAAGAACATTTTTTTCCTTAGTTTTTCTTTGAAAACACAAAATTTAAATCGATTGATTAAATCAATTAAAACCTTATCAGAATTAAAATTTTATCAAAATTGACATTGTGTTTCCATTTTTTTTCTAAAATAACATTTATAAATATAAGTAAAAAAATAATAATTTAAATGAAATAAAATGGAAAAAATCCAGTCGACTTCAGATTCATTGATTATTGCAAAAGGAACCAAAAACTGAAGGATGCCTGGTCAAATCAGCTACTGGTAATCGAGGATGATATCCAATTGACCAATATTAAGTAGATGGCCAAAACTTTATTTAAAAGGGAAAATCAAAACCCTCCATCACGGATTGAAAACCACAAGATTGCCCCAAAATGTATAGGCTGAAGAATATTTCAGAAGCACTGCTCAAATAAAAAGACAATTATTTTTAATGGTTTATCATCATATTTTACAGACTAGTATAATTTATTTATTTTTTTCACACATTATATAAAATGATTATGGTATTGCAATTAATGTATATCAGATAATTTAAAACATTAATAAAAATAATATCTCCTCTATTAATATTACATATACAGTTGTATAACTATTTTTGTTTCTGGTAGTTTAAAAAGGTTCTGAACCACCAAAATCACATTAATTTAGAGATACCCTTGAAGTAATCATGTTAGACTCTCAAGGATCAAGCAACACTAATAATTTCATGGCTAAAGCAGCTTCTATCCAGCCAGGCATATCGCCACAAAAATCATCAAATTTGATTTGATTTGACTCTTTGCTCAACACCAGGACCCCTGGAAAAATAACAAATTTGATTATACTTCAAGGAATTCCCTCCTGGACTTGAATTTGGAAATTTTAATGATGGGGGGTACAGTATGAATTGTTAATGATTTAACGAATCGAAATACTGAAAGTTAAACCTATAATAATTTATAACAAAATTAGACAGAAACTTTATATAAATATAGATGACAGTCATTCCCTCGTAGCATGAATCATACCTTCTAGAGTTGTCAGAATGAACTTATTACAAACCAAAATTAAGACAGAGAGGTAAAATAATCTCATTAAACATGAACAAAAGGACATCTGAAATAAAATAAAATCCTGATATAGTTTTAAAAGACTTATAAAGAATCAGCCATTGTGGTAATGAATAGCAAAGTAGACAACTACATGGCCCTAACTTCTATTTTCTTAGTAGAATACTACTCATTAATGCTATGATAATAGATGCAAAATCTCAATACAAATCAGAAATCTTACTCTCAGCATAGAGAACTTTGATTATCTCAACATCAAAAATTCCACTGAGATAAAATTGTACTAGCAAAATATCCCTGTGTGATTCATTCATATAGCTCAATATAAAACCCCTCACAAATGAGGAAATTTGTGGATGAACATTTTAAGGATGTTTCCAAAACAAATTCTGCAGGGGATACACATTAAGTCATTAGCACGATCAAAACTTTAGATAGAATCCTAGAATAAGCTATATTTGTCACCATTGGTAGCAGCTCTCTATAGACTCACAGCAAACAATGAAGGGATTTAAGCAGTGACTGATCACCTAATAGTGGAAAAAAAACAGAAAAAAATATGCTCACATATTAACACTCATTAAATTGGTTTTTCATTATACATCAAATGAGTGACCATGATTTTTATGCTGGTGGCACAGCCATGGGGATCTATTTTGCTTTAACCTTGACAGATTCAAATCAAAAGATTTGATATAATTTCCTGCTCGAATCACTCTTATAGAATGGATTCACAAATGATAGACATATGGACATATGATAGTAACCAATTAATCAGAAGAAATAATTAAAGACCTTTATCAAAAAGTACTAAGTTGTATGAACTAATTAAACGGGTTCTATAAAGAAAACCAAGAAAGGTTCTATTTTATTCCTGACTTTTATAGTACTTGATCTCTGCCAATACAGACTCTAAGCTGCAACACCAGAAGCCAATAAAATAATCAACAATCCATAGGCATAGCCAAGTTGATATACCACGGAGATGACTAGTGGTTTATATGTTTAGGTGTGAAAAGTTTCTTCTTGAAGAGAAACAGGCAAAAGTTGAAGCAGACCAATATCATCGGGTAAATTGTTAAAAACATGCTGCTATAAGATGCCAACTTAATTTTTTGGGCCCATCAACCAGTATTGATAAATTAGTCTCATCATAAGATTGAATCGACCAGTTCTGCAATGACCTCAAAAATATACCATTTGTTCTATCCCCTGAAGAAACTGCTGCTGAATTATATGATCAGTATGTGGATGGTCTGACCCATGTACTTGACAAACATGCTCCTACCATCTCACACTTGGCAAAATGGCAGTCAGAAGAGTGCTGTCTGACTCATATTGCATGGCTCGCTCTCTAAAGTGTCAATTTGAATGGATGTGGAGAAAACATAAGACACAGATGAATAGATCAAGGCTAGGCAAGCAAATTGCCTGGTGCAACCGACTAGCCCATAAAGACAAGGGTTCCTACTATATCAGTCTTATAACTGCAAATTGTGATGACCCCAAGAAGTTATGGCAATCAGTAAGGAAGGTATTGCACTGCACCTCTGAGACTTTTCTGCCTGCCTCGGCTCAGATGAAAGCCTTGAGGACATTTTTGCTTCTTTTTTCTCCAATAAAATAGCAAAATCAGGGATGCATTCCTTACTTCTGGCTCTTTCAATAATGCACCCAACATGGCACCTAAGATGAGGTTCACAAGTTTATAAATGAGTCTCCCACTAAATCGAGTTTATTAGACCCTATACCAACATTCCTCCTTAAGGATTGTCTTGAAATCCTCCTGCCATCCATTACCAAGTTGTTAAATTATTCTCTCATTAAAGGCTTTTTCCCTAATGCTTTCAAAGAAAGTGGTTTTCAACCCCCCTCATAAAAAAGGCTTCCCTACCCAGAAATGACTTGAAGAATTACCGCCCTGTGTCTGGTCCTTGATTCCTGTCAAAGTTGGTTGAGCAAGTTGTTGCTAAGCAATTAACATCACACATCGATAACAAGAAACTGGCCAATCCTCATCAGTCCAGCTTTAAATCTGGGTCACTCCACTGAAACTGCCTTACTGTCAATAAAAATGAGACCTATCTCTCTTTAGCATGTGGTGAACCACAGCTCTAGTATTGCTTTACTTGTCAGCCGCATTTGATACTATTGATCATAATATTCTCCTGGGTTACCTTAAATTCTGGTTTGATCTTGGTGGAACCATTCTAAAGTGGTTTGTATCCTACCTGAGTAATCGTTGCCAGGCCATCAAGATAGGTTCAACACTATTTGAACTAAGCAAGCTCATCTATAGGGATCCCCAAGGTTCTGTTCTGGGTCCACTGTTGTTTTCACTTGATACAACGCCACTTAGCAAAAATCTTCAGCCTCCATCCAGTATTAAATTCCATTTCTATGAGGATGATATTCAGTTATACATCCATCTCTCCCACAAGAATGCCTCTGCTTCCCTTGCCAAGCTAAATGCCTGCCTTCAGGATGTAAAATGATGGATGACTCTCAGTAAATTGAAGCTCAACCCTGAAAAAAACTGAATTTATTTTTTTTGTTGTAACGCTCAACGTCAGAAAATTTCATCCCACTTTCCTGTAAGTATTCTTGGAAGCCTTCTTCATTTGGTTGACTTTCTCAAAAACCTAGGTGTGGGGTTTGATGCAGAATTTGCCTTCTCTGAACATGTCAAGAAGACTTGCAAAGCGTGCTTTCTCCAGATGTGTGACCTTCATAGAATAAGACAGTATCTTACTCCTAAAGTGGCAGTCCTTGCTGCGAATGCCTTGGTTAGTAGTTGTTTGGACTATTGTAACTCTCTGCTTCAAGGTTTGTCATGTCTCAATCAGCACAAATTGCAGAGTATTCAGAACACCCTTGCTCGTATTGTTACAAATCATAGAAAGTATGCTCATGTTACACCTATCCTAAAGCAACTCCACTGGTTGCCTGTTAAGTACCGTTGTATGTTCAAAACTGCAACACTGGTTTACAATTTTTTACATAGTGGTTTTCCTTCCTATTTTGAACCGTTTTTGTCTCTCAGCAGTTGTTCCTCTAGTACCAGATGTAGTCACCCTGATTGTCAATATCTTACAGTTCCTCCATTTCACTCATCAGTCTTTAAGTAAGTCAAACATTTTGGCCATAGTTGCCTTTGATGCTCTTAAGATCTGGAATGAACTCCCTAATGATGTGCACTGCACAACATCAGTTGCCTCCTTAAGGAAAAAGCTCAAAACTTACCTGTTTCTAAAAGCCTATATGCCATAGCCCTCCCTGTCACCCCTGTGTCTCCTTGGTTATGACCTGGCTATGTCATTGGATTTTTGTTTATTGCCATGTTTTATGTTCAGATACAATTTAGAGTCTGTCATTGATAGAGATTAAGTACTATAAAAGTCCATATTAGATTAGATTAGATAGATTCCCTTGTGAAATATTTGCTCACTCTTGTTAATGCAAATATTAAAAATATAACTTTGTCACTAATTGATGAAAACCCTTCAATCAGTTTATGGGTCTATTTTGGAAAAATGTTACACTTGACTGAACCCCCAGTTGTTTCAAGTTCACCATATATGGACTTTAACCCATGGACAGTGATCACATTGTGAGCCTATTTTGTAATTGAAATGTTAATACAAATGTATGTTTGGGGTGTTTCATAAAAATATTTTAATTTTTCTGTTCATCCTTCTTAATATAATTTAACTAGTGACATTACATTAAATTGTACCCCACAGACCAGGGAAATAGTTTTGGACACCATTAGATATAGAACTCATAGTGTAAGTTATATGAGGGTGCAGGACAAATAATACTTAAGAGAGAGAAAATGTAAGCAAAGACAAAGTATCAATATAAAATAAGTCAATAGCAAGATTACATTATTAATTAGTAAACTTAAAGTTATGAAACTGTAACATTTATCCACTAAAGTATGGCTGTTAATGGTAATGGTAGAACTAGGTAAAAGTACATATAACTCAAAGAGTACATAACTCAAGACAAGTAATAATAAGTAAATAGGAAAATCAAGATTATTTTTTTGCATCCAGTTGATGAGCCAGATCATTCTGAAAACTTAATATGATATAATTAGGACCAGAACCAATATTCTCGTTATTTTTTCAGGAAGATCCAACCATTAGTATTTTCATAATCCTGCCAACAAACAAGTAAATGAACAAACAAATTTTCATAAAAATATTACCTCCTTGGTGGAGGGAATAATCAGTGGCAGCAATCTATATATGTTTGGGTTAAAGAAATATGTCTCAAAAATTACTGCAGAAAACATTCTTGCAAAATCAAGGTCACAGGTTGGACTAAGGTCACACTATGATATGGCACATTTACAACCCCTAACCACTCTCCCTTCCAAGTATTAACATCCTACACCTTACTGAAATACTTTCTGAGATACAGCCCAGAAAAAAATGTTTATCCCTGCCCAATGCCCACCCAACTGCCTGTCCGTGAAGCTGGAGACCATGGGTAAAAATAATACCTACATTTGGACAATGTAGAATCATAATTTGGTCACTCCTCAGTCAAAACAGGTAAGAGTACACACATAAATATTTGAAGTGCTCAGTCGAGTGTGACATTTTTAAAAACAGACCCATAAACTGATCACAGGGTTTTCAGCAATGTGAGAGACAAAGAAAGCAATATATATTTCTTGTCTAGAACTAGAGACTTGCAGAAACACTACTCCACACTTGATTTGGGCAAAATATGCTCATTATTTGATAACTGACCACAGATAATAATGCCATTTATGGTACACTTAAAATAGTTGGAGGATTCACTCAGTGTTTACACCTCTGCGGCCGGGGATCGATCCCCGTCATGGCCGTAAGTGGGAAAGCTGGTAGTTGCTTGCCGTTGGTCGGCAGTTTACAGTACACAACCCTAGCGAACTCTATGTACTGGTTTCCTCTGCCCTTCCAACTACCCGTCGTGATATGACCTGTACAGTGTTGAAAGCGACGTAAAACCCCAAATAAAAATAAACACTCAGTGTTTACATTTTTTTCAAAATAGACCCATAAACTGATTCGAGAGTTTTCAACAATAAGACACAGAAAAACTAATATTTGCACAAACAGTTGGTAAATAATATTTGGTACAGTGATATTAGACCCATATATTTATAGAAATTAGACCCATAAACTGATAACGCTTCTATTGTTTTCACCCATGGCATCTAGCCATGTGGACAAGTGAACAGGTGGAAGGGCAGGTGGGCAAGGATAAATAACTTGCGTGGCCTGTATCTCAGAATCCATTAGATGTAGGATGTTGATACTTGGTAGGAATATTGGTTAGGGTCTATAGATATGCAATGTCATACTCTGACCTTAGTCTGACCTTTGACCTTGACTGTGCTAAACTGTTTTCTACAGTAATATTTGAAACATATTTCTCTTATGACAATGACATGGATTGCTGCATCAGGTTATTACTTTCATGACTGTCTGCTTTGTTGTTTATCTGTTTGTGTGCTAGCAGAATTACGTTAATACCACTAGTTGGATTTTCCAGAAAAGAAAATCAGAAGATGTGTCTAACTCAGATCCTGTTAAATTTTTAGAGTGATTTGGATCACCATCTCGATACAAAATATATAACCTGGATTTACCCATTCATTTATTAATACATGCCTTGGCAGAGGTATGCGCTCTCCAAGTGCTCTTACTATATGTAATTTGACCTAATTCTGTTATTTCCATTGACAGCATTTAATTAATAAATTTTAAAGTTTCATAACTTTTAGTTTACCAATTAATGATTGGATCTTGCTATTAAATTGCCTTGTTTTGAAACTTTGCATACATTTTATCTCTCTCAGTTATTTTGTCTTGCACCTTTGTATAACTTACAATGTAAGTCCTATAGTAATGGTACCCAATGCTATTTGTCCAGGCTGTTAAATTTGATTAGAGTGATAACAGAAAATTTGGGGCCATGGTGGTGCAGTGGTAACACACTTGCCTCCCACCTCTGAGGTCAGTGGGTCAAACCCCAGACCTTATGTGCGAAAGTTGGTAGTTGCTTACCAATGGTCAGCAGTTTACAGTACAGAACAAAAAACTTGGAAGTGAAATAAAATCCCAAATAAATAAATGATCAGAAAAATAAAAATGTTGTAATAAAACACCCTAAGCATAAATATTTGTTTACCTTTGTATATATATCAAGCACAAAAAAGTTTTTATAATTGAAATACTGGAAGATACACCACTACATAACTGACTTGGCCAAAATAGGTTCACAATTTGGTCACTGTACTTGGGATACAGTCTATATATGGTGATCTTGAAATAGCTGGGGTTCAGTCAAGTGTGACTTTTTTCAAAATAGATTAATAAACTGATTCAATGTTTTTTTGTCAATTAGAGACAAAAAAGTAATATTTTTAATATTTGCAGAAATATTAAGGAATTAATATTTGGCACAGTAATAAAGGGACAACACACCTATTATTTGAGGTATTAACATTAAAAATATACAAAATACTCTTTGTGTTATTGAGATTTGAAGTCAAAAATTCATCAAAATTAGACCCATAGACTGAAAAATACTTCTAAAACATGGTCATTTGTGTCAAAGGCTGCCAAAGGATCAAGTAAGACGAGTTTAATGGGCTCACTATGTAATAGTGAGAGATGGATCTCATTTTTAATGTGCAGTAAGGTATAGTTTCAGTGGAATGGCCATTTTTATATGCAGATTGCTGCTTAACTTCATTGATGAGACAGGTACTCCATAAGCTAGGCCACAATTCAAGAAAGTGTGGGGACAAAGGAAAAAACTAAAAAAAAGTGATCTCTAGAAGCACGAGCCTCACTAGAGCTTGCACTTACAAAGCACAGCAATGGGGTCACTGGATGAATCTAATGTGTCTGATAAGGGCACTAACACTTAAGAAACTTTGTCCTGGGGCAATGAAAAAGAGAACAAGATGACAGGGCATTATTGTTGGACATGTTTATAAGTTAGGTAGTGCCTTGTCTGTACTGAAATTGGTAAATCATGTCTGAGAATGCACAAACCCTTGTCCATGGTTTGTCCTAAAAATGCACAAAAATTTGGATTTAAAAAAAAAAATCATATTTGAATCAGATAGACACCATTTTGTGTGACAAATATCAAATTGTTCCCAGTCTGATTAATAGTTTTTTGAGTTATGCATGTGGACAAACACAGAAAAAACAACAACACAAAACCATTTCTTGATTCGCTTGTCGGATCTAGATCTTTTCTATTCTGGACTTTTATAGTGCTTAATTTCTGAATTCAGGGACACTCACTTTAGATTTATTTGTGTTATAACATCACTTTCACACACTGCATAGGTCATATCACGATGCATGGGTAGTATTATGGGCAGAGTAAACCAGTATAGACGGTTGGTCAAGGCTCTGTACTGCAAACTGCGGGCCAGTGCTAAACAACTTCAAACTTTCCCACATAAAGTCCGAGGTTTGAACCACAGACCTCAGAACCATGGCCCCTCAAGCACACTCGAAGTCTTTGAACTATTTTCTGGTAAATTAGTCGATGGGCATCACAATGCATGGTCATTGCACAGAGACACTGCCTAAATCAGAACCTATTTTGGAAGGTCTTAGCAGAGAAGTATGATTTGAGTTTCTGACAGCCAACTGGAAAAGATAAATATTTCAAAAATTAAGGAAAACTTGCAGTAGTAAACAGACTTCAGCTGAGTTTGCCTTCGTTCTTCAAAGTGCCACAGTGAACGTCTCTTAATAGTAAATTTCAATTAAATACCAAACAAAAACCAGTATTGGGTCACAAGAAATGGAAAAAAATTATACCCCTGAGTTGTATTTATTTATATCTAAACTACATGTTACTCCATCATATCCTCTTAGCATGGAGAAGATAAAGGGATTAGCTCATGTATCACCTCAGTGCTCCAAACCCCAATGATGAATGAAAAAATCACCAAGTTTCAGGCATTCTTGACCCACTGATAATACTTCTTAACTGGCTTGTGGCAGGGATGTAACATTCAAAGCTCTACTTCAAAGTCTCAGCAGTGTACACTAACTATCCAGGATAGTCAGCAAACACATCTAACACAGTGACTGGTAAGTAGGTTTCCACCCAATCCTTCTGTGTGAATTCTGTGTTTCTGTGGTTTTTCTCTTATGTTTCTGTCTCTTTGTTATTGTATAACATTACTGTAATTAATGAATAAAATAAATTACCAAAATAAATAAAAAAAAACTATACAGACACTCATTTATACCTGCATTACACATCACCCCATCCCTTAGTAAAAAGAAACTGCTGTATGGAATGTTTTTCAGAGTTTGGAAAATTAAAAATTTGATGTTAACTTTAACGGACATTCCTGAAGACTCATAAACATCTATATTTTAAGGGACACACACCCAATTAACACCTTATAATCATGTCAAAATAGCTTGTAGATACCAACAAGACAATCTTTAGAAAGTTATCCGAAGATAACCAATAAACGCATTAGTTATGATAACCCATCAGATATATAGTTGGTTTCAAAGAATTGCCCATTGTAAGAAAGAAACTTACCAGTTACTATCTAAGATACTGTCAGTTAATAATTGTTAATCACTTTATTATTTACTACCCTATAATTGTTAATCACTTTATTATTTACTACCCTATATTTCATACACATATATGTATTTGCTATAATAAATTTATAACAAAATCAAACTGAAAAACAATTGAAATTCCGCAATAGCTTCAGTAAATTTTATCAAGTAATTTCAATTGTGTGATTTCAAAAGAAAATGATGAAAAACTTTAAATTTGTGTGTGTGTATTTGTGTGTATTTATTTTTATACCCAGCAAATATCTCCATATACTAGAGGACTCAGAGCGCTATTTAATCCATCTGACTGCACAAGTACAGTCCTGACTCACAAGTAACTTACATTCCCCTAACTGAAAGATAGAGGCTCAAGGATGACCATGTATTAACGTCCTTGAGGTTCTTTACCCTGCCACTGGGGATAGAACCCAATGACAGAGGACCGCCATTTTAAGTGGTCATCTGAGCCACTATTTAGCAGCCTCTACCTGGGTTTGAACCCACTCCCTCTGAGTTCCTAGACAAGTGTGTTACCTAGGCCACAGTGGCAGATTAATAAATAAAGAAATTAATAGATAATCTGTCATGAAAAAAAGACTTTTTGTATCTGAACTTTCATGAAGTGTGGCATAACATGTTGAGTACCTGTCCCATCAATGAAGTTAATCAATAATGGGCTATGTTAGTACTTGGATGGGTGCCTATCTCAGTGCACCATGTCTCTGATGGGTTTGCAGCTCGGGCTAGTAGACCAAAACCCCTTTCAGCTTTATTTATAACGAGTACATGAGTACAAAGAATCTGTTAGTAATCATGAAAATTTCAAAAGCACACCTATCTTTTAACACCTCAGTAAAGATGAACACAATCTCAATAACGTGAGGTTGGGAATCGTGTACATTTAAATTTGATATAACCAATATAACCCCTCACAAAAGTACTGAGCTTGATTAGAATTTCAACTTTTGCAGCCTAACATCATAATATTTTACAGTCAGCATGCACACAGTGGCTATTCCCCTAAAGTTTGTTTGTATAAATAAATTTAAGAAGTATAATCACCATTTTTTTCTTCTTTTTATAATTATTTGTCACCATTTATCAAGATGAAGGTAAGGATGCGTTGCCGGGCAAAATCCAGGAAATAATAATACAGTATGACGACATTTATTTTGTCAACATTTGTGTATATCTATTATTTATTTGGACGATAATTTAATTTATTCATATCTGGTTTTTAATGCGTACTGTAGAGGCACTTTCAAGCATACATATTAAAAATCAAGAATCTTGCTTTACTTAGCCTATTTTTATCTTTAAGTGCAAACGAATGAATACAGATTGCTTGATAATGGGGGTCTTATTCACTGCCTTTGGTGGCTATGTTTTGACTTCACTCCTTTTACTCAGGTTCCCCTTTCTTTTACACAAACGTAAGAAGCATTCATTCAAGGCAGTGCATATCAGCCACCGTGGAGGTATGTAGCTGAAACGCTTGTGGTGTAGCTGAAATTAGTTTTAAAAGTGAAACCTGTTTGGTCTGCCTCATTTTGTATCGTTTAGTGGTTTGCTCCCTAAAATTACCGGTAAGTTGCGACCAAAACAACTCGCACCCAACAACTTGCACCCCAAAAACAAATAAATGATAAATATTTAATGTACGTCTATTCAAAAATATATACAGTTTCACATTAGAGCAAGTGATGTAAATTCGCCAATGGATGTAAATTTGCCACTTTTTGGTTTTTGTGAATTTTACAGCACAAATGTGAAAAATATATTATTGTAAAATACCAGACTCACCAGTAGTTATCTGTAGTGATGTGGTTGGATTTCCTTTTCAGGTCCTTTCTCCTTGAATATGCACAGATAACTGAATAGTCTTTAGGTTCATTTCCTGTTACAAGCACTTCCAGTGGGGAGATGTTAAAACACAAACGGTAGGCGAACGGACTTCCATTCGAAACTACCCGGCGGCTTCACTTCAATATCATAATTTTGTTAAATATAAATAGAAAAAATACTTATCTATTGCACTGCAAGATTTTATTGTCCAAGCATTTTTTTTTCACTGTTATAAGCATATTTCTGAATGATGCACTCTTACAAGTGACATCAAAGAGTATAAATTATGCATTTGTTAACAAATACCAACAAACATTTTAAACTTCTCTGGGACAAACCTTTGAAAAGCTACATCTATGTTAATAACAATTTTCGGCTAGAAAAGATGTAAAATATTAATTTAACTTAAATTTTTCACAGCATGTTAGGTATTATGCTTGGAAACACAGTTTTTTCAAAACTGGCGAATTTAGATCCATTTTCATAAATAACAGATATTTTTGTATGCATAATAACAGCTCCCTCAGTGAACCTATGTCCAGGTGAGTTAATTTTTTTTGCCCCGTTTTTGATAATGCAGGGTTTGGCCATATTTATCAAAACAAAAAATAAAAATTGTGACTTGATGTAGCAGAACCAAAAGTACAAAAAAACTGGCGAATTTACATCACTCACTCGCAGACTTAAAGAAATATGAGGCCACGATGATTTTCTAGCCATATTTTATAAACAGAAGATCCAAGGAACCAGTCTACTTTTCGTCTGCAAACATGATTAATTTAATTAACCAATGAAATCAATTGTTACTGAAACCTCACTCGAGACAAAGTTTTACTGTACCGCAGCCACGCCCTAAACAAAAGTGCCGTTTGAAGAGCAAATACTTTAATTTTTGGTGCGAGCCGTTTTGGTCGTGATTTGCATACATACCGCTCCCTATAAGCTTGGATGTTTTGCAAGTTTGAACTTTTGGTTTAAGGGCTTATTTCACTCCCAAATATTCTGTTGTGCATATATTTTAAGATGTTTGATAAAACTATAAACATCAAAGTGTCATTTATCTTTTTAAAAGTAAAAATAGATGATCTTACAGCCATAGACCAAGTTTTCTGTCCCAAAATATGCCTTTTTAAAACTGATGGATGGCATTTTGGGACAGAGTTCCTCGCCACACAAAAAACTTCAATATCTGAAAATTACTGTCACTTTAAACTTTAAAATATCCACTTAAATGTATTAACAGTATAAAGCATTTAGATGCACGAACACAATTTTCTGTGTTTGCAGTAATATAGACACTTTTTCTGCACTTCCTGTTTGTATAAACAATGATGAAATTTTGCAAGTGAAATAAATTTTGGTAAATATATCCATTAACTATGCAAAAAGTTTATTTCTTTAGTGCGGGGCACATCCTTGATACTCAAGGTGGTAGCCTAGTACATGTTTAATGTCAGGATGTGTGCCATTTGTTGCCCTTCAGGACGTTTATGTTTTTTGCATACTTATGCCATCTGTCTCTCGTCAATACATCCATCTTTTAAATATTGGCCGAGAGACAGATTAGTCGGTCTATTATAGCCAAGAAAAATGACAATATTCGAATTTACAAGACCTTTGAATCGTGGATACTTTACTATAAATATGGTGTTCCTGTGTAACTTCAGTGTACCAAGAAGCTTAATCATGTGTGTATAAAAAACTGTCTGAATATTAAATAAAATGAAGTTTCATAATGATACCTTATGTCTTTCCACATGTTTTCTTCCAAATATAGCCGATGTACGGGTTTTCGATATATTCACGTTTTCGATCATTTAAAATGTAAGCTCTCAGCCTCGTTTTTGGATGGCACTTTTACAATATTTTAGAATTAATATGCAGTCACATTGAACCAGCGAATTTGAGGATTTATTATTGTTGTTTTATGTCTGATAATATTGGTTACGTTGGTTGTGATATTCAGCATTGTCCATTTACGTTGTCTTATTGAAAACCTGTCCATCATGGATAACCATAAAATAGGGTTGTGGTACAGTAAACCGTACTGGAAAAAATATGCTTCAGTTCGGATTGCAGTACTGCAGAAATTGTCTCGAGTGACGTATTCACTTACAATTGTATTCATTAGTAAAATAAATATAATCACATTTGCAGACAAAAAGTGGACTGGTTGGCAATCAGTCTCTGGGAGGGGAGCAAATGCATACCGAGCCATTCCTGAACTTCAGAACTAATTGGAAATTATGTAACTTGTTAAATATTCGACATTTTAAAGATAAAAAAAATCTAAAATGAGGTACATGAAAAATACCAAAAGTTGAGTTTTCTTTTCAAACTACTTATTTACTGGTCACTGACAAGTAGAAACTTTCTCCAATAAAAATGGTCAGAAAGTACTACCACTTGCCTTTAAAATAGCTTAAATACCATATCCATGGCATCAGTATTTACTTAGATATGCATGTTTCAATCAAAAGTTAACAAAACTTTAAAAATACTATCTTCTTAGTGTACCTATCAAGCTAACACCTTTTAAAAATTTCTGAACTGTTGTAGTGACCAGATATTTAGGATATCAGCTTGAACCGCACTTGAGTTAGCTGACTGGAATACGGCTAATGAATGCTGTCGTACTTTAGCATTTATTCTTGAGTGCGGTAAATCACTGTACTCCAGCCACTTCGATTAAAAATAAAGTCAGTGGTGTCACATACAATAATTATAACACAGATATAAATTCAATGCAAAGGTTGGTTCCCGATGTTAGTCTGTTAGATACCTTATAGAAAAATACTCAATACCAGTCTTTATAGTAATAAAAGTAGAATAGTCCTTGCCCATAAACATTCCAATGAAATCATGGATTTCCTATCATAACAACCAGAAACAACAACCTTTAAAAAGGCTGTCAGTAAAGAAAGAAAATGTACCAACTTAATCAATATTATGTGAATACATTGGAATTACAAGTATTTATCAAATTAATATAAAATATTCCGTGATTTTCAACCATTATAAATTATTTTAAAACATTTTTATTTCTCTGGAAACAATAAAATTACACAAATATGCAATATGCCAAAGTTGTATATGCCCCAAAGTTACATGAATAAACGATATAGTTACTGTAGCTCCACAGGGGTCACCCTAAAAGACGAAAATGGCTGTTTTGATGAAAATGGGCAAAAACAGCCCATTATTTGACAAAAACAACCGAATGACAGTGAAACAAGTTGAAATAACCAGACTACTAATTGTAATTTTGACATCTGTGTTCATTTATCAGGCCATTCGTAGGCTGTTTTCATCAAAACACCGGCTCCACTCTACTTGTGTGTTGAGCTGTGACATGACCTAACTTAAAACTGGTAATTAGCCTAAAATATTCTTATTTTTATTTTGGTACCATTATTTGATGCTAATCCTTTAGAAAAATTGTACAGTATAATGAGGTTCAATCTACATTTCTATCCATCAGCCGTGTTCAGACATGCACATACAATATGAGGTCTTCAAATACTCTGGGGATTTTCTGTGGTCATTTATCAATAAAATTGATGTTTTGTGAATTTATTCAAAGTGAAATGTTTGACAATATATGGTTTGAAGTTTTCTATTAAAGACACAGAATCACAAATAGTGTGAAAGATAGTCATAAAATAATGCATTTCATTGAACAAAGTGACTCATATGAAGATGCAGAGTTCAAAACCTGTGAATATTCAATAGCAAATCAAAAAATGTGGTTGAAGGAAAAGTCACAGCATCAAGAAAACAAATTATACTGAGGTACCTAAAGGAATAAGTAATTTTTGAAGTGCACCGTTAGTCCCGTTACATGATCAAAGGTGATGCCATGATTTTAAACAAAATATTGAAACCATGCTGAGACAGAAGTCACTTTGTTTATTTAATTTTTGAAGAAGATTTATTTTCATTTTGCCTGTACATCTTAATGGCTGATGGGATTATATTTTACTGAAGCAAGCCACAACATGACTATTTTCAAAATGGCAATTAACGTCACCGGCCAGTGAAGTTTTACAGCTTGAGTCATAAAAAAAATAGTCATGACCCCAATCTCTGATAACTGTGGTGCAATAATCAACTGTAGCTTCTAATTTTATGGCTCAAGACTACTCAGTTGATGAAATATCTCAACCAACAACTGATCAATGCTATACAGTTATATAGAACACAGTAGTTGTATTCTTTTGACACACACATTGTTAATATCTCACACTGAGGTATGATGACTGATTCATTATTATTCATAAGCAGTGCTATGGTTTATACTTTGGTAATGGTGTTTGAGTTATCTGTATTTTGTCAACAAGCTACTGACAGACAGCACCTGGCTGATGCAAATTCGTAGAAAGTCATATTTGTCAATAGAAGCTGATCTATTGCAAATATTTCAAAAGCCATTTTATATATAACTGAAAATGTATTTGAACAGCGCCTGTGCTCATTTTACTGTATTAAAAATAAAATACATGTACATCCACAAATAAGAGCAAGAAAATGATCAAAAATCAAGTTTTTTTTTTATAAAAGTTATGTTCACTTACGTACTTACTCTGATATACACCACATTTTATCAAACAGCAAGTACACAACAGAATTTTTTAAAAGGGTCAGAAACTGCAATAAAATGCATTCAAAATAATCTTAATAGCATTTTTGTAACCTTGATAGTTACTCAGCTGTGAATGTTTAATGCAAAAAACATTTTTATCCCACAGCCTTTAAGGGCTGTGCAGATTTTGTTTTCACTGTGGTGTCCAGATGGATGGACGGGCAGTGAGAAAAAGTTTGTTTGGGCTGTCTCTCAGAAACCCTTGGGTGAAAAAACTTGGTAGGGACATTGGTTGGGGAGTGCAAGTGTTCAGTGTCATGGTGTGACCTCGATTTGACCTTTGAGCTTGCTGTAGTGATCTTGAGTTTGAAAATCTGGTCTGTGCTATATCTCAGAAACTGTAGGGTGTGGGAAGCTGATACTTACTAGGGACATTGGCTAAGGGGTGTTGGTGTTCCTTGATTTGACCTTTGACCTTTCTGTAGTGACCTTGAATTTTAAAATCTTTTCCTGTCTGTGTCTCTGAACTGTAAGGTGTAGGAAGTTGATCCCTGGTAGGGACAGTGGTTAGGGGGTGTAGGTGTGCAACATCATGGTGTGACCTTGATTTGACCTTTGACCGTGATTAAGTGACATTGACCTTTAAATTCTTGTATGAGCTATATCTCGGAAACTGTAAGGTGTGGGAAGTTGATACTAGGCAGGGGTATGAGTAAGGTCGTGTAGGTGTGCAACATAATGAGGTGACCTTGATTTGACCGTAGCGTGGTGACTTTCACCTTTAACATCTTGTACGGGCTATATATCGGCAGCCATAAGATGTAGGAAGTTGATACTTAGTAGGGACATTGGTTAGGGTTTTTAGGTGTACCACATCATGACACATCTTTAGCTCTGAAAGTCTCCAGATCTTTGTACCGTGCCACTTCTTCTATATCTCATGATTTTGAAAACTATAATCCCAGGCTATGGGGTACGGGCATCTCTGATGCTATTTTTCAACTCTTATTTTCATCAGTTGGCATTATCCACAGGTAATCATTATTTTGTTAATTAGTGTCTGAGATGATTTTTGTAAAATGCTGTAAGCAAGTCTCCAAATAGACCAATGTCTTTGTTATTATCTGACGTACCATTAAATTTTTTTGTCATACACCAAATCAGCTCCTAGTTCTGCATATTGCACTATTTAAAAACATTTTTATTGACTTAACAAGGTCCTTTAGGGGTCAAGATTGCAGTATAGTTGTTTTGTTTATCTGTTTGGTACATTGATTGTCTAAACAAACAGATGGCTGAGATGGGTGAAATAATGTTAAGGGTTTAGGTGTGAATACATTTCTATGCTTCATTGAGTTATCTTGGCATCTGACCTTGATTCTTGTCCAGTTGTTGAACACTTGTTATCAGTTGAGTGATAAGCTTAAGCCTTCTTGTACTGATGGGGATTAAAGATTGGAAATTTAACAATATGTGGTATCATCCACAATCCACTGTATCATCCAATAAGATAAAAAACAAGAACCATAGTCATTTTTAGGCGGGTTGCGTGTAACCAACCCGCCTATTAGATTGATGTGTCCAACGTACGTCTGTCTGTCCATCTGTCTGTCCGTCCACATTTTCGTTTCCGGACTCTAACTTGAAAATGCTTTGTCCAATCGAATTCAAACTTGACAGGGAGATAGATCACCATCATAGCTAGGTTCCTTTTGAAATTGGTGTAATTCTGTCCGTTCATTTGTCATTTTTTGTCCATTTGTCCGTCAACATTTTCGTTTCCAGACTCTAATTTGAAAACACCTTGTCCAGTCGAATTCAAACTTGACAGGGAGATAGATCACCATCATAGCTAGGTTCCTTTCGAAATTGGTGTAATTCCGTCTGTTTTTTTGTCCGTTTGTCCGTCAACATTTTCGCTTTTGGACTCTAACTCGAAAACGCTTTGTCCAATCGAATTCAAACTTGACAAGGCGATAGATCACCATTATAGCTAGGTTCCTTTCGAAATTGGTGTAATTCTGTGTGTTCGTTTGTCTGTTTTTTGTCCATTTATCTGCCCATCAACATTTCCTTTCTGGACTCTAACTCAAACACACTTTGTCCAATCAAATTCAAACTTGACAGGTAGATAGATCACCATCATAGCTAAGTTGCTTTAGAAATTGGTGTAATTCCATCTGTTCGTTTGTCTGTCCTTCAACATTTCCGTTTCCGGACTCTAACTCAAAAATGCTTTGTCCAATCGAACAAGTTTTACATTTCTTAGCACGTCTAACACATTTGCCTTAACTGAGTGACCTAACATTTCTTTCTTTGTTTCTAAATTTAATTACAGCAGTCGCTAACCTTATTGCTGCCTGCGCAACCTGCCTTTTACGGCATTTCTGACCCTCTTGTATTATATTGTGTCACAGATTAGATAATGGTCTCAAATTATCAAAAGTCATTAATTTTATAAAGATATGTCGAAAGATAAAAAAAAGAAGGAGGAAGCCCCAAATGGCAAGTTCCACAATTTTTCTGTTGTTGCCTCTGCATCTAACTTACATATTACTGATATTTTCAGGAGCTGGAGAGAACCTAGAAAATACTTTGACTGCATTCAGACAGTAAGTCAGTGCTTACTCTTTTCTTGTCAGCTAATTATGTTATTGACATATTTTCATGGTCTTTTATTATTGGTGTCCATAGGATTCAATTAGTGGGTACATTGTTTAATGGTATAGGTAATATTTATTGGTTTGGGACAGGGTTTCCGATTTCAATGTCTAAAGATGTATATCAATATGGCCAATTAAGTAAAACTGCAAACTTACACTGCAAAATTTGAAATAAAGCCTAAATCTGTACACTTTTATCTCGCGTTTTTGTAGTCTTTTTATTTTTGTCATGTTTTGTTTTGGTAAATTTCACTTCCTGTCAGCGGTTGGGGATGTGCTAGAACAGAAATGTTTTCGGTATCCTAGATTTGGTTTATTTCACAGACAATGTTACCCCCTGATATTGGTGTGTATTGAAATATTTTTAGATTCAGTATCAATATCAACACAGCCAAATGATTTACCCACAAGGTTCAATTGTATCAATGTTTGAGTCATTTAATTCACACTTTAAAATTGAAAAAGCTGACCCAAAATAATATTATGACACCAGAGCAGGATGTCATTTAATGACAGCACAGGAAAGTTTGGCAATGCATACAGTTTGTATAACTAGAACCTTCAGTATCTACTAGATCTGGTTTTAGTGGTGGCTAACTTCTACTTATACATACAAAAATATAGAGCATTTCACAATGTTGGGTACTTGGGACCTCATCACTGGTTCCAATTAAGTCTATATCGGACTTACACCAGTTCTAGCTGTCAAGAGTCTGTCATAGTGTTAAAACTCAGAAAAGACATTTCTGTGTATTTATAAAGTGGATTTATTTAATACTCTTCATAAATTAAACATAACACAAATACAATGATTGCAATCATACATAAAATAATGCAAACTTATTTAACAGAAAATCTAACTTCATCCAGTTATGGGGACAAATTTGTACAATTTTTTTTTTGCACAATAACTGAATTGGCACCGACTTAAGCCATTTCTTTCTACATTGCCCAGGAACACACAAAAATGACAGCTCTAGACTACCTCACATACATTTATATGGTTTATACTGACAGGGCTAGTGCTAGAGTGAGTACTTGGGGTCTTTATCCGAGCTAAAGGGGCCATGGTGGCAGAGTGGTAACACTCGCGCTTCCCACCTCTGAGGCCGGGGTTCGGTTCCCGCAATGGCCTCAAGTGGGAAAGCTGGTAGTTGCTTGCCGTTGGTCGACAGTTTACAGTACAGAACCCTGACGAACTGTGTGTACTGGTTTCCTCTGCCCTTCCAACTACCCATCGTGATATGACCTGTGCAGTGTTGAAAGTGACGCAAAACCCCAAATAAACAAATAAATTCATCCAAGCTAAAAGAATCAAGTTTCAGCTGGATATGTACTTTTAATAGTCTTGCTAAGCCTCAAAGTTTTAGCAAAAAGCTTTTGAAAACATTTAAACAAATGATTTATCATGCTACTTGTGGGGAAATTATTGCTTACCTGCTTGGAAAAGTTACCATTGTGCAAAGGTCATAGGGCTCCCTGGTTAATATAGATCTTCTAACATGTACAGGTGCTTTTGAATAATAAAACCTGGTGTTTACAGATGAATTTAAGTGTTAAAGCTTTGCATTGATATTAATTTAAATATCAAAGATAAATGTGTTTTTACCCCACAGCCCTTAAGGGCTGTCGGGGTATTGCTTTTGCCAATGGTTTCCGGATGGGTGGGTGGGCGGACGGCAGGTAAAAGTTTGTCCGGCCTGTATCTCAGAAACTGTAAGGTGTAGGAAGTTGATACTTGGTAGGGACATTAGTTAAGGGGTGTAGGTGTACAACATCATGGTGTGACCTTGATTTGACCTTTGACCTTGCTGTAGTGACCTTGACCTATGAAATCTTGTCCGGGCTATATCTCAGAAACCATAAGGTATAGGAAGTTGAACTTTTATCTTTATATTTAAATACCAAACAGTTGTATTTATACATTGTTACATATTGGAGTCTTAGGCAAGGCTATTATTTACTTGTAGCCCAGAGATAAGCACTGTTTACTTGTTGGTCAGGATTAGGCATTGTAAAACTATGCATCAGCGAACTACTACCAGTTTCACACCAAATAAGTCACAGCAAAGGCTTGTATACATAACCTTTGAAGTGGGAGGCTGAAGCATTACTAAAGCACTACAGACCATTCAGTGCTCTTGGTCAAACACCATCATACTAAAATTATTGTTAAAACAATATACATGTATTTTCATTAAAATGTCTGATTCGTATAATGTATCCCATCATTAATGATATCTATCCTTTGTAAATTATCTCACATGGTTTTGATTTCTCATTTTAAATAATGCCATTTTGGCAGTTTGTTTGTCAGACTTCTCCAAAATAGAACTAATGAAATCTACAAAAATCCTATGTAAATATCCAGAGTCCCCCTGTTAGGAACTTGTACTTACTGGGGTGGGTTGAGTACAGAAAGTTCAGATTGAGTACTTTGAGTACCCAGATTGAGTGGGTTGAGTACAGAAAAAAAAGTATGACAAAATAAATGTAAAGAATTCTGTTTAAAGCAATATATGTATTTACATAAAATAAATTAAATGATGAAAATGATACAATATGAAAACCTTTCCAGGACTTTCAGTGACTGATAAATATTTATCATAGTGAAGTATCTTGTGTCTGGACATGTAAACCAGATTTAAAAATTTAGTTTGGAGTACTAGCTTAAACCTCCTTGTTGAGGAAAGGATGAGGACTTGGTCACAGGCTTAGTATTTATGTAAGGGATCAAATAAAGATAAGCAAAACATATACTCAAGGATATATACAGAGCCCAGGATGGTACATAGAACTGCATGTTTCCAATAATTTTCTTATCTTGTGATCACAATTTAACAAGTCATTACCACAGGATACTAAGTCATTCCCACAAGTTAGCCTTAGGATATACCTTGTTATTTCATCTTGTTATTTAAAACCTAGTGTTGTGAATGGGAAATTGGTTATGGTAGATGTAAGGAAAAATGCAAATATTATTTGAAAATCAGTTTTTGAACCCGTCAGTATTTTAGGCTGCTTAATTGCTGATTCTGCATAAAGCAATAAAAAACCTATTAAATCAGTTAAATATATTCACATGGTATATGGAGTAAAAGGAGATTTTATCAACTTTGAACTGTCTCCCAAATATATTTATTCCCGGATCTTATTCCTGGTACAAATGATTACAGAAGTAGACTTGCAGTTAGCTGTCATCATATCAGAGACAAGCATATAAAACTGGATTTTGTTTTAATTTTCGAAAATGATCCAGTCACTAGTAAAAGTTGATCTGAATTTTTACTCCCATGTTACTGATCCCGTTTGTGATTCTGGCATTACATTTTAGAATACAAAATATGAAGTTTTCCATAGTATATTATGACTTTACCATAGATGAAACCCCATTCTGTTTCCCTGATCTGTAACAAAGTCTTTACACATTTAATGTTTTTCACAATACATTTAGCATCTGATCTCCCTTGATGCTTAATTGACACAAGCTTTACAATTTTGTTTTAATTATAAAAAGGTAAAATTATAAATATTTATTTATTTATTGTTTTATGTCACGTTCAACAGACAGGGTCATATTGCGACAGGTAGTTTACAGGCGGAGGAAACCAGTGCATAGTGCACGGTAAACCACCGGGTATCAGCAAGTAACTACCAACTTTCCAACATGAAGCACCCGGCCCGAGATTTGAACCGGTGGCCTCAGAGGTTGGGGGCGAGAACTCTAACCGCTACACCACCGAGCCCCCTATAAAATTATAAAAAGTAATAAATTTTACATTCTGTAGTGAATTTCACATTCTGTGGTAAATTTCACATACTGTTGCAAATTTCATATACTGTAGTAAATTTCACATATTGTTGCAAATTTCACATACTGTTGCAAATTTCACATATTGTTGCAAATTTCATATACTGTGGTAAATTTCACATTCTGTGGTAAATTTCACATACTGTTGCAAATTTCATATACGGCGATAAATTTCACATACTGTGTAAAAATTTCACATACTGTTGCAAATTTTACATTCTGTGGCAAATTTCACATACTATTGTAAATTTCACATTCTGTGAATAGTTTGTGGTACTGTGGTGAATTTCACACAGTGGCAAATTTCACATAATGTGGTAAATTTCACATACTGTGGAAAATTTCACATACTGTGGTAAATTTCACACACTGTGGTAAATTTCACATACCGTGGCAAATTTCACATACTGTTGCAAATTTCACATATTGTGGTAAATTTCACATACTGTGGAAAATTTCACACACTGTGGTAAATTTCACATACCGTGGCAAATTTCACATACTGTTGCAAATTTCACATACAGTGGTAAATTTAACATGCTGTGGTAAGTTTCACATACTGTGGTAAGTTTCACATACTGTGACAAATATCACATACTGTGATAAATTTAACATACAGTGGTAAATTTCACACACAGTGGTAAATTTAACATACAGTGGTAAATTTCACATACCGTGGCAAATTTCACATATTGTGGTAAATTTCACATATTGTGGCAAATTTCACATACTGTGGCAAATTTCACATTCTGTGGCAAATTTCACATGTTGTGGTAAGTTTCACATACTGTGGCAAATGTCACATACTGTGATAAATTTAACATACACTGGTAAATTTCACATACAGTGGTAAATTTCACATACCGTGGCAAATTTCACATATTGTGGTAAATTTCACATATTGTGGCAAATTTCACATACTGTGGCAAATTTCACATTCTGTGGTAAATTTTACATACTGTAATATATACTGTATATTCGCGGTGACTTAAGTATAGTGTGTGAAGGGACTTTGTACTGCAGTTTCATGTGAGATGTTTCTCCCAGTGTTTCATCGTCCTTTTTTATAACAACTGTTTTAAACTTCTGGCTAAATGTCGTAATAAATCTTTTGCAATTAAAACTGTGGTTATTTGTACTTCCCTTATCACTATTTACCGATACAACAGATAAAAGTGTTTAGTCTTTTAATTGCACACTGGTTGGTGTGCTTTATTTTGTTCATGGTTATCTTCACAGTATCTGTATATTTGGTGGCCATAAGTGTACCTTAATATTAGTGAGAATTAAATTTCGTACTTCCCTGTGAAAAAACCCACTTATACAATATTTCACATACTGCGGTAAATTTTTACCCCACAGCCCTTAAGGGATAGTCCGAGTAGTCGGGCGGGCGGCGGGAAATAGTTTGTCCGGGCTGTATCTCAGAAACCGTAAGGTGTAGGAAGTTCATACTTGGCAGGGACATTGGTTGGGGGGTGTAGGTGTGCAACGTCATGGTCTGACCTTGATTTGACCTTTGACCTTGCCGTAGTGACCTTGACTTTGAAAATCCTGTCCGGGCTATATCTCGGCAACCATAAGGTGTAGGAAGTTGATACTTGGCAGGGACATTAGTTAGGGGTTGTAGGTGTGCAACGTCATGGTCTGACCTTGATTTGACCTTTGACCTTGCCGTAGTGACCTTGACCTATAAAATCTTGTCCGGGCTATATCTCGGAAACCGTTAGGTGTAGGAAGTTGATACTAGGTAGGAACATTGGTTAGGGGGTGTAGGTGTGCAATGTCATGGTCTGACCTTGATTTGACCTTTGACCTTGCCGTAGTGACCTTGACCTATAAAATCTTGTCCGGGCTATATCTCGGAAACTGTGAGGTGTAGGAAGTTGATACTTGGTAGGAACATTGGTTAGGAGTTGTAGGTGTGCAACATCATGGTCTGACCTTGATTTGACCTTTGACCTTGCCGCAGTGACTTTGACCTATAAAACCTTGTCCGGGCTATATCTCAGCAACTGTAAGGTGTAGGAAGTTGATACTTGGTAGGGACATTTGTTAGGGGGTGTAGATGTGCAACGTCATAGTGTGACCTTGATTTGATCTTTGCCGTAGTGACCTTGACCTATAAAATCTTGTCCGGGCTATATTTCAGAAACTGTAAGGTGTAGGAAGCTGATACTTGGTGAGGACATTGGTTGGGGGTAGTAGGTGTGCAACATCATGGTGTGACCTTGATTTGACCTTGCTGTAGTGAACTTGACCTATAAAACCTGGTCCGGGCTATATCTTGGAAACCGTAAGGTGTAGGAAGTTGATACTTGGTAGGGACATTGGTTAGGGGGTGTAGGTGTGCTACGTCATAGTGTGACCTTGATTTGACCTTTGACCTTGCTGTAGTGACCTTGACCTATAAAATCTTGTTCAGGCTATATCTCAAGAGACTGTAAGGTGTAGGAAGTTTATACATGGTAGGGACATTGGTTGAGGGTTTTAGGTGTGCCACGTCATGGTGTGACACTGATTGACCTTTGACCTTGCTGTATTGACCTTTAAAATCTTGTTGCACCTTTGGGTCTGTCTGTTGATGCAGATTAAGCACTGTTCAAGTCATATTAGAATTCATTAAGAATTTCCTTTTGCAAGTTCCCATTGTAACAGATGGAATTTCATCAAGTGAGCCACAGGCTTTTCTCCAAAACCACACATAAGCATTCATTGAATGTATTGCCACTTCTGTATGCATGGGTAATATTCAAAACATCCAAACCATAATTTGGCCATTTTTGGTTTACTGATAAGTGCTATCATTTTATTATTGAATTGTTTTGTTTTAATACTTCATCTTTACATACATTTCTTTTCCTTAGATATTATTTTCTCTACTTAAGCATTATTTGGACCTTAATATAACTGACACTGCTCTGAAAGTATCTTGAACTTTGTACTGTTATACTACTTCTATATCTCATGGTGTTGAAAAATATTTCCCCAGGCTGTGGGGTACGGGCATCTCTGATGCTATTTTATATACTGTGTTGAATTTCACGTTTCTTACCATAAGTGTGGCTTTATGTACAGTAACAAGGAAGTGTTAATAGATGTTTGTATACATATCTCTGTGATGTCCTATTAATGACTTAAGGGAAATTGGTATAATCACCGATTTCTCTGTAAATTGGAGGCATAACCTCAGACCATTTTTCTTTCCCGCACAAAATTTCACTGTAAAAGTTCTTTTTGCATTAGTAGTGCCAATTGTGCAATAAGTAAATGTTTATGTTGTGTTAAATACAGAGTGAAAAACTTTCATGACAAATGAAGAGGCCAATTTGCTGTAGTTTGGGTCCAATATTTAAAGATATTAATATGTTAAGATGTCATGTATATTTGTGGCACTTCCCCTTTTTACATGGATAATGAAAAGCCCTCCTAGGGTTGTTTTAATACTTAATGTTTTTTGAAAGCAAAATGAGCTTGGCCAGTGCTTACGATTGGAATTGACTGTGTTTCTTACATTGCAAAGTCTGTTGATTCGAAAAACTTTAAAATAGGTGTCATTTATGTAATTTTCTCACAGTGATTCAATCCTGGTGACTCCGTATTTTTGGGCTTCGTCAGATCCCCAACACATGGTCAGATAATGTACTCCACTCCATTTCGTTGCTTCCATCTTCTCCATTCATTTTGTATGGTTGCGGCAGCTTTTTTAAAATGCAGAAAGTTCTCTCTTTCATTTTTGGTTTTCTTGTAACACCTAAAGCGAGTTTGTATTGTTTTTGCGCTTTTTCTCATGCGAAACATTTGACAGCGTACAATGCACCCCCGGAAAAAAGCTTGAATTTTTATCACATATTTCCGCAACCGTAGAAACTTCTTCCTGGCCACAAATGCTCTGGCATAACTCTGAAAAGAAAGAAAATGAGAATAAGTGAAACTAGATTGCGTCGACTCAAAGCCAGCATACCCCCAGACTGTGAGGCCATCTCTCATGCCACAAGCATTCACTGAGTATTTTTGTAGCACCCATTTTATGTGAGTTCAAAGTATTTAAATGATTTTCAGTACTTCAACAGTAGTATTATAGCTCAAGAGCCTAGATTTGCACATTATTTACAATAAAAAGTAGGATCACTCAGTTTATGTTAATTTAGAAGTTATGGGCAAGATAAGATAAAAGTCGGAAAAGTTTTTTTCATACAGGTAATCAATCCCTTTCCAAACTGTCATTTATCACCTGATTGATCATAATATTGACTGTTTGAAGTAGAGATGGAGTCATGTTACATAATTTCTGCAAAAGTGTGGTCCAAAAGGAACAGTATGAGTCATATAGTTTGACAGCAATAGGGCTTAAAAATGGCAAAAAGTCAATAAATTGGGCCATGTTTATTTCCTGTTACACCTACGAGAAGTAAGTCCAGAAAATACTGGAGAGAGAGAACAAATTGAAACATTTTAAGGGAGTTAACTTATGTAAAAACTCTTGTACCAGTGCTTTTTTTGTTGTTATTAATGCACCCCTTGTAAAAATGTATGCCCCCAGCCGGTTGTTATAGAGATGATGGCATCTGCCTGTCTGGTGTTTGCCTTTCACCCTAAACAGCAGTACTGTGATCCTATGGTAATTAAAAAGGTTAATACAGTTTAATGGTACATCTAGAAGGGGATCAAGTGGGGCTTTTTGTTCTGTAGATCCTGCAAATTGATACTGAGTGTGAGTGGAGAGAAATTACGAATAATTTATAGAAGAATTTCTCAAAAAGATAGTAGAAATATAAAGATTTGTAATTTGAGCTGGAAATACTTAAGCCTAGCTATCTATTGCAATTAGTTTTGGAGCGCATTTTTTATCCAATTAATTCCTGTACAGATAAAAAAAAGGGTGATGTGCTCTACAATATATGTGGGTAGTTCATTTCTATTATTAAAATGAGGCAATTTAATCAGTAAATTTGCACCTCATGTTTAAAGAGATTTTATAATGAAGACAAAATGTCCTTTAAAAGTCATTACCTGCGCAATATTTTGAGCAGTAACTAATATTTTGGTTTAAATAATTTAAAGGATTTTATAGATTTACACAACTTTTTGACGCCAAAAAAGAATAAATGAAGCTACTCTAATTACCAAAATGTCATTTCAGCTTCTAATACCTAGATCACACTGTTCGCCAGTGTTTGGTGCTGGCCGGACAAGCTACATGTAAGCACATAATATTTAACCTGTCAGTAATGCCTGGGCATTTTTGTGGTTTAACATATCTCGTATTTTAGTAGTATCCAAAGGTTTTACTCAATCAGGATTTGTATTTATATATTACGCATATGACACAGAACGGACACCATTTTGCACACTCTAACAACTTTTTCAAAATGTTTAAGAAACTCCTGACGTGCTAAACTAAAATGCACACACTGGGGAGGTGCAGGGGAGGAAGGCGATACTTAATGGGGAGGGGAAGGGGGGGGGGGGGGTGGGGGTGGGGGGTGTGTGTGTCAAAGTTTTGGTTTCATATCCTCTTCAACAGCCAGGCTCATATTGGGACAGGTCCTCAGCATTGCCACTTGTGGGACTCAATCCCACAGAGGTGACAGCCTATGATTAGATGCCAAACTTGCTGACCTCTAGGCCACCGAGAACCTCTTTTTGGGAGTTCAATTTTAATTGGTTTAATTGTACACCACCTGCATAAGGGGTCCGTTTAAAAGCGATAAGGACTGGGCTGTGAAGTAAAATTCAAATATGTGTTGATATGACAGCACTAACAGTGAGTATGACTGTGTCATAAAGAAAATATAATAGGAAAATTGACAATTGGTCAGTGATTTAGATACCTTACATACAAATCAATTCAGTTGTACCCTGTTTAGTCAAAACTTGAGAAATACCGGTATGTCCACTTAAAGGGGGAGTTTTGCTTCAGGTTAAAATCCTATTAAATTTTGGTTGCGGTTAAGTTACCATATAGAGTAAGAAATCTAAAATTCGCCACATATCTGAAATTCGCCACATGTTAAAATACTAATAAAATAAATTAATTGTGGTGAGATTTGTTGACTGTATAGTAAATTAAGGCTTTTTGAACTGAAAAATACCAATTTTTGGACAAAAACATCATTTTCTTCATAAAATTAACTAAGGTTTTAGAGGTGGCGAATTTTAGATTCCTGGCGAATTTTAGATTTCTTTCTCTATATTACGGGTATTTGTAAGAATCATTAAACCTTGAATTGGCTGTTGAGGTATTCTGATGCATTTGTAAAACCTGTTATTTTTGGTATTCAACAAGTTGTGGAAAATTAAAACCAAGTCTCAGGTATTTTTGGCTTGCCTTGTACTTACTAGTAATAAAATGCCTTTTAAAATTTGCATCCATAAAAAGATAAAAGTTTGAAGGAAATATGTAAGATTTTATAAAATGATTTTCCCTAGAATTGAAAGTGGAAAAATATTAATTCCATTTTCCACAAGACACATTAATAGAAGCATTTATAAAAACTAAAGTGACGTGAACTATCATCAAAGTGCAAATGTCCAGGAATGGAAAGTCCAGATTCCAAAAATAGGTCACTTGGAGAAGATTATCTGAGCATGGAAGTGACTGGGCAGGGAGATAGTCTTTTCTGATTAGAATTGGAATCACAATAATGAATTACATGGTTCTGTAGCTTGCAGGCAAATGGTTAAAAATGGGGAAAAACAGGGGATAATGATTAATCAAATCTATAATATTTTACTGTCAGATTCCATATAGATTGTAGGCAGTCAAAACATAAGTCAAGTATAAGGTGCACAATGTTTGTCATCAGCTGACGTTATGCCCAAACATAGTTTGACTGACTTACTTTTTGTAAATACTTTCTAAAATTTCAACAACTTAATTAGAATAAAAGGTCAGAACTCATAATGAAATTGTAAGTTGATAAAGAAGAACAAATATTATATTCTTTCATTTAAATGTCATCAATAAGAACAAAATTCTGAAGTTTCAGTAGCCAGAGAATTTGTACTTAAAGTTATACCTCGTAACTTGCAAGACAACGTGTATGTATCTGTAAAGCCCTGGTCTCCAAACAAGGATTTGACACAAAACTATATTATTGCAATTTGTATCGGCGTTGTTTTCTTTAAAATTGCTTCTCCTTAAATCTCCGACTGGTATCCGTGTAAAAAGTAATTAAGCGGCCGGTCAGGGACGCTTATTGTTTTCACCGAAGTTCGACTGATCGCCGCCGCCGCAGGATTATGGTCTCCCTTCAATAACTTCTTAGCCTTTCAAATTTTTCTCTCCTTCTTAGCTTTCTTTAAAACTATAGGGGCGGGAAAAATTTTTGGGATACTTTGCGCAGACCTTAAGCTTTACTTAAGGTAACCTTAAGCATAACTCCAAAACACCCCATCATCGCGTTTCGGAAAAAACCACACACACCTGTGCTATAAAATTTATCAGGTACATTCTAGACCAAATTTCCAAGGTCGGAAAGGATTTTCTCATCAATCAGACCATAGATGCCTGAATGGGGGGCAAATTATTTTCATAAATTTTTTAAAAATGGGTTATTGGTCTGTATCTCAAAAACGGTCAGGATTTCGGCGTTTTCTTGGATAACTTACTCAGCTACTTTTTGATAATCTTTCACATGCCGAAGTTTTAGCCCTGTATCTGCACTCTTAAGGTCACCTTAATGTCAAAAAGGGGGTTTTAACCCTCCAGTTCACTTAGTTTTTCACTTTTTTCAACCAAACTTGGCAGATATATTAAGATTTGCCAAAGGAATATCCTGACTTTATGGTGACCTTAAACTCAAAATGTTAATGGACATATGGCCTGCTTAAAGTCATGAAATTGGAATAAAATCCTCTGGCTCCTTTCTTTTTCAATTTTTTATATCCAAATTATCACTGGTATTAAACTAGATAAAAATAATACTTATGGTCACCTTAATCTCTCAGTATGAATGGAGTTGTAGCCACCTTAAAGTGAAATAAGGGGTTTTCAGCCTCCAAGTATCTTATTGTTCGACTGACCTCAGTTAAACTTTGCACACCTATAAAGGATGGCAAACCAAAGGGTTATCCTGACTTTAAGGTGACCTTAAACTGTTAATATAATTTTGGCCCCCCTAAAGTCATAACATTTGAATAAAGCCATCTGGCTCCTTTCTTTTTCCATATCTAACATATATTGATATTGAAGGGATATTCTCATATTATGGTCACCTTAAAGTCGCAATATGAATGAAGTTGTGGTCACCTTACAGTGAAAAAAGAAGTTTCAGCCTGCAGCTATCTTATTGTTCAACTGACCTGAGCTAAACTTTACGCACTTATAAAGGATGAGAAAAGGGACATTCATATTTTATGGTCACCTTAAAGTCCCAATATGAATGAAGTTATGGCCACCTTGCAGTGAAATTATGGAGTTTTTAATTTCCAGCTATTGTATTGTTCAACTGACCTCACTTTAATTGTGCACACTTATTAAAGATGAAAATAGGGACAAGTAACATACATAATGCAATAATGTTCACAGTTTCTGTTGCTTATGATGCATATGTTGACATCTTTTATGGGTGACTTCTTTTTCGTCAGGGCCGCTTCGTTTTTGTCAGCAAAAACATTCTTCTAGTTACAACTTATACTGTGTTTTCACTAGTTTATTAGTCTGCACCAATTATTTGGTGGTGTTTAATCTGAGACTAGAGCCCCATTGTGGCAGGAAGAAATGAAAGAACAATCTATACCACATCACAAAGGATGCACAGTTATAATACAATTTTGATGGAACAATCAACCAACACAAGTCAGGCTGCAAGTAATGCATCATAATGTGCTCCCATTTAGCCTAATTGCATGGATTTATATCTGAGTGCACAACAAATGTGGATTTCAGAAGAATTATTAGTGCTGTATAAAAGGAAAGAGTACTGAGGACATGTCTGTCCTTCCTGCTGAAGCAAGAGAATAAAACCTAATCTACCAGTCGCACTACTGGAAGTTTTACCTGGCAGCCAAAAACCCTGAAAATCATGGAGGAGGAAATTTTTAATGTTTTGAAACTTAATCTATGTGTATTGACAGAAGAAGGGAAACCTGGAATTTCTCAAATTCATAGACAGAAGTATATCAGTAATTACAGAAATTAGGCATTTTACCATTTTCCAATAAAAGTAGGCATTAATGCTTGTAGTGTGACTTGGGTGTAAGGTCATTGCTGATGTATTGGAAATATGGTAGACTCTGTATTACTAGAACCCCCAATATTCACCTGATGGTTGCGGTGGTTATTAAGGCTAAAACAAATATCTAAGTCATCTGTTTCAATATTTGGTCATTATAATTGGTGAATAATTTGTAATATTCCATATGTTTATGGCATCTATGTAGCTTGGCAGGTTTCATAAGTAAATCTTTATATATAGAAAATTCAAATTCTTCACAAAAGTAAATCTGATATAGATTTTAATGTTATTCACATTAATGATGGCTGTAGCTCATTTCCACATTTGTCTGCAAATGATACTTTAATGGTCCAGTATCAGAAAACTGGTATCCAAAATATTTTGGGTACAAAATTAGTATTTTGATAAGAAATATTAAAAGAAAGACATTGACAACAAGACAGTGAGACTAAAAACATATTTTTATTGAAAGGGTTCATAATGGTTTTGTGTATATTGAATGGCCCTCAATACTAATTCTGCTTTTATATAAATTTGACGTTAACTCAAGCAGAAAATCCTTATGCCCCTTTCACACTATAGCTAGTACGTAACGCGGTTAGAACTTTTATTCAGAAGCGGAACTGCCCACCGGTTGCACCAATTCATTTGAGTTCTTCACACTACAGGCTCACGTTCACTGATTGGACACAGTTTTTTGACCGTCAGTAACAGTAGGATGACAGTACTGCAAGCATTGGTCACCGAGAAGCAATCTCCATTAACCATAGGTCCTACACAAAAATATATAACCAGGCTTTGAGGTACTTTATGGGTGTTACTAAATTTAGAGCTAACCTATTTTTACAAGGTGATTCTGGCTGGCTTTCTCCAGAATATATATTTAGACTAGCAATGTCAAGATATTGGAATAGACTATGTAAATTAGATAATAGTTCCATATGTAAACAGATTTTATCTATGAATTTGATAACCTGAAAAAATACACATGGGTATTTAATATTAAACAAATTTTTATGTCATTAAATATAATCTCATTTCAATGAAAAGAAAGGTGTGGATCTTTCTCTCTGTAATAAACTACTATTAAAGATAAAGAAAGATGATTGCGAAACAAAGGTACCTAAGAAGCCAAAGCTGCGTGAATATCAAAGATTTAAGGAACACCTAGATCTAGAGGAATCTTAAAGTTTATATCTAACTAAGTATAAAAGATCTCTTATTGCCCAAATTAGAAGTGGTACACTCCCTCTGGCCATAGAAAAAAAGGTCATTACAGTAATACTCTGTTGGAAAATAGATCATGTACTTTATGTACTTCAAAATTAATTGAATCTGAATTTCATTTCATGTGTATATACAGTAAATTTGAGATAATAACAAAAAAATATTTTGCTCAGTGTAGTGCAAAATGGTCAGATTTTGAAATATCGGACAGTGAAACAAAATTCCTTTATATTATGAAAAACCACCAAAAGATTCTTGGTAATTTTATTGTGGAACTATGGGAATACAGAAAGGTGCTGTTGTTTAAATAGTATTGGTTTTTATTTTTATTGTTTCAAATTTGTACAATATGTTCAGCACCAAATTATTAATTATATATTTTGTGTTTGCCAAAATATACCCAATATAACTTTGTAGATGAAGTGACTTATAAGCCCTAAGGGGCTGGGTGTTAAATTTATTTCATGCCTGTATAAACTGTTCATGTATAACACATGTCACAAAAATAAAGAAATAAACTAACTATTAAACTGAACTCACCGTCAGTTGCCGTTGGACGAATACGTATCAAAACGACCAATACCTTAACTCAGCTTATGTTGCCATATTATATCGAAAGACAACCAAATCACAACCTTATGTAAACCATTGACCACACCTTTGGTTACCATAGTAAGAAATTCATATGTGCTCTGCATGCACAAAATCGTCTGCGCATGCCCATGGTACCAAAACCAGAGGCGGAAATTTCATAAATTTCGAAACTTCCGAGGGACGCATAAGGATTGGGACAGTGGGCCACTGACTCGCAAGGTCGCAAACGGACATCAGGCAGTGACCCCAGGACACCGTCATTTCACCAAACACAGGTTAACGCGGGTGATACTGCCTGTAGTGTGATAGGGATATGACATTCAAAAAGGATTTCCTGGTAACAGCGCAGATTGAATGATTGAGATATTTTGTTAGCATTGAATATTAATTTAACAAAATAGTACAGATCAGAGTTTAATTAAAAGAGGTTGAACTTTTAGCATGATTGTACTAGGTTGCACTGATCATTGTATAAATAAGTTCAAATAAACAAAATTACAAAAAAAACAACAACAACTAAGCACTAGAAAAATGCAAAAAATAATTCAGTACAATTTTCTTTAAAATATCTAAGAGGAGTAAAAAAAAATAATAAAATAAAATGGCAGATATATGGCAAGATAAAAACACGCCTAACACAAGGTGTTTCATTGAGAATTTTTACCTGTATTGAAATCACAGCATCTGAGAATCTGGGCACCTCCTGGGTTTCAGTGGCCGTAATTGGAAGAAGAGCCATTAAGTTAAGTAAAACAAGGAACACTTAAAAAGGCTGGTGTAATTGATAGTATGGTGTAGGCAGTGTCCTTGTGCTCTTCTGCTTATCAGTTGCCTGTTTCTCAGCACTTTTGATGCCTTCAGAATCATGTATTGAATTTCCTGAAAACACACATTACAAGCATTGTTAGTTTTTAATTGACGTAAAAAATAAATATTTCTTAGGTATTTTTTTCTGAAAAAGAGGGAACAATTCCAGTGGTACATTATATTGGATGAATATTTTTCACAATATTTTTAAACTTCTTATTTTCCACTTGCAGTTCCAATAAACTACAGCAGACTAAATTGTAGTAAACTTGAAAATCCATGATTATTCATAGGATTTGGTTCCAATAATAGCAAACTTTCACTTGTAACAAGAAAAAAAATGAGTACTAGGAGAGCGCATACCTCTGCAAAGGTTCAGATACCGTATTTTTCCAAAATATGGCCCGGGCGTTAATTATTTTCAAATGGCATCAGACCAGGCGTTCTTTTGAAATACAAAAACAGTGTTATAAATTGTAAACAGTGTGCTTGGTACCAGGCGTTAATTTGAACCAGGCGTTTATTTGAACCTGGGCATTATTTTGGAAATTTACGGTAATAGGTAAATGGAAAAATCCAGATTAGTTTTTTATTTGTATCCAGACCATGATCCAGATTACTCTCAACATTGAATGGAATCTTAAGTTTGACCCAGACCCATCTTCTGGTTTTTTTCATGAGGATCCATCCAGTAGTATTCATGTAATCCTGCTAACAAACAGTCATGAAAATAATATCTCCTAGAAGGAGGTAATACAGCATTTTCTGATGGTGGGTATTGGCTTCTCCTTTCATCAACTTTACTGAAACCGAGCTGACTTCATCCCAATTACATGCTTATTTCTGACTGAAACATACAGTCAGTCCTATATGATTATTATTATGAGGAAATATGATACCTTTAACTGTCTATTGCATGTACAAGTTTGATCATGTAATAACTTTAACAATACAGAATAAATATTTTATTACTTTTATTGTCACAAGTCTCCATGACCCTATTTTGCCACAGATATATGTACTAATTGTATTGTGCAGGTTTAGAGCATGAATTTCACCACAGTGTTTGTGAACATTTGCCAGACAGCGAAAAAACATTTATTTTACATTACTTTCTGACACATTCTTATGAAAGATGAGGTTTTTGATAATTTCAAATTATTTGATCTATTGGAAAAGTGGGGTGAATGTTGCTTCTGATTAATCAGTTTGAAGGGTTTTGCTACAGTGGCAAATTTCATGAAATTTGGATGCCTAGTATTTACCATTTTTCCCATGTCACAAGACAGTCTTGCTCCTTATCACATACAGTAGCTTCTTTTCAAGTAGAACCTGTGAATTTAGATTAATCTGTAAGTGGAAGTTAACTATAACTACAAATATATTCCATGTGTGTATTGGAGAATTTTTTGTCAAACAGGGCCTACTTCACAAGTCAAACCAGTTTTGAGTTTTTGCGATTTTTCAGATACACTTTTTTTCGAAATTTTCCCAGTAATTACCGTATAACCCAAATTCTATATGTATTAAAAGTTCTGGTCACATAGTGTTTATTATTATTATACTAAGTATTAAGTATCATAATGAGCAAATAAAAACAAACACATCCTTACCTGTTTTGTGTGTATTAATTCACCTTATAACCTCAGTAACACATTACTATGGCCTTTACTATTATTTTTATTATCAATCTCCATCTGCTTATGATTCTAACTCGTGTCCTATTTTTGTCTCTTCCTCCTTGGTTTAATTACCACACATCCCTTTAGAGGACTGATATTCACTGCTGATCCCTTCTAGTTATTGATAAGTCGGCTTAAAGCAGAGATGACAACTGTAATCCATTCCAACGTCACCTATTGTTCTGTAGGGAGGCCTAAACTATCACTGTCATTATCCGAAAATCAGTGTAACAGTGGTCTACCATACTTTCTCTGTGTACCTTATAGAATCTGTTGTTTCTAAACACTTGCTGAACAAGAAAAAATGAATTTTCCAACTGAGTGTGTCTTCTTTAGTGGATTCTATTCTAAACCCTCTAGTATCCACGGAATTTTGTTCTTATTTAGCTGTAGAGTCTTTTATGCTGTTGACGCCGTTAAACTGTGTCCACTGATACAAAAAATGAGTCACTTTCTTCTTTATTTTTCACAGTTTACTGCAATAACTATTTAATGCTCTTATATAGTAAAATAAAACAAATAGCTTGATTTGATTATAGATTTAAATACAATTGAGTCTGTATTTTGGTATTACTGTTACAATTGTCAAAGGTATGATGCAGAGTGACTATAATGCTAAATATATATACACATATCCTGCTGCTAGACACTAAAGTGGTAAGTGTGGTTATAACCCTGTGATTCCATATATTAATGAGAAAAACACAGTCTACCTTGTTAAAGAGTAACCTTATATCTGGTGTCACAGCCCCCCTTCACTGCTGTGCTTACTAGCCTTACTAGCCCCTTTAGCCATACTTTTTATAGTCTGTTGATTCATTTCTTGAAGGATTTTTTTGGAAAACTCTGATCCTTTGAATCTATAATGAAGTAAACTCGCAAAAAAATATGTAAAAGAATTGTATTTTAACCCTTTCGCTACTGAAGGAACATTATTCCCTGGTGAATTTTTTTAAAAAATATAGCATAACTTTCATATAAAATACTTTAAAAATCGGTTTAATACTGATACACCAAAGAAAACGTATAACAGTACACTTAAGGGAAAGAAGAAATATATATTATTGCCGTCGACCCTTGGTCGACAGACATGGTCCCTTGTTATACACATTGATGTCGACTGCTAGTTGACATACATGGTAGCGAAAGGGTTAAATAGCATTCATGGAATGTTTTCTACAATTTAACTGATTTTTATTTCATTCCAAAATACTCTACTTGCTTAGTGCTAAGGTGGGAGATCATCATAGATTTTGTGGATATTTGTATGTAAAAATGTTACTTTAATGAAAGTTATACAAAATATTGTGAAAGTTAAAAATGCTACCAGAAATGGACAAGACATGTCCACAGCATAGAGAAATACCTCGTAAAAAATGCAATTTGATTTGTAAATGTTCAAGTATGTTTTCCAAAAAGGTGAGCACTTGTTACTTCTGCCAAGGAGGTATTATTTTCATGACTGTCAGCAGGATTTACTGCAAATAATACTGATTTGAACTTCATGAAGAAACTCAAAAGATGGGTCTTTGTCCAACCTAAATCCTATTTAATTTTGAGGGTGATATTGGTCACCATCTGTATACAAAAAAAATCCAGATTTTTTTCATGTCAGCTGACTTGTCAGCAGACATTCATAATGTCATCACTCTGCGGTGTCTTGCATCCGCGTGAACATCTTCTCCTCTAAAACTGCAAGGCCCAGAGACATGCTGTTAATTTTAAAAGATACCTTATCTATCAAGGATGATAAATCATAAAATGCATGCAGATCTGTCAGTTAGTCTGTTCACCAGAGCCGTTACAAGTGAGGTACTCCCACCCAAAGTGTGAAAATTTCAACACTTTATCACAATTTTCTCATTGGAAATTCCAGGGATTTCTCTGTTATCTTGCATAATAATATATTAGGCTATAGTAAGATTCCCTTTTGTGAGTATAAGACTTGGATCTTTTTTTAATTATTGTATCCGGTGGATACTTTGGTTTAGCGTTCGCTACGCCGCCGCCGCCGCCGCGCGTAGAGAGATTTTCGGCGTTAACGCTCTAAGAGGAAAACGACAGCAGCTTGGTTCACCAAATTTGCAGGATATCTTCATTGGGGGTAAGCTTCTCTGGGAAGGAAAATAGCCTCATTCTGAAAAACAAGATGGCCGCCACGGGCATTTCTTTGAAAATAATCGACATTTTTCTACTGGCTGTTTCTCATAGGTAGAAGGTTGAATCTCTTCATAGGTGATAAGTATAACAGATATACATATCCTCTACAACCTTGCACACATTTGACCTTGAAGCTCTTAATTCAAGGTTATCCACGGAGTGCTGAAGTAACCCACATAGCGGACTTTAAAAGTGCCTATATCTCCCTTATTATTGGTCCTAGAGGTTTGCAATGTGAAACCAACCTATAGGAAATCATGTGCTGCGAATATTCTGATGTTGTCAGAATTGACCTTGGATCCCTCCTTCAAGGTCCAACGAGGATAGCCAAAGCTAAAAGTGCTTAAAATTCGCTTATTATTGATCCTGGAGGTTTGGGATGGTAACCAACAGATAGGAAATCATGGGCTGGGAATCTTTCTGTGTGGTCGGATTTGACCTTGGTCCTTCAAGGTCAAACGAGGATAGCCAAAGTTAAAAGTGCTTATATCTCGCTTATTATTGATCCTAGAGGTTTGGGATGGTAAACCAACATATAGGAAATCATGGGCTGGGAATCTTTCTGTGTGGTCAGATTTGACCTTGGGCCCCTCCTTCAAGGTCAAACGAGGACAGCCAAACTTAAAACTGCTTATAAGTCTCTTATTATTTGTCCTACAGGTTTGGGATGGTAAACCAACATATAGGAAATGATGGGCTGGGAATCTTCTGGTGTGGTCGGATTTGACCTGGGGCCCCTCCTTCAAGGTCAAACGAGGATAGTCAAAGTTAAAACTGCTTATAACTCGCTTATTATTGGTCCTAGAGGTTTGGGATGATAAACCAACATATAGGAAATCATGGGCTGGGAGTCTTCTGGTGTGGTCGGATTTGACCTTGGGCCCCTTCTTCAAGGTCAAATGAGGACAGCAAAACTTAAAACTGCTTATAACTCACTTATTATTGGTCCTAGAGGTTTGGGATGGTAAACCAACATATAGGAAATCATGGGCTGGGAGTCTTCTGGTGTGGTCGGATTTGACTTTGGGCCCCTCCTTCAAGGTCAAACGAGGATAGCCAAAGTTAAAAGTGCTTATAACTCGCTTATTATTGGTCCTAGAGGTTTGGGATGGTAAACCAACATATAGGAAATCATGGGCTGGGAATCTTCTGGTGTGGTCGGATTTGACCTTGGGCCCCTTCTTCAAGGTCAAATGAGGACAGCCAAAGTTAAAAGTGCTTATAACTCGCTTATTATTGGTCCTAGAGGTTTGGGATGGTAAACCAACATATAAGAAATCATGGGCTGGGAATCTTCTGGTGTGGTCGGATTTGACCTTGGGCCCCTTCTTCAAGGTCACACGAGGATAGCCAAAGTTAAAAGTGCTTATAACCCGCTTATTATTGATCCTAGAAGTTTACAGTACGAAACCAACTCATACGAAATCTTGGGCTAGGAATTTTCTGATGTTAGATTTGACCTTGGGCCCCTCCGTCAAGGTCAAACAGTGGTTCACTGGCTTTGGTTAGTTGTCTTTTCGGTGGATACAAATTTGCATTGGTCTCCGATGCGTAGGTCTAGTTTTTTTATGAATTTTTAAAATATTTTAATTTTTATTTTTTTTCTGTATTAAAATGAAATCATGCACTAAATCACTTATAACTTGAAAAGTATTGCATTTAGAGCATTTTACTAAAATATGTTATTCAGCTACTTTTCCCATAGCTACAACATGGTGAGTAACTTGGGCATCTATCCCAATAGCTAAGTGAGTAATAGCTACTTTCTGACTTTTCAGTAACTTCCATAATGAATAAAATCACTTGTAACTTTAAAACTATTGCATTTAGAGAATTTTGTATAAATATCTGTGCTCTCTATATACACTCGTTGAAGAATGAAGTACTGAATTATTTTTGAAAACAAAATTAGGAAAGAGCATTTTTTTTCCTGTTTGAAATCAGTTCTGCAATTAATCTCTAAAATTGGACCAGAAATGAGTCTTCTTTCTGTAAATTTGTTTTCTGAAAATCATAGAAATTATGGCAGTGTCTTTATGCTTAAAAGAATACTCTTTTAAGAGTAGTATAGTTGTAAAGGGTGAATAGTCGAGTGCAAAAATTACCACCTAATCCAGCCTTACTTGTATGTACTTGTTTCATTTTGATGGCACCGGAAAAAATGTCGTTAGACTAATGTTATTACCGATATTTAGCAGAAATAAGCTTTTCAAGCATTGTTATGATCCATTTGAGTCTGAGAAGTCATCCTGATACAAATGTGACATCAGTGTATTCACAAATTGTTCCAGATGATAACAGGATAGCATTATGTTATTTCAGACTGGTATATAGTACAAAATGCTCATTAAGGTCCATTTGGGTTAAGAAAAAATTCTGGGGCTTGTGTTAACGAAAGGTCTAAGCCAAGTCTTAGGCTTAACTTTCATATACATTTAATTTATGAAGCCAACTTGAGCCTAAGGATTGGCTAACACCTTTGATAAAGATTGCCCTAATAGTGAAGAGATTTAAAACTTTAAAACAGATTAAAATAAAATTTGGCACATATTGCCAAAGGTTGAATAGGTGATGTTAAGTCTCAATGGATATCAATATTATTTTCAGGAAATGTAGGATGCTAGTATTTTATGTACTCATGGTGTCATGGTTTTAATTATAATATTAATATCTGAATCTAGAAAGTATTTTGATGATATCAGTATTGCACAAAGATATCATCACTAAATTAAATGTAAATGTAATTCAGTATAACGTGTCTGCTTAGTTTGGTGTCCTTGTGTGGAAATTGATGCCACAAAAAATTGAGCGAAAGGGCCAGTAAATGTATATTTACATTAAATGTGATTCTTTAAATTATATTCAAATGTAGCAATGCTTTATATTTTCTATTTTCCTCTTCCCACGAAACTACATGTCGTGATATGACCTATACAGTGAAGAATGCGACATAAAACCCAAAATAAGTTAATAAATATAATTATTTTCTATTTGTTCTGAAAAGAATTTAAGATATAGAAAAATGCAATACTTTGTAAATGCAATTTGTGTTTCTTTCAGAGATGACTAATTCTTTGTGAAGTATTGTGACAAAAACTGTTGCAGCTGTGTTTTCAGTATGACCACAATGAGTGAATATTTTATTTGTGAAGTTTCTGTTGACTGTTTTATCCTTGTCTTCATTGCCTTAAAATAGCTATTACTTTCTCAGCTTTCCCAGAAATTCCACAGAACCTTGTGTTAATATAATTTTTATCTCCCGCCTGCGGCCGAAGGCTGTTGTTGGGAGATTATAAAACTCGTTCCGTACTTGAATGTGTCCGTCCGTGTGTCCGTCCGTACGTCTGTTCGTCATGTTTTTGCATAAACCTTAATATCTCGTTCATTTATAAAGATATTTTCACCAAATTTGCAGGGAATGTTTATGGCTATGAAAACCTGCCTCTGCAAAATTTTAGTCTCATTTGGAAAAACAAAATGGCCACCATAGCTAATTGTTTGAAAATCGTAAAGGTGCTCTAAATCTTGAAATATTCCAGCTAGCTTCATCAAATTTGCACAAAAGCTATATGGCTAGAAAAGCTAGCCTGATAGTAATTAAGCGTCCCTGAAAGGGCGCTTATTTGTTTTTGCCTCAGTTTCCTCGCCGCCGCCGCCACATTATGGTCTCCCTTGAATATCTCCCTTATTATTAGAAGGTTTCAAACCATATTTGGCAGCTATATACCTTAGGTGTGGGAAAATTTTTCTGCATGCTTAAATTTGACCTTTGACCTTTATGAAGGTCACATGATCAAAAACAATTTTTTTGAAGTAAACCCCCCACCGTCATTGCAGTTCAGGAAAAACTACTTGCTACACAGCCTTATAATTGGACACACCTGTTCATACTATCGAAAATGCGAGCTGATTAGATTTTGGGAGCAATCCCTTGAAAAATGTCTCATTTATGAGTGATTTTCTGACACCTTCCAATCTGAAAGCCTTAAATTTAGGCCAACCCCCCTATTATCTTCTTAAGTATTGCATTTAGAGCCATAAAATGTACTGGGAGGTAATAGGAAACCATATGCTACTTACTTACTTACTTATCCGCGTCTCTCTTATTGGAGAATACGGCCACCCGCAACCTCCAAGCTGGTCTGTCCTTGGCCAGACTCTCTGCTTCACCCCAGGTCAGCCCCATGTCTTTTAACTCTGCCTCCACACTCCTTCTCCATGTGGTCTTTGGTCTTCCCCTTTTCCTTTTCCCGGGCGGATTCCATCTAAGACATTTTTTCGCACTTCGTGATGTTTCCATTCTGAGGACGTGTCCAACCCAGTTTAATCTTTTGATTTGTATTTCGGTATATGTGGAGAGTCTAAATAGCCGGTCAGTTTTATCCCACGGCCCCCCTCATGGGTCAAACTGGGGTCATAAAATAGCTGATTTTGAGTTTTTGCCTTATATCTCCTTTATTGTTGCTTTTATAGCTTCAGAATGTATTAAGAGATATTGGGAAAGCATATGTGGAGAATCTAAATAGTCGCTCAGTTTTATCCCCCGACCCCCCTTATGGGTCAAACTGGGGTCATAAAATAGCTGGTTTGGAGTTTTTGCCTTATATCTCCTTTATCGTTGCTTTTATAGCTTCAGAATATATTAAAAGGTATTGGGAAAGCATATGTGGAGAATCTAAATTGCCGGTCAGTTTTATCCCCCGACCCCCCTTTATGGGTCAAACTGGGGTCATAAAATTGTTGCTTTGGAGTTTTGCCTTATATCTCCTTTATTGTTGCTTTTATACCTTCAGAATGTATTAAGAGGGATTGGGAAAGCGTATGTGGAGAGTCTAAATAGCCGGTCAGTTTTACCCCCCGACCCCCCCTTATGGGCAAAACTGGGGTCATAAATAGCTGCTTTGGAGTTTTTGCCTTATATCTCCTTTATCGTTGCTTTTATAGCTTCAGAATGTATTAAGAGGTATTGGGAAAGCATATGTGGAGAATCTAAATAGCCGGTCAGTTTTATCCCCCAACCCCCCTTATGGGTCAAACTGGGGTCATAAAATTGTTGCTTTGGAGTTTTGCCTTATATCTCCTTTATTGTTGCTTTTATACCTTCAGAATGTATTAAGAGGTATTGGGAAAGCATATGTGGAGAGTCTAAATAGCCGGTCAGTTTTACCCCCCGGCCCCCCCTTATGGGTCAAACTGGGGTCATAAAATAGCTGATTTTGAGTTTTTGCCTTATATCTCCTTTATTGTTGCTTTTATAGCTTCAGAATGTATTAAGAGGTATTGGGAAAGCATATGTGGAGAGTCTAAATAGCCGGTCAGTTTTATCCCCCGACCACCCCTTATGGGCCAAACTGGGGTCATAAATAGCTGCTCTGGAGTTTTTGCCTTATATTTCCTTTATCGTTGCTTTTATAGCTTCAGAACGTATTAAGAGGTATTGGGAAAGCATACGGTGCAGCTTTGTGCATTCTTAGCTTTACAGCATGCTTATTAAAACCACAAAGCATTTTAAACTTTAAGGGACGCTTTGCTTTTGTTAGCAAAAGCATTCTTCTAGTTGTCAATTCAATTGTATATGTATCTCAAATTTTAAATGAGCTTCTTCAACATCATTTTACTTTTAAATTAGGAAACCCTTCTAGAGTGCTGTACTCTGCTACAAGGCAGTGAGGTAACCCATATTGTAATTTCACCCAAAATTCGGATCCTGAATACCGGTTGCTGCTTTGTAATTTCTGGAGTATATGGGACTGTTGTAACTAGATTCTTGAATCAAGATTATCCTCTGATAAGACTCTACTACAAAAAAAAATATAAAGATACATTTATTAGATGCAATCTCAGACAAACACATAAACAGACAAACAAGTGAACACATCCAAAAACATAGCCTCCTTGGTGGAGGTAATTAACGAGCAAGTACATTTTGATTTTTTAGGTGGAGCGGATTTCAAGTTGCAAAGTAATAAAGACACATACCTTTCTTGAAGTCACTGACGTCTTTAGAATTTTCTTATTAGGACACTTTTTCTCTTGCGTGACAATTTCATCGACATTGGATTTATCCCTCTTCAAGCAATGCAGTTAAAGTCGGGGTATAAATTCTGCTGTCTGCACTTTTAAAGGAAGTCTGTCGTATTCGAAATATCTGGACATGTTTCCTGATGCTTAAATTAGAATTAAATCTTTTTCAAACCAGTGGTCTACAAATAGGTCGGTATGTTTTTAAATTTGGTGGCCCATGATTAGATATCGAACAGATATAATTTATAATTTCCTGATTCTGCTAGAACTGTAATTTTATTATTGAGAAGGAAGTAACTTGCTAAAATATGCCAATATTTTGACCCTGGAAAAGCAATGGGGTTTTCCCACTTATCTGCTTACAAAATGGTAATTTTGTGTCCTGCTATAAAGTGCTTGTCGGCAACAGGTCCTGGTGAAAATTACAGCTTTTGCTTCTGTGTAGTAGGAGTAATTTCATAAGCAAGATTGGGCATAATATGTACCAGGGTATAATAAGAAGTCATGTTTTTCTCAAAAAAATTTTTTAGCGCACTTCGTTCTTCATAATTCTACATTTTCACCCATTTGATTTGTTTGTAGTTATATTGAGACTTTATACATATATTTGGAAAGATTTTGGTCTTTACAAATATATTGAATCACTCCCATTCTTTTACTCTGGCTTTTTATAAACTGCATATCGTGTAGGTGGCAGTTACACATAGCTAGATGTGCCACGGATATAGCCCACGGTTCCATGTATGGTAACTGACTGGGGATGCACAAGGGATGAGGGTGGGCCATGTGAAAGATTTATGGAACTGCCACGGATCTGCTATAGACCGCCACAGACAGGTTTGCGGATGAAAAGACTACACAAAGGATTGGTCTTGTGACTGTTTTTTAATCCGCAAACCCTTTCCATTTCAGTCTGTAGCAGATCTGGTTAGATCCGGCAATGTTTTTACATATATTTATTGGCACGGAAGCATCAAGGATGAAGGGGATGCCACAAGGATATCCAGGATGGGTTTAGGGGCAATAAGGACACTCAAGGATGAGCTAGGGATGAGCTAGGGATACTTAAAGGTCTGTACAGAGTTTACGGAAAAATCCAACAGTTTTGATTTTTCCGTAATGCCCTAGGGATCTTATCTGATCTTTGGGATGTCACTACGGATCACAGTATGCCACTACTGATCTCACAAGGACATTAGGGATGTTACGGATGACCTAACAAACACAAAGGATGATCCGTAAATGACTTAACATTTACCATATTAGGAAACCTGGCGCGATCCGGCCGACCATCCTTGGATGTGTAACTGGCGTCGTATTATTATAATTGGGGTGGACATATTATTATGTCCACCCCCCTGGGGGGTGGATATATTATTTTTGCTTTTTTCGCCGTCCGATGTCCGGCGTCCGATGTCCGATGTCCGGCGTCCGGCGTCCGATGTCCGGCGTCACGCATGGTTTCCGCTCATTTAAAGGAAAAGTATTAGAGCTATTGTCACCAAATTTGGTATGCAGGCTTATTGGGTCAGTAGCTTGCTTGGGATTGCTTTTGGCTGTTGTACCTCTTTTGCTTACTGAGTAATACTTAAGTACAGCTATTTTCAGTACCCATTGGTTTCCGTGCATTTAAGCCAAGATAATTAAAGATATTTTACTACAATTTTGAATACAAGATTGTTATGTCCATAGCTCGCTTGGTATTGCATTTGGGACTGATAGCTTTGTCAGTACATGAGTAATAGCCATTTAGGTACTTCATTGTGTATTTTCAGTACTACTTTTGAGTAATTTGCTAATATCTCAGAAACCGTAAGAGATAGAGCGACTTCGACAGAATTTTTGACTCACAGGGTAGTAGAAGAGTATTCTGTACAAAATTGAAAATTTTCAATTTTCGCCACTTTTGGCGGCCATCTTGAATTTTTGCGAAAAACGAAAAAATCTTAATATCTCCTTAACCGTGCGAGATAGAGCGATTTCGTCGAAATTTTCGACCCACAGGGTATCTAAGGAATGTAATCTTTGCAATTTTCAAAAAATTTTCCCCTCCCCAAAAATGGCGGCCATTTTGAATTTTCGAATTTTTGCCAAAAATGGCAAAACACAAATTTGCTTCTATCTCCTTAACCGTGCGAGATAGAGCGATTTCGGCAAAATTTTCGACCCACAGGGTATCTGAGCATTGTACTCTTGGTAATTTTCCAAAAATTTTCCCCTCCCCAAAAATGGCGGCCATTTTGAATTTTCGAATTTTTGCCAAAAATGGCAAAACACAAATTTGCTTCTATCTCCTTAACCGTGCGAGATAGAGCGATTTCGGCAAAATTTTTGACCCACAGGGTATCTAAGGAGTGTACTCTTTGCAATTTTCCAAAAATTTTCCCCTCCCCAAAAATGGCGGCCATTTTGAATTTTCGAATTTTTGCCAAAAATGGCAAAACACAAATTTGCTTCTATCTCCTTAACCGTGCGAGATAGAGCGATTTCGTCAAAAATTTCGACCCACAGGGTATCTGAGCATTTTACTCTTGGTAATTTTCCAAAAATTTTCCCCTCCCCAAAAATGGCGGCCATTTTGAATTTTCGAATTTTTGCCAAAAATGGCAAAACACAAATTTGCTTCTATCTCCTTAACCGTGCGAGATAGAGCGATTTCGGCAAAATTTTCGACCCACAGGGTATCTAAGGACTGTACTCTTTGCAATTTTCCAAAAATTTTCCCCTCCCCAAAAATGGCGGCCATTTTGAATTTTCGAATTTTTGCCAAAAATGGCAAAACACAAATTTGCTTCTATCTCCTTAACCGTGCGAGATAGAGCGATTTCATCAAAAATTTCGACCCACAGGGTATCTGAGCATTGTACTGTTGGTAATTTTTAAAAAATTTTCCCCTCCCCAAAAATGGCGGCCATTTTGAATTTTAGAATTTTTGCCAAAAATGGCAAAACACTAATTTGTTTCTATCTCCTTAACCGTGCGAGATAGAGCGATTTCGGCAAAATTTTCGACCCACAGGGTATCTGACAATTCTACTCTTGCCAATTTTTAAAAAATTTTCCCCTCCCCAAAAATGGCGGCCATTTTGAATTTTCGAATTTTTGCCAAAAATGGCAAAACACAAATTTGCTTCTATCTCCTTAACCGTGCGAGATAGAGCGATTTCGTCAAAATTTTCGACCCACAGGGTATCTAAGGAGTGTACCCTTTGCAATTTTCCAAAAATTTTCCCCTCCCCAAAAATGGCGGCCATTTTGAATTTTCGAATTTTTGCCAAAAATGGCAAAACACAAATTTGCTTCTATCTCCTTAACCGTGCGAGATAGAGCGATTTCGTCAAAATTTTCGACCCACAGGGTATCTAAGGAGTGTACTCTTTGCAATTTTCAAAAAATTTTCCCCTCCCCAAAAATGGCGGCCATTTTGAATTTTCGAATTTTTGCCAAAAATGGCAAAACACAAATTTGCTTCTATCTCCTTAACCGTGCGAGATAGACCGATTTCGGCAAAATTTTCGACCCACAGGGTATCTGAGCATTTTACTCTTGGTAATTTTAAAAAAATTTGCCCCTCCCCAAAAATGGCGGCCATTTTGAATTTTTGCCAAAATTTGCTTCTATCTCCTTAACCGTGCGAGATAGAGCGATTTCGTCAAAATTTTCGACCCACAGGGTATCTAAGGAGTGTACCCTTTGCAATTTTCAAAAAATTTTCCCCTCCCCAAAAATGGCGGCCATTTTGAATTTTCGAATTTTTGCCAAAAATGGCAAAACACAAATTTGCTTCTATCTCCTTAACCGTGCGAGATAGAGCGATTTCGTCAAAAATTTCGACCCACAGGGTATCTGAGCATTCTACTCTTGGTAATTTTCCAAAAATTTTCCCCTCCCCAAAAATGGCGGCCATTTTGAATTTTAGAATTTTTGCCAAAAATGGCAAAACACTAATTTGATTCTATCTCCTTAACTGTGTGAGATAGAGCGATTTCGTCGAAATTTTCAACCCACAGGGTATCTAAGGAGTGTACTCTTTGCAATTTTCAAAAAATTTTCCCCTCCCCAAAAATGGCGGCCATTTTGAATTTTTGCCAAAAATGGCAAAACACAAATTTGCTTCTATCTCCTTAACCGTGCGAGATAGAGCGATTTCGTCGAAATTTTCGACCCACAGGGTATTTAAGGAATGTAATCTTTACAATTTTCAAAAAATTTTCCCCTCCCCAAAAATGGCGGCCATTTTGAATTTTAGAATTTTTTCCAAAAATGGCAAAACACAAATTTGCTTCTATCTCCTTAATTGTGTGAGATAGAGCGATTTCGTCGAAATTTTCGACCCACAGGGTATCTAAGGAGTGTACTCTTTGCAATTTTCCAAAAATTTTCCCCTCCCCAAAAATGGCGGCCATTTTGAATTTTCGAATTTTTGCCAAAAATGGCAAAACACAAATTTGCTTCTATCTCCTTAACCGTGCGAGATAGAGCGATTTCGTCGAAATTTTCGACCCACAGGGTATCTAAGGAATGTAATCTTTGCAATTTTCAAAAAATTTTCCCCTCCCCAAAAATGGCGGCCATTTTGAATTTTCGAATTTTTGCCAAAAATGGTAAAACACAAATTTGCTTCTATCTCCTTAACCATGCGAGATAGAGCGATTTCGTCGAAATTTTCGACCCACAGGGTATCTAAGGAGTGTACTCTGTGCAATTTTCCAAAAATTTTCCCCTCCCCAAAAATGGCGGCCATTTTGAATTTTCGAATTTTTGCCAAAAATGGCAAAACACAAATTTGCTTCTATCTCCTTAACCGTGCGAGATAGAGCGATTTCGTCAAAAATTTCGACCCACAGGGTATCTGAGCATTGTACTGTTGGTAATTTTTAAAAAATTTGCCCCTCCCCAAAGATGGCGGCCATTTTGAATTTTAGAATTTTTGCCAAAAATGGCAAAACACAAATTTGCTTCTATCTCCTTAACTGTGTGAGATAGAGCGATTTCGTCGAAATTTTCAACCCACAGGGTATCTACGGAGTGTACTCTTTGCAATTTTCCCCTCCCCAAAAATGGCGGCCATTTTGAATTTTTGCCAAAAATGGCAAAACACAAATTTGCTTCTATCTCCTTAACCGTGCGAAATAGAGCGATTTCGTCGAATTTTCAACCCACAGGGTATTTAAGGAATGTAATCTTTACAATTTTCAAAAAAAATTTCCCCTCCCCAAAAATGGCGGCCATTTTGAATTTTCGAATTTTTGCCAAAAATGGCAAAACACAAATTTGCTTCTATCTCCTTAACCGTGCGAGATAGAGCGATTTCGGCAAAATTTTCAACCCACAGGGTATCTAAGGAGTGTACTCTTTGCAATTTTCCAAAAATTTTCCCCTCCCCAAAAATGGCGGCCGTTTTGAATTTTTGCCAAAAATGGCAAAACACAAATTTCCTTCTATCTCCTTAACCGTGCGAGATAGAGCGATTTTGTCGAAATTTTCGACCCACAGGGTATTTAAGGAATGTAATCTTTACAATTTTCAAAAAAAATTTCCCCTCCCCAAAAATGGCGGCCATTTTGAATTTTAGAATTTTTGTCAAAAATGACAAAACACAAATTTGCTTCTATCTCCTTAACTGTGTGAGATAGAGTGATTTAGTCAAAAATTTCGACCCACAGGGTATCTGAGCATTGTACTCTTGGTAATTTTTAAAAAATTTGCCCCTCCCCAAAAATGGCGGCCATTTTGAATTTTAGAGTTTTTGCCAAAAATGGCAAAACACTAATTTGCTTCTATCTCCTTAACCGTGCGAGATAGGGCGATTTCGGCAAAATTTTCAACCCACAGGGTATCTAAGGAGTGTACTCTTTGCAATTTTCCAAAAATTTTCCCCTCCCCAAAAATGGCGGCCATTTTGAATTTTTGCCAAAAATGGCAAAACACAAATTTCCTTCTATCTCCTTAACCGTGCGAGATAGAGCGATTTCGTCGAAATTTTCGACCCACAGGGTATTTAAGGAATGTAATCTTTACAATTTTCTAAAAAATTTTCCCCTCCCCAAAAATGGCGGCCATTTTGAATTTTCGAATTTTTGCCAAAAATGGCAAAACACAAATTTGCTTCTATCTCCTTAACCATGCGAGATAGAGCGATTTCGTCAAAATTTTCGACCCACAGGGTATCTAAGGAATGTAATCTTTGCAATTTTCAAAAAATTTTCCCCTCTCCAAAAATGGCGGCCATTTTGAATTTCGAATTTTTACCAACAATGGCAAAACACAAATTTGCTTCTATCTCCTTAACCGTGTGAGATAGAGCGATTTCGGCGAAATTTTCAACCCAAGGGGTATCTAAGAAATGTACTCTTTGTAATTTTCCAAAAATTTTCCCCTCCCCACATATGGCGGCCATTTTGAATTTTCGAATTTTTGCCAAAAATGGCAAAACACAAATTTGCTTCTATCTCCTTAACCATGCGAGATAGAGCGATTTCGTCAAAATTTTCGACCCACAGGGTATCTAAGGAATGTAATCTTTGCAATTTTCAAAAAATTTTCCCCTCTCCAAAAATGGCGGCCATTTTGAATTTCGAATTTTTACCAACAATGGCAAAACACAAATTTGCTTCTATCTCCTTAACCGTGTGAGATAGAGCGATTTCGGCGAAATTTTCGACCCAAGGGGTATCTAAGAAATGTACTCTTTGCAATTTTCCAAAAATTTTCCCCTCCCCACATATGGCGGCCATTTTGAATTTTCGAATTTTTGCCAAAAATGGAAAAACACAAACTGGCCTTAACCGTGCAAAATAGAGTTATTTCGTTGAAATTTTCGACCCATAGGCTATCTAAGAAATGTACTCTTGGCAATTTTCAAAAAATTTTCCTTTTCCCAAAATTGGCGGCCATTTTGAATTTTCGAATTTTTGCCAAAAATAGATAAACAGTAATTTGCTTCTATCTTCTTAACAAAAGGTTGATAGGGTGGACATTACACATGATAATGTGTGTTCTTCTATGCTATCCTGTTTCTATTCATATGTCGCAGCTACAAGCAACAGGGCGTCCTATTTCTAGTTTTTATTGCGTTAATACATCCTATCCAATGGACAATTGGTAATCCGGTCGGCGCAAACCGGCCCGCCAAACGCCAGAAAAAGACGTCCTGTGTTGCCACCGGCTGGCCGGTCCGTAGTACTGTGCACTCCCCAGATGGCGCCTCGTACTTCCTTCCTGTCTAGACAACCTGACGTCATAGCATCTTTTTCGTTTGGCGCGTGTACTGTGCAGACGTGTTTTCAACATCGCCAGATTTTCAAAGGAAAAGTGTGCATTATGACGGATTTCAACCTTATTTGTGGATATTTTCAGTGTAGAAGTGTTATCTACTCTTCAAGCACGGATATGCTTTTTAAAATCTGCTGGAAACGCTCCCTAGCTGACTCAATTTAGTGTTGATGATAGGGCAGTTACGTAAGACGAGATATATGAATGCCGCCTTTTTTACTAGTTTCCCTTCAACCCTTGTATTGTTAGGGGCAGATTGAAAATATTGAGGAATTATGGATTTTCTACTTACAGGTATTTTTATCCTTGTCTTTTGTCTCTCATTTTACTACAATTAGAAATCACGGTAAACTTCAGTCTACGTGTTTTTGAACTCTGTAAATGGAAGGAATTCCCCATGAAGAGTTGCATTCTTTCAGAGCGCACTGGTACCGACTTCTCTGCTGTAAAGCATCAGTCACACCAGCCTAGCTCGATTTTCAGTGTCATCAGAAACTATAGATAAATTCCTCAAATTTCTTCAGAGCGCACTGGTCCAGACATCTTTGCTGTAAAGCTTTAGTCGACCGGTAAGCTTATATATATGTACATCAGCAGCGAGAGATGAATTCTTCAGATTTCTTCAGAGCGCACTGGTCCAGACATCTTTGCTGTAAAGCATTAGTCGACCGGTAAGCTATATATATATGTACATCTACATAGAAGGAATTCCATCAGAAGAGCAGGAAGTTTGATCTCACGTCTACTGTGATATCAGTCCCTCCCTTGTGGACCCGGCTTTGTTGTCGGTAGTGAGGGTTGTGGATGGCCAGTTCACTGGTTTTATCACTAAAGGAAGAAGAAATTCATCTACAAATCTTCAGAGTGCGCTGGTCCAAGCTTTCCTGCCTTTTAAAACATCAACCGGCCGACCAGCTAAAAAGAACGCGACCTCTGACGTCATATCCAGTCAGCCAATCGCGTCCTTCCTTCCAACTCACGAAGCTGGTCACGTGATTCACCGACCTGGTCACGAAGTTAATCACGTGCTTCACCGACCAGGTCACGAAGCTGATCGTCATCTCTACTCAGCCAATCACATTGCCCCTCCGACCAGCAAGCTGGTCACGTGATACACCGACCAACATTTGTTTCTAAATATAGCTCACAAGGGCTTTCCCAGCAACTGTCAAATCTACAATTAAGACGTGCGTTCAAAGAAATATTTTTATTAATGGAGGAAACCTACATCCAGCTGAATTCAACACAAAATATAGTTGTAAAATTGCTTTAGCAATGGGTTACAGAGTACACCGACTACACAGCCTTGTACACTTGCTTCATCAACTGGTTACAGAGTGCACCGACCAATACTGGCTACACAGCCTTTATACCCTTGCCTCAACAACTAGTTACAGAGTGTACCGACCTGTACCGGCTACACAGCCGTGTACACTTGCCTCAACAACTGGTTACAGAGTGTACCGGCCGGTACCGGCTATACAGCCTTGTACACTTGCTTTAGCAATTGGCTACATATGGCTTCAACCTACCGGTTACAAGTCTACCGGCAGGGCACTAGCTGGACAGTCCTTACTGTGCTGTTTTTCACCGAACTAGTTACATAAACTAACTAAATATAGTCCAACAACTGTTACAGAGTGTACCGGCTGGTACTGGCTACACAGCCGTGTACACTTGCCTCAACAACTGGTTACAGAGTGTACCGGCTGGTACTGGCTACACAGCCTAGTACACTTGCTTCAACAACTGATTACACAGTGTACCGGCTGGTACTGGCTACACTGCCTAGTACACTTGCTTCAACAAATGGTTACAGAGTGTACCGGCTGGTACTGGCTACACAGCCTAGTACACTGGCTTCAACCTACGGGTTACAAATCTACTAACAGGGTGCTGGCTACACAGTCCTTACTAAATAATGCTGCGAGCCAACTGGCTACACAAAAAAAAAAAAAAAAAAAAAAAAAAAAAAAAAAAAATATAGACCAGTAGCTGTCAAAATTGATTGGTCACCCCAGCCTGCCAGTTTTTTGCCGGTTACAGAGAATTGCTGGTTACAGTTAAGTACCGGGTATGGAGTCCTGGTACCGGACAGAGTTGCCTAAGGTTAATTTGGTTACAGAGAATTCTTAGACCGTGGTCAGTGGTCTTGGTGATGTGGCATGCCAGTGTCCCAAGCTACTGCCAGGCAACCTTCCCTTATCACATCTCTCAACAACCTGTTATCAGTGCTGGACTTGGCTGGAGAGATAATAAATTTGGTCATGTCCGGCCAGGGGTCAGACATCTCACGAATGACAATTGCTCTGTAAATGCTGCACCTTACAGGCTGCTGGCCTGGGGCGAAGAGTCTATTAATATGAAAAGTTGTGTCAGTCCCACCAGACCACAATAAGAACAGAGAGACTGTTAACCTGGATCATTGTCACTAGACCGGACCAGTGTCCGGAGGGACAGGAAATGTTTATCAAAATACCAAATGTCCCAAATGTGGCACACAATCGGCCTGTAGGGTCCAGACTAAGCCCCTTTTCGGGAAGTTAGGAAGCCTTGGGGGCTGGACACTAGGTATTACAAATGTTCAAGGAGGGATACCTACTCCCATATACCTATACAAGAACAATCCAGGTAATGCCTGCTATTCGGTTTTGTCCACAGCACCTTTGGAGTTCACTGTGATACCAAAGGAGGTAAAACTTGTGACCATATACAAGGACTTAAGAAGCCACCAGTACCTAGACGACTGGTTGGTGAGAGCCAGATCCCAGGCTGGTCTCCAACATTCACAGGAACTAGTAAATAATGTGTCAGCCACTGGGTTGGCTGATGAACTTACAGAAATCAGAGCGGGAGCCCAAACAAGACCTTGATTTTGTAGGCTACCAGTTCGACTTCAGGTCTGATCGGTTCCGACCGACTCTGGACCGGTGACAGAACCTTCAAGAGACTATGTTAAAACTGCTATCCCTACCGGCTTGCCCGGTCCGGGAATTCATGTCCTTGATAGGTTACTGACGGCTACAGAAAAGCAAGTTAATCTAGGTCGACTTCATATGAGACCCATACAGTGGCATCTCAAAACAACTGGAGGGTACCAGAATCACTGGAAAAGGTGATCCAAGTCCCCAGGTCCCTGCACCCCCATTTACAATGGTGGCTGAAGGAAGACGATGTACTTACAGGCCAACCATTATACCCAATAAAGTATGCTCTGCAAAGATTTACAGACGCATCAATAGAAGGGTGGGGCGCTCACTTAAACGAGCACACGGCAGGAGGAACCAGGTCCCTCCCGGGAAGCAAGCTGCACATAACTATCTAGAACTTACAGCAGGCTTCCTGGCTTTAAAAGAGTTCCAAGAATTTTGCTTAAACAAGATAGTACTTGTAGTAACTGACAACACCACAGTAGTGTCATACATAGACAAGGAAGGAGGCATGAGGTCGGGCCCACATGTGCCCTACTATGGAGAATCTTGACCTGGTGTACCAGGAAACAAGTGACTCTAAGCCCGACACATTCCATGTGGTAGCGGTCAAGCTATCCAGGCTAGGCCAGACCATCCAAACAGAGTGGTCTCTCCTTCCAGAGGTCTTCCACTCAGTCTGCAGCAGGTGGCACCGGCTCAAATAGACTTATTTGCTATGAGGTTCAACAACAAGTTGCCTCTGTTTGTGTCACCGGTACCGGATCCCCTGGCCACAGCAGTGGATACACTCACTCGGCCATGGTAGGATCTGAAAGCATACACCTTCCCACCATCAGCCATATTGGGCAAGTGGTGGAGAAGTTGCAAGACTCCCCATGCAAGAGAATCATTCTGATTGCTCCGGGGTGGCCCAACATGCCTTGGTTTTGGGATCTAGTGGCCATGTCCAGCCACATCCCGCTGAGCTTGCCCAATCTGTCCAGCCTGTTCACAGCCATTCGATCAGATCCCTCACAGAAATCTGACAAATCTTAATCTCCATGCAGGGCTCCTAGAGCCTCAGCAATCGAGGAGCAGGACTTGTCTGAGGCAGTGGCAGCAAGAATTGAGGCTCCTCAAAGGAGGGGTCAATCAGATCAGTCTATGAGGCAAATGGGTCATTTTTACCAAGTGATGCATCATTCATCAGGTGTACTTCGGGCTCCACCTGTAAAGTCAGTTGCTGACTTCCTTAGGTACCTGTTTCAGGACAGGAAGTTGCAGCCCAGTACTATTGTTGGTTACAGATCAGCCATTGCTGATAGCCTGGAAATTGGCCCAGCAATGTTACTAAGGATGAAAATCTCACTCGTCTCCTGGATAGCTTCCACTGAGACAGACCCAAAGGCCGGAGGGGAACCCCCTCCTGGAACCTCTCCCTGGTTTTTGCACCAGCTGACAAGGTTCATTTTGAACCAATTAAAGGCTTCCTTGAAGCTTTTGACCTTCAAGGCAGTTTTCCTCTTGGCCCTGGGTTTGGACAAGCATAGAAGGGAGATACATGCTTGGCAAACAGCCCAGCACCATTGATGGTTATAGGTCATCCATTGTTGATAAATTGGGAAATTCACTTTTCAACATCAGTAAGGACGAAAATCTCGCTCGTCTCCTGGATAGTTTCCTCAGAGACAGACCCAAAGGCAGGAGTGGCATACCCTCCTGGAACTTCTCACTGGCCGTGCACCAGCTAAGACTCCATTTAATCCAATCAAGGAGGCCCCCTTGAAGCATTTGACCTTCAAGACGGTATTCCTCTTGGCCATTGGGTCGGGCAAGTGCAGAAGTGAGATTCATGCTTGGCAAAACTGATATGTTGGACACCAATCCGATTGGTCAAAGGTGTCTCTGTATCCATCACCCAGCTTTCTATCCTAGAATCAGCTGGCCATAGAGGGTCCAGACAGTGTGGCCCTGGGGTTATAACAGCCCTGGCCCCCAACTCTGAATAGATCCCTCAAGTCTGACAGGTCCCTCTGTCCGGTCAGAGCACTGTGCTACTATTTGGACAGGACCTCAGACATCAGGCAGAATAAAGAGGTGTTTTTGTCTCCTTTAACAAAGGTTTCAACAAAGACATCTCACCTGCCACTATCTCCTCTTGGATCAAGCAGACTGTGATCCTATGTTATGAGCTCTCTGACCAGGAGTCCCACTTTTAACATCAGGTTAAAGCCCATGATGTCAGGGCCTTGGCTGCTTCTAAGGTCTTCCAGTCGGGAGTCTCCTTAGATCCAATCTCGTCAGCCTGCCACTGAAGTCACAATACCTTCACACAGTGATTTCTGAAGGGTGTGGTTTGGGCTGACTCGGAGCTTTACCAATTGGGCCGGGTGGTGGGCTGCTCAGCAGAACCACAAGTGGCCCTTAGAGTGAGGAGATTTGTATATATGTACATAATGTAACAGTTCTACAAGCACATAGTATAAAATGTGATGTGCTTCCTTCGGGAGGTTTATTGGCTTTCTGGGACTGAACTCATCCCTCTCTTCCCCTACCTCAGAGCAGGTCTGTTAAAAAGGGGGGGGGGGGCGACGTCGGTATAGCCCCGGGTAACCGGCTGTTGGCAACCGACCAAGGTCTTACAGGGTTTCCTGACCTTAGGGTCAACCCAGGCCTGGGCCTATAGGTCTCCTGACGAAGTCAGCCTAGACCATAGGTTAAAATTTGCTATTACTTGTGAGTTCACATAAGTCCCTAGTAACTTACCCGCCGACCAAGCGGTAGTTATTCAGCAATTGTCCATTGGATAGGATGTATTAACGCAATAAAATTGCAAATTTAATAAGTAAATTAAATTTTTATAAGTTAATACCCTATCCAATGGACACACAAGACCCTCCCACCGACCCCGCTATCAGCTTACTAGGGGTCTAAGAGGTTTAGACAACGAAAAAGATGCTATGACGTCAGGTTGTCTAGACAGGAAGGAAGTACGAGGCGCCATCTGGGGAGTGCACAGTACTACGGACCGGCCAGCCGGTGGCAACACAGGACGTCTTTTTCTGGCGTTTGGCGGGCCGGTCTGCGCCGACCGGATTAGCAATTGTCCATTGGATAGGGTATTAACTTATAAAAATTTAATTTACTTATTAAATTTGCAATTTTGCTTTTTCCGCCGTCCGGCGTCCCACTTGGTTTCCAGATATTTTAGGCAACAGTTCTTATCCTATCTTTAGCAAATTTGGCATGCAGGTTTATTGGGTTAATAGCTTGTATGGGATTGCTTTTGGTGATGATAGCTCTATAGCTAACTGAGTAATAGCTACTTTGCTACTTTTGAGTAGCTCTTTGGTTTCCAGACATTTTAAGGAATGCTATTAAGCCTAGCTTTCTGAAATTTGGTATGGTCTCAGGTTCATTGGGTTAATAGCTTGTATGGGATTGCTTTTGGGGGGAATTGCTTCATAGATGAGTGAGTAATTAATTAAATAAATGAGTAATTAGCTATTTTGAATACTGAAAAAGGCAAATGTGCTCATATCTCCAAAACCGTGCGAGATAGAGCGATTTCGTCGAAATTTTCGACCCACAGGGTATCTAAGGAATGTACTCTTTGCAATTTTCAAAAAATTTTCCCCTCCCCAAAAATGGCGGCCATTTTGAATTTTCGAATTTTTGCCAAAAATGGCAAAACACAAATTTGCTTCTATCTCCTTAACCGTACGAGATAGGGCGATTTCGTCGAAATTTTCGATCCACAGGGTATCTAAGGAATGTACTCTTTGCAATTTTCAAAAAATTTTCCCCTCCCCAAAAATGGCGGCCATTTTGAATTTTCCAATTTTTGCCAAAAATGGCAAAACACAAATTTGCTTCTATCTCCTTAACCGTGCGAGATAGAGCGATTTCGTCGAAATTTTCGACCCACAGGGTATCTAAGGAATGTACTCTTTGCAATTTTCAAAAAATTTTCCCCTCCCCAAAAATGGCGGCCATTTTGAATTTTCAAATTTTGGCCAAAAATAGAAAAACACAAATTTGCTTCTATCTTCTTAACCGTGCGAGATAGAGCGATTTCGTCGAAATTTTCGACCCACAGGGTTACCTAAGGAATGTACTCTTTGCAATTTTCAAAAAATTTTCCCCTCCCCAAAAATGGCGGCCATTTTGAATTTTCAAATTTTTGCCAAAAATAGAAAAACAGGAATTTGCTTCTATCTTCTTAACCGTGCGAGATAGAGTGATTTCGTCGAAATTTTCGACCCAACCAATGCAAAAAGGCATGAAGCTGAAATAATTTACATCTACACTAATAAATATTTAAGCATCATTGATATATTTTACAAATGAAACAGGGTCTTGTAAGACTACTGTACAATTTTAGCAAAAGGTTCATGGGGTGGACATTACACATGATAATGTGTGTTCTTCTATGCTATCCTGTTTCTATTCGCATCTACTATCAACAGGGCGTCCTATTTCTAGTTCTAATGGAAAAATGGCTAAATTTGCAAGTGACATGCAAGTGTAATGCAGGTGTTCTCTAGATATTTTATCATGCAGACAGCATGCCATGCCCTTAGAGAAAAAAATTGGAATTGAAATTATTTTCTGCATGGTTAAAAAAATAACTGACATGCAACCAGGGCATAAGATTTACTGATTTTGTAAGTAAGACACACTTGCAAAGATCTACTTCCCTCACAAACTGGCCATGGCTGTAAATTTCACAGAAAAAAATGTAGGGCCTGTAGTGCCCCAGAAGTGTAATAAACCTATACTGTAGGATGTAAGAATAGCTTTAGATATAGAGAAACAGTAGTGGACTTGTCACCTGGTTATAAAGTTGGTCACACTGACAGAGGGCACACAAGTAACACATTTGAATATGAACAAAATATAGTTTAAATTATATAAAATTCTACCTGATAAATAACTCAAATTAGTCACAGAATTGCAAATTTAAAGAAAATTATCTGACATAATTTAGTGTCAAATTGGGGTTTTTTAACTGGCAAATATGAGATATATTCTATGTTCATCCATCGTCAGAAGATCAAGCCACTAAGGGTCTGTCCCATTTGACTTGCCTTTAAGCAATTGAAAATGATGTAAAGCCTGATCTTTAACCTCAGGCAGAGTGTCCAGTTGTGTCTCAGATATTTGTTGTCATTACCTTATATTATTCACCCAAAATTGCATACCATTTGTCTGGAATAATTTGCAAAAATATTTCCCCAGCTAATTTACCTAAATGACTGCAGAATTTGTTTCTGAAGGGTTTTTACCAGTTAGTAGATAAATAATGAATTTTGTCATTTAGTTTGGGTGTCTCATTGACCAGCTTCACAGACACTGTCAGTAAATAGGACATTGGGAAGTTGTAAAGTTATTCACACATTTTCCCCTCAGATTTTCAGGATATATGTTCATCTAGGGGATTTCAAGCCTGTTTAGGTTTTTGGTAATTTCTGGCAAAACTGTTGTAAAAAAATAAAACTGTTGAAAAAACTTTTGTAACTCATAGTCTTTGTTTGACTACTTTGACTATTGTTCTTTTTTTATGAGATTGCAACAGTTCTGCATACATTTTACTATTAGGTCAAAGTTTTGTATCCCTTTTAACAGCTAAGGGCATAGCAGGGCAGGCTGTGACTGCATCCCACATGTCATGAACTGGATTGGAACCCACAACCACAAAAGTGAGAGACAAGTGATTCAATACGGGGGCTAGAGTTTAGTGGATTTCTTAAAACCTGGTTTATTAAATGTCCAGAACTGTCTAATTATGCTCAAAAAAATCTGTCAAAAGCCTAAGACCTTAGGAAAGATAAAACTAATAAAAAACCAAGAGAACTCGGGGACTACATACCCCTGACAAGGTCACAAGGCATGTATGATTTTTAAAAAATTTAGTATTGCTCAATAATAAGTAAATGGAAAAATCTGGATCTGCGCGAGTTTTATGTATCCAGGCAGTGATCTGGATCACTCTCAATATTTAATGGGGTCCAAGTTGGACAAAGACACATCTTCTGAGTTTTTTATGAAGATGCGACCAGTAGTACTTATGTAATCTTGCTGGCAAACACACAAACAGACAAATAAACTGTCGTGAATATAATACCTCTATGGTGGAGGCAACAACAGCAATCAGCCCATTATTGATCAATGTTACTTCATTTATACTCTGTCTGATATGTAAGAATAAAATGTAATATGTAGAATTAAACAAAATAAAAATATATTATACAGTTCACCTACACAACCTTGAGTCTCTCACACTTGTTTAACTTAAAGTATTTAGGATCTAATTCTACCTGTGTTTCAATTTGTTGTGACTGAGTTGTTACACACTTATTCAAATTAGAGTTATTGCAGTTGAGGTAGCAAGGTGTATAGACACAAGAGAGTGCAAACCATTGAACTTTAGCACTATGCTAAACTTTATACTTAATTTAACTTAATCTAATTTCAATATCCTTCTCATACATTTTTGATAAAATGTAATAATTTTAGAAACTTACATTTTACTATGATGAATAAGTTACATGCAGGTAATGTCATCAAATACTGTATGAGGTATTCAGTATGTTGAAAATTAGTTGCACTTTCATGTGAGAAACCAAAAATGGATTTCAATTGTATTTTCCTGTGAAGATAAAAATGTTCTGGATGTATTATCTTGTATTTGACAATATTACGTTATTGTTCTTTTAACATTTAACTGTCAAACATAATAGTTAAAACTAATTAAAAACTATAGTTTTTAAACCTTGTCTGCCAAAAACCTCACAACTCATTAAATGTCAAACTTGTCAACCGCTCCCCTGATGAGCCCTCACTTGAGCACAGAACACACACAAATCCTGGGATTGGTTCTCATCTCTGTGTTGTGGGTTTGAATCCAGCTGATGGCAAAATGAGGTGCACTGAAACTCTGTACTGATGTGACCTTATCTGTTAAACAGAATATATATCTGATATATGGCTTTGTCATACAATGTCTGGTGCTGCAATACATTTAATTAAAATAAATACATGGAAGGTCATACATAGAATAACTGTAGCTCCTTCTGTATTGCCTGTCATTGTTAGTCATTTGCCTTAACATATTTGTATGTCATTGTCAACAGTCGTAAGACTGTGGTAGTTACTCCTACATTAGCCCTACCAGAAATCCTCATGGTTTTGTGCTGAAATAGGCATAACACACAAAGTTCTCGGACAGTCGTACCATGTAGGTGGTATTACCCCCAATAGCCACAGCTGCTAGTGAGTAGTCATCATCTGAGACCATGTGACCCCATTTTTTCACCCAAATTCAGCAATTAATGAAGACTTGGTATTTGAAGCTAGTCTTTTTCAGTCACCCCTTAGTTTAGAATTGTTTTGATTGCATACAAGGGGACAATTAATTATTGTGGCAAAGTGGACAACACACTTGCTTCTCACTTGTTAGGACCTGGGTGCAATTCCTAACCTGACTTGAAAAGGAAAAATTGGAAGATACTTTGGTAGTGCTTCACTGATAGTGTTCAGTGCAGAATCTTTACCAATTTGGTATACACTTTCATCTTCAATCCCCTAAAACAATCAAATGAATGTAGATTGTGCTGCCCAATTGGCACAACCACTGTTGTTTGATCTTTGCCCACAAGCTTTGTTAAAGACCTTAATAGTGTCCAACATGTTCAGAAAAGTGGGCCACATACTTGAGCACTGAGCATATATTTTGCCTCTGTCATACTGTGTGTTTATTATCTCCCGCCGGGCTTTAGCCCGGGAGGGAGATTATGAAATGATGCCTGTGTGTGCGTGCGTGCGTGCGTGCGTGTGTGCGTGCGTTAGTTAGTCATGCAGATTCCTCCAAAACTACTACAGCTACAGATTTTTTGTAAATTAATTGTCCCAATGAATTTTCACGCCCTCGAAAATTTTTTTGGTTTTATGGACTTAGGCCTAAAGATAACTGAGTAATAGCTATCTTAGCTACTTGGAGTAAAGGGCTCATAACTCAAAAACTATTGCAGTTAGAACTTTTTCTTCAAATATGTTGTTCAGCTACTTTGTCCTTAGCTATAAGATGGTACATAGTTTGGGGTCCCATTGCATGCCATAAGTGAGTAATAGCTATTTTCTCATTTGTAGCTAAATAACAAAAGGAGTAAATGTCAAATATCTTCAAAAGTATTAGAGTTACAGAAATCTTTTCAAATATGTTGTTCATCTACTTTTTGGTAAGCTATCACATAGTAAAGTTTCAGACCTGTTGCACCTTGGATAGCTGAGTAATAGCTACTTTGAAATTCTGACTGTTGAGTAAAGCCATTGTAACTCCAAAACTATTGCAGTTAGAGTGTTTTCCTAAAATATGTTGTTCAGCTACTTTGTCCTTAGCTATAAGATGGTACATAGTTTGGGGTTCTATTGCATGCCATAAGTGAGTAATAGCTATTTTCTCATTTGTAGCTAAATAACAAAAGAAGTAAATGCCAAGTATCTTCAAAAGTATTACAGTTACAGAAATCTTTTCAAATATGTTATTCATCTACTTTTGGGTAAGCTATCACATAATAAAGTTTCAGACCTGTTGCACCGTGGATAGCTGAGTAATAGCTACTTTCAAATTCCGACTGTTGAGTAAAGCCATTGTATCTCCAAAACTATTGCAGTTAGAGTGTTTTCCTAAAATATGTTGTTCAGCTACTTTGTCCTTAGCTATAAGATGGTACATAGTTTGGGGTTCTATTGCATGCCATAAGTGAGTAATAGCTATTTTCTCATTTGTAGCTAAATAACAAAAGAAGTAAATGCCAAATATGTTCAAAAGTATTAGAGTTACAGAAATCTTTTCAAATATGTATTCATCTACTTTTGGGTAAGCTATCACATAGTTAAGTTTCAGACCTGTTGCACCATGGATAGCTGAGTAATAGCTACTTTCAAATTCCGACTGTTGAGTAAAGCCATTGTATCTCCAAAACTATTGCAGTTAGAGTGTTTTCCTAAAATATGTTGTTCAGCTACTTTGTCCTTAGCTATAAGATGGTACATAGTTTGGGGTTCTATTGCATGCCATAAGTGAGTAATAGCTATTTTCTCATTTGTAGCTAAATAACAAAAGAAGTAAATGTCAAATATCTTCAAAAGTATTAAAGTTAGTGAAATCTTTTCAAATATGTTGTCCATCTACTTTTTGGTAAGCTATCACATAGTAAAGTTTCAGACCTGTTGAACCTTTGATAGCTGAGTAATAGCTACTTTGAAATTCCGACGGTTGAGTAAAGCCATTGTAACTCCAAAACTATTGCAGTTAGAGTGTTTTCCTAAAATATGTTGTTCAGCTACTTTGTCCTTAGCTATAAGATGGTACATAGTTTGGGGTTCTATTGCATGCCATAAGTGAGTAATAGCTATTTTCTCATTTGTAGCTAAATAACAAAAGAAGTAAATGTCAAATATCTTCAAAAGTATTAAAGTTAGGGAAATCTTTTCAAATATGTTGTCCATCTACTTTTTGGTAAGCTATCACATAGTAAAGTTTCAGACCTGTTGAATCTTTGATAGCTGAGTAATAGCTACTTTGAAATTCTGACTGTTGAGTAAAGCCATTGTAACTCCAAAACTATTGCAGTTAGAGTGTTTTCCTAAAATATGTTGTTCAGCTACTTTGTCCTTAGCTATAAGATGGTACATAGTTTGGGGTTCTATTGCATGCCATAAGTGAGTAATAGCTATTTTCTCATTTGTAGCTAATTGAGAGCTTTCACTTGGTGAAGTTTCAGACCCTTAGCTAATTACTCACCTACTCAAAATGAGTAAATGTGAATTATCTCTAAAAGTATTGCAGATAGCCAATTTTTCTCAACTCATTCACCTACTTTTGGAAGAGCTTTCACATGGTCAAGTTTCAGACCCATAGCTAATTACTCAAAATGAGTAAATGCTAATTATCTCTAAAAGTATTGCAGATAGCCAATTTTTCTCAAATAACTCATTCACCTACTTTTGGGAGAGCTTTCACTTGGTCAAGTTTCAGACCTGTAGCTAATTACTCACCTACTCGAAATGAGTAAATGCGAATTATCTCTAAAAGTATTGCAGATAGCCAATTTTTCTCAAATAACTCATTCACCTACTTTTGAGAGAGCTTTCACTTGGTGAAGTTTCAGACCTGTAGCTAATTATTCACCTACTCAAAATGAGTAAATGCAAATTTTCTGTAAAAGTATTGCAGATAGCCAATTTTTCTCAAATAACTCATTCACCTACTTTTGGAAGAGCTTTCACTTGGTGAAGTTTCAGACCCGTAGCTAATTACTCACCTGCTCAAAATGAGTAAATGCGAATCATCTCTAAAAGTATTGCAGATAGCCAATTTTTCTCAAATAACTCATTCACCTACTTTTGAGAGAGCTTTCACTTGGTGAAGTTTCAGACCTGTAGCTAATTATTCACCTACTCAAAATGAGTAAATGCTAATTATCTCTAAAAGTATTGCAGATAGCCAATTTTTCTCAAATAACTCATTCACCTACTTTTGAAAGAGCTTTCACTTCGTGAAGTTTCAGACCGGTAGCTAATTATTCACCTGCTGAAAATGAGTAAATGCTAATTATCTCTAAAAGTATTGCAGGTAGCCAATTTTTCTCAAATAACTCCTTCAGGTACTTTTGGAAGAGCTTTCACATGGTGAAGTTTCAGATCCGTAGCTAATTACTCACCTACTGAAAATGAGTAAATGCTAATTATCTCTAAAATTATTGCGGATAGACAATTTTTCTCAAATAACTCGTTCATCTACTTTTGGGAGAGCTTTCACTTGGTAAAGTTTCAGACCCCGTAGCTAATTATTCACCTGCTGAAAATGAGTAAATGCTAATTGTATCCCCGACGCGAAGCGGGGATACTATGGATTCATCATCGTCGTCGTCCGCGTCCGCGTCCGCGTCCGCGCCCGCGTCCGCGTCCGCAGAGATTTCTTGTTAGCGACCTACAGTCCACATTTCTTTCCGGATTTCTTTCATATTTGGCAGGTGACTTGATATGGTAGAGGACTCGCCACCCTATCTTTTTGGTAGGCTTTATGTCTAAATTAGGCCTGTGGTAGACAAAAATGTCTAAAATGTGGAATATTGCTTGTTAGCGACCTACAGTCCACATTTCTTTCCAGATTTCTTTCATATTTGGCAGGTGGCTTGGTATGCTAGAGGACTCGCCACCCTATCTTTTTGGTAGGCTTTATGTCTAAATTAGGCCTGTGGTAGACAAAAATGTCTAAAATGCATTAAAAGTCATGAAATCATGCACTAAATCACTTATAACTTAAAAAGTGTTGCATTTAGAGCATTTTGTTAAAATATGTTATTCAGATACTTTTTTCATAGCTACAACATGGTGAGTAACTTGGGTGTCTGTCTCAATAGCTAAGTGAGTAATAGCTACTTTTGGGCTTTTCAGTAACTTCCATCATGAGTAAAATCAATTGTAACTTGAAAACTATTGCATTTACAGAATTTTGTATAAATATGTTATTCAGCTACTTTTATGTCAGCTATAACATAGTAAAATTTCAGACCTGTAGCTCATGGCATAGCTGAGTAATAGCTACTTTTAGGTTATCACTGTTGAGTAAATTACTTATAACTTCAAAAGTATTACATTTAGAGTATTTTGTTTCAATATGTTATTCACCTATTTCGGAGTCAGCTATAACATAGTGAAGTTCCAGACCTGTGGCTCATTGCATAGCTGAGTAATAGCTACTTTGAAGTTCACACTGTTGAGTAAATCAGTTGTAATTGGAAAAGTATTGCATTTACAGAAATTTGTGTAAATATGTTATTCAGCTACTTTTGGGTCAGCTATAACATAGTGAAATTACAGACCTGTAGCTCATGGCACAACTGAGCAATAGCTATTTTCAGGTACTGACTGTTGAGTAAATGACTTGTAACTTGAAAAATAGTGCATTTGGAGTATTTTGTTAAAATATGTTGTTCGCCTACTTTTGGGTCAGCTATAACGTCGTGAAATTACAGACTTATAGCTCATGGCATAGCTGAGCAATAGCTATTTTCAGGTTGTCACTATTGAGTAAATCACTTGTAACTTGAAAACTATTGCATTTACAGTATTTTGCTTAAATATGTTGTTCACCTAATTTTGGGTCAGCTATAACATAGAAAAAATTCAGACATGTAGCTCATTGCATAGCTGAGTAATAGCTACTTTGACGTTATCACTGTTGAGTAAATCAGTTATAACGTGAAAACTATTACATTTACAGTATTTTGTTTAAATATGTTATTCACATAATTTTTGGTCAGCTATAACAGAGTGAAATTGCAGACCTCTATGTCATGGCATAGCTTACCAATATCTACTTTCAGGTTCTCACTGTTGAGTAAATCATTGTATCCACTGGATAGCCGTAGTGTGTAGAGAGATTTCACCATTACCGCTCTAACAAAAAAAAATATTATAGCTAGCCTTCTCGAGTTTGCAAAGTATATTACAGGGTGCACCACAGTACTCTATTGGTAGGCTTTATGTCTAAATTAGGCCTGTGGCTAAATTACTTACCTACTAAAAATGAGTAATTCTGCATTTTGTCTAAAAGTATTGCAGATAGCAAATTTTTCTTAAATAACTCATTCACCTACTTTTGGGAGAGCTTTCACATGCTGAAGTTCCAGACCTGTAGGTAATTACTCACCTACTCAAAATGAGTAAATGCGAATTATCTCTAAAAGTATTGCAGATAGCCAATTTTTGTCAAATAACTCCTTCACCTACTTTTGGGAGAGCTTTCACTTGGTGAAGTTTCACACCCGTAGGTAATTACTCACCTACTCAAAATGAGTAAATGCAAATTATCTCTAAAAGTATTGCAGATAGCGAATTTTTGTCAAATAACTCCTTCACCTACTTTTGGGAGAGCTTTCACTTGGTGAAGTTTCAGACCTGTAGGTAATTACTCACCTACTCAAAATGAGTAAATGCAAATTATCTCTAAAAGTATTGCAGATAGCCAATTTTTGTCAAATAACTCCTTCACCTACTTTTGGGAGAGCTTTCACTTGGTGAAGTTTCAGACCCGTAGGTAATTACTCACCTACTGAAAATGAGTTAATGCAAATTATCTCTAAAAGTATTCCAGATAGCCAATTTTTGTCAAATAACTCCTTCACCTACTTTTGGGAGACCTTTCACTTGGTGAAGTTTCAGACCTGTAGCTAATTATTCACCTACCCAAAATGAGTAAATGCTAATTATCTATAAAAGTATTGCAGATATCCAATTTTTTATCAAATAACTCATTCATCTACTTTTGGGAGAGCTTTCACATGGTGAAGTTCCAGACCCGTAGGTAATTACTCGCCTACTGAAAATGAGTAAATTCGAATTATCTCTAAAAGTATTGTAGATAGCCAATTTTTCTCAAATAACTCATTCGCCTACTTTTGAGAGAGCTTTCACTTGGTGAAGTTTCAGACCCGTAGCTAATTATTCACCTACTCAAAATGAGTAAATGCGAATTATCTCTACAAGTATTGCAGATAGCCAGTATTTCACAAATAACTCATTAATATGAAAACAACTTAGAGGAAGTCATGGGCTGCAAATCTTTTCATGTGGTCAGATTTCACCTTGGGCCCCTCCTGCTTATTATTGGTCCTAGAGGTTTGCAATGTGAAAACGACTTATACGAAATCATGGACTGCGAATCTTTTGATGTGGTCAGACTTCACCTTGGGCCCCTGCTATAGGGTCAAATAAGGGTAGCCAAACTTAAAAGTGCTTTCACCTTGCTTATTAACGAAAAATGCTTTTTATCTTCTAAACTATGTTAGTTGGCCTTTGTCGGTGGATACATCCAGCATCTGGCCACAGATGCGTCCTATTTCTAGTTATCTCTAAAAGTATTGCAGGTAGCCAATTTTTCTCAAATAACTCCTTCACATACTTTTGGGAGAGCTTTCACATGGTCAAGTTTCAGATCCGTAGCTAATTACTCACCTACTCAAAATGAGTAAATACGAATTATCTCTAAAAGTATTGCAGATAGCCAATTTTCTCAGATAACTCATTCACCTACTTTTGGGAGAGCTTTCACATGGTGAAATTTCAGACCCATAGCTAATTACTCACCTACTCAAAATGAGTAAATGCTAATTATCTCTAAAAGTATTGCAGATAGCCAATTTTTCTCATATAACTCATTCACCTACTATTGGGAGAGCTTTCACTTGGTGAAGTTTCAGACCCGTAGCTAATTGTTCACCTACTCAAAATGAGTAAATGCTAATTATCTCTAAAAGTATTGCGGATAGCCAATTTTTCTCATATAACTCATTCACCTACTTTTGGGAGAGCTTTCACTTGGTGAAGTTTCAGACCTGTAGCTAATTACTCACCTACTCAAAATGAGTAAATGCTAATTATCTCTAAAAGGATTGCAGATAGCCATTTTTTGTCAAATAACTCATTCACCTACTTTTAGGAGAGCTTTCACTTGGTGAAGTTTCAGACCCATAGCTAATTACTCACCTGCTCAAAATGAGTAAATGCTAATTATCTCTAAAAGTATTGCAGATAGCCAATTTTTCTCAAATAACTCATTCACCTACTTTTGGGAGAGCTTTCACATGGTGAAGTTTCAGCCCCATAGCTAATTACTCACCAGCTCAAAATGAGTAAATGCTAATTATCTCTAAAAGTATTGCAGATAGCCAATTTTTCTCAAATAACTCATTCATCTACTATTGGGAGAGCCATCACTTGGTGAAGTTTCAGACCCGTAGCTAATTATTCACCTACTCAAAATGAGTAAATGCTAATTATCCCTAGAAGTATTGTGGATAGCCTTCACATGGTGAAGTTCCAGACCCGTAGGTAATTACTCACTTACTCAAAATGAGTAAATGCTAATTATCTCTAAAAGTATTGCAGATAGCCAATTTTTCTCGAATAAGTCATTCACCTACTTTTGGAAGAGCTTTCACTTGGTGAAGTTTCAGACCCGTAGCTAATTACTCACCTGCTCAAAATGAGTAAATGCGAATCATCTCTAAAAGTATTGCAGATAGCCAATTTTTCTCAAATAACTCATTCACCTACTTTTGAGAGAGCTTTCACTTGGTGAAGTTTCAGACCTGTAGCTAATTATTCACCTACTCAAAATGAGTAAATGCTAATTATCTCTAAAAGTATTGCAGATAGCCAATTTTTCTCAAATAACTCATTCACCTACTTTTGAAAGAGCTTTCACTTCGTGAAGTTTCAGACCCGTAGCTAATTATTCACCTGCTGAAAATGAGTAAATGCTAATTATCTCTAAAAGTATTGCAGGTAGCCAATTTTTTGTCAAATAACTCCTTCAGGTACTTTTGGAAGAGCTTTCACATGGTGAAGTTTCAGATCCGTAGCTAATTACTCACCTACTCAAAATGAGTAAATGCTAATTATCTCTAAAATTATTGCGGATAGACAATTTTTCTCAATTAATTCGTTCATCTACTTTTGGGAGAGCTTTCACTTGGTAAAGTTTCAGACCCGTAGCTAATTATTCACCTGCTGAAAATGAGTAAATGCTAATTATCTCTAAAAGTATTGCAGGTAGCCAATTTTTCTCAAATAACTCCTTCAGGTACTTTTGGAAGAGCTTTCACATGGTGAAGTTTCAGATCCGTAGCTAATTACTCACCTACTCAAAATGAGTAAATGCTAATTATCTCTAAAATTATTGCGGATAGACAATTTTTCTCAAATAACTCGTTCATCTACTTTTGGGAGAGCTTTCACTTGGTAAAGTTTCAGACCCGTAGCTAATTATTCACCTGCTGAAAATGAGTAAATGCTAATTATCTCTAAAAGTATTGCAGGTAGCCAATTTTTCTCAAATAACTCCTTCACATACTTTTGGGAGAGCTTTCACATGGTCAAGTTTCAGATCCGTAGCTAATTACTCACCTACTCAAAATGAGTAAATACGAATTATCTCTAAAAGTATTGCAGATAGCCAATTTTCTCAGATAACTCATTCACCTACTTTTGGGAGAGCTTTCACATGGTGAAATTTCAGACCCATAGCTAATTACTCACCTACTCAAAATGAGTAAATGCTAATTATCTCTAAAAGTATTGCAGATAGCCAATTTTTCTCATATAACTCATTCACCTACTATTGGGAGAGCTTTCACTTGGTGAAGTTTCAGACCCGTAGCTAATTGTTCACCTACTCAAAATGAGTAAATGCTAATTATCTCTAAAAGGATTGCAGATAGCCATTTTTTGTCAAATAACTCATTCACCTACTTTTAGGAGAGCTTTCACTTGGTGAAGTTTCAGACCCATAGCTAATTACTCACCTGCTCAAAATGAGTAAATGCTAATTATCTCTAAAAGTATTGCAGATAGCCAATTTTTCTGAAATAACTCATTCACCTACTTTTGGGAGAGCTTTCACATGGTGAAGTTTCAGCCCCATAGCTAATTACTCACCTGCTCAAAATGAGTAAATGCTAATTATCTCTAAAAGTATTGCAGATAGCCAATTTTTCTCAAATAACTCATTCATCTACTATTGGGAGAGCCATCACTTGGTGAAGTTTCAGACCCGTAGCTAATTATTCACCTACTCAAAATGAGTAAATGCTAATTATCCCTAGAAGTATTGTGGATAGCCTTCACATGGTGAAGTTCCAGACCCGTAGGTAATTACTCACTTACTCAAAATGAGTAAATGCTAATTATCTCTAAAAGTATTGCAGATAGCCAATTTTTCTCGAATAAGTCATTCACCTACTTTTGGGACAGCTTTCACTTGGTGAAGTTTCAGACCTGTAGCTAATTACTCACCTACTCAAAATAAGTAAATGCCTATTATCACTAAAAGTATTGCAGATAGCCAGTATTTCTCAAATAACTCATTCACCTACATTTTGGAGAAGTTTCACATGCTTAAGTTTTTTTATGAATTTTTAAAATAAATTTTAATACATTAAAATTAATTAAATCATGCACTAAATCAATTATAACTTGAAAAGTACTGCATTTAGAGCACTTTGTGCAAATATGTTATGCAGCTACTTTTGGGTCAGCTATAACATAGTAAAATTTCAGACCTGTAGCTCATGGCATAGCTGAATAATAACTACTTTTAGGTTATCACTGTTGGGTAAATCACTTATAACTTGAAAACTTTTGCATTTACATTATTTAGTTTCAGTATGTTATTCACCTATTTTGAGGCAGCTATAACATAGTAAAATTCCAGACCTGTGGCTCATTGCATAGCGGAGTAATAGCTACTTTGAAGTTCTTACTCAACACTAAATCATTTATAACTTGAAAAGTATTACATTTAGAGCATTTTGTTAAAATATGTCATTCACCTACTTTTTCCATAGCAACAACATGGTGAGTAACTTGGGTGTCTATCTGAATAGCTAAGTGAGTAATAGCTACTTTTGGGCTTTTCACTAACTTCCATCATGAGTAAAATCACTTGTAACTTGAAAACTATTGCATTTAGAGAATTTTGTGCAAATATGTTATTCACCTACTTTTGGGTCAGCTATAACATACTAAAATTTCAGACCTCTAGCTCGTGCCATAGCTGAGTAATAGCTACTTTTGCCTTTGCCGGTGGATACATTTTGCATCTGGCCACAGATGCATCCTTGGTCTAGTCTCTAAAAGTATTACAGGTGGGCAATTTCTTCTAAATAAGTCATTCACCTACTTTTGGGTGATCTACCACATAGTGAAGTTGCAGAACTGTAGCTCTTTAGATGGCAGAGTAATAGCCACTAAAATAAGTAAATGTCTTGTATCTCTAAAAGTAGTACAGATAGGCTATTTCTTATAAAGACGTGCTTCCCTACTTTGAGTTGATCTGCATAATGAAGTGGCAGAACTGTAGCTCTTTGGATGGCAAAGTAATAGCTACTAAAATGAGTAAATGCCTTTTGTCTTTAAAAGTATTGCAATCAAACATTAAACTTGTCACTTCTACATGTGCCTCCATCTCGCAGGAAAATTTATATTCCACTATCTTTAGGACATCTAATTTATACGGCGGGAGATAAATGCATGCGTCAGAATGCTTGTTGCAGAAATTATAGTGTATGGTTATGTCAGTCTTCCAAAGTTTGAACTTAATACATGTAGAACATTTTACCAGGGTAAGTGGCCCAAGCTGCTGAATTATTCAAATTGCCTTACAACTTACAAGATGTATTGTGTATTTTGTCTCTGTAAAGACACTGCTGTAACCTTCTGACATTTCTAGTTAAAGGCTTTATAGGATTCTTTATGGGGGTTTTTGTTAAAACTCAGCTGGTTGGGGCAGGATGGCCATTGATTATTTTCTCATTATTGTGGACCTTTAGAGCCTGTAAATTTATGTACTGTAATGTTTTTAAAATTCACCACTGTGTGTAAAATTGACCACAGTGTAGGAAAGCCACAACTTAAACCCATATTATCCCTTGAAGCAGAAAGAAAAATTCAGTAACATTCTGCATTAGAATAGCACAAAATGGTCACAAACATTAAAAAAATTATTTGACAAAACTTTCCCACATTTCAAAGAAAAACAAAGTTAAGGGATGAATAATCTCTGGTGTCACTACAAGACCCAAGAAAGATGCAAGATAAAGAGCCCTATTTAAGCTGAATAAAATGGGGAAACCAGTTCAATTGGACCAGAAATAAGGCTGTTTAGTCATTTTAAGTGAAGCTCTGCGGAGTTTGTTGACAATACCTCCCAATCCTATAAAATCAGATAATCCTTCAAAATTAAGATCAATGGGGCCATAATTAAGTGAGTGGTGAGTATGTAATTATCACTGTATATATTGCTATTAGGATGTAAACAAATGGACAGACCTTCCAATTAAAGAATTTTTTTGTGTTAAAGACACTAAAGTATAATTCATGTAGAAATGAAAAAAAAAAAAATTCAAATTTCTAATAAAGTAGTTGTTCTGTCTAGATCTTTTATCACTGTTACAGCATTTTTTAATATTTCATCTTCCACTAATATATAAATGCATAGAAAGACTAAACTGTTTTGGGCTTACTAATTTAGAATGTATAGTCAACCATGTAAAATTACACCCTTTGTACGTGCTTATTCCTAAATTCAAGCAATTTAATCTGAGGTGCAACAATATAAGGCAGAATTCAAAAACATGCTTGGAATGGATAAGGGTCGTTATCCAAAATGGAGAACCAGCTTTGAAAAATATTTGAAAAATGATAAAATTTAAAATCTTATTGCAAAAATATTGAAAATGAAACAATGCAATATGGTATATGATTTTCAGTTCAATTTATTCACACAATTGTTCTTGTGCTTTGTTCAATATAATATGTTTTGATTATTTTAATAAATCCTAGCCCTGGAATAGGACACTTTGTTTTTTAGCCCGGATTTAGGCTAAGTTAGGGACTTAAATCTAAGCCTTTTGTCTTAGCTAAGTATGGGAATAAAATAGGTTTCACAATAGGTGACTCACAGTGGTTTTCTGTATCATCTGACACCTCAGAGATTAAGCGCTATAAAAGTTGAATTGGAATTTATTTCAAGGTGAAATATTCCACTGGTGATTTATATCCTTGGTTTGACACATTTTGCCGAGTATTTTTGGGGAAAATGCTGATTTGCAATGGCAGACCTTCTAAAACACATAAAAATGTCCAAAGACTAATCTAGGGAGATGTTCTAAATGTTTTTTTTTTATTTTCAGGCATTTCAAATTTTGTGGGGAAAAATTTAATTTAAAATTTACAGCAGCCATAAAGTCTTTGTTTTCAAAGGTAAGCTCACTCCCAGGTAGACTTAACTCTGAGCCCAAGACTGAGTCACAGCTTAGAAATTGTGAGCTTGGTGAAATCCACTGAGTCTAAGACCACAGACTTAGCCTGAATCTAAGACAAAAGTTTTAACTTCAAATCTTTATCTGGGCTATTAGACACTTACCGTATATGAAACTGGTCACTGCGCACATTAGTTACAAGTGATTAAAACCATATTTCATTGAATCTCAAGATACCGGATATGTGACTTTCAATTCTATTTCAACAGGTTTCAATATAATAGAGAAACAGAGTTCACTGGAAAAAATCCCACCAGACCCCTCATATTACTTCTATTTAAAAGCAAACTCTCTACTTATCAGAGGTATCTACTTGAAGGGCACTGGTTGTATGCACTGTTGGAATAAATTATCCAAAACTTTTTTTTTTTGGTACAGGACTTTTATATTTTGGTGAATGAAAAATTGAGTCTGGATGATTTCTCACAACTTTTCTTTTTTTCTGCAAAGATAATTACATTTGGTGGAGCATTCTTAATGTCAGGGGTAATTAATACTAAGGAATGTTGAGATCATATCACCATTTGACAAAAGTAGGGAATCTTTAACTTCAGTGGCTGAATTTAAGCGACGTCTTAAGTGGTTGTCATAAATTTTTTCAGCTAATGAGTATAGTTAAAACTAATTAAGCGTCCCTGAAAGGGCGCTTATTTGTTTTCGCCTCAGTTTCCGCGCTGCCGCCGCATTATGGTCTCCCTTGAATATCTCCCTTATTATTAGAAGGTTTCAAACCATATTTGGCATTTATATACCTTAGGCATGGGAAAATTTTTCTGCATGCTTAAATTTGATCTTTGACCTTTATGAAGGTCACATGATCAAAAACAATTTTTTTGAAGTACACCCCCTTGTCATCGCAGTTCAGGAAAAACTACTTGCTACACAGCCTTATAATTTGACACACCTGTTCATACTATCGAAAACGCGAGCTGATTAGATTTTGGGAGCAATCCCTTCAAAAATGTCTCATTTATGAGTGATTTTCTGACACCTTCCAATCTGAAAGCCTTAAATTTAGTTCAACCCCCCTATTATCTTCTTAAGTATTGCATTTAGAGCCATAAAATGTACTGGGAGGTAATAGGAAACCATATGTGGAGAGTCTAAATACCGGTCAGTTTTACTCCACGTTTTTTTACTCAAACTGGGGTCATAAAATAGCTGATTTTGAGTTTTTGCCTTATATCTCCTTTATTGTTGCTTTTATAGCTTCAGAATGTATTAAGAGATATTGGGAAAGCATATGTGGAGAGTCTAAATAGCCAGTCAGTTTTACCCCCGACCCCCCCTTATGGGCCAAACTGGGGTCATAAATAGCTGCTTTGGAGTTTTTGCCTTATATCTCCTTTATCATTGCTTTTATAGCTTCAGAATGTATTAAGAGGTATTGGGAAAGCATACGGCGCAGCTTTGTGCATTCTTAGCTTTACAGCATGCTTATTAAAACCACAAAGCATTTTAAACTTTCAGGGATGCTTCGCTTTTGTTATCAAAAGCATTCCTCTAGTTTATTTTTTAAGTGAGTATAATAGTGGGTTATGTTCAATTTTCCAGTGACTAATTTATTAAAAAAACAATTATATTGTATAAATTTAAATTTTAAAAATTGACCAATGACAAATTGTTTTACAGTGCCATTGCTATGGGAACAGAAATGCTGGAAATAGACTGTCAGATCACCAGTGACGGGGAGGTGGTGGTAACCCATGACAACCATCTTTCACGAACCACTGGCTCTCCAGTGGATGTTTCTGAAACTGCATACAAGGTAATGTTTGTAAATCATGTAATCATGCTTGGGCCTAAAGTGGCCATTTGGCATCTGGACTAAAATGAATGAATTAAAGTTCAAATTCAAATTACTGTATTATTGTGTCATAAATACCGGGCATTTGTACATAGTAGTCTGGAGTTTTTATGAACTATGCTTTAATTTTGTATAATTTTTCAAAGAAAGGAGATATTTTTTGCTTGTTGTTTCAATGAGATAATATATACTCATTAAAGAGTTTATTGGCATTGATTATAAAAGTGATTACATATCCCGAGCTAAGTAATTGTACTTAACCTAATTAGTCTATACCCCTGCTTGATATTTATGAATCTTTGTAATCAAAAGAAAATAATCATCAAGTTTCAGACATGGACACGGTTTTACCATCCTGACTTACATCCCTATGAAAAAAAAATCACCTTTTTCGGGTTGATGAAAGGAGTCCAACACTGAGCGACCCACACATACAAATCAGTTCTACCAGTGCCTGATTTAAGCCACTGTGACACAGCTATACCTAAGCTTACATAGATTTGTGATGTCACAGTCCCATCACCTGTGCTGATCTTATAGCCAGTAGACTGTTATCATGAATCACAAAAACTCCATATATTGTTTGTTACCAATTTACCTTGTGATGTCATAGTCACATGACCTGTGCTGATGTCACAGCCAGTTCACCAGTCATGATGACATCACAAACATTCCATAGTGTTTCCTATTTACCTTGGATTTTCTTTAAATTTATTTTCCAAACAAGCATTTTAGGTATATTACTGGTTTTATGAGAAATAACACACCATGTACAAGAAATGGAATATTTGAAAAATGGAAAGTAAGTTAACATAGGTTTTGTTGTACTACAATTAGAGTTGTTAAACACTGATTGAGTACTTGTCTAAGAGTAGAGTTATGGAATATTTTTTTGCATGGAATTAACTAAAGTGTTTATCTTTTCACTTAAACAGTGGCAGGTTTTTAAATATTCAGTTACAAATTGACATATGTTGTTACTTCCCCAGGATAAATGGCACATTGTGCTGCTTTTGTTATGAAGAGTACTCGTACAATGGCAGAATAACAGTCAAAGAGTGCTTTTAAATTAGTAGAAATATCTGCTCATTCCCAGCTAGATAATAAAATATCCGGTAAAGGTGATTCTATTTTACTAGAATGTTGATGTTATTTTCAGGAGTTGCCACAACTGAAATCTACACTGAGACTGGACTTTCAGCAAAGTAAGTAGGCACCTCATATATACATTATATATGTACAATTAGTGCACTGTTCCATTATGCCGAGTGGATTGGAATATTGTCATCTAAAGATTCCGAATCTTGAACAACTACCAAAACTAGAAGAGGTTTTATTCTACCATGACCCCAACTGCTAACAGGAATCGAAGTTAATCAAAATAAAACATGACAATTCTGATCAAAAACACATTAAAAACTACAAAAATATGAGATAAAACTATGCAATTTCTTCAAGCTAGGGCTCAGTCCAAACCATTGCGGATTAAGTTTATAGTTACACATGAAATGGCGATATCGATACAAGAAATATTGCCAGTATCTAAAAATGATGGACCCACTAGTTACTAACTAGTGCTAACCTTAAATTGCCAATCTGTTAGGCTACCTCTGGGGCTTCTAAACAAAATGCATTTCAATAAATTAAGTGGGTGGTTGTCTAATGTTGCTCAGTAACAAATAAAGACTAAAGATGGGGGTAAACATTTTATTTAACTAAATCATTTAATACCTCAAAATTCATGCACAATAAACAGTATAAATTTCGGCAGTGTACATTAAATTTGTCTGCCCTCTCTCACAATATTTGTTTCAACAGGATAACAGTCATTCTCAGTAAGAAAGAATTATTGTGATATTTAATAAGATATGAAATTTGATTGAACCATCTTATGTGGCTGTGATGTAAGGAAGATAACATTTCCCACAGTATATGTGATATTGTCCCTGGAGTCTGTAAATCAAGTAACAATAACAAAATGGTAAATCCAAATTCAGTATTGAATCAAATCATGAAAGAGAGTCTAAAGTTAGACAGTTTGAGAGAATATATGATCATATAAAATAAAATATAAAGATTGGGAAGGTCGGGTGTTCGTCAGTTATCACTGCTGAAGGTATGTAAAGTTTCATGAACTCATTGAGTGGATACATGAAATTAAAAATTTCAAGTTCATATTGAGTGCTTAACTTAAGCTAGAATTGCTTTTTGGTTGGTTGAAACGAAAAACATTTTTGTATTTTGATGAACTGGTTTTGTTGAAAATGTCCGTATTTTATGCCATGTATGGCTGATATTTTATAAGTCATTAAAAAACATAAATTTGATGTCAGACTCATATTTCGACTTGTATGGGGTAAAAATATGAAGTTATTAACTTTATAATACATCACAATGACTTTTCATTTGCACTCTCTGGAGTTTTCTTTCAAGACAAAAAGGCTTGTATGTGTTTTCAAAATTGTTAGATGTTATTTTATCACATGTCAGAAAAATGGGTTAGATGTTTTGGTTTTATAGACCTGTTCACCTCTGTGGTCAAAATAGCAAGTTTGTCCATAATGGATGAGCTCTGAGCTTCGACTTCTTTCAGTTCCACACTGTACTATTGTTTGTGGCGTCTTTGAAAGGTTATTAGTAGTAATTAGTACTAATGGGAAAACAGGAGCAAATGTCTTCTTGGCTGACCCCTGTGGGGGTTACAGAAAGTATAAGGACCAGCTGATGCATTATTGTGTTGAACAAAACCTCTGAGCTTTCATTATGTTTGGTTCACACCTCTCCAAACAAACAACTCCGATCTTGGATCATTTCTAGTTGAATGGGACACAAATAAAGGCAGGAAAAATGGGTAAAAGTGTGTGAATATGGTGATATGTTGCTCTCTTTTAATCAAGACAATGGAAATGGAACTTGACAGTTTAAACATGATAGAGTGTATAACTAATCAAAATCAAACAAAAATGTCATAGCAGTAACAGAACCCTAAAGTATCTGTACAATCTAGAAATGTGACCCTCGCTGGACCTAAAAAACCACGTATTTTATAATTTTTGCCACGATAGCTTTCAGCAGATTAAAATATATATGGTGTCTTTTGTTATAGATCCAAAATCAACAACTAATGTGCCACAGTTGTCGCCCCTCGACTCTCCTTACGATAAACGATTTCTGTAAACCAGCGCACTGAGTTCCCCTTTGTGGGGAAGATATTGCGCCTGCAAAGCAGTAGATTAGATTAGATAGATTAGATTAGAAAAGTAAGAATGGAATATTAGTCTTGTATATTTAGAGCAGGACATTTTGGGAAATACCCACTTAAAATTCTGCACAGTGAAACAAAATCCACAGAATTTCTGTAGTCTGTAGCAGATTACAGAAATAAGCCGAACTTATTATACAAATCACAAAATATGTATGCACGTCCCAGAAATTAAAATGATGTTTTTTCCAGTTGTGCCTGGCAATTCTAAATGCTGTGATGAATTTTCCCATTTTTGTCTCAAGGCTACAACCAGTCCCAGGGGACTCCTGTGAGTAATCTTCTGTTGGGACAAGATCACTTATCTCCAGTTTTATAGAAGTGAACAAGATATGATGATTCAGCACAAAAAATAGGGCATAACACTATGATAAAGATTGGTTGAAGCACCCAAAATATTAGTTTTTACTGCTTTACAATCAAAGAGATCTGTTATGACTTCTCTAGACAGAAATCCCATTTGCAAGAGTTTTTAACCCCAGTCCATTAAGGCTGGGATTATAGTCGTCCCCATCGCCGTCCGGGCAGTGTTGGCATTGGCGGCAGGCATAAAGCGTGTGGGTGTTCCACAGCCTAAACCCATACACAGATTTTTTCACCAAATTAACAGGTAATGTTTATCCCAAGAGGATCTAGAGCTGATTAGGTTTTGGGGGTATCCAGCAACAACTGTTGTCATGGCAACACTTAAGATTTTTGGGTCTTAAAGTTTGTAGGTGTCCCACAACCTAAACCTATGCACAGATTTTTATCAAATTTTCAGGATATGTTTACCCAAACAGGATCTAGAGCAGATTAGGTATTTGGGGGTATCTGGTAACAACTGTTGCCTTGGCAACACTTTTAAAATTTTTGAGTCTTAAAGTTTGTTTAAACCCAGGCATGGATTTTCACCAAAGTTTCAGGATTTGTTTACCCTAAGAGGATCTAGAGCTGATTAGGTTTTTGGGGGTATCCGACAACAACTGTTGCCATGGCAACACTTTGAATATTTTAGAGTTTTAACATTTGTGGGTGTTCCACAGCCTAAACCAATGCATGGATTTTCACCTAATTTTCAGGATATGTTGACCAAAACCTGATTGGGGCTGATCTAAGGTTTTCGAGAGTATTTGACAACACCTGTTGTCATGGCAATGCTTGAAATACTTTTAAGTCTTATACTTCTTTATTGAAAAATGGGTGCTATTGCACCGATGTTGCTACAGTTGTATTTTTATCTCCCTCCGGCCAAGGCTGGGGTTGGGGAAATTATGAAACACCATCTGTATGTGTGTGTGCATGCATGTGTGCGTTTGTCACATTTTTACATCAACCTTCATGTCTCATTCATTTATCAAGATATCTTCACCAAATTTGCAGAGAATGTTTATGTCTGTGAAAACATGTCTATAAAAAAATTTTGTCATCATTTTAAAAACAATATTGCTACCATGGCTAATTGTTCGAAAGTCATTGATATGTTCTAAAATTTAAAATATTGTAGCTAGCTTCATCAGATTTGCACAAAATGTAAATGGCTAAGAGAGCTTGCCTGAGAGTAATTTTTGCCCTTGTTTTGAAAAGAAAATGGCCACCTTATCATATCTATAGTTTCAAGTGGGGGAGGGCATATCAAAAAGCCCTAATATCTCCCTTAACATTGGTCCCAGGGGTTTGGAATGAGAAAACAATTTATTGGAAATCGTGATCTGCAAATCTTTTGCAAGTGTCAAATTTGACCTTTCACTCCTGCTTCAAGATCATGCTAGGATCATCATGCTAAAAGGGCCTTAAAACTCCTTTATAAATGGTCCTAGGGCTTAAAAATATGATAACAACTTGTAAGAAATCAGGTCCTGTGAATCTTACACCTGACAAGATTTTGTGGATTCTGTATACTTACCACTGAAGCTGTTCCTAAGATTTTGACAAATCTTAATGTAGTGTTGCCCCATTTAGTTGTACCTGCGGGCTGGGGTTCTTGTCTGCCAAGGCCTGCTATTTTTAAACATTTTGAATATTTGTGCTAATGATCTACAATCGCCAGTCTCAAGTCTTCTAACCTTCAAAACTGAAAAGGTAAGTGATTCAACCAATAAGATTCCACTTGAGACTGCAAGATCTGGTCAGTGGGGAGGCAAACTCACATCAGTGGATGGATGGATATTGTATTATCTTTCATTTAGAATAGTATTCTCCTGAAAAGGTTTTACTGCAGTCTTGTAGACACCGCGGTGTGCTGGGTAACGCGTTCCCCTCTCACCCCTTTGGTCCGAGGGTTCCATTCCTGACCTGTCCTGATATGGGGAGGACATGGGGACAGTTATTTGCATGCGGGTGCCTGATGGTTTTCAGGGCAGAATCGTGACTGGCTTATAAGAGTACACACTAGTGCTTTCCTTCGTTTCCCCAACTAACCATCATAATGTGCCCTGTATAATGTGTTGAAAGCAACGTCAACCCCCAAAACCAAGCAGTTGACTCTATTCTTTTCAAAGTTTTCCCTTTTTTCTAACACTTTTAGACCATTTTCTAATCCGGGGCAGATATTGGACGACTTTAGCTTAAGGTGTTATGGTGTTAGTTTAGCAGGGGGCCGTGACCCCAGCAGCCTATAATACATTCTGTGATGAGTTTTACATGTGTTCCTCTGATAATGATAAATGGCTGTTGTAATGGTAACATCAGCCATCGCATGAATGTTTCATTTTCTTGGAATTGGAGTCACACAGTTTTATGTGTACAAAACTTAAGTATCATGAATGTTGGATGGTCACCTTTGCCAGTTTAGTTGCTGTAGTATTTAGTGGATGTTTCAATGTACAAGGTTTGCAGTTTGAGGGGTATGGCTTACAGGTGAGAATTTTACTGTAAGAAATGCCAAATCCTCTTCAAATAAAGAAATATTATCTAAATATTGATAAGATTGACAAAGATAGTAAATATGAGGTAAATACAGTAACATTGACTGCACACACAGAATTGAGTTGCTTTGTATATAACATACTTTCAAACCTTAGAGCTGGAAGACACCCGTTATTTATATACATGTTTGTGTTTTATGTGGGTGTATGGGTTATTTTTCTTGGCATTAAATAAGTTTGTATAATAAATTCATAAACCTCAAATAAACCATTTGTATGAGTTAAGCTTTAAAAAAAATCACACATTTTATTGAGTTAATATAACTTACCTTATGGACATTTAGCTCTACTGCCAGTGCCAGCACAAGCTGTCCCTGCCAAACATCAGAAAAAGACATCTTGTGACTCCATTGATGGAGCAAGCTACCTGCACACCACTCACTTGGTGTCGTGAGACTCGTGACACACTTCCTTTCTGGCCAGCTTTTGGTGTTATTTCCTCTTAACAGAGTCATGATAATAGAATGCTTGAGTAAAGGAAAAACAAATCATATTGCTTGATATTTGTGTAATTGACACGTGGATTCACTTTCATTTGATGAAATATCTATTATTGCAAGATGCACAAATGGAAACATGGATTTAGGTACATAATGGATAACTGTTGTTTAACTCAAATTTATTACCATTAGTCTGATCAATGTGCATCATCAACTTACAAGACAGTATGTGACTACTGACTAATGCCTATTGAAACAACTTTAATGAAAGGCGATAAATCTGTTAAGCATCTTTCACGTTGAGTTTTCTTGACGTAAGGAATTTTTTTTTACTTGCGAGTAGTTTGATTAATATTAGTGTAACAGGATCTTCAGGTTGTGCACAATTATCTTGTATACACAGTTGTACACCTACTTCACTTTATGTACATTTTATTTATGCCAGGACTGCGGGTACAAAACTTTGTTGTCAAATTCAAACTCTATTTTGTCACTTGTAATATCATGTAACTCTGCGATTTAAGTTTAATTTCATAGGATTTTATTTTAACATACACAGAAAATAAGTATACATGATTACAGTGTTGAAATTTACTGAAAGAAATTAAATTAATTATATTATTGGGCAGTTTTAACCTTGGTGAACAGAGAATTCCTTGGTGGCCTAGTGGGTCAACAGGTTTGGCATCTAGTCATAGGTTGTCACCTTTCTGTAGGTTCAACAGTACGTAGCTCTGTGCCAGGTAATGTAGTCCCAGGCCTAATGTTATTCGTCCTATAGCCTTGCTTAAGGTTCAAATTTGTATGATATCTTTTCATGATTTGCATGATAGAACTTTATCAGACAATTTGCATGATAGAACTTTATCAGACAATTTGCATGATAGAACTTTATCAGACACTTTCTCTTAGCTGTATGCTGCTGTAAAAGTACATGTATGAGTACATTATAGAAACTGAAACTCCATTATCTGAACTGAAAATTTTCCTAACTGCAAAGAAACTTGAGCCTTCAGCAAGGCTAGTGGTCCGTTTGGGACTCGGGAGAATAATCTCAGTTATCTCAGAATGCAACCTAATTATGGAAAACTGCAGGGACAGTATCAAAGCCATGGGCAAGTGGGCCAAAAATCAAATCCAGAAAAGTGCCAATCTTGAAAGGGCAGCTGGGGCCATGGTGGCAGAGTGGTAACACTCTCGCCTCTCACCTCTGAGGCCGGGATTCGCTTCCCGTCACGGCCTCAAGTGGGAAAGCTGGTAGTTGCTTGCCGTTGGTTGGCAGTTTACAGTACAGAACCCTGACGAACTATATGTACTGGTTTCCTCTGCCCTTCCAACTACCCGTCGTGATATGACTTGTACAGCGTTGAAAGCGACGTAAAACCCCAAATAAATAAATAAGTAAATTAAAATGGCAGCTAGAAATGCCTTTGAAAAAACTTATGACTAGTTGGATATCCTTGATAAGAGAATCCATATTCAACAGATGGCCTTAGCCTGCTAGAGTAAGGCTTTATCCCATATGCTCCAGAGTGACCTGTATGTGAAGGGTAATGCAGATCTCATTAGGAGAGATACGGAAATATGACACATCTCCGACCTGACCTGGGAGAGACCAGACGCCAAGAGCGCAGGAACTCGCCTTTATTCCCCTCTCCTTTATTCCATTCACATTTGAAAGGAAGGAGAAGAGTTCCCCCTCAACAATGGCACCCCTAAAAACCCTCAGTTAACTTAGGTCCTATCAAAACCAGCCCTTTAGTGAACTTAGTAGAGTGTTTAGCACAACAAAAGAGGCTCCTACAGGACATGCCACCATGGAGGATGTTCCACCCCACGCAGTTATCAGTCGATTTCCTCAGGCAGGGGGAACAACAGGGCAACAAGGGTCATGTCAGACCACACCACAGGGGTAGAGGGTGTGGAAACCCTTCTTCCCAATGAATATCAAACCTCAAATGGTCCACCAGTAGGAGGGCACCTCTGTTAGTTTTGGAGATACTGGTGAAAATAATACTGCTCAAACAACATGTTGAACATTGTCATAGATGGTTACATTTTTCCATTTATCAAAAAAACTCCCACAGTTAGCCAGACAACCCCTGATCATTTCAGGATACAAGCACAATCAAAAGGACCTAGCCCTGGCCTCTTGTATCCAGTTTCTCCTGACCAAGAATGTAATAGAAAGGGTATAGAAAGTGAGATCTCTTGAGTTTTACAGTCGCTTGTTTCTAGTTCCAAAACCTCATCAGAAATGGAGGCTGGTCAAAGACCTAAGCAGGCTAAACCCCTTTATAAAAGTAGAAAAATTCAAATGGAAACCCCAGAATCCATAAGAGCCTCTCTGATTCCAGGGCAATAGTTCTCATCAATAGACCTCTCAGATGTCTACCTTCGCATCCCCATCCACCCAACCTCAAGGATGTTTCTACAGTTCACCCACAAGTCTCGAGCTTCCCAGTTCACCTCTCTTCCCTTCAGGCTGACCACAGTCCCACAAGTCTTCACAATGGAAGTGAAGCTTATGACCCTCTCCAGGGGAATCAGAGTGCATCAGTACTTGGACAACTGGCTTATCAGGGCTCAGTCCCAAAGAGAGCCATGACTGAATACAAAGTCCATCATGAACCAAATACAGTCTTTGGGTTGGATAATCAACCAGGAAAAATCAGGTTTTTCGAATACCATCTAGATTCAGCCCTTGTAAAACCAGTCCATTCCAGACCGATACGAAAAACTACAGGTCTTGATCATGATAATAAAGTCAAAGTTTGCTTTGATTGCAAGATGTTTGATGTCACTAATTGGGTTGCTGGCCTCAACAGAGAACCTGGTTCCACACCCTTCCATGGCTCTCTTTCATTGGGTGATCCAGAAAATACCTAAATGCCTCATAATACTAATAGCCCCATACTGGCTAGGGTTGCCCTGGTGTTGGAACCTAGTGCAGCTCTCAATGGAGATCCCACTCCAACTGTCCTTGTCAACAACACTTATCAAACATTCACACAACCAAGTGTTTCACAACAACCCACCACATCTGAACCTTCATCAAGCACACAGATCTAAGAACAAGACTTCTCTATGGAAGACAGAGAGAATTGCTACCCCTCAAAGGCCATCAACAAGGACTGTCAATAAGTCAAAGTGGGCCCTTTTTCTAAAAAATTGTGCAGAGAGAATTCAGTGGACTTCTCCTCACCCACTGTGAAACAAATCTCAGATTTGTTTAGATGCCACAGGACTTTAAATAAGACCCCCATCAAGCATTTATGGCTCTAGAACTGCTGTTGTTGACTTCTTGGGCCCAGTGGGACTCCATAATCTCTAAAAGCTTTTGATAAACCTAGTTCCAGAAAAGTTGAACCTTTCCGTTGTATTAAATGAGCTAACAAAAGAACCCTTTGAGCCTATGAAAGACACATATTTAGTTAAAAACAATAAAAGTGCATTAATATGTTGGACTCATTAATCAAAGTTTTATTGTTGCATAATTGTATTTCTGACTATTTCACAATCCCTTTGATTAAAGGTTTAGCAAAAAATACTTCAGAGATATTCAGGAAAAGCACCACAATTTTGATTTTGTAATAATAAATGAGATTATCACATGTTATGTTTCATCTCTAAAACCTATACCTACACTCTTGAAAATAACACCACACACTAATTGAATTATAGAATGAATTACCTCTTTCAGGTAATCCTTTTGAAGACTGTTAAAGGATAACGTAATACTTGCATTAAAATGATAATTGCAATGTCTCTGTCCTGTAACTTTCTTTAGATAGGCAAAATTCCAACTTGAAGATTAAAGAAGGAAGTCGTGTACTACGTCATTATCTATGTCACCTTGAGACAGCAGGTGCTGCTACCAAATTGGTGACTTGGTTGTTATATGCTCATTTTTCTTGAGTTGGCCAAGCCCCCCCACAAGGCCACCCAAGATAGTCCTTAGTCCCACATGGTAAGCCCATAGCGTATAAAAGCTACATTTAACTAATTAAAATTTTCAATTACAATTGAATCTTTGGAATGTTTTCTAAAAAAAACCCCTATTTCCAGGATAATTCTTATAATAAGGGTGAAATAAGGACATTTTAGTGTGACGATCCCATTTAACTTTGAAGTAGGGGTCAAAGGACAAATTCAACACCTGGAAAAGATTCCCAGGCCATGACGTCCTACAAGTTGTTTTCACATTCAGAACCTCTAAGAGCAATATTAGGGGAGATATAAGGCCTTTTTAATAGAATGACCTGTTTGACATTAAACATGTGATATGGCGGCCATTTTCCTTTTAGAACTAGGTCAAAATTACTATCAGGCTAGCTTTTCTAGCCATATATCTTTTGTGCAAATATGATGAAGCTAGCTGGAATATTTCGAGATTTAGAACAACTTTATGATTTTTAAACAGTTGGATGGCGGCCATTTTGTTTTTCAAAATGAGGCCAAAATTTTGCAGAGACATGTTTTCATAGCCATAAACATTCCCTATTCTTTTTATGGTCTGTGTTTACAATCTGAAGCCATGGCACCAATAATAAGGGAGAAACAAGGACGTTTTAATGTGATGACCTCATTTAACCTTGAAGCAGGGGTCAAAGGTCAAATTCAACACCTGGAAAAGATTCCCAGGCCATGACTTCCTACAAGTTGTTTTCACATTCCGAACCTCTAGGAGCAATATTTGAGGAGATATAAGGCCTTTTTAATAGGATAACCCTGTTTGACATTAAACATGTGATATGGCGGCCATTTTGTTTTTTGAACTATGCCAAAATTACTATCAGGCTAGCTTTTCTAGCCATATAGCTTTTGTGCAAATATGATGAAGCTAGCTGGAATATTTCAAGATTTAGAGCACCTTTACGATTTTCAAACAATTAGCCATGGCGGCTATTTTGTTTTTCAAAATGAGGCTAAAATTTTTCAGATTCCCAGGCCATGACTTCCTACAACTTGTTTTCACATTCCGAACCTCTAGGAGCAATATTTGAGGAGATATAAGGCCTTTTTAATGGGATAACCCCGTTTGACATTAAACATGTGATATGGCGGCCATTTTGTTTTTTGAACTAGGCCAAAATTACTATCAGGGTAGCTTTTGAGGCTAGAATTTTTCAGAGACAGTTTTCATAGCCATAAACATTCCCTGTAAATTTTGTGAAGATATCTTCATAAATGAATGAGATATTACGGTTTTTGCAAAAACGTGACCAATGGACGGACGGACACACGGACGCACAGACGTACAGAAGGCATTTTATAATCTCCTGACCACGGCCTTCGGCCGCGGGCGGGAGATAACTAGTGGATGCCAGTCCAGGGTGATTTATGAAAATTTGCCGTAAATTTTTAAATGGTGTGGATTTTTAGTTTACCTTTCAATAAAGATGGATACCAAATTTAGTAAAAGGTGTATACCAAAAGTATGTACAAATGATAAATATTTTGGCAGGATAAAAAAAGAACTGTTGCCATGGCAACCATTTCTTACCCCTCAGCCTTTATAGGCTATGCTGGCATTGTTGTCATCCATGGTGTCTGGTTAAATTATGGGTAGTCAATTGGGCAGTGGAAAAATCTTGTGTGGGCTATACTAGGAAGTTGATAGGCCATGATTTGATCTTGCTATAGTGATCCTGGGGCCGTATTCACAAAGGGTCTTAATCTTAGTCTTATCTTAGGTTTAACCCAGTCTTAAATCTAAGATTTTTGTCCCAGACATTCAGAAAGCAAGTCTTAGCTAGGACATACCTTGTTGTTATGGACACTGTATTTCTCCTATCACAAAGCTATTGCTGATCACAAATCTCTTGTATGGAAACTGTATCTCCTGCCGTCGCTGATTGCTTGTTTAGTTAATGTGGTCAAATGTCTCTTAAATCGACTGAATGTCTTCCTGTGTTTTATAGGCCATGAGTGCAACAAAGAAGACTGCACAGACCGACGTATCCCACTGCTGAGGGAGGTTTTAATGGAGTTTCAGGACACTCCCCTCAACATAGATATCAAAAGAAATGATGATTTACTCATAGCTAAGGTAAAAACCCTTAATAATGGCAGATGTTATTTTTACAGTGAGATGTTTTACCAAAGCAAGATATGTGACATTTTGTAATTGCATCCCCGGTCGAAAGTCGGGGATACTTAGGATTCAGTACGGTAATACGCCGCCACCACAGCAGAGATTTCCTTTCGGACGCGATTACTTAAAAAAATATTTTAGTTAGACCTTTCAGATTTGGTATGTGGGTATATATGGGCAATGCCACGAACGCTATTGTTTTGTGACCTTGACTTCAATTTCAAGGTCACTGGTGGCCTCTTAAATGTCAGATTTTGGGCATTTTTTTCACATTTTGGCCAAGTTCTCATATACAAAAAGTTGGATCATCCTATGGGTGGAAATATAAAGTATATATAGAGGTTTGGGATGGTAAACCAGCATATAGGAAATCATGGGCTGGGAATCTTCTGGTGTGGTCAGATTTGACCTTGGGCCCCTCCTTCAAGGTCAAAGGAGGATAGCCAAACTTAAAACTGCTTATAACTCGCTTATTATTGGTCCTAGAGGTTTGGGATGGTAAACCAACCTATAGGAAATCATGGGCTGGGAATCTTTTTGTGTGGTCAGATTTGACCTTGAGCCCCTCGTTCAAGGTCTTTCAAGGTCAAACAAGGATAGCCAAACTTAAAAGTGCTTATAACTCGCTTATTATCTCCCGCCGGGCTTTAGCCCGGGAGGGAGATTATGAAATGATGTCTGTGTGTGCGTGCGTGCGTGTGTGCGTGCGTTAGTTAGTCACGCAGATTTCTCCAAAACTGCTACAGCTACAGTTTTTTTGTAAATATTATTATTAATTGTCCCAATGAATTTTCATGCCCTTGAAAATTTTTTTGGTTTTATTGACTTAGGCCTAAAGATAAGTGAGTAATAGCAATCTTAGCTACTTTGAGTAAAGGGCTCATAACTCAAAAACTATTGCAGTAACAACTTTTTCTTCAAATATGTTGTTCAGCTACTTTGTCCTTAGCTATAAGATGGTACATAGTTTGGGGTCCCATTGCATGCCATAAGTGAGTAATAGCTATTTTCTCATTTGTAGCTAAATAACAGAAGAAGTAAATGTCAAATATCTTCAAAAGTATTGAAGTTAGGGAAATCTTTTCAAATATGTTGTCCATCTTCTTTTTGGTAAGCTATCACATACTAAAGTTTCAGACCTGTTGCACCTTGGATAGCTGAGTAATAGCTACTTTGAAATTCTGACTGGTGAGTAAAGCGATTGTAACTCCAAAACTATTGCAGTTAGAGTATTTTCCTAAAATATGTTGTTCAGCTACTTTGTCCTTAGCTATAAGATGGTACATAGTTTGGGGTTCTATTGCATGCCATAAGTGAGTAATAGCTATTTTCTCATTTGTAGCTAAATAACAGAAGAAGTAAATGTCAAATATCTTCAAAAGTATTAAAGTTAGGGAAATCTTTTCAAATATGTTGTCCATCTACTTTTTGGTAAGCTATGACATAGTAAAGTTTCAGACCTGTTGCACCTTGGATAGCTGAGTAATAGCTACTTTGAAATTCTGACTGTTGAGTAAAGCCATTGTAACTCCAAAACTATTGCAGTTAGAGTATTTTCCTAAAATATGTTGTTCAGCTACTTTGTTCTTAGGTATAAGATGGTACATAGTTTGGGGTTCTATTGCTTGCCATAAGTGAGTAATAGCTATTTTCTCATTTGTAGCTAAATAACAGAAGAAGTAAATGTCAAATATCTTCAAAAGTATTGAAGTTAGGGAAATCTTTTCAAATATGTTATCCATCTACTTTTTGGTAAGCTATAACATAGTAAAGTTTCAGACCTGTTGCACCTTGGATAGCTGAGTTATAGCTACTTTGAAATTCTGACTGTTGAGTAAAGCCATTGTAACTCCAAAACTATTGCAGTTAGAGTATTTTCCTAAAATATGTTGTTCAGCTACTTTGTCCTTAGCTATAAGATGGTACATAGTTTGGGGTTCTATTGCATGCCATAAGTGAGTAATAGCTATTTTGTTATTTGTAGCAAAATCATGACATAAGTAGATGTCAAATATCTTCAAAAGTATTAAAGTTAGGGAATTCTTTTCAAATATGTTATCCATCTACTTTTTCATAAGCTATCACATAGTAAAGTTTCGGATCTGTTGCACATTGGATAGCTGAGTAATAGCTACTTTGAAATTCTACAGTTGAGTAAATCCATTGTAACTCCAAAACTATTGCAGTTACAATATTTTCGTAAAATATGTTGTTCAGCTACTTTGTCCTTAGCTATAAGCTGGCATGTAGTTTGGGGTTCTATTGCATGCCATAAGTGAGTAATAGCTATTTTCTTATTAGTAGCAAAATAATGACATAAGTAAATGTCAAATATCTTCAGAAGTATTAAAGTTACGGAATTCTTTTCAAATATGTCATTCATCTACTTTTTTGTAAGCTATCACATAGTAAAGTTTCAGACCTGTTGCACATTGCATAGCTAAGTAATAGCTACTTTGAAATTGTGACTGTTGAGTAAATCCATTGTAACTCCAAAACTATTGCAGTTACAGCTTTTTATGTCAGCTGACTTGTCAGTCAGCTGACATTATGTCATCACTCTGCGGCGTGGGCGTACGCGTCCGCGTACGCGTCCACGTGAACAACTTCTTCTCCAAAACTACAAGGCCTAGAGACATGCTGTTTTTTTTAAAAGATACCTTATCTATCGAGGATGAAAAATTGTTCAAGGCATGCAAATCTGTCTGTTCGTCTGTTTGCTAGAGACATTGCAAGGGGGGTACCCCCACCAAAAGTGTGAAAATTTCAACTTTTTATCACAATTTTCTCAGTGACTATTGCAGGGATTTCTCTCATATCTTGCATATATGTACTAGGCCAGAGGTAGATTCTCTTGTGTGAGTATGAGACCTGGATCTGTCTTACTTTTTTTTTAATAAATTTTTTTAATAATTTTTAATGCATTAAAATTCATGAAATCATGCACTAAATCACTTATAACTTCAAAAGTGTTGCATTTACAGCATTTTGTGAAAATATGTTGTTCAGCTACTTTTTTCATAGCTACAATATGGTGAGTAAGTTGGGTGTCTGTCTCAATAGCTAAGTGAGTAATAGCTACTTTTGGGCTTTTCAGTAACTTCCATTATGAGTAAAATCACTTGTAACTTAAAAACTATTGCATTTAGAGAATTTCGTATAAATATGTTATTCAGCTACTTTTGGGCCAGCTATAACATAGTGAAATTTCAGTTTTATTGCGTTAATATATCTTACCTAGTGGACCAGTGCATTTGTCCGGCGCGCAGCCGGTCCCGCCAAACGTTAGACAAAAACGTCCTGAGCTGGGCTCTGACCGGGACCGGTAGTGTACTCCTCATTCGCCAGGTGTCGTGACTGCACCCAGCTCCCCTACTGCGCGTGCGCGCGCATGCGTACTTCCTCTTTTTGTTTGGCGCCATAGTGTGTTAGCGGATAAATTTCAGTAAAATAAACTTTAAATTATATTGTCTATTTGCAAACGAGTTAGAAGGAAAGCTTTGGATATTGCAAAATATATTTATCATGGCATCACCAGGACAGAGGCGTGGTAGTTGTGGCCATGTTATGGCGGGGTTTGACCTTCATAAAAAGTGTGCCCGCTGTAGGGACAAAAAGGTGGGAGATGACCCTTGTGTCAAAGGTCAGGACTGTGAATTGTGTGATGCGTTGTCTGACTCCCAGAAAGGTATGCTAGCAACCCCACAGTATCAAATCCGAAAAGACAAAAAAGCAGGGATTTTGATTTCTCCCAGTAAAGTTACGGTTGTGGGTCCGGTGGAGGAACAGGATGAACTTGAGATGCCTCCGGACACTGCGCATGCGCAGGGACGGATTGTTGCCGGTGCTTTCCCGGTTTCTGATCAGACAGGTACTGGAGACTTTGTCTCCCGTCAGGATTTTGAACTATTGAATAATCAGTTGGAGGAAAAATTCGCCCGTTTTGAGGCTCTCCTTACAAGGACCAACATATTTTCTACTCCAAAGATGCCTGTTTCAAAGAGTCAAGCCCCTGTTTCTGACACGCCCTTTATCAATCCCTCTCCTGACCCCAGAGCCACCGGTCCGGTGAGGCCTCCGGGTCAGGCTGTAGAGGATTCTGCTTCTTCTGTTAAAAAACAGAAAGGAAAATCAAAACATAAGAAGTCTATCAAACCGGCCGCTGCTGCCGGTTCTGCAAGTCAGGTTGCTAGGGACCCTATTCCTCCCAAGACAGTGGTACCCGGTCCGGGTTTACAAGTTCTTGGTGAACCGGAGGAAACTGTGCCTGCTATCACCAGTGTCTCTTCCTTAGGGTCCTCCTCTCAACCGGTCATTACCGGTCCACAGTATACCAGTACTTCTGCTTCCTTTGCACCGGATAGTTTTACTCAGCCGGATCCGGCTCTGTCAGACGGGGAACCCCTTCCGGACCGGTCAGATAAGGAATCTGGTGAGGAGGGTGAACTTTCAGATACTGAAATCAATGAGAAAAATGAGGAAATGAACTACAGAGAAACGGTCCGGTCGGTCCGTTCCTTTCTTGGCTGGTCTCACATACCAGATTTTGAGGCTTCAGCAAGTGATGCAGACAACCGTTCTGACAACCCTTGGAAGGGAAAACATCCTCGTCGCTCAGGCAAAGTTTCAGTGGAGTTACCAGCTGACGACTGGCTTTGCTATAAAATGGAAAAACTGAACACTCGTGTTGCAGAAGGTTACCCTTCTCGTTCCCAAGAGGCCGCAGGTCTGAAACAAGACCAGTTTGTCAGAACACCCAAAAGCCAGGCAAAGTGGTATACACAGTCACGACTCAAACAGGATATAAATCAAAGACCTGGACGTACAATCTTTGGCTGGTCGGGTTCCGAAGCACGCCTGAACTCTCAATTCTCCCGTATTGCCAAGACTTCCTCATATCCATCTTCAGGACCAGCATCTAGGCCTATCCCTCAGGAGATTCTTAGAAGGTGGGAGCAATGTGCTAAGGAAGGCTCTTTGATTACCAATCACGCAGCAGGATTCAACAGGTGCGTTAGTGAAATTCAGGACAAAATGAATCAACACATTTCATTTTTAAACGCTACCATTGTTCAGGGCAAGGCCCCTAAGGAGGTCACCGACGCCATCAGGGATTTGAAAGACTTGTCAGCTTTCCACAGTAGTGTTTCTGTTGCCTTAGGTACTGCCTTCCAGCACCTCGCAGACAGTTTGTTTGTTCAGCTAGCCAACTTCATTTTGTTGAGGAGAGATTCTTATCTCGAGTACGTTAAACCAGGCCTGAAACCTGATACCTGGAATAAACTACGAAATGCTCCCCTGTTCACTTACGGGTTATTCCCGGATGATGTACTGGCAGTAGCGGAGCAGGATATTCAAAAGTATGATTCAAACAAGAGTGCTACTGGTCCCGGCCCGGGCACATATCAGCACTCAAAGAAGCATCAATTCCGGTATCAACCATATGAAAAGAAAGAGAGTCGTCAATCCGGCTTCTCCTCTTCCCAAAATCAACAACCTTGGAGGCAATTCTCAGGCAGAGGCAGGGGTAGAGGTCGTGGTAGAGGTGGATCTGGTTCTACTTACTACTCCAAGCCTGCCCGTGGTACAAAACCGTATAAATGACAATCAACATCTACTGAGTCCCCCAGTTGTGTTAAGTTCAAGTTTAGGGGATCTCAATCTAGTGTCATCAGCAAACAAAGAGACTTTTCAAGAGACTGTAAATTTGCATGTTGTTCCTCCTGCACCTTTTGTAAAAGGGCTGTTACAAAAGAAAAACGTAAGACCCTCTCATTCTCAAATAGGAATAAAATCTGTGAACAGTGCTTTGTCTGTAAATCAGTGTCTTTTTGCCCCAAATGTAACAAATGCCCCATGTGTTGCAAAAGATCCACCTGTGGGAGGCCGTCTGCAACTGTTTTGGCAGGTTTGGCTCTCCCTGGGTTCAAATCCAAGGGTAGTCTCCATCCTCAGGGAAGGGTATCAACTACCCTTCAAGGAGAGACCACCTCTGGCAAGATTTCCTGTGATTATCAGTGGTTCATCAAATCCCTTTCGAAACAAAAGTCTGAACGAGGCATTGCATTCCCTAGGTCAAAAACAGACTATCGAAAAGGTGGCCGTTCAGTCATCTCTGGGTTTCTACAACCGGTTGTTCCTGGTGCCAAAACCCAACGGGAAATGGAGGCCCATTCTAGATCTAAGCCAACTGAACCTTTACCTTGCCCCAGCAACGTTCAAGATGGAAACTCCGGAGACCATCAGACTCTCCCTGCAACAGGGGGAGTGGGTCTCTTCGCTGGACTTCAGCGACGCTTATTTTCACATTCCCATAAACCACAGGTCGCGAAAATATCTCCGGTTCCACTTAAAAGGTCAGACTTTTCAGTTCACAGCACTTCCCTTTGGCCTGTCGACGGCTCCGTTGGAGTTCACAAAGGTGGTCAAGGAGGTAAAACTCATGGCTCAATCGAGGGGTATTCGAATCCACCAATACCTAGACGATTGGTTACTGAGAGCCCCATGCCGGGAAATTTGCCTACGTCATACCCAGATCCTTTTGGACCTTTGCCGCTCGCTAGGTTGGGTAGTCAACATGGACAAGTCAGAGCTGGTTCCCCAACAAACCTTCGACTTCGTAGGTTATCATTTCGACCTATCTCAGGGGTTAGTCAAACCAACTCAGGACAGGTGGAGGAGTCTATCTCAGAAACTCAACCTTCTCCTGGGACTGGAATGTTGCACAGTCAGGCAGTTCATGTCTTTAATCGGCCTTCTGACAGCAACAGAAAAACAAGTAGTGTCGGGGCGGCTGCATATGAGGCCCATTCAGTGGCACCTAAAAAAGCATTGGCATGCCCCGGAATCGCTGGAAAAGGTCATCCCAATTCCTTCATCTCTCCATGTACATCTAAGGTGGTGGTTGGACCCGGCCAAGGTGCTCTCCGGTCAACCCTTACACCCTCTTCGACACGCCCTTCAACTGTTTACAGACGCCTCAAACGAAGGTTGGGGCGCTCACTTAGGCGATTACATGGCAAAAGGAGTTTGGTTGGAGTCAGAAAGCGCCTTGCACATAAATTTGTTGGAGCTCAAGGCGGTCCTGCTAGCCTTAAAACGGTTCGAGCAGTTATGTTGCAACCAGATAGTTCTTGTTTGTACAGACAACACCACTGTGGTCTCTTACATCAACAAGGAAGGGGGTATGAAATCAGGCTCACTCTGTGCCCTCCTGTGGAGACTGATGCTTTGGTGCAATCAAAGGCAGATTGTCTTGAGGGCCAGGCATATTCCGGGTCACCTGAACGTCATAGCCGACAAGCTGTCCCGACTCAATCAGGTGATCCAAACAGAATGGTCCCTCCTCCCGGAGGTGTTTGCTCAAATATGCCGGCGTTGGCACCGCCCGTCTGTGGACCTGTTTGCCACCCGGTTCAATCACAAACTTCCCCGGTTTGTATCCCCGGTTCCAGACCAATCAGCGTGGGGAGTGGACGCCTTAAGTCTCCCTTGGGAGGACCTGGACGCTTATGCCTTTCCACCAACGGCCCTTCTTCATCAGGTGGTAACGAAACTCTTGGACCACGGATTCCGTCGTCTCATTCTGATAGCACCAGGTTGGCCCAACATGCCTTGGTTTTGGGACCTGGTCAACATGTCAGCTCAAGTTCCTCTCCTGCTCCCTCAGGTGTCGAAATTGATCACTCAACCGTTCAATCAGTGTCCTCACCGGGACCTGCCCAATCTGAACCTTCATGCGTGGCTCCTAGAGCCTCTGCCATCCAGCAGGCCGGGTTCTCGGCAGAAGTGGCAACAAGAATTGAGGCTCCTCAAAGACGCTCTACCAGAGCCGTTTATGAATCAAAGTGGTCCGTTTTTGTCAGATGGTGTGAAAAGAATCAGGTGGACTTCAGGACTCCCTCTATAGAGCAAATTGCGGATTTTCTCCTTTCTCTTTTTCAGGAGAAACATCTTCAACCTAGTACCATAGAAGGCTATAGGACTGCCATAGCCGACAAAGTGGGGAATTCCAGAATTAACATCAGCAGGGATGAAAACTTGTCCAGGTTGTTGGACAGTTTTCATAGGGACAAACCAAAAGGCAGGCGTGGGATTCCTACGTGGAATTTGTCTTTGGTCCTTCACCAACTTACACAACCTCCTTTTGAACCTCTCAGGAAGGCTTCGCTGAAGTACCTCACCTTTAAAACTGTCTTCCTTCTAGCCTTGGGCTCTGGGAAACGGAGGAGTGAAATTCATGCTTGGGTCCACAGGAACATTAGGCACCAAGAGGATTGGTCGAATGTTTCATTGTCGCCTTCTCCTAGTTTCATCTCTAAGAACCACCTGGCTAAAGAGGGTCCCGCTTGCGTGGCCCCTGTTATCATTCCAGCTTTGGCTCCTTCATTGGACAAATCCCTCAAGGAGGATAGGAGTCTGTGCCCGGTCCGGGCACTACGTTATTACTTGGACAAAACCAAAGATCTCCGTTCAGGCAAGGAATTGGTTTTTGTTTCCTTTAGGAAGAGTTTCCAGAAGGATATTGTCCCCGCTACCGTTTCCTCCTGGATCAAACAAACCATAGTCCTTTGTTACCAGATGTCAGACCAACAGGCTCAACAGTTGCATCAGGTTCGGGCTCATGACGTTCGCGCGTTCGCGGCATCCAAAGCCTTTCAGGGGGGTGTTCCCTTAGACCAGATTTTGGCAGCCTGTCACTGGAAATCTCATAACACCTTCACCCAATTTTACTTGAAGGACTTGGCATGGGCAGACTCGGATGTGTACCATTTGGGTCCTGTGGTAGCTGCCCAACAAATTAGGGACTAAGTAGAGGCTCCCATGTATATAGTGTATAGTGGTGTATATATGTATTCATACATGTACATAAAAAAAAAAAAAAAAAAAAAAAAAAAAACGTCCCTGCAGTCTGTCTTGCGTTGCAAGAAGATGGGGGACCATCTTAATCTTCAATTCCCCTTCTTCACTTCCTCGGGAACTCGTCAGCTACAAAACAAAAGGGGGGGGGGGGGGGGGGGGGGGGGGAGAGAGAGACTGTACCTATCCAGGGTAGTTAGAAACCCTTCCCGGGTGATTTCCTCTGGATTTACGGAGTATATATGTAGATCTTAGAGTCTCGGTCTCCCCTTTGCCCATAGCTACCCGCCAACCACTGGGTAGTTATTCTGCACTGGTCCACTAGGTAAGATATATTAACGCAATAAAATGGAAAATTTAATGGTTAAATTAAATTTTTATTAGTTAATATCTTACCTAGTGGACCAAGAGAGTCCCACCCTACCTGCCCCGCAATAGCTCAAAGGGGGACATTCTTAGGTAGGCCACAAAAAGAGGAAGTACGCATGCGCGCGCACGCGCAGTAGGGGAGCTGGGTGCAGTCACGACACCTGGCGAATGAGGAGTACACTACCGGTCCCGGTCAGAGCCCAGCTCAGGACGTTTTTGTCTAACGTTTGGCGGGACCGGCTGCGCGCCGGACAAATGCACTGGTCCACTAGGTAAGATATTAACTAATAAAAATTTAATTTAACCATTAAATTTTCCAACCTGAAGCTCATGGCATAGCTGAGTAATAGCTACTTTTAGGTTATCACTGTTGAGTAAATCGCTTATAACTTGAAAACTATTGCATTTAGAGAATTTCGTATAAATATGTTATTCAGCTACTTTTGGGTCAGCTATAACATAGTAAAATTTCAGACCTGTAGCTCATGGCATAGCTGAGTAATAGCTACTTTTAGGTTATCACTGTTGAGTAAATCACTTATAACTTGAAAAGTGTTGCATTTAGAGCATTTTGTTAAAATATGTTATTCAGCTACTTTTTTCATAGCTACAAAATGGTGAGTAAGTTGGGTGTCTGTCTCAATAGCTAAGTGAGTAATAGCTACTTTTGGGCTTTTCAGTAACTTCCATTATGAGTAAAATCACTTGTAACTTAAAAACTATTGCATTTAGAGAATTTCGTATAAATATGTTATTCAGCTACTTTTGGGTCAGCTATAACATAGTAAAATTTCAGACCTGTAGCTCATGGCATAGCTGAGTAATAGCTACTTTTAGGTTATCACTGTTGAGTAAATCACTTATAACTTGAAAAGTGTTGCATTTAGAGCATTTTGTTAAAATATGTTATTCAGCTACTTTTTTCATAGCTACAATATGGTGAGTAAGTTGGGTGTCTGTCTCAATAGCTAAGTGAGTAATAGCTACTTTTGGGCTTTTCAGTAACTTCCATCATGAGTAAAATCACTTGTAACTTAAAAACTATTGCATTTAGAGAATTTCGTATAAATATGTTATTCAGCTACTTTTGGGCCAGCTATAACATAGTAAAATTTCAGACCTGTAGCTCATGGCATAGCTGAGTAATAGCTACTTTTAGGTTATCACTGTTGAGTAAATCACTTATAACTTGAAAACTATTGCATTTAGAGTATTTTGTTTCAATATGTTATTCACCTATTTTGGGGTCAGCTATAACATAGTGAAGTTTCAGACGTGTGGCTCATTTCATAGCTGAGTAATAGCTACTTTGAAGTTCTCACTGTTGAGTAAATCAGTTATAATTGGAAAACTATTGCATTTACAGAAATTTGTGCAAATATGTTATTCAGCTACTTTTGGGTCAGCTATAACATAGTGAAATTATAGACCTATAGCTCATGGCACAACTGAGCAATAGCTATTCTCAGGTACTGACTGTTGAGTAAATCAGCTATAACTTGAAAAATATTCCCCTCCCCAAAAATGGCGGCCATTTTGAATTTTCAAATTTTTGCCAAAAATGGCAAAACACAAATTTGCTTCTATCTCCTTAACCGTGCGAGATAGAGCGATTTCGTCGAAATTTTCGACCCACAGGGTATCTGAGCATTGTATTCTTGGCAAGTTTCAAAAAATTTTCCCCTCCCCAAACATGGCGGCCATTTTGAATTTTCGAATTTTTGCCAAAAATGGCAAAACACAAATTTGCTTCTATCTCCTTAACCGTGCGAGATAGAGCGATTTCGTCGAAATTTTCGACCCACAGGGTATCTGACCATTGTATTCTTTGCAATTTTCAAAAAATTTTCCCCTCCCCAAAAATGGCGGCCATTTTGAATTTTCGAATTTTTGCCAAAAATGGCAAAACACAAATTTGCTTCTATCTCCTTAACCGTGCGAGATAGAGCGATTTCGTCGAAATTTTCGACCCACAGGGTATCTGAGCATTGTATTCTTGGCAAGTTTCAAAAAATTTTCCCCTCCCCAAAAATGGCGGCCATTTTGAATTTTCGAATTTTTGCAAAAAATGGCAAAACACAAATTTCCTTCTATCTCCTTAACTGTGCGAGATAGAGCGATTTCGTCGAAATTTTCGACCCACAGGGTATCTAAGAAATGTATTCTTTGCAATTTTCAAAAAATTTTCCCCTCCACAAAAATGGCGGCCATTCTGAATTTTCGAATTTTTGCCAAAAATGGCAAAACACAAATTTGCTTCCATCTCCTTAACCGTGCGAGATAGAGCGATATCGTCGAAATTTTCGACCCACAGGGTATCTGAGGAATGTAATCTTTGCAATTTTCAAAAAAAATTTCCCCTCCCCAAACATGGCGGCCATTTTGAATTTTCGAATTATTGCCAAAAATGGCAAAACACAAATTTGCTTCCATCTCTTTAACCATGCGAGATAGAGCGATTTCGTCGAAATTTTGGACCCATAGTGTATCTAAGGAATGTACTCTTTGCAATTTTCAAAAAATTTTCCCCTCCCCAAAAATGGCGGCCATTTTGAATTTTCGAATTTTTGCCAAAAATGGCAAAACACAAATTTGCTTCTATCTCCTTAACCGTGCGAGATAGAGCGATTTCGTCGAAATTTTCGACCCACAGGGTATCTAAGGAATGTATTCTTTTCCAATTTTCAAAAAATTTTCCCCTCCCCAAAAATGGCGGCCATTTTGAATTTTCGAATTTTTGCAAAAAATGGCAAAACACAAATTTGCTTCCATCTCCTTAACCGTGCGAGATAGAGCGATTTCGTCGAAATTTTCGACCCACAGGGTATCTAAGGAATGTACTCTTTGCAATTTTCAAAAAATTTTCCCCTCCCCAAAAATGGCGGCCATTTTGATTTTTCGAATTTTTGCCAAAAATGGCAAAACACAAATTTGCTTCTATCTCCTTAACCGTGCGAGATAGAGCGATTTCGTCGAAATTTTCGACCCACAGGGTATCTAAGGAATGTAATCTTTGCAATTTTTCAAATTTTGATTTTTCGAATTTTTGCCAAAAATGGCAAAACACAAATTTAATGCAAAAAGGCATGAAGCTGAAATAATTTACATCTACACTAATAAATATTTAAGCATCATTGATATATTTTACAAATGAAACAGGGTCTTGTAAGACTACTGTACAATTTTGGCAAAAGGTTCATGGGGTGGACATTACACATGATAATGTGTGTTCTTCTATGCTATCCTGTTTCTATTCGCATCTACTATCAACAGGGCGTCCTATTTCTAGTTTGTTAAATATGTTATTCACAGAATTTTTGGTCAGCTATAACATAGTGAAATTGCAGACCTCTATGTCATGGCATAGCTGAGCAATAGCTACTTTCAGGTTCTCACTGTTGAGTAAATCATTGTATCCACTGGATAGCCGCAGTGTGTAGAGAGAGATTTCACCATTACTGGTCTGATGAAAAAAAATATTATAGCTAGCTTTCTTAAGTTTGCAGTATATATTAATAACCATAAAATGTTGTCTGGGAATATTTTTGGCCTCATTTTGAGAAACAAGATGGCCGCCACAGGTGTTTTTTGTCAGTCATGAAAAGGGCTTATATCTCCCTTATTATTGATCCTAGAGGTTTGGGATGATAAACCAACCTGTAGGAAATCATGGGGTGGGAATCTTTTGGTGTGGTCAGATTTGACCTTCAATGACCCCTCCTTCAAGGTCAAACAAGGATAGCCAAACTTAAAAGTGCTTATAACTCGCTTATTATTGGTCCCAGAGGTTTGGGATGGTAAACAGACAGGAAATCATGGGCTGTGAATCTGTTGATATGGTCCGATTTGACCTTGGAACCCTCCTTCAAGGTCAAATGAGGATAGCGAAAATTGAAAGTGCCTACAACTCGCTTATTATTGGTGACAGAGATTTGGGATGGTAAACCATCCCATAGGAAATCATTGGCTCGGAATCTTTTGGTATGGTCAGATTTGACCTTTGGACCCCTCCTTCAAGGTCAAATGAGGACAGCCAAGCTTAAAAGTGCTTATAACTCATTTATAATTGGTCCTAGAGGTTTGGAATGGTAAACCATAGGAAATCATGGGCTGGGAATGTATTTGTGTGGTTAGATTTGACCTTGGACCCCTTCTTCAAGGTCAAACGAGGTTATTGCATTTCTAGTATTTCTTTAAATATGTTTTAACCTATTTTTTACACTTAAACAATTACCTTGTTATTTTCCTTCATAATACCATTTACAGGGCACAACTTTTTTATCCTTTTCTTCTGTCAGCTTCGGAATTTCTTTCAAACTTGCTGTTCAGTTACCATTTACTGTATTTCTGTACAGCCCTTTTCCTGATAATTATTCTGTCCTCTAATCACCTTCACAAATCAAAAACACTCAGTCAGCTGACACAGTGCCCGTTCACGGGCACTCTCCTCTTGTTTTTCAAATATGTTGTTCAGCTACTTTGTCCTTAGCTATAAGCTGGCATGTAGTTTGGGGTTCTATTGCATGCCATAAGTGAGTAATAGCTATTTTCTTATTAGTAGCAAAATAATGACATAAGTAAATGTCAAATATCTTCAGAAGTATTAAAGTTACAGAATTCTTTTCAAATATGTCATTCATCTACTTTTTATGTCAGCTAACTTGTCAGTCAGCTGACATTATGTCGTCACTCTGCGGCGTGGGCGTCCGCGTATGCATACGCGTCCGCGTCCGCGTGAACAACTTCTTCTCCAAAACTACAAGGCCTAGAGACATGCTGTTTTTTTTAAAAGATACCTTATCTATCGAGGATGAAAAATTGTTCAAGGCATGCAAATCTGTCTGTTCGTCTGTTTGCTAGAGACATTACAAGGGAGGTACCCCCACCAAAAGTGTGAAAATTTCAACACTTTATCACAATTTTCTCAGTGACTATTGCAGGGATTTCTCTCATATCTTGCATATATGTACTAGGCCAGAGATTGATTCTCTTGTGTGAGTATGAGATCTGGATCTGTCTTAGTTTTTTTTAATAAATTTTTTTAATAATTTTTAATGCATTAAAATTCATGAAATCATGCACTAAATCACTTATAACTTGAAAAGTGTTGCATTTAGAGCATTTTGTTAAAATATGTTATTCAGCTACTTTTTTCATAGCTACAACATGGTGAGTAACTTGGGTGTCTGTCTCAATAGCTAAGTGAGTAATAGCTACTTTTGGGCTTTTCAGTAACTACCATCATGAGTAAAATCACTTGTAACTTGAAAACTATTGCATTTAGAGAATTTCGTATAAATATGTTATTCAGCTACTTTTGGGTCAGCTATAACATAGTGAAATTTCAGACCTGTAGCTCATGGCATAGCTGAGTAATAGCTACTTTTAGGTTATCACTGTTGAGTAAATCACTGATAACTTGAAAACTATTGCATTTGGAGTATTTTGTTTCATATGTCATTCACCTATTTTGGGGTCAGCTATAACATAGTAAAATTTCAGATCTGTGGCTCATGGCATAGCTGAGTAATAGCTACTTTGAGGTTATCACTGTTGAGTAAATCACTTATAACTTGAAAACTATTGCATTTACAGAAATTTGTGTAAATATGTTATTCAGCTACTTTTGGGTCAGCTATAACATAGTGAAATTACAGACCTATAGCTCATGGCACAACTGAGCAATAGCTATTTTCAGGTACTGTATGTTGAGTAAATCAGTTGTAACTTGAAAAATATTGCATTTGGAGTATTTTGTTAAAATATGTTGTTCACCTACTTTTGGGTCAGCTATAACATAGTGAAATTACAGACCTATAGCTCATGGCATAGCTGAGTAATAGCTACTTTTAGGTTATCACTGTTGAGTAAATCACTTATAACTTGAAAAGTATTGCATTTAGAGTATTTTGTTTCAATATGTTATTCACCTATTTTGGGGTCAGCTATAACATAGTAAAATTTCAGACCTGTAGCTCATGGCATAGCTGAGTAATAGCTACTCTTAGGTTATCACTGTTGAGTACATCACTTATAACTTGAAAACTATTGCATTTAGAGTATTTTGTTTCATATGTTATTCACCTATTTTGTGGTCAGCTATAACATAGTAAAAATTTCAGACCTGTAGCTCATGACATAGCTGAGTAATAGCTACTTTGAGGTTATCACTGTTGAGTAAATCACTTATAACTTGAAAACAATTGCATTTACAGAAATTTGTGTAAATACGTTATTCAGCTACTTTTGGGTCAGCTATAACATAGTGAAATTACAGACCTGTAGCTCATGGCACAGCTGAGCAATAGCTATTTTCAGGTACTATATGTTGAGTAAATCAGTTGTGAGTTGAAAAATATTGCATTTGGAGTATTTTGTTAAAATATGTTGTTCACCTACTTTTGGGTCAGCTATAACATAGTGAAATTACAGACCTATAGCTCATGGCATAGCTGAGTAATAGCTACTTTTAGGTTATCACTGTTGAGTAAATCACTTATAACTTGAAAAGTATTGCATTTAGAGTATTTTGTTTCAATATGTTATTCACCTATTTTGGGGTCAGCTATAACATAGTAAAATTTCAGACCTGTAGCTCATGGCATAGCTGAGTAATAGCTACTTTTAGGTTATCACTGTTGAGTACATCACTTATAACTTGAAAACTATTGCATTTAGAGTATTTTGTTTCATATGTTATTCACCTATTTTGTGGTCAGCTATAACATAGTAAAATTTCAGACCGGTAGCTCATGGCATAGCTGAGTAATAGCTACTTTTAGGTTATCACTGTTGAGTAAATCACTATAACTTGAAAACTATTGCATTTACAGAAATTTGTGTAAATACGTTATTCAGCTACTTTTGGGTCAGCTATAACATAGTGAAATTACAGACCTGTAGCTCATGGCATAGCTGAGTAATAGCTACTTTGAGGTTATCACTGTTGAGTAAATCATTTATAACTTGAAAACTATTGCATTTACAGAAATTTGTGTGAGTATGTTATTCAGCTAATTTTGGGTCAGCTATAATATAGTGAAATTACAGACCTGTAGCTCATGGCACAACTGAGCAATAGCTATTTTCAGGTACTGACTGTTGAGTAAATCAATTGTAACTTGAAAAATATTGCATTTGGAGTATTTTGTTAAAATGTTGTTCACCTACTTTTGGGTCAGCTATAACATAGTGAAATTACAGACCTATAGCTCATGGCATAGCTGAGCAATAGCTATTTTCAGGTTCTCACTATTGAGTAAATCAGTTGTAACTTGAAAACTATTGCATTTACAGTATTTTGCTTAAATATGTTGGTCACCTACTTTTGGGTCAGCTATAATATAGTAAAAATTCAGACATGTAGCTCATTGCATAGCTGAGTAATAGCTACTTTGCTTATAACTCACTTATTATTGGTCCTAGAGGTTTGGAATGGTAAACAGACATATAGGAAATCATGGGCTGGGAATCTGTTGATGTGGTCCGATTTGACCTTGGACCTCTTCTTCAAGGTCAAATGAGGATAGCCAAACTTAAAAGTGCTTATAACTCGCTTATTATTGGTCTTAGAGGTTTGGGATGGTAAAACAACATATAGGAAATCATGGGCTGGGATTCTTTTGGTGTGGTCAGATTTGACCTTTGACCCCCCCCCCCCCCCCCCCCCCCCCCCCTTCAAGGTCAGTTGAGGATAGCCAAACTTAAAATTGCTTATAACTCGCTTGTTATTGGTCCTACAGGTTTGGGAGGGTAAACCAACCTACAGGAAATCATGGGCTGGGAATCATTTGGTGTGGTTGGATTTGACCTTGGACCCCTCCTTCAAGGTCAAACAAAGATAGCAAAACTTAAAAGTGCCTATAAATCGCTTATTATTGGTTCTAGAGGTTTGGGATGGTAAACCATCCTATAGGAAATCATGGGCTGGGAATCTTTTGGTGTGGTTGGTTTGACCGTGGACCCGTTCTTCAAGGTCGTACGAGGATACTGCATTTGCAGTATTTCTTTAAATATGTTTTAACCTACTCTTTACACTTAAACAGTTACCTTGTTACTTTCCTTCATAATACCATTTGCAGGGAACAACTTTTTTGTCCTTTTCTTCTGTCAGGTTCAGATTTTCTTTTGAACATGCTGTTCAATTACCATTTACTGTACTTCTGTACAGCACTTTCCCTGGTAATTATGCTTTCCTCTCATTATTACCTTCACAAATCAAAAACACTCAGTCAGCTGACACAGTGCCCGTTCACGGGCACTCTCCTCTTGTTTTGTAAGCTATCACATAGTAAAGTTTCAGACCTGTTGCACATTGTATAGCTAAGTAATAGCTACTTTGAAATTGTGACTGTTGAGTAAATCCATTGTAACTCCAAAACTATTGCAGTTACAGCTTTTTCTTCAAATATGTTGTTCAGCTACTTTGTCCTTAACTATAAGATGGTATATATTTTGGGGTTGTATTGCATGGCATAAGTGAGTAATAGCTATTTTCTTATTTGTAGCAAAATAACAACATAAGTAAATGTCAAATATCTTCAAAAGTATTAAAGTTAGGGAAATATTTTCAAATATGTTATTCATCTAGTTTTTGATAACTTATCACGTAGTAAAGTTTCAGACCTGTTGCACATTGGATAGCCGAGTGAAACCTACTTTGAAATTGTGACTGCAGGGTAAATGCATATAGTTTGGGGTTCTATTGCATGCCATAAGTGAGTAATAGCTATTTTCTTATTTGTGGTAAAATAATGACATAATTTTTCTCAAATAACTGCTTCATCTACTTTTGGGAAAGCTTTCACATGGTGAAGTTTCAGACCCGTAGCTAATTATTCACCTACTCAAAATGAGTAAATGATAATTATGTCTAAAAGTATTGCGGATATCCAATTTTTATCAAATAACTCATTCATCTACTTTTGGGAGAGCTTTCACATGGTGAAGTTCCAGACCCGTAGCTAATTACTCACCTACTCAAAATGAGTAAATGTGAATTATCCCTAAAAGTATTGGGGATATCCAATTTTTCTTAAATAACTCATTCACCTACTTTTGGAAGAGCTTTCACTTGATGAAGTTTCAGACCTGTAGCTAATTATTCACCTACTCAAAATGAGTAAATGCTAATTATCTCTAAAAGTATTGCGGATATCCAATTTTTATCAAATAACTCATTCATCTACTTTTGGGAGAGGTTTCACATGGTGAAGTTCCAGACCCGTAGCTAATTACTCACCTACTCAAAATGAGTAAATGTGAATTATCCCTAAAAGTATTGGGGATATCCAATTTTTCTTAAATAACTCATTCACCTACTTTTGGAAGAGCTTTCACTTGGTGAAGTTTCAGACCCGTGGCTAATTATTCACCTACTCAAAATGAGTAAATGCTAATTATCTCTAAAAGTATTGTGGATATCCAATTTTTATCAAATTACTCGTTCATCTACTTTTGGGAGAGCTTTCACATGGTGAAGTTCCAGACCCGTAGCTAATTACTCACCTACTCAAAATGAGTAAATGCTAATTATACCTAAAAGTATTGGGAATATCCAATTTTTCTTAAATAACTCATTCACCTACTTTTGGAAGAGCTTTCACTTGGTGAAGTTTCAGACCCGTAGCTAATTATTCACCTACTCAAAATGAGTAAATGCTAATTATCTCTAAAAGTATTGTGGATATCCAATTTTTATCAAATTACTCGTTCATCTACTTTTGGGAGAGCTTTCACATGGTGAAGTTCCAGTCCCGTAGATATTTACTCACCTACTCAAAATGAGTAAATGTGAATTATCTGTAAAAGTATTGCAGATATCCAATTTTTCTCAAATAACTCATTCACCTACTTTTGGGAGAGCTTTTACTTGGGGAGGTTTCACACCCGTAGCTAATTATTCACCTACTCAAAATGAGTAAATGTGAATTATCTCTAAAAGTATTGCGGATTTCCAATTTTTCTCAAATAACTCATTCATCTACTTTTGGGAGAGCTTTCACATGGTGAAGTTCCAGACCCGTAGCTAATTACTCACCTACTGGAAATGAGTAAATATGAATTATCTCTAAAAGTATTGCAGATAGCCAATTTTTATCAAATAGCTCATTCACCTAATTTTGGGAGAGCTTTCACTTGGTGAATTTTCAGAGCCGTAGCTAATTATTCACCTCCTCAAAATGAGTAAATGCTAATTATCTCTAAAAGTATTGCGGGTATCCAATTTTTATCAAATTACTCGTTCATCTACTTTTGGGAGAGCTTTCACATGGTGAAGTTCCAGACCCGTAGCTAATTACTCACCTAATCAAAATGAGTAAATGTGAATTATCTGTAAAAGTATTGCAGATAGCTAATTTTTCTCAAATAACTCATTCACCTACTTTTGGGAGAGCTTTCACTTGGTGAAGTTTCACACCCGTAGTTAATTATTCACCTACTCAAAATGAGTAAATGCGAATTATCTCTACAAGTATTGCAGATAGCCAGTATTTCTGAAATAACTCATTCACATACATTTTGGAGAGCTTTCAATTAGTGAATTTTCAGATCCGTAGCTAATTACTCACCTACTCAAAATGAGTAACTGCCTATTATCACTAAAAGTATTGCAGATAGCCAATATTTCTCAAATAACTCATTCACCTACATTTTGGAGAGCTTTCACATGCTAAATTTTTTTAATGAATTTTTTAAGTAATTTTTAATGCATTAAAATTCATGAAATCATGCACTAAATCAATTATAACTTGAAAAGTATTACATGTAGAGCACCTTGTTAAAATATGTTATCTTTAGTACATCTAATTTATATGGCGGGAGATAAATGCATGTGTCAGAATGCTTGTTAAGCGTCCCGCAAGGGACGCTTGTTTGTGTATGGGAGAGCTTCCGGCTCCGCCGGCTCCTGCGGCTCCGCCGGCTCCGCATTTTATTTTCCTTATAACTCTGTAACCGTTAGGTGGATTCTTTTCAAATTTGGCAGGTTTAGGCAGTAACCCTGGGGAATTTTTTTTGAATATGCTGCAGTGACATTTCAAGCAATCAGAGAGGTCACATGACCAAAAATGTCTTTTTTCGATGGGGAAGCTTGTCCGGATGATAACTTGAAAGGAATTTTATCAATTCACCTGAAACTTGGCAAATACATTCATTCTATTAAAATCTGGAAATCATTAGATTTTGGCATTGATTGGTCAAGAAATGGCCGAGTAATTAATGATTAATTAATCATTACGAATTTTCCAAATAAGGAAAACACAAAAATGCTTATATCTCGAAAACTGTGCTAGATAGAGCGATTTCGACGAAATTTTTGACCCACAGGGTATCTCTGCGGAGTAGTTTTCCCAATTTTCAAAAAATTTTTGTCTCGCCCAAAATGGCGGCCATTTTGAATTTTCGAAATTTTCGCAAAAATTGCAAAACACAAAAATGCTTATATCTCAAAAACCGTGCTAGATAGAGCAATTTCGACAAAATTTTTGACCCGCAGGATATCTCTGCGGAGTACTTTTCCCAATTTTCAAAAAATTTTTGTCTCGCCAAAAATGGCGGCCATTTTGAATTTTCGAATTTTTCGCAAAAATTGCAAAACATAAAAATGCTTATATCTCAAAAACCCTGCTAGATAGAGCGATTTCGACGAAATTTTTGACCCTCAGGGTATCTCTGCAGAGTAGCCATGCCAATTTTCAAACAAAAAATTTCTCGCAAAAAATGGCGGCCATTTTGAATTTTCGAATTTTTCGCAAAATTGCAAAACACAAAAATGCTTATATCTCGAAAACCGTGCTAGATAGAGCGATTTCGACGAAATTTTTGACCCACAGGGTGTCTCTGCAGAGTAGCCATGCCAATTTTCCAAAAAATTTTGTCTTGCCAAAAATGGCGGCCATTTTGAATTTTCGAATTTTTTGCAAAAATTGCAAAACATAAAAATGGTTATATCTCGAAAACCCTGCTAGATAGAGCGATTTCGACAAAATTTTTGACCCACAGGGTATATCTGCAGAGTAGCCAATTTTCAAAAAAATTTTGTCTCGCCAAAAATGGCGGCCATTTTGAATTTTCGAATTTTTCGCAAAAATTGCAAAACATAAAAATGCTTATATCTCAAAAACCCTGCTAGATAGAGCGATTTCGACGAAATTTTTGACCCGCAGGGTATCTCTGCAGAGTAGCCATGCCAATTTTCAAACAAAAAATTTCTCGCAAAAAATGGCGGCCATTTTGAATTTTCAAATTTTTCGCAAAATTGCAAAACACAAAAATGCTTATATCTCGAAAACCGTGCTAGATAGAGCGATTTCGACGAAATTTTTGATCCACAGGGTATCTCTGCAGAGTAGCCATGCCAATTTTCAAAAAAATTTTGTCTTGCCAAAAATGGTGGCCATTTTGAATTTTCGAATTTTTGCGCAAAAATTGCAAAACACAAAAATGCTTATATTTCGAAAACCGTGCTACATAGAGCGATTTCGACGAAATTTTTTATCTTCAGGGTATCTCTGCAGAGCAGCTATCCCAAAGAGCTTTCACTTGGTGAAGTTTCAGACCCATAGCTAATTGCTCACCTACTCAAAAAGAGTAAATGCGAATTACCTCTAAAAGTATTGCAGATGGCCAATTTTTCTCAAATAACTCATTCACCTACTTTTGGAAGAGCTTTCACATGGTGAAGTTTCAGACCCATAGCCAATTACTCACCTACTCAAAATGAGTAAATGCGAATTATCTCTAAAAGTATTGCAGATAGCCAATTTTTCTCAAATAACTCATTCACCTACTTTTGGAAGAGCTTCAACTTGGTGAAGTTTCAGACCCATAGCTAATTACTCACCTACTCAAAATGAGTAAATGCGAATTATCTCTAAAAGTATTGCAGATAGCCAATTTTTCTCAAATAACTCATTCACCTACTTTTGGGAGAGCTTTCACTTGGTGAAGTTTCAGACCCATAGCTAATTACTCACCTACTCAAAATGAGTAAATGCGAATTATCTCATAAAGTATTGCAGATAGCCAATTTTTGTCAAATTAATCATTCACCTACTTTTGGGAGAGCTTTCACTTGGTGAAGTTTCAGACCCATAGCTAATTACTCACCTACTCAAAATGAGTAAATGCGAATTATCTCTAAAAGTATTGCAGATAGCCAATTTTTCTCAAATAACTCATTCACCTACTTTTGGGAGAGCTTTCACTCTGTGAAGTTTCAGACCCATAGCTAATTACTCACCTACTCAAAATGAGTAAATGCGAATTATCTCTAAAAGTATTGCAGATAGCCAATTTTTCTCAAATAACTCATTCACCTACTTTGGGGAGAGCTTTCACTTGGTGAAGTTTCAGACCCATAGCTAATTACTCACCTACTCAAAATGAGTAAATGCGAATTATCTCTAAAAGTATTGCAGATAGTCAATTTTTCTCAAATAACTCATTCACCTACTTTTGGGAGAGCTTTCACTTGGTGAAGTTTCAGACCCATAGCTAATTATTCACCTACTCAAAATGAGTAAATGCGAATTATCTCATAAAGTATTGCAGATAGCCAATTTTTCTCAAATAACTCATTCACCTACTTTTGGGAGAGCTTTCACTCTGTCAAGTTTCAGACCCATAGCTAATTACTCACCTACTCAAAATGAGTAAATGCGAATTATCTGTAAAAGTATTGCAGATAGCCAATTTTTCTCAAATAACTCATTCACCTACTTTTGGGAGAGCTTTCACTTCGTGAAGTTTCAGACCCATAGCTAATTACTCACCTACTCAAAATGAGTAAATGCGAATTATCTCTAAAAGTATTGCAGATAGCCAATTTTTCTCAAATTAATCATTCACCTACTTTTGGGATAGCTTTCACTTGGTGAAGTTTCAGACCCATAGCTAATTACTCGTCTACTCAAAATGAGTAAATGCGAATTATCTCTAAAAGTATAGAAGATAGCCAATTTTTCTCAAATAACTCATTCACCTACTTTTGGGAGAGCTTTCACTTGGTGAAGTTTCAGACCCATAGCTAATTACTCACCTACTCAAAATGAGTAAATGCGAATTATCTCTAAAAGTATTGCAGATAGCCAATTTTTCTCAAATAACTCATTCACCTACTTTTGGCACAGCTTTCACTTGGTGAAGTTTCAGACCCATAGCTAATTATTCACCTACTCAAAATGAGTAAATGTGAATTATCTCTAAAAGTATTGCAGATAGCCAATTTTTCTCAAATAACTCATTCACCTACTTTTGGGAGAGCTTTCACTTGGTGAAGTTTCAGACCCATAGATAATTATTCACCTACTCAAAATGAGTAAATGTGAATTATCTCTTAATAGTATTGCAGATAGCCAATTTTTCTCAAATAACTCATTCACCTACTTTTGGAAGACCTTTCACACACGAAAATAAAAAATTGTGAATATCTCGGAAAAGCTATTTCTTCTGCTTTAATGCTCGGCGGGAGATACACACCACGGCAGTGGTCTTGACAAAAATTTTTGTCTCCCCAAAAATGGTGGCCATTTTGAATTTTCAAAGTTTTTGCAAAACACAAAAATGCTTATATCTCGAAAACTGTGCTATATGGAGCGAACTCAACAAAATTTTGAACCTGCTGGGTATCTCTGCAGAGTAGCCATGCCAATTTTCAAAATATTTTTGTCTCGCCAAATATAGCGGACATTTTTAATTTTTTTATTTTTTGCAAACACAAAAATGCTTATATCGTGAAAACCGTGCTAGATAGAGCAGACTGCGCTGACTTTGGTTGCCACAACAGTATAAGGCTAGAAACGAAGCATTTTCTTAATACTTTAGCACTCACCTTTATATCCTTTTCGGGACGCTTTGTTTTTGCTATGCAAAAACATTATCTTTTTTTTTTGCGAGCGATCCTCTAGTTATTATTTGTCCTAGAGGTTTGGAATGGTAAACCAACCTATAGGAAATCATGGGCTGGAAATCTTTTGGTGTGGTCAGATTTGACCTTGAGCCCCTCGTTCAAGGTCTTTCAAGGTCAAACAAGGATAGGCAACAGGGTTAGCGAAGTACCTGTAAAATATGGAGTCCAACGGACTACATGTCCTCCGAAAAATGGAGTCCCAGTCATTTTTTTCTGAGTCCAGTGTTTGCGTTAGGGTTATGAAACGTCGGGTACCTTGTACCTTATGGCTCATCAAAAAAGGGGTAGCACTGTATGAAAATTGGGTGCAAGTAATAATTTTTCTCCCGTAATTTGGATACATTTAAATATATAGAAGTACTATTCAATTTCCTTTATACTGATAAATAATATGCATCTGTCCATAAATAAATTTTAAAAATATTTTAAAAAGCTGAACCCCAGTCAACAAACTTCATTTTAGTGCAATTAGATTGAAATTTATTTTGTATGATTATTTTATTTAAGCTACAAATATGGCATTGATACTGTTTGAAAGACAAAAATTTATAGTTTTTCTTGCTTTTTGTTTGACAAAAATTCATTGGGTAGTTCCAGAGATATAGTTTTTTTGTTACATCCCCTGTAAATATTTTCAAATGTTACAGCTGTTATTTTCCGGTCAACTTTCCGGGGTTAAATATCAAGAGTTTCCGAGATTTAGTAAAATAGTTTGTCTCCCACGAAATTCACCGTTCTGGCTTGTTGTTTCGACTATTTCTGTGCAGAGATCAGGCTTTCTTTCGATATATAACATTTTGAGTAGATTTGCTAGTGTACGAAATATCTCGCTTTACAATGGTGGACGTAAACAACTTGCAAGGAAATCGCTCGAAACCATTTAAAAATTTTAAAATATAAAGCTTATCTTCAGTGTTATATATATTGCTTGCACATCTACGCTTCTTGCCAACCGAAATTCGCTTCTAAAGCAGAAATATTTTCTTCATAAAAATCGCGTCCCTATGGACGCACTGACAACCGAAATTTGCGTCCAAATCTGAAATACTGCATGTTTAACATACTCGGACAGCGTAATCGCGAACCCTGGCCAAACTTAAAAGTGCTTATAACACGCTTATTATTGGTCCTAGAGGTTTGGGATGGTAAACCAACCTATAGGAAATCATGGGCTGGAAATCTTTTGGTGTGGTCGGATTTGACCTTGGGCCCCTCCTTCAAGGTCAAATGAGGATAGCCAAACTTAAAAGTGCTTATAACTCGCTTATTATTGGTCCTAGAGGTTTGGGATGGTAAAACAACATACAGGAAATCATGGGCTGGGAATCTTTTTGTGTGGTCAGATTTGACCTTGAGCCCCTCGTTCAAGGTCTTTCAAGGTCAAACAGGGATAGCCAAACTTAAAAGTGCTTATAACTTGCTTATTATTGGTCCTAGAGGTTTGGGATGGTAAACCAACCTATAGGAAATCATGGGCTGGGAATCTTCTGACGTGGTCAGATTTGACCTAGGGCCCCTCGTCCAAGGTGAAACGAGGATAGCCAAACTTAAAAGTGCTTATAACTCGCTTATTATTGGTCCTAGAGGTTTGGGATGGTAAACCAACATATAGCAAATCATGGGCTGGGAATCTTCTGATGTGGATGGATTTGACCTTGGGCCCCTCCTTTGATGTCAAATGTGGATAGCCAAACTTAAAAGTGCTTATAACTCGTTTATTATTGGTCCTAGAGGTTTGGGATGGTAAACCAACCATGGGCTGGGAATCTTTTGGTGTGGTCAAATTTGACCTTGGGCCCCTCCTTCAAGGTCCAACGAGGATAGCCAAACTTAAAAGTGCTTATAACTCACTTATTATTGGTACAGGTTTGCAATGTGAAACCAACTAATAGAAAATCATGGGCTAGGAATCTTTTAATGTGGTCAGATTTGACCTTAGACCCCTCCTTCAAGGTCAAATGAGGATAGCCAAACTTAAAAGTGCTTATAACTCTCAGCCACCCATTTTTGTACCCAGTACACATTGTGTTCACACTTTTCAGGTGTATACAGTGGTATGCATCCTGCCAATAACTTTCTCTAATTTTTCTTAACTTGCCAGTGATCTGTAATCTTCCCCAAAATTACTGAAAACATAATACTCTGTATGTCACACTTCAACCATGTCTGGTCCGGTCATTGTAACACTGTGTCGAGACACAATATCTAGTTTATGGGTTTCATTTGTTTCAATAAAAAGTGCTAATACAAGGGAATTTAGCTGTTACTGAGTTTTAAGTCCCTTTTCTATGCTATTAAGGAAACTTCAGATGTGGGCAATATTTATTCAGTTTACTGTACTTGCATTGTCAGTTCAATTTCCCTTGAGGAAAATTTGAAATCTGGGTGGTGTTATAAATGACAGAGAGCAATCTGGGACACTTGGACAAAAATTGTCCTAAAAGCAAGCAAATTTATATCTCACCTGAGCTATAATTTTCATATTTTTATCATTGTTTATTGTATGACAAAGCCATACTTCAAGTACAAAGAATAAGAAAGGCTGAATTTCAGAAAATTCCACACTTATTAGCCTTGTGAAAGGCTGAAGTTTTTTAATATTTGGGACAAAATTTTCAAATTTATAGAATGTGCTCTAACATTTGTTGGCTTTTATATTATCATGCTGCAACAGTGTCAGACAGACTGGTTAGGCAATGTCTCCTACTCTCCTAACATAGAACAGTGCTTTATGGATACCAATCCTTTAAGTTTATGTTCTTGTTGAAAAAGAGATTTGGTACAAATTTGAGCCTTAAGCAGGGCTATAGTTACATATCTCATCCTCAACAGATTTATCTTTGCATTTTAGGTTACTGGTAGACTTGCTCCAAGTCTTTGCATTTCTCATCCCACCAAATCCGACATACATGAAATCATTATGCATCCACTTGAAGAGGGAAAAATCCTTCTCTATGCTGAAATATTTTTGTCAGCCCCACATTCTGGTAAAAAAGTCATACAGTCCTCATATAATACCTAAGATAAAAGGACTTGAAGAAAGTCTAGGTTACTGGGTATGTTTCATCATACATATTGATGTTAGAGTAAGCAGATTTGGTCATTACTATGAATGATAAACTTGGAGATTCATTGATCACAAAGTTCAAAGCTAGGGTTTTATGTCCTGTTCAACAACCTGGGCCATATTGGGACTGGTCCTCAGACTTTGTCACTTGTGGAAGTGGAGCCCATACAGAGGTGACAGTCAGGAAATGATATATTTATATACAGTCTATCCCCTTTAACTGGAATTGTGAAGTAGGATTATTGTTCATCGCAAATTCTAGGTGTTTATGTAAAAGATATAAAAGACAGGGCTATAATTTGTACTTACTTTGTTTTGTTTTTACTCGTTGGAGATTTTAAACTTTTTTTATCAGGGCTTGACATCATGTATGAATATCAGTGGTCAGTTATAAGCTACAAGAATTTTTTTTAAACATTAACCAGTGAGTTATTGGAAACCATGATTTTGAAATTAGAACTTTTACTTCAGTGTGGACTGTAAGGAACCAGTATATGGATCTGTATTGCAATACTGTTATAAGATCTTGAGGTTTTGTGAGTGTTGTTTCAAATCCTCATGCTACAGAACACAAATACACAAACAATTCTATGATGGAGGCAAGGAGTATTATCTAATGAATATATAGACACACAAATCAGAAATCTTGGTGTAAACATGTCCAATATTTCAGTGTGTATATCTTGTCAAGCAGTTGTGAGTTTCTTTGCCAAAGCTTTATTTACCAGTCAAAATGGCACCAAGTGGCACCAATTTTGTAAGTTAATAATACTGCATGATACTATAAAATAACCTCGGTGTTTGAATCATTGTAATGGTGTTGTGATGCCACTTGTATACCATCATGGCCATTTTATTTCCACTTGAGCACAGTCTCATGGAGTGGATGTTTGCAGCAGGGGGATCAAAAGACACTAGAACACTGAGTAGACATACTGAGAAATCTGTGTAATAAAGTTCGCGAATATACTCAACAAGTTAACGATCAATAAGTTAACAATCATCAGAAAATTTCTGTAGTTTTTCACTTTGTCTAAAATTCACCGGAAGTAATTTAAACTAACATTAATGGCCAATCAAAATATGTCTTTATTACTTATACATATAATCATTATAAGGAAACCTGTGAAAACTTGACAAGATGCAGAACATCCTCTGAAGCACAAATTTTGTCCAAGAAGGAAAGTTACATATTCTATATATAAAACACTTAAAGAGGGGAGTGTCACGAGGACTGGGGACTGGGCGGGAAGGGAATCAGTTTGATGTAAGGGATAGGATTGCTATAAGTACAGGTAATGAAAAAAATTTTTTTTTGTCATATGTGACAATTCTGGTGTGTGGTACTATTCACCTAAAACTAATTGTCACAAGCAGAGAATTACGTCATTTATGGCCTATTAAAATAAGATGAAAATAAATTGCAATAAACTGAAGGGAGTTACTGTCATCTCCATGGCAATGACCCATTTCCATCTTTACAACATTGACTGTATGATATGTTAACAGTGATTCATTGTATGCCTTTTAGTAGAACTCTTATAAGTAGAATATCCATTTTTAAGAAGTAGATATCAGACATTTTCCCTTATCTGGAATCCTGGTTCAAGATGTGGCTCCATATTTCTGACTATGGTGCTGACTCCTCTGAATTTGAATTTGGGAGCAAAATTTAAGCAACTATATATATATAAGAAAGTAAAACCTGAAGTCAGGATCAAAAGTAATGGTGTTTTTAAGTTCAGTCAGAATTGGTTCCTTAAGTCCTATTAAATAGTGAATGGGAAAACTTCCCGAAATGACATATACAGAAAAAATATATCATGAATGAAGAGGTGATATATTGACCAAAATGAATCTATATTTAAAGCGAGAAGGTGGAACAGGATCTCATATAAACAGGGTTACCAGTCAACATAAAACCTAAATCTTTAACTGATAATGTCTCGGCTATTTTTTCTGCATGGATTTTTATGCATCAAAAGGGAGCGGAAGCGGTATTAAAAAAGACCTTTCTAATCATACCGGTATATCAGATGAATTTTTTGGTTACGTAGTTGCCGAGATACTGGTGAAAACCAAAAGTTACTGACACTAATTATCCATTTGTACGAAGATGCTGCCTTGTGTACAAAAAAAAAAGATATCCTGTCTCATATTTCGTCCTATATGGGTCAAATAGTGTTTGCGGTGGATAATAGAGTACTGTATACTCAGTTGTCAGAATGTATTTCCATTTTCCTGCCTTTTCCCCTAAAATTTGGTCATTTTGGCCCCAGTCTCAATTGTGAAATTTTTCTTGATATTCTTGAATAAAGAACCAACCGTTTTAAGCAGTCACATTTTTTGTCTGGTTGCTTATGATTTTGATGCATTTATCAGGCTTAGCATTATGTTTATAATACTCTAAATCTGTGCTACGCCTTTGTGTGGTTTTTTTCAACCCTTGTCTTATAACCGATAGAGAGATAGTTTTTACCTGAGTGTGTGTTAAATCCCAGATTATGTTCCTTTTCTCTGACTTAGTGACATGACGCTTGTAGTTTAGTCTTAAAGGTTAATTAGCATGTTTTTCTCTGGAAAGTTGAGTCAAAGTATCAGATGTATTTATGTGTTCTTTCAGCTTCTTTGCAATTGCCGTGATTTGTGTAAATTAAAAAAAACACAAGAACTGTAGCTAAAATTAGCTGTGAAATTATAGAAATCTGTTATTTTTGCTCTTTGGTTTTAGAAAAGGCTCTGTTACTCATTGCAGTGAAAAATGAGGGTGTGAACTCTATACTGGGGAATATCGTGTTATATTCTTTAATTCAAATGTTTATTAATGTTTTCCAGCATACAGATTTTGTTTCATACAATGACACAAAGTAAAGGGCTTTCACACTATGTACGATATATCAAACACAAATGTGGGATTTCGTGATAGAACATGATATTGATAGTGGAGCAAAAATTATAAAAAATGGATATGTTTCAAAATTAATATTTTATATCACCAAATTTTCACACTGATATTACCATCTTATCACAATAAATAGAATGTTATTAATTAAATATTGTTATTTTACTGACATAGAATATTTATTACAGTAAAATCAATGAAATGTTCAGTTGTTGTCATTGTCAAAGTAATCTGGTGTTATTGTATGTAAATATATGCTTGGGACACAATAGAGTCATTACCTAATTGGAAAACTGATTGACAAAGATGTTATGGTTGAAAAGCTTAGTCAGATCGGGAAGTTTTGAGGCACTAGCAAAATACAAGCAAGCATTAGAAAGCACAGCTAAAATTTTTGGGCAAAAAATTCCAAAGTCTAGGACCAAAACAGTAAAAACTATTGTTGAAGTGAGTAGTAGAACTGAACTTTGAACTTTAAATGTCAGAGTGTCAAAAAGGATTTGATGCGGGGTACTGTGTCTATTATTTCACGTACCTTTATAACTATTGAAGTAAAAAATAAGGTAAGAAGGTCTGGATGTGTGGATTGCACATGTATGAACCAGTATAGTGAACCATGTGTTGAGGTTGGAACTCATATAACTTGCATATTTGCACTGAGGATGTTATGAGCCACTGTGAAACGATTTATATTTTAAGGAATTAAAATTTTTACTCTTTTTTTAATTCCATTCCAATTCCAATTCAACTTTTATAGCGCTTAATCTCTGCCGAAGTGACAGACTCTAAGGCGCAACATCATAAGCATAGTTACAAAAACCATTGTCCTTATCCATAGCTATGGTCGACATCACAGAGAACGCCATATGAGGTGGAAAATACTAAGGAGGATAAGCTTGGCAGAATAGGTATGCCTTAAGTTTTTTTCTGAAGGAAGCAATAGAAGTGAAATTGATAGATATTGTCAGCATATAACACTAACCTCCAAATAGTATACCCATAATTTCTTTATAACGGGTCAGATTTATATTCTGTCAATTTTTTCACCATTTCTTCCGCTTGGAAATGCAGCAGGGAGATATTAAACAAATATGTCACAATTTCTCACAAAAGTGATTCAATATCACTTTGTTCCTTCAAAAATACCAGGTGGTGTGATATTTACACCACATAATTTTGAACAATTCAAAGTAATTAGTAGCGATCACCACAAATGCTGGAGGTGCCAGCGTGGGAGAGTGAATGAAGCAGCTGCTACTTGGCATGAGAATTGATGTTAATTTTTTACACTGATTTTTTACAAAAAAATGGTATTGTAACACAAAAATGATGAATCATGGAAAGCAATTAAAATAATTAACATCCTCTTCACAGTACATTCAGTGGGAGTACTGTAAATTTTCTGAACAGCTCTCCTTGATGCCTGTCTTCAAACTTACACCAAATTCAGATAGATGCCAAAATGTGTAACACACCCTCAGTTTAATTTTTTTACCCGAGTGATTAGTTTATAATTTAAAAGGCACTTGATTTATATGAAGGGTAGTTCCATCATCACCTGAACATTCTTGTTCTTAGAATTATTCTTAAAATTTTCTCACAAAACAATCATGTTCTCATAAGAATAATGTTAAGCTCCTAAGATTTCTTTGAAATCTGAAGTTTCAATTTGATATGACCACTGTGAAAAAAACAGACAAAATAGTTAATTTGTAGTTATTGACAAGCATGAAAGTAAGGTGATGAGTGGCTTACTGGTTAGAAAATTTGGCATCTAATCACATACTGACATGCTTGTGTGGGTTTGACTCCCACAGTTGACAGTTGTAGCTTTTGAACAGGACAAAATGAGCTCTAAATTTTGAACTTTGAACAAGTTTGAAGATATTACTTGTTAAAAATTGTTTGCAATTTTTGAAAAAAAAATGTTGTACTGAAAAATGTTTCTTTTAATTGTTTTCCAAGTAAATGCTTATTTGTCTTAGAATAACAATGTTAATGAATACATGCCCTGGTGAAGACATACTTTTGAAAAATAAATAAATAAAGGCTTTGACCCATATTATTAAAAAGAAACTGTTGTGCTGAAGATAATTGCATTGGCAGTATTTGCGTTCCCACAAGGCATTTTGTTTCAGGGTTTTTTAGCGCCAAGTTGTAAATCAGAACTAAGGTGGACAATCTCTCTATTTTGAGACCCCAAATTGGAAAAGAGCTTCACTATATTTAGAAGCAGTTAGGATTTTCCACAAAAAAACTTTATCATACAGTATTCTCCTGTCCACATATCCAGAGAAAGTTCATTCCTGTCAAGTTAAATCTCTGAGCCAATGGATTAAAAAAATATTTCAATTTTGTAGGATTAGTAGTGCTCTATAATACATACAACAAAATGCTTCAAGTAGAATACAAGTTTTACCGACAATAACCACTAATTTTCTTTTATATGGAGATTATAACTTGACATTTGAACAAAACAAGGTAGTTTTTGAAGCAGTACAAGAATTTTTAAAGGAATCTGGGCGGTTTTCATAGTTTTATATTAGCCACATGTCTACACTTTCATCATCATTATCATCTGTTCATATTCTTTTGTAAATAGTTCTTCCTGTGAGAAGGATTATTATAACCTTTGTTGATTTTGCCTGATTGCTTCAATAAAATATTGTTTATGAAAAAGAATGACCAAAATTAGTTCATTCCTGCTCCAGTTTTGGAAATAGAAATTTCTATGCTTCTTCAACTTGAAGAAATGCATGTGTGTGAGCTTGTTATATCCGATTGCATCAGATCAGTGTGTACAGGGCTACAGGCCATATTAACTTTCTGTTACTCAACAGAAATATCCCTCTCCCAGTGTGTCCAGATAATAAAGGGTCTACAGTGGGTGTATTTTGTTGTTGCAACAGGTGAATGAACTGGTGAAAGAATTTGGTCGTGAAGACAGTGTAGTATGGGGCAACCACAGTGCTGAGGTGTGCAACAAACTCCGCAAACTGGTAAGCTGACCCAGCTACTGTAAATGTACTGTGATTTCTGTTATAATTGAAATCTTAGAAAATAGACCTGTTTCTAACAGCAACACAAACGTCACAGTTAAATATTATCTGAATCTAGGTCACATAGAATTGTTATATATCAATTTAAGGTGTTAGGGGAGATACTGGATAAGTTGACATTTTAACAAGGCAGTAAGTTTAACTATTTCAGCTTCATGAGCTTTGATAGTCCGAATTAATTCCTACTGATCTGTAATTATATCTCAACTAGAAACTAGCCATTTGTGAAAATTAATTTTAGTGAATTTCTTAAAAATGATTAATGAAATCTTCTTCCTTCTTGCAAAAGTCTCACTTAATATATATAGTAATTGCAGAGAGGACATTTGTCATGAATTAAAGTACAATACATAATACTACCTTGTTATGTTAAATTAAGACCAAGGTTTGGTTTCATTTCCATTGTGTTTAATAACACAGTCACCAGATTGTGTAGTTCATCTTGCGGCTAGTCATGGGAAGGGTGGAGGATAGCTGTACAAACCAGTCTGACAACCACTCTGTACTGCTAACCTTCCTGCTTGAATCTAGGGCAACAATTGTAATCTAGGCATACTTTAATAGTGCTTACTCCCTATACTAGTGGATTCTGTGGCACAAAAACCAAATCGTAGTCCGAATATTTATTCAGCCATGTGCGTAATGAACCACTGTGAGGAACCAAGAAAAAGTCTAGGTTAATGACCTTTTGAAAGTGTACAGTTTCTTGAAATTGAGGGCTTGTTTCAAATGTTTGCTATGGAAGTTTATAGTTATACATAAAGGGATGATATTGATATAATATGATATCTTTGCACATCGATATCGGCAACTCTGTCCCAAAGCAATAAATATCGCCAATATCAATAAATGATGTACTCACTCCTGGAGAGTCCTTAAAATTAAACTACAGTGAGAAACAGCATCGCTGAAATTGACTAGTTGGTTAAAATGCTCATTAAAGCTTATAACAGTTACACTAATAAATAGAGCAATTTGTGTAACTGAAAACTGAAATTATATAGACTACACTAGTCTTAAGTAAATGGAACAATTGAAAATTGAAATTTTAGCCGTTACATTGAGGAAATAAGACAAAGGGTCACTGGATATTTTAGCATGTTTTGAAGTTACCTCTCAAAATAGCCAGACAAAACATGTTTTGATTTAAATTTGCAGAATCCACAAGTGCCACAGTTTTTCTCTCTGAAGAAGATTGTGACCACAACACTGCTGTTCTATACTGGAATCCTGGCCTTCATACCTATCAAGGAGACTCATTTCGAGATGCTCATGCCCAGCATCGCTTCAAAGTAAGGTTTTGGGGGAAAAAATGACTGTAATTACAAGTCATAAGATATCTCATTAAAAATACAGTTTTGCGTGTTTTATTGTGTACAGTTACTTTTAAATTAGTAGTCTAATTTCAGGTGTGTTTTTTGTTATATTTTTTCTGCATCTTGTTTAGAGGAAGATTAAGTGCAAAGTTCCATGCATGTGGTTAGAGATTAGCCAACAGAATTGTGATGTTGTGTTTCCATGTAAAGACATTTTTGGCATAAGTAGTGGTACTGCACTGGAGTAGCAGTTTCCTGTTATTTCAAAATCACAGGTCACAAAGAAATCTGACTCGCTCAGTGATGAGTGAGTTTGAATTAGAGTTTTGACATTACCTGAAACTAGAAACGGAACAATTAACCATAGTAAGCGAATGTAAGGTTATCAGAGTATTAGTCCGTACGAATAATAGAGAGGCGGTCAGAGGCTGAAATTTTAAACATTTTAAAACTTGAATGCGCAAGGTATTGGACGTTTTGGAACTATGTCACAAGGTCACATACGAACCTTGGATGGTGGTTGAAGGACAGGGGCGTTTCACCCAATGCCTATAACCACGGGAGGTACTGCCTGTGGTGTGACTGGGGTATAAAGAAACTATACTGTGAAAGATGTAACTGGTTAGTCACCTGGCCAACAGATTAAGCCTTACCTGTAAACTCTAAACATCCAACAAAACGGTATATCAAATGAAATAAAGATCCATTGGACCAAGATAGACAATCTGGTTTCAAATGTTTACTGATAACTGGATGCAAATAAAAAAATGTTGGGTGTCTTATGATTAAAAACTGACAATTAAATTCCTATTGATTTTAATTTAACTTGCTATAAAGAAATTATTTAGATGGAAATATTTGTGCATTATGAGAGGAAATATCGTCTTTGTATTTTTTTGTATGTGTGGATATATAATGTGAAATGTAAAATAAAAGATTCCAAACAAGTATAGATAGAGTGATGAGGGAGGTCGGGGTTGGGGGGGGGTGATGGTTTATTGTTTCAACTTTCAATATATAGTCAGCGGCCTGTCTGATTAATAAGCTTGTATTAACACGAAAAGGGTGAAAAAGTTTATTGAATTTATGGCTTTTGTTCTCTTGAAATAACGTAAGAGTTATGAAAGCAGATTTTTAACTAATATGGAATACTTCAATAGGACCATGTTTTTAAACAACTCTTATGAAATGTCCAACACAAAATTAAGAGAGTAATTTAAAGCTTAAAAAAATGTCAGTCTTTGACAAACAGAAACACTTATTAAATAACAGTGAACAAATGAAATTCATATTTAGACAGTGTGATGAAATTTAAGGCAATTTTAACTTAAGATTGCTGCACTGTTTTTACATGGATTTTAATGCATAAATAACTAGCAGGAGCTCTATAAAATACAATTCTAATGATGAAGAAAGACAGTTATACTTTAAAAATTGTATCTCCAGATGAAAGTGTATTTTATTTTTATTATTCATCCTAGGGTTTTGGAATGTTAAAATAACCTCCAGAAAATAGACCATAAAGGTTTTTGATAGATCAGATTTTATCCTCGACCCTTACTTCAAGGTCAACAGGGTGTACTTTAAAAAGCCTTATATCTTCTTTGTCATTGGTCCTAGAGATTTAGAATATGAAAACAACTTATAGGAAATCACAGGCTACAATTCTTTCATAAGGTTCAGATTTGACCATTGACCCCTGCTTTATTGTCAAGTGGAATCAACATACAAAAGTGCCTTACCTTGCTTATTATTTGCTGTCATGTTTAGGAATCATACAACAACCTGTAGGAAATAATGGGTTGTGAATCTTTTCAAAGCTGGGTCAGATTTCAACTGCAGCCACACAGTACCCAAATGTTATGTTCATTTGAAGAAGTGGTGTTATGAAAAACGGTATCATAGAGATGACTCCATATTGCCACTGTATTTATGCCCACTTGGGATGTGTATAAACCAGACACAGTGTCTAGTTAATAAAATAGTAAAGAAGAAATCAATATTTTATAACACTATTTAATTCATAGTAAGAGTTGCTGGGGAAAACAAAATATCATGGTATTTAGGTCAAATACAATGCATTGTGGATACTAAAACACGAGCTGATAGGAAACAGTTTTGTATTGTGATGAATTCTTCAAGTTTTACCAGATCTTAGGTATCATCAGTATGCAGTCATACACCATAGAATTTCAGTTTAAACAATCGTAACTTTCTTATGTTAATCATATTGACCCTCTACTCTATTTTCAGAAAATATGTAAAATTGTAAATTGTAAGATTCAAAAGTATTTACTGAAAATGGCACTTGTTGACAAATTAAGATAAATTAAGTTAGTGTTTACTTAGGAAAAACAAAAAGAAATATGTCCCAGTCTATATGTCCCCTATATAGGTCAAATACAGCATGTGGTGGAAAATAGAATTCATTTCTCTGAGTGCTCATGTATAGGAAGTGCCCGTGTTTCAAATGTACATATTATTGCGTTAATACATCCTATCTAATGGACAATATGCTAAACCGGTCGTTCCTCACACTGTGCACTCGCCAGGTGGCGCATCGTATTTCCTTGCTGTCCAGACAACCTGACGTCATGGCATCTTTTTCGTTTGGCGCATGCACTGCCTGCACGGATTTTTTGAGTTGGGAAACTTTTTATAATTTTGTGAGTTTGTGATAGAACTTTGCTTCGCAACTTTAGTATTTACTTCTATACGTATTATAGACCATTATGTCTTCACCCAGCCAGCGTAGAGGGGGTTGAGGCCACATGGTGGCAGGTTTTGACCTTCACTCAGTTTGTGCGCGTTGTCGCGATAAGAAGAAGGGCTCTGACCCTTGTATTGAAACTCCACCTGCGGCTTGCTCTCATTGAGACGTCTTAACTTCAGAGCAAAAGGCCCAGTTATCAACCCCTTCGTACAAGCTTAAGAAGGAGAAAAAAGAAGCAAAGTCATCTACACCAGCCAAGGCATCAGACACTCAGTCCCACCCTCGTGGACCCGGCACTTGTGTCGGTAGTGGGGTTCGTGGATGGCCAGACAACCTCTGGTTTGAGTGGGCCGGCTGAGAAGAAAAAGAAGACTGAGAGCAAGAAATCTACAGCTGTTAAGTCGGCTAAGCTGGATAAGTCGGTGAAGTCATCTTCTAACCGACCAGCTTCTACTTCAACCACCGACCAGGGCAAGTCCACCACCTCTTCTACAGATGCCAAAATCTCAGATCTCGACAGGAAGTGGTCGGACAGATTTAATAGGCTGGAAGCTTTGTTAATGGCCAAGACCTTGGACAAACCTCAGGACCCCGTTTTCAGCACGGTGAAAGTCACTCCGGCTCATGCTCCACCAGCCAACGTGGTCTGACCCGACCCGTTTTTGGAACCAGTCTCTCAGCCTTCTCAAGTCACCGAACCTGCTGTTGACTCACCGGCCACCGACTCTTCTCAGCACAGACCTGCTGCAAGAGCTTCATCTTCTGCCCAGCTGGAACCGGCTACCAGAGAAACTGTTCAGAGACAATTGACCAGTGCCTTTGACACTTCTAGAAAGGACTCTACCTCTTCTAGTGGATCCGACACCGACTCTCTATCATCTGAAAGACCTCCCTTAGATATCTTCCCGGAGGAAGGTGAACTTTCAGATGATCAGGAAGCAAATCTATCCGATCATGAACAATCCCTCTCCGAAGAGCAATCTTATCGGGAGACGATGAGAGTAATCCGCTCATACATGAACTGGGACCACATTCCAGACATTGACTCCGGTGCTACTACCTCAGAGGACAACCCCTTTACGGGTCCGAAACTTCACACACCGGGCAAGGTCTCTGTTAATTTGCCAACCGACAAGCGGTTATGTCGGAAGATGTCGAAACTCAACATCACACTAGTACAGGGATATCCCACACGTACTTCTGAAGCAGGAAGACTGTTAAGGGACCAATTTGTCCGGCCTCCAAAATCTCAACAGAAGTGGTATGGGTTTCATGCGAATCCCAAGAAGGACTCTGATCAAGCTGTTTCTTCATGGCATGCCGGATCATCACAGCTAAACAGCACCTATCTTAGGATAGCTAGACAGGCCGGTATTGCTACTTCTCCTCCCATGTCTCGCCCAATTTCCCAGGAAAATTTAAGAAAATGGGAGAGGTCTGCACGCGAGTCGACAGTGATCTGCAATCACGCAGCCGGCTTCAACCGTTGTTTGCTAAAGATCCAAGAGAACATGAACAATCAGTTGAAGGCTGTGAAGGTGGAGTCAAAAGGAAAGGCAGCAGCCAAAGTGTCATCAGCAGTAGACGAGCTCCAATTCTTACTAGATTTTAATTCTAGTGTTTGCCAAGCCATGGCGAAATCCATGGAACACTTAACGGAGTTAGTTTTTGTTGCTATGGCTAACACTACTCTCCTCAGATGTGACTCTTACCTGGCCTACCTCAAAGCCGGTGTGAAGGCGGATACACTGAATGCTCTCCGTACTGCCCCTCTTCATCTGGATACTTTGTTCCCGGACAGTGTTGTTAAAAGTTCAGAGGAGGACATTACTTCATTTGACAAGGGCCGGTCAATTTCAGTTTACAAGGGTCGGAGGTACCACCCATATGAAAGGCAGGACTCTAGATCGGACAAACAACAGGACAGGCCAGCTTGGAAGAATTTGTCCCGTACCCAGCGTAGGAAGAACAACAAGGGCAAACAGCAGTACTCCTCGCATCCGGCCAAGGTTCAGCAGCAGTACAAATGACAATGTGTAACTCTGATGAAGCCTCTGCTGCTGAACGGGAGCCCCACAGGAAAGACAATGAACACTTTAAATGTAAAATGTTGTACATTCTGTTCATACTGCGCCCGGGCATTCTCAAAAGAGCGAAATAAGTCCCGGGGCAGCAGGTTGTTACTACAAGAAAAGTATATTAAAGCCTGTGAAAATGTTTCTTGTGTCACTCCATTGTCTTATGTAAATTCTGTCTTAAATGCTCCAAATGTTGTCACAAATCTGCCTGTAGGGGCCAGACTTCAAAACTTTTGGAAAAATTGGTTAGATCTGGGTGCCGGACCGAGAGTAGTTCAAATCCTGAAAGAGGGCTATACCCTACCCTTTCGGATCCGGCCAAACTTGTCAAGGACTCCCACAGTCATAAACTGCTATAGCAATCCTCACAGAGACCTCAAACTGTTAGAAGCTTTACATCAGCTTATGGCCAAAAATGCCATAGAATAGTTCACAAAAAGCTCTCACTAGGGTTCTTCAACCGACTATTTTTAGTCCCAAAACCCGACAACAAGTGGAGACCGATCTTAGACCTAAGCAGTCTGAATCTTTTCCTCAAGACCGAAAAATTCAAGATGGAGACACCGGAAACCATCAGAACATCTCTCCAAAAGGGAGAATGGGTAACCTCCATAGACTTCAAGGACCTTTACTTCCACATTCCGATAACAGTCCAGGAAGTACCTCAGATTTCACATCCGGGGTCAGACCTATGAGTTCAAAGCACTGCCGTTCGGTCTGTCGACAGCTCCCATGGAGTTTACTATTATAGCAGGAGGTAAAACTGATGGCCACTCACAACGGTATAAGGATCCACCAGTACCTAGATGACTGGTTGGTGAGAGCCACATCCCACCAGGTCTGTCTCCAGCATACACAGGTCCTAATAAAAATGTGCTGACGTTTAGGTTGGCTGGTGAATGTAGAAAAGTCGGAGCTGGAACCCAAGCAAGTTTTCAACTTCGTAGGCTACCAGTTCCATCCCCGGCCGCTTAAATGTAGTGGCGGACAAACAGTCCAGACTTGGTCAGACCATCCAAACAGAATGGTTCCTTCTACCAGAGGTTTTTCAAGCCATGTGCAGCAGGTGGCACCAACCTCAAATAGATCTCTTTGCTACGAGATTCAACAACAAGTTGCCCCTGTTTGTATCACCAGTTCCGGATCCCATGGCCACGGCAGTGGACGCACTCAGTTTGTCATGGGAGAATCTGGACGTGTACGCCTTCCCACCGACAGCCATATTGGGCAAAGTGGTGGAGAAATTACAGGACTCCCCATACCAAAGGTTGATCATTATTGCCCCGGGGTGGCCCAACATAACATGGTTTTGGGACCTAGTAGAAATGTCCAGTCAGACCCAACCCTTCAATCCTCATAGGAGTCTGACAAACCTAAATCTCCATGCATGGCTCCTAGAGCCACAGCTATCAAGGAGCAGGGTTCTCTGAGGCGGTGGCAACAAGAATTGAGGCTCCTCAAAGAGGATCAACCAGATCAGTCTATGAGGCAAAGTGGGCCATTTTTACAAAGTGGTGCATCACAAATCAGGTGGACTTCAGGGCACCACCTGTGAAGTCAGTTGCTGATTTCCTTATGTACCTTTTTGAGGAGAGGAAATTACAGCCCAGCACCATTGATGGCTACAGGTCTGCCATTGCTGATAAACTGGGAAATCCAACCCTCAACATCACAAAGATGAAAATCTCACCCGTCTCTTGGACAGTTTCCACAGAGACAGACCCAAGGGCAGAAGGGGTATCCCCTCCTGGAACGTATCTCTGGTTTTGCACCAGCTCACAAAGGCTCCCTTTGAACCAATTAAGGAGGCCTCCTTGAAGCATTTGACCGGCAAGACAGTTCTTCTCCTTGCCCTGGGTTCAGGCAAACGCAGAAGTGAGATTCATGCTTGGCAAAGTAGAAACGTCAGACACCAGTCTGACTGATCGAAGGTGTCCCTGTACCCATCTCCCAGCTTTCTTTCCAAGAACCAGCTGGCCAAAGAGGGTCTGGACAGCGTGGCCCCAGCGTGGCCCCGACTCTGGATAGGTCCCTCAAGTCTGACAGGTCCCTCTGTCCGGTCAGAGCATTGCGCTACTATTTGGACAGGACCTCAGACATCAGGCAGAATAAGGAGTTAGTTTTTGTCTCCTTCAAGAAAGGTTTCGACAAGGATATCTCACCTGCCACTATCTCCTCATGGATCAAGCAGACTGTGATCCTATGTTATGAGCTCTCAGACCAAGAGGCCCACACCTTACATCAGGTTAAAGCCCATGATGTCAGGGCCTTTGCTGCTTCCAAGGCCTTCCAGTCGGGCGTCTCCTTGGAACAGATCTTGTCGGCCTGCCACTGGAAGTCACATAACACCTTCACACAATTTTATCTGAAGGATGTGGCATGGGCTGACTCGGAGCTTTGCCACCTGGGACCTGTAGTGGCTGCTCAGCAGATCCACCAGTAGCCCAGTTCAGGGAGGAGATCTGTACATATATGTAGATAGTGTATATATATTTAAGAAGCATCAAAAAAAAAAAAAAATCAGACGTGCTTCCTTCGGGAGGTTTATTTCTTTGGGACTGAACTCCTCCCTCTCTTCCCCTACCTCAGAGCAGGTCTGTAAAAAAGGGTGGGGGGGGGAGGTGAGTCGGTTTGGACCGGTTAACCGGTTTCTGTTGACCGACTATAGCCTCAAGGGTCTTGACAATCTCAAGTCGACCCAGGCTTAGAGACAATTTTGTTAAGTTATTTTCTGAGTTCGCATAAGTCCCTAGTAACTTACCTGCCGACCAAGCTGTAGTTATTCAGCATATTGTCCATTGGATAGGATGTATTCACGCAATAAAATTGCAAATTTAATAAGTAAATTAAATTTTTATAAGTTAATACCCTATCCAATGGACACACCAGACCCTCCCACCGACCCCGCTATCAGCTTACTAGGGGTCTAATAGGTTTAGACAACGAAAAAGATGCCATTACGTCAGGTTGTCTAGACAGCAAGGAAGTACGATGCGCCACCTGGCGAGTGCACAGTGTGAGGACCAGCCAGCCGGTGGAAACACAGGATGTCTTTTTGTGACGTTTGGCGGGCTTGTCTGCGTCGACCGGTTTAGCATATTGTCCATTGGATAGGGTATTAACTTATAAAAATTTAATTTACTTATTAAATTTGCAATTTTGTCTAAAAGTGTAGGACAACACATAAACTATGAATGATGTGATGACAGACAGACTTAATCTTTATTACTATTTACTTGTAAATTTTTTTTCAGAAGGAACAAATTCAGAGATCAGTCACCACTGAATTGGAAATTGAAGCTCCTAGTCATGATAGTAGATTTGTAAGTATAATAATGACATGGTATGGCCTTTTAAGTTAAGCTTAAACATATAACATGTTTGTCTGAACTATGTTAACCCCTTCGCCACCAAGGGAACAGTATTCTACTATACTGAAGGAAAATCCAGGATGAAGAGCCTACAGACAGTTTAAGTTGCCAAAACACATATCACAAGTAATTTACATTGTCCATAACGTCCTCGTACATAATATTTTAAATAATGTATTTCAAGTATACCAAGAAGTTTAATTCTACAGTGCTGAAGGAAAGCTAGCGTATCGCATGTGTGTGTTGACTGCTAGCTGACAGACATGGTACCGTAGAATACACATTGCTGTCGAGAGCTAGTCAACAGATAAGGTCTTTAAGGGGTTAAGGTACTGGACTGCAGTGGAAAAGATCTTCTTAGCAGGACTAAAGAGAGTGGTTTCCTTGAATAGGGCATTGGTGGTGCTTATCTTCCATTTTGGTATCCCACCAATGCAAAGCGGTTCTGTTCCCCAGGATACGGAAAAAGTTTTGATCTAGCACATCCATCATCGAATGGTTTAGCTTACCGGAAGTAAATGGAAACAATACATGGAACTTCTGCTCAAAGAAACTGCTATGGAAGTGTTAAAATCTCTAAAAAAAAAAAATGAAATAAAAGTTTGTAATTTGTTCAAGTTTAGGATTTGTTTCTTATTTTTTCCCCACACTTATGTATGCTGACAATTAAGATGCCAGTTGAAAAGTGTTATGAGAGTATCTAGATGTAATGTTCTCCATTATGAGATACTGGGGTTACTACTGACCATGCCCTAATCTGAAGTAAGTCAAGAGGTGTTGGCCTGATCATGATATATAATAACAGAGAAGTATTGTATATTTACTTCGCTGAGGATCTAAAGTCTACATCTAATTAAATGAGAATTCTACTCAATAGATTTTTAGGCGGGTTGCGTGTAACCAACCCGCGTGTTAGATTGATGTGTCCGATGTCTGTCCGTCAACATTTTTGTTTCCGGACTCTAACTAGAAAACGCTTTGTCCAGTCAAATTTGACAGGGAGATAGATCACCATCATAGCTTAGTTGCTTTCGAAATCGGCGTAATTCCGTCTTTGTTTGTTCTGTTTTCTGTTCGTTTCTCCATCCGTCGATATTTCCGTTTCCGGACTCTAACTTGAAAACACTTTATCCAATCGAATTCAAACTTGACAGGGAGATAGATCACTATCATAGCTAAGTTGCTTTTGAAATTGGTGTAATTCCGTGTGTTTGTTTGTCAGTTTTTTGTCCATTTGTCCGTCAACATGTCCGTTTCCGGACTCTAACTCGAAAACGCTTTGTCCAATCGAATTCACACTTGACAGTTGCTTTTGAAATTGGTGTAATTCCGTCTGTTTGTTTGTCCGTTTTTTGTCCATTTGTCCGTCAACATGTCCGTTTCCGGACTCTAACTCGAAAACGCTTTGTCCAATCGAATTCAAACTTGACAGGGAGATAGATTACCATCATAGCTAAGTTGCTGTCGAAATTGGTGTAATTCCGTCTGTTCGTTTGTCCATTTATAGCATAGATACAATTGTGTAACCTAGATTACAAGTTTTACATATCTTAGCACGTCTGACACATTTACCTTAACTGGGTAACCTAACATTTCTTTCCTTGTTTCTAAATTTAATTACAGCAGTCGCTAACCTTATTGCTGCCTGCACAACCTGCCTTTTGGGGCATCTCTGACCCTCTTGTTAATACATGGTTCACACTTGTCTGGACCATTGTCTCTGAAGTAATTGTGACACACTCTTCTGAGGACCAAACACACTTGCTGGGTTTATCTTGTCCAAACCTGATACGTGTATATAACAGTGTAGTATTATATGTTTCCTCTTTTAAACCACCTCAGGATACATCTGGTTAAATTAGAATTCCACATTTTAGTACCCAAAAAGTGAGCTAACAAGGGAAATGGGTGGGAGGATCAACATACCCAATGTTAAATCCTCAAATGTCTTACTGCATGCATTTGTGTGTATTTAAACCAATCTTCAATTTGAATCCAGCCAATGATTGTGGAAAGGTAGGACACAAAAATTTTATTGGGATCATTTTCCACAAAGGCTTTATTTGACTCCAGTGTCAGATTAAGTTTGACTGATGTTTCAGAAGCTTTCATAAAATATTTAAAGCATTCCTTAACAAAAAGTGACCCTGTCCCATTAATCTCAGTTTCTACTTACAGAAATTGGGTTGCCAGGACATTAGTTCTGTCTCTAAATAAAACATAAACATGACCCCTCCAAATGGTTAAAGAGTTTGTATTCCAAGAATTACAAGGGGTTATTATAATGGGCTCAGTGATTATCAGAATCAGCAGAAGTTTATAAAGCACTCTTCTCTGAGTGTGTTAATCTGTTTGAATCCAGCTTGGAATGACAAACAATGACCTGCAGTTACATGCTTTCCGAGGCGCCTCCAAGAATGCCTCAGATCTTCCCAGATTTGGTGTAGGATTCACACTACAGCTGGTATAAGTTGTGGTTATATGGGCTGGGCGAAATGCCCCTGTCCTTCAGCTACCGTCCGAGGTTTGTATGCGACCTTTTGACACAGTGACGAAATGTCCATTTACCTCCAATTGCCTTATGTCTCCATGTTACACTGAAAGACAACCGAGTCACAACCTTATGTACACCCTGGACTACACCTTCAGTTACCTTAGCAAGAACTTCATCTTTGCATGCTTGCATTCTTCTGCCCATGTACACGGTACCAAATTCAGAGGGTGGAATTTTAAACATTTTAAAACTTCTGTAGGACGCGCAAGGTAATGGATGTTTCGCTATTGTGTCACATGGTCTCGTATGGACCTCGGATGATAGTTGAAGGACAGGGATGTTTTAGCAAATGTTTACTACCATAGGGGATACCTACTGTAGTGTGAATAGGATTGAAGTATCTATGACCACATAAACATCCAACAAGAGAACAAACAAGTACTTAATAGCTTCAAACATTTTTGTTCAAAATACATGTACACACATATTTTTTATAAAATATGGCAGATATTACCACCATAGTTGAAAGTGTCTACATACTAAATGGATTTAATACTTATCCAATATATTTAACATTTTGTTAAATTTTGTTCAATATGATTTTGTAGAAGTGTTATGATTATATCATGATGTCGTGATTGTTGTTCATATCAATACTGGTTTTCATAAATTTTAAAAATGTATTTCTTCAATTTCCCTTCAGCCTTGTGATGAACCGTTTCTTGATCTCGCATCTGAAGAGGAGAGGAATAGAGGTAAGGAGATCCACTGCTGAAAGGTTGACTGAGCCCTGCTATGGTCACTGTCCACACCATATATCCATAGAATGTTGGTCGACTGAGTGAAAACATCAGTCGGCTGTATTTACTCTCTCCAAAATAAAGGATCCAGTTCTAAAATGATTTTTTTTTAAATTTTAAGGATTATGATGTTAAAAAATATAAAATTGTAATTCAGAAACTAGAATTGAGCAATGCTTAAACTTCCACTTCTGATAGGTCCTGTGGTACCATTTGTATGGAATGCGATATCAAAAATTTTGCTGAAACAATAATAAATTTTTTAAAATAGTAATAATATCATTATTAATATATTTTATATAATCTATTTCTGAGTCACATTGTACAAGTCATGTACACTTTCAAATTATACAAAATGATAACATTACAAGACCATAAAAGACAAATGAACACAATATATACCGGGGCGTGGGGAGGGGGGTTTGGTCACGTTAGTGAACGGGACATCCATACAAATGCCAATCTACCATAACATTAAAAAGGTACATAAGAGGGACAAAGGGTTCCAACACCCCACTTATTTTAATATAAGAATAAACAAACAATCATCCAACCACTAGTGAACCCTGTCCCCCTGTTGTCCATTGTTTTAAATGTTACTTTAGATTGTCATTTGCTATGGATGTCCTTTTTATTGCGAAAAATACACTTACCATTTCCTGACCATTGCTATATGTTGGTGCCATCCAACTCACTGGCCAACGTTGAGAAACGTTTTAAGAAACCTTAAGAGGCCAGTGAGTGAGTGTGAACTAGCATGTCCCCCTAGTGGTCATGTGACCACGCTAGTAAACAACCTTCATTATTTTTGTTGGCCATCCTAGAGTGTGGATGTTTATTTTATTTTCTGATTTTTATTAAGTTTTTTGGACTTTTGGTGGTTTTGAGTTCTGTTATAAGACATCTGTGTCGACTATGTCTTCTCAGGACAAAATTAAGAGGAAAAGCACAGAGGAGAAGTGTTTTTTGTGGACATTTCTTCACGGATTGATGACCATTTTGTAAAATGGCGACAGGAATGTTTGTCGTTGGATGAAGATCTTCTGTTCCTCAGAAGGCATGTTTTTCTTCATAAATCTCGTTTTACATCATATGGGAGAAGATTTACTTCATTTTTTAACACTGAAACTGTCGGCAGTCATACTAGCTCCGTCAGGGACAGTTTACATGTTGCTAGGCGACAAAGGAAACGATGGAGACAATTCGATTGTCCCAAAGCTTATCACACGTTGGGTTCATATAGCCAGGCGTTTGGTAGCAAACATCTCACCACATCATGCTCTGCCGAATAGGTTCCGGTTGGAATCCCCTATGGTGGCAGACATCATTGATTTTCTTGGAAGCTACATCGTGGGCAAGTTCCGGATGCAGAGTGGATCTTTTCACCGTTTATTTCCTCCGGTGAGGTTCAATCGGAACTTTTCACGGAGGAAAATACCTGCATGACGTCATCCGAAGACAATCGAGTTTCCATACCTCCCAAAGGTCAGAAATCGGTTTGTCAGATTCCCGGAGCTGTGATTCATCTCAGTAATTGGCATTTGTTTCTGTGGTTTCTTACCGGTTTTTCGGCTGTTCTCAGACCGGCACCGGTACATATGAACTACTAACCATTGTCAAGTTATTATTCAGGAGTACAGGTTCTCTGGGTTTCTGCTGCAGAGACCATGTTAAAGCCTGGATAATTGTTTGAAGTGGTCTAACAGGACCTCTGGCAGGACGTCTTCAAGGAGCTAAGGATTGCAGGATCTCACAGAGTTTCTTTTATGCCTTCCTATCCTATAATATCCAGTACTACCTTGGACTGTGTACAGTATTTTCAATTACAGTCTTCACTGGATGTTTTTTGGGCAGTGCATTGACCAGTTCTTCAACTTGTTACTCATCAGAAGTGTAACAAGTCTTATTTTTCTCTATCTTATCTCTTAGATGAGTTTGATAGAATTAAAAGTGCATTTTTCACTCTTAATGAGGTTTTCTCCTGCTGAACTTTTGGTCAGATGTCCAGGGAAACTTCATTTTGTGATCTCGGGTGTATAGTGTTTCTTCTGTTTGGGAAGGAGCAAACTCCTACACATGGCTAGAAAGGGGATTAGTGCCCAGGGCACTTTTCTTCCCATTATGATACTTAATCCTCCTACACTGTTACAAAACTCTCCTCTGTAAGATTTAGAGGGGTTAGGAGTAATCTTTAGGAGTAGTGTTTGTCCACTAGTGCAGATATACTACACCTTACATCTCAACATAGTAAGAGGATAATCTTCAACCATACTTTACCTTTCACAGAGGCAACAGTACCATGAAGGATTGCTTATTCATGTTCCTAAAGTAGTTGTGGACATGTGTGTTAAGAATAAATGAATAAAATGCGGGAGACATCAGTTTGCATAAAGCTGTGTATGGAATGATCGACAAAAGGGCGATAACACCAGTGAGATGGTGATATGGCTACAATTTTACACTTTATCGGTTGTGATAAGCTGGGAAGAGATGGCTACCACTAATAGTTGAGGTCAGGTAATAAATCTTTACATGTACCTTAATTTCGCATAGTTGGGATTTTCGCAATTAATTGTTACTAGTAAGTGAATGGGTGTGTCCACTCGTTTCCTTACAGTTGCATTCTTTCGTAGCCGGATTCACGCAATTCTTATCTTCACTTCCCTGTTGATGACAATTCACACCGGTTCACTGCCTGTTTGCTATGTTAGTTCATGGTGAGAATGTGGGATCTATAAGAACGCATCAAGCTTTACCAGTACAGACCATTTCATTGCTTGCTCTTGAAAATGGTTTATTTTCGACTTTACTATGGCATCAACGGATACTGAACCTGATGGCTGCAGTAGAAGGCATTGGGTGTCACCAGCTTATAAAAAAAAAAAACAAAAAAAAAAACAAAAACTTCTTGGCTAATGCACCAGGATTTTTAGTTTGGATTGCAGATTCCACCTTAGGGTACATCTTTACTCATAGCAAAGCATCTTCTCCGGCTAATGGTTTCTAAGGAAGCCATTTCTTTGGTGGTGGTATGGCTTCATAAGAGAAAAACAGTGCCATTGGGTCATTTGTTTATCAGGTAACCCCAAGGCAATCTGCTAATGTACCACAGATACCACACATAATACACAGATAATGTACCAGTTTTCTGTTCTCAGGGATCATCTTCAGTGGTGGAACGACTTTTCAAATTTGCAGGAGCTCCCTTTACTTCATCAGAAGGAGCACAATCTCCTTCTGTTATTAGATGCTTTCTTTAAGGGTTGGGAGGCACAATTATGGCATCAAACAGCCACTGGTCTGTTGTATCATGAGGGGTCAAGACTCCACATTAACAGGGCTACTACCTTTAGAATCATTTGGAGGTCTGATTCGGATTCTGAATCTGTTGATTTCCCCAGATATTTCTTCAGTGGTTTCCTATCTGAACAGGTAGGGAGGTACCCACTTTCAGGAATGTGTTTCCTTATCTGAAGAATCATTCCTTGGACGAATGCCATGGGTTCAGATTCAGGCATATCACTTCCCAGGGTATACAAATATTCCATCAAATTCTTTGTTCATGAGAGTCAAGTTGATTCAAAGTGAATGTGTTTTGGATGACTTTTGAATCTTCTATTCTGATTCAGGTGTTCAATCAAATCTGTCTTTGATTACAATCACCAATGATGGATTTGTTTTGCAACTAGTTTGAACCACAAGCTTGTCTTTTTCAACTTTTCTTGGGATGGACTGGACAGTTTGTTTGGTCCTGTGACCTTGATTCTTCAGGTGATGCAGGTGAATCATTTGGCTTCTAAGGCTCCTTTGATTTTCAACCTGTAGTCATTCCTGCTTTGAAACCTTCTTTAGATTATGCTTTGGTGCCAGATAAGTTTCTTTGTTCAGTGAGAGCCTTGAGAGGTTATCTTGATAAGTCAAAGATCTCAGGAAAGGCAAGAAAATTCTTTTTGTAGCTATTAAGAAGGGCTACTCCAAGATTTAGGTGCAGAATCATCTGGATTGCATCAGAGTGGCTAGGGATGTCTTATTTTTGGGATATGGTGGATCTGTTCCACAAAGGTTCCTTTTAGGGCTTCCCTTGCAGGTGGGTTCAATCATTCTGCCATTGGTATCCAACATCCTGAATCTTAAGCTTCCAGTGTATGTGTTTCCTTTCTTAGACTGTGGGGCTTGGGTAACAGGTGCTTTACTCATTTCTTGGGAGGATCTGGACAGCTTTGTGTTTGTTCCAGTGGCTCTCATTCCTCAGGTGATTCAAGATGATCACCTACAGGTGCACAATCATCATGGTTGCACCAGGATAGCCAAGGATTCTTCAGGTGATTTGGAAGATGCCCACCTTCAGGTGCAGATTCATCATGATTGAATCATGATGGTCATGGTGGATGTTCTTGGTTGTGGGACCTGGTAGATCTATACACATCTGAGGCTTCTTTGTGGTGAACTGCTCAGATTCTACTTTTCTAGATGTAGCAAATTTCCTTAATTATTTCTTTAAGGAAAAGAATCTTAAGCCATCTACTATTGCTGGTTACAGAATAACAATGGTAGATTGCTTTCCTTGAAGGGAAATAAGTCTCTAGAACTCTTCAGCTGTATAGATTGTTGACATATTTCTATAGAGACAATCCAGTAGCCAATAGGTTAAGCCTTCTTTACCTTTTGTCTCTGGTCTTGTTTGGTCTCACCAGACAGTCTTTTGAGCCTTTGGGGAAGATTTCTTGGAGGTTATTAACTTTCAAGACGGTCTTTCTTTTGACTTTGGCATTAGGCAAAGGAAGAAGGGTATTCTCGTTAGCATTGTCTTCCTTACTTTAAATGAGTATTGCTCACAAGTGGCTCTGGCCAGTTGTTAGCCAAGAGTCAGTTGGCTTCGGATGGGCCTACTTCAGTCAAGCCGGTCGATATACCAGCTCTCAATCACTGGGACAGCAGTTTTACTCAAGATAGACCTCTTTGTCTTGTGAGGTTTTGAAATACTTTTACTTGGGACAAAGGATTCAATGAGGAATTTTTATGTCTTGTCTGGGCCTAGTTAGGAAGGCTTTACAGCAGATATTTTCAGGTCAACTATCTTATCTTGCTGTAGGCAGACTATCTTTTTGACTGAGGAGAAGTCAAATTCTGACTCTCAACAGCAGCGAGTCAAAGCAAGAATCTTTAGGTTTTACGATAGTGTTTCTGTATATGATTTTTTAGATGCATGTTACTGGAAACCATAACTTTTTTACCAATTTTCAGTCTCACCTGCTTGGTTTGCTTGTGGTCAGACTTGGATATTGTGTCCTACAGTTTGTTATCTTATAAGTATATGCGTGATACTTATATTGATACTTTAGTATGCATTTGCAGCTGTATGTCTGTCATACTATCTGTTTTTATATTAGGCAGATTTGTTGACTTCATTCAGACTTGGAATTACACAATATGCTGATGACACTTCTAATATTTGTGTCACCTGTGTGGGTGTTGGATGTTTGTCTAGATACAGCATTCAACTGTGGCAATAACTGTCAATTTGTGAGAACTTCAACTACATACTATGATTTAGGGGATCTGTATGGTATGTGGTGACTGTTGGAAGTTTATATGTTGTTGTATGCATGTAAATTTCAATGTAAACTTCTCATAATGTTTTAGTTGTAGGCTAGGTAGTGAGTCTCTGTAATGATACTTCCTTCCTACAACAACAACAACAACAAGGCTGTGTTGTTTTGTAGTGCTCAACAGTTCCACTGCCTCATCTGGGAGGTGAGTTTGGATCTGAATGCCTATAGGCTTGTGCTGTGTATGATAGCTGTGCAGAGTGGTGTACTGGGTCTTTATATTCTAGTACTGCCCTCCTTCCATGAAGGCTGCATTCAGCAATGGTCAGGAAATGGTAAGTGTATTTTTCGCAATAAAATTGAAAAATTTTGTTGTAATTTTAATTTTTATTAGATAAATACTTACCATTTCCTGACCAGGATAGTCCCCCCCTACCTCCCCGCAGATTCAGTACTAGGGGAGTATTTTTTGCAACAAAAATAATGAAGGTTGTTTACTAGCGTGGTCACATGACCACTAGGGGGACATGCTAGTTCACACTCACTCACTGGCCTCTTAAGGTTTCTTAAAACGTTTCTCAACGTTGGCCAGTGAGTTGGATGGCACCAACATATAGCAATGGTCAGGAAATGGTAAGTTTTTATTGCGTTAATATATCTTACCTAGTGGACCAGTGCATTTGTCCGGCGCGCAGCCGGTCCCGCCAAACGTTAGACAAAAACGTCCTGAGCTGGGCTCTGACCGGGACCGGTAGTGTACTCCTCATTCGCCAGGTGTCGTGACTGCACCCAGCTCCCCTACTGCGCGTGCGCGCGCATGCGTACTTCCTCTTTTTTGTTTGGCGCCATAGTGTGTTAGCGGATAAATTTCAGTAAAATAAACTTTAAATTATATTGTCTATTTGCAAACGAGTTAGAAGGAAAGCTTTGGATATTGCAAAATATATTTATCATGGCATCACCAGGACAGAGGCGTGGTAGTTGTGGCCATGTTATGGCGGGGTTTGACCTGCATAAAAAGTGTGCCCGCTGCAGGGACAAAAAGGTGGGAGATGACCCTTGTGTCAAAGGTCAGGACTGTGATTTGTGTGATAAGTTGTCGGACTCTCAGAAAGGTATGTTAGCAACTCCACAGTATCAAATACGAAAAGACAAAAAAGCAGGGATTTTAATTTCCCCCAGTAAAGTTACTGTTGTGGGTCCGGTGGAGGACCAGGATGATCTTGAGATGTCTCCGGACACTGCGCATGCGCAGGGACGGATTGTTGCCGGTGCTTTCCCGGTTTCTGATCAGACAGGTACTGGAGACTTTGTCTCCCGCCAGGATTTTGAACTATTGAATAATCAGTTGGAGGAAAAATTCGCCCGTTTTGAGGCTCTCCTTACAAGGACCAACATATTTTCTACTCCAAAGATGCCTGTTTCAAAGGGTCAAGCCCCTGTTTCTGACACGCCCTTTATCAATCCCTCTCCTGACCCCAGAGCCACCGGTCCGGTGAGGCCTCCGGGTCAGGCTGTAGAGGATTCTGCTTCTTCTGTTAAAAAACAGAAAGGAAAATCAAAACATAAGAAGTCTATCAAACCGGCCGCTGCTGCCGGTTCTGCAAGTCAGGTTGCTAGGGACCCTATTCCTCCCAAGACAGTGGTACCCGGTCCGGGTTTACAAGTTCTTGGTGAACCGGAGGAAACTGTGCCTGCTATCACCAGTGTCTCTTCCTTAGGGTCCTCCTCTCAACCGGTCATTACCGGTCCACAGTATACCAGTACTTCTGCTTCCTTTGCACCGGATAGTTTTACTCAGCCGGATCCGGCTCTGTCAGACGGGGAACCCCTTCCGGACCGGTCAGATAAGGAATCTGGTGAGGAGGGTGAACTTTCAGATACTGAAATCAATGAGAAAAATGAGGAAATGAACTACAGAGAAACGGTCCGGTCGGTCCGTTCCTTTCTTGGCTGGTCTCACATACCAGATTTTGAGGCTTCAGCAAGTGATGCAGACAACCGTTCTGACAACCCTTGGAAGGGAAAACATCCTCGTCGCTCAGGCAAAGTTTCAGTGGAGTTACCAGCTGACGACTGGCTTTGCTATAAAATGGAAAAACTGAACACTCGTGTTGCAGAGGGTTACCCTTCTCGTTCCCAAGAGGCCGCAGGTCTGAAACAAGACCAGTTTGTCAGAACACCCAAAAGCCAGGCAAAGTGGTATACACAGTCACGACTCAAACAGGATATAAATCAAAGACCTGGACGTACAATCTTTGGCTGGTCGGGTTCCGAAGCACGCCTGAACTCTCAATTCTCCCGTATTGCCAAGACTTCCTCATATCCATCTTCAGGACCAGCATCTAGGCCTATCCCTCAGGAGATTCTTAGAAGGTGGGAGCAATGTGCTAAGGAAGGCTCTTTGATTACGAATCACGCAGCAGGATTCAACAGGTGCGTTAGTGAAATTCAGGACAAAATGAATCAACACATTTCATTTTTAAACGCTACCATTGTTCAGGGCAAGGCCCCTAAGGAGGTCACCGACGCCATCAGGGATTTGAAAGACTTGTCAGCTTTCCACAGTAGTGTGTCTGTTGCCTTAGGTACTGCCTTCCAGCACCTCGCAGACAGTTTATTTGTTCAGCTAGCCAACTTCATTTTGTTGAGGAGAGATTCTTATCTCGAGTACGTTAAACCAGGCCTGAAACCTGATACCTGGAATAAACTACGAAATGCTCCCCTGTTCACTTACGGGTTATTCCCGGATGATGTACTGGCAGTAGCGGAGCAGGATATTCAAAAGTATGATTCAAACAAGAGTGCTACTGGTCCCGGCCCGGGCACATATCAGCACTCAAAGAAGCATCAATTCCGGTATCAACCATATGAAAAGAAAGAGAGTCGTCAATCCGGCTTCTCCTCTTCCCAAAATCAACAACCTTGGAGGCAATTCTCAGGCAGAGGCAGGGGTAGAGGTCGTGGTAGAGGTGGATCTGGTTCTACTTACTACTCCAAGCCTGCCCGTGGTACAAAACCGTATAAATGACAATCAACATCTACTGAGTCCCCCAGTTGTGTTAAGTTCAAGTTTAGGGGATCTCAATCTAGTGTCATCAGCAAACAAAGAGACTTTTCAAGAGACTGTAAATTTGCATGTTGTTCCTCCTGCACCTTTTGTAAAAGGGCTGTTACAAAAGAAAAACGTAAGACCCTCTCATTCTCAAATAGGAATAAAATCTGTGAACAGTGCTTTGTCTGTAAATCAGTGTCTTTTTGCCCCAAATGTAATAAATGCCCCATGTGTTGCAAAAGATCCACCTGTGGGAGGCCGTCTGCAACTGTTTTGGCAGGTTTGGCTCTCCCTGGGTTCAAATCCAAGGGTAGTCTCCATCCTCAGGGAAGGGTATCAACTACCCTTCAAGGAGAGACCACCTCTGGCAAGATTTCCTGTGATTATCAGTGGTTCATCAAATCCCTTTCGAAACAAAAGTCTGAACGAGGCATTGCATTCCCTAGGTCAAAAACAGACTATCGAAAAGGTGGCCGTTCAGTCATCTCTGGGTTTCTACAACCGGTTGTTCCTGGTGCCAAAACCCAACGGGAAATGGCGGCCCATTCTAGATCTAAGCCAACTGAACCTTTACCTTGCCCCAGCAACGTTCAAGATGGAAACTCCGGAGACCATCAGACTCTCCCTGCAACAGGGGGAGTGGGTCACTTCGCTGGATTTCAGCGACGCTTATTTTCACATTCCCATAAACCACAGGTCGCGAAAATATCTCCGGTTCCACTTAAAAGGTCAGACTTTTCAGTTCACAGCACTTCCCTTTGGCCTGTCGACGGCTCCGTTGGAGTTCACAAAGGTGGTCAAGGAGGTAAAACTCATGGCTCAATCGAGGGGTATTCGAATCCACCAATACCTAGACGATTGGTTACTGAGAGCCCCATGCCGGGAAATTTGCCTACGTCATACCCAGATCCTTTTGGACCTTTGCCGCTCGCTAGGTTGGGTAGTCAACATGGACAAGTCAGAGCTGGTCCCCCAACAAACCTTCGACTTCGTAGGTTATCATTTCGACCTATCTCAGGGGTTAGTCAAACCAACTCAGGACAGGTGGAGGAGTCTATCTCAGAAACTCAACCTTCTCCTGGGACTGGAATGTTGCACAGTCAGGCAGTTCATGTCTTTAATCGGCCTTCTGACAGCAACAGAAAAACAAGTAGTGTCGGGGCGGCTGCATATGAGGCCCATTCAGTGGCACCTAAAAAAGCATTGGCATGCCCCGGAATCGCTGGAAAAGGTCATCCCAATTCCTTCATCTCTCCATGTACATCTAAGGTGGTGGTTGGACCCGGCCAAGGTGCTCTCCGGTCAACCCTTACACCCTCTTCGACACGCCCTTCAACTGTTTACAGACGCCTCAAACGAAGGTTGGGGCGCTCACTTAGGCGATTACATGGCAAAAGGAGTTTGGTTAGAGTCAGAAAGCGCCTTGCACATAAATTTGTTGGAGCTCAAGGCGGTCCTGCTGGCCTTAAAACGGTTCGAGCAGTTATGTTGCAACCAGATAGTTCTTGTTTGTACAGACAACACCACTGTGGTCTCTTACATCAACAAGGAAGGGGGTATGAAATCAGGCTCACTCTGTGCCCTCCTTTGGAGACTGATGCTTTGGTGCAATCAAAGGCAGATTGTCTTGAGGGCCAGGCATATTCCGGGTCACCTGAACGTCATAGCCGACAAGCTGTCCCGACTCAATCAGGTGATCCAAACAGAATGGTCCCTCCTCCCGGAGGTGTTTGCTCAAATATGCCGGCGTTGGCACCGCCCGTCTGTGGACCTGTTTGCCACCCGGTTCAATCACAAACTTCCCCGGTTTGTATCCCCGGTTCCAGACCAATCAGCGTGGGGAGTGGACGCCTTAAGTCTCCCTTGGGAGGACCTGGACGCTTATGCCTTTCCACCGACGGCCCTTCTTCATCAGGTGGTAACGAAACTCTTGGACCACGGATTCCGTCGTGTCATTCTGATAGCACCAGGTTGGCCCAACATGCCTTGGTTTTGGGACCTGGTCAACATGTCAGCTCAAGTTCCCCTCCTGCTCCCTCAGGTGTCGAAATTGATCACTCAACCGTTCAATCAGTGTCCTCACCGGGACCTGCCCAATCTGAACCTTCATGCGTGGCTCCTAGAGCCTCTGCCATCCAGCAGGCCGGGTTCTCGGCAGAAGTGGCAACAAGAATTGAGGCTCCTCAAAGACGCTCTACCAGAGCCATTTATGAATCAAAGTGGTCCGTTTTTGTCAGATGGTGTGAAAAGAATCAGGTGGACTTCAGGACTCCCTCTATAGAGCAAATTGCGGATTTTCTCCTTTCCCTTTTTCAGGAGAAACATCTTCAACCTAGTACCATAGAAGGCTATAGGACTGCCATAGCCGACAAAGTGGGGAATTCCAGAATTAACATCAGCAAGGATGAAAACTTGTCCAGGTTGTTGGACAGTTTTCATAGGGACAAACCAAAAGGCAGGCGTGGGATTCCTACGTGGAATTTGTCTTTGGTCCTTCACCAACTTACACAACCTCCTTTTGAACCTCTCAGGAAGGCTTCGCTGAAGTACCTCACCTTTAAGACTGTCTTCCTTCTAGCCTTGGGCTCTGGGAAACGGAGGAGTGAAATTCATGCTTGGGTCCACAGGAACATTAGGCACCAAGAGGATTGGTCGAATGTTTCATTGTCGCCTTCTCCTAGTTTCATCTCTAAGAACCACCTGGCTAAAGAGGGTCCCGCTTGCGTGGCCCCTGTTATCATTCCAGCCTTGGCTCCTTCATTGGACAAATCCCTCAAGGAGGATAGGAGTCTGTGCCCGGTCCGGGCACTACGTTATTACTTGGACAAAACCAAAGATCTCCGTTCAGGCAAGGAATTGGTTTTTGTCTCCTTTAGGAAGAGTTTCCAGAAGGATATTGTCCCCGCTACCGTTTCCTCCTGGATCAAACAAACCATAGTCCTTTGTTACCAGATGTCAGACCAACAGGCTCAACAGTTGCATCAGGTTCGGGCTCATGACGTTCGCGCGTTCGCGGCATCCAAAGCCTTTCAGGGGGGTGTTCCCTTAGACCAGATTTTGGCAGCCTGTCACTGGAAATCTCATAACACCTTCACCCAATTTTATTTGAAGGACTTGGCATGGGCAGACTCGGATGTGTACCATTTGGGTCCTGTGGTAGCTGCCCAACAAATTAGGGACTAAATAGAGGCTCCCATGTATATAGTGTATAGTGGTGTATATATGTATTCATACATGTATAAAAAAAAAAAAAAAAAAAAAAAAAACGTCCCTGCAGTCTGTCTTGCGTTGCAAGAAGATGGGGGACCATCTTAATCTTCAATTCCCCTTCTTCACTTCCTCGGGAACTCGTCAGCTACAAAACAAAAGGGGGGGGGGAGAGAGAGACTGTACCTATCCAGGGTAGTTAGAAACCCTTCCCGGGTGATTTCCTCTGGATTTACGGAGTATATATGTAGATCTTAGAGTCTCGGTCTCCCCTTTGCCCATAGCTACCCTCCAACCACTGGGTAGTTATTCTGCACTGGTCCACTAGGTAAGATATATTAACGCAATAAAATGGAAAATTTAATGGTTAAATTAAATTTTTATTAGTTAATATCTTACCTAGTGGACCAAGAGAGTCCCACCCTACCTGCCCCGCAATAGCTCAAAGGGGGACATTCTTAGGTAGGCCACAAAAAGAGGAAGTACGCATGCGCGCGCACGCGCAGTAGGGGAGCTGGGTGCAGTCACGACACCTGGCGAATGAGGAGTACACTACCGGTCCCGGTCAGAGCCCAGCTCAGGACGTTTTTGTCTAACGTTTGGCGGGACCGGCTGCGCGCCGGACAAATGCACTGGTCCACTAGGTAAGATATTAACTAATAAAAATTTAATTTAACCATTAAATTTTCCAATTTATCTAATAAAAATTAAAATTACAACAAAATTTTTCAAATTTGCTAACATAAATCCCCCACCCCCCGTATAGTAAGTTGGTTTTCTATTAATCTTATAAACTCGTTATGATTTTTGCCTTTTAATTTAAGTAATTATAGCTCCGGTCTAAGCTGCAGTTCAGAACTTTACAAAATATGTACTCTGAGAGGGGATTTTCAGTTTTTTTAGACAGAAGAATAAATTTTTTGGTAAATAAGATTATCAGGTTCATCAAATCTAAGGCGCTATTATTGTTATTGAATATATTGATATAGTTTTAACCAGATTTAAAAAAAATATATATTATTAGTGCAGTACTAGCACATTAACAATGCATTCTATGTACACTAAAACAGTATAATTTATGTGTCACTGATCGGCAGGCCGTCAATGAGAGTGCTGATCTATTAACGGCTCGCCTCTGACGTTATCAAGTGTTTGTTTAAAAATGTTTTATTCTCACTTCAAATATTCAACTGACGATATTTCCCTTATTACTGCATAGATTTTGATCAAACAAAGACGAGAAAAAAAGAGTGCAACCATGTCTTTCTAATGATATATAGAATATACTAACATGCTAACATATTTTTAAGTAAGGATGTCTGGTGTTTTCCTATGTTTTGAGGTGTAATTGTGTGATTTCAGGTGTACTTACATGATTTTGGGTGTAATTTTGTGATTTCAGGTGTATTTGTGGGTGTTAAATGAAGAAGACGAGTATGAGCGAGCATTCAAACTTGGGGCAACGGGCGTGATGACTGATTTCCCCACAAAACTCAACACATTCCTACAGAACCACCCTGAATGCAGGAATCAACACATCTAGTGGATCTGCATATGTATTCCTAATAAGTTAATATTCCTGAAATCTGTATTCCTAACGTCAGTCATCATAAAATGTGTGCTCGTAAAATGTTTAGCAGATCTCTGTTAAATTGAATATCTTCGTAATATAAAGTTTAATATCAGGCTCTGAGGGGCTATTTCCATTAAGTTCTTACTTTATCCTGATAAAATGGAAATATTTTGTCAGATCTCATGAGATGTAACTGAGTGGGGTTCAGCTGTGTGTTTTTATCTCTATTAGCCACTACTGAATGTATATTGTATTATTTTAGTAATAATCAAAATTAAAGACTCTAACCCACATGGCTAAACCTCAAACACAAAAAAATCATTAACAATATTGGGGGGGGGGGGGGGGGGGGGGGTGTGTGTGTGTGATAAAACATCATAATTGTACTTTCCAATAATTGGTGCATAGCAATAACACTGATCTAAAGCCACAGTCACAGGTCATTGAGATGAGAACTATAATGACATCACAAATCAGTGACATTAAGCCAGTACTGACTGCCAGTGATAACATAGAATCTACTGGCTTGGGTGATGTAACCTAGGTTACGGAGGCTTTGTGATCCGGTCCACATCATTCAAGCATAGTCGTGTGTACTGATGAGATGGGTACTCTGCAAATTCTTGGTTACATTGCTGGCCTCGTTTATAAGAGTTTTTACTTGGACTCCAAACCTATTCATGAAATATATTTGCTTCAAAGATGTATTTATAATATATATTTATTCCAGAAAAATGTATTGATAAATGTATTATTATATTTTTTGTATAAAAGGTAGGAAGTACGAAATTTATCATACCTTGTGAAACTGAGTCACTGAACCCGGCCTAGACATTTAAGTATATTATGAAAACCAATATGATTATGGCCAGAAGTGTATAATCTGTAGTTTGTCTCAATATGACTCTTGCTGTTGAACAGGAAATAAAACCCCAAATTTTAAACTTGTAGCAGTCCATTACATCCGACTAATTGATTGTAAATAAAATTTTCTCACAAAGAACAAATGTATGTATTATCTTCAAGTATCAACAGATGATAGAGGTTGTTCTGTGTAAACTATATTTTGTACGCAAATAAGATTATGTTTAGTAGGGAAGTCATGACTCCAAATATTTCAGGCCAGCTAATCGCTTAATACTATTTGTATCGACACCGAATAACCGTCGAATTAATAAAACAACTAAAAATTTGAAGTTTCATATTGTGAAAAAAACAATGAAAACGATAAATATGTGAAATAAAAGTAAAGTATATGTCTAGAATCTGTATAATTGAATAAATTTGCTGTTTTCTTGTGACTTCTGCTTCGTTTATTTCAGACAGGAAGTGGGCGATACAAGAGGTAAATGGTACTTCCGGTTTTACCTGAATGCATAAATAATGCAGAAAACATAGCTGTAGTAGGATTTTAACTTATTTTATGTTACAATTTGCACATATTTGAAGGATTCAGACCTATTGCCATCTTCTACTACATTAAGTAATGATTCACACTTCAAAATATGACACCAAAAATAAAACTATTCTTCTGGTTGTCTATTAGTCAGTTAGTCATGGCTTCCCTAATGTTTAGTGACATTTGGGCTTGAATCTTACTATATCAGTACTGTGAGAATCTTTGAGACCAGATTGTTGTTTATACAGGCTGTTTTCAAGTTGTTTTAGGGTTATTGAGTGTTTACTTAGTCATTGTGTAACCTTTATTTAACCCCAGACATTAAGATTGTCACCTTTGTTGTATTTCAGTTATTATGAGAGTACATGTATACCAAAATTTGAAACTGCATGGTTGAAAACAGCCAGGAAGTAATCAGGAACTATAATCGGATTTGTTGTTCAGAATTTTTTTAAAAGAAATTGAGAAAGTGAATCTTGTCAATGTCATGGAAGTCTATGATGTTTTACTGTAAACAGAGTTTTTGTTTTTCCTACTTCTGATGTATTCAATTAAATAGATGTACGACCATCCTGCACACACAAAAATGATTGAACAAAACAGACACAGCTGTTGTTATAGGAATAACGCCTGACAAACCATGGTATATGCAGAATTTTACCATGGTTTGAGATTATAAACCCCGAAGGCGAAGCCTGAGGGGTTTATTGCCTCAAACCATGGTAAAATTCTGCATATACCATGGTTTGTCAGGCGTTATTCCTATTCTAACACGACAAAACAATTAAAATACTTGTAATTTCCTTATATTTTACAAAAAAATCATGTCCATTTCACAAACGTTCGAAACAAATCAGGCTGTTCCACCAATTATACATTGTGGCAGTACATAGCATTCTCTCACTAAATATGCTGAAATGAAGAGTTTTTAAAACTTTTTTAATGTTCTATATATTTTTTTCATTATCAGAATTATATTCAATAAAAAACTGCTTTTATAAATAATAATAAGTTGGGATCCTTAACTGTCAAAAAAACAACAAAAAACGGAAGCATGTACTTGGTTATTGTTACTTGCGATGGGATGACAATGGAACAGCCAAGATGTATATCGAGGTTTTACCATAGGTCTCGACCAATCAGAATCGCGGACACAGCCGTGTCATGTTAGAATTCATTTTAATGAAATATATTTTTGCTTATATGTGATGATCCCATCCTTTGTGCATAAATTCTGAGAAAGTTTAACTGGCCTTGGAAGAGAAAAGGATGTTTGAAATTTAATTTAAAAAAAAAAAAAAAAAAGTAAGGAAAAGTCAGGAATTTTGATTTTGCAGTTGAACTTTGTAACTATGAATACATCAGACAGATACAATACAATACACTGCTCACTCAGATACTAGTCTTCTTCAAGCCAAAGAAAATAGTGAAAAAAAATCATATCATCTCATGTTGTGATTGGTACATCTTTGAAATTCTTTATTCATCAATCAAATATTGTACTTTCCTTTAATAGCCTAGGTGAAATTATGGCTTTTACAGTGTAGTTGTGAAGATGAATGGTAACTGGTTATCATGTACTTCACATCATTTTATGGTGAATATCATGGCATAATCTGGAGTTAGTTGTACAGGGATAAATTTATGCCAATTTCAAACTCAGTGCAATATTATGATCACTATAACTAACTGCTTTCTCAGGTAAAGTCATGACAAATGTCGATTGGCAACCCACAAAATCTAATCAAGAATCATAATAAAAACCTCAATGGGAATCAAATTACATTAGAGTAGCAACTCATAAGTCATGTTGTGTATCCGTTGTCTTTGATTGGATTTGTATTTATTTTAAGTTTTGGTTGAAAAGCGAAACCTCAAGAACGATAAAAAATGACACGATTGTATTTCCACTTTAAGTTGGTTGTTAATCCCATCACATTCAAATATCATTGACGGTGGTAAAGAAGTATATGAATATTATCAAGGATGGTATCTGGGTTACTTTGAAAATAATATACTAATAATCAATGGAACATATTATTAATATTGCTTATTATATAGCCTAGTGGTATTAGTGGTTTGGTTGTCTGATCTTAAACAAGAACACAACTGTTTAATACCAAACCATGTACACCTTCAGTGAACACTTCCGTTAGTTCTTTCAGCAAGAATATGCCATTTCTGAAGTTGGGAATGGAAGGTCAGATCATTTATTTCTTGTCTCACGTATTTCATATATTTTTCATCAGGAGTTATTTTACATATCTTTATAAACATATTTTTATGCATTAAAATCCATGCAGAAATGATGGAGAAATCTAAAGTTAAGCATTGAAATTCTGACATCTACTGCTTATGCTTATTGGGATATGTTTCATGGCTGAGTGTTTGCATTCTTAAGGTGAATATTGACTTGGTTAACTTGTTATTCTAAGAAAATGGTAGATAATAATTACAAAATAAACCTTGTGAAGTATATTTTTAAGTTTTACTGCTGAAAAAGACAAAATCTTATAGAAGTGGACTCCGTCTAAACAGATATGGTACAAGCATATTATAAAAGTAAACGATTGCTGTAATCAGATATCTGAATAAAACCAATATAAGTAATAAGATATTTATTTCACCACAGAGTAAAAATTATTAAAATTTGGTCTTCTGTTTATTCAACAAATATTCTGTGAGGATCTTCTCTTTTGGCCAATACAAGATTTATGTGTTTATATATTAACAATTATGTTTATCCATATATTACTGAAATTTGATTTATCACCATGAAGAAATAGACTGTGTTTTAGTGTCTCAATGGTGTGTTGTGTGTTCCAGTCAAAGGTGTGTTCGTTTTCGGATAGTTAATAATGTTGTAATTGTCTTTAATTATGGGATTATATATTCGGGGTAATTTGTCACTTCTCCAGGGTTACATAATATGCAGGAGGCATTTGTTCCTAGAAGGGTTTTTTTGGGGGGGGCCTCGACTTTGCCACTTTTGTGTTACTGAAGAAATAGATTGTGTTCCAGTGTGTTAGTGGTATTGTTTATGTGTATCAGAGTTGTGTTAGTTTATAGGTAATTAATAACTTTGTATTTTATCTGTATTGATGGGATTATGTATTCAAGGCAATGTATCACTCCTCCATGGAGACGGAAGTGAACATGGCTGTACAGTCTGTTGTAAGGGGAAGACACCAATAGGGAAGAGTTGGAAATGTTGGCATCCTGACATTAGTGACCATTTAACCGAAATACAACATGGAAACTTTGTAACTGACATCTGAATACTAGGTCATAAATGTTTCAGTGTCCCGAAATCAAAATGACGTTACATTGGTGTTATTCTGACATAGAATATGCAATGACAAAATTTGTGTATTTCTAATATTCTATGTTAGGACATCACAGTGAACATGTAAGGATAAACGTTGATGGGATGTCATAAAACCTATGACTACAGGGTTCATATGTTCAAAACATGGTCTTATGATAGAATTACATTATTAAACAGTGACTAAACTCTGCCTTTCTTTCCTTTGAAACTGGCTGGTTCAGCTTTTCTAATGCAAATAGTGTAAAAATAATAAAAAAACAGTACATAGTACTACATACAATGTTAACAATATGCAGTGACCTCAAACATGTTCCCTAAGCCTATGCCCTCTGCTGTCACACCACAAAACTGTATACATTGCTGCAACTGATTCATTCATCCTTTTAACCAATTATGGTTTCTGCATTGATGGCTATATTTTAGTTAATAAATAGATCAATCAATAAATTTTACAACAACGTCATAACCTTTAGTTTACAAATTAAAGTTATCTTGCTATTAAATTGTCGTGTTTTGATATTTTGTCCTTATTACCCACCACACACGGTCTTTGACGCACATTGGGGGGGGGATATAATTTTTTTTGCATACAACAGTGCCTCCATACAGTGGATAAAAATAGAGGGAACAAATTCTGATTTTCATTAATATCTTGGAAACTATGTAGCCTACATATAAGTGTTATATGCCATTAGAAATATCTAATTTTAGCACTTCTTCTTGTTTTTGTTCCATAAAATCCATGTAGAAATGGTAAGAGAAATTGAAAGTTACAGTACGAGGGTTTATATTCACTAGCTCCCCGGTAGTATATGACATTGGGTTTTTTTTCACATTCTGTCTTTAAATATGAATTTATTTGTTAAGTTGGAAGTCATACAAAGTGGTGGATAATAACTGTAAAACCTTTTTTTTTTCGATGTGTACATTAATTTGGTCACACTGTATAATATATGGTTTTTGTTTATGTTAATAGTTGACAACCATAGCAAGCTTAAATCATGTAACATCCTAATATGGCGAAATATCATTGCACAATTTTGTAGGAAAACCTCCCTCTGTATATATGCCGACAGAGTGGAATTTTGTTACTAAAGGTTTGCAAGATAGTATATATTATAACAATAAGGAAATACAAATTATTTTTGGATACCAAGAGATAATAGATTATCCATTGTATTTTGTATTTGGACAACAACAGGTGTCATTTTCTGATCAGTCTGTGATTTCTGTATGGTTTCCTGGATTTTATATTAACTGTTGTTTGTATGTAGTTATTTTGTAATGTATAATCACATGTATATTTTCAATTAAAGAAAACTGTAGTATGTTATTATCATCTCTGTAATCTTTTCTCAGTCAGTATTGCTGGTCTTGTGATGCTTTGCTAGTAAAAATCGGTGTAGTTCTTGAGGGAAAAAATCTTTTGGGTAATCTCTTTAGAACAAAATCCAAGATGTTTTAAATGAATTATTGTTGAACAAGTGGCATGTATCAAATCATAAGCTATTTTAAAAGTTATTATTTTAAATAATTCAGATTTTTTTGACTATCTTAAGCCCATATTTTCCTGTTGTACACTTCTTAGTGTGGACATTTTGGAATTTTTATTCTAGCTTGCACAGTTAAAAATGTGAAATTTTCATTTTAATAATTCTTTGTAGTTACCGAATGGTAGAGATGTCAGATCATCAAGTCTCTCATGAGCAAATAGATTTCTGTGCAGAATGAGTAAATACAAGTTCTGGCACAAGGCTTGTGGGGTGTAAGTGGAGTATGTATTTTTATGCATGTCTGTGCTTAAATTGCTTCGAATTCTGGAATTTTCCCTGTAAAACCACAGTTCCTTTGTTGCAAGTTTACCACCTGATTTCCTCAATAATGTAGTATCTAGCATACTCTTATTGGTAGTAAAATTTGTTTGGGGACATAGAGGTCCGGAGTGTATATGCTCGTCTGATTTTGCAGGCATCTTTAACAAGCTCTATCAGTGAGAGCATTTCTGTCTAGAATGGCCAAAAGTGATTTTTTTAATCGGAAATTGCCTATGACTTTTCTCTAGGCTCTTACAACTTATCTTTATGGTGTTACAAATAATGTTGTGCACTCTTCTATCAAAAGGCCTTCAGTGGCTTTGTGGTCAGAAAGTATGGTATCTAACCATACGCTTTCACCTCTGTGGGTTCCAATTCCACAAGTGACAATGCTGAGGACCTGTCCCAATTTGACTCTGGCTATTGAATGGGATGTAAAACCCAAACTTTGACTTCACTCTTCTATAAAAATGCAGCAGAGAAACTTTGCCCAAGAAAGGACTTGTTGCAGAAGTCACCCTAGTACTGCCTGGCCAAGACTTGTTAGGGCTTACAAGTGTGAGTGATCTAGGAGTTATAGAAGTTAGGACAGGTTGTAAGTCTGATCTTTTCAGTGCTGTGACTTACCTTCTCACTAGGGACAAATCACATGGTTTGTTAATTAACAGAATTAGTCATAGCAATCTCTTAATTTATAAAATCTGAGCTATTTTGATCACTAGTCACTAGGGCTGCGAACAAGTACTCGAGCCTCGGTGTACGAGGCGGTCTTGCCTTGTACTCGAGTCCATTTTAAGTACTCAGTTACTCGCGAGGTATTGTATTATCGCCCACGTAATGAAACGTTTGTGTAAAATATGCTGCATTTCAGCATTTCCGTCACATAATATCAATTAAAGTCATTGTTTTCGCTTGAAAGCATAGAATTTACTCCATATTTTATAATATATGTTGAAATAGAAGACGTTTTTCTTCAAAAGTTTCGTTTCCGGAACCGACTATTTGTTTACAGAAGACTTCTAATGGTGGGTACTAAATCTCGCGGTTACTCGAATTCGGGCCGGTTTTCAGAGGGCGAGTACTCGATGCCGTATTTTTGTACCCGTCACAGCCCGACTAGTCACAGTGGAACTGGGTTAACAGCTCAACCAATATGATGTCATCAGTGATCTCATTGATTCTCTTGATTACAAAGTGAAAGTGAAAGTAGTTGATGGTCATTCTTCTACATATTGCTATATTATTGTATAGATTTAACGTGCATTTTCGGAATGAAATTGAGCCAGTTTGGAATGGTAGAAGTTAGTATTTTTGTGTACTTGCAAAATGTTTTGTACTCCATATAGTGTATTTCTATGCCAAAAAATGCAACGTTTGTAACCAGAGTGATTATTAAAAAATCTCTGAGGGAGTCCATGTAATTTACTTGTCTTATTTTTCCCCGATCCCTATTTTGAGGAAATGGTTGTTTATAACAGTGACCTCAGCAGCCTAGTGGACATACAGTTTTGAAAATAATCACTTGTGATTCCTGCCTGTTGTCAGAAGTTTGAATCCAGCCCATGACAATATTTGGTTGATGGTCAGTTATAATCTGGACAAAAGTCAAATTTCAAGAGTTTATATCAGGTAAGGTCACATCAGGACAGGTTTTCTGCATACACCAACATCTTGCCATGAGCTGTACTCAAACCAATGACCATGGAGCTGAGAGTCAAGTGATTACATACCACACTGGTTAACCACTAAATCTCTCAGGCTTTCCACACGAATATGACTCTAGCTATTAAAGGTGATATTGAGAAAAAAAAAAACAAAAAAAACTTTGTTCCTTATACAAGAAGTCCAATAGTTTTATCCAAGACCTAAATATAATCAGCTATGTATGCCTGATTATTAGTATAGCCTGTCCAAAACTCCTTTTTCAGTTTGTTGCCTGTGTGGGGTCAGTGATTCAGATTCCAGAAATACTCCTCTTCCTCTGAGATTGCGAGTTCAAATACTGGCTCTGGAGAAACAGTGCAGATAATCAAGCAATAAGTATGCACCCTTTTTTTTCCAAATTATGTATCTTGGTTTACAATGTTATCTTTCTTTCCAAACTTCCTTGGCAACATCTAGTTTGTGGAATGTAGAAATAAACTACGTATGCGCGGACTTTATTGGCGATTCAATCACAAAAATAACTTCAAATAAAGGACGAGGGCCGAAGGCACGAGTCCTTTTTTAGAGGGTATTTTTGTGATTGAATCGCCAATAAAGTCCAAGCAAAAGTAGTTTATTTCTATTATAAAACGATTTTTGTAGTTTTATCCAATGTTCACTGATTTTGTTTGTTTTCAATTTATTTTCGAGATTATGTTGCGCAACCATGTTCGCAGATTGGAACAGCGTACATTTGTTCCTCTATAAAAGTACTCTCACGAAATGCGCAGAGACGCATTTTCGTCGACTGCGCAGGTGTCCGTTTTATAATAACAAATATAATGTACAGATTCACAAATTTCACAAACAGTAAGGAAAAATCATTTACAAATTTTATATTTTGTAAATTAGAAACACTTGGCCAATACTAATCTCAATGTGTTTTTTTTGGACAACCGTGAATTTACATCCCAGCCCTGACCTTAAATGGAAAACGTTGGTTACTTGATGGACCCTACTGCTTGACCAATAAGTGTACACTGCTTTCCTTCATCCATTAACCAACTGCCAATATTTGACCTGTACACAAAACCATCTCTATGAACATGTGACAGAAGTAAGACTTTATTGATTTTTTTAAAAAAGAGGAGGGATTTTAGTAAAAGCAATAGGGAAATGCAAGATTAGTAGTCAAAATGAGTTAAAACTTTATAATATAACTGAAAAAAAAGCTCACAGAGGTCCTGCTGTAATGTGTCTAAGGTGAAAACCGTAATCTATGCAAACTAGAAGCAACAAAGTTGAAAAACATTTTTATTGCGTAAAATACCCTTACCTTATCCTCACTAGTGCTTACGTGTTGGCGGGAGCAAACAAGTACGACCAAACAAGAATATTTCTTTTTTTAAAATAAATATTCTTGTCGGTACCAGTATGTATATGCATGACCGCGCATGCACCGGAAGAACCCCGATAAGCCTCACTTTTATTTTGGTCGTAAGGGAGTGAACATCGTTTGACACAATCTTCGTTTGTGAAGAATTTCAACATGGCGGGCAAGGAAGAAGATGTTTTTTGTAAAGAATTCACTCTTTCATACTATTGGAAGGTTTGATTCTTTCTTTGATGTTTGCCAGCCTTTTTTCAACAGGAAATCTGCATTTTGAGTGGAGAGGATCTACGGCATTTACAGACCTTTTCCTACTTAGTGGTAGGGTCCAGTTCGCCAATTTACAGAAGTTTTTCTCGACATTTTACCAAAAGAATTCATCTTCATCTTCTGACTTCCTGCAGCTTATACTAGCATGTCTAGAAGCTTGCAAGGTCGATCAACTGTCTTATTAATGAATAGAAGAATCCCATAGATAGTCTTCTGCTTCATTGTGATTAAGTAGAGATATAAGATAGCATAATCTGCAATTCTTCAAGATCAAACCAACCAAAGGGTAGTACCTCTGTCTCCTCTAGTGAGGTAAATATGGCAGAGGCAACCCCTATAACAGAAGAATCCACTATGCACAGAAGTTCTTCTCATCAGATAGTAATGTGTCTAAGGTGAAACCATAATCTATGCAAACTAGAAGCAACAAAGTTGAAAAACAGGTTTATTTCATCCTCTATACTTTGAACAACAGAATTTCCTTGCGAATTTGTGCATAATATAGAACATTACAAAAATACTATGATGCCAGAACATGAATAGTGAAACAAGTAAAAAGTAACACAGAATGACTGAAACTTTCACAAAACCATCATGCATAATACACTAGTTTTGATAAATATTTCAAACATTTATCTCAACACTTAACTAAACCAAGCATGACTTGCACAAATAATTTCCTGCAATTACAGTTTCACAGTAGACTACAAGAACTAGACTAAGTGTAAATGAAAATTATGTGTATGTTTAGCTTACCAAGCTATTATACACAACTTTATGATACTCTACAAACAAAAACATCTCTTCAGCTTTTTGTTTTATCGCAGTGCAGTTTACCTCAAAGGTAACTGGTACACTAAATGGTCTTGCATGTATCCTTTAAAGTGATCTCAAAAATGGTCATAGTTTGAAGTTTTCCCTCTGATGTTTATTTACCTCATGGGTTAAATTATAATGGATATAAGACTGGATTTATGTCGCAAACTTATTAGTGAAACCTGTCAAATGTGGGCAGACCAGAAACCAGAAACTCCAAAACAGGTAGATTTTAATGGCAAAAACCCACACAGGTTTGGATCTTCATTTTTTTGAATTCAACAGATTTCTACTAACAAAGACTCTAACTCACAGGTGTTTGTGTGAGCGAACACAAATACTGAGACCCACCCAAATCCTATGCAATACCACCTTTAGTTTGATTCTAACAGTATTTATGTAGTGTTTAATCCATATCTCAAAGACAGACCATAGGAGCATAAATACAGAAAAGCAAGATCCATAATCATTTAACCAGAGACAAAGATTGACAACTGGTGAAATAATTGGGATGGAAGTCAACATACAAAAATATTTAAAACTGGTGGATTTTTGGTATGCCACATAAATGTAGAATACACCCACACAGATATACTGGAGATCTGCCTGCTGATTGTATGAATCAATAGCATCTGCATCTTACAAACTGCACAATTTACACAACACAAAAATCATGCACATTCCAAGTACACAATGTCATTCAAACTAGCAGTTCATACAGTAGCTGATATTCCATGCTATATACTTTGTGACTCTACAAATTGTTGTAAATTTAACTAAGAAAATTGCCAAAAACACCCAATATCACCAACCTTATAATCTGTCAATTTTGAACAAACATGACTGGAAATGGCTGTAGAAAACAATAGCCTGTGCAGTGTGGCTTGATGTACAATGTGAGGAAAACTAGTTCAAAACACATCAGCACATATCTCACTCTTTTCTTTGAAATATCCTGCAGTGTTTACAATATAAATAAAATTTTTGAATTTGTACTTAGTTAAAGTAAGAATGGCAAACTGAAATTCTCCTTAATTCACTAATTATGCACAAACTCTTAGACATTATCTTATTTTAGGTAGAAAATATTTAATGGTCATTAAGATTTTATCACGATCAAATGGTTCTGAGAAAATAAGGAAATTTTCTGAATGACATGATATACCGAAAAATGTGCCATGAATGAAAATAACATACAAATGCATGGCACAAGTATCACATTGTTCATCTTCATGAGTGACCTATATATTTTTTGTATCAATGGCTTTGGTGGATAACTAAACACTGTTGCAACACAACTTAAAAGCAATATTCAGCACTATACTTTAATGCCTGCTGTACGGGTATTCAATTTATAATGTTCTAGTCATTAAATGCCAGGTAGATTGAGTATGTAGACTAAAACACTATTAAATCTCACTTTTGGTGTATTTAGAGGTGTTATAGACAGCGGAACTATTAACAGACCCAAGTGGCAACTGAGGTTTCTATATGACAGTGAAATCCTAGTTTAACACATATTCACAAATTAAAGTAACAATTATGTGATAATGTAAAGTAATTATGTGTTACTTCGCACATGTACACATTAGAATGAGTGCTGATGAATACCCCTACACCTTTCCCACTTACAGCTACAACAACAAGAATTCAGAATTGTACTGTGTCACCAGCTTTGGTTAAAGATTGAAGCGGATGAAATTCAAAGGACATAAATTATGCTGGATAGACAATAGTTGGCTCTCGTGCAGTATTTTTGCAGATCCAGACCTTCTTTCATCAGGATTGAGTCATGGTGAAGCCCCACCTTGTTGAAAAATATATTAACTTAAACTGTCATATGACCATACAAGTAAATGCATTCTGCAAGATGTCCTGTCTTGTCTGCCTTCTCTCTTCATGGGGGAAAGAAGAACTTTATATTTGTCCACCTCCTCTCTTTATGGAGGAAAGAAGGACTTCTATTTGTCCGCCATTTTGTTGGAGAGCAAACCAGCAAGATCATTGTGTAATCTGTTGGAGTGTTCGGTCACTTTACCACACAGGTCTTCTTCAGTATGTTTTATATCCACAGCCTAGAAACAGAAAAAAGTGTTGCCACGGCAACTCTAGCTGCCAGATATTGCTGAAAAGCTAGCAAGCTCCTATTAATGCAGGGGTTTGGAATGCAAAAAATCCACAGAAATATAATTCAAAGAAACAGAAAAAAGTGTTGCCGAAAAACTAATCAGCTCCAATCTGTGCAGGGGTATGGAAACAAAGAAACCATAAAAATATTTGTAAGTCTAAAAATCAGAAAAAAAGTGTTGCCATGGCATCACTTGTTGCCAGGTGTTGCCGAAAAGCTAATCAGCTCCAGTCTGTGCAGGGGTATGGAAAGCAAAGAACCCATAAAATAGTCAAAGAAACAGAAAAAAGTGTTACCATGGCAAAAATTACAATAAAGATCCTGTTTTGTCTAGATACATATACATGTTTAAATGAAAACTCTCCACTATCTCTTTAATATTGCCAAAATATCATAAAAATTTTGTCCTAACCTTTAACTGAATGTAAGTCAATGCAAATGTTAAGAGTTTAAGGTCATATTAATCATGTAGACTCTATTCAAGGTTAGTTATATCCAAAATTTAAATGTACTGAAAATCTATTGCACATAATTTAAGATATCCAAAATTTTAAAAGAAAATAATTATCATTATGCTATTACTGGGAGTTTAAGGTCACCTGAATGTAGTCTTAGGGCATTTCTGTTACATCAGTTACATGTACCTGCAAAATACAGATCAAATATGGCATGCCATGTTTGGTATACTTGGTGGAACCACTGAAAAACTTGAGCTCAGTAACATTCTTTTACACACAGGAGTTTAAGGTGACCTTAAAAATGGGCATACCTTCAGGACTAGATGCATCAACATACCAAATTCAAATTAAATCTGTCATGCAGTTTTGAAATACTCTCCAGAAATTAAAAAAATTATATTCAATATAATTATGTTATCACTAGGAGTTTAAGGTCACCTTAAAATAGGCCACACCTTGAAGACCAGTTACACCCACATACCAAATTTGATTTGAATCTGTGAAGCCATCTGTAAGCTCTTGCCCACAAATCGCAAAAGTTAAATTCAATATAAATGTGTTATTAGTGGGAGTTTAAGGTCATCTTAAAATAGGGTACATATTGATGACCGGCAACATCCACATGCCAAATTTGAAATTTATCCTACAAACAATTTTTGACATATTTTCCAGTAACAAAGTTGATGATTCTGGTTATTTATGTGATCCATGACAGCTGAGTGACACCAAACTGGTACAACCATAAGTTTCTAAAATATCAGCGACTTATTGTAACCTTACAGAAGAGACCTTTTTGTCTAAATATATGTACACGATGAATATCGATGAAAAAGTCTCAATTAGCACAACAAATATCTTCCAAATACCAAAACAATTGTCCCAACCTTAAAGTCAATGTTAGTTTAAGGTAAGGAATTTAAAGTAATCTTTTCCAGAAGGTTCTGTTCAGGGTTTGTTATATCCACAATTTAAACATGCTTAGAATTGCACATTATTTGAAATATGGCTCAAAAATTGCCAAACTTAAAGTAAATATAATTCTGTTATTACTGGGAGTTCAAGGTCACCTTATTGTATGACACATATCTATGGCCAGTTACATATACATGAAAAATTTGAATGAAATTATCAAGTTATTTTCAGTATACTCTATGGAAAAATAACGTAAACGCCACATAACTTTTTAATAGTATGAAAACCAGTTACAACCACATACCAAATTTGAATTGAACCCATCAACCGATTTTTTGAGATACTGTCTGGAAACAAAAAACCTTAAACTCAATATAAGTATGTTACTACTTGCAGTTTAAGGTCACCTTAAAATAGGGCAAACCTTGAGGGCCAGTTACATCCACATGGCAAATCTGAATTTGATCCATCATGCCATTTTTGAGATTCTGTCTGGAAAGTAAGTGTGACAACACTGACCATGTATATCCTCCATCATAGCTGCTAGTGACACAAACTAATGCAACCTTAAATTCATAGATTTATAAAATATCAGCAATTCACTATAACCTTACAAAAGAGAGCTTTTTTGGTGTAGATATATGTACATGATGAATATGAATGAAACAAAGTCTTAATTAGCACATAAAATATCTTCCAAACACAAAAAAATTGTCCCAACCTTAAACTCAATGTTAGTTTGCAGGTGTGCGGGAGTTAAGGTAATGTTTTCCTGAAGGTTCTGTTCAAGGTTTGTTACATCCACAACTTAAACATGCCTAGAATTGCACAGTATTTGAAATACTTTTAAAAAAATTTCAAACTTAAAAATGAATATAATTATGTTATTGCTGCTAGTTTAAGGTCACCTTAATGTATGACACTTAGATATGGCCAGTACATATACATGCAAAATTTGAATGAAATCTTTCAGGTTATTTTCAGTATACTGTATGGAAAAATAATTATACATAGGAGTTTAAGGTCACCTTAAAAAGGGCACACCTTCAAAACTAGTTACAACCACATGCCAAATTTGAATTGAATCTGTCAACCCATTTTTCAGATATGGTCCGGAAAAGAAAAAACTTAAACTCACGATAAGTATGTTACTAGTGGAAGTTTAAGATCACCAAACTATACAGCACACCCTGAGGGACCAGTTACATCCACATGCCAAATCTGAATTAAATCTGGCAAGCCATTTTTGAGATACTCACACAAAATGAGGTGACAAAGCAATCCCTATATGCCACGCAGCATAAATGCTGGTGACACAAGCAGACACAGATCAGTCATAAATGTCCAGAGTAACAGTCCTATAAGCACCTGATGTTTCATTCTACTCACATGGGAACTCTACTTCACAGCAGTTCCATTTATATATTGGTTCAACTGTTTATACATATGCCATGAAAAAATGACCGGTATTTACAATGAACGAGTGCTAAAATAACAGAAATTCTAACCATAACCACAGCACAATAAATCACACCACTAGCAGAAACATTTATGAAACAAAAGATGTACACATAAAAACAAAACAAAAAAAAAACATTGACAATTAGGAAACAAAACAATAAAACACAGAAAACTACAAAAAAATGTTGAAAATAGATTTTCACTGCAACTGTACTGCAAACCTCAGTTTTTTGGTCATTTTGTGTACCGTTGTGTCTATAAAAACTGTGCATTTTATACACAAGAAGATATGACCCATGGACTGTCTTAAAGACTCAGGAGACCGAGCACCAGGGTCGAACCACAAAAGACGGTACACAATGACACAACAGTCTTTTGGCAGCAGTGTCGGAGTGAATACTAAATGTTATACTCATCACAGTATGTCAAACTCATTAAGAAACACTTCGACTGACAAAATAGTCTGATAGACCTTTCACGATTTTTAGATATTTTTACTATATCAAAATAGTTGCAGAACTTCAGTTGATTTGATTTTCTCGTTTCACTTTTATGACCACCCCAATCTTGAATATCAAACAATTTGGAAAATATCACAAATCTTGTTCTAAAAGCCTCCATCTAAGCAGTATGTTTGTTCCCAAAATTTAAAGTTTACATTTTGGTGCAGTTCTAAGATTTTCTCCCTTCAAATTTAAAACAACTTTGGCAAGTATCCATAATTATAGGGAAAAAATGCAACTATAAATTTGTGTGACTTGGGAAGGTCAAATCATCCAATCATTACTTGGACTACTCCTTACACTGTCCTTAATGTCCTGTTTACAATAAACTAAATCAGGAGCTCAGCACACATCAACTGAAATACTAATTGGGTATTATGAGAAATACGGCCAAAAAGTCTTGAATTGTTCATTATAATATATGAATACATTAATTTGAGGTGCTCTATCAGATGAAAAAAGATGAATCAGGATGCCACAAATACATTTTAATGTAGGAATCAATGATTAAAGACAATAATAACATACTGGTAACACTGTTAACAAAAGAAATATGCAAACAACAGCAAGTACAGCAGAACCTCTATTATCTGACCTTCTCAGGAGAGTAACAATTAGGTCAGATAACAGAAGGGTTGGAGAATAGAAGGGCTAAAATAACAGGTTTAAATACAGTTGGGAGAGTGGGCTTGAGGTCAGATAATTAAAAATTCAGAGGGTGGGACAATAGTATTTCTACTGTATTAGCATATTCACTTGCAATCTGAATTGGTATTTTTGTAAATTAACTTTGACTCTTTGGTATGAACTTGAAATATATGATTGGTGGTTAATTTTATTCAAGTACGAGAATTTGCCTTAAATGCAAAGTGAGAAAACAATTTTCAGCAGTCAACAATTTTCTGTTTGTTGTCCAAGGTGAACGGAGATACACAAGATTAAATACTAAGTTTATCATTGGGACTATTTACAGTAGCTGCCTATAAATAACACAACAAAATTTCTATGTAACACATGTACAACAAGACCACTGCCGCTGTATGTATCTCCCGCCGAGTACCGCAGGGGAAGAAATACTACATTGAAATTTTTCCCCTTTGCATAGGACACTGTTGTACCATCCTGCAGGTCGAAAATTCGCTTGAAACCACTCTATCTGTTATGCTTTTCGAGATATTGACACTTTTCCATTTTCAGCAAAAATCCAAGATGGCCGCCAAAAGTGGCGAAAAATGAAATTTTTCCCCTTTGGACAGGACACTCTTGTATCACCCTGTGGGTCAAAAAATCGCTCGAAATCGCTCGATCTGTTACGGTTTTCGAGATATTGACACTTTTTCATTTTCCGCAAAAATGTAAGATGGCCGCCAAAAGTGGCGAAAATTGAAATTTTCCCCCTTTGCACAGGAGACTCTTGTACCACCCTGCAGGTCAAAAATTTGCTCAAAATCGCTCTATCTCTTACGGTTTTCGAGATATTGACACTTTTCTATTTTCCGCAAAAATCCAAAAAGGCCGCCAAAAGTGGCGAAAATTGATATTTTACCCCTTTGCACAGGACATTCTTGTACTACCGTGCAGGTCAAAAATTCGCTCGAAATTGCTCTATCTCTTATGGTTTTCGAGATATTCACACTTTTTCATTTTTTTCCGCTAAAATCCAAGAAGGCCGCCAAAAGTGGCGAAAATTGAAATCTTTCCCCTTTGCATAGGACACTTTTGTACTACCCTGAAGGTCTAAATGCAATAGTTTTCAAGTTACAAGTGATTTCACTCATGATGGAAGTTAGTGAAAAATCCAAAAGTAGCTATTACTCACTTATCTATTGAGACAGACACCCAAGTTACTCACCATGTTGTTGCTGTGGGAAAAAGTAGGTGAATAACATATTTTAACAAAATGCTCTAAATACAATACTTTTCAAGTTATAATCGATTTAGTGCATGATTTCATTAATTTTAATGCATTAAAAATTATTTTAATAATTCATAAAAAAACTTTAGCATGTGAAATATCTCCAAAATGTAGGTGAATGAGTTATTTGAGAAATACTGGCTATCTGCAATACTTTTTGTGATAATAGGCAATTACTCATTTTGAGTAGGTGAGTAATTAGATATGGATCTGAAAATTCACTAATTGAAAGTTCTCCCAAAATATAGGTGAAGTGAGTTATTTGAAAAATACTGGCTATCTGCAATACTTTTAGAGATAATTCGCATTTACTCATTTTGAGTAGGTGAGTAATTACCTACAGGTTTGGAACTTCACCATGTGAAAGCTCTTCCAAAAGTAGATGAATGAGTTATTTGATAAAAATTGGGTACCCACAATACTTTTAGAGATAATTAGCATTTACTCATTTTGAGTAGGTGAGTAATTACCTGAGTCTGAAACTTCACCATGTGAAAGCTCTTTCAAAAGTAGGTGAATTGCAAATTTAATAAGTAAATTAAATTTTTATAAGTTAATACCCTATCCAATGGACAATTGCTAAACCGGTCGGCGCAGACCGGCCCGCCAAACGCCAGAAAAAGACGTCCTGTGTTTCCAGTACTGTGCATTCGCAAGGTGGCGCATGGTATTTACTTCCTGTCTAGACAACATGACGTCATAGCATCTTTTTCGTTGTCTAAAACTATTAGACCCCTAGTAAGCTGATAGCGGGGTTGGTGGGAGGGTCTTGTGTGTCCATTGGATAGGGTATTAACTTATAAAAATTTAATTTACTTATTAAATTTGCAATTTTATTGCGTTAATACATCCTATCCAATGGACAATTGCTGAATAACTACCGCTTGGTCGGCGGGTAAGTTACTAGGGACTTATGTGAACTCACAAGTAATAGCAAATTTTAACCTACGGTCTAGGCTGACTTCATCAGGAGACCTATAGGTCCAGGCCTGGGTTGACTTTAAGGTCAGGAACCCTGTAAGGCCATGGTCGGTTGCCAGCAGCCGGTTACCCGGGGCTATACCGCCGTCGCCCCCCCCTTTTTTTGCAGACCTGCTCTGAGGTAGGGGAAGAGAGGGATGAGTTCAGTCCCAGAATGCAAATAAACCTCCCAAAGGAAGCACGCCACACTTAATTCTTATGTACATGAAGAAAATGTTTATACATATATACAAATCTCCTCAATCTAAGGGCCACTTGTGGATCTGCTGAGCAGCCACTACCGAGCCCAATTGGTAAAGCTCTGAATCAGCCCAAGCCCCGCCCTTCATATAGAACTGTGTGAAGGTATTGTGACTTCAGTGGCAGGCTGACAAGATTGGATCTAAGGAGACTCCCGACTGGAAGGCCTTAGAAACAGCAAAGGCCCTGACATCATGGGCTTTAACCTGATGTTAAATGTGGGCCTCCTGGTCAGAGAGCTCATAACATAGGATCACAGTCTGCTTGATCCAAGAGGAGATAGTGGCAGGTGAGATGTCTTTGTTGAAACCTTTCTTAAAGGAGACAAAAACCACCTCCTTATTCTGCCTGATGTCTGAGGTCCTGTCCAAATAGTAGCATAATGCTCTGACCGGACAGAGGGACCTGTCAGACTTGAGGGATCTATCCAGAGTCGAGGCCAGGCCTGTTATAACCCCAGGGGCCACACTGGACACTCTATGGCCAGCTGATTCTAGGATAGAAAGCTGGGTGATGGATACAGGGACACCTTTGACCAATCGGATTGGTGTCCAAAATATCAGTTTTGCCAGGCATGAATCTCACTTTTGCACTTGCCCGACCCAAGGGCCAAGAGGAATACCGTCTTGAAGGTCAAATGCTTCAAGGGGGCCTCCTTGATTGGATCAAAAGGAGTCTCAGCTGGTGCACGGCCAGTGAGAAGTTCCAGGAGGGTATGCCACTCCTGCCTCTGGGTCTGTCTCTGAGGAAACTATCCAGGAGACGAGCGAGATTTTCGTCCTTACTGATGTTAAAGGGTGAATTTCCAGTTTATCAACAATGAGTGACCTATAACCATCAATGGTGTTGGGCTGTTTGCCAAGCATGTATCTCACTTCTACGCTTGCCCGAACCCAGGGCCAAGAGGAAAACTGCCTTGAAGGTCAAATGCTTCAAGGAGGCCTTTAATTGGTTCAAAATGAACCTTGTCAGCTGGTGCAAAAACCAGGGAGAGGTTCCAGGAAGGGGTTACCCTCCGGCCTTTGGGTCTGTCTCAGTGGAAGCTATCCAGGAGACGAGTGAGATTTCCATCCTTACTAAAATTGATGGGCAAATTTCTAGACCATCAGCAATGGCTGACCTGTAACCATCAATGGTACTGGGCTGCAACTTCCTGTCCTGAAACAGGCACCTAAGGAAGTAAACAACTGACTTTACAGGTGGTGCCCGAAGTCCACCTGATGAATGATACATCACTTGGTAAAAATGACCCATTTGCCTCATAGACTGATCCGATTGACCCCCCTTTGAGGAGCCTCAATTCTTGCTGCCACTGCCTCAGACAAGTCCTGCTCCTCGATTGCTGAGGCTCTAGGAGCCCTGCATGGAGATTAAGATTTGTCAGATTTCTGTGAGGGATCTGATCGAATGGCTGTGAACAGGCTGGACAGATTGGGCAGGCTCAGCGGGATGTGGCTGGACATGGCCACTAGATCCCAAAACCAAGGCATGTTGGGCCACCCCGGAGCAATCAGAATGATTCTCTTACATGGGGAGTCTTGCAACTTCACCACTTTGCCCAATATGGCTGATGGTCAGGTGTATGCTTTTAGATCCTACCATGGCCGACTGAGCACATCCACTGCTGTGGCCAGGGGATCCGGTACCGGTGACACAAAACAGAGGCGATTTGTTGTTGAACCTCGTGGCAAATAAGTTTATTTTGGGCCGGTGCCACCTACTGCATAGAGTGGAAGACCTCTGGAAGGAGAAACCACTGTTGGGATGGTCTGGCTTAGCCTGGGCAGCCTGTCTGCTACCACATTAGGCCGGCCTGGAATGTGTCGTGCTTTAGAGTCACTTGTTTCCTGGTACACCAGGTCAAGATTCTCCATAGTAGGGCACAAAGTGGGCCCAACCTCATTCCTCCTTCCTTTATGTATGACACTACTGTGGTGTTGTCAGTTGCTACAAGTACTACAAGTACTATCTTGTTGAGCAAAGGTCTTGGAACTCTTTTAAAGCCAGAAAGGCTGCTTTAAGTTCTAGATAGTTCATATACAACTTGCTTCCCGGAGGGGACCAGGTTGCTCTTGCTAAGTGCTCATCTGAGTGAGCGCCCCACCCTTCTATTGATGCGTCTGTAAATATTTGCAGAGCATGTTTTATTGGGTGTAATGGTTGGTCTGTAAGTGCATTGTCTTCCTTCAGCCGCCATTGTAAATGGGGGTGCAGGGACCTGGGGACTTGGATCACCTTTTGCAGTGATTCTGGATACCCTCCAGTTGTTTTTGAGATGCCACTGTATGGGTCTCATATGAAGTCTGCCTAGATTAACATGCTTTCTGTAGATGTTAGTAACCTATCAAGGACATGAATTCCCGGCCCGGGCAAGCCGGTAGGGATAGCAGTTTTAACAGTCTCTTGAAGGTTCTGTCATCAGTCCAGAGTCGGTCGGAACCGATCAGAACTGAAGTCGAACTGGTAGCCTACAAAATCGAAGTCTTGTTTGGGCTCCAGCTCTGATTTCTCTAAGTTCATCAGCCAACCCAGTTGCTGACACATTATTTACTAGTTCCTGTGTAAGCCTGGTGGGATCTGGCTCTCACCAACCAGTCATCTAGGTACAGGTGGCTTCTTAAATCCTTGTGTATGGCTATCCATTTCACCTGCTTTGGTATCACGGTGAACTCCAAAGGAGCTGTGGACCAACTGAATGGCAGGGCCTTGAACTGGTATGCCCGACCTTGGATGTGAAATCTCAGGCATTTCCTGGATTGTTCTTGTATAGGTATATGGACATAGGTATCCCTCCTTCAACAGTTGTACTACCTAGGGTCCAGCCCCCAAGGCTTCCTATGTTCCCAAAAAGGGCTTAGTCTGGAACCTATAGGCAGACTGTGTGCCACATTTGGGACATTTGGTATTCTGACCAACATTTTCTGTCCCTCCGGACACTGGTCCGGTCTGGTGACAATGATCCAGGTTAACAGTCTCTCTGTTCTTATTGTGGTCCGGTGTTGCTGACACAACTTTTCACATTAATAGACTCTTCGCCCCGGGCCAGCAGCCTGCAAGGTGCAGTATTTACAGAGCAATTGTCATTTGTGAGATGTCTGACCCCTGGCCGGACATGATGACAAAATTTATTATTATCTCTGCAGTCAAGTCCAGCACCGATAACAGGTTGTTGAGAGGTGTGATAAGGGACACTGTCATATCCCTGTCATATCACCAAGACCACTGACTGGTCTAAGAATTCTCTGTAACCAAATAAACCTGAGGTAACTCTGTCCGGTACCCGGGCTCCCTACTCGGTACTTTACTGTAACTAGTAATTCTCTGTAACAAAAAACTGGCAGGCTGGGGTCATCCATGAATTTTGACAGCTACTGGTCTATATTTACCCAGCTTTTTTTTTTTTTTTTTTTTTTTTTGTGTGTGTAACCAGTTGGGTTGAAGCACTGTACAGTAAGGACTGTGTCGCCAACACCCTGTTAGTAGACTTTGTAACCAGTAGGTTGAAGCAAGTGTACAAGACTGTGTAGCCAGTACCAGTCGGTACACTCTGTAACCCGTTGTTAAAGCAAGTGTACAAGACTGTGTAACCAGTACCAGTTGGTACACTCTGTAACCAGTTGTTGAAGCAAGTGTACAAGGATGTGCAGTCAGTACCAGCCGGTACACTCTGTAACCAGTTGTTGAAGCAAGTGTACAAGGCTGTGTAGCCAGTACCAGCCGGTACACTCTGTAACCAGTTGTTGAAGCAAGTGTACAAGGCTGTGTAGCCAGTACCAGTCGGTACACTCTGTAACCAGTTGTTGAAGTGTACAAAACTGTGTTACCAGTCAGTACACTCTGTACACAGTTGCTAAAGCAATTTTACAACTATCATCTGTGTTGAATTCAGCTTGTTGTAGGTTTCCTCCATTAATTAAAGAATTTCTTTAATCTCACGTCTTATTTGTAGATTTGACAGCTGCTGGGAAAGCCCTTGTGAACTATTTTTAGAAACACTTGGTGTTCGGTGTGTCACGTGACCAGCTTGCTGGTCGGAAGACACGCGATTGGCTGATTGGAGCTCGTCAGTTGTGACGTTCTTTTGTGATACTTAAACATGCAAATACACAGTATTCTGCTCATCCACCAACCCCACTACCGACAACGAAGCCGGGTCTGCAAGGCAAGGACTGGAATCACAAAAGACGTGAGTTCTGAAGAACGCATTTCCGACCTTCCTGGTCGGTGAAAACACGTGACCTGCTTCGTGATTGTTCGGAAGGACACGCGATTGGCTGACTGGGGATGACGTCAGTATTCGCGTTCTTTGTGTGATGCTTTACCGGCAACTTTACAGTCCACAAAACCCCACTACCGACAACCAGGCCGGGTCTGCAAAGCAGGGACTGTAGTCAAAGTAGACGTGAGTTCTGAAGAACACACTTCCGACCTTCCTGGTCGGTGAAAACACGTGACCAGCTTCGGGAGTTGGAAGGAAGGAACGTGATTGGCTGACTGGATATGACGTCAGAGGTCGCGTTCTTTTAAGCTGGCCGGCCGGCTGATGCTTTAAAAGCAGGGGAGCCTGGACCAGTGCGCTCTGAAGATTTGTAGATGAAATTCCTTCTTCCTTTCGTGATAAAACCAGTGAACTGGCCATCCACAACCCTCACTACCGACAACAAAGCCGGGTCCGCAAGGGAGGGACTGATATCACAATAGTAGACTTCATGCTCTTCTGATGGAATTCCTCCAGTGTAGATAAATAAATATATAAGCTTGCCGGTCGACCAATGCTTTACAGCAAACATGTCTGGACCAGTGCGCTCTGAAGGAATCTGAAGAATTCATCTCTTGCTTCTGATGAAAAATACTCGAGCTGGGCTGGTGTGACTGATGCTTTACAGCAGAGAAGTCTGTACCAGTGCGCTCTGATGAAGAATGCACCTTGGGGAATTCCTTCTATTTACAGTGCTCAAAACTACATAGACTGAGGTTTCCGTGATTTCTAAGACATTACTATGGTGACAGAAGCTGGAAGGTTATAGATCGAACATTCAAACAAAGACACGGATAAAAATACCTGCAAATAGTAAATCCATAATTCCTCAATAAAGTCGATCTGCCCCTAACAACACAATGGTTGAATGGGAGGAAACTAGCAAAAATGGCTGCCTTCATAATTCTCGTCGATTACTGCCCTATCATCAAAATAAAATTGAGTCAACTAGGGAGCGTTTCCAGCAGATTTCTAACTGTATATCCGTGCTTGATCAGTAGATAAAACTTCTACACTGAAAATATCCACATATAAGGTTGAAAATCCGTCATAATGCACACTTTTCCTTAAAATATCTGGAGATGATGAAAACACGTCTGCACAGTACACGCGCCAAACGAAAAAGATGCTATGACGTCATGTTGTCTAGACAGGAAGTAAATACCATGCGCCACCTTGCGAATGCACAGTACTGGGACCGGCCAGCCGGTGGAAACACAGGACGTCTTTTTCTGGCGTTTGGCGGGCCGGTCTGCGCCGACCGGTTTAGCAATTGTCCATTGGATAGGATGTATTAACGCAATAAAATGAGTTATTTGAGAAAAATTGGATATCTGCAATACTTTTAGAGATAGTTCGCATTTACTCATTTTGAGTAGGCGAGTAATTAGCTATGGGTCTGAAACTTCACCATGTGAAAGCTCTTCCAAAAGTAAATGAATGAGTTATTTGAGAAAAATTGGCTATCTGCAATACTTTTAGAGATAATTCGCATTTACTCATTTTGAGTAGGCGAGTAATTAGCTATGGGTCTGAAACTTCACCATGTGAAAGCTCTTCCAAAAGTAAATGAATGAGTTATTTGAGAAAAATTGGCTATCTGCAATACTTTTCGAGATATTTAGCATTTACTCATTTTGAGTAGGTGAGAAATTAGCTACAGGTCTGACACTTCACCAAGTGAAAGCTCTCGCAAAAGTAGGTGAATGAGTTATTTGAGAAAAATTGGCTATCTTCTATACTTTTAGAGATAATTCACATTTACTCATTTTGAGTAGGTGAGAAATTAGCTAGGGGTCTGAAACCTCACTAAGTGAAAGCTCTTCCAAAAGTATATGAATGAGTTATTTGAGAAAAATTGGCTATCTGCAATACTTTTAGACATAATTAGCATTTACTCATTTTGAGTAGGCGAGTAAGTAGCTATGGGTCTGAAACTTCACAATGTGAAAGCTCTTCCAAAAGTAGGTGAATGAGTTATTTGAGAAAAATTGGCTATCTGCAATACTTTTAGAGAAAATTCGCATTTACTCATTTTGAGTAGGTGAGTAATTAGCTATGGGTCTGAAACTTCACCATGTGAAAGCTCTTCCAAAAGTAGATGAATGAGTTATTTGAGAAAAATTGGCTATCTGCAATACTTTTAGAGATAATTAGCATTTACTCATTTTGAGTAGGTGAGTAATTAGCTACGGGTCTGAAACTTCACCAAGTGAAAGCTCTCCCAAAAGTAGGTGAATGAGTTATTTGAGAAAAATTGGCTATCTGCAATACTTTTAGAGAGAATTCGCATTTACTCATTTTGAGTAGGTGAGTAATTAGCTATGGGTCTGAAACTTCACCATGTGAAAGCTCTTCCAAAAGTAGATGAATGAGTTATTTGAGAAAAATTGGCTATCTGCAATACTTTTAGAGATAATTCGCATTTACTCATTTTGAGTAGGCGAGTAATTAGCTATGGGTCTGAAACTTCACCATGTGAAAGCTCTTCCAAAAGTAAATGAATGAGTTATTTGAGAAAAATTGGCTATCTGCAATACTTTTCGAGATATTTGGCATTTACTCATTTTGAGTAGGTGAGAAATTAGCTACAGGTCTGACACTTCACCAAGTGAAAGCTCTCGCAAAAGTAGGTGAATGAGTTATTTGAGAAAAATTGGCTATCTTCTATACTTTTAGAGATAATTCACATTTACTCATTTTGAGTAGGTGAGAAATTAGCTAGGGGTCTGAAACCTCACTAAGTGAAAGCTCTTCCAAAAGTATATGAATGAGTTATTTGAGAAAAATTGGCTATCTGCAATACTTTTAGACATAATTAGCATTTACTCATTTTGAGTAGGCGAGTAAGTAGCTATGGGTCTGAAACTTCACAATGTGAAAGCTCTTCCAAAAGTAGGTGAATGAGTTATTTGAGAAAAATTGGCTATCTGCAATACTTTTAGAGAAAATTCGCATTTACTCATTTTGAGTAGGTGAGTAATTAGCTATGGGTCTGAAACTTCACCATGTGAAAGCTCTTCCAAAAGTAGATGAATGAGTTATTTGAGAAAAATTGGCTATCTGCAATACTTTTAGAGATAATTAGCATTTACTCATTTTGAGTAGGTGAGTAATTAGCTACGGGTCTGAAACTTCACCAAGTGAAAGCTCTCCCAAAAGTAGGTGAATGAGTTATTTGAGAAAAATTGGCTATCTGCAATACTTTTAGAGAGAATTCGCATTTACTCATTTTGAGTAGGTGAGTAATTAGCTATGGGTCTGAAACTTCACCATGTGAAAGCTCTTCCAAAAGTAGATGAATGAGTTATTTGAGAAAAATTTGCTATCTGCAATACTTTTAGAGATAATTCGCATTTACTCATTTTGAGTAGGCGAGTAATTAGCTATGGGTCTGAAACTTCACCATGTGAAAGCTCTTCCAAAAGTAAATGAATGAGTTATTTGAGAAAAATTGGCTATCTGCAATACTTTGAGATATTTAGCATTTACTCATTTTGAGTAGGCGAGTAATTAGCTATGGGTCTGAAACTTCACCATGTGAAAGCTCTTCCAAAAGTAAATGAATGAGTTATTTGAGAAAAATTGGCTATCTGCAATACTTTTCGAGATATTTAGCATTTACTCATTTTGAGTAGGTGAGAAATTAGCTACAGGTCTGACACTTCACCAAGTGAAAGCTCTCGCAAAAGTAGGTGAATGAGTTATTTGAGAAAAATTGGCTATCTTCTATACTTTTAGAGATAATTCACATTTACTCATTTTGAGTAGGTGAGAAATTAGCTAGGGGTCTGAAACCTCACTAAGTGAAAGCTCTTCCAAAAGTATATGAATGAGTTATTTGAGAAAAATTGGCTATCTGCAATACTTTTAGACATAATTAGCATTTACTCATTTTGAGTAGGCGAGTAAGTAGCTATGGGTCTGAAACTTCACAATGTGAAAGCTCTTCCAAAAGTAGGTGAATGAGTTATTTGAGAAAAATTGGCTATCTGCAATACTTTTAGAGAAAATTCGCATTTACTCATTTTGAGTAGGTGAGTAATTAGCTATGGGTCTGAAACTTCACCATGTGAAAGCTCTTCCAAAAGTAGATGAATGAGTTATTTGAGAAAAATTGGCTATCTGCAATACTTTTAGAGATAATTAGCATTTACTCATTTTGAGTAGGTGAGTAATTAGCTACGGGTCTGAAACTTCACCAAGTGAAAGCTCTCCCAAAAGTAGGTGAATGAGTTATTTGAGAAAAATTGGCTATCTGCAATACTTTTAGAGAGAATTCGCATTTACTCATTTTGAGTAGGTGAGTAATTAGCTATGGGTCTGAAACTTCACCATGTGAAAGCTCTTCCAAAAGTAGATGAATGAGTTATTTGAGAAAAATTGGCTATCTGCAATACTTTTAGAGATAATTCGCATTTACTCATTTTGAGTAGGCGAGTAATTAGCTATGGGTCTGAAACTTCACCATGTGAAAGCTCTTCCAAAAGTAAATGAATGAGTTATTTGAGAAAAATTGGCTATCTGCAATACTTTTCGAGATATTTGGCATTTACTCATTTTGAGTAGGTGAGAAATTAGCTACAGGTCTGACACTTCACCAAGTGAAAGCTCTCGCAAAAGTAGGTGAATGAGTTATTTGAGAAAAATTGGCTATCTTCTATACTTTTAGAGATAATTCACATTTACTCATTTTGAGTAGGTGAGAAATTAGCTAGGGGTCTGAAACCTCACTAAGTGAAAGCTCTTCCAAAAGTATATGAATGAGTTATTTGAGAAAAATTGGCTATCTGCAATACTTTTAGACATAATTAGCATTTACTCATTTTGAGTAGGCGAGTAAGTAGCTATGGGTCTGAAACTTCACAATGTGAAAGCTCTTCCAAAAGTAGGTGAATGAGTTATTTGAGAAAAATTGGCTATCTGCAATACTTTTAGAGAAAATTCGCATTTACTCATTTTGAGTAGGTGAGTAATTAGCTATGGGTCTGAAACTTCACCATGTGAAAGCTCTTCCAAAAGTAGATGAATGAGTTATTTGAGAAAAATTGGCTATCTGCAATACTTTTAGAGATAATTAGCATTTACTCATTTTGAGTAGGTGAGTAATTAGCTACGGGTCTGAAACTTCACCAAGTGAAAGCTCTCCCAAAAGTAGGTGAATGAGTTATTTGAGAAAAATTGGCTATCTGCAATACTTTTAGAGAGAATTCGCATTTACTCATTTTGAGTAGGTGAGTAATTAGCTATGGGTCTGAAACTTCACCATGTGAAAGCTCTTCCAAAAGTAGATGAATGAGTTATTTGAGAAAAATTTGCTATCTGCAATACTTTTAGAGATAATTCGCATTTACTCATTTTGAGTAGGCGAGTAATTAGCTATGGGTCTGAAACTTCACCATGTGAAAGCTCTTCCAAAAGTAAATGAATGAGTTATTTGAGAAAAATTGGCTATCTGCAATACTTTGAGATATTTAGCATTTACTCATTTTGAGTAGGTGAGAAATTAGCTACAGGTCTGACACTTCACCAAGTGAAAGCTCTCGCAAAAGTAGGTGAATGAGTTATTTGAGAAAAATTGGCTATCTTCTATACTTTTAGAGATAATTCGCATTTACTCATTTTGAGTAGGTGAGTAATTAGCTAGGGGTCTGAAACTTCCCAAGTGAAAGCTCTCCCAAAAGTAGGTGAATGAGTTATTTGAGAAAAATTGGCTATCTGCAATACTTTTAGAGAGAATTCGCATTTACTCATTTTGAGTAGGTGAGTAATTAGCTATGGGTCTGAAACTTCACCATGTGAAAGCTCTTCCAAAAGTATATGAATGAGTTATTTGAGAAAAATTGGCTATCTGCAATACTTTTAGACATAATTAGCATTTACTCATTTTGAGTAGGTGAGTAACTAGCTACGCATCTGAAACTTAACCAAGTGAAAGCTCTCCCAAAAGTAGGTGAATGAGTTATTTGAGAAAACATGGCTACCTGCAATACTTTTAGAGATAATTCGCATTTACTCATTTTGAGGAGGTGAGTAAGTAGGCCAAAGTTCACCAAACCATTTTCCCCTTAGCATAGGATACTCTAGTACTACCCTGTGGTTCAAAAATTTGCTCGAAATTTCTCTATCTCTTACAGTTTGAGAGATATTTCTGATTTTTCACATTTTCCCTAAAAGTAGCAATAAAGTAGCCATTACTCACTTGTACATTGAGCAACAGTTGTGAAACTTAAATATGTTACAGTTCACAAAAAAGTACATGAACAACATATTTGAGAGAAATTGTGTAGCTGCAATACTTTTGAAGATATAAGCCATTTACTCATTATGGTTATCATTAAAAATTGAAAAAGTAGCTATTACTCACTTAGCTATGGAGATACACTTCCAAATTACTGACCATGTTGTAGCTGTGGAGAAAGTAGCTGAACATCATATTGGAACAAAATTGTGTAGCTGCAATACTTTTGAAGATATAAGCCATTTACTCATTGACAGTTAAAAGTCATATAATTATATTAGGTAAAAGCGCTATTACTCACTCAAAAGTAGGCCAAAGTTCACCAAACCTTTCCCCCCTTAGCAATAGGATACTCTAGTACTACCCTGTGGGTCAAAAATTTGCTCGAAATTGCTCTATATCTTACGGTTTGAGAGATATTTCTGATTTTTCACATTTTCACTAAAAGTAGCAATAAAGTAGCCATTACTCACTTGTACATCGAGCAACAGTTGTGAAACTTAAATATGTTACAGTTCACAAAAAAGTACATGAACAACATATTTGAGAGAAATTGTGTAGCTGCAATACTTTTGAAGATATAAGCCATTTACTCATTATGGTTATCATTAAAAATTGAAAAAGTAGCTATTACTCACTTAGCTATGGAGATACACTTCCAAATTACTGACCATGTTGTAGCTGTTGAGAAAGTAGCTGAACATCATATTGGAACAAAATTGTGTAGCTGCAATACTTATGAAGATATAAGCCATTTACTCATTGAAAGTTATAAGTCATATAATTATATTAGGTAAAAGCGCTATTACTCACTCAAAAGTAGGCCAAAGTTCACCAAACTTTTTCCCCCTTAGCAATAGGATACTCTAGTACTACCCTGTGGGTCAAAAATTTGCTCGAAATTGCTCTATATCTTACAGTTTGAGAGATATTTCTGATTTTTCACATTTTCACTAAAAGTAGCAATAAAGTAGCCATTACTCACTTGTACATTGAGCAACAGTTGTGAAACTTAAATATGTTACAGTTCACAAAAAAGTACATGAACAACATATTTGAGAGAAATTGTGTAGCTGCAATACTTTTGAAGATATAAGCCATTTACTCATTATGGTTATCATTAAAAACTGAAAAAGTAGCTATTACTCACTTAGCTACGGAGATACACTTCCAAACTACTGACCATGTTGTAGCAGAGGAGAAAGTAGCCGAACAACATATTGGAACAAAATTGTGTAGCTGCAATACTTTTGAAGATATAAGCCATTTACTCATTATGGTTATCATTAAAAATTGAAAAAGTAGCTATTACTCACTTAGCTATGGAGATACACTTGCAAACTACTGACCATGTTGTAGCTGTGGAGAAAGTAGCTGAACAACATATTGGAACAAAATTGTGTAGCTGGCTAGCTGCAATACTTATGAAGATATAAGCCATTTACTCATTATGGTTATAATTAAAAATTGACAAAGTAGCTATTACTCACTTAGCTATGGAGATACACTTCCAAACTACTGACCATGTTGTAGCTGTGGAGAAAGTAGCTGAACAACATATTAGAACAAAATACTGTAAATGCAATAGTTTCAGAGTTATAAGCCATATAATTATATTAGCTAAAATAGCTATTACTCACTCAAAAGTGGGCCAAAGTTCACCAAACCCAAAAAATATTGAAGAGCAAAAAAATTCATTAGGACTTGTGATTTACCAAAAATGTGTAACTGTAGTAGTTTCAGAGAAAACTGCGTGACACACGCACGCACGCACGTACACACGCACATGGTGCAAATTATGATCTCCCTCCGGCGAACCGGGCGGGAGATAACAACCTTACATGCATCACTTGTTCAGCAAAACACTTTTAAGAAATCAGAAATTCACCATATTATATGACATTCACCTGAAGTGGGGCACCCTAAAACAGGACAAAAAGTCAACTTGTTGTAAACTCTGCACTAGATTAGATAATATATATATAATCTATGTTGAAATTTGCAAAAGCACAGAGTTCATGAGAATATTCCACATTTATAAATAAGATATCCAGGTGTTTTCAGGTGAATTTCATACATTGTGGCAAGTTTCACATCTTTTAATAATACGGTTACCATATTAATCAGAAACAGCACTATCTGGCCCAGAATAACACATTGCATGCATACCTTCATGGATGACTAGCTGTACAAAATACTGTCCCTCGCATTCTGGTAATAAATCCACTCCTATAGTCCTTGTTGTTTAACTGTCCACCAGAGTTAATTGAGTGGCAAGGCCATGGGTTTACCTCTAATTAATGAAGCTTAGTTTACTGTGGTAAAATACATTCTGGGGGGAATGTATTAAACAGTCTTTCTGCTAATGTTGAAATATTTTTGTTTTATTGGTTTTTATTCTAAACGACTGTGATCTATTTTAATCAAAAGCCAAGAGATTTGCAAACCATCTGGGGTTTGTGACCCTTTCCCTTCCTACTTGAAAATGTGAATAAGAACAATACCTGGTATTATGAGAATTCCAGAAGATTCAACAGACTGTAAAGCCGATTTCTGAAGGCTTTACAATTACAGTAACTGTAGTTCTCAATGCCTTGTAGTGTCATATCATAATGTAAAATACAAACTTCCACAACACTTAATATAAATTTCTGCCAGTACATAGTTTTTCGTCAATTTATTCTAGCACAGTAAAACTGTGACAATTAGTTGTGTACCTGCCTCAGATACAGGTGTAGCCTGAGATCATAATCATAATTGGAGTACGTGGACTTGATGTATGCCTTTATCAGAACTGTTTATTTAATTTACTGTTTATATTCTATATGGGATGGAAAGCTTCTTTAAAATACATAAAGTAAGCCTCCATATTTTTGCTACAATTAACTCTTAATAATCAAACTTGGGGTTTTTACATCCCTAACAGCTGGGATTATATTAAGCCATAGCAAAATCCATCAATATATTTCACGTCTTCAGCAGCTAGATTAGAACCCACAACCACAGAGGTGAGAAGCAGATGATCATTTACTGTACTTGATAAAGGACACCAAGGTCCCTTATAGCATTAAGAATAGAATATCCCCACAGTTCACCATATGACACAAGGAGACAATTTATTTATTTGGGTTTAACATTGCTTTCAACACATTGTATAGATTATATCAGAACAGGTAATGTTAGGGTCAGAGGAAACCAATACATACCACTTGGTCAACATTCTGCAGTTACCTACTGATCAGTGGTAAGCAACTACCAATGGTCCCACACTGGGCTGGGTCTTAGGTTTGAATCGCCTACCTTACAGCCTTACAGGGAGGAGGGGGGCGCTGTTGTTCACTACACCAATAACCCATGAGAGCCCATAAAGAGACAAATCAGTAAATTTAAACAAAGCCCTTATTTGACACAGAATATACAGAGAAGGTAACAGATTCTCACACTCCTAATAAAAGCTCTGTTACCCAAACTACTATCAACTGAATATCCATAGACTTTCTACATGTGGTTCCCTGTAAAAGCAATAATAAAGGAGATATAAGGCAAAAACAGAAAATCGGCTATTTTATAATCCCACTTAGACCCATAGGTGGCCTCAGGGGATAAATCTAACCAGATATCTCGACTCTCCACATATGGTTTCCTAGTACCATTTCAGATTTATGACCGCAGTTTGACCCATAAGAGGTGGGGGTGGGGTATATCTAGACTCTCCACGTATGGTTGTACAATACCTTTTAATACATTCTAAAGCTGTAAATGCAATACTGAAGCAAAATGTCAAAATCTGCTATTTTATTATCCTAGTCTGACCCCTATGGGGGTGGGGTGGGGGGTGGGGGTGGGGGGGGGGGGGCTGACTTGCCTTCTAGACTCTTCATATCTTGTTTTCCCACTAACTCCCAATACATTTTATGGCTCTAAATGCAATACTTAAGAAGATAATAGGGGGGTTCACATGAATTTTAAGGTTTTACCTGTGAGAAAAATTGCTCATAAATCGGTCAATTTTAACGAATTGCTACCAAAATATACTTCATACTACCAAATTGCTTGCGTTTTTGGTAGTATGAACATGCGTCTGAAATTACAAGCCTCTGTGGTTAGTAGATTTTGCTGAGCAGTGATGACGGGCGGGTGTACCTCAAAAACAAATTTCTCATGTGACCTTGATAAAAATCAAATGTCAAACTTAAGCCTGTGGAAAAATTATCTCACGCCTAAAGTATATAACTGCCAAATATGGTTAGAAAGCTTCCAATAATAAGGGAGATCTTCAAGGGAGGCCATAAGGGTGGCATGGAAACTGAAGTGAAAACAAATAAGCGCCCTTTCAGGAATGCTTGAAACCGGTTACTAAAAGTCAACTAGTTCTATGGGCACCTCATGACTAACATGTTTGTTTCATAAATTTGGGATTTGGAACATACCGGTTCCACGCTCTGCATTACCCATGCTTTCATAAGCGCCCCTCCAAAATCTTATGTCAACATTGACAAATTGCTAATATGTCGTTTTGAGGAAAACTTTCTCATAAAACCCAATTTAATTTGATTATTTTAGATCCATTTTCAACAAAATCTTCCTTATTTTAGCAGTTATTTCACATTTTATTTCGGAGAGATTCGTTTACTTCAGCTGTGTTGACTTCCAATTGGTTTATGTTAAAACGCAAGTATCCAAATTCGGGTGGTTTCTTGTGGGAACAGCTAGCTGGTTTTCATTGTGGGAAGTGCCCATCTCCAATCTTACAAATAATTGGTCATAATAATAGTGTTATGAATGTTAAATCTTCTAAAGAATGATGATCCAAAATTTTAACTGATGAACTTGATAAAAGTGCAAACTGAAATAATCTTTATGTATCGAAGTTTTAAACAAAAACACCCCTCTTAGTTTTTCTGCAATCTTTTATTCAGGGAACAACATTTCTTCTAAATTAAGAAATATATCCGAGGACTTCAGTTTGCAAGTCACATTCAAAAAAATTATTCTTATTATGCAATACAAGTATTTAATACCTCTGTGCCCTTATGTGTCACAGCAGTTTTCTGTTATTTTCACATCCCTATTTACAACGAATCAGGGAAGGTTATATTGTAAGCACTTGGGTGACAAAAAATCCCTGGCAATACTGTGAAGACATCAATAAAATGTCCCACACAAATATATCTACAATTTCACAATGAAGTTGAAGTCACTACGATAAAGAACAAATTACATTACACGACTGTTTACTATACGTTAGAGTAAGAAATCTAAAATTCGCCAGGAATCTAAAATTCGCCACCTCTAAAACCTTAGTTAATTTTATGAAGAAAATGATGTTTTGTCTGAAAAATGGCATTTTTCACCTTCAAAAAGCCTTAACTTACTGTACATTCAACAAATCTCACCTCAATTCATTTATTTTATTAGTATTTCCACATGTGGCGAATTTCAGATATGTGGCGAATTTCAGATTTCTTACTCTAGCATCTCTACTTGGCCATTATTTATGAGATTCAGCATCAGCCACATTATAACCTCTAGAGTGACTGAAGTTTTGGTGAAATGGACATAAACATAAAGTGTGAAGAATTTTCTAATGTCAGAAATTTTCCATCAACATAGAGTCAACTAATACTACACTGATTTGAATGATCTTTATCCTGGAGACAAAACACTAGGTTCAATACACTTTTAGTGAGGGTTTTCACAGCTATTTCCAAAGTTGGGGGTCTGTGAGACAGGTAACCTCTTGCCCCATTTCATTATTTTTTTCAACCGACGCTCAAATTCGAAACACGTGGAATCAAATTAAACTAGAAAGATAAGCAGGTAATTATTTAGTTAATTAAATATTACAAACAATATCAAACCTCGTTAAAGGTAACGTGTACTATCCTTGTTCTCTCTCATATTTTTATATTAAAACTATATATATAAATCTGATCACTATCTTGCAAGACAGGTAGTACATGTAAGTAGTAGTTTGCGAATGGCTTTTATCAATTGAAATGCAAATCATGCCCCTTCTCACACTGTATCGTACATATCGCATTGGGTGACCTAAAACAGGCTTTCCATCTACCATGAGAAAAAATACACATATATAAATAACAATTAATAACAAAATAATGTCATAAATGTCAATATAAACTATTTATAATACAAGTGACTTTTTTACAAACCTGTAATGTTTATATAAAAAAACACACAGCCACAAGCACAAATGGTATATATAAGTATTGATGAACTGAGCTTTACAAATTCGTAGAGTCAAGAGTTCATGAACCCATCAACTCAGACAAGATACACACATCAATCATCTTACTGCCAACGCACATTTATCCATTGATTGGGATCGTAAATATACATAGCAATAGAGTAAATACTAAAAGTACTTGGCCTTTCTTTTCACCAATTCATAGTCGGTTCCTTTAAATGTAACAATTTTCTCAGCAGCTGAAGTTTGTACATGAGAAAAACACTCTAGTGGGATTTCTACACCCATGAATGGAAAAAAACACATTTTATTCATACTATTAACAGAATATCACAAGATGTAACGACATATTAACAACAACATTACACAGCTGGGCCCTGCTAAGTAAGAAGAAGTTTACATGACAAAGGATTACCACATGCTGCTTGGTGTGATCATTTGGCAGGCCCCTCAAATTAGAACAAAAACATAGTAAACAATAAAATCATCCATAGCCAATCAGGATGACTGACGTAAAAAATTATAATTTGTAAGCTGTATTTTGATTGGTCATCTGACAATTTGCAGTGCTTGCATTATCTCAACTTTTACTACTCCAAAGGGTAACTGGTTGGTATTTTCTATATGATTTTTGTAAAGTGTGTTCTGGAAAATGCATAATTATATACAAAGATATTCACTTTCAACAATGCAGTATTAAGAATTTGTTCTCCATTTGTACTTACTGAGGGTAGCGATGCAGTTAGAGTAAAATTTAGAGGGAAAATAGCCTCGCGAGATGTCATAGTTCATTCTGCTTTACAGGAATTTGCAATAAACGGGGTTCAATTAAAGGCATTCAAATGTCTTACGATGTACCTTGCCCCCATCACTATGACAACAAAGTATTAGCACTCAAAATATATAAACTACATGGAGCTATAAATTGAGACAAATCACCAAATATGCAAGTCAACACTGACATTATTTAACAATGTTCCCTCCAATGTATTAAAATATAATTACAAAATACTGTTTTAATAAGTGATTGTTCCAACAGACACACCGGTCCACTGTATTTAGTTACTAATCAACCAGTGATGTTCATTACCCAGGTAAGTTTGTCTCTTGCATTTTACAACAAATTAAAACTGCTTCATAATGAACTTTATTATCAAAGAATTACACATTACCACTGAGGGCACTTTTGATCTAATATAAATATTGCTCCACATTCAGACTTTTAAGGGCAAGTGACAAACATTGGCTGAACAGCACTACTTCACTACTGCCTGGGTTAACTGAAAATATTCCATATTACACACACCTCAGACATAAGTAATCGAGCAAAATATTCGTTTCTCAACAAATGAGCCAATTCTATACACCCTAGTTGTCAGAGGTAAACAATTCGTAGTACAGGGAAAGCAAACATGATTGCTGATGTAAACAAATATCTCAAAAATAAAATACTAAGAAAATGAGGAATATTCTTTTGTACAAATCCATGTTAATCATCAAGGATATAAACAGTATTTTAACATTTTTTACGAGTTTGGGTGTTTTAGGGTACATGGATACCCTATCAGAACCCTACATACATATGTGTTACAGCAGTCTGTTGCAATTTGAGGGTCAAATTGTCTGTCCACTATACACCTTTCAATATCCAGACAATATGGAACCAAGCTTTGTGCTATTTAGATGATTAAGGTACAAGTCAAGGATTTATGATCCCTTTAAAAGACAACTGATATTCAATTAAAGCTATTTATGCAATATTATTTTATTCACAATTGTATAACTTCATATATCACATATTGAGTGTATATTTTTTATTTTGAGCTTTGTCAATTGTTATTATTTCAAAGTTTAAATCCAGTGCAACTACTTTCTATTGAAGCCATCCTCTCATTGAACTGGTGAAGAACTGAAACCTGAAAAATCAAGTACTGTCACTGCCTTCAAGATTATTGCCAGTGAGGGTTCCGATACAAAATCCCGGCTGTGAAGCCATGGCATTAAAAATGTAATTCCAGGAGGAAATATGGAAACAGAATAATCACTTTCCTGAACTTGTCAGCAAACTTTAAAAAAAAAATATGAATACAATGTCCCATAATTTCAAACATGGTTTCCTGAGTTTTACATTTCCCACACTGGTGAATCTCACTCTAAGACTTCTAAAGGCATCTTTTATAAAGAAGTAAAAGCATCATGTGCTATACTTGGGGCATTGTGAAAAAGAGAATCAAGTGATAGTTGTCAATCAATGCCACATTCTATATAGATTAAATATAAATAAATAGCTGCAATGTCTTTTACTTTACCAAAGCATAGTAATAATCATTTAAAGTCGTAACAGAAAGGTAGAGCTGTGACTAAGTCATTGGTTGTCATCCAATGAGGTGCAATCACTTGCTACTGGATCCAGATGACAAACTCCATTTACCAACTCCAGTACAACATCTACAACCCGGTTGTGCTGCAAAACTTAGTCTATATGAAAGAAGGTTCACAACGTGGAACAGTTATTGCTGTTTGTGAGCTTGGCAAAAAATCAACCTGTGTTTATAAAACTAAAGACCTGGAAAACTAAAGGTCAAATGACAAGAGTTTCTACTGTACGATGGCTCATCTGCTTAGTACATATCAAGTTATCAATTGGAAGAGAAATGACAAAGCCAATAAATGAATGAAGAGATTCCCACTGTCTGCAGGTTAACAAGCAGGTAATACACTGACAGTACTGAAAAACATCTTGGAAAAAAAACATATATTTCTAAACCTCTTACTATGAAACTGGGGGAATTATATGGCATAATGATTCTGTACCTTGGTTACGAATGAAATCAATACAAAAATACATACAAGGTCACATGACCAACTTTTTAAAACCAGAGCTCAGCTCCTTAATGTGTTTCTTTACTCTCCTAAAAATTCACTGAAACACACACAGTTGTTTTAACATACAAAAAGTCACACTTTTGTAAAAGATAAGCAAGAGGAATCTGAATACTGACAGTCTGTCCACGGATAATATGATATCACAATATATTGTAGATGCATTTCATACAATGGATGTAGGAGAACTACAGATTCGTGTGTCAAGTAGCCAAGTTATTGTTACACAGAAACAGAGTATTTGCAGTACAGAGCTGACACAACAGTAATCCACCTAAATAATGGCTTTCTTCAAATTATCCACACAACTATTTACATAAAAGGATCCAGTTTCTTCTATTTTCGCAAAACTTCAGCTGTACAAAAACAATATGCGATGGGTACACAATGATAAGTGATCCGTGAAACAGTGTTTGATCTCAGTTCAAATCTATTGTATTATAATCTTGGTTTACTTGGATTATTTGTGGACAAGGTCTTGTACATAGAGACTATATCATGACTGAATGCGATACAAGTCAAAGTCACCGGTGGACTCAGATGAGTACAGAAAACACAGACCTTGTAGTAAATATCTGACAGTGTGTATTTAATTTTCCGATCTCCTACTATTTATATAATCTTCTATATTATGAATCTTGTGTCAACTGGCCACAATATGTCTCTTTCAGCACAGGCAGATAACCGACATTATACTAGTGGTGTGAACCATAAACTGGTTAGCGGTTTTTAGTTCGTTTCTGGCATAAATAACGAAATCCGCAAGGAATATTTGGGAACCGGTTATTGAAAACATCATCATTTAGGCTTTATAATGGTTGATACTTCATCAAAACGACAAACATATATAGATTTTGTGAAATATGTCACATTTTTACTTTATATTGAGCAAAAGTCATGTTTACGTACTTTTTAATATCTCGCAAAAGCCATTTCCAGTTGCAAGCTCTGTTTCATGTACCCCCCGCGAGAAATAATCAATGCCAGAAACAAGCATATAAAATACTGGATTTTGTTTGTTTCAAAGCCCCAGTAACCAGTTATGATTTCTGTAAACGGTCCCACCACTAGGTTATACACAGCCTACCATTTCCTCACCACAGTGGCAGATTTTTTTCATATTAAGTCCCAAGAACTTTATTTCTTTGTCAAATTTTGCACAGAAAATCTGAAACACAACTTATGTATGGCTTTGAAAAAGCTACTTTGACGTTGGCTTTCTGGTGACAATTTGCCTAATCTATTGCAACACTGCAGGGAGTTCTGTACAATGGGACTGCCATGAATAGGAATTTTATATTACTCGTGTATTTATTTATGATGACTCCACTGCTGAATGACTCATTAACTTCCAGATATATATATATTATATAACAGGTCATTTTGCTTTGAAAATTAGCAGAAATCTACGAGTGCAGACAAATACATTTTAAAAATCTCTAGTATTTAGTGACAGAAGCCTTCAGGCTACCATGGGTAATGATTTCTCACCCAAGTCCTCTTTCACCATTATGATATCTCTACTCTTCAGCGAGTGATAATATGAGAAGTACCCTTTGAAAGTTGTCACAAATTGAAACACTTAATGTCAATCTTTTTGCAAACATTTTGAAAACTGCCATTATTCCAGTGTAGAAGAGAGTAGTATTGTATAGTTACTTTGTACTCAGAATTATGTACACTTTCTACCAGTACTCGTTAACCAGTCCTAACACTAGAGCTTTTTGGTGACTGCTGTTTATGTGCCAGAACAGTCACAGTTACCAGGGCTAGTGTTCTACGTTTGAAGAGGTCTGTTGCTGTACGGCTTGAATAGCTTGCTCTGGTAACTTGGAGGGTTCTGACAAAATGTCTGTGCTTGTACTGAGCTTCTGAAGAGACTCCACCACCACTGAAAGAATGGCAACACACTTAAAACTCCCACACGCAAAAACATAAGGCAATTTCTGTACAAATAATACCTTCATGGATGTCAACAACAAAAATACGAATGCTGCTAGCTTACTACACAGCCAGTGTGTCATTGCTATGTTTGAAAAATTCTCTTGGATTTAAAAAAATTCTTATTCTTAGAAATTCCTGTTATTCTCAAAAAAATTCTATGAATAATATAAACTGATGCCCCAGGTCTCACAAAAACTACACTTTCATTGAGACATGACAAGCTAAAATTTACATATGTAGATTTTTGTCATGTTTACATCCAATCAAATGTGTGTGACCAGAAAAGCAGTAATAGTTTATTGTGATCAACTGATCACATGGCAGTAGGGGTATTGCGGTAGCAATGTTTTCCTTCCGGTTTCCCGTCTTTTACTTCCCGGTCGGTTACCAGTAAACCATCTCTTATGCAACTAAACATGACAACCAAATAATTTTTCATACTGTAAAACAGGAAGTCTAACATGACACATATGTGTCCTCGATTCTGATTGGTTAAACAACGAAATATATGGTTAGTCCAAATTATCGCTCATTATGACTAGTATTACAGTAAAAAGTAAATAAAAGTGGATTATGACACTTATTTTGTATGTAAGGTTAGTAAAGTTACTTTACATTGAAGTGTAAGCGGAAAACCGGTAGTTGAACTTTATGGTGGTTTGCAATAATTTATTTACCATACCGATGATAATGGTACTACCGCAACACCCCTACACAGCAGTGTTGTTCTAAGCCCATCTAAAATGCTGGCAACGTACCTTTGCGTAATATTGTGAGGGAGCAGTGCTGATCTTGCCATGATAACACTGATCGGAACATCTCTTCCAGTGTTGCCGTGGACACAGAATTGTTGTATGTCTCAAACAGAGGACTCACGATTATACTGAACTGTGGATAAATGTTAAAGAAAAACAAATGGATTTATCAACCAGGAGAATTTTGTATCTTCTGTACAATCTTGTGGCTAGAATGTATTTTATAATGTATCAGGTTTACAAGAAAAACATTCATCAATTTATTTCACTTATAGAATAGGAACTGAACCTGAGGCTTCTGGGAAAACTCAACATAGCGATATATAATCAGTACACAAGCGAGACACCTTTCAACATTAAATCCTTTTCAATCAATGAAGCAAAAGTATAATTTTCATATTACTTCGGGAATTGTATCCAGGAAAAGGTTTTCATCTCCCTCGAATCACCAATATTTGCCCCATGGCGAGATACAAACTAAGGCTGAAATAAAAAGGAACTTTTGCTTGAGTAAACTTTTACCTTACTGTACACTATACAAGTGCTTTTTTTAATGTACAAATAGCCAGAATTTGAATTTTACTTGAAAGCTCAAGAATGTGTCTCATTTTAAACCATTTTCAAGAGAATATCTGCGAAACAGCACAGATCAAATTGACAGCCATATTACAATATAACCTCCATATGGACTACTGACCCACTACTATCCAAATATCTGATATTATCTACTCTTTTCCAACCTCCCAAATTGTATTGTTTTTTTGTCCTCTCACTGATTTATAATAAAGTATCACTTCTATTATCTGAACAAAATCTCACTCCAAAGACACAATTGAGGTTTCTAATTTTGTCGTCCCATACAGTTATTCACGCTTTTCTTTAAAAGATTACTTCAGCACTACTTTTTGTCCTATTACAAAGACCTAAAACCACTGGATGTGATGGCGTGGTAAGGATACAATCCAGAACTTCCAGTTGTGTAGGGTCCTCTGCTTGACGTATTCTTCAAACTTCTCCTTCATCTTGTTGGCTCTCTGCCTGTTTACGGGCACTCCTGTGGCGGGAAGCTGAGACTGGCAAGTCCTGAGAAATACACAGCGAGTTAGAAATGTTAGATACACTCCAGTGTATCATGTTATCTACTGGGGACAACTCCTACTATCACAAAAACCAAAGTTTGCAATGACTTTAGATCAGTGAATCTAAATTGCCTAGAATAGTCGGTGACCAATCAAATGCAATGACAACTTTTGTGACTTTATAACAGTTTATGTCTGTACTTAAATGGAAGTCATTTCAATATTTTACAGACTTCTGTTGGCAATTATTCTGTCCATCTTTGTTGTAGTATGAAGCTTAGAATCTTAGGCACAATAAAATCCAGATCGGATTAAATTTTTACTCATTGTATCCAACTGATGGAATTACTGAGGCCTGTATCTCCTGCTTGAGTCTGCCCATCTTTCTTGTTTTGGGCTGTTTAGTGCAGATATTACACACGATTAAAGTCTGATTACATTTGAATCCCATTACACATTATATCAATGCTATAGCACTGCCGAGAACCTCTATCTCTTGCTTGGGTGTGGCCATGTTTTTGCCTTTTTAAAATTATATTCTCCTTAGAATATACAGTAAAGAGAGACTACACTCCATTGAAGCCAGATAAGAAGGCAATCTGTACTACACTACATACACTACGCACTTCACCTATGGCACTGCTGAGAGACTCGATCTCTTGCTTGAATGTAGGGGTGTGAGGAGTACAAGAACTCTAGTTGATTGCTCGAGTCACGAGAGATTATAATCTATAAAAGCCAGATAAGAATTAAATCTGTACCACAGTACATACACCATACACTCACCCTATAGCATTGGTGAGAGCCTCGATCTCCTGCTTGAGTCTGTCCATCTCTTTGTGCATTTCGGCTTTCTCCTTCTTCAGTTTGGCACAGTATTCAGCAGCTGTCAAGTACACAAAAAGCATGGAGATGAGAGGGTGGTGTTGCTATCACAGTAGTCAAGCTTACTTTAATCTCAAAGCAATATATTACTACTGATATTTGAATTAGTAGCATATGAAATGGTTGAAAAACTTCAAATATTACATGTAACTAGAAGAATGTTTTTGCTGACAAAAACGAAGCGGCCCTGATGAAAAAGAAGTCACCCATAAAAGATGTCAACATATGCATCATAAGCAATAGAAACTGTGAACTTTATTGCATTGTGTATGTTACTTGTCCCTATTTTCATCTTTAATAAGTGTGCACAATTAAAGTGAGGTCAGCTGAACAATACAATAGCTGGAGATTAAAAACTCCATAATTTCACTGCAAGGTGGCCATAACTTCATTCATATTGGGACTTTAAGGTGACCATAAAATATGAATGTCCCTTTTCTCATCCTTTGTAAGTGCATAAAGTTTAGCTCATGTCAGTTGAACAATAAGATAGCTGAAGGCTGAAACTTCCTTTTTCACTGCAAGGTGACCATAACTTCATTCATATTGCGACTTTAAAGTGACCATAATATGAGAATGTCCCTTCAATATCAATATATGTTAGATATGGAAAAAGAAAAGAGCCAGACGGCTTTATTCAAATGTTATGACTTTAGGGGGGCCAAAATTATATTAACAGTTTAAGGTCACCTTAAAGTCAGGATAACCCTTTGGTTTGCCATCCTTTATAGGTGTGCAAAGTTTAACTGAGGTCAGTCGAACAATAAGATACTTGGAGGCTGAAAACCCCCTTATTTCACTTTAAGGTGGCTACAACTCCTGAATACTGAGAGTTTAAGGTGACCATAAGTATTATTTTTATCTACATTAATACCAGTGATAATTTCAATATAAAAAAATGGGAAAAGAAAGGAGCCAGAGGATTTTATTCCAATTTGATGACTTTAAGCAGGCCATATGTCTATTAACATTTTGAGTTTAAGGTCACCATAAAGTCAGGATATTCCTTTGGCAAATCCTAATATATGTGCCAAGTTTGGTTGAAAAAAGTGAAAAACTAAGTGAACTGGAGGGCTAAAACCCCCTTTTTTGACATTAAGGCGACCTTAAGATTGCAGATACAGGGCTAAAACTTCGGCATGTGAAAGATTATCAAAAAGTAGCTGAATAAGTTATTCCAACAAAACGCCGAAATCCTAACCGTTTTTGAGATACAGACCAAGTACCCATTTTTAAAAAATTTACAAAAATAAAACGCCTCCCATTCAGGCATCTATGGTGCGATTGAGGAGAAAATACTTTCCGACCTTGGAAATCTGGTCTAGAATGTACCAGATAAATTTTATAGCACAGGTGTGTGTGGTTTTTTCCGAAACGTGATGACGGGGTGTTTTGGAGTTATGCTTAAGGTTATCTTAAGTAAAGCTTAAGGTCTGCGCAAAGTATCCTAAAAATTTTTCCCGCCCCTATTGTTTTAAAGAAAGATAAGAAGGAAAGAAAAATTTGAAAGGCTAAGAAGTTATTCAAGGGAGACCATAATCCGGCGGCGGCGGTGATCAGTCGAACTTCGGTGAAAACAAATAAGCGTCCCTGACGGGCCGCTTAATAATACTAAAGAAATTATAAACATTGTACTGTAGTTTTTTTTTTTTGTATAATTTAAGGATTTATAGCAATGTTTTATTTTAAGAAGTTAATATTACTTTTCTTATGTGATCATTGATACAAGACCTAGGTTGTCAAGGTCTTTGATTCATGCAATCAAAAACATTTTTCAGGTTATGATGATCATATTTTATCTGAAAACAAATGGACAGTATATAGAAGCTTAAAGGGAGTACTAGATAGTATTCTCGACTCGCCAATATTATTACTCAAATATGTTTTGCCATAAGTATTGGTTTACTTTTGTGAACTGTACCCAAGGTATCCATATGTTCACAAAAAGTTATTGAGTTTCAAATAACTTCTCCATTATTACTGCTTTTGTACATAAAATATTTTTTAGCAGCAGGCTAAAATATCAACTACATGCAGTGAAGGCTATTAAAGAATTTCACACACCCTTCAACATAAAATATGCATCAAATTTTGTGTTTTGTGATGAATCCAGTTAACCAGTTATAAACACTTTTTAAAATGTATTAAAAATATCCTTTATATTATTAATAAAGCACATAACTTTCATCAATTTGGTGAATCTCTATTTTGTTATAATTCTTGTTAAAATTAGTTTTAAAAGGCCAAGAATTTTAAAACAGGGTATTTCATGAACAAGCTGGTTTTAAAAAAAATTTGACAATGTTTTATTGAAATCTAGAAAGATATTTATACAAAATACAAAAAAAAGTTTAAAAGTTTTTACTGTCAATCTGTTTTGTTTTTTTTTTGCCTAAAAAACATTAACCTGATAAAGCAGTTTTCTCACTCACATCTTTGCACTAAGAGGTACGTATTAGTTGAAAATCTGCCTTATAAACCACTGGTGCACTGGACATCAGTAATAAACCTCAATGTTAACCTTACCAGTAATAAACCTCAACATTAACCTTACCACTCAATGGGCAGATACAATAACTGTTTCATTCTCAGTGATAGAACACTTACATTTCTGCAGAATGGCGGCTTTGCTGACTTTTGCATTGGGATTCTGAGTCAAGGTCGGTACCAGAACACACAGGGTGTCAAAACCATGCTGTCAACAGAAACATAAATCACAAAATCTCTAGCTAAAAACTTTATACTTTTTCCATTTCTTTTCATTGCCTGAAATGTTTGGACACAAAATGGTTTTAGACAGTATTACTCTGATAGGTTATCAGTTAGGTGAAAACGGTCTAAGTACAAAGTTGTAAACTTGGCAGTTGAAACTATAATACACTTTATATTTTAGTCAGAGGGCTGCTACTGTATTTACATGTACTATTGATCTCTGTTAAATCTCAACAGACCAGAAAAATACACTAGTAACCAGATGTTGTAGATAACAGTGCAAATTTCACTGGGAAAATAAACTTATCAGAACTATATATATTTAAAAGAGCTTCTAGTTAAGTTTTACTTAAAGGTGTTCAAATGAATATACTATCTGTTGCAAAAGAAGCATCCTGCATTAACTTCGCCAAGTTGGTTCCAGCATAATTTATTGAAACAGACAAAAATAAAAAGACAGGTTAATATGTATTTCACATAAACAGGGTTTATCCTTCACACAGTTTTACTTCAAGGGGTTTCACTGAATACATTGTCTGGTTCAGAAGAAAGATTTTAACCAACTTTTATGTGGCTAAGTGGGTTGGTCAGTCAGAGAGAGGTTGTTGGCCTGTACCTTTATGTTGTACCTCCTCTTCTGCTCGGCATTGATGTGGCAGTTTCTCCTGTGTTCTTTGTACATGACTGGGTCCAGCTCAGTCTTTCTTCTTGTTCTTCCAGGCGACTGCAAAATACACTAATTTGTACAATTATGTCCACAGCTTTATGACAAGGCTTAGAATTGGAGTTTCTGTTGACATAAATTACAACTGCAGTTTTTGCAAATAAAACAAACAGAAATCTTTCAGAGTTGAGTTTCTGACAAAAATCTTTCAGAGTTGAGTTTCTGTCATGATACATTCACAGAATATAATGTGTGGAACTCTCAATAAGTACAAATGTTATGCTGTGTTAGTATTACAACTATAACTAGAGGATTGCTAGCGAAGCAAAGCGATTGTTTTTGCACGGCAAAAACAAAGCGTCCCAAAAGAAAGATGGTGTTGGCTGCTTATCATAGAAAGAAGACCTTGCCTAGATACCCTGTCAATCTAAAATTATATCGAAAAAAGAATTGGAAAATTTAAAATGGTTTAGGAGATACAAGCAGTTTTAAGTTTTTTGGCAAACATTTGAAAATTTCAAATGGCTGACATTTTTGAAAAGAGGAAAAATTTTTGAAAATTGGGCAGAGTATCTTGCTTAGATACCCTGTGGATCGAAACTTTTGTCGAAATCATTTTATACCGCATGATTTAGGAGATACAAGCAATTTGAAGTTTTTCCACCTTTGTCAAAAATTCAAAAATTGAAAATGGCCGCCATTTTTGGAAAGAGGAAAAATTTTTGAGAATTGAGCGGAGCATCTTGCATACATACCCTATGGGCCAAAAATTTCGCCGAAATCGCTCTATCTCACACGGTTAAGGAGATACAAGCAATTTTAAGTTTTACCATTTTTGTCCAAAATGCGAAAATTCAAAATGGCCACCATTTTTGGAAAGAGGGAAATTTTTTTTGAGAATTGAGGAGAGCATCTTGCATACATACCCTACGGGCCAAAAATTTCGCTGAAATTGCTCTCACACGGTTAAGGAGATACAAGCAATTTTAAGTGTTACCATTTTTGTCAAAATTTGAAAATTCAAAATGGCCGCCATTTTTGGAAAGAGGAAAAGCTTTTGAGAATTGAGCAGAATATCTTGCATATATACTGTGTGGGCCAAAAATTTCGCCGAAATCGCTCTATCTCGCATGGTTTAGGAGATACAAGCAATTTTAAACACTTCTTAAGTTATCATCTGGACAAGCAAAATCCTGGTTTTGGTCAAGTGACTTCTCTGATTGGTTGAAATGTCATGGCACCAAATTGAGAAAATTTTCCCAGGGCTACTAAATATATGTGCCAAGTTTGAAGAAATTCCATCCACTAGTAAAGACGCTATAGGTAGGCAAACTTGCGGAGCCGGTGGATATGGCGGAGCCAGTGGAGCCGGCAGACCCTTCCGCGAGAATTCCTTCCATATGTAAACAAGCGTCCCTCGCAGGACGCTTAACTATGATATTTGAACTGATATATACTTATTCTGTCTTATTTAGGGTTGGGTTTCTTTTTATGAAAACATTCATTGACAGAATCACAGATTATCAATGTGACAAAAATGATCATGTTAACCTTCAACAGTAGAAAAGGGGGCAGTTATATAACTTTCATTTGAAAATTGAAATCAGAGCCATAGTCAGCTCAAACCAATCACAGTACAGTTTACAGACCCTTCAGTTTTTTTTTTGTATCAATGATCCTGAATGCTTCTAGAGCTGACTAGAAGCAAAGGAATAATCTGATTTCAGTATCTGTTCACCTGTACTTGTTCCTCCTTGACAGCCTCTAGCATGAATGTAGTGGGCGTTGAGGAATCACCAGATTCATTGCTGGAGTGACGTGACCGATTGCGCTGCAAAAGTGGCAACAAAGCATTAAAATCATCAAACTTTCAAATACAATGGAATGATTTTGGCAAGTCCTGGTCAAGCAGAAACATGTATATGGTGACATGAAATTGGACTCATAGCTTTCAAGTGTATATGAATAAAGTATTTGATTTAAATGTAACATTTCTGAAACAGGGGGATCTTTCTACCTGTATTAATGTTTGGTTCATCTTTGTTTAAACAAATGTTGTATTATTGGGTGAAATAATGATCATCACAACAATTAACTGAAGGTACTTTTATCATGTTTCTCATCAACAGACTGACAAATTAAATGAATGTATTTCGCAAAATTACATAAAGCACATTTTTATTCCACTTAACAAGACTTGAACCTGATCATCATTTTGAAAACTATATGTCGGATAAGGTCCAAATTATGCAAGAAACAAAGTAACACTTAAGGAATAACACATGACTAGCGTGGGTTTATGCAGGGTTTTACAACGAATACCGATATTAGTAACATGAAGGTGAAGCCCGAGTGTTTCTATTGAGCTACGAGTTGTAAAACTATGCATAACCCCATGCTAGGAGTGTGTTATTCTGATTCTAACATGATATTTTATATTTTTCAAAAATTCCTTGTCTTCTTACTGTTTTGATGAAGATTTGTAGTACAGGTTCTTCGTAACTTGATTTTTAAAAAGTGAAGTGGGATTATTGCCCACCTATGTAAAACTGGGTGTGAAGTTATGCTCGGTTTTACACTGGCAATTGACCACTGGCAATCAGAATCGCGGACAAAAGCGTGTCATGTTAGAATCACATTTAAATTCTATGACAAACAGAACAATTCTTCCAGACCAACACATTTTACATCAAGCAGAAATATATAACATGTAGAAATGTACAGACACAAAATAGTAAGATTCTCTATGCCGTTCAAGAAATATCCAACTACATGCATTAATATAAGCAAGAGTTCGTCAATATTATGCAATTTCGTAACTTTATATATTTGTAAAGCAGTGTTTTCCAAATGGGTTATCAGACAGCCACTAAATTGTAACAAATTTTATTGTAATTTAACTTTTTACAAGTTAAATACTTACCTTATCCTCACAAGTGCTTGTTTGGTTTTGTGGAGCAAAACGTATCGACCGACAAGAATTTTTTAAGGAATATTCTTGTCACAAGAGGTGACCCCTTTGTCTGCGCATGTCCGCGCTTGCGCAGTAGTCGTTGTCGACAGACGATTGTCGAGAGCTCTTCATTGTATTTTTGGTCCCCAGAAAACAAATTATGCGGGGAGGTAGGGTGGGTTTATCCTTGTGAGGATAAGGTAAGTATTTAACTTGTAAAAAGTTAAATTACAATAAAATTTGTTACATTTTATTGCGTAAAATAGCCTTACCTTATCCTCACAAGTGCTTGAATACAACCATAACAGGTGGAGGGTATTTGTTTTGGCCACACTGTTAGATGATTGTCAGACAAGGGGTCACCAAATAAAGCACTTGATAAGAGGATAAGATAAGCTTCCATATGCCACATCTTAGGTTATATATTACTTCTTCATCACAGATAAGTAATTTGCTAACCTCAACAAGAGATCCATGATGTGGTCGTCATTGTTGCTGCTGTTGCTGTTGTAGATAATTTTACAACAAATCTTTTAGCAGTATTAACCATCACCCAGTATTGGCCGGAGATGTCTGCATGACTCCCCAAACAAGATGTCATCATCTGACAATGAGAATATCTCCAAGCAGGCAAACTGAACTGCATAAACTGCAGATATGGGGCCATATGTAAGTTAAGAAAGACATATGTCAGTGACACCACACTTGTATAACTGGAGAGAACATAAATATGCGAGTCATATGAATAACATGTATAAATACACAGAAAAATGACTACATGCTGAGGTGAATCCACAAGAACCAATTTGTTCATGGACTGGTCATGGGATTGCCAAGCTACATCTTCGAGTAGAATGTAGTAAAGAATTGTGGGTCTTCCAATAACAAGAGTTTGATATCTGTTCAGGTAAGACCCCACTCTTGAAAACTAAAGAGGCAGCCATGGATGTAATATGTGTCTCAATGAATAGACTCTGAGAATCAGAATTAAAGGACTGGCAATCTAATCATGCAGCCAGATTGATCCAGGAAGAGATAGCAGAACTCAAGATATCTCTATCAAGCCTTCCTTAAAAGATATGAGCAAGAGATTCTTCCCCCTCCTTGAAGTACTTGTACTGTCTTGATAGTAACTAAGTACTGTAAGAGGGCAGAGCGTCACAACATCAGTCCAACGCCAGCTCAAGAAAGGTTTGTGAGCTGGAATGACCACTGGTTTGAGCCATCTGGGCCATCAGAAGCCAACTGATTCTTGCTAAAAGGCAGGAGAAGGAGACTCCTTTTTCTCCAAGCAGTAGTCTTGTCCAAGAAGGATCTAAGTGCTGTAAGAGGACAACAAATCATGTGTCCAGGCAATTTGAGTTCAGGAATGATCTAGAGCTGAAGTGACCACTGGAGCCAATCTAGACCAATTGAGGTCCTTGCTGAAAAGGTAGGTAGGAGGGAGAAACTGTAACCTCCTTCCTATGAGGCTTGTGTCTGAAGGAGCCAAAGTCCCAGAATACACTTCCAATGCCATTGCAACAGTCTTACAAGTCAAACTTTTTTTTTTTTTTTTGACTGAACCCCTTTACAGGATAATAAGGAGCCTTTTGTGAAAAGCAACAGAAGCAAAGGCAAATCCCTTGATGCTACACCTCTGTTAGCAGTGGGCTTCTCTCAATAAACATTTGCAATAGGCCTATAAAGATCCAGGCTTTTGCTCAACTCCTGCACAAAAAATGTAAATGATCAGCTATGGCTGCTGCAAAGCCAACAATAGTGACAGGTTTCAGATTTTTGCAAGTAAATGGATCAAAAAATCTGGTATATTTGAGGCAGTAGGCTCTGAGATGGCCACCTTATTCTGTGGGTACCAGAGCTCAAAAAGGCCCCTCATGACTCATACATTCGAAGATGAGGGTCCTTGAGATGCCCTAAATCTCTCTACCCCTTGCTCAGAGAATGATATAAGAGATTCTGAGTGGTGTTAAGGTGCCAAGCATGAAGGTGCCAATGCAACAGATTCTGATGGTATTTCTGGCTGAATGGCTGTTTCTGAGACCAGTGAAGTAGCTGTAATGGAGGTGTGGTTGATTGATTCACCAGATCCCAAAAGCAATACATCATGGGCCACCAAGGGGCCACTACAATCATTTTGCACCTGGTGTTCACTTGTTCAATGACTTTTTAGAATGGGTGGTACAGGACAAGAGGCCTAGCAGTCCAACCCTCCAGCAAGATGTTTAATGCATCTATGTTCAGAGCATTTGCATCCGGAACTGGGCACATAGAATGGAAGTTTGTGATTCATATTGGTGGCAAACATCTCTACCATTGGTATTTGCCAAACTATGAAAATCAAAAGGAACATTTTAAGATGAAGAGACCACCCTGTCTGTATTATTTTGTCGTTTCTGGAGAGGCTGACTGTCATGACATTTAGACAACCCTGACTATCTCTGGTTCATATAAGAATATCTCGAGGATTGCAGTAGGCCAAGATGCAGCATACCTGCATAAAACACCTATTGTTGATTTGTGCCAAACTTGCACGTTGTCTAGAACCATAAAGGGAGTAAGAACCATTCAGTACATATTACTTTTGTCCCTTCTGTAGAGATCATTGAGTATGACATTTAAGTAACCCCAGAATATTTCTGTCTCTTATGAGTATATTTCAAGGATTGTAGTAGGCCAGGATGTGCCAAACCTTTATCCCTTCTGGAGATGATGTTGAGTATGACCTTTAAGCAACCAAGAATATGTCTGTTATGAGTATATTTCAAGGATTGCAGTAGGGCAAGCTGCGCCAAACTAGGAGGTATACGCTCCCCCCCCCCCGTTTGTTCAGATAACCGAACACAGTGGTGTTGTCTGATGCTATCAGAATTCTTTTGTGTAGAATTTGTCTTGAAGGCTTTTAAGGGCTGAACACACTGCCTTCAGTTGTATGACATTGAAATGTAATATATACATTTTTAACTGTCCAAAGCCACTGACTGTGATGCTTTAAGATGGGATCATCAACCCTGGTTTAATGCATCTACGAAAATAAGGGAATAGTGCACCTGTGTATGGAAAAGGCATCCTATTTCCCATTTTTTGGCATTTTCCACCACTGAATATGCTTTTTCAGAAGGATTTGAAACAGGAATTCTCATAACTAGTGACTGGAGATATTGCCAGTTTTTTCTTGATACCACTGAAAGGCACACATACATAACTGACCCATTGGTATAGTCTTTTCCAAAGATGCTAGTATCCCTACCTGGGATATAAGCAACCTCGGGGTTGATTGTGATGAGATCGCCATGTCTTGAATAGATTCTCAGGTATTTAATTTATTCGAGGTAGAAAGAAAATTCCTGGTACCAAATGCAGCGGTAACCTAGGAAATCGATATCACGAAGCCCAGTTGATGAATAATTGGATGAGTTCTTTGGTTTGAACCCAATACTGGTGTCTTTTACGTACACTAAACAACCAGTAGTGTAGGTATATGGTGAAAGAAATTTCCTGATACCAAAATGCAGTGGTAACCTAGGAAATCGATATCACGAAGCCCAGTTAATGAATAATTGGATGAGTTCTTTGGTTTGAACCCAATACTGGTGTCTTTTACGTACACTTAACAACCAGTGGTCCAGGTATATGGTGAACTCCTATTCCGTGAGACTGAAGAATGAGATTTGCCTCTTTATTACTCGCACGATACTGTAGAGGGGTCACTAACCCGAATTTCATAATGCTTTGAACTGATAGGTTTGACCGTGTACATTAAACTGAAGTAGATGTTGAAAATCTTGGTGAGTCGGTACATAGAAGAACGCATCTTTTGTAACCGAATTTCTAACAATTTCTGCTGTCTCCAGCTTAAATGAAGGGACAAGCAGGTATTTATTGTTATAGTAAACGCACTTCACTCGTGGGCCGTGACCGTTGAAGTCGTAGTTAGATATCAATTCAGGACACTGAGATGTATCAGTGGTTGTCATTAGCCGAGTTTCTATACAAGAAATAAACTGCAATAGAAACCTGGAGTTCTGCAATTCTTGAGTGGATAAATTGCTTTCTTTTGAAGCATTTTCCAGCAATATTTAAGCGGTATTTACTGTAGCCATGTTTTCCTGTCTGACGTCATCGCTTTGCATTGTGGGTAGTACAGGTATTGGTGAATTCGATTGGGGAGTAATTCGACAATCCCAACTGAAGATTCGCACAACTCTGGCATGGCAGTGAAAGTCTCCCATCACTGCCAGAACACTGCAAGAAGAGCCTCCATGGTGACTTGCATTAATGTAGCCGCGTTCTTCTGTATCCATCTCTCCTGGTGAACTAGGAAGAGTGGTACGATGATATTTTGTAGTTAGTAGGGCAAATAATTACTGGACATAGCCCCTGTCCTGTATAAACCATTCCAAACACACTCGTAAAGGTTGGAAGCAAGGACTTCAACACCATATCTCATCTAGCCATTTTTTAGGCATTGATTGATCTTTGTTGAGTTTGCAGAAGAATTAACTCAAAAGTCACAGTATTTCTTCCATTGGAGACATGGTCATAGGAAGGTTCAATTCTTCAACAGGGCTGAAAAGACAAGCAGTGCACATACTGCCCCAAATATGTCTGTTGGATCTTCATCTAAATCTACAGCAAATGAAGGTAATCTGTCCTTATTTTCATGTCTGAGAAGCAGGAAGTTCACTGTACCTGCTGGGAAGCAAAATAATAACTGCAAGGATCAGTAGATACGCTTCTGTAGTCGTTCTTTTGGAGGGAGACCTGTTACTGTACCAGAGTGGCGCTCCACCCACAGTAAAGAATCTACAACCTCCGCTGCCAAGACAACTGCATTCTTTCTTCTTGGTTTTCCACTGAAAACTTCTATGCATCCCTTTCATCGACAAGGAGGTAGTTCCAGTCGAATAATGGGCGAGTATGGCGGAAGATATACACGTCTTCCACTGAAGACTTTACAGCAACATCTTCTTGCACATGTTATTCTGACCCTTTTCAGGACAAGGGAGGCAGAATTAGTGGTAGTACCAGTCGAATAATGGATAACTACAGGTAGGTGCACGCTTGCACGCTTCAAAACTTCATAGATCTTCATCCGTGAATGGACGATAATAAGGAAAAATACGTGTTGTTCCCATATCGACCAAAAATATAATGAAGAGCTCTCGACAATCGTCTGTCGACAACGACTACTGCGCAAGCGCGGACATGCGCAGACAAAGGGGTCACCTCTTGTGACAAGAATATTCCTTAAAAAATTCTTGTCGGTCGATACGTTTTGCTCCACAAAACCAAACAAGCACTTGTGAGGATAAGGTAAGGCTATTTTATGCAATAAAATAATATTTTGCAGTTTGGTCTATCTCCATGGTTGTTTTACAAACAGCCAATAAAATCGTTCCTTACACATGGTGATGGGCTGACTCGATTTTTGACATCCATCTTTTTCACTTATCGAACTCATGTAAACTTATCAACATGATACACAGAACCTGCAATTTTAAATTGAAATATTGTAAGAAACAGATCAGGTTTTATCAATAATACAAGGATTTCCCTTAACATAAATCTATGACATTGCTTCAAAAATACATTTTCATTACATTTTATCTTAAGATTTTTGATAATTAGAGTGATGATACCATTAAAGTCTACAAAAGGAACCTAGCAAGGAATAGTGTTGCAAGTGAAATACAACTCACCACTGAATCCAGTGAACTTTCCGAAGGACTGGGCACTTGAAACTGGGAAGTTCCGGTCTCTGTTACATTTCCTGGAACAGTAGCAACAACAAGGTTTACTCTTACACAATTTCACTCAATTCTATAGCTTATTGCTTCATTTCAATGAGTTTGAAACTGTAAGCACACGGGGCTGATAGCTCACCCCAAACTGAACCGCCATTGCTGAGTAACAGCATGGAAACTATTAAAAAATATTGTTTATATCTACAAATAACACGGATAAAACTTGATACACAGATTTGTGTAGCTAATCTTCATTTCTTCATACAATTTTCCCTCTTTTACACTATATTTACTTCACTGGTACTTCTAGCTGGTTCCCGCGAACATGCACGTAACCAGATATCAGGCCGTGATTTACATTTTGAGCTTCTGGTCCACACAATTAGGGCCTTTCTCATCCCTAAATAAAAGTAGCATTATATTTCACCTGATACTATACTTACAGCTGTAAAGTGTTGTTGAACACATGAAGTAACTGACCATTAAGTGTTCAAAATTATGAAAGATTTTCTTGCTTATTTTCTGTCAACATTTTCAATATATATTATCACAAAATTTTGCTCAAGCGAGAAATTTTCTGTAATTTTTCAAAGAAAATCATGAAAAAGAGTGGCTTTTCAAAGCTAAGAACTTCTCTTTTACTCAATTACTTGAGTACAAAATGTGCTACTCTTTATAGCCTAAAATGCCACCGACCTATAACAGGGGTATTGCTACACTGTGCTATGGTAACTGAATTGTTGAGCAGGTCGGAGAGCTTCACAGAGGAAGAGACATTGTAAGACTGGCCTGCAGCAGCTATCATCAGACCCTTCTGTAGTTCTGATAGACCGTTCTACAATCATAACATACAAACTATACATCAGTATACAAGAAGAGTATCTAGAGCAGCAGAAGTAATGGATTGGATTATATGGACATGGAGTTATATGACTGGGTGGCTTCTACATTCACTAAATAAAAAACAAGAGAAACCAAATAAAATATACCGGAATGGTCGAAGTTTGAGCAATATTTAGAAGAGTATGCATGGCCTGTATAACATTGAGAGTAATCATCTAATCACAAATCCCACTGTAACTGTCAGCATACTACAGAGATAATAGATACAAAGCAAACATTTCTGCACATGAAGGGCATCTGTAACATAACAATGCACAGTACATAAGACCATCATACACTTCTGTAATTCTCGTACAGCGTTCTATAGGGAGAAAAACACATACAAAACAGAGAGTGGTATACATGCAGACTAGAATGGAACTTCCATTATCCAACTTTCTATTATCAAGCTATATGACCTCATTGTGATTTTCCCATAATTTGTATTTCCCTATTAATTTATGCTGAACAACATCTTCTATATTACAATTCTTGTATTGCCTGAGCAAAATATTGTTTGGAAAAAGAGGTTCTTGTTTATCTGCGTCAGTAACAAACTATATATACAGCGTTAAATCCCCCCTGTAGTTCTGACGGATCATTCTACAGAGAAAACAGGCCAATACAAGGATGAGGAAACTTGTGGGTATTATTCTTTACCCTTCGTGAGTTTCTGTAATTTTTGCTTTTGTATCTTTAATAGGCTTGGCAGCAAAACTACACACTTTTAAACACAATAATAAAACAGAGAGTAAAACAGATAGGTTATCAAAATGACCATCACTATGGTGCACGGTGAACTACATAAGTTTCAATGAATTATTGGTAATTAATTTACACAAGTTTTTTATTATGATTAATATATTTTATTACTATTTTGAAGTAAAAGTGACACAATACATTAAAACTATCACAATGTCATGCATATGACATATAGAGAACAGCAGTTTCTAAATATTCAGAATGCCGGTATATTTTAAGCCTTGAAAAGTATATCTTCCTGAAACTGAACTGTTACTAAGCTACACTGAAATGGTTAAATGTAACATGCTTCAGCAATATTACGCAAATCTGCTTCATTTGGAGATAAAGTTGCTGCTTTTGTTAATACTATAATAGGAAATTAATGTCTAATTGACATTAACAGTTTCTAAAATATTTACAGTGTTCATCATAAAGACTGGTTTACAATTCTTTAAATTTATTTCTGTATTTTCAACTGAGATCTTGTGCCTACTTCAGAATGTTCCAGACTTAAAAAGTAATCAATATCTATATGCAAGTTTTAATGAGTCACTGAGAGCAAGTAACTTTAAGTGAATGTTTATTAAATGTGGTAAAACATTCACAATTAAATCTTATTAACAAATCAAATACATTATCAGGAATGTATACATTTAAAGTTAAGCTAAAACGTGGGCAAGACTTGGAGTTTAAGGATTATCAACAGCTAAGGTTATATTAAGACAGACTCTCTGTGCATTCCAGGTTCACATATACTGAAATGGGTTGGACGAGATGAGAGCCAAGGTCCTCTGAGGACACTTTAATGTGGGAAACTACCAGCACACAGTACAGGCATACAGCTAGGGACAGGAAAGGAGTGTCGCTGCATTCACTATATCACCGAGTTAACTTGAATACCAGTGAAACACACTATTTACATTTACTTGAAACAATGCTATGAAAGAGATTTGTACAAGTGGCTCTGGGAAAAAAAAAAGCATATTTTGCTTCAGGTACCAAACGTCAAAGTTAGGGTTTTATGTCTCGTTCAACAGCCAGGGTCATATTGGGACAGGTCCTAAGCATTCATTTGTGGGAATCTAACCCACGCAGTGGGGACAGCCTGTGATTAGATGCCAAACTTGCCAACTACTAGACCACTGGGACCTTTGCTTCATGTACCAAGGAATCTGCTTGCTCTAAAGTTTAGCAATATAAATATTAGTTTAGAATAGATTATATGGGCTTTCCTGTGTTTGTTTTAGTGGGTGGAGTAGCTATAAACTTACTATATAGTCAACTCTGTTGTGTTGAACCTTGAGGAACCAAAGAGATATTTCTACTTTATATCAGAATTTCCAGATTATTATAATTTATTTGATTGATTGTTTTTGATAGAGAAAAAACAATACATACTAGTTAGTGGAGATTCAACACTGAAAACCATAATACAAGCAATTACCAACTTACCAGTTTCAGGTTGGGTCAGGAATCAAACCCAGGGATATAAAGTTAGGAGGTGAATGAAATCCACCATGACACAACTGTGCCTCCAGTTTCCAGGGTAGTTTAATGGAAACAAGCGGGTCAGAGATGCCCCAAAAAACGGGTTGCACGGGCAGCAATAAGGTGAGCGACTGCTGTAATTAAATTTATAAACGAACACACGGAATTACACCAATTTCGAAAGCAACTTAGCTATGATGGTGATCTATCTCCCTGTCAAGTTTGAATTCGATTGGACAAAGCGTTTTCGAGTTAGAGTCCGGAAACAGAAATGTTGACAGACAAACAAAGGGACAAAAAATGGACAAACGAACAGACGAATTACACCAATTTCAAAAGGAACCTAGCTATGATGGTGATCTATCTCCCTGCCAAGTTTGAATTTGATTGGACAAAGTGTTTTAGTCTGGAAACGAAAATGTTGACGGAGAGATGGACGTCAGACACATCAATCTAATAGGCGGGTTGGTTACATGCAACCCGCCTAAAAAAGCTATAGAAAGCAACTGGCCCTTTCCTGGGCTTAATTGTGAAAATTTTAATTAACAAGGTTCTATTCTATAGGGCTTATATGACTGTACTTACAATGTATGCTGGTCATTCTATCGAGACCGATAAAACATCCAGGGTCTTTATTGAGAAACTAGTGACCTTATATTCATCTGTTGAAGTATCTTCATCTGTATATACTGCACTGTATCAGCAAAGGTGTGTGTGCAATAAAATGTGCGTTTTTAAAGGTGTAATCAATAAGATGAAATCAATGTTGTTCTCTAGTCAATATTCACTCTCTACCTGGGTTGATTTATTGTTTCTATCCCTGTGAAATCAGTTTTTATTGCCTTTCTGCCTGTTTTTACTGGTTTATAAAAAGAGACAATTTTCTAGAAAAAATATGAGACCTGCTAACTGAGAATAAGAAAAATTTCTGAATATGGTAAAATGGTATCAAGTATGCAAACACTCTGCACGACTGAGGTTATTTTTAGTTTCCTGTGGGATTTATTATGAACGTTTGTCACTTGAATATGAAATGTTTAGAACTAAATCACCACTATTGTGAGTCAGTCAGTATTTATATACTTAGAATTACTTAAACTCAAAATAATTATTTCGACTTACTTACTACATGTATGTTAGTGTGAAAAAAAAAGCTACACAAAAAATTTGGATTTCTGTATTAATTGACAAATGGAAATTATTTTGTACAGAAAACAGCTTCCTGTGACAGCAAGAAATACCCAATTTAAGTTAGTAATATAAAGTATTTATTAGAGCCAAGACTTAATGATAGTATTTTGATGATATTATATGTCATAAAATATCTCAAAATTAATACTGTAATGTATCTCTGGATATTGAGGCCTAAAATATAAAATAGTTATATTAATTACCACTATATTTTCAAAATAATGCTCAGCAAGTTATTGAACATAGATACTTTTTAACATTACTGACTACAAAATCCAGGGAGTTATATAGAGCAACTATTAAAATATCAATATGTGATCCCTTCCAAAGTTATATATGAATGTTAAATTAAGAAGCAAGCACCAGTTTATAGTTATTGTTTTAATGAATACCAGATAATTGACGTTGCAAACATGTCATGAAAACAACTATTTTTCTCAATCTTCACTGAATACATCTTTAAAGACCCATTCTGCATCACACACTCATTTCAAAGCACTGCAGCCAGCCTCTTTAATGTCTTCATCTGTGTCACTGGTCAATAGTGGTTACCCCGACCATTCTGTCCACATTCATCAAGTAACATTACCCATCCATACCTACTAGGTCACAATGTTAGTTAAGGCTGAGACGAGTGGTCAAAATCCACCCACAGAACCGAGCTAACCAAATGTGTCTTGCAGTTCGCTATTCCCATGGTTTAGAATGCACATTTTTTTAATTTCCATAACATACACAGTGGTGATTTCTGGAAACAATGTTTGAATTAAAATAGGTGTGAAAGGTATCAAAAACTTATTATATTGTTGTAAAATTATGTTTTGCTATGTTGTCATGTTTTGTGGGACTAAAAAACCTAACCAAGCGGGCGACAATATGTTAATGACTATGAAGTGGATCAGAAAGCACTCTCTGCCCAAATCGACCCAATTCGTGATTACTGACCACCCGGTAACAGCCTTAATATTATTATATGTACTACTAAATGGCTTTTTTATGAATATAATACCAAGCATGGGTTGTTTAACCTGTGTTTACATATAAACACAGTAAGCAAAACTGATAATTCTATTAGTATGTACTAAGTAACATCACTGAATGAGTTGTAATCTTTGTACTGTAGCAGTCTACTACAATCACTTGACTCTTTTGGTAGTAATCTTTTTATCTTAAAAGTAATAATGAAAAAAATGCCAGAATTTGTACGACATTAAATTTTTAAACAATACAGAATATGACTCACTTGAAGGCAATAATGAACAAATTTGCAAAAAAATGCAAAATTAAAAAGAGTGTTATTTTGGCTTATTCTGTACCCCCAAATAGTTTAAAGTCCTATTCTTTCACAGGTACTACAGTACTTTTTATCACCTTAGCAAGCAAAGGACTGAAGCAAAGCATACAGCAAAGTAAAGTAAGGGTTTGAGTAAAGGTGGAAACCATGCCGGATATCTGTATTGTAAAAAACTTACCCAAATCTGAGTACTCTGATTTAATATGAAAAAGACTGAAGGTATCATTACATAAAAGTTCCCAAGACAACAAAAAAGCAATGTACTCTACTAATGTCAGCAATTTTTGTCATGTTACATAACAGCGAGAAATGTAATCACACGTCATATTGCCCGAGTGTAATCAAAGCTTTGTTAAATTAATGGGATACTGAGAAAACTTTCAAAACACCAGTAAAATGTTTTTGTTAAAATACAACTTATATTTAATTTAGGTTTTTATTTTTAATCTGAAAGCGATAAACTATTGCAATACAGGAAACACAAGAAGATCAGAGATGCCCCAAAAGGCGGGTTGCGCAGGCAGCAATAAGGTTAGCGACAGCGGTAATTAAATTTAGAAACGGAAATTTTGACGGACTGTCAAACGGACAAAAAAGGGACAAACAGACAAAAAACGGACAAACATAATTACAACAATTTCGAATGCAAATTAGCTATGATGGTGATCAATCTCCCTGTCAAGTTTGAATTCGATTGGACAAAGCGTTTTCGAGTTAGAGTCTGGAAACATAAATGTTGATGGATAGACAAACAGACAAAAAACGGACAAATGAACAATTACACCAATTTCGAAAGCAACTTAGCTATGATGGTGATCTAGCTCCCTGTCAAGTTTGAATTCAATTGGACAAAGCGTTTTCGAGTTAGAGTCCGAAAACGAAAATGTTAACGGACAGACGAACGTCGAACACATCAATCTAATAGGCAGGTCGGTTACACGCAACCCGCCTAAAAACAAAGCATGGCATTTGTGAATGTACAATTTTGAATGAGAGCAATTAGACAGATGAAGCCTCATAAAATTCACCTGTGTTTTCCCAGAGAAAAAACTGTAGAAACAACAAGAAACCAGGTAAGCAGGCAACAACAGAAAGTAATGCTATGTGGAGTAACTTGAGCAAAAAAGTGACATTTAACAAATATGTTAAATTCCCAACAGGAATTGAGGCACACTATTAAAAAGTAAGCCCAAACAATTAAAATGTGTGCTAATTGTTTATCAGGCAAGATCAGAGATCTAATGCAGTCACACGTCACAAGAACGTCAAGACTTTCCTGCAACTCGAGGATGCAGAAAGGGTGCCCTCACTGGCAAATTCCATTTATTCGCACATTCAGGTAAGTAAACGGAGGGCTGCAAACAAAAGTTATTTGCATATTTGGTCAATCAAATATCAATCCAAATGGCTGATCTATCAGAAAATTTAATACATCTAGCTTAATAATTTGCGGCCAAGTTAACGTACAGCATTTGATTGTTTTTTTCCTTCTTATCTGAAACAGATCAACTGAAAAACAATTGACAACTTGGCAATTACAAATGATTGTATCATTAATTGTGGTATGAACACAGGGCACAATAAATTAAGGCATTAACATATTATACTTTCAATACAGGAAAGGACTTAGGCTTTGGAGACGTATATTTTTTTTTAAATGAGTATTTGTGCCCTAAATTTTGTGGACATGTAAGGGTTGGTAAAATACATAAAGTACAATTGAAATCTTTGGTGCAGGCTTACTGTGTTTATCTGTATTGATCCCCCCTCCCTATTAATCCCCCACTCCCTCTCCACCTTTGTAATTCTGGGATACCAAAAAAAGATGCATTAAAGTTCACCCACAATTCAATAACTGCTAACCGGAAACAAAAGAAAATCAAAACAAAACATGGCAGTTTTGATCAAAACACTTTAAATGCTATATAAATACAAGATAAATGTGTATAATTTCTTCGGATTTAATGTTTGTTTCAAATATTTTAAGTACTCCCATAATCATACAAGCTGGCAAATCGATATGCCACTAGTAAGCTATGTGAAACTATGTCATTCTTAAAATGCATCACCCTGTGGCGTTTATATAGATAAATACAGTATTCTTCACTGGTCAAAATGGCAGGAAATGAATGAAAACAAAACTTAAGTTTTTATTCTGAGGACCTTGCGATATCATCTTGAAATATTTAATGATAATGTGTTATTTTCTGTCATCAGAAATTTTCCTCTACAAAAATAATACATCTGCAGCTCAAACGTAACATCTATACCTGGAAAGTAACATTCTTTACCTTAAAAGTAATATCTTTACCCCCTAAGTTATAAACCAGACATCAAGCAAAGAAGTATAAGTTAAATTTTGGTAAAAGAGTAATGGAATATTAAAGGTCCAAACAACAGAATATTTGTATTTTTGAAGGTATAAGTAGATGGTTGCCATAACATGAACCAATTCTTTCACATAGTGGAAGATCTTAAATGTTCAGAGTTTACTGTACAACAACTACCCCTCCCCTAACTGTAATATGAATGAAATACATCAATAAATTCTTTGAATTTTTTGCGTATCTTTCTGATGAATCATTCTCCTGTGAATTCCAACTCATGGAATTACAGCTACACAAGTTCATTCATTTTGCTATTTGGAAAAAAAACAAAAGCTTTTTCTTAAAGTTTTACTTGTATCTTTCTATCTTTGATTTGAAACAATAATCTTTTTGTCATGATTGGTCAGAAGACTACATGGGGGTGGGAGGTCAACTGACCCCTTATCCTCAAATTAAAGAGTCAATATTTTCACTGGTCAAAACCAATCAGAAGATGAACTTATAAATACAGTAGAACCTCAATTATCCGGACTTCTATCATCCGAATCTCCGGATTAACTGGACCGAAATCACGTCTTCCTACATATAATGCACCGTCTAGCGTGAGCGATAATGCAGGATTTTACACAGTCTCAGAAACTACTAACTCTAGTGCTTTATAAAACGTGCCATTCACAGAAACGCCTAACTTCTTTGATCTTTATCACCACTGTTACAATAGGGGAGAGATTAATTCAATCACACGACCCTGCTACACAACTTCTTTCATAATGCGCTAATCAATGAAAGCGTGTTCGATTGGGTTTCGCAATTTATAATCTCCCGGAGTAGGTTCACAGACTGACAATGTGTATAAAAGAAAAGACGTCAACAATGCATTACCAACCAAACACACCTACCAGTGAAGGCGTGTTCGCTTGGGGTTTTACAATAAATAATCTCCCAGAATTTTTCAATTGACAAAATGCAGGACGATGTTATTCTAAAATTAAAACGTCAACAATGCAAGTACCAACCGAACACCCCCAGCTCAAGTTCGCGTAATATTTTAAATAAAAATAATAATAATATCCATGGATATGGAGCAAATAAGCGACAATTGAAGGGTCACTTATATTATAAGACTCAAATATATTAAATTATTTTATCAATAATCACCAATGTCTGTGTTTATTGCATAAAAACGACATTTCTTCAATTATCGCCCACTCGGTAAACCATATACAGTGAATTTTGGCTTCCTTCATCTAGCCGAACCCCTCGATTACCCGACCAGATTGTATGTCTCCCATGGGGTTTGGATAATCGAGGTTCTACTGTACCTTTAGGTAGTGGTGTCACCATTAGGTTATACGAGGTGTCGATATTGTGAACAAGATATCACCATTTCACAAATTGAACCTACATTTGCTCTTTAACTAGATGTGCATTGGTAACTTTTGCTGAAATAAATTAAGATTTTATGTTTCTTTTGTGCTGAGAGTTGTCAAAATGGTGAATATATTTGAAGCAATAAAAAGTAAACAATGCTTACATTTTTTTAACTTGCTATAGAAGTGCCAAAAGTCACCATTATAGTTACGTCACAAATCAAAATTTCATCATATTTTTATTAAATCCCCAGAAAAAAGCTAAAGTTAATGGTTACATAATGTTTATTAGATGCATTGCTGATTATCATTAATCCTCGATTATCATTCATTTTTTTCCGTCACTGGTGAATTTGCGATATTGCTGCTTGTGATAACAAAACTACCATTATGGTTCTAGTTTTAGTTGGCACCTGTTGTTACACTGTGACATATGTTTATTTTTTTCAAAATGCTGCAAAATACAACTTTTCCATTGCAATTGCCTTGTAGAACTTTTTGCATCTTTATCAATAAATGAGCCTTGGTCAATAAAATAAGGGTTTTTTTAACGCCCACATGTGTTTAGATAACCCTGTTAAATTAGGTATTACAACTGAAACTGGGACTTGCTGGATCTTGGTCAAGTATGTGTAATTTTTACAATATCATAATGGATTAAGTACAGATTATGTTATGATAAATTATATCTGAGTCATAAGTGCATGCTTTTTTCATAGATAAGCATTGAAAATCACTTACGAGGATATTTTAATAATGAATTTGTAAATGTCTCCTTGAAATTAGAGATTCCAATTTCAATAATATAAAAGCATTTTTCAGTAAAAATGATTATCATTTTATAATTGACTATTATTCTGCGGGAAAAAAAATATCAGTAAACTCAACATTTAATGTGTGTCAGCTACATATACTTTCTTTCTCTTTGTACTTCTGTATTTGACTTTAAAAATTTTAACATGTTACTTGACTGTATCTATATCATGTTTGCTTTATTCAGCCATACAAAAGGTGATCCTTTTAATAAGTAGTGAGTGGAATCGCCTCAATTTTCATGGTTGATTATTCATCAATTTTTCCGACTGACAATCAACCCTTAATCGATTTTTTTACTCCACTGTTGGCCAAGATATCATGAACACTTTCCAGGGTAAATTATATTTCATTCCGGTAAGAATAATGGTGCTTAGGACAATTAGAATCTACCAAAAGTTTAGAAAACTGCTTAAAATATAAAAAAACCGCGGATATTGAGACACATAAAGAATGGTAAGATTTAATTGATTACTAGAAGTTGTCAGTAACCGAACAGGATTGTACCATGACACAGACGATTGACTGAACATTGGTTTAATCGTCCACCCACTATTTATAACATAAATAGAATACCGCTGTGGGTGAGTACGTCCAAATTGATAGACTCCCATTACCACCTAAAGTTGTACACAGAAGACAAATTTCTGAGACCTACCAATTACAAAACACTGGAATATTTGAAATACTTATAAGCCTTACCAACCATGTATAGAATGCTCCTTATGTACATATTAAGCTGCAGAGTATTTTTTTCTCTCCCATAAAAATCACTGTTCGGACTTGTTGTTTCACTTATCTCCTTGCAGAATTCAAGCTTTTCTTTTGATCTTTAATATTTTGAGTAGCTCTTGTCTTGTGTGAAGTCTCGCCGAACATTGGTGGTTGCTATCACTTTGCTAGGAAAGTGCTCGAAATATTTATTTTTAAAATACAAAGCTGATCTACACTCTACAGTGCTCTATATATTGTGTGCATATCTTCGCTTTCAGTAAAAACTCTTGCATATTTTGTGGATTTTAATTTTAAAATGTGTCAATACAGCATTTACCCAAAATCTGTTTATAAATGGCTTTTGGCCAACCAGATCCACTAACACTATGGCAACCATGTCCTACCTGAATCAGGTGGTAGGTAGACCACATTTTACTATTTTGGTGCATAGAAAAATTGCCTACTAGAAAAAATGCCCCCCCTGTAAAGAATGTCTCCTGCATATTTTGTCACCAGTAAAAATCCCTGCTAAGAAAAATAAAGTCAGCAATATTTAAAACCAAATTTATTTTCACCACAAATAATGATCCATTTGAGAAGTATGTAATGCAGTGTAATTATGCAAATACAAAAATACAACAAATAAGTCTTTTGCAATTAAATGCATACTAGTAATATCAAACTTGAAGCGAGCAGCAACACATTTAAATACTTCAATTCTGGCATTCATCCTAACCATATTTTAGAAGAAACTTGTAATTTTCATGACGCTTTAGTCAGTACTCTGGGTTAGACTTTTGACAATACAAACTGTTACCACACTCTTTCATTACTGCCAATCATAAACATAACTCTAATTTACACCTGGTCCTGAGTACAATTACAAATATCAACAAAATACTTCACAAGATGTATCCATTGGCAAATGACTTACTTCAAAGAGAAACAAAAAAACTTTATAGTTTTGGGACCCGATTTGTCAGTACACCTGCTTAGGGTTAGTTTGCAGTAAGCTTGATCACCATTTAAAAGAGAACCTGCATGTAACTTATGACTCGTCTTATGACTCATTATTTGTAATTGTGGTGAAAATAAATTTTGTTTTTGAAATACTGCTGATCTTCTTGCTAAGGAGGAATTCTTTCCAGGTTATAAAATATAAAGGAGGCATTCTTTCTAGGAGGCATTTTTTCCTGGATTCTACTATTTCACACTCTGAAGAGGCTACTGATTGTCAATAGGCCAGGCATGGGCTAGTCCTTGGGTTATTATGGAAAATATAGATATCAGTGTTTTATTGATGAAATATCTGACAAGCAGACTAACACACAGAGAGAAACTCACCACAGCATATGAAATTTGTCACCTTGAGGTATCCAATACAACTAAACAACAAGACACAGAATATACTGAAATTTTGCAAAATATATATTAAGTAAATAGTCTTTAGCTTTTTTGCAAAAATTACAAATTTCTAATACTCCAAGGTAAACAAAGGGGGTTTTTCTTCTATGGATCAATATCATGTACTGTGGTGAATTTCAAATCTGTTTGTCAGTTTGATTAGTGTTGAAATATACCGGAAAGAATAAAAATAATTTACATCAATCAATCTTGAAGAAAAAAGTTAAAGTATGAAGTGCTGTTGATATACTTCATTTCATAATTCATTGTCTGAATTAATAATTTATTTCAAAATCAATGTACCACCGCATAATAATTAAACCAAGACAAAAAAATACAGCTTCATTGGAATAACCACAAAGTCAGGATAGTGAGGTAAAGTGAAAGATGGGCTGGACGTATATACGGAGGATATATAATTAGTGCTGGGATTCAAGTGCAGTTTCAATATCGATGCAAAACTGTTATTTGACTTTATCGTTTACCATTGAAACCATGTTTATACAGTAAAACGGATTCTTTGACACTTACTGCAGTGCTGCACTTATGAAAAAATTTATAACCTATTAAAAGAAAGATCATAAGTTTAAGTCAATGCTGCTGTATCAGTTATCAAATTCCTCAAAGGTCTCAGGATAAATCTTCCAATTGACCATTATTGGTTTGAATAAAGAGTAGCTGTATAATACAGCGGCATTAATTGCAAAATACAGTTTCATGTGATATTAAAAATCAATCATAAAATTTACATTTTGCTATCGATATTGAAACCTGTGATGTTATTTCGATCAAACTTGAAATATTATTATCTGATCCCCAGGCATACTGGTTGGGTATTTGGCAAACAAAATACTCAAACACTCCATTTACACAGATGTATACAAGGTACCTTGTCTGAGTCATTGCAATCCAGTGGAGTGTTGCCTTGATACTGAGAGAGAAAAAACAAAACAGCAACAATTCCTTATTAGGTAAAGGAGGATGTAAGCAGTAGAAATACTTATACTTGAGTACTATTTAATCAGTACTCAGTAGAGCATAAAACTGGCTTGACAGTACAGAAACGGTCGAGTATCCAAGTACAGTAACATAATACAGAGAACCTCCATTATGTCAACTGGAAGGGAGAGTGAGATTTTGATGTGATAATAGAAGGTTCATGAACTAGAGGAAGTATTATAATGGTATAATAAACTGAAAAATACAAATATTACAACGTGGAAATGAGTTCATAAAATACTCAGATAACCGAAAGCTGGATACTTGAGGATATACAGCATTACCAGAGTGTAAATTTGACATAACAAAAGTTGGCAGTCGGTTAATTCCAAATAAGTCGATTCTCAAAGACCGAGAAAAATACTTCGACTCTGCCTGAAATTCAAGATGGCAAGGTGTCACTGGTAAAGAATCTATTTAGCAACCAACTCTTGCATCCCACTGTACGGCATACCCGGACGGGCCAAATGACTTTTTTTTTTTGTGAAATTTATTGCCATGGCCCGTCTATGGTGAAGTAGATGCTGGCAAGTGAATCATGTAGTACTGCAATGGTTTTTGAAGAAGTTCTGTAAGTTTGCTTGTTTATTGCCTCAAAATCAAAGTTTGGTTCAAATGACTGAGATTCAGACTTTGTAAAATGTTTAGAAACCAGATTCGAAGTTCACTAGCATGTACCTGTCAGATTTCACTGCCCTAGTATCTTGTGGCTTGGCTGTGTGTCTCAAGTTATTTCAAAGACCTCGAATAAATTAATTCACATACCAATTTCTTCTCTACAGTATTGTATGCCTTCTGTGTGATAAAAATAACTACAGACCGCGAGGGTGTCATGTGCATATAACTCCAAGATTAGCCTATTATTGGCTAAGTAATACATGCATGCGTACTGCCAATGTACAAGTTTTACCACTGTATTTAAACAAGGGACATAGTGTGGTTATCATCAGTGATATCTGAAGATTGTGGATCACCAGTTAGAAGCAAGTTGAACTCGGGTAAATGAAGAAATACAGTATATAAATGAAATATGATAATGTTCACATACTATTATTAGTTGTGTTTGGTACCATTTTATTGTGAGGAAATATATTTCGTTGCTAGTTAAATTATACATATGTGCACTTCATGGAACAGCCACAGAAGTAGGTAAACTAGAGGATCGCTCGCAAAAAAAAAAGATAATGTTTTTGCATAGCAAAAACAAAGCGTCCCGAAAAGGATATAAAGGTGAGTGCTAAAGTATTAAGAAAATGCTTCGTTTCTAGCCTTATACTGTTGTGGCAACCAAAGTCAGCGCAGTCTGCTCTATCTAGCACGGTTTTCAAGATATAAGTATTTTTGTGTTTTGCAAAAAATAAAAAAATTAAAAATGTCCGCTATATTTGGCGAGACAAAAATATTTTGAAAATTGGCATGGCTACTCTGCAGAGATACCCAGCAGGTCCAAAATTTTGTTGAGTTTACTCCATATAGCACGGTTTTCGAGATATAAGCATTTTTGTGTTTTGCAAAAACTTTGAAAATTCAAAATGGCCACCATTTTTGGGGAGACAAAAATTTTTGTCAAGACCACTGCCGTGGTGTGTATCTCCCGCCGAGCATTAAAGCAGAATAAATAGCTTTTCCGAGATATTCACAATTTTTCATTTTCGTGTGTGAAAGGTCTTCCAAAAGTAGGTGAATGAGTTATTTGAGAAAAATTGGCTATCTGCAATACTATTAAGAGATAATTCACATTTACTCATTTTGAGTAGGTGAATAATTATCTATGGGTCTGAAACTTCACCAAGTGAAAGCTCTCCCACAAGTAGGTGAATGAGTTATTTGAGAAAAATTGGCTATCTGCAATACTTTAAGAGATAATTCGCATTTACTCATTTTGAGTAGGTGAGTAATTAGCTATGGGTCTGAAACTTCACCATGTGAAAGCTCTCCCACAAGTAGATGAATGAGTATTTGATAAAAATTGGGTATCCGCAATACTTTTACAGATAATTAGCATTTACTCATTTTGAGTAGGTGAATAAATAGCTATGGGTCTGAAACTTAACAGAGTGAAAGCTCTCCCAAAAGTAGGTGAATGAGTTATTTGAGAAAAATTGGCTATCTGCAATACTTTTAGAGATAATTCACATTTACTCATTTTGAGTAGGTGAATAATTAGCTATGGGTCTGAAACTTCACCAAGTGAAAGCTCTGCCAAAAGTAGGTGAAGGATTTATTTGAGAAAAATTGGCTATCTGCAATACTTTTAGAGATAATTCGCATTTACTCATTTTGAGTAGGTGAGTAATTAGCTATGGGTCTGAAACTTCACCAAGTGAAAGCTCTCCCAAAAGTAGGTGAATGAGTTATTTGAGAAAAATTGGCTATCTGCAATACTTTTAGAGATAATTCGCATTTACTCATTTTGAGTAGACGAGTAATTAGCTATGGGTCTGAAACTTCACCAAGTGAAAGCTCTCCCAAAAGTAGGTGAATGATTAATTTGAGAAAAATTGGCTATCTGCAATACTTTTAGAGATAATTCGCATTTACTCATTTTGAGTAGACGAGTAATTAGCTATGGGTCTGAAACTTCACCAAGTGAAAGCTCTCCCAAAAGTAGGTGAATGAGTTATTTGAGAAAAATTGGCTATCTGCAATACTTTTACAGATAATTCGCATTTACTCATTTTGAGTAGGTGAGTAATTAGCTATGGGTGTGAAACTTCACCAAGTGAAAGCTCTCCCAAAAGTAGGTGAATGATTAATTTGAGAAAAATTGGCTATCTGCAATACTTTTAGAGATAATTCGCATTTACTCATTTTGAGTAGGTGAGTAATTAGCTATGGGTCTGAAACTTCACCAAGTGAAAGCTCTCCCAAAAGTAGGTGAATGAGTTATTTGAGAAAAATTGGCTATCTGCAATACTTTTAGAGATAATTCACATTTACTCATTTTGAGTAGGTGAGTAATTAGCTATGGGTCTGAAACTTCACAGAGTGAAAGCTCTGCCAAAAGTAGGTGAATGAGTTATTTGAGAAAAATTGGCTATCTGCAATACTTTTACAGATAATTCGCATTTACTCATTTTGAGTAGGTGAGTAATTAGCTATGGGTCTGAAACTTCACAGAGTGAAAGCTCTCCCAAAAGTAGGTGAATGAGTTATTTGAGAAAAATTGGCTATCTGCAATACTTTTAGAGATAATTCGCATTTACTCATTTTGAGTAGGTGAGTAATTAGCTATGGGTCTGAAACTTCACCAAGTGAAAGCTCTCCCAAAAGTAGGTGAATGATTAATTTGAGAAGAATTGGCTATCTGCAATACTTTTAGAGATAATTCACATTTACTCATTTTGAGTAGGTGAGTAATTAGCTATGGGTCTGAAACTTCACCAAGTGAAAGCTCTCTCAAAAGTAGGTGAATGAGTTATTTGAGAAAAATTGGCTATCTGCAATACTTTTAGAGATAATTCACATTTACTCATTTTGAGTAGGTGAGTAATTAGCTATGGGTCTGAAACTTCACCAAGTGAAAGCTCTCCCAAAAGTAGGTGAATGAGTTATTTGAGAAAAATTGGCTATCTGCAATACTTTTAGAGATAATTAGCATTTACTCATTTTGAGTAGGTGAGTAATTAGCTATGGGTCTGAAACTTCACCAAGTGAAAGCTCTCCCAAAAGTAGGTGAATGAGTTATTTGAGAAAAATTGGCTATCTGCAATACTTTTAGAGATAATTCGCATTTACTCATTTTGAGTAGGTGAGTAATTAGCTATGGGTCTGAAACTTCACCAAGTGAAAGCTCTCCCAAAAGTAGGTGAATGAGTTATTTGAGAAAAATTGGCTATCTGCAATACTTTTAGAGATAATTCGCATTTACTCATTTTGAGTAGGTGAGTAATTAGCTATGGGTCTGAAACTTCACCATGTGAAAGCTCTCCCACAAGTAGATGAATGAGTTATTTGATAAAAATTGGGTATCCGCAATACTTTTACAGATAATTAGCATTTACTCATTTTGAGTAGGTAAATAATTAGCTATGGGTCTGAAACTTCACCATGTGAAAGCTCTCCCAAAAGTAGGTGAAAGAGTTATTTGAGAAAAATTGGCTATCTGCAATACTTTTAGAGATAATTCACATTTACTCATTTTGAGTAGGTGAGTAATTGGCTATGGGTCTGAAACTTCACCATGTGAAAGCTCTTCCAAAAGTAGGTGAATGAGTTATTTGAGAAAAATTGGCCATCTGCAATACTTTTAGAGGTAATTCGCATTTACTCTTTTTGAGTAGGTGAGCAATTAGCTATGGGTCTGAAACTTCACCAAGTGAAAGCTCTTTGGGATAGCTGCTCTGCAGAGATACCCTGAAGATAAAAAATTTTGTTGAAATCGCTCTATGTAGCACGGTTTTCGAAATATTAGCATTTTTGTGTTTTGCAATTTTTGCGCAAAAATTCGAAAATTCAAAATGGCCGCCATTTTTGGCAAGACAAAATTTTTTTGAAAATTGGCATGGCTACTCTGCATAGATACCCTGCGGGTCAAAAATTTCGTCGAAATCGCTCTATCTAGCACGGTTTTCGAGATATAAGCATTTTTGTGTTTTGCAATTTTGCGAAAAATTCGAAAATTCAAAATGGCCGCCATTTTTTGCGAGAAATTTTTTGTTTGAAAATTGGCAGCTAATCTGCAGAGATACCCTGCGGGTCAAAAATTTCGTCGAAATCGCTCTATCTAGCAGGGTTTTCGAGATATAAGCATTTTTATGTTTTGCAATTTTTGCGAAAAATTCGAAAATTCAAAATGGCCACCATTTTTGGCGAGACAAAATTTTTTTCAAAATTGGGATAACTACTCTGCAGAGATACCCTGCGGGTCAAAAATTTCGTCGAAATCGCTCTATCTAGCACGGTTTTCGAGATATAAGCATTTTTGTGTTTTGCAATTTTTGCGAAAATTTCGAAAATTCAAAATGGCCGCCATTTTTGGCGAGATAAAAATTTTTTGAAAATTGGGAAAAGTACTCCGCAGAGATATCCTGCGGGTCAAAAATTTTGTCGAAATTGCTCTATCTAGCACGGTTTTTGAGATATAAGCATTTTTGTGTTTTGCAATTTTTGCGAAAAATTCGAAAATTCAAAATGGCCGCCATTTTTGGCGAGACAAAAATTTTTTCAAAATTGGGATAACTACTCTGCAGAGATACCCTGTGGCTCAAAAATTTCGTCGAAATCGCTCTATCTAGCACGGTTTTCGAGATATAAGCATTTTTGTGTTTTGCAATTTTTGCGAAAATTTCGAAAATTCAAAATGGCCGCCATTTTGGGCGAGACAAAATTTTTTTGAAAATTGGGAAAACTACTCCGCAGAGATACCCTGCGGGTCAAAAATTTCGTCGAAATCGCTCTATCTAGCACGGTTTTCGAGATATAAGCATTTTTGTGTTTTCCTTATTTGGAAAATTCGTAATAATTAATTAATCATTAATTACTCGGCCATTTCTTGACCAATCAATGCCAAAATCTAATGATTTCCAGATTTTAATAGAATGAATGTATTTGCCAAGTTTCAGGTGAATTGATAAAATTCCTTTCAAGTTATCATCCGGACAAGCTTCCCCATCGAAAAAAGACATTTTTGGTCATGTGACCTCTCTGATTGGTTGAAATGTCACTGCAGCATATTCAAAAAAATTCCCCAAGGCTACTGCCTAAACCTGCCAAATTTGAAAAGAATCCGCCTAACGGTTACAGAGTTATAAGGAAAACAAAATGCGGAGCCGGCGGAGCCGGCGGAGCCGGCGGAGCCGCCGGAGCCGGCGGAGCCAGAAGCTCTCCCATACACAAACAAGCGTCCCTTGCGGGACGCTTAATAAAAGGCGACCATTACTTGTTGATTTTTACATTTTTAGGGTTTGGTAATAATTATTGTAAAAATGCTAGTTTGTAACAAGGTTAATATTAGGGGTGTTGCAGTAGTACCGGTATCGTCGGTACGGTAAAAAGATTACTGCAAACCGTCAAATATGCAGCTACCGGTTTTCCGCTTATACTTCAATACTTCAGAAACTTTACTAACCTTACACACAAAATAAGTGTCATAATCCACTTTTATTTGCTTCTTACTGTAATACCAAAGCCATAATGAGCGATAATTTGCAGAAACCATATATTTTGTTGTTTAGCCAATCAGAATCAAGAACACATCTGTGTCATGTTAGAATTCCTGTTTTAAAGTATGGAAAGTATTTGGTTCTCATGTTTTCTTAAATAAGAGACGATTAACCGGTAACCGACCGGGAAGTGATAGATGGGAAACCGGAATCAAAAAATTGCTACCGCAACACCCCTAGTTAATATATCATTATTTATTTCTTTAAAACTTGAGTTTAAATGGTGTTAATCAATGCAATCTCCAAATATCACCAAACGAGTTACGATTCGAGTTACAGTTAACTAGTTATAAGACTAAGGGGACAAATCTGTGAAGGTATATGGACAGGTCACAATCCTACGGACACTCTGTTGGTTTAGGAAAGAAGAACATATTAAGTACATATTAAACACCAAATTAGAAGACCTTGGCATTATATGAAAAAAAAAAATGTTTTAAAAAGCAAACAATTCAACAGTATTTAAAAAGACTGGAGTCTTTTCTTAAAGTTAAAAAAAATGCAAATTCTTTCAGATTTACAGGCTTGTAAATATTCCTTTGCTTAAAGAACAGAACAATTCCAGAGGTAAAATGACAGAGAAACAAAAATAGTATCAGAGATGCCCGTACCCCACAGCCTAGGGAAATATTTTTAACACCATGAGATATAGAAGTACTGTATCAGTACAAAGTTTAGGATTCTTTCAGAGCAATGTCAGTTATATAAAGGTCCAAACAATGTTTAAATAGAGAAAATAATGTCTAAGAGAAAGATAAAGCATGTAAAGATGAAGTATTAAAACAAGACAATTCAATAACAAGATGACAGCATTAATCAATAAACCAAACATTACGACACTCTTTACTTTATCTACATCTGCCATGGCCGAATTATAGTTTAGATGTTTTGAATATTACCATGCATACAGAAGTGGTAATACATTCAATGAATGCTTATGTGTGGTGCTGGAGCAAACTCTGTGGCTCACTTGATGAAATTCCATCTGTTACAATGGGATTTTTATTTTATTTGGTTTATTTGGGGTTTTATGTCGCTTTCAACACTGTACAGGTTAGTGGTGGCATCGTTTACAGAAGTCAAAACCGGTTACCGGGGCTTTGAAACGAAATGAAATCGGGTATTTCGTATGCTTGTTCTGTGCATTGAAAATTATTCGCAGGCATACATGAGCGATAACTTGCAAATGGAAGTGGCTTTCGCGAGATATTATTATGTACGTAAAAATGATTTTTACTCAATATACAGTAAAATTAGGACATATTTTACAATATATATATATATTTTTGTCGTTTCTATGATGTATCAGCCATAACAAAGCCTTAAATAATAACTTTTACAATAACCGGTTCCCAAATATTCTTTGCGGATTTTTTATTTTCTACTAAAACGAAACAATATTCCGCATACCGGAAAACCGTTAACAACACTAGTACAGGTCATATCACGACAGGTAGTTGGAAGGGCAGAGGAAACCAGTACATAGAGTTCGCTAGGGTTGTGTACTGTAAACTGCCGACCAACGGCAAGCAACTACCAGCTTTCCCACTTGAGCCCATGCGGGGATCGAACCCCGGCCTCAGAGGTGGGAGGCGAGAGTGTTACCACTCTGCCACCGTGGCCCCCTCTGTTACAATGGAAATATTGTAAAAGTAAAATTCTTAATGAATTCTAATATGACTTTAACAGTGCTTAATCTGCATCAAAAGACAGACCCAAAGGTGCAACAAGATTTTATAGGTCAAGGTTACTACGACAAGGTCAAAGGTCAAATCAAGGTCACACCATGACGTTGCACACCTACACCCCCTAACCAATGTCCCTACCAAGCATCAACTTCCTACACCTTACAGTTTCCGAGATATAACCCAGACAAGATTTTATAGGTCAAGGTCACTACGGCAAGGTCAAAGGTCAAATTAAGGTCAGACCATGATGTTGCACACCTACACCCCCTAACCAATGCCCCTACCAAGTATCAACTTCCTGCACCTTACGGTTTCCGAGATATTCCGATGCTTAAGAAAATGGTTCGGTGTCGAGGGTAGATGCCTTGACTGGTTCAAATCATACCTTTCTGATCGTACCCAATGCATCAAGATTGGTTCTGTTCTGTCTGAGGCTAGAAAGCTTAAGTTTGGTGTGCCACAAGGTTCAGTTCTTGGTCCTATTCTTTTTTCGTTGTATACCACACCTTTGAGCAAAGTAATCTCTAAACATCCAGATGTCAAATTTCACTTTTATGCAGATGACACACAGCTGTTTATTCACCTCAAACACAAAAATGCAAAAATTGCCTTCGATCGGCTAGGAAAGTGCCTCGAAGATGTCAAACAATGGCTGTGTGCAAATAAACTAAAGCTGAATGCTGATAAGACCGACTTTATTATATTTGGCGCCAAGTCTCAACTAGGGTGAAGTGGCTGGCCTTCTGCCAACCACAGAGTCGAATCTTAGGACAGCAGTGGGTGTTGAAATCTGTAAACTTGGTATTATCGCCCGCTAAACAGAGTGAGGTGCGGTGACAGTAAAATATTGCTGGATTATATATTTGTAAAATATTGTTAGAAACCCCATCGTAGCCTCACGTTTTCATCACTCTGTGGGTGTACAACTACCAGCATTTGATATTTTATTTGTTTTAAATATTGCGAGAAGACAGAGTGAGGTGCGGCGACAGTAAAATATTGCTGGACTATATATTTGTAAAATATTGTTAGAAACCCCATCGTAGCCTCACGTTTTCATCACTCTGTGGGTGTACAACTACCAGCATTTGATATTTTATTTGTTTTAAATATTGCGAGAAGACAGAGTGAGGTGCGATGCAGTAAAATATTGCTGGATTATATATTTGTAAAATATTGTTAGAAACACCATTGTAGCCTCACGATTTCATCACTGTGTGGGTGTACAACTACCAGCATTTGATATTTTATTTGTTTTAAATATTGCGAGAAGACAGAAATATTGCTGGATTATATATTTGTAAAATGTTGTTAGAAACCCCATCGTAGCCTCACGTTTAGAAACCCCATCATGATACCTTCTAGGACATACAAAAGCGCCTTCTAGTGGTTGAATGTAGATATACGGAGTTTGAATATTTTCATTGTCTCTGCCAGAGGTGATCTCGATTTTGATTGGCTAAACGAAAAATGTATAGTACTACCATGACGTCACTTCATTCATTAATTTCTTTGCGGTTTATTTGTTTGACAAATAATGGAGTACACGTAGATGGGCAGACAGCAATTTTACATTAACAGTGACTGCGTGATAAACCCTGCAGACGAATAAATTAATTGGGGTTTAAGGTCTAGAAACCAGCAGATGAAACCGTTAAAAAAGACTCGTTCGAGTAGGCCATTACAATGGCAAACACAATAGTTTCTAGGGCATACGGGTCCTTGGAGAAAGCCAGACGAAGTGCTAGACAAGCTTTTTACTTTATAAAATATAACTGAATAAAAGCATTAAAAATCTTCAAAATGGCAGAGTGTATAGTATAGACCTTAATGTACCGATATGTGAACAAATATTATGAAGAATTTGATATTTAAGGGCTTAAACGGCCCTTTTAAAATCGCGACCGCAACTCAGTACATAACTCGAATCAAAGATTCGACTAACAAGAAAAGTTAAACTCATTCTTTCCAGTAAATATATTGGGTGAATCACTGATACCTTCAGATGCCGTTAAGAATTTGGGATCTTAGACAAATTCGACAGTACTTGACTCGTGACTTGTGGGGAGTAGACTTGACTACTGTAACTCCTTGTTTAGGGGTCTATCTGTTGCTAACCTACGCAAGCTACAATGCATTCAAAACAGTCTGGCCAGAATTGTTTGCAGAACCACATGTCTTTCTCACACCACTCCACTAAGAAAAGCCCTTCATTGGCTACCCATAAGGCACCGTTGCATCTTCAAGACTGCCTTGTTGGTATATAAATACCTACATACTAACTGTCCAAAATATTTCAGCCCATTTCTCAAAGTTAGACAATGTGCCTATAATACTCGGTTGAGTCAATCTGATGGTATAATTCTACATGTTCCTCAATACCAACCATCTATCTACAAATCCACAAAGCAGTTTGGTCTAAGCTTTGCATATGATGCTCCCAAAATATGGAATGAACTCCCTGATGATGTAACATCTGCCACTTCTATTGCTTCCTTCAGAAAAAAACTTAAGGCATACCTATTCTGCCAAGCTTATCCTCCTTAGTATTTTCCACCTCATATGGCGTTCTCCGTGATGTCGACCATAGCTATGGATAAGGACAATGATTTTTGTAACTATGCTTATGATGTTGCGCCTTAGAGTCTGTCACTTAGGCAGAGATTAAGCGATATAAAAGTTGAATTGGAATATTGCCCGGACAAGATTTTAAAGGTCAAGGTCACTACGGCAAGGTCAAATCCAGGTCAGACCATGACGTTGCACACCTACACCCCCTAACCAATGTCCCTACCAAGTATCAACTTCCTACACCTTACGGTTTCCAAGATATAGCCCGGACAAGATTTTCAAACTCAAGGTCACTACGGCAAGGTCAAAGGTCAAATCAAGGTCAGACCATGACGTTACACACCCACACATCCTAACCAATGTCCCTACCAAGTATCAACTTCCTACACCTTACGGTTTCTAAGATACAGCCCGGACAAACTTTTTCCCGCCGCCCGCCCGCCCACTTATCCGGACACCATGAGTGAAAACAATACCCCGACAGCCCTTAAGGGCTGTGGGGTGAAAACTTAAATTTTTGTGAGTATAGCCCCACATCTCTACCTTGGAAACACAAAACACAACTTCATTTTGCAACTATTCAAAAACATTCCATTTCTCACCGTGTTCATGCTGAAGGCCCTGTTGTTGCTGGCAGTGGACACAGTCACTGAGTTGGTGTTGAGGGTGACAGTCTTGGTGGCCACTGGTTTTGGGCGGATGGTGGGATAAGGCTGTGACTTCTCTTCTTTAATTAGTGTTGGTTTATCTGTGTATAACACATGTTAAGATTGTTATTGTATAGTTTATCTGGTAACTTGCTGCTTTAGTATCAAAAACCCAATAACTGGTCATAATGTTTTTTTTGTTACATGTTGCTGCATTCGGGATTTGACATGCATTTCCATCCGAATTTCTTTCATGTTTTAATAATCTCTTTATTTTATAATATGCTATATCACCTTTATCTTCTTAACTTTTGATTTACAACAAAAGGCACCAGAGATTCACCAAGTTTACTCTGTATTTTTCAATCATGAAAACATATTGTAACTAGACGCATCGAAGAACCGATGCAAAGTTGTATCCACCGGAAAGACAACTCATCAAAGTCAGTGAACCATTGTTTGACCTTGAAGGAGGACGAAAGGTCAAATCTAACAACATTAGAAGATTCCCAGCCCATGATTTCCTATGATTTGGTTTCACATTGCAAACCTCTAGGATCAATAATTAGCAAGTTATAAGCACTTTTAAGTTTGGGTATCCTCGTTTGACCTTGAAGGAGGGGTCCAAGGTCAAATCTGACCACATCAGAAGATTCCAGTCCATGATTTCCTATAAGTTGGTTTCACTTGGACGATAAGGAAGATATAGGCACTTTTAAAGTCCGCTATGAGGGGTACTTTGGCACCCTGTGGATGACCTTGAATTAAGAGCTTCAAGGTCAAATGTCTGCAAGGTTGTAGAGGACATATATATCTGTTATACCTATCACCTATGAAGAGATTCAACCTTCTACCTATGAGAAGGAGCCAGTAGAAAGTATGAAAATTTTCAAAGAAATGCCTGTGGTAACCATCTTGTTTTTCAGAATGAGGCTAATTTCAGTCCCAGAGAAGCTTACCTCCCAATGATATCCTCCAAATTTGGTGAACCTAGCTGGTGTACTTTTCCTCCAAGAGTGTTAATGCCAAAAATCTCTCTATGTGCGGCAGCAGGCATCCGGTGGATACAACTAGCTATTGATTATTAAAGGAAATCAAGTACCAGTTTTGGAACATTAAAATCAACCGCATCTCTCAAAGCATAAAATAAAAAATTTCAAATGAATTCCACTATTATGGCCATTGTTTAAATTTAAAGGGACATTTTCACTAAATAATCAGTTCAAGAGCAAACACATGACAACAATAGATAAATAATAAATTTGTTTCCAGCAACCACGATAGTAACTTAAGTGTTCCCTCTAGTTAGTTACTACTTATATGCCAGTACCCGCATTTGATTGTTTTTGCAAGCTGGAGAGTGAGATACCCAGCTTAATTTTTCACCGAGCCAACCCCCTGCATTTATGTATATTTACCTCTGCCAAGCAGATTATGTTATGTTAATGTGCGTTTGTCTGAAAAACTCCAAAAGCTATTCAGAGAATTTGGTAAAACTTTCAGAAAAAATTGACAATGGAACAAACATGTGATTCAATTTTGGCGTGATCTGGACCAGTGTCTGGACCCAAAAACTTTAACAAGGATTTTTATCATTTTACTCATAAGTGATATTGGAGGTGTTGGGACTTGGCGGCAGAAGTCTGCACTCTTCAAGTGATCTTGTCCTTTTTTATCTTTAACTAACCACCAGTCAGCAGTTTGGCCAAGAAGGTATTCTGAGCAGCCACTGAGTTTTTTCCTGTTGCCACAGAGACAGTGTTGCTGGGACTATTGCTGTTGTTTATCAGAGTGCTTGGGACAATCTTCACTTGCTTACTGATCGACTTCACTGATCTACTGCCTCGAGGGTGCACAGGACTCTATTGTGGAGATAAAAAAATATTCTGTATTTTTTTTACTTCAATATTATTTCAATATTTATCAATTTGCATTAGACTTTATTCAGTTTGATCCATGACTTCTACAGAAGCTAATTTACACAACTTATGAGATTTCAACAATAAATCTACATCAGGTGTTAAGAGGAAATTAGTGTTAGAACACTGTAAGTGATCAGGACAATTTACCAAACTTTAACCAGACACCTAATATTTTTAATATCCTGCAAATCATATGTTTTCATCAAAATATGCACCAGTTTGACAAAGTAACATATACTGATAAATACAAAGAACTGAAACCATAAACTCTTCTCTCACCTGCAGCATGCCCTGGCTATTGAGCAGGATGTAAAACCCTAGTTTTGACTTGTTGACTCACCTGTGGTATAAGAAACCGGCCTTGTTTCTGGAGAGTTCCAGCAACACTTCCCGTCGAGGACCTCCTGTTTTCTAGGTGTGAATCCCCACTCTTACTCCTACGCCTATCTGGTGTATCCTTGGTCGTTACTCCTCCCAGTGACCCTTGTGAAGACTGTCTCTGCACTATTGAGGTCTCTGGTCTTATCCTAGTTACGGGTTGTGTTGCTGTGCCAACAGGGCTCACTGGCTGACCTTGCAACAGATTCTGAAGCTGCGAGTACTTGATAACCTTTGAGGCTTTCTCTTGTTTAACCTTTTTCACAGGAGTGGATGAAAACAAACTAGTCGGTCCAGGGCTCGCAAATGTAGCTGCATCATTGATTTTCTTGTCCTGCTTGACCTGTGGCAGAAATTGGATCACCTGCTCTGATATGTTGGTCTGTGGAGAGGGTACCTTGGCTGAGGCATCAAAATTACCATCGGCTGTACCCAATGCCACCCCTCCAATACTAGCACTATTGAAACTACTAGTCTGAGTGTCCGAGGACTGGTTACTCTTCTCCTGCTGTTGTATTTGTAGTAGCAGTTGCAATATCTGCTGCGGTAAGACGTTATCAGGCCCTTGGGGCCGATTACCACCCGACGCAATGAGCTGTTGCAGCTGTGTGGTAGCGCCACCTACGTTATTCCCGAGGATCAGACTGAGTAATCGTGCAGCAGCATCTGACTGGTTGGAGTTAGTCCCTCTGTCTGGAGTGGACGTAGGCGGGCAAGTGTTACTGGTCTCGCTTGGTGAAGAAGATGGTGCAAGATTCAGCAGACTGGCTGGTCCCCTGCTATTGGTTTTAGTAAGACTTGGTCGGGGTTGAGTATTACCAATGCTTGTTTGCTTAAAGCCGCTATTGTCACTGTTGGTGTTGTTATTAATGAACTGTGGTATTTGGTTAAATGTGCTGGTGTTATTACTATTATTACTACTTCTGCCAATGCAAATACCACTACTATTACTACTGATAGTGGTTATACTATTTGGGTTGTTGTCTATCACAAATCTCTGGGGCTGTTCAGATAACAGTGACGTGGTTGTACTATTGCTGGCATAGCCACTACTGTTTGGAGAGGAGAGATCTGTGAAACTGGGGGATTCTGGTGTGTTCCCTAATACCACGTTAGGGTTGACTAGACTGGAGGAACTGTTAAGTCTTGGTGAGGCTGTCCCACTTGTACTGCCCGGTTCAAACTGACTGCAGCTACTGTTGCTATGTGGCTGGTTAAACAGAGACTGAGAGTCTGAAAACAGGGAGTCCCCCTAAAAAACACACAAAAGACTTTACAAATTACTCAATTATATCATGGTAGTCTTTAGGGATGGGTCGATATCAAAAATGTGTACATTGGGAGGTCTTTAGGTTATAAAGTGTCGTAACCAAAACATGGCAGTTCTCAACGTGTCGGTATAAAAGTCTGCAAATGGGCGAAAATATGGGGATAAAAGCTTAGAATTTCTTCAGATTTTGGGTATGTTTCTAATATTTTAACTCTTCCTTCCATTATATATATTGACAAGCGAAGTGGCGGTTTTAAAATCTTGTCACAGTATTTCAGTAAAATGCTCTCGATACCGAGATACCTGACCTACCGACCCATCCCTAGTAGTGTTCCACAAAGTAACTATGTAAAGTTCAATAAAAGGAAAGCTCCTTATTTAGCTCAAGCTTCAATGTCCAATTTCCAAATTTGATTGGATAATCGTCAAACCTGTCACTGTCACCCTGAGATATCATGAGGTAATGAATGTGTAGAGATAATGTGATTGCTATTTTGAAACCCTGATATCATAGATGCACAAAATATTTCATATTTAAGCAAACATATACCCATGGAGTAGGTTGACTATCTCGTGAAGATCTATAAGTGATGACCCATCTATGAAATTGACCATTTTGTGAAATGGTCAAATGCAAAATGTTTATGCCATCCATTTCATAAAATAGGCAAAGTCATGTATGATAATTAAATGTTTTTTTCACAGCAACTTCCTTTGGTAAAGGTTTGTTCATTTTATTTCCACATAATAATTTACATGGAATGTTCTGATCATTTAACATTCTGATGTGCATAATTTACTAGTTATAAAATTAGAAACACATTTGAAAAGTTTTAACAATAAGATGAATAGCTTGTTATTAGGAATCAAGCATAAGGTAAAATTCAAGATCATAATTATCATTATTATTATTATTTTTTGTTTTTTTAGAAAGCCTTATGTATTCTTTTTTTTTTTTTGAAGTTTTTACTTCCTAAGTCAATATTTATAAACAATACAGATATGTATGTAGCGGTGGAAAATTGTACATCTTGGACTTTTATAATTTGAGATTTATTATACTTGGAACCAAATCCTAGTGTAATGGTATTTATAAGTAATCTTTTTAAATTTTAACATCCCCAATTTATATCATACAAATCCTGTAAATGTTAGATTTATAGTGTTTGAAATAAACCAGGAAATGCTTATTCTTCTCTAAACTTGTTCTTCACAATCTGAAGCGCATTATAAATGGCTTTTTTATGTATGTGATGTTTACCGTATCATACAACACTTACCAACAATGACTTGATATCAGCCAAGGAACGATCATTTTAATTTGTCACAGCTATTAACAATCATCTAGTGCTAGGTGTGCAAATTTAACTTGACACTTAACATTTACCAAAATTTCACAAGTACTTTAACTAAATTTATTGATATATAAATTAAAATATATCCTTTATTGTTTAACAGAAGTACCACAAAACTTGAAAAGTATACTGTAATCTGGCTTAGGGCTGAAGATATATGTCTTCAGTTTCTTTACTTTTTAAGCTCTTATCTGTTATTATTGAAAGTGTTTATTACTTCATGTATCTTATCATTACAATTCAGACTATATCACAAACACTTCTTGTCTTCAAACTGTACTAACTGGCCCTCATGTTTACAACTTGTCTGATGATGCAATACTAGTTTTCCAATGGAGATTATTACACCAGGGTCTTCATTCATTCATATCCCAGGTGCTTGTTATTTTTCACAGGGTTCAAGGTCACCCTGTTCCAAGCCTTACAATGCCAGGCTTTATTCACATGATACTGGTAGTAGTAACTTGTAGGGACAATCATTTCAAAGTCTTCTTCATTTGTTATCCACCACGTGTCATTTTTGACCAATATACCAGATAACAAAGAGTAGGGAATAATGCTTTTATTCCCCAGTATCCCTGTGTCTACTTTTCACCTAATTTTTGTAAATATTTCCAAAGCTATGTTACCTAGAAATATATAATTTGTGAGCCCCCTCTTGTATTGTGAAGACAACTATGCCATTGACATAAAGTCACAAATTGTTGGAAATTGGGCAGGAATTACGTTTTGTTTTGGTCTTCCCCACTGTACACCCGGCAGGTTTCTCTTTGTATATATGTACACCCATGTATTAATTTACCCAAACCCAGGTGGTCCTTAAATCAATTCTATCAATTATTAATATATAATAAATTTCAATAAATAAGGTGAAATATATATATATGCCACTGAGGAATTTGTAGCGAGTTGGTAATGAAACAGCCCATCAGTGATGAGCCACAGAACAATTTCTGTTCACCAACTAAGTGTTTTTCTTCTGTACAATACATAGTTTACTGGAAGTAAACTGATTTACATTAAAATTAAAAGAAAGAAAAATGAAACAAACAAAACATGTGTCAATATAATGTCACTGACAAAAGACCAATTCACTGTTTCATTGAATGTTATATTCTCTTTTTAACAAGGCTGTGATAGATTACCCGGTTACCCGAAACGGTCCAAATTCCTCAAGAAATCGAGTAAAATCTGGCGAAGTGGGTAACCGAAAAAATATTAAATATAGTGTAAATCAATGAAATACTCGGATAAACCTTAGTATTCTGTCAGATTTCTTTAACAGATATTAGTTTTTCATATAATTTTCCTTATTTATACTGATATTTAACATTATTTTTCATACGTTTTGTTAACATCATCTGCCATGTTTCTTCCACTGGGTGACAACTAAAACACGGTTACCCGAATTCGGATTGGTTCTTTCAAGGCGAATACCCAGTGTTGTTTTTCAAACGAAGACACAGCCTTTTAATGACTACAATAACAGATATATTCCAATTCCAATTCAACTTTTATAGCGCTTAATCTCTGTCGAAGTGACAGACTCTAAGGCGCAACATCATAAGCATAGTTACAAAAATCATTGTCCTTGTCCATAGCTATGGTCGACATCACGGAGAACGCCATATGAGGTGGAAAATACTAAGGAGGATAAGCTTGGCAGAATAGGTATGCCTTAAGTTTTTTTCTGAAGGAAGCAATGGAAGTGGCAGATCTTACATTATCAGGGAGTTCATTCCATATTTTGGGAGCATCATATGCAAAGCTTAGACCAAACTGCTTTGTGGATTTGTAAATAGATGGTTGGTATTGAGGAACATGTAGAATTATACCATCAGATTGACTCAACCGAGTATTATAGGCACATTGTCTAACTTTGAGAAATGGGCTGAAATATTTTGGACAGTTAGTATGTAGGTATTTATATACCAACAAGGCAGTCTTGAAGATGCAACAGTGCCTTATGGGTAGCCAATGAAGGGCTTTTCTTAGTGGAGTGGTGTGAGAAAGACATGTGGTTCCGCAAACAATTCTGGCCAGACTGTTTTGAATGCATTGTAGCTTGCGTAGGTTAGCAACAGATAGACCCCTAAATCATATCATGTTATACATTGAAAAAAACCTCAAATTTCACTTAAGAAAAATTACAAAATGACTCAAAATTCAAAATACATGCTATTTCCACCTCATTATCAGTGTACTTCAACTTGAAGTGGTATAAGTTGCATTGCCTAAGTACATTTACACTGAACACAATATATTTTAATTACAGGTTGTAAAATACTTGACCTCACAGATTTAGTTTGAACAATAAAAGTACTTAATATTGTATTGAGATTTTACTTCTTCAAACTATACAATGACATGTGTAAACTGTTAGTTGTCTTGATTCCAAAGTATTAACCCTGAACAGTGGAACTCCACCAAGATCATGTTTTTGCATAGCTATGCAAAAATAAAGCGTCCCAAAAAGGATATAAAGGTGAGTGCTAAAGTATTAAGAAAATGCTTCGTTTCTAGCCTTATACTGTTGTGGCAACCAAAGTCAGCGCAGTCTGCTCTATCTAGCACGGTTTTCAAGATATAAGCATTTTTGTGTTTTGCAAAAATTCGAAAATTCAAAATGTCTGCTATATTTGGCGAGACAAAAATATTTTGAAAATTGGCATGGCTACTCTGCAGAGATACCCAGCAGGTCAAAAATTTTGTTGAGTTCGCTCCATCTAGCACGGTTTTCGAGATATAAGCATTTTTGTGTTTTGCAATTTTGCGCAAAAATTTGAAAATTCAAAATGGCCGCCATATTTGGCAAGACAAAATTTTTTTGAAAATTGGCATGGGTACTCTGCAGCAATACCCTGTGGGTCAAAAATTTCATCGAAATCGCTCTATCTATGTTTTGCAATTTTGCGAAAAATTCGAAAATTCAAAATGGCTGCCATTTTTTGCGAGAAAATTTTTTTTGAAAATTGGCATGGCTACTCTGCAGAGATAGCCTGTGGGTCAAAAATTTCGTCGAAATCGCTCTATCTAGCAAGCTTTTCGAGATATAAGCATTTTTATGTTTTGGAATTTTTGCGAAAAATTCGAAAATTCAAAATGGCCGCCATTTTTGGCAAAACAAATTTTTTTTGAAAATTGGCATGGCTACTCTGCAGAGATACCCTGTGGGTCAAAAATTTCGTCGAAATCGCTCTATCTAGCAGGGTTTTTGAGATACAAGCATTTTTATGTTTTGCAATTTTTGCGAAAAATTAGAAAATTCAAAATGGCCGCCATTTTTGGCGAGACAAAATTTTTTTGAAAATAGGCATGGCTACTCTGCAGAGATACCCTGCGGGTCAAATATTTCGTCGAAATCGCTCTATCTAGTACGGTTTTCGAGATATAAGCATTTTTATGTTTTGCAATTTCTGCGAAAAATTCGAAAATTCAAAATGGCCGCCATTTTTGGCGAGACAAAAATTTTTGAAAATTGGGATAACCACTCTGCAGAGATACCCTATGGGTCAAAAATTTCGTCGAAATCGCTCTATCTAGCACGGTTTTCGAGATGTAAGCATTTTTGTGTTTTTCTTATTTGGAAAATTCATAATGATTTCTTAACCAATCAATGCCAAAATCTAATGATTTCCAGATTTTAATAGAATGACTGTATTTTCCAAGTTTCAGGTAGTGTTGAAGACGGTAAACCGGAAACCTATTTGCCGACCGAAAGACACTGATCCGGTTACGTTTCGTTTTCTTGTAACCAAAACCGGTTTCGCCACATGTAGGCATTATTTGAACTTAAGTTTACCAAAATATTAAACTACAACAAATATTTCACAGTATTTTATAATATTCCATCAATATATCACCCATTTTCTCCTCGAAAGTCTTCAAAAAGCCCATAGTTGTTCTTATTTATATATGAGTTACGTCTCATATACGCGTTTGAAAACTTATTTCTTTGTGTTTGATAAATCAAATATACCCGGTTTTTCGCCGAATTTCCGCTTTCGGAAACCGGTTTTGAAATTTGCATTCAACCACAACACTAGTTTCAGGTGAATTGATAAAATGCCTTTCAAGTTATCATCCAGACAAGCTTCCCCATTGAAAAAAGACGTTTTTGGTCATGTGACCTCTTTGATTGGTTGAAATGTTACTGCAGCATATTCAAAAAAATTCCCCAAAGCTGCTGCCTAAACCTGCCAAATTTGAAAAGAATCCGCCAAACGGTTACAGAGTTATAAGGAAAACAAAATGCGGAGCCGCAGGAGCCGGCGGAGCCTGAAGGTCTCCCATACACAAACAAGCGTCCCGCAAGGGACGCTTAAATATGTAGGCTGATCTCTTAAAAATTTGTTCAATCTGTTTCTAAATATCTGGGCCGGTATTCACAAAGGGTCTTAGACTTAGCCAGGTCTTAGGCTTAAATGTGGTCTTAAAGTTGAGACTTTTGTCTCAGCTCAGTTTTGTCTTAAAACCGTATTCACAAAGGGTGACTTAGCTAAGTCCAAGATTATCGAATAACCAGTGGTTTTCTTCTATTCAAACTATACTATTGGTGACATATATCCTTCATTTAATGCATTTTATCTAAGGAAAAGTGCTGTTTTGAAATGGAAAACCTTGGTAACACATATAAACTTCCCAAAGACTGGTTTAGTGAGGTGTTCTGTATAATTATACTTTATTTACAGCCATTTCAAATTTTGAAGTGGAGAAAGGTTTATGGCGGCCATATTTAAGGCCTCTTTACAAAATTTAAGCCCACTACCAACCAGTCTTAAAGTTGAACCCTTGGCTAAACCTAAGACCGGTCTTAAATTCTTTGTGAATATGACTAAGCCTAAGACAAAAGTTTTAGCAGTTTTGGGGCAGAAACTTGAGACAAAAGTCTCAACTTTAAGCCTAAGCCCTGGCTGAGACCCTTTGTGAATACGGGCCCTGGTGTTTTGTATATTAGTAACTATTTTAAAGACTATTCTCTGAAGTATACTTCTGACATCTTTAAGGTTTTTATGTTGTATTTAAATGCTTATTTAAATAAGCTTGTAGTGTCCTTAATTGGAAGACAAAGTTCAAGATGAAATCTCAGCACTGACACTATACTCTGGCATTTTGTATTGTAAAACAGTACATATAGAAAACAACAAAACTACCACTAGGAAAAAACATACTACTTCAAACAATATCAACACCATAAATACATCAAGGTTAGATTTTGTACTGACCAAGAAATACATGTATACATATTATCTGATGAATGCTTCTTACTTGATTCATACAAACATTACAGCTCACTGACTGGATACACACTCCTTTATTTTTACATCTATACCGATATATTACTGGGGTATAACTTCTCTTCAAATATATGCTTTCAGGAAGCGGTTTTAAAATAAGCAACCAACCACAGAAGTTATGCCCCATTCACAATACAGGTGGTATTCCCCGTGGTTAGAAGTTTTACTTGGCGGTGGAACCGCCTCCCAGGATGCCTCACAGATTTCTGGTGTTCATAGGTTTGACTCGCAGGATTGCCCAAAGGACACGGTTTGTAACCGTCTATCACAATAGAACGATAGTACTACAAATGTTGGTAGTACTGACAAGGGATGGTGATTGGCGGTGACTGACATTGCGATGGTCAAAGGCGGAAATTTTAAAACTTCTATGGGGCACTAAAGAAATTGGACGTTTTGCCACTGTGTCACAAGTTCGGATTCGAACATCAGATGGTAGTTGACAGACTGGAGCGTTTAGACCAATGCCTACTACCATGGGGTTTCCTACCCGTAATGTGGGAGTATAATATTTTAGCTTAGTTAAAAATATTCCATTATATACACTTTTTTTTTTTTTTTTTTTTTTTGGGGGGGGGGGGGGGGGGGGGGTAATGGAGACACAAAATATAAAAATTTCTATGATCTTCCTGCAGACAAGAGTATGGGGCAAAACACTGTTGAATGAACAATGTGAAAACATTGAAACTGCAAGAGTTCTAAATACGGCTTTGATAGGTTCCCCGGTTGTCTGAAAATGGTCTCAATTCACTGACAAACAGGTTACAAAGTAATAAAGCAGACGCCCAAAAGACTATAAAATAAATATAGTTTAAATCAATAAACTACTTGGTAAACCTAGGTATTCAAGTCAGATTTTTCACCCTGGTATTATTTGTTTTAGATAGCTTTCCTTATTTTCACAGTTATTTAGTGTTTTATCTCCACTATATTTGCTTACATCATCTGCCATGTTTGCTTCCTGGCCAGTTCGTTACACCTTAAATCTGGTCACCTAAATTTAGATTGGTTCTTTTCAAACGAATGCACAGTCTCCTCCACAGCCAAGTAAGATATATTGTAATTGATTATAAAACTTGCAGTTTTTTAAATCTAAGTGTATTTAGGGCACATGCTGGTTTTGAACTTGGCATAAATAGAACATGCATTGAGGCAGCGCCCTGTAATGGAAAAACCCTTTATGACACATGTTTAACAAAACATGTTTAAGTCTCAGGACACAGTATTGGCAACAGGTATAATTTCCACTTCTTGCCACAAAAGGAATTTAATCACATATTTTATGCTATAATTCATATCCTTCACAAAACTGGGTATTGATTTATAACTTAATGCTTGTTTTCCCTTGAACATTTCATTTCCTTATATACATTAGGGTGAAACTATATTCACTGGGTATTAAATGTAGCTGTTTTATGCTCTTAGCCGACGACTTTGGACGGTCAAAATTCACTCTCACTGAATTTTTAAATTTGTATTCATCCCTTTGGCAGACACTGAACATTGGTGAAAATTAATATCGCTTAATTCCATAAAAAATTGGTAATTCATGAAATTTTCTTCTAGCTAAATCTGATACCTTATATAGCATACCTTATTTCTACATTTTGGGCATATCATGAAGGCTTTGACAAAAAGAGAACATATTTTATGACAATAAAGATCTACATCAGGTACATACTGGGCACACTTGATAATATGACTTCTAAACCCACAATAAAAAGGTACAATCAACTTCTTTATGGGCTGAAAATAATAAGAGTCAGTGCAGGAAGGTTTGAAATATTAAGACTACTGCTGGTACAACTGTTAAATCCATTATAACTTTTGTACTACTTCTAACTATAAAACCCAGGGTTCAAAGGCCAAATGGCATTCACAATCACTACTTCCTAGATGTGAAATGTGATGCCTAACATTCTGACACACATGTAGACATGGTACACAATTAATTGCACATCAAACTAGAAATACTAGATTTCACTGCCACACAGCTATATAAGCAACACCTCAACAGCCACTTGGATTTCACTAATTCTTGCCCTAATCATAAGTACCGTAGCCGCACTCTGTAGCGCCCATGGGCAATGTGACCAAATATTTGCAAAAGTTGGGGATGCGCGTTTACGACAACAAAAATAAGCCGGGCATTTCGAAGAAATAACCCAAATTTGGGGAAACCGCATTTTAGCACACACCAACTGGAAGTAAAATATGTGGTTGGTAAACAAATCTCGACGCAATAAAAGGCGACATAATGACAAAATAAGGACAATTTTGTTGAAAACGGCTATAAATTAAACAAATTTCACTGATTATTGGGCGTTTATAGAAAAAGTTTACCTCGAAACAACATATTAGCAATTTATGAGCGATAACGTAAGATTGTGGATGGGGGCTTTCAAAAGCATGAGCATTACAGAGCGCGGCTATGGTAAAATTCAACAGTTTACAAACTAGGAGACCAGGTGAGACAGGAAGAAATATTTCAGTACTGAGTGAAAAAAAAAAAAAAATAACAGAGAAGCCTTATGTTTCACAATGCTAATTAATGCCATGCATATAAGAAAAACAATGTTGACCTACCGTTGCTGTGGAACTGCCACTTATTTTTGATCCACTGAGCATTTCTGAAAGAAAACAAAATATTTTATTAAAAATTTCAACAACAGGATATACGTTATATTACCACAGTTTCAAATTTTGCATAGGTTTAATAATCTCACAGATACTGGGAGTTGATGAAATATTTAAACAGGAAACTTTTGTTTATTCATTTGGTGAGTTTGCCAATAAAGTACTATCATATAATATGACATCTTCAGTTCAAGCCATACAACTTCTTACCTTGAAGAGGAGGCAGTGGCTCCAATGTGTCCATGAATTCCTCCATAGTTGGCTGTAATTGCACTAAGCCCGGCTGAATGATGTCTGCATTGCCCAGCTGGCCTGAAACATCATGTTAGAGGAAGAAATATGTGATGTTCACCAGAACATTTGCGTTAAAGTTTGAGTAGACCTCTTATATTGTTTCAATATTATTATATTTGCTATTTTTGAAAAAAATGGGTCTTTTACAAGGATAATCCATGGCATGTTTCAATTTTTCACTCTACGATTTATAGATTTTTTTTATGGAGGTGATAGGGTACACACTGCAATAGCAACTGAAAAGAAGACATTGTTGATTACTGAGACACAACAATGTCCTCACAATTTTATGTTGCTGATCCCTTCTGTGAATATTGTCTAATGGCTCACCAAAATTCACTGGAATGGGAAACAAAAGAGTCCTGGTAAAGAAACCTAATTCCAAAAATTAATTGTCAATAGCATATACATTTTTTGCAGTGATTTTCACCTCTCACTCTCTCTTGTTTTAGTTGTCATAGACCACTTTAGCCAACTGCTAGATAACTGTCAATTTGCTAATACAATGTTTTCCAACAATAATTGACGGCTGTATTTTCAGTGAAACTCACCAAATTCCCGTGGATTCGGGAACATAAAGGGTCCTGTGATGGAAGAAAATAGAGTGTCAGACAATTCCATCATCAAGTCCTCTTCCATGGTCTTTGTGTCCAGTGGCGGTGACAGACATTCCGATCGCTTGTTCTGACCAAACCGGAATATGTTGGACTTGGCAATCTCGTTGTCTGAATAGCTGCCATCTAATGTCTCCTATAGAAGTTACACAAGCTGTTATAGAACACAAAGCATAGTGATACAGACTATTGGGTACCATAAATAGTTGAAGTTTTCACCATACAGTAAATATAGTAGTGCTGGTATTGTTTATCGATATTGAAATATTTATCGATCTATGCTAAATACGCTGATATCGATAATGTAGGGTCCATTATCAATATCGAAACATACCACTTAACAGGTACAACTATGGTGTTTTTCATTCAAATAAAGGACAATATTTGAAAAATATAAAGGTTTTCATATTATTTTTGTCAACTTTTACTTACCGCTAAAGCGGAAACGCCATATTTGTTTACGTTTCGGGAAACAACTAAAACCTGCGAAAGAGTTTGGAAGGTCTCTCCCGGAAAACATCTATGACCCGATATTTCAATATCGATCGATACGAAAGGGAAAAATATGGTTTGATATCGATATACATATTATTACTCGATACCAACACTAAAATATAGTATATCTATTTCTATCAGTGGTGTTATTGCCTGCAACATTTAAAACTGGTTTTCTGGGACCTTCAAAATACTAAACTCTGATATTCCATTCAATTATCAGTGAAAATGCAGACATCAGCGAGCTAAAATTCAAGTTAACGTGACAGAGCCCAAATAGTAGTAAAATCACTACTGCTGGCTTGGCAAGTAAGGACTTTTTTACCTTATAGCTCACCTTAGAGAGTATGGGCCTCATGAGGGAGGGGTTGTCGGTTCAAGTCCCCTGGAAACCTTTACATTTGACATTTCCTTTTGGGTTCTGTCACAATAAGAAATGGCACCGCCAAAAATCTCTTGAAATTTGCGTATACTATTTTACTCCAAATAATCAGTCATACAACAGAGTAAACTATAGACATAATAACAATCAGCCCTTCTCTGAGACAAAGTAGTTACCATTGTTTTCTGTCTATAAAAGAAAGGGACTAACAGTATCCATCCAGTAGAAAACAAACATTTCCTAAAGCTGAAAGTTCAAGACCTCAAAGTTTCTGCACTGCTAAGTATTATAGGTCTAACCGCCAAAACTGGAACATTAAATTTCCCCTTGGTCTTTTATTTAACGCCTTCTTATAGTGGTGACAAATGAACGATAATTGGTATTTCTCTGTTTTTCTGGTGTAGAGATACCAGCGTATATCCACTGTAAACTTGAACAAAGTGACCCTTATGTATTTGCTGGACTGCTGGTGACACGAAAATGTTTGTTCATGGAATGTTTGTCAATTTAATACTCTCTCCAAGAAATTATCTAGCAGTAATTCATTTATTATAAAACTAAATATTTGGTGGAGGATTTTTTTTTCTTTTTGGCAAAATGGGAGAGATTACACTATAATTTGCTTTTAAAATAGTTATCTTTATTTTATATACCTTAATGCATCAATATGAAAATGTTCAGTAATGGACAGACTATTTATGAAAATCTAAAATCTACATTATATGGATTTACTTTTGACGTCAGCTGATGTGACCTTGAAAAATGGTATTTACTTTGCCTATTACTATTGTATTATAAAAATATGAAAGGAATAAACAAAAGAGCATTTGTCATAAATCTAAACAGTTTTAAGATTAAAAACACAGCCTCACTTGGCTTGTAAATAGGTTCTGTCGCTGCTGCTTGTGATACATTCGCCATCTCTGGTATTCAGACGTCACATTGGTCAACTTTCTTTTCCAGTACTTGCCTTCTAAGACAACAGCCTGGCAACAAAATACACATGAATCAAATCAAGTGGGATCCCATGTGTCAGAAATATATTTCCACTTAAACAATCATTCGAGAAAACAAGTTCAGTTTCAATAGAATAGGCAACTGTTATGATTCTAATGCAATTCTTATAAAAGGAAACTGACTTTTATTTAACTTTCTGGCAACTGATGAAAAACATTTTCTGGTGAAAGCTATAAACTGTTATTTTAGCTACAAGTATGATATTTATATCTTTTTGAACACAAATTACAGCTTCTGTAAATTTTTATCTGAAGAAAATTCACAGACTAGTTCCAACGATATAATATTTTTTGTTATATCTAGTGCTGTTATCATTGGCAATTTCTGAAAATCAAAGATCACCTGTTAAAATTGAGTTCAATTCAAGTAAGTCAAGAAAATTAATAATAATGTAAGATAATGTCCAACTCTTTTCACTAATTGTATTTAATATAGTGTTCTCAAAATACCCTTTTTGGTGGGACCGGGTAGGTATGGATTTCAGCGGGCAGGTACCCGGGTACTCGCACCGATGGGCGATAATAGGTGATTCTACAAAAATCTCCACATTTACAAACTTAAAACTTACAGAAATTATGGGATCCAACCATTTGCTTTATATCTCGTTGGCCACCATTTTTGCATTCAAAACAGTGCAACACAGAAGAAATGTTAACCAAGAAAAGATTTCTGTACATTCAAAACACGGTTGTTTATTGCAGTGTCTGTAAAAGTGGAGTCACATGACCTATCAGTAAAGCATTAACTGTTGCTCGAATGTAGTTTCGGAATTGAAACTTGATTTTTTTTCAGACAGGTATGTGGACTTTATTGATGCTATATTATGAACTACTGTTTAAACATATCGTACTTTTATTTTATTAAGGTGTGCATATCACTATATAGGCAATATACACAATATTTCATGTACTCGGAATTACACAACTGTGTTAATATACTGACGATTTTCAAAGGGTATCGGCATTTGACAGTGCATAAACAACCAAAATAAAAGACAAATAAAATACTATAAGTGGTGTATAAGGGTGAGAAAACATTACTCTTGTGTATTTTAATTAAATATCTTCGTTTTTAGATGAATTTATGAAGTCGAGATATGTCTGTACTCGTCAGCTAAAGTGGGCGATATTGACAGTAGTTTCGGGTACTCGGGTATGTGATTTCGGATTCGGGTAAATATTCAGGGTTCGGGTACCCGGATATCCGGATACCCGTTGAGATCACTAATTTAATACCATTTTATTACAAAGAAATATATATATATTTTTTTGTCAATTTAATTTTTGGATGGGCTGGTAGGCCTGGTGTCTCTGCTGTCTCAGTATCAAGTAGGGGTGCGACCAAGCACTCGACACTCGGTGAACGAGCCAAAATTTTATGAAAAATCGATCCTAATTTTAAGAGTTGATTCCTCGCATGTATATAAAGTACCATCTAACTGGTTACGTTTCCCCATAGTAAAATATTAAAAGCACACCTTACTTACATTAAATTGCATAATGCACTATTTGTAACTTAATATTAAATGTATTATGTGGTGACATCACCTATTTAAAGCGATTCAAAGCTTTTATCTTTATATTTTTTTTCCGTTTACGGGAGCTGCCATATTGGATGTTGTTTCCTGTCCAGGTGGATACTAAACTTTGCGAGGGCTCAATGTCGAGTCAAGTTTTTATCCGTGAGCAATCGACCGGAATTATTTGTACTCGTCACACCCCTAGTATCAAGAGCATTTTACTGAAATCGTGATGAGATTTTACAACTACCACTTCGATTGTCAACACATAATATAATGGAAGAGCTAAAACATCAGAAACATACCCAAAATCTGAAGAAGTTATAAACTTTTATATGACTTTGATAGCGATAACATTGAGCAGAACTGCCAAGTTTAGGTTACGACATTTTATAACCTCAATCTGGCTTGTCCACACATATAATGGAAAGAAAACTTAAAACATTGGGAACAAAGCAGAAATCTTAAGAAATTGTACATGTTTATCTATATTATGTGCATTTGGGAACTTTTATTGCGATGTTATTAAGAGAAAACATATAATTTGGTTGATATGTACTAAAACAAGCAATCAGTGCCCGTGAAAGGGCTCTGTGTCAGTGGACTGTGTTTGTTTGTTTATTTGGGGTTTTACGTCGGTTTCAACACTGTATAGGTCATATCACGACAGGTAGTTGGAAGGGCAGAGGAAACCAGTACATACAGTTCGTCATGGTTCTGTACTGTAAACTGCCGACACACGGCAAGCAACTACCAGCTTTCCCACTTGAGGCCGTGCCGGGAATCGAACCCCGGCCTCAGAGGTGGGAGGCGAGAGTGTTACCACTCTGCCACCGTGGCCCCTGTCAGTGGACTGTGTGTTTTGAGTTTCAGAGTAAAAGTGATAGAAGAAAAGGACACAAAAGTTGTGCCCTGCAAATGGTATTCAGAAGTAAAGTAACAAGGTAACTGTTTAGGTGTAAAAAGCAGGTTAAAAACATATTTAAAGAAAATATTGCAAATGCAATCATTTTCGAGTTACAACTGACTTACTCAACAGTCAACAGTGAGAATCTCAAAGCAGCTTTTGCACAGCTATGCCATATCTTAAAGGGCTGCAATTTTACTGACCTAAAAGTACGTGAACCCACATACTTCAACAGAATACTCTAAATGGAATAGTTTTCAAGTTACAACTGATTTACTCAACAATGAGAATTTAAAAGTAGCTATTGCTCAGCTATGCAATGACTTACAGCTCTGCAATTTTATAAGGTTATAACTGACCCAAAAGTAGGTAAACCACATATTTATAGAAAATACTTTAACTGCAATAGTTTTCGAGTTACAACTGATTTACTCAACAGTGAGTCTGAGAAAAGCTATTACTCAGTTATGCCTTGAGCTACACATCTGCAATTTTACTATGTTATAACTAATTCACAATTAGATAAATAAGATATTCAAACAAAATTCTCTAAATGCTATGGTTTTCAAGTTACAACTGACTCTCTCAACAGAGAAAACCTCAAAGTAGCTATTGCTCAGCTATGCAATGAGCTACCGGTCTGCAACTTGACTATGTTATAGCTGACCCAAAAGTAGGTAAATGAGACATTTAAAAAAAATACCGGTATTATAAATTTGGGGTGTTGCGGTAGTACCGGTATCGTCGGTACGGTAAATAAATTATTGAAAACCGTGATAAGTTCAGCTACCGGTTTTCCACTTATACTTAAATATAAAGAAACTTTACTAACCTTACATACAAAATAAGTGTCATAATCCACTTTTATTTCCTTTTTACTTTAATACCACAGCCATAATGAGCGATCATTTGCAGAAACCATATATTCCGTTGTTTAGCCAGTCAGAATCGAGGACACATCTGTGTCATGTTAGAATTCCTGTTTTACAGTGTGGAAAGTATTTGGTTCTCATGTTTTGTTAAATAAGAGATGGTTAACCGGTAACTGATCAGGAAGTGAAAGACGGGAAACTGGAAGGCAAAAATTTCTACTGCAACTCCCCTACCATAAATGCAATCGTTTTCAAGTTACAACTGATTTACTCAACAGTGAGAACCTAAAAAAAGCTATTGCTCAGCTATGCCATAACCTGCAGGTCAGCAATTTCACTATGTTATAGCTGACCCAAAAGTAGGTGAAAACCATATTTAAACAGAATACTCTAAATGCAATAGTTTTCGAGTTACAACTGATTTACTCAACAGTGAGAACCTGAAAGTAGCTATTAACTGAGCTCAGGGCTGAAAAACCCTACATTTTAAGTTTAAGATGGCCATAACATCATTAATATTTACATCATAAGGTAGTAAGAGTCTTCTTTTGATGTACTTCAATATCAATATACATTAGATATGGAAAAAGAAAGGGGCCAGACGGCTTAAGTCCAATTTTATGACTTTAGGGGGACCATGGCTCCAATTATATTAACATTTTAAAGTCACCATAAAGTCAGGATAATCATTTGGTAAATCTTAATATATATATATGCCAAGTTTGGTTAAAAAAAGTGAAAAACTAAGTGAACTGGCGGAATAAAACCCCCTATTTTGACATTAAGGTGACCTTAAGATTGCAGATACAGGGCTAAAACTTCGGCATGTGAAAGATTATCAAAAACTAGCTGAATAAGTTATTCCAAGAAAACGCCAAAATCCTGACCGTTTTTGAGATACAGACTAAGTACCCATTTTTAAAAAATTTACGAAAACGAAATGCCTCCCATTCAGGCATCAATGGTCAGATTGATCAGAAAATCCTTTCCAACCTTCGGATTTAGGTCTAGAATGTACCTGATAAATTTTATAGCACGGGTGTGTGTGCGATGACAGAGTTTTTTTGAAAAATGTTTAACGTTACCTTACGTGAAGCTTAAGGTCTCCGCAAAGTATCCCAAAAATTTTTCCCGCCCCTATAGTAGGGACGTCATCATGTGGAAGTTTGTTGTCTCGATACAGTGAACAAAACAGTGGGCGATATTGCGGTATTTATCGCTAAGTTAATATCTATGTCACAGTGGAAACTCCAATCCAGTGCCATTTCTAATTCCCCTAGTGGTAGTTCCACTAGTGCTACTTCTAATTGTTGTTTATCAGCAAATGATTAGAAATGGCACTAGTGCTAGTTCCAATTAGAAGTAGCACTAGTGGTAGTTCCAATTGGAACTACCACTAGGGGAATTAGAAATGGCACTGGATTGGAGTTTCCACTGTGACATCTACATTTCAACTTCATATTTTTAATTCAAAACATTATAAACCCTGTAAATTCGCCGAAATAACAAAGATTTTTACTTTATTAAGGGTAAAATCATGGGAACCATTTCCAGTTACGAGTTCAGATTCATGTACACCCACATAATTATTTATTTTTCATTAAGGTGGTAACTAAACCCCGGAAATCGGGTTATGAATACAAAGCTCGATATCGTGTGCAGACTGAACATCGGCGATATGATGATATCACGGTACACAATCACGTCCCTACCCTATAGTTTTAAAGAAAGATAAGAAGGAAAGAAAAATTTGAAAGCCCAAGAAGTTATTCAAGGGAGACCATAATTTGGTGGCAACAATCAGTCGAACTTACATGAAAACAAATCTGCACCCCTGACGGGCTTGAAACTAATTTGTTCCAACACTAGTTATATCCACTATTGACCATGTACACTTGCTGAACGCTGAACTTGCATTATGTAGGGTTTCTTGGAAAAATACCCCCACCCCCCACCCCAAAAGATATACACCATTGTATTTGATAAGCTACCAGTTTAGATTACACAAGGTTGCATCCTTTTGTAAATTTTTCTATTTAAACTACCCATGTGATTGGACATAATTTGTCCAATAAATTATTTATTTAATAAATAAATGCCTCAGACTCAAAGCCACAGGTAAGGTTGGTGGTTAAATATTGAAAACAGATCTGAATACAGCAATCAAAAATCATTCGAAACTGTCAAAACTCTTCAGTTTTTTTTGTTAACAAGATCCAGGATTGGTGCACATATATTTATAACAGGACCATTGCCCGGTATGTATCTCCCGCCAAGTATTAAAGGGGAAGAAATACCGTTTCCGAGATATTCACATTTTTCATTTTCCACTAAAATCCAAGCTGGCCGCTAAAAGTGGCGAAAATTGAAAATTTTCTCCTAGGCACAGAATACTCCTGTACTTCCCTGCGGATAAAAAATTTGCTTGAAATTGCTCTATCTCTTACCTTTTTCTGGATATTCTCAATGTTTTATTTTCTGCTAAAATCCAACATGGCGTCCAAAAGTGGCAAAAATTGAAATTTTTCCCCTTAGCACAGGATACTCCTGTACTACCCTGCGGGTCAAAAATTAGCTCGAAATTGCTCTGTTTCTTATGGTTTTCGAGATACTCAAGACTTTTTCATTTTCCACTAAAATCCAAGATGGCCGCCAAAAGTGGTGAAGATTGAAATTTTTCCCCTAGACACAGCATACTCCTGTACTACGCCGTGGGTCAAAAATTAGCTCGAAATCACTCTATATCTTACAGTTTCCAAGATATTCACACTTTTTCATTTTCCACTAAAATCCAAGATGGCCGCCAAAAGTGGCGAAAATTGTAACTGTTCCCCTAGTTACAGGATACTCCTGTACTACCCTGCAGATCAAAAATTCGCTTGAATTAGCTCTACCTCTTACCGTTTCCAAGATATTCACACTTTTTTATTTTCCACTAAAACCCAACATGGCCGCCAAAAGTGGCGAAAATTGTAACTGTTCCCCTAGGCACAGGATACTCCTGTACTACCCTGCGGATCAAAAATTCGCTCGAATTAGCTCTACCTCTTACCGTTTCCAAGATATTTTCAATGTTTTATTTTCGCTAATTGCAACATGGCCACCATGCAAAAGTGGCAAAAATTGGAATTTTTAACTTTTGCACAGGATACTCTTGTACTACCCTATGGGTAAAAAATTTGCTCGAAATCGCTCTGTTTCTTTCGGTTTTCGAGATATTCACACTTTTTCATTTTCCGCTCAAATCCAAGATGGCTGCCAAAAGTGGCGAAAATTGAAATTTTTCCCCTAGGCACAGGACACTCTTGTACCCTGTGGGTCAAAAATTCGTTCGAAATCGCTCTGTCTCTTACGGTTTTCTTGATATTTGTGATTTTTCACATTTTTCACATTTTCACTAAAAGTAGCAATAAAGTCGCCATTAATAAAAAAGTTAATGGCTGTTGGCCTTGTAACCTTGGAAAGTTGAAAGCCCTAGACAAAAGTTACAAGTTCTGTTAGAACTGGATATTTTCTACGACAGAGACAGGCTTGCAGCATTGCCACTTATGAGATTGGAACCCACACAGTGGTAACAGCCTATGAAACTTGTTAACCACTAGGTATAACAAGAGGAGAGTGCCCGTGAACGGGCACTGTGTCAGCTGACTGAGTGTTTTTAATTTGTGAAGGTGATTAGAGGACAGAATAATTATCAGGAAAAGGGCTGTACAGAAATACAGTAAATGGTAACTGAACATCAAGTTCGAAAGAAATTCCGAAGCTGACAGAAGAAAAGGATAAAAAAGTTGTGCCCTGTAAATGGTATTATGAAGGAAAATAACAAGGTAATTGTTTAAGTGTAAAAAATAGGTTAAAACATATTTAAAGAAATACTACAAATGCAATATCCTCGTTCGACCTTGAAGAAGGGGTCCAAGGTCAAATCTAACCACACAAATAAATTCCCAGCCCATGATTTCCTATGGTTTACCATTCCAAACCTCTAGGACCAATTATAAATGAGTTATAAGCACTTTTAAGCTTGGCTGTCCTCATTTGACCTTGAAGGAGGGGTCCAAAGGTCAAATCTGACCATACCAAAAGATTCCGAGCCAATGATTTCCTATGGGATGGTTTACCATCCCAAATCTCTGTCACCAATAATAAGCGAGTTGTAGGCACTTTCAATTTTCGCTATCCTCATTTGACCTTGAAGGAGGGTTCCAAGGTCAAATCGGACCATATCAACAGATTCACAGCCCATGATTTCCTGTCTGTTTACCAGGCCAAACCTCTGGGACCAATAATAAGCGAGTTATAAGCACTTTTAAGTTTGGCTATCCTTGTTTGACCTTGAAGGAGGGGTCATTGAAGGTCAAATCTGACCACACCAAAAGATTCCCACCCCATGATTTCCTACAGGTTGGTTTATCATCCCAAACCTCTAGGATCAATAATAAGGGAGATATAAGCACTTTTCATGACTGACAAAAAACACCTGTGGCAGCCATCTTGTTTCTCAACATGAGGCCAAAAATATTCCCAGACAACATTTTATGGTTATTAATATATACTGCAAACTTAAGAAAGCTAGCTATAATATTTTTTTTCATCAGAGCAGTAATGGTGAAATCTCTCTCTACACACTGCGGCTATCCAGTGGATACAATGATTTACTCAACAGTGAGAACCTGAAAGTAGCTATTGCTCAGCTATGCCATGACATAGAGGTCTGCAATTTCACTATGTTATAGCTGACCAAAAGTTTTCAAGTTACAACTGATTTACTCAACAGTGAGAACCTCAAAGGAACTATTACTCAGCTATGCAATGAGCTACATGTCTGAAATTTTACTATGTTATAGCTAACCCAAAAGTAGGTGAACAACATATTTAAGCAAACTACTGTAAATGCAATAGTTTTCAAGCTACAACTGATTTACTCAATAGTGAGAACCTGAAAATAGCTATTGCTCCGCAATGCCATGAGCTATAGGTCTGTAATTTCACTATGTTATAGCTGACCCAAAAGTAGGTGAACAATATATTTTAACAAAATACTCCAAATGCAATATTTTTCAAGTTATAGCTGATTTACTCAACAGTCAGTACCTGAGAATAGCTATTGCTCAGTTGTGCCATGAGCTATAGGTCTATAATTTCACTATGTTATAGCTGACCCAAAAGTAGCTGAATAACATATTTGCACAAATTTCTGTAAATGCAATAGTTTTCGAATTATAACTGATTTACTCAACAGTGAGAACTTCAAAGTAGCTATTACTCAGCTATGAAATGAGCCACAGGTCTGAAACTTCACTATGTTATAGCTGACCCCAAAATAGGTGAATAACATATTGAAACAAAATACTCTAAATGCAATAGTTTCCAAGTTATAAGCGATTTACTCAACAGTAATAACCTAAAAGTAGCTATTACTCAGCTATGCCATGAGCTACAGGTCTGAAATTTCACTATGTTATAGCTGGCCCAAAAGTAGCTGAATAACATATTTATACGAAATTCTCTAAATGCAATAGTTTTTAAGTTACAAGTGATTTTACTCATAATGGAAGTTATTGAAAAGCCCAAAAGTAGCTATTACTCACTTAGCTATTGAGACAGACACCCAACTTACTCACCATATTGTAGCTATGAAAAAAGTAGCTGAACAACATATTTTCACAAAATGCTGTAAATGTAACACTTTTGAAGTTATAAGTGATTTAGTGCATGATTTCATGAATTTTAATGCATTAAAAATTATTAAAAAAATTTATTAAAAAAAAAGTAAGACAGATCCAGGTCTCATACTCGCACAAGAGAATCTACCTCTGGCCTAGTACATATATGCAAGATATGAGAGAAATCCCTGCAATAGTCACTGAGAAATTGTGATAAAAAGTTGAAATTTTCACACTTTTGGTGGGGGTACCCCCCTTGTAATGTCTCTAGCAAACAGACGAAAAGACAGATTTGCATGCCTTGAACAATTTTTCATCCTTGATAGATAAGGTATCTTTTAAAAAAAACAGCATGTCTCTAGGCCTTGTAGTTTTGGAGAAGAAGTTGTTCACGCGGACGCGGACGCCCACGCCGCAGAGTGATGACATAATGTCAGCTGACTGACAAGTCAGCTGACATAAAAAACCATAACTCTTGATGAATTCATTTATTGTTAGAAGTTATTTAATACATTCTGCTTGAAAATTTTGATGTAAAATATTTTGAAATGAAGTACCATGCCAACCTTTCTCACATGGATTCAAACCCAGGAGTGTAGTTTTGGAAGGCAATTAAAAATTAAACGCCCCCCAACCATCCCAACCCCCACCAGAGACCAAGATTTATCACAGTATATGGAAATCCACTTATAGGGAAACCCTCTTCCCCTTTCCTGGACTTGTTTCAAATAGTTATTTTAGTAACCACATATGAGGGCCTACTATCTTTCCAATTGAAATTGGCCCAATTTTTGAAGATTTTGTCTTCCTTTAAAGGGTGTCGGACACCCTCAGTAGCTGTGAAACCAGAGGCTAGGATACCCAGGGGCAGTATTCACTAACATGGATTAGAATCATATCAAGTTCAGATCAAATTTGAGAAAAAAGTTGAGCTAGGGGAGCAAATAGTTATTCGCAAAGCATGGATCACTTAAGCTGAAAAGATCAAATAGACCAGATTCATTTTTGGTGAGAAACCCAACCAAATATACTCGCTTAAATATATCATAGTACCTTAACAATTCCGCGTACATGTGTTGTTCTTGTGCATACAAATAATAGTTTTCGACATCGCTGCTGGGTGGGCTTTCTGCTTCACGAATTTTCGTCCATTCAGATTGCACAACACAAAAGCAATATGACTACCACCGAAAAGACGATGAAAACAAGACAAAATGCGTACATATTCCTCTCTTTACCCTTATTTTATAAAAAAATCATTTCAGATATGTTATAAGCATCCAGGTTTGCATTGCCGAAAATATAAGAGCCTGTCTTTAAACTTAACAGCAAATTGCTTGCGGGCAGGCGGCAGTTTCGAATGCTGGCCATTACTCACTTGTACATTGAGCAACAGTTGTGAAACTTAAATATGTTACAGTTCACAAAAAGTAGATGAACAACATATTTGAGAGAAATTGTGTAGCTGCAATACTTTTGAGGATAGAAGCCATTTACTCATTATGATTATCATTAAACATTGATAGAGTAGTTATTACTCACTAAGCTATGGATATACACTTCCAAACTACTGACCATGTTGTGGCTGTGGAGAAAGTAGCTGAACAACATATTGGAACAAAATACTCTAAATGCAATAGTTTGAGAGTTATAAGTCATATAATCATATCAGGTAAAAGTGCTATTACTCGCTCAAAAGTAGGCCAAAGTTCACCAAAGCAATTTACCAAAAATGTGAAACTGTAGTAGTTCCAGAGAAAACTGCGTGACAGACTCACGCACACCCCAACATATATGGTGTAAATTATAATCTCCTGCCGGCGTGCATGTTCTATTGATATTGAAATACTGAGACTATTAACTAGGGCATGGTCGGTAGCAGATTTTTCATTTCGGTATCCCGCCAGTGTAAATCCGTACCGATTCCGGGATACCGAAAGAAGAAATTGTGTTCTAGCACATCCCCTATCGAATAGGCCCACCAACCGGAAATAAGTTTCGCGAAAAGAAAACATTGCAGTTCTGAAAGAAATCACTATAAAAGTGCTGAAATATATAAAAATAAGGGATAAAAGTTTGTAATTTCTTCATATTTGAGGTTTGTTTCTAATACTTTACGTTTTCTCACAATATTATATGCTGACTTTCGAAATACCGGCTGTAAAGTGTCACAACGGTGTTGAAGTGAATTTGTGTCGATACCGAGATACCGGTGTTACCGACCCTGCCCTACTATTAACCAACTCTAAAATATCAATACATGATTCACTGGTTTAAATTTGCTCAAGCCAACGATCTTAAATCTGTAGTTCATTTTCACACATATATATTCTGGCAAAAATCTGATCCTTCATTTAAAACATAACATGAAAATTAATTGGTAAAAATGTTACTCCATATTGATACTAAGGCAGGGTAACACTGGTATCTCGGTTTCAAGACCAATTCACTTGAATACTGTGACAATACTTTACAACCGGCATTTTGAATGTCAGGAAATAATATTAGTAGAATATAGAAGATATTAGATATTAGAAGAAAACCCCAAATCTGAAGAAATTATAAACTTTTATCTCATATTTTTTAAAAATATTTTATCATTTCTATAGTGATTTCTTTCAGAATAACAGCAATGTTTTAACGAATTAACTTCCTACTACTGGTACGGTTTCACACCGGTGGGATACCGAAATAGAAAATGTGCTACCGACACTGCCTTAAATCAGCACATACCTCAGGTCGAGAGTGAGTCTTGTCTGTTAATGGATTCTCAAACTGGCAGATCCTGTGCTTTTTTCCTTGTATATCTAAAACAGATACGGGAAATAACTAGATGAATGCTTTTGCTAACAAAAGCGAAGCGTCCCTGAGAGTTTAAAATGCCTTGTGGTTTTAATAAGCATGCTGTAAAGCTAAGAATGCACAAAGCTGTACCGTACTGTTACATAAAGCAACCCCCTTAGTGATATCATGACAGGGAAAATCCTACAAAGGTCTTCTTTAATTAACATAAACAAGCGTTGTAGACATAGACAAGCTGGAGAAAGTGTTGTACATTGGATGTATTAGACCCGGATCAGGGTATAAAAGTGACCAGCTATTTAGATTCTCCACATATGCTTTCCCAATACCTCTTAATACGTTCTGAAGCTATAAAAGCAACGATAAAGGAGATATAAGGCAAAAACTCCAAAGCAGCTATTTATGACCCCAGTTTAGCCTATAAGGTAAAGATGTCAAACCAGATAGTTGGTTTCAACTCTGTTAATGTTAACGTTACTGAAATATGGTTATACATGTCCAAGCGCAAGTCCCCAAAAAGCATTTCACAACAAAAGTAAAAAATAGCATCAGAGATGCCCGTACCCCACAACTCGCAGAAATAGTTTTCAACACCACGAGATAGAAGTGATAAAGTACAAAGATCAAGAGAATGTCTGAGCAAACATGTTTCCGAGATATAGGCACATAGCCCAGACAATATTTTAAAGGTCAATACCACAAGGTTAAGGGCTAAATTAAGGCCATATCATGATGTTGCACACCTACATTCCCTAACTAGTAACAATACCGTGTATCAACTTCTTACACCGTATGGTTTCTGCAGATATAGCCCAGAAAAGATTTTCAAACTCAAAGTCACTACGGCAAGGTCAAAGATTATTTGACCCAATTGTATGTCTCTCATTGTGTTCGGATAATTGTTCTACTGTTTTTTGTTTAACCAAAAATGGTTATTTAATATTCACTGTCTCAATTCCCAATGAAGTACATGTAAAAAAATTCACACACTTGTAATGTGCAGAACATTTTGGTTCAGTTTCTGTTAGTGGGTTCACTTTTTATCAATATCATCAATATTCTTTGCTTTGGGAGAGGGTTGCCAAATTGAATATTGAGTTAAAAACAAAACATGTATTTCAGTTTATCACCTTTTTATACTTCTATAAACTTACACATAAAATATTTGAAATAAATCCTAAATCTGAAGAAATTTTAACATTTTATCTTCATCTTTTTGTAACTTTTAATATATTTTTTATCAGAACTGTCATTTTTGTTTAGCTACACCTCACTTCCTGTACCTCATTTTTTGAGGGTAAGACCAGTTACTCAAGCCTCAATGGACAGGACAGTTGATGGGTTTGATCGAGTGCATACGTCAGCCTCGAGTATCTGTATCCAACCATTTTAACATACAAACTAGATTGGGCCAACTCGGCGCCAACATATCCCCAGACGGGTCATCACTCACGCCACAGGTTTTGATCGGTAATTTTTTAAAACATAATTACCCATTATTATATGAACTTCAGCACATCAATCTACTCTGTTTATATCTTCCCAAGGAAGATGGTGTATCCCCAGACGCCGAATACATAACTCAAATTATATTTTCAATCTTCCTGCAATGATAACTCTAAACCTATTTTCAAAGTATTTAAATGATTGATGATTGAATGTCCATTCTAAAATAATAATCCCAAAAGAGCATATCTGTTTCTATATTTGTTGACAAATAAAATATTATTTTTAACTCATCATACTTTTCAATCTTCCTTCAAAGTATTTAAATGATTGATGATTCAATGTCCATTCTAAAATTCATAATCCCAAAAGCGCATATCTGTTTCTATATTTGTTGACAAATAAAATATCATTTAAAAAAAAATTATTTATATTATTATTTTATTATATTATTTTTAGAATTTGCAAATTGTTTTCAGTTATTCATTTCCTCTATACCTATATATGTGGTCCATATATATGCAACCTAAATATGTGACACAATCTCAGTTCTGACTCCCCTTTGTGTTATATGTAATGAAGCCCACCACCTCCCACCCCCACCCCTCTCCCCTTCTCCACACCTCTCTCACTATTACACAAGATCTGCAACCCCATTGAGTTCTTTGTTTCTCATCTGATATCATTAAATACCTTTGTTTATTTAGTGTCACTCAATATAGCTGGAGGTCCCAGAGGTGGGTGGGGGGAATCCGGGTGGGGGATGTGGGTTGGGACTACAAAGAGATGGAGTGCTACAGCATAAATGGTAAACAAACAATCTATATAAAAGGGGTACTCAAATACAAAAAGAATTGAGAATTTTAAGTGTGTGATTATCAACTGAAATGAGTTCATAACTGTAGGAGCTGTGTCAAAATTAACTGAGGCAAGTTGAATAAAACTGGGCTAGTTGAGGGTTAAAAATCCCCTAGTTTTACTACATAAGGATATAATTTCATTAATATTGGGACTTAAAGGTCACTTAAAGTGTCCATTTTGTCTACTTGAATATGTTTAACCAGTTTCATTTTAAAAAGTTAAAAACTCAGCAAGCAGAGGTATAACACACAAAAATAAGTTCTTAAAAGACTGAGATAGCCATAACATTATTAATATTCAATATTTAAATACACAGGCATTTCCTTTTAAAAATTAAAAGATTTCAGCTCTATAACCCACCTAGTTTGACAGTTACTGGGCTTTAAAGTGGCATAATGTCCATAAATTGGGTTTCTGTGGGCATTTTACAATTGTTAAAGAGACCTTAGCAATTAAACTACAGATGTGAAACTTTTTGGGGGACATACATAACAAACAAAAATTATATATAATACAGTTTAAGACTTGTCACACTAAGCATTTCCAAATAACAGGGCAAAATACGGAAAAAATGTCAAAAAAGGCACTTGGGCGAGTGTCTATGGCCCTCATACACAGGTTAAATGTCTACTAAAAACCTTGATTTTCGGCATATGTAAAAAGGACATAATAATGCATTCCCAGATGGGATTTCAGCTCCATCAATCACATAGTTTAACAGTCACAGGGCTTAAAGGTGGTAAAAAGTCCAAATTTTGGGTCTCTGTGGGCCTTTTAGAGATCTCGATGTGGCTTTCAAATTAAAGCTTCAGACTTAAAATTTGTTACATACTAAGATTACACATAGAATATACATCTAATACAGTTTGAAACTTCTTAGACTTACCATTTCCAAGTTACAGGGAAAAATATGTGAAAAATGTCTAAAAATGGTCACTCGGGTGGGGATTTATGGTAATCATACACAGGTTAAATGTCTTCTTAAAGCCTTAATTTTTGGCACATATAAAAATAACATACTAATATCTTCCCAGATAGGATTTGAGCTCTATCAGTCACATAGTTTGACAGTCACAGGGCTTAAAAGTAGCAAAAAGTCCAAATATTGGGTCTTTGGGAGCCTTTTAGAGACCTCAATTTGACCTTCAAAATTAAAGCTTCAGACTTAAAATCTGTTACATACTAAGATTATACACAGAATATATATCTAATACAGTTTGAAACTTCTCAGACTTACCATTTCCAAGTTACAGGGAAAAATATGTGAAAAATGTCTTATAAGGGTCACTCGGGTGGGTGTTTATGGTCCTGATACACAGGTTAACTGTCTATTAAAGGCCTAAATGTTGGGGCACATATAAGAAAACACATAGATATATTCCCAGATGATATTTAACTTAGATGAGAGACATAGTTTGAAAGCTACAGTGCTTGAAAGTGGCAAAAAGTGCATCAATTGGGTCTCTGTGGGCACTTTTGAGACCTTAAGTCGACCCCTTTGGGTAAACCTACAGCCCTAAAATTTTCTACAGACAAGGATTACATATCAAAGTTATACCTAGCGCAGTTTGAGACTCATCAGAATTACCACTTCCAAATTATAGGGCAAAATATGTGAAAAGTATAGCAAAAAATCCCTAAGTGGGGGTATTTATGGGCCTCAAACACAATTTTCTCCTCAACTTAAAGTCATGATTTTCGGCACATGTACTAAGAACATATTAATGTGTTGTCAGGTAAAATTTCAGCCAGCCGAGCATCATAGTTTGTGACCTACAGGGCTCTAAGTGGCCAAAAGTCCAATTTCTGACCTTAAGGTGGCCATAAGTTCTTTTTTACTGGGAGTTTAAGGTCACCTTAAAATAGGGATCTTCCTTTGGGCACCCTTAACATGTGTACCAAGTTTGAAAAAAAAATATTAATTTGTTTTTGAGTTATCGCGTCCACAAGGAAATTTCTACGGCGGCAGCGGCGCGACGGACCTGAATCCAATATATCCCCGACTTTCGTCTGGGGATATAATAATGTCACATGAACTAGCAGATATGAAAGCATTGCTGGAATGTACTTTCGGAATTACAACTTTTGTTTTTGTTTTGTCCTTAAAATGAACTAGATTCTGACTATATTGTGTTACAAAATGAAAATTACTGTGTGAATCCATTGTGGTTTTATTTATTTAAGGTGAATGTATAATAATGTAGATCTAATGCAGCATTTTGCACCATTCAAAAGTGGTCATTTATTCAATATTCTGTGGATTTTTCACAAGGGTTCCTGTCTTTTGCAATGTATAAACAACTGAAATAAAGGACAAATTGAATGATTTGAATGGCTTTTATATGCAAATAAACAATATGATATTAATTTTCATTGAGTAACTTGATTTTGTAAACATTTTCTTTTAAAGAACAAGTACTCTCGACATGTGTCGAGTGTATGAGCCCATTTTCATGCACCTGTCACAGGCCTAATTATTACACCCACCCAATGAAATTAAAATATATTTAAATCTAATATTGATGTCCAAACAGCCAAACATTGTACTGTAATATAATGAGTATTTCTATCCTATCCTGTGACAGACTATAAGGCACTAGAAGCATAAAGAAAGAAAAGAATTAAAATCCAGAGAAGCAGCAGGCTGATATGAGGCATTAGGAAGATAGTACTATGGAGGGCAGACTTTACTGAAGAGGAATGTCTTCAGTTTGTGTCTGAAAAAATGGGAAGAAACCACTGTTCTGATGACCTCAGACAGCTCATTTCACTGACTTGGAGCATCAAATGCAAAGCTGTGAGTAAATTCTTTCTTTTCTTTTTTTTTTTTTTTTTTTATAGAGGGCGGTGTACTGAGGACTGCACTGTTGTACCCACTTCTTTCTGGTATCTACCCAAATCATGAATTATTGTTATAGTACCTGAAGAAAAGTGTTATGGAAATAAATTTTAATACAATAAACACTGAAATTGAGGTTGAAACTTATCACACAGCTGGAGATCAATCTTGGGGTATTGTTTGTAATTTTACTTATCTTACTGGGAACAGGTTGTCGGTGTAAAAACCAACCACAGAAATGACGGACCATATTTCTCAAGAAAGAGTGATATTACAGCATACACTCAAGAGTGAATATACATGTAAACTTTCAATTAAATACAATTCTAATTAAGATGAACAACAATCAACTCACACTGCATGTGCCATTCTCTCCAGATTATGTTGTTGAGTCTCACTTTTTCTTTCACACTGACTTGCAAACCTTTGAAATTTTTCCATTTTGGTGAAGTGAGACGACCACTGAAAAATAGTTTAACTTAAAACACAGAAAATCAAGTATACAGCTGAAAAAAAAGTTCCCAAATAAGAAATAATCCACTGAAGATATACTGTTAGGCCTGAATAGGGATATAAATGTATTAAACTTTACTAACATTAAGGAATAAACTTTCAACAACTAAAAAAAGTAAAAGTAAACAAGACATAATTCTTTTGTGAAGCTGGTTGACCTTGGGAGAAAGTTTTTCCTTGGCTTTTACTTCACTAGCATGTACTGCTCAGTCAGTAAAGCATGTAATCAAGTGAAGTTTGCCACTTAAATCTCATGGCAAAAAAATTAAAAGTTAAAACCTCCTCACAAGAAAGACATTAGCATTCAGTTATACGTTGCTGTCATTATGCAAAGCATTTATCCAATTTACTTTAATGTAGATGGGCATGACAAGTACAAATTATGAGGTTTGACTACTCGGGGTTCAAAGTTGAACTTGACATTAAGCACTTGAAAAGCTTAGAATTCACCTTCAGAGGAAACAAAATCCAATAAAGCAGCTCACATCACTAAAAAATAGGAAAGGTCAAAGCTTTGAATCTTTGGACTTGGCTAATGTTACCATGTAAAATAATGACTGAACAAGTGAACATCACTATAAAAATGATTTTACTTGATTAGACGTGGTTACCTCGGCTCTACTTACTTGCGTGTAGAGCCGTGGCACGACCCCACATAAAACTAGAGATTTGCATAAAACACAAATACCATAAAAATTATACACACAACTGTTCCCACAACTATTTTGCTACATTGACCTCAACAGTCAGTCAACATGCAAACATATTTGACAAAAAAATAAATTATATTTCCTCATTTTCAATACTTTTTGGACCATTTCTCCAAAAATTTGAAAATGCTCTTTTGTTATAAAAGCTGTATAAAATAGCATATATGTTATAAACATATTGTACTTGTTGTGTCCTTGGCTTAATATCAACTGCTTTTAAATATATCAAACCATTTTGAGTCATTTTATCAAGTTTTATTCAACAGAAAATGATTTTTTTGCAAATCTCTAGTTTTATGTGAGGTAGTGCCACGGCTCTACACGCAAGTAAGTAGAGCCGAGGTAACCACATCTATTACTTGATGTAAGTTTGGGGTGTTACTAATGTTGTTATTGCAGCAACATAACCCATTTAATGGGGTTTCATTACTTTCATATATACATGGGCACTTGATCATTAAAATTAGGGCTGACACTTCATTAGAAAAACGACACCGGATATTCGCTTTGAAAGAATCGATCCGAATTCGGGTAACCATGTTTTAGTTTTTGTTTGCGTTGGTTTTGATACTCATCATTGTCCATTTACACTGTCATATCGAAAACCATCCACTGAGGATAACCTTGTCTAGTAGTTAAGTAACACACCTGTATGCAAGACTCATGCACTGGAACAGACTTGTCAATGATGTATCAATTTCAACAGCAACCTTTTGTCCAAATCGGTATGTATTTGCGGTCTCCTGTTCTGCACTACTGAAATCATATCCAGGGCGGACGTCATTTTCGACAGGCCCAGCATCGTCATCCAGGGACGAAATCATGAAGTGGCCACTGTGAATTTCGTCCTTTTCGATCCCAATGGCATCTCCAGATCTGTGATCCATCTTGATTTTGTCTAAGTTGTCACCCCATTCACCCTGTTCATACATATCGGATTTACCCATTACATTAAGTAAATTACATTAAGTTTCTGTCAACTTTAGGCTACTTTTCGCCATATTGCTCAGTATGCAAATCTTTTGTAAATTACCGTAATATATGATAATTTAGACCGTTTCTATTTAACCGTAACTAGCTATTTCAACATTTACAGTAGCAAAATTAAATAACAAATAACATGGTTCGCTCACACACCAAAACAATAATATTCACAATGCATTGAGCATAAATACACAGTTTTTTTTTCAACAAACAATATACTTCGTGTCAAAATATTTCTGACATTTTTAAGAAAGAGGTAAAGGTCACAGCCTGGCCAATCAAAAGAGAGGCGTAACCATATTTCAAGCTGAGACCCGTATCTTATAAATTTTCAAATATAAGTCCCGATATAAAACAAAAATGTAAGTCACTATAAACAGCAAGGCTTGGATCAAATACTTGCTGTTGTATATGAAAAAAAAATCACTTAAAATTTGAAAAAAACTCTGCCATAGCCAGTCCCAAGCCTGGTTAAGAATGGAGCAGGGCTGAGCTATGGGCCAGCACCCCAGAAGGCACGCAACTTTGAAATCAGGTTGAATCCAACTATGAAATCTGGTTGAATTACATGTAGATTTTGCAAACCATTTTAGTAGGCTCCAACCAGTGAAATCATGTTGAAACCAATGAGTGAAATCTGGTTGAAATACATGTAGATTTTGCAAACCATTTTAGTTGGATCCAATGGTTAAAATCATGTTGAAATCAATGGGTAAAAAGTGGTTGAAATACCAGTAGAATCACATTGAATCCAATGGGTGAAATAACATTGAAGTATATTTTGAATTTGCAAATTATTCTTACCTAAATCCAATTTGTAATCTATGTTACTCCAACACCATTTAATTTTTTATAGAATCATGGCATTTATATATTTTTTTTTCTCATTTAGTAGCTCAAACTACTGGTTCCCATGTGACCAGATGAACTCTCATATGAGCATGTAAATCAAAATTCATCACTCAATATATGGTTATATATTATGATCTTTTGTATTTTCCATCTAGATATCCATTATTTTGTGTTACTGTAATAGGATATATAATCCAATTTTAATAATCTGATGAATTCTTGTTAATATATTTAAACAAATTAAATATTTGTGAAGTGGCATTCTCTGTCTCTAATTATTTTATCCAGTCAAACTTATTAAATATTATATTAGACATTGCAATTAGAAAGAAACTCTCAAGTAAAATCACAATACTTCTTTTGCTTCCTCTCTTTCAAAATATTCATCATTTGAATGTAATTTGAAAAAAAACACAGCCAAGCTAAACGTGTAAAACTTCCACATGTTGTTGCCCCAGCTTAATTGGTATTCAACTGTCACCATAAATGAGTGGACCTAGGTAAGCTAGGCAAGAACATATCATGCAATTGGGAAAAGTAAATACATATCACATTGTGTGGTCCTGTCAGTAATTAGTTTTAGTCACAGACTTAGGAGTGAGTAAAGCAAGGAGGACTGATAAGATAAGTATATGAACCCCATGACCCCACTGAGCTATTGTATTTTCACAGTGATAAAATGTTATAAGCAAAGAGCTAGGTTCATGTTGCTTTTGACAAGTGATTTTTTTCATTCTATCTAAACATATTTGTCTTGTACATATAGGAATGACTGTAAGTCAAAGTCAAGGTTGGGGTTTTACATCCCGTTCAACAGAAAGGTTCATATTTGGACAGGCCCTCAGCATTACCACTTATGGGACTCGAACCCACAGAGGTGACAGCTGGCTTTCAATGAGAGGACAGTCACAAGTATCTATATCAACTTTGGGTCCAATATATCTGCTGATTTGTTTAAGGAGGCCCTGTCTCTGTATTTTGTTTTCATGTGTCAAGTTTTGACAGGAAATGTGCAGATGTTGTATTTCATTCCGCAACACCCTATTGTGTTTCCTTTCCCCGTTCTTTTCATAATCCAACTTCTTATTAGCCATCTTCAGCTGGCAGTTTTCTATCAGAGCTGACATCCTTTCATCCCTGTACTTTGCTGTTTCAGACAGTTGATCGATAAGTTCTGATAATATTCCAAGGGGGGATTAACATTGTTTTCTAAGATTAGATACTTTTTTTCAAGGATTTGACTTCAGCTACATGATATCTGTGTTCCATTTCAAGAATGCCGAACTTACTGTCTTTAGAGTGTAACTGACTTTGTTGCAACTCTAAGCTTTGCTGTAAGTCACTGTTCCTTTTTTGCATGTGCTTTAACTCTTTCACTTGTTTATATTCACTTTGAAACATGTTATTCAACTTTTTGATTGCACGGGTTGAGTGAACAGCCAAAAAATTAAAAGACAAAGCAACTGCTTCTTCTGTGTTGCAATACTTGCTCAAGAAACATTCAACATCTTGTTGATGAAGATTGTCTGCTTTGCAACGAATTGCTAGACTGACCAGATCACACCTGTCTGTCCCTAAGTAATCACTAAAGGCTTGATGTAGCTCCTTTTCAAACTCCTTCTGATCAAGGGAAATCACTTGTTCCATGATAAAAGATAATAATCATGAACTATGATTACCTAGTAAATGCTGAATAAATGCCACCCACTGAATACTAGACCACAGTTAATAATAATTATATCTTTTTATCTGTTGAGTAAGTACAGACCACTGAAAAGAACAGTCACAGTGACAATTATTTCTGTGTCAGTCACAATTTACAAGTGAGAACAAACCACCTTCAAATGTATGACAGAAATTCATGTCAACTGTGGGTTCTTTTAAAACCAAAACTTCTGTACTGATGTAGTAGCTTAAATGAATCACAATGGAAAATTCAGTTGACTATGGACTGAGACTAATTAGGCATTAATGAATTGATACAAGCAGCTATCTGTGAACAGATACTAAACAGTTACAAACAGATAACCAACTAGTACACAATCCAATAGTGTGAAGGTATATGGTAACTGATTGGTTTTTTTTTAAATTCAATTATTATCACAAATAAAAAGGACTGGCTACCTATGAATAAACTGTGAACTTTCTACTTTATTTTCAATTTCAAAGGACTAGAGGACTGATAAAACCTCTACCCTGTTTATCTTTTTTACTTTTATTAACACATTTTTATTTTGATCCGTCAAGAGATAAACTTATCCCTGACAAATCACACAAATACATACAGAAATAATTGCTGCAAAATGGTATAGAATTTGATAAAGTATTTTACATGTACTATGTCTGCAAATATGTGTGCAGTACAACAGAACCCCTACATATACAATCAACCCACTGCACAACAACACAATTAATATAAAAATAATATACTCATCAATATAACTCACAGTGCATACCTCACCCTGTCAATAAAATATACTTTCCTTTTGAATATAGGCTGAGAGGAAATGAGAACCCACTTGGTCTTCTTTGTTTCCTGTGGTGAAGAAATGAGAACCCCACTTCTGGTACATATGAGGTGTTTTGGTACTCACTGTGAAGTTTACTACAGGAAGATGTTTACTGTTTGAAGTCAAGCAAGGTTCTGTTTACATTGTGTTGTTTAAAATCCCACCGCGTCTTCAAGTCATGTGACCTACGGGGTCAAGGATGAGATCTCACAGATGAATGTGATTTCCACCGATCGGCAATTGCTACAATATATATGTATTCATTACATAATAATGATTTTAATAATCCACCAATGTGGTACTTTTTACTGCAGATGTTCTGGGGTTCGGTTCACGGTTCTACCTCAAGTGGGAAAGCTGGTAGTTGCTTGTCGTTGGTTGGCAGTTTACAGTACAGAACCTTGACCAACTGTATGTACTGGTTTCCTCTGCCCTTCCAACTACCTGTCCCAACAGGCACACGCCTTGAAATGTCATTGATTTAGAGTTGAAAACAGGTCCTGACGTTGAAATGCGCATTACCAACTACTAAATCTAACTTAGTTTTCTGACATGAAAAAGTAGTGAGATTTTGACCAGAAATCATGGTGATTTTTGGTTGAAAAACTGACACTGACACAATTTCAACACTATTTCAAAACTGGATTTCTGACTGGAAAAAGTAGTGATACTTCATAAAAAAATCACCACTAAATCAAGTTAGGTTTTTCGACATGAAATCTTAGCCATGTTATTGAACAGAAAACAGGTTGAATGTTGGGAAATGAATGACTGGTGATCGTTGATTGAAGTCTTTTTCTAGAGGGTGATATAGTGATTAAGTCTAACTTTTTGAAATAACTGTTATTGCAATTGTTTCTGAATTTGTAGGTATTTGTCAAGCAAAGACTAATTTTTAAATATTATAAAGATGATAAAGATTATGTGTGCATGTACTTGTACATTTTTATTCATTCTCCTTGTTAATTAACTGATCCATCCAAATATAATTTTTATAATTTATAATTATATTTTGATTAATGCAATTCCCGATAATTAAAAAACATTTTGAAGCCAAACTTATGTTCCATAAAAAAAAGATAACTTCAAACTTATTCCTCATAACTTAGTAATTAGAATTTGTTTCTCAAATTCTCCCATACACAAAGAACTAGTTTTCAGTTTACCAGTTTACACTGAAAACTTCTCTATACAGAGAGCCTAAGCTATAACATTTTATCACACAACAGTGAGGTTGGGGGATTCCTGGTTTTTCTTATCTGTACCCTGCTACACAGAACATTGGACCTGTGACTAAGATAACACAGCAGGGGTGGAGGTGGGGGTTTACACTTGCTCAATTGCATGCATGGTATTTACTTCTTTAAGTCTGTTTTTTTTTGTGGTCAGCACTGACAACTAATTAAGGTGGGGAGTAATGGGTGGAGTTCTACAAATGTGGCTTTTCTTGTGTTTTTTTCAGTTTATATGACAAAGTTGTATGAGACACAAGCATCTGAACTGAGCATTGTGGCTTTGCTACATGATAAAAAGCTTCTTTATAATTACAATATAATTATAGCCAACTTAATAAAGCATTTAAAAGAAACTGATTGGATAAAATACTGAAGATAAATAATGTCACAATTGTTTGTTTTTTTACAAAGAAAAAAAATATTTTAAAATTTCACAAAAAGAATTTCAATTGAAGACATTGACTAATACTGGTCCTATTAAAAACATAAAAATGGATATCTATAGTTGGATAATATGGAGTTACATATCTTGAGCAATTATAATTATATTTGATGCAAAATTATGTATCATTACAATGTCATCAAAAATAGAATATGAATATACAATGATTCATGAATACATGTCATCTTGGAAAGAATTAATAACCTTGAAGTTGTATCCAAAGTGTAAAATATGCATATGAATAGTTATTGTATAATATTATTAAGAAGCTATAATTATGACACACAAGCTACAATGATTCAAATAAAGAAGACAATGTAAATAACCTGATTTTACCCATTGAATTCAACCCTTTTTCATGCATTGGATCCAACCCAAGCCTGTTTGCAAAATCTACATGTATTTCAACCAGATTTCACACATAAATACAATCAGATTTAAACAGTTGGTTTCAACATGATTTCACTGGTTGGATCCTACTAAAAACGATTTGTAAAATCTACATGTATTTCAACCAGATTTCACCATTGGATTTAACCTGATTTCAAAGTTGCGTACCTGCTGGGGTTGTGATATGACCTGTACAGTGTTAAAAGGGAAGTAAAACTCCAAATAAATAAATACTGCAGATGAAGTAAATATGACATATTAGAAATGGTAGTTTTAGTGTAGAAGTATAATTTAAAAACTGATATCCAGTTTGATTGTTATCCTTTGACACTACAGCTGCTTTTAAAACACTAAATATATGTGCAATTTTGTGATAATTTCATAGCCAAATATATTGTAGATATAGAGTAATTAACTTATCAGTTAATAAAAATAGCATCAGAGATGCCCATACCCCACAGTCTGGGGAAAGTCTTCAATACAATGACATATAGAAGTAGTGAAACTGTACAAAGACAGGGATATTTTCATAGCAGTGTCACTTATATAAAGGTCCAAATAATATTTAAGTAGTGAAAATAGCATCTAAGAGAAAGAAAATGTATGTAAAGATAAAGTACTAAAACAAGACAATTCAATAGCAAGATGACAGCATTGATCAGTAAACTAAAATATGAAGCTGTAAAATTTATTAATTGGAGAATACCTGGAAATAGCATAATTACGTAAAAGTGCATATAATAATCAGTTGCAGGAATCCATATATCTTTGTCATAAGAGAAGGATGTCTCAAATATGGCAGATAAACACACTTTAGCAGAGCAAAATGGTCACACCATGATGCACACATACATTTACATGCATCCCTAACCAATGTCCCTACCAAGTGTCAACCTTCTACACCTTATTGAATCCAAGAAATAGCCCAGACAAGATTTTAAAACTCATGGTCACTATGACAAGGTCAAAGGTCAAATCAAGGTCACAGAATGAATTTGCACACTCACAACACATAATCAAAATCCCAAATATCAACTTTTTACACCTTACAGTTTAAAAGATATAGCCCAGACAAGATTTTATAGGTCAAGGTCACTACAGCAAGGTCAAAGGTCAAATCAAGATCACACTATGATGTAGCACACCTGCACCCCCATCCAATGTCCCTACCAAATAACAACTTCCTACACCTTACGGTTTCTGAGATATAGCCCTTAGAAAATTTTATAGGTCAAGGTCACTACAGACAGGTCAAAGGTCAAATCAAGGTCAGACCATGACGTTGCACACCTACATCTCCTAACCAATGTACCTACCAAGTATCAACTTCCTACACTGTATGGTTTCTGAGATACAGCCCAGGCAAACCTTTTCCCGCCGTACACCCAGACGACAACCCACCCACCCACCAATCTGGACACCATGGGTGAAAGCAATACCCTGACAGCCCTTAAGGGCTATGGGGTAAAAAGTAGTCATTTAGGGAAAATGCACAAATTAAAAACAACAATGTAAGAACTAAGAAGGATGAATCAAAATACCTAGCTATTACACAATTCTTATAATTTTTTTGTTGTTGAAAAGCTCACCACTTTTAAGGAAGGTACACAGTTAACATACTCATGTTATACATTTTCCCATGTTCAGCATATTTTGTTCCAAAAATATGACTAATTTTTTCCTTAAGAAAACAAACTTGGATTTATCATTTAAAAAATGTACATCAGTTTAGGATCAATTTCTAACCCAACATCACCAAGATGTCTTGTCTAAAACTTAACTACTTTTTAATGTTGAAAACCTAAACAAGTTTTAGTGTTGTTTATTCTTGTGAAACATGACTACATTTTCTGGTCCAAAATATAACTTAGATTTACTGTTAAAAATATGTCAGGATCAATTTTCAACACTAAATCCCCAGTATTTCATGTCTAAAATATGACTACTTTTCATGTCAGTTTAATTTAGATATAGTGTTGAAAAAAGTGTATAAAAATGTCAGGATTGATTTTCAACACTAAATCAACATGTTTTCAAAGGTTTGTGCCTGCTGGGACCCTATTCTTGTAAAAACAGATCGGTACAAAAATGGAATACATAAGAACAGAAATAAAAACCCTGGTTCAGGACAAGGTAACAAATGAAATAGCAAGAATAGCATGCTGGAGTGTGAGAACACTATACCAAATGGGTAAAACAAAACAACTGGTGAATGAGATGAAGCAGTATGGCATAGACATATTTGGAGTTAGTGAAGTTAGATGGACTGGAAATGGAAAGATGAATCTAAACACTGGTGAAGCAATTATACATGCAGGTTGTGAAGAAGAACATAGAAATTGAATCCAAATAGTGCTATCAAGAACAGCAGCCAAGTCACTATCCTAGTGGAAAGTGATCAATGACAGAATTATACAAGCAACACTAGCTTCCAAATACAGCTAGATACTCTGAAAACAAAAGTTAGTTGGTCTAACAAAGAAAAGTTGGTTGGTCCTACGATGTCTAATTTAACCAACCGGGTTGGTTAAATCAGCCAGGTATGTTGGTTGGTCAAACAAAGAAAGTTTGTTAGATTTAACAAACTAGGTTGGTTCCTCAAACAAAGCATACATGTTACTCCAAAGTCATTGATTTGTACTACCAGATGACTTAGTTTATCCAGCCATGTGTGTTAGTTACTTGAACAAGGTGGTTGGTTAGTGTGGTTACTTTTATTGGTTAGTCAGACCAATGTAAGTTGGATACCAAAACTGATTTTATTGGTAAGAGCTATAAGTAGGTTTGCCAATCAACTAGATGAGTTAGTTGCATTTATTAATCAAATTGATTAAGTATTACTGATCTGGCTGGATGGTTAAATAATTTTATCACTTCATCCTTTCCAAAATAATGCTTTATATGACAATAAACAAGAAACAAGTCACTCATATTCTTTAAATGCTTTATTGAGACATATTTAATCAGAAATAAAAAATTTAAAAGCAATTTTAACTCTAATATTTTTAGTTCAGTTGGCGTAACATCAGTTCAACAAAATAGATACATCACACCACAATAGGTAGTTACAATGGCATGGCAAACCAGTGTATATTGGTAGGACCAGATTCTGTGTTGTAAACGTACAGGTATCAGTGAGCAATTTCCAACTTATCCACTTGGTACTGGGTCATCAGAGGTTTGAAGTGAGTGAGTTAAGCACCACACCACTGAAGTCCTCTTTCATGTTTGTTACAGAGTGGGGCTGCCAAAAATAGTATTGTGTTTGCTCAAGTAGTTTCCAAATTCCCACAAATGTACTTTTCATGATGACTGAAACAAAATATGACAGAAGAAAAACAAACAGAAATTGATAATTTTATGCCAAATGTTGTGCAATTATACAGTAAAAAGGCAATGTTTAAGACGAAAAGAGCACTTTTCTTTGCACTGCCCTCTTAATAATGCATTGCTCTATTCATAACTAGGGTCTTGAAACAAATAATGCAGAAAAACAAAGGCGATAACAGCAACTTTAACACATTCAGTTTTTAACATCAAGGTAAATAGTTAAACCAAGAATTTCATTAACCCAGTAGTATTACACATGACATTTCATTGAAACAGGTTAACTAGAAATTTTATTATCCAGAATAAATATTCACAAAATAATAAAGATTGGTTTTAGCGTTGCTTTCAACTCATTGCATATCATGACAGTTTATAGGACAGAGGAAACCAATACATACTAATTGGTCAAGGTTCTGCAATGTAAACTGTGGGCATTAGTAAGCAACTAACAACTTTCCTGGATTTAGTCCAGGGTTCAAACTGTCAACCTCAGAGGTTGATGTTGAGTATGTTACACTCTACACAACTCAGCCTACAACCCTTAAGTAAAAGGGTTTTTCGGGTCTTTTGGGGTTAGACAAAAGAGATTTAAACTACATACATCAACATACTTTTGTATGAAGATTTGAAAGAACCCTCACAAAAGTCTATGTCAATACATACAGAATATAAACTATATTACTAATACATTTTAATATTTAAAACTTACAATACCTCAAAATAATATAATAATAATTGTACTCCAAGGCCCGTATTCATAAAGAAGTCTTAATTCTGAGACAAAAAATAGTGTTAACTTTAAATTCACAGAAAGTTTGTCAGCAAGCAAAATATGTATCTTAGTAAAGATTAAATAACATTTGAAATTTTTACTAAGATATCAGAGAAAACGATGTACCCATATAAAATTGAGATTTGGTCTAATTTATTTTGTGAAAAAATGTCTTATTCTTGAGACCAGAACTTAGATATATTTTGTTCTCAGCATGTTTTATGAATGCAGGCCTTGTAACTCATCCTATTTCATACTAAATTTTTCATAAATATAGAAAAAGACACTTTGAAAACCCATAACAAAAATAACTGTCACTGAAAGCAATTTGTACTTTATATTTTACATTTAATCCACAGTGCACAGTGAAGATTTTAATGTTGATGTTATATCTAGGCTCATGTAACTTTAAGTCAACCTGCTTCAATTACTTTATCTAGTCTTACTCTATCATCTCTGTAGCCACAGCCAGTGAGTTCTGAATGTTTAATTCCAAATCTGCTATCCATTCTTTCTTGCTATGTTGTAGAATCATAATTATTGGATTGTGTTCACTGGTTTGTCTTCAACAATGTCTTCAGGCTGTAAAACAAAGAGCGGTGTTTGTTCATGAGATCAATCAATCAATCAATCAGTTGTCCAAGTGCTTAATTTCCTTATCTACGGATTCTAAGGCACACCATCCAGTTCGTAAGGCATAAATCATCAAGACATTAGACATGTTCCAAGTCGTACCCACGGAGGCAATCCGGTGTTCAGTAGTTAGAAGCTATGGTGGAAATAATTTCTGACGTAGGTAGGTTTTTAGTCGACTTTTGAAACACGAGAGATTTGGAGCACTGTGGATATCATGTGGAAGATCATTCCATAACTCTGGGGCATCATATGATAAACTGTTGTTGAAATGGACCTTTGATTTATGGATGGAAGCACAATAATGAGGAACCTGGAGGAACAAATTTTTGGGGTTGGAACGTTTTGTATTCATGGCAGATTTGTACAAGGAGAGATATGGTGCAAAATACTTGGGCTGGCCAGTGGTGAGGTACTTATAAACCCAAACTAGGGTTTTGAAGATAATACATTGTCTGATGGGTAGCCAATGAAGTGTCCTCAGGGTGGATGTGATGTGAGTGTACTGGTGAAGCACCAGTGACAAACCGTACAAGAACATTTTGAACATATTGGAGCCTTGTAGCATTACGGTATGACAAACTGCGAAATAGAGAATTTCAATAATCCAAACGACTACTGACCAGAGCATTTGCAATCACCACTGATGTATCAACAGAAAGAAACCTCCTGATATGATGAAAGTCCCTGAGGCTAATAAAACAAGATTTGATGACAGAATTTACGTGATTGGTGATACAAAACTTTACATCAAACAGAACACCCAAATTGAGTACAACATCTGTGGGAGAGAGATAATTACCCAGGATATTGACAGGAAATGAGTCACTGAGCCATTTGTATCTGTCTTTGGCACCAAACACTGTGAATTCTGTTTTATCAGGATTTAGCTTGAGTTTGTTTTCAGACATCCAGACCTGAATATCATTCAAACAGGATTTAAGACGGTCAAAAGACTTGAGACTATCATCAGGGGATAAGTGAATGAACAGCTGAGTATCGTCGGCATAAAAGTGGTATTTGACTCCAGTATATTTTCTGATGGCTTGACCAAGAGGTGTTGTATAGAGGGAAAACAGAAGAGGACCTAAGACAGAACCTTGGGGGACTCCAAACTTCAATTTGAACAAATTCGAAAGACTGGAACCAATCTTGACTGACTCAGTCACTCACTAGCTGACAAACAGGATAGGAGTGTGTCATGATCGATAGTATCGAAAGCCGCGGACAGGTTGAGTAGCACCAGTGCTGTAGGCATGCTCTTCGACAGAGCTAAATGAATCTCATTTTTGATGCACAACAAGGCAGTTTCTGAGATATTTCTTCATTAGTTTATTTTCAAATTATGAAATATTCAAACACATTTGATTTGTTTATCCAGTTTTAATGTGACTTTAACTTTCATCATAAAATATTCAGTAACTAAGACACACAAAAACAGCTTCTAGGGTAATACAATTGAGGGGTGGGACAGTAGCAAATTGTCCTTTTCAATGTCCTGCCAATGTGAAACTGTTCTGATTCCAGGATTGGTATATGAATTAAAATACACAAAAACGTTAAAAAAAATTATGTATAGAAAGAGCAGAATTAATCAAAGTGAATGAAATACTGTAACACCAGTATTTTTAAACTTAGTTTTCACTGTACCAAAAATTCAATCCAATATATACAAAAATATTAGACCAAATTTAATATTATGCTGCCATCTTTTATATCTTTCCTACACCACAATATAATACTTTTCTATAATTCTATTACTCATAACAGATTTTTATATCAACAAATATGATGAAATAGTTCAGCTGTTACTTTCTGTAGTTTGCAATATATATATATATGCCTCAATAATCATGGTAAACAGGCATAAAATTTCATATTAATATTGCAAGTTAATAGTAAATATTAATACCTCAAACTTGCTGACTTTTGCGAACAAGTTGACTTATTCTCATGGCTTCTTCATCAAGCTCAATTAATTGACTACAATGACATAACAATGTTGAACACTACTTTCTTGTTTTCACATTTGGTACTTCTGATATCCATCTCATTGCTTTGAATAAAGGAGTCTACATAAATATAAATAAAATGATTTCACTACTGTTTGAGTGCGCACAGAATTTCACCTGAGATATGCAATATTCGATTTAATTGATTAATTAATTGAGTGGTCTCCAAACTATTACATAGAGCCAAAAATAAAAACTGTGAAAATAAAATATTGTAAAAACTAACCAAAATGGAATAGTTGGGACAACTGATTTTAACAAATGTATGTTAGTTTGGCTAACCACCCCAACAAATCAGACTGATTAATAAAACCAACTTGTTAGTTTCTCTAACAAATCCAATTAGTTCAACAATATAAATATTAATATCAAGTTCTATTTGGTATTGTTTAAATATTTGAAAAGAAAAAGAGAAACAGTAATAATACATACAGGATTACTATTACTGTGAAATATCCCACAAAATACATCAAAGTGAATATTTAGCAGTATCTATTTTAATGGGTGCTAATAGAAGATCCTATCCATCTCAAATTTCCAAACCTCTCTACATAAGTTATTTAATATGAAAATTAATTGCATTGCACATCATTTTAATCTATACATAGTGTAGTAATAAATATGAGTCATTTTAAGAAATGTAGATTGGAAGGCAAGGACAGCAGACACGAAAAAGTGGAGTGATATATGTTCTGAGTGAAGAGGATGCGTAAAGTAATGTATTGGAAATACATTTTCAAAGTGTGTTTTAAATACTTGTCAAGTACTTTCAAATAATGTTGTGTTTATTCATTTATTTTGTTTCATGTCACACCAAGTACTTTATCAGTAATATTGTGACAGGTAGTTAGAATGGCAGAGGAAACCAATGCATACAGTTTGCAAGGTTCTGTATTGCAAATTGTACATGAATGACAAGCAACTTCCAGCTTTCTCAAAAGAGGTCAGACCGGAATTTGAACTACGATCTTAGAGGTGGGAGGCAAATGTTACCACTACACTACAATGGCCCCCAAAATATTCTTGTTATTAAGAAACTGATTTATTCCTTTCTAGGCATCTTCCTGTCATATATACAACATTCAATCCATAATAACAAAATTGTCAGAATTGAGTAGCTTATGTTAAGCAGGCAACCAGTGTTTTTCTTTAAATGGCAAAATTATGATGATAATTTCGGGTCTGATGAACTGTTAACCTAATAGAACATTATTATGACACAGTATAAGGCCATTCAAAACGTTTTAAGCTTTATCATACAGGAAAAATGATTAGTGGTGGCTGCGCAATCAAGTAATTGTAGATTACAATTTAAGTACTTGTAGAAAACCAGAGTGTAGCAAAAAAGTATTTGACTCTTTTAGTAGAACTTTTAAGTTGCATATCCAATTGTATTGAAACATAAAAGTTGAAGAAAACCACATGCAATATTAAAATTTGAACCATACTATCCTAACATTATGCCCATTTAAAATGTTCAATTATTAGTAAGCTTAGCTTTAAAAATGTCAAAAATGATTTATGTTGTCAGAAATCTTTTGGAAATATTCATTAATTCTATTATGCTGTAGTGTGTTATGGATTTAATGTATATTTGGTAACAGCAATGAATGAGGTGATCTTGAGTCGTCTTTTCAAATTTTAATAGCTAGCTAAAATTTTATAGTATATAGAATATTTGGTGTTACAAGTTAATTGCCTGTACAATAATGAACTGTTAATAATGCCAAAAGTAACTCGTTTACCATGACATCTACAAAGTACTAAAGAAATAATTCTTTTAGCAGAACTGTCATATCCAATTGTATTGAAATATAGAAGTTGAAGAAAACCACATGCAATATTAAAATTTGAACATGATAAAAATTTAAATATTTGATTTGAAGATGATAAAAGAATAAACTTGTCAGCAGTGTTTAATATTTACTGTGCTCACAACAATGCTTGAGTGCATTCACACCAATGCTGGAGAAAGGTAGAATTTATTTTAAAGATGATAAGATAATGAAATTCCAACAGTGCTTGCTATTTACTATGCTCACAAGGGGCCACGGTGGCAGAGTGGTAACACTCTTGCCTCCCACCTCTGAGGTCGGGGGTTCGATCCCCGTGACGGCCTTAAGTGGGAAAGCTGGTAGTTGCTTGCCGTTGGTCGGCAGTTTACAGTACACAACCCTAGCGAACTCTATGTACTGGTTTCCTCTGCCCTTCCAACTACCCGTCGTGATATGACCTGTACAGTGTTGAAAGCGACGTAAAACCCCAAATAAAAAAAAAATACTATGCTCACAACAATGTCTGAGTGCATTATGAATTCACACCAATACTGGAAAAAAGATACAATTTGCCAAAATGAAATGTAATTTTATGCCCAAGTCAAGATGGGCCACAAGTGCCCCCTACTGATGGTCCAAGATGGGCTGCTAGGGGCCAAAGGTTAGAAGTAATAAAATTTTGAAATAGCTGAGTGAGATATAATATTCAGTAAGGTGTGAAAGTGACCTGTAAGGTTGAAGTGGAGTTGAAGGCTCAACTCCAAACACTAAAGGAAAGAAAGACGAAAGAAGACAGGGGGAGAAATTTACTGCGTTGTATAGCCTAGGGAAGCCATTATATATCTAATGGCATCTGAACAGCGCTGCATGGAAGAAAAGACTTCTGTGTCTGAGATCCGTCAATAAAGTACTTATTAGGACAAAGTCCTAGCAAATCCAAGTCCCCGGGTCAAGTTTCAAATGTCTAGAGGGTTGGCTGATATCTACTTTAAAAATGAGAGCTGAGGGACCAACTTCCTTAACTGTTTGAACTGTATTATCAATAAAAGGGTACCTCAGTTTAAAACAAGTACCTAAGTACTTGTGTTTTGAGAAACCAGCATTAACTCAAGTCAACAATGGCCCTACGTTTAGTGGAACCTGATTTTTCGCTTGTCATAACAGTTGACACAGGTTAGGAAAGGTTGGGAATCAAATGGCCCATATGCAAATATTTTTCAATGTGTTGTGATTAAGCAGCTGCAGAAGCATGATTAACTTCAGCTTCCAAGGGTCAAGAACGATCAAAATCCAGAAGGAAGCCAAAGGCTAGAAAATCCAATAATTGGTGATCCCAGTAATTTGCTAAATACTTCCTCCAGTTGGTAACATTGAGTTGAGATTGCAAGGGGATCCTACAGAAAATTTCGTAAATTTCTGGATTTGACACTTTTATGCAAAAGAACAATATCTTGTACCATATCATTGCAAGTATTTTCACCCACATAAGTTTGTAAAGGAGTTACTGGTATAAAACCAAATTGACTACCATTTTCTTGTATACAATTTACATTTATTTTTATTTTGTAAAACCTCCAGACGTATTTTGTGTTGCTTGCTTTGAGGTTGGGCAATGTTATCAGAGCAATTCGATGGCTGAGAGAGATCTACAGCGGAAACAAGTGAGTTGTCTCTTCTGGCAAATTGCTGTCTGTGTCCCTTACATGGCTGAACTGTGGGGGCATGTGGTTTTTTTGACAGAGCCGAGACTTGATCATCACAATGGTCCAGGCCTATCTCATTACTCAAGTTATTTGATTCTAAACCCAGGTCCTGCAATGGATAAAATCTGTTATGTAGGCTGACTTGGAACTGTTTATTTGTTTTATGCAAGGGACCCGGACTATTCATGGCAGTACCACTTGACTTAGTGGTCTCTTTGTGTTTTACTGGTGAATGATGTTTGTGTTTTTCCAGAGGGCCTATTTTACTCAAGACATTATCTTTATTACTTCTATAGGGAGGTGAGATGGTATCAAGGTCTGGAGTTTCTGGGAACTAATAACATTTGGTGTTATGGTACCATCCCACCAGGCACAAGACGTCATTTTGATATCAATGATTGGTCTAAACTGGGACCTGATGTCATTTTGATACCATAATGATATTTAGACATTATTTGACGGAAACAGACCTGTTGGTCATTACATGTGATATCATTTTGACATCATTTAATCGCACAAAATCTGATGTTTTTCTCTCCACATCATATTGATGTCATTGTGCCATCAGAGGATAGATTAATGTACCTCGTAAGTTGGTAATTTTTGTGACTTCTTTTTGACTTCTTCAAACTCCCCCTATATTTTTTCTCTTTGGCTTAATAATGTCACTGTTACATCAGGAATTTCATAGATGTTTTTTTACTTAAATATTTCTTGACACATCATTTTGATGTCATTATTAATACTTATTTCTGATATTTAACATACAGTCTGAGTTTATGTGTAACATCAATCCCAGTTGTCAGTCAATCCCAATTGATTAATTGCTAATCACTGTAAAGAATTTTGATCACTTCCAAAATCAAGATTTCACTGAGGGCAGATTTTACCTACTACCAAAAATTTATAAAAAGAACATCAGTGGCATACAAATTTGCAGTACCAAAAACCACCCCACTTTCCGAATAAGTAAATATAAAAAAGTATATGGCAGAAGGACCCCCTTACATCAAGGACACTACTGACTTTTTGAAGCAACTTTAATTAATACCAGCATTACCATATGACAGTCTGCTGGTAACCCTTGATGTAACTTAGTGATATACAAACATTCAAAAATGAAGAAGTCCTTAGGGTAGAAAATTACTAATTAGGGGACCCTAAAATGATCAAACATAGACTGTATACCGAATGAACCTTGTGAGATTAGTATTACAAAATACAAACTTCACTTTTATTTATTTATTTCACTTTTAAAAGCAAATAACCATCAATTTGTGTTTAAAATATGTTTTATCAAAGTAAAGTATTTGAAATACTGTAATAATAGTCCAGTCTCCAGGTAGGTAAAATTTCTAGTTGTTGGTGGCAATTACAAGGGATAATAGACTGTTTGGGTCGTTTTATTGTTTACAGTCATTCAAGTATTAGGTTGATTGACCTGTGATTGTTTGTTAACTTTTCTTACATGTATGATAAAGTGAATTTGAGATGTAGTGGCACTGATATTTTGTTGTGTAATTGCTCTGTGTGAAGTCTGCTAAAAGTACCAATAAATTTTTATTCACATTCCTGTTTATCACTCTCTGTAGATACCACTTGGAGACTGATACCAATTCTTTATTATACACAATTCCGCTTTAATAATTTAGTTTTATGTTATTTGAACAAAATTTAATTTATTATCCACTGCACATCGTATTTGACCCGTTTAGAGGGTTATACAGAGTGGGATATATTTTACTTTTATATAACAGTGCCTCAATCACTTCCAGTTTTTCACCAATATCTCAGAAACTGTGTTACCTACAAATATGTGTTATATGTCATTAGAAAGGTCTTCTTACAGTGCTTCTACTCGTGTTTGTTACATAAAAAATCATGCACAAATGACTGAGATATTACAGGTTAAAGATTGCAGTTGTTATATTCACTGGTGCCCATGCTTTTAAAAATCCTTTTTCACATTCTCGCATTAAATATTCATACTATTAAACCCATAAATCGTACAAAATAGTGGATAATAAAAGTAAAAAACATCCCTCATCGTACATATGAAAATATATCAATCAAGAAGATTAACAATATACTACTGTTTTCATGATATATTTTTTCTGTGTATGTTATTCGGGATGTTTTTCTATTGTAATGAAACTGTTGTAAAAATTAGGGTGGAATTTTGGGTGGATTTGAAACTTTGAATCACTTCTAGTTTGGATGTCATAAAAATTTAAGTTTGATATAATATATGATGTCATTTAGAGTTCTCAAAAAGGACGCCATTTTGATATCTTGAAAATAATGTGTTTTTGATGTCATGATAATCATGTCATTTTGATGTTGTGAAAATGATGTCATTAGAACTTTCAAACCAAATAAAAAAAGACAGTTTATTGACATCGGGTCGGTTGTCATTTAGATGTCTACATGACATAAGTTTGCCCACTGGGATAATTACAATTCACAACCCCAGTATACGACCAGTTGTCAATTTTGCTGTCTTTAGACACATGAAACCAACTAACCCATTCCTGTCTAGTAGCATATCTTTCCTCAAAAAATTGCCAATTTTTAAAACTTTTTGCATGCACAAACTTGGTAGGATAACATTGTTGAGATGGTGTGAAAGCATGGGCAAAGGCATCCAGGCTTGTACCCCTGGTTTTTCGACTTCTTTGTTTCTGCATTGTGTTTCCGGGTGTGTAAAACTCTTGCCCCCATTTGCAAAACATGCTGAACATATGTGTCTATAGAGTGTACCCTTTGTCTCGTGGGTCTTTTCATGGACACAAGAATCCTGATTGTAGTAGTTGCAAGGCATAGACCGGGTGTTTTTTTCCTACGAACTTCTTTTAAACCCCATTTTGAAATGAAACAGTGGGAGGAATTACATGTTTTTGTGCATTTGCATGTCAGATCCGATCAGTCTTTTGGGTATCTAAAACATCAGTGACCTGCCCTTATTCCATAAGACACAGTAACACTGCATGGCTGGCCTTTGCCACACTCCATGAAAAGTCATTTGCATCTTCAAGAAAGGCTATAAAATAGTCAAACATATGCTCCTTCATTTCCAATTTTTCTCCCTCCTTCATGGTGCAACCAAAAACAGCCATCCACTGTATTGGAATTAACTGGTCATTCGATACCCTTTGTTTTGTACTTCTGGTAAGTACAAATTCATGGGGCCATTTTATTCTATTTTTCACCATAACTTCAACCCCCCCCCCCCCCCCTCTCTGCAACTTAATTTTATTATCACTACCTGATTGCAAAGCAGTAAGCTCTTTCAACCTCTGGTCGACTTGTGTTTGAGAAGAATCTTGTCTTGATGCTGCAAGATTAGGTAACTGATCAGTGGGGGAAGGATTGCTCTCTGGATTGGATCCCCTAACACATTGTGTCTGAGCACTCATTTTTTGTTTTCTAACACATTTTTTTGATTTTTTCACTGTCATTTTCTTGACTGATGCAGCTTCAATATTATCAAGCCGTTTACTCAGTGCTGTGAGCTGCTGGAGAATTTAATGGTTTATGAAAGTTTGGTAAGCCGGATCTGAAGTAGTGTCCCTACTGGTAGAAGGTACAACCTTCTCCGTGTCAAATCTTTTTGAAAGTCCAAACTGCTATCTGGCTCAAATTTGCCTCATTGTCTGACTAGGAAATCAAGCCATAACAATCTAGCTCAGTATTTGAACCAAACAGATCCGACAAAGTTTCACCCAGACCCGATTATTTATCCAGCATTTTAGTCAAAAACTCCCTATCATCGCACAACTGTACATGTACCGGCATGTGCACTTGCCCCTGTTTGTTGAAGCTTAAATTATACTGCTTTGCTTTCCTATCTGAGATAACGGTCAAGAAGTGAAACACCAGTGATAGACTCAAATAATACAAACTAAAATCAACGTCACTAAAAATATGTAGTATCACTGATATTTTCCTTCAAGAGATGTTACCCCTCTGCTGCCAATTGTACAAATGGAAAGGTGAAAGGTATTTCTTGAGGTCTATGGACCAATAGAAAAACATTTTACAAAACAGCATGGTCATGCATATTAAATCTGATATCTGATCCAAAATTTTTAAACTGGAATCCTCCAGGAATGAACTTGGTGGCACCCAGATGCCACCCCGCAAAGTATATTTAGAAAGTTGTACAACTTTATACTTGTACTTTGACAGGACCAGGACCAAGATCTGGTTCTGTTTTTGGTTCTGGTTCAAGGTAACAAACAGGTAATCCATGGCTAAAAGAGCCATATCAAGTAACAACAAGAAGTGCTCGACATCACACAAACCCTCACCTGTGGATAGCCCCAGAAAATAACAGAAATTATTCTAGATTTATGATCCAGGTCATTATCCAGATCATCTTTAAGAAGGACCAAGCCACAGTCAAATCAAAACTAGTGTCAAAGATATGACTTAGATCCGATGTTTAGTTCTTCAGTTATATGCACAGACAGACAAACAAACTATATTACAATACTCCCGCCCTTCCCTTCCGAGAGGCAAGGGTAATTGGCTTGAGCCCAGACAGTGTTACAAAGTAGATCAGCAATGCTACACTTAAGTTCCATCTTACCCAAAGGGACATATTAGTTATTGGAGATCTTTTGACTTTGATTTTTGTTTTTTTCTCGGTTCTTCATATTAGTCTGTCGCCTCAGTCATACATTGTAAGCCAACCCACCATTGTATTTTTTCACCTGCCAAAACAGATGTTGCTAAAGTCCCCAAGGGTCTCAAAATCACTCTCAGTCCTATAAGCTGGTATAAATTAGACAAGACAGCTGCCTAATATTATAGTTAGTTTTACTAATAAAATAATTATTTTAATTCACAGTATGGCTGGATTTCCAGTATGACTGGATTACTTCAGTTGCCAGGGAATGATCTAACCTGTTACCCAGAGGTATAGGAATTGTATCCAATTTTATCTGGTAGTTGTCCAGCTTTTATCCGGGAAATATTCGGCATCATCCGATATTTAATCAGGTTTTGTCTGACATTTTTCTGGTTTTTAGCCAGGAAAAATATGCTGATAAACAATTATAGATTAGTAGATAATATTAATTGTCACCTAAAATATTTAGATATTGTTTTCCAGGTGTAGCTGGGCAATAACACACTGGCTTATGGACAGCAGTGAACAGTAGTTGATGAAGCAAAGTACATCAGATAAGGGGTAACATACCATTCCAAGGATGTGGCCACATTGTTGTGAAGGAACAGCCAGAGGACATTTAAAATAACGTGTCTTGTTACTAACTACTAATTATTGGCAATATTCAGTGGTGCAGTGAGTAAGGTGTCGTACCTTACTCTGCTGATATGGTATTGTTATTGGGACCAATCAGCCAGTAAGATGAAGTAAATTGGCTATTATGAATATTAGAAGTTAATGTTCCTAAAAGCCCACTGAACCAATTATTTGAAATCCCATAATTCATAAAAATACCAAAAATTCTTAAAATAAGAATATTTTTTTTCAAAATTCCCATGGAAAGTGCATTTGCAATACACTTTTTCTGTAAATAATACCCTTCAGGTGAATCAACAACTGAAATACTTATATTATCTCTTTTCTACACACTATCTCAAGAAGTGTAAGAACTGTTGTTTTCTTAGAAAATTCTCAGAATAAGTATAAGAGTGTCAGTGAATGAGTGCCCTAAAATGATAACTCTTATTAGTTGTGTACAACCAGTTGGGCCCTTTCTTGCACCTCAAGTCTCATGCTTTTCTTGTCTGGCATATGGTCATTTGTCAATTCTGTGGTTGTGCATGCAATTCCTGCTCCTGGTCATGATCAATGTTACGGCTTTACATCCTTGTCAACCCCCAGGATCATATTGGAACAGGTCCTCAGTATTATCACTTATTGGAGTCACACGCACAAAGAGATGATAGCACGTGATTAGATGCCAAACTTGCTGACCCATTAAGCCTCCTTGGACCTTATCTAGCTCTTGCAAACTTTAGGAAAATACTTGTGGCATGTATTCAGAGGACAAAAGCTATTAAATGACAAAGCTATTAAATGACAAAAGCTATTAAATGAGACACAAAACCCAGCTTTGGTTATTGTGCACATGTTGCTTTTTAGGTATTTTGTAAAACTTCAGAAACTTTTATTTCCTTCCAAATGCTGTCAACTTTGGAGTTAGCACTTTGACTATGTGCATACCTGTATTTCACTGAAGTAATACACCTTTCGACACATGAAGGCCACATGTGTAATTGGTGTATCTGTCATGGTAGTAACTCCAATCTGATTGAATTTCAAATTCTAATTTGACTTTCTACCAAGTTTAGCTTGGTAAAGACCTCAACTGGACTTTCTACCAGTAGAATTGCAAATTCTACCAGGTTTGACTTTCTACCACCCCAGTAGAAATTCAAATTTGGTTGAATTTGTAATTCTGGTAGATTTCTACCAGCCTCATATAAATTTTAATTTGTTTGAATTCAAAATTTTATCAACCATGAATATAGTCAAAGTGTTATTGAGTGTATAATTATATTATAGTAATGATTAAAGTTGAAATATTAATTTGGCAAATAGTATGAGACTCTAGGTTCAATAATTCATCATTGTGGGTAAATTAAATGTGTCCACTTCTATGTAAATTAGTCCTGGGTAGGATGGATGGAAAAACCTTTAATGTATTTTAAAAACTAACAATGTTATGATATTAAAAAAGTGTTACTACATTCTTCCCAGTAAAACTGTCATTCACCACTTACTTTTTGTGACATGATCACTATGTTATTTCTATCTCCCGCAACGTGAATTGAAAGAAGGCCCAGGTCATATAACAAGATCATAACAAAATTCAAATCAAATTTTCTACCAAGTTTGCTTGGTATAAACTTTAATTGGGCTTTGAATCAAGTTTAGCTTGAATTTAAAATTCTACTGGTAGAAAGTGTAATTGGAGTTTGGACCAAGCTAAACTTGGTAGAAAGTCCAATTGGAGTTTTTAGTAGTAGAAAGTCCAATTGGAGTTTCTACTGGTGGAATTTCAAATTCTACCAAACTGGAGTTTTTACTACGAGATATCTATTCAACATACCTAATGCTTGGCTATTTTATCAAAAGACTAATATACCATTGCAATATACCTGATATATACAGAAAAATGATTAATCCTATGTTAGAAATAAATTAGAGAAATATGTTAACAGGAAAACACAGTGAAAAGTTATGAAAATATTTTATTTTCAATGTAACTTAAATCTTCGAGGGTTTTAATAGTTCAGGGTATAATGTACTCACGCAGGACTTTATGGCTAAGGACATAATGTGCTCATGCAGGACTAACCATTAAGATTGGAATCAGACAGCATTTCGTGATTAACAGTAACTCCTCTTATGTTTTAATCTGTTTAAGTCCATATCAGTTCTCATTCTATTCTTGATGCCAATACACCAAACATTCGTATATAAATTATGTCCAGAGTTACATACAAATATGTCTATCTGGTACTAATATGGGCAGATGGAATAGATTTTTAGTAAGTAAAACAGCTGGCATTCGTGTGATATCGATTCCGATATCTGTTCAACTGGTAAAATAAAATTAAACTTAATTTGCAAAATCTAAATAAAATTAATTTGGATTTATTTTTATTTGTATGATTCAGAACCAGGTTTTCAGGATATTTCTTAAAATTTAACAGAATTAAATTTGTGAATATTTGCAATTTGAGAATAAATAACTCCTTTCTAATCTTTTTTAAAACTAAATTATCATGATTTTACACGCGAATATAAGGTTCACAATGTAAGGCACCCTTTATACCAATCATCAATGCAAACACAAGGTAACTAACTAGGAACCATATTCTGATAGGGAAAATTACTCCATTTACTGCCATTACTCATTAATTCTTTATACCCCAATAACTACATAGACGATATTTCCTGTCTGTATCGGCATTTCAAATAATGACCCATTCCTCCATGTACTGCCAGACTTTTCTCAGTAACCTTGGCATACTGTGGCATTCTGTACTTTTTGTTACCACCCAAACAGAAGTGTTGTACTGTCTCAATATTTCTGAGTATTCATTTGGAGGCTTTTCTGCTGCATGCATGTTATTGGATGCTTACAAATGCCTGTAAGTGTGATCATGGTTTAAGTCATAATACAGGCAATATCCTTTCTGTATGTAGGCATTTTACATAACTCATCATTCCTCCATGTACTGCCACATTTCTCTCAGAAAAGGTTACAGGCTGTTACATTCTGCTGCTTATCATATCTGTACCTCTTCCACTGCTTTTCCTCCCAGTTCTATGTTATTCTGTCTCACCAGCTTTTCCAGTGACGTTAATTATTTGCTAAAACGTTACTATATCTTTATAGTATTCTAACAGTATCCTGTATCATTTCTATGTTAAACCATGCCAATATCGTCCAATGTGATGACCATTTTCTTCTGTAGCAAAACTATAGGTGTGAAGCTGGGTGTCATAGAGTAGGAGATACAACATTCTGCTGTTATTACTTTATATGGTGTTAACTGCCAGAAATACCACCTGTACTGTGACTGGAGTGTCGGCAGATGACACACCTTCTTTGTCAACTCATAGCACTAATACATTAGTGTGAATTGTGTCTAAATGCAATGCCAAAACCTAGACATGTAAATTCAGATCTGTTTTCATGTTCACTATGAGACTGTTTTGAAATAAGTGAAACAACTCTTGAATGAGCACAAATTGAGACTGTTTTTGGTCCATTCTCACGCTTTGTTAAGCAATGAGTTTTTGTCTTTCCCGCTCAAGTTTGTGTCAAGAAACTTTCTCACCAGAATTGCCAAATGTGACCTACCCTCATCCCTGAAACAAAAAGAGCACATAGTTTCCCTTTCCCTCGAAACAAGACCGATAGTTTTGATCGAATGGTATTCACATGGGTTTTGCAATTTAGGAAAATCAAAAATTTAGAATCTTACTCAGTGGTAACAGTGTGGTGTACATAGACTCATTATTTGGGTTCCTTTTCTGCTGATATACCTCTTGAGACAGATCAGTGGAGTTCAATTCCATAGATAATGGAGAGATAAATCACTTTAAACATTTCTTTTCATACAAAGTCCAAAAGTCAAAGTTTTAAGGCAGGGTCATGTTTGGTCAGGTTCTCAGAATATCCACTTGTGGGATTACAAACTCACACAGAGGTGATAGTCTGTGATATGTTGTCGAATTGCTAACCACTGGGCCACCTGATGATCTTTAAAACAAGACCTAAATTTGCTTTAGTCTACATGCTGTAGCTGCAAAGCAAGGAGAGACATGAGTAGTGTGCAAGAGAAGTACTACAATTCATAAAAGTCCAGAGACAAAAAGTGAACTCTAGAAGCGAGAGCCTCAGATAGCTTACAATGTACAAAACACTGCTTAATCATTGAGTAACTTTAAGGAAAAAGTCCCTCTCTAGAGTATTAACTGTCATACAAAATAAGCAAAGAGTATTGTCTTTAGCAAAATGAATTGTTATCTATAATCATGACAGACAATTTTCTATTAAACTGAATGCTACTTGCATTAAAATTATACTAATTAAAACACTGGCCTGGATACTTCAGTCCTAGTAATATGTGATTCCATTCTTCAGCTTTTGGCACAGTAACAGTTTTGTCAAATAAGAAAATATTTTGGTGGTCATTTTCAATAATTTTATATTACATAAAATTGGCTCATCCAATGAATGTAATTTGGCATATTGAATAAACATGACTCTGCTGTGGCCCTAATTTTTTCGAGCTCATGTCACAATTGAATGCTTCTTGACTAACATATCTATATTTTGTTAGCTAATGAGTATCAATTTTGGTAAATTTTGACTTCATTTCATGTATAAGTTCGAGCGTGTAGTTAAGTATCTGATATGTTGGCTAATTTCAATACAACAGTTTAAAGCGATAACATTCTACTGTGGCTTGGCTTTGTTTCTGCTATCGTGTCAGAGAAGCCAGTAACATGTAAACCCTCAGTTCAGATTCCAGTCTGAAATGCAAGATGCACTTGACTTGGAAAAATCGGCAATGTAACTACCTGTAGATTTTGGTCTTCTGGTGCATTATATTTACTATATATTCTGCACTTGTTCCTATCACCTATCTTGTGCAAATAGAATCAAAAATGAAAACAAAAAAAAACAAAACAACAACAACAACAACAACAACAACAACAACAACAACAACAACAACAACAACAACAACAAAAAGACTGCTGGGATCATTCTCCGGGTAGAAAAAAATAATGAATTTTCAGCAGTTCTATTTTCGTCATGGTTATGGTATCTGATTAGCATTATTTTGGTGAAATTACAACATGAGGATACTCGGCTGACTTTGCAGAGGTTTGCACTCTCGGGAATTTTTTTAGTTGACTGTAGATTATTATTGTGTAAACTGATGTTTTACAATTTATATTAAGACCAAAAACACCACTTTATTTTCAGTTTTTTTTTGTATGGAAACTCAGACCTGCCCAAATTGATTTTAAATCGGTCGAATAAATGAGATACAAAACTGTATATTTATAACTGAGTAGAGTATATATCTTAGTTATATAAGACTTAAAAGTCACATGTCCATGTATTATGTAGAATATACATAACTCACTAACTTGTATATATGACTTACTACGGCATATATTCCACTTCCTATAAGATTAAGTAAGTGGAATATACAAATCATGAAAGGGGCCACGGTGGCAGAGTGGTAACACTCTCGCCTCCCACCTCTGACGCCGGGGTTCTATTCCCGGCACGGCCTCAAGTGGGAAAGATGGTAGTTGCTTGCCGTTGGTCAGCAGTTTACAGTACAGAACCCTAAGAAACTGTATGTACTGGTTTCCCCTTCCCTACCTGTCGTGATATGACCTGTACAGTGTTGAAAGTGACGTAAAACCCCAAATAAATAAATAAATATACAAATCGTGAAATAAATTTGTACAGCTCAAAACTGCTTTATTTTGGAAGCCAAGAATATGGCCATTTGATGTTTCCAACATTTTAATTTTTTCACTCTGAATTTTTTTTGTTACTTTAACCACTTGCGTGATGGAACCTGGGATTACTCTTCATGGACGATAACATATAGTTCTGAATAATGATATTTTTCTATTGATAGTCTGTTAATCATTCCTCCAAGATTTTTTGCCACCATAAAAGAGGTCTAAAGTGACCATGATGATAGTTATAGTAGTAGTAACGAGTCTGCCTGCAAAATTTGTCGTCATGCATGGTACCGGACCTCACTCTAGAAAAGATGTAGTAGACAAAGTGTTATACTATTGTTCCCCGATAGAACCTAATTATGGTTTTGATAGTTTGAATATGTTATTTGTCACAATTCAGATAACTATAATCATGTGTGCTGTTTTAAACTTTTCTTCATTCTATCTAAAATTTATGGAAGTATGGAATAGTAACATGGCCAACATTGAATTTTTTTATCTTGATGAATCAACTTAGTTTCTTGATAAATTGACTTGGTATCTCGAAAAGTCAACTTAGGATATCTGGATTTATTGACTTAGTAACTTGATAAATCAATTTAGGTATCTTGATTTATTGGCTCAATATCTTGAGAAATCGACTTAGGTAACTTGCTTTATTGATTCAGTATCTCAGTAAATCTACTATGCTATCTCAATTTATTGACTTAATATCTTAATAAATTAACTTAACTATCTTGATTTATTGACTAAGTATCTTAGTAAATTGACTTACGGTACATCTAACAAATAGATGTTTCACCTGAAACTTTCACTCGAGATCATCCATGGGATGCCAAAGTTACCTACAGAGGCTGTTTTAAACTGTTTATGGAATTATAGACCAATTGGCTATTTACAAAATCGGCCCCATAAAATTGGCTCCCAAGATAAAATACACTAGTCAAATTGGCCCCTAGGAAAAAATTACTTAGTCAAACCACCTCCTGGAAAAAATCTGAATATAATATGAAAAACAAGGATCACAAATGTTATGTGCTAGTGAACAGATGCCATGAGTAGATCTGTGTTTATCTTCCCTCTAGTGTTTACAAATTTAGGCCACTTAACAAATTAACATATAGCTTACGAGTCATAAGTTTGATATCAGCGATCCTGGGCCTGTAAATGAAAGCATCTGTCAGATAGCAAACTAACTAATACTTATGGGGCTGATCAAATCTTAAACCTAGCTTGTGATTCGGAATTTACCTTGGCTGTCTGTTTCCTCGGCGATTCAGTGCACAGTGGGTGGTAGCAGGAAAGATTTGTGATGGATTTGAAATCAACTTCCTGATCAGATTGAGTATATAATCCATCCAAAATCTAAAAGATTGCTTGATATCTTCCAGAAGCTCTCTGGTGATTTTCATGATTTGCTGTATCCACTCTGGGTCCCTATATGGGTTGCTGGACAAGTCAAATTGAACATTGCAATACTGACCAAGATTAAGTCAAGTAATGAATGAGCTGCTACATGTACAAGTTATATATCTGAGATTGTTCACGGTGATTTTCGAATTAGTTGAGCTGATTATGAGGTTCAGGCAGAGCGTTGTTCCAAGGAAGAGGAGGAGGATGGTCCCTTATTTTTGGTGCTATGGCTTCAGAATGTTAAGACAGACTACAAAAATTCCTGTCCTGCAAATGTTTTGCCTGTAAATTTTGGCCTTGTTTTGGCCTTAATTTGAAAAACAAAATGGCCACCATAGCCAATTATTTCAAAATCATTAAGATGTTCTAAAATTTGAATATTGCGGCTAGGTTAATCAAATTTGCACAAAAAGATATTTGGCTAGGAATCTTAGCCTGATAGTAATTTGGCCTAGTTTCTAAAACAAAATGGCTGTCATATCACATGTTAAATGTTATATGAGATTATCCTGTTAAAAGACCTTATATCTCCCTTAACATCTCTACCAGGGTTCCAAATGTGAAAATAAATCATAGGAAGTCAAGGCTTGAGAATCTTTTCCAATTGCTGACTTTTACCTTTGACCCCTTCTTCAATATCAAGTAGGGTATCTTACTACAAAGGCTTTATATATCCTTTAGTTCTCCATTATTACTGATTCTAAGGCGGGAGATAACCGCTGTGGCAATGGCCTTGTTATATATAACATGCTGTGATATCATACCATATGTCAGGCTGGAAACTCATAAATGTAAATAAACAATGTATGTATATTAATATGCACAGATAAGGAAATCATAATTATTCATATTATAGTAACCATAATTGGTTATTTTTGTTGTCTTTTATAATGAAACTGGAGAAAATAACTAAATTTTTTTGGTACACGTTACGATTACAAACTTCTCCAATTTATAAGTACAGTACATGACTGAAAGCATTTTAATTGTAATCAGTCATGAATTAAATGAATTACAACAAGAAATGGATATGTGTTAAATATTTGTTATATACAGCAATCTTGTTTTATGTATTTATCTGTTGATGTACACTATCAAACTTTTCCGCTTACTGTTAATACATAAATCAGAAAGGGATCAGTTTTGCAATTAAAATGCTTCTAACCACTTTAAAACATAAAATAGAATATTTAAGACCACCCCCACTCAGTCTTAGAGTTATGGCCAAAGATAAGACTAAAACGTTTTGTGAATTGCTCTAAGACTAAGACAAATCTCGTAACAAGTTTTTGTCCAAAGTTATGACAAAAGTCATAGATTTAAGACTAAGATTAAGATAAGACCTTTCGTGAACTACGGCCCAGAGTTTTAACTAGGGTGACCTAAGGCAAATGATAGAAGACAACACCATTGGCTTCTCCCCAGCTGAATCCCTTGTGGCTCAAAGTCCACTATTTAACCCTCAGAGATGACACCTTCCCACTGAGAACCTGACTGATGAAACCCGGCCTACTCCTGCAGAAACATGGACATCAAAGAGCAGGTCTTCAATTACCGGATTAGCAGCAGGAGAAGGATTGTGAAGAATTCATTTAGGATATTGGCCAACACGTTTCAGCTGCTACAGTCCATGATGCAACAGGAGTCAGGGGTGGTGATGTGTGTTGTGACGGCTAGTGTGATCCTGCAATTAACTGAGGTTGATTTCAGGGAGGAAGTACTTTCAACTCGAGAACATGGGTTTGAGCGTTGATGGAGTTTTGCAGGGGAATTATCTTCCGTATCTGGGCCAAAACACTAGATAGGCTGCCAAGGCACAGCAAAGTGTGCTGGCTGATTACGTAGTATTAAATGTGTATGTGATAATGTTTTCCATAGCTACCTAAAACAAGTAATAATGTTCAAGAACATATTGTATCTTGATTGCATTTTTCAACTGGGACATTGTATTGGCAGTATCTTTTACAAGGACAATAAAGATATGTGCTACTAAAACATAAATTGAATTTTACCATAACACCTCTTTGGATATGGGTTGACAGAGGTGTTGTAGGGTTCAAAACCTCCCCGGTTTAACTTTAAACTTGTTTGCATATTGCATAACAGAAGTGTGGTTCGAACACTCCCCAACTTTTGTTTGGATATTTTAGGGGTTCTTTTAAATTTTATTATTTTTTTGGTCGGGGTATTAGGCTCTGTGGCCTAACATTTTTAAAAGAGAGACAACGGGAAGGGTACGAAACCTGAAAACTTAAACTTCTAAATTTTATTTTTTTGTTGTTGTTGGGGGGATTAGGCCATGTGGCTTAGCATTTTGGAAGAGAGACAAGGGGAAGTGTTTGAATCCTGGACATATTTATATTTTAAATTTTATTGTTATTTTTGGTTCGAGAGGTTAGGCCCTGTAGTCTAACAGTTTGAAAGAGAAACAACTGGAAGGGCTTTGAAAAGGGCTTTTAAAATTTTCAGCTGAAGGCTGGGTGCTGGGTGCTGGACAGACATTTTCTCGGTGTCATCTACTGCTCATTGGCACCACGGTGCTGGTGCTATCTGCTGAGATGTGAGGCAAGGCATTGATGAGTGACCCAAATGAGCTGGATCCATAGGCGTTGTAAGCATGAGGCTGTGGAAGATGGCTACAGTTTCTGGTGATGGCATGTGGCTTGGTCTTTTATCTGTTGCTGTGGAGTAATTTGGAGTGGCTGCATCTGCTGTTAGATCACCCCCTTCTCAGTATAGCCTTCCTCAGTCATCTCCTGTATATCCTCTTTTGTAGGCTCCTGTGTAATCTCCCGAGTATCCACCTGTGTAGCCTTGTGTGTGTAGCCTCAAGCTCTGGAGGTTCATGGGTCAAAATGCCACCCTCACTCTCTGGACTTTTGGATCTTGTCTCTCTGTTACAGCAAACATTCTCTTTTGCTTCTTCTTTGTTGGTATTTTAGATATGTTATGAACACCTTATAAAAGTCAACTCATAAAAATTGAAAAAAAAAACCAAACAAATGTCAGTAGGTGATATCCAATATATCTGTCCCATAAAAATATGTCCAATTTCATAAAATAAGTGTCTTCATTCCTCAATTTCTTGGGGGGGGGGGGGGGGTCTTTGATGTGATCTGTTCAATCCCATCCCCATTGTGAAGCCATTGCAAACTTATCATAAACCCATGTTTGTAATCTCATCTCGATCGTTCTCATCGCAAACCCTAATCTTTTGAATTATCTCAGCTTCTTTTGACATTGCAAACCTTTGTTGAATTAACTGAGGCAGTCTTATTGGATGATTTGCATTTCAAACCTCACAAAAGGTTTGAGATAGGTATACTATCCAAGAGTTTGTGACCAAAAAGATTGACTTGCAACCAATGTGATGGGTTTGAAATAGGTTTACATCAAAGTATACAGATGCAAGATATGATAAGAATTGGGAAAAGTTTGAAATTATGGCCAAGCTGGGTGATAGCTACAAGTTAGGTTTGTGAGCCTGGCGATCAGTGCAATTGTAGTTTGCAATGCAAAAGATGCCATGATAAAAATGTGATCACAATTTGATCACAGAGAAGGATCGCCATAATGGAACAGCCCTCTAAAAGACAATACAATGAGACCTTTACTGAAGAATCAAGGGAGTAAATAGAAGCATTCTGTCAGTAGAGATCCCTCCAGGTCAAAAATGTTAGTTGAAATGCCTCAATTTCTGCAAAACTTATGTAGATTATCACTTATATTAACGTTATTTTAGTGCACAACACTTTACTATAACAATAGTAAGTTTGCGCAATTACACTCCAAACAAGTAAAAATAAAGTTTTTGTGTTCCAGTTGTGCAAAGTTAGGGCAGGAAGCAGTATATTTATTCGGATCTAAAAACTGAGGTTTACTTAACAAATAGTTATCATAAGGATCTGAGTTACCTTTAAATTTTAGTTTTTTTAACGAAACACTTAACCAACAGTAAAGAAGCTAAGGTTTTGATTTGCTCAAAGCGATAACTATAATGGCTAACGAATTTGTTAACAGAACAAAGGCTTTGATTTACAGGCCCCTAATTGGTTGCAGTTTGAAATCATTCCCAGTAAACATTTTTGAGTTTTGCAATCATTTAAAAGTAAACATGCCGTTTATAAAACGTTTATTCACAAATGTTAGAAAAAATATTTCAAATGAGCAGCATAATGGCTCTATAACAAAGGGGTTATAGACCAAAGTCCATATCTTTTAAAGTTGATCACGAAAGAAAATATTATTTTTATGGCTAAAATTGTAAGATAGTATCTTATAAATTGTGCCCTTGTTCAATTCTTACTTTTTTGGATTGCATGTGGGAGAATTTTTGACACTGACAAAGTCCTCTAAAGTCCCCTATTATTGCTCGGCGCCATCTTAGTTTGGAAATGCTTAAAGGTAAACAATTTGATACAACTATACAGAATTAGAGCAAGGTTTTAATTTTTTGTAACAACAATCAGTGGTTTTCTTAGCCGTGTGACCCTTTGTTTCCACCCAAATAATACTGTTTATACTTGGCTGCTTTGTAAAATCTATTAAGGCTACAGAATACAGGCTTAACTTGAAGTCTAAGCTGAACTAGGTCCTTTTGTGAAACCAGTCCCAGGATATATAAGGGGAAATATTCTTAATGTAAAACTGCTATATCACAATGTCTGCAATAAGTAAGTTAAAAATAATAGTTATTGCCAACACTGCATCGAAAGATAAATTGAACACAGGGATGTTTTTTTCTAATCACATTTATACAATATGAAATATTTCATATCGAAAAAACATTGCTTCTTTCTAAAACAAAATAAACTAAAAGAAATGAATTCAAAAGGAATTGCTCAATTATTTCTGAAAAAAATTGAAGAAGATGGCCTGTCATCTGCAAGTATTTTCCAATTTTAATAAAGTGATGAAAAAGTATGATTGTAGTTGTCAGGTCATTATGGCGGCCATTATTCAAGTGCATTCATCAGTTGTAGCCTTGTCAAGTAAAGGCATCAGCAATATTTGTTTACGGATGGATAAAGAAATGTAGCTCTTTAAAAAGTAACTAGCTTGTTTCAGCACTTCTGTTATAAATGTTGTACTGTATTTATACAATAGTGAAACAATAGAAAGACAATGAAATACAATACAAAAATTACCTAAGTGGTGTAAAATGTTATCTGTTGATGTTTACTTATGATAAAAATGTACTTTAAAATGGCTACTTTACCACAATTTTCCTTGAATAATACGGAAAATGTCTCAGTATTTGTCCAAAGAATGAAAAAAAAATCACTTGCACAATGAATTCATAGTTGAATATGAAAATTTAAATCTTTAACTTGATCTTTAAGTTTTAGATATAAGTCTAAGAAAAAAAGCATCCAAAGTAAACAGTGTCTGGGAGTAACTATTACAACTACAAGAGCCATTTTTCCCTGGTGCTGCTAGCCCTGGTCGGAACAGAATACAGATTCCTCTGGTCCAATGTGGGGTTAAGTGGATCTTTATCAGATGCACAGATTTTCAACAGAAGTGATTTGAGGGAAAAGATCGAGAATGGCCTTGGGCTTTCACCACCTGAGAGGGAGGGCCAAATTTGCACTATTTCTTGCTGGGTGATTGCGCCTTTGCCTTGAGACCATGGATGGTGAAACCCTACAGCAGAAGACGACTCACAAGGGAAGAAAGAATAACAAACTACAGGATCTCTAGAGGAAGCAAGCTGGCGGAGAATGTATTTGGAATATTAGGCAGCAGATTCAGGGTACTACTGGACACCATGGAGCAAAGGCCAAAGGTTACCAAGAAATTGTTTTCAAAAATTTTCAAAATTGTTTTTCTTGCAAATTTGCAAGATATTTCTTAGTTTCCAAATCAGCAAAGTCTTTGGGGAAACTCAAATGTTTCTCAATGGCCAAAAGTCAAAGTCAAAATACTTTCCCCAAATGTCAAAGCTTCTTAAAAGTCAAAGTGTTTTCAGTTGTTTGGCATTTTTTTATTTTGGGGCGGGCCAAAGTTTCATTGGCTTTGCCCAATATTTTTTTGTAGCCAAAGTCCTTTTTTCTAAGTTATTCATTAAAATTTTATTTTTTTTTGTAAATTCAAATGTGTTAAGACCAGGTTTAAAAATTTGAAACTTTTTTTAACTTTAAATTTTTATTCACTCACACACTCACTCATTCACTCATTTTGTTTGTGTGTTGTAGGTAAAGTGTTTGATGTGGGGCAGTGTAATGCTTCTTGTTTATTTTTTTAAACATACAGCTGATAAATTGCTTTTGGAAGATTCGGGTGGTGCTGAAAAGGACCTTTAAATGTTTTACAACAGTGATCCTGAAAAGAACCAATTGTAGGCAAGTGCAGTGGTTCTACTGCTGCTGCTGCTTGGGGTCAGCTGACTGCTGGAAAGGTTGAGGCTTGGCTGGCTGCTAATGTTCTTGCTGAGCCATGGTGGATGAAGGAGAGACAGCATATTGTTGCAAGTTCGGCAGTTAAAATGGCTGCAGTGTGTCAATCTGTTGGTAGCTCATCACTGACTGTAGATTTCCAAAGAAGCTTGAGAGTCTTGATATGTTGTGTTGACTTTCTTTGCCTGTGGCAGAAGCAACTGATGGTGGGTTGAAGTGCTTTATCAAGGTCAGTGTGAAAGTAAGCGGTCTGAAGGCCTGGGTTGTTAAATGGTCATCAACAACTATGAAGGAAGTCTGTTGTCCTCTGGGTTGCAGCTGTTTGGTTGCCACTCTACTGTACTGAGCAGGTTGGATGACCTGGCTTGCTGGCATCTGAGTCTCTGGGATGGTTAAGATTTATTTCCTTGCAGATGAAGCTGGTGGCTGTTGAAATGTCTGTGGCACAAATGGTGGCCAATTGGGCTCCTAGAAAGTGTCTGTTGCTGTGGTTGCTGGGACTGACGGCTCCTTTCATCTGCCTTGCTCTGGATGCTGCTTAGAAGGTTCAAAGCCTTGTTTCTGAATGTTTGAAAGTTTCTATCCTTTAAAGGGCTACTACACCCCAAAAACAAAAAGCCTTTAAATATGGTAAATCATTTCCCCAAACAGAATTTTGAAATACAGCTTAATTACTGAGTAATCATCAATTAAAGAAAATACACCTTTGCCTTATATGGCAAAACTGAGCCCAAACAATGGAAATTGCCGAGTGCACTGCTGTAGTAGTGTGTGTGTGCACTGACATCATGATGGCCCATGTATTTTCTCTGTTTTATGCACTGGTAAGTCATTCAGATATAGAAGTGTAGATATACTTGAAATGGCCTCATTTTAAAACTGAGAAAGAGAACCAAGATACTATACATATTATACTTTATCATGGCCTTATGTTTTAGATTGTAAAAAGATTAAATAACCTCACAAAATGATGAGAAGTAATAAAACTGACCCATTAATTGTGGTGATTTTACTACCACAGAGAGAATTGTGAAAAAAGATATGGGATGTATGATTTCATCATGTTTCCTATACTATACTTAATTATGATAAAGTACATTAAGGGTGACCTAACAAGAAAGTAAATTTTGCTGTTATCAGATTTGTGTGTGCTTCAAGGTATCAAAGACTCCAAGTATAGTTCAGTACAGTATTGGTAAGTGTTTTTTTCATGTTGATCACATTTACACACTGTGTGATCAGCTGAAGGAAATATCATTTTGTTCCTGTATGTCATGTTTGATGTGGAATATTGAAAATATATTGTCATTTGGGTCAGGTTATAAGCATGATAAGGATATTTGAGGAGTCTTATAATTTCTACTGTTCTGTGTATTTCATAGGTAGGACCAATAGCATGGGTAATTCTAAGTTGAAATTCGTGCCCACATGTGGGTGTGGGTAAGGTCAGTTCTGGGGAAGTTGGTGTTACCTTAAACATTTTTGTTACTGAAAAATTGATTTTTTGGTACTGATCATCGATTGTACATGTGGCATTTTCTGATTGGTCACTCTCTGGTCAGTGGTTGCAAACCCCTCTTCACTCTGCCATTTTGAAGTTGGAGGCACATGGGAGCATACCTAGAAAAAATTTTTTGACCCTCCCTGCATGTTAAACCCCTCATTGTTTTTTTTTCTGGTTATATAGCATCTTATAATATTATTACCATGTTGTATTGTGAACAGATTACTGTGTGAGCTATTTTTCAGATCACCATGAGTAATAATGGTGGGATGTGCTTCAATTTTTTCATTTACATCAGGAGCTATTATAACACAGGATTATTGTCTTGGTGCTCCTTCAAAATGGACACAATATGTGTGTTATGTTTCAAGCCTGCAAGTGTAGCCCAAGTTTATTGCTTGGGCTGTTGATTAGTGCCTTCTGCCTGTGCTCATTGTGCCTATTGAGGAGTGCTGCTTCTTCCTGTGCTTCCTGCTTGAAGATTATAATGAACTTTATGTTGCTATTTTATGTATTGTATTATTATACTATTTATTGTATCATGCTATACAAAATACATATTTACATTAGTTGGGATTGGTGATCTTACAGTCATAGTTGAGGTCTTGAGTTGGTATGTTGTTAAGCAGAGGCTGCATTGGGCAGTCACTAGGGTGTATATACTTATTAGTGAGGGGACCTCAACGATCACTCTACCAACACATAACATAGCAGTGTCTTCTTTTACTGTCTTTTATTATACTTTTTTATCTGTAACACTGGAATGCACATTGTGCACTTTCAGTTCTCTTTATCATCTGGCATTCTTTTAACTAGTATTGTTTTCACTGGAATGCACATTGTGTGCACTTCCAGTCGGACCTTTTAGCCTGGCATTCAGATTTTACTGTCATACACACTATGTATCACAGTACCTTTTTGTCAAGATTTATGGCCAGGTCATAACTGCCAGATGGTGCTTATTTATTGCTAGATCTTGTATACACACTGAATGAAAGATTAGTAACATAAATTTTAATATCAAACTTTTTAAAGATCTTATACATTATCTCAGTGTGTTAACAGTTTATTGGAATACACTGACTATTTGCTGGCCACCGTACCTCCCTTACTTTAGGGTCGTCGGTTTGACTTTGACCTGATTTTGACCTTGCAGGTCCTTCATCTATGACCTTTCGGGTTAATTTCATTTCTGGCCTGGTACGGCTTATTATTGGGTTGGCAGGTAGATTGGACAGAGTATATTATTCTAATCAATGAACTTTAAAAATCAGTTATACATTGCTGCCCAATCTGTCTGCCTTTCCTTTGCATTGTCTTGCTTGGCTTGACCTTGCTCTGACCTATAGGTCATTGTTACTTGGATCTGACCTTTCATTCACAGCTTAGTTTGGCAGGTTGCTTGGCCAGCCTAGGTCACACACATGAATATTAATATAAACTGTAAATTTTAGTATGTGCTTTCTAAATACATCAAGTAGTTTTACAAAGTTAAAGAATAAAATTTTAATCCCATGTCCTCTTTCTTTCAACTTGCTGGGAAATGTGAGAATTAGTATGTCTAATTTATAAAGTTATATAAAAGTTATTATCAGTATATATGAATTTAAGTACATTGCAGTAATACCACAAATAATCATTTTCATCCAAATGAAATTTGCCCAATTTCGTTCGCAGGGTCAGTATCTATCCAAAATATTTCCACCTAAGTGAATTTTTACTGAAATATGAAAGTTAGACATTTTACCCTGAAGAAATTTTTTTTTAAATTAGAGTTTAAAAATGAATGCCCAGTATGTATAATTATCTAGTTTAGTTATAAACCTCCAACATACAGGTGATGATACAAATATGAGACAATGTTTAGTAATAATTTATTTAGTAATAAATAATATTCTCCACCACATAGGACATGATTTGAAAACAGTCAAGAAAAAATTATAGTATTATGAACTGTTCATTTCTTAAAACTTAGCAATGTCATATGACCATCACTATTTCAATCCAGATGTATTTCATTTTTTTCATAAACTTATTTTTATCTGAAGAAATACTGAGGAAAATTCAGATTTCTGAATCTACTTTGTAAATGTTTTAACGGGGTCAAAACTCGACAAAATAACTACTTGTCATATACAAATCCTTTTCCCATATTTATTTCATTGGCCATTGAGTTGATTATTCATATATTTTATTATTTCAATGAAAATAACAAAAATATAACCAAATTCACTGCATAAATCTTTTTTACAATGCTCTTCTCATTGCACAACACTTATAAAACATTGCAAATTTATATATTTGCTAAAAGTTTCTCCCTGTACTCATATATAAATTTTTCTCTTTTTTGCATCTGGTAGTTTTGAAGTAAGTAAATCATCTAATTTTCATCTTCACTAAACATTTGTTCAATTATGTTAATAACATAACTTTGTTATATCACCAGTTATGAAGTATATGCCCTGTTGTAACTTTCTACTTGTAATCTTTCAGTACTCTATGTAAAGTTATCCGGGTTTTAAATACTCAAAAAGGGCCAGTTTTTTATTTTCTTCCTCCTGACATATGTCTTGTACATTCATTATGATAAAAATACTTTTAAATTCAATGATCCTGAAAGTAAGATGTGTATACTGTACTAAACATAGACATGTATTGAGATAGGCTAAAGCCAGATTTACTAGTGGGGCACTGGTCATGAAAGAGCACCGGCTCACCTGTGAATTTGCCGAAGTGAGAAGTGTGACAGACCTGTAATAAAAGTCATTTTATAAAGTGTGTGGTTTGTTTTGAGAGTTCTAACTATGGACAATGTATATAAATATATTAGTTGAGTTGATTACAGAGAAAAAAGGATATAGCATGTAGTTGCAGAAGGCTGTGACAGCATGGTTTTCATCTATGAAAACTGGTCCATGATCTGCTGGTTGACCAAGAAACACCCGGAAACTGTGCTCTGGTTTGTAACTAAAGGCTGTATTGTGGTGCTTGATCACATGCTGATACTATCTGTCTTGGTTGAACCTCTGGAGATATCATGTGCTGAAGCACCAGTTTCACTGGTTCCTCAGGCCAGGGACTTGAAGCCTGAAGATTTGCTGAGTTCCTTGCATCTGATGTTCATCTTCAAGAAATTAAATTTATTCTGAATCCAGTTCTGCCTCTCAGTCATTTCTTTTGGAGCCTGACCAGACTTGGATTGAGCTAATTTGCTGTAGTGAGTACTTTGGCATTTGAACCAAGTCTTTTGCACTTTGACAGACAGCTTGCGACTGTTGGTGAACCTCGGCCAAAGACATTCCTTCCTGGCCTTGTCCTTAAAATGTTCATTAGTCTTGTTGTACGACTCCTTGTGGTCCTTCGCAAAGTCCATAATAGCCTCCTTATCTGAGTCTGCCAGGTAGATGTTTGTCATGTGCCTCTTCTTGTACCTTCAGTGTTATTGAGATGTGACTGTCTCTTCTCCAGCCTCAGTATCCATTTCTGTGTCACTTTTGTCTGTCTTTGCAAGCTTTTCTGCCACTCCCTCCTCTGCTGAGTGTGTACTTTTCCCCCTCCTGGTTTCCTCCATCTGTTTCTGTGCTTTGTCCCTTTCTCTTGTCTCCCTCTCCTCCCTCCTCCTCTGTATATCAGTAGCCGTATCCCCCAACTCAAACTCTGTAGGTGTGTCTGTGGGACTACTATCTTCCTCACTCTTCTGTCCTTTCTTAGGACCCATTTTTCTTTGTAAAAGCGTTTGTAAAAAAATAAAATCCTAATCGCAAGTCAGCCCAACTTGTATCTCAACACTAAATCCCAGTTAATGTATAAAAAAAGACAAAATCTTTATCTTAAACGATGCCAGATAAATTCTGTCATATGCCAGACACCAAATGATGCATTGTGCAAACTGACAGATTTCAAAACCGAAAAGCTGCGGGTCTGTAAAATGAGGCCGGCTTGTGCTACACACTTCCTGGTATTTCTGTTGCTGAAACCACCTTGTCGGTTTCTGTTTTTGGCTTGTCATTATATGTTCCCAGATTGTCCCACTCTTATCTTCTCTGCGGTTGAAGACTGAGAGACTTCCCGTCTTGATGAGAAGTGTCAAAGTCATGTCGGTAATGTTTACTACAGGCAGGTTTCTGTGTAAGGCCTGTCCGGAGGTGGTGTCCTGGTATTTAACCTTGACAGGATGAGAAGTAAGACAAGATGGTTATGGTAAAGGACAAGACAGGAAATGTAACTGACAAGCTGTAGAGATCCACAACAGGGCAGTTTCCAGATGGACAGAGCCAAGGTCTGTATACAGGGTTGTTGAGGGTCGGTGAAATATCAAACATGTTTGATATTTTGCCAATCCACCATGACAAGCTGGGAAACTACAATCGACCCTAACCGACTCTGTAAACATTGCTCCCAACCTTCGAAAAAAAACCTAGTTAGCAACAAGTTGGCTCCAGTGGAACACCCCCCATTAGAGTGTATTAATGTAGAGATTAAGTAAAATGGAACCATGGTTCAAATTTTACTTCCTTTGGAGTCAAAGGTGGGGTATAATGCCTGGTGAACACTTGGTAATGAGCTTAGACACCACTGACCACTGAATTAACACTACTGCCAGGTATTGACTTTATGGTGTGATGGTTTATTAATACGAGTTCTACATTAATGTGCTACCACCAGAACAAAGGCATATACCAGGCTTTAAAGCTGTTACAGTCACACATATGTGTGTATGTTTATTTGACTAATATCCTCCATTGATAGTGAGTAATTGTAAACATCTGAATTAACTTTTGTCCATTCACATTCACAAAAAAAGATATTTCCCAAACTTCAGGTAAATAACCCTAAATTTCTGTTTTTATACAAGTCAACTAGTTTCAAAATGTCTCATTACACGTTTCTTTCAGTCATGCTTAGTTCCAGCATTTAATTTGTTATTTGCATATCATGGATATGTCCTGTTGGTAAAATGAGAGATCAGAGATTAGGGTAAAACCTACTCCAAACAAAACGTATACACAGATGCTAGTTATTTGGACTGGCTATTTGTGAAAGGTGTACGTAGTCCTTCATCCCTCCAACAAAATGGGTTCATATAAAACATTTGCTAGTTAATGAGCTAAAATACCCCTTGTAAGCCATTGATCACCCATACTACCCTTGTAGGTAACTTCGGGCATCACCCACATGCCTGCTGAATGATTTCATTAGCAAGTTATAAACGGGTCAGCCTGTGTAGGTGAAACTGTGAAAAACTGAAACTGTAACGGTGAAACTGTAAAAACTCTAGTATGTTAACACCTCTATAGACTGCTTGGTGTTGTAGTGCTTAACACACTCGCCTGATGATGATAGATTCAAACCCCGAACCTGACCCGATGTGGGAAAATTGTTAATTGCTTACTGATACCCAGCAGTTTACAGTGCACAATGTTGATGAAGTAGTATGTACTGGTCTCCTTTGCCTGTAAAAATACCTGTCATGATTTAACCTCAACAATGTGTTGAAAGCAATGTTATACCCATATAAATCAAATTAACAGTTTTGTAATATATTAGGGAGAAAAATGTTTGGGGTTAACCCCTGGTGTTATATGTTGTTAGTTCTCAAAATCCATGTAAGATTTATATGTAAGTATAGCTTATTTAATATTTCAATCTGCTTCAACCAGATGCAAACCATTTTTTTTTTAAAATCACGGTTAAGAAAATGATGTGCTTTCCACATGTTTATAACAGTCTGTCTGAAAATAGTGGAAGGTGGTAATTTTTGCTTAATTAATGCTGTTTTTTTTTCTGAAATAGCCCTACAGAGTCTTGTAAAAATGAACCATTGTTTTTTTAATACACATAAAGCCAATGAGAGTTGTGGAGTATTTTGAGATGGTCCCCATGGTAGACCTAGCTGGCAGAAAGTTAATATGATTATGATAGGTCATGTCCAAATGTGTACTGTAAATGGTCACATAAAGCTTGTCAATATGGACTATAAGAGAGTTGCCTCTGTGTCTTGTGAACCTAGAACTAGTGTTTAAACCACCTATAATTTCAAATATAGTACACATTCAGGCCACACAGAAAAGAAATGTCTCTTGAACAATATGTATAAAAAGTGTTGCCTTGTGATTTCAATTTACTGGGTTTGTAACCAGTTGATATTAAATTGGTAATGAAGCCTTTCCCAGTTTTGAATTAAATGACTTGGTAATGATGTCTTCATGTAAGACATATATAATGTACTCTTTTATCGCAGGTACTTTTTTCATAATATCAGACACTTGACTAATGCTCAAGTAAAATATCTGGATAGTTTTGCATAATCATGATTGTGGAATTATTAAATCACAACAAGTTAAAGATTACACTCAGTGGCTATCTCACGAAATTGAATTAACTTGCCTGCATTTAGAGGCATTGATAATGCAACTTTCACATTTAACATTTTGAGAATATGGATGTTGTTGACAGATAAACCATGACAAATTAGATAGCTACACAATATCAATGTTATTATTGTATAGCTTGGTTAATTAGATAATTTAAAAAAACTACCACTTGCAATGATGTTATAATGCATGTATCAACTATGGCTACTGAATATCATTCACACACAAAAAGTACATATGTTATTATGTAGCATAAATAACCATATGAAGTAATTGTCCCAGTTAAGGTCAGTGATTTCATTTTGCTTATATATATATATATATTGTTCTTTTCTTTCTGTTTTTTTATTTTTGCTGTTTCACTGCATATTATGTTGTATATTGTCTGTTTTCATTCTTGTGTCCACATATATTTATTAATTCTTAAAACTCTAACTGTGGTCATATGGAATTATTGTATTACTACCTTAAAGTCTGATATATTAATAGCCGAAAAAATATCTAACTTAAATAGGGAACTATACATTATATTTTATCCCTCCCAAAAATTGGTGCCTGTTTTGATCATTTTGATATCAACCTACAAAACAAGTGATGACTTGATACCGTTAAATGATGATAATGGCTGAAAAATTAGATAAGGTGAAAGTGTTATCGGCGAACTGTAGAGGACTTAAGGATAAATCCAAAAGATATGATGTTCTTAATTATTTCAAAAATATGGAAGCAGATATTATCTGCCTCCAAGACACACACTTAACAGAGCAAGATGTGTCAGAAGTCAAAATGATGTGGGATTGTGACTTTCTATTGCATGGCATCCATAGTAATGCCAGAGGGGTTGCTATATTCTTCAGCAACAAATTTGAATACAAAATATTGAATAAATACACTGACGAAGAGGGAAATGTATTGATAATTGATATTGAAATTAGTGATATGAAATTGAAAATCGTTAATATATATGGACCAAATAATGACGACCCCACTTTTTATTCTACTCTTACAGAACAATTTCAGAGTAGTGAATATGACTACTTAATCTGGTGTGGGGACTTTAACATGACACTTAATCCAGCATTAGACAGTTTCAATTATATAACTATTAACAACCCCCAAGCCAGAAGATACGTAAATAACTTTATCTCAGAGAACAACCTCATAGATACATTCAGAAATTATAACCCTGAAACAAAGAGATACACATGGCGCAAAAAAACCCCATTAAAACAAGCCCGTCTTGATTATATCATAACATCTTCATGTTTTACAGACTTAACCACAAGTGTAAATATAAGGCCAGGCTATAGGAGCGACCACTCAATGGTAGAACTAACCTTTTTAATTAGTCACTTTAAAAGGGGAAGAGGAACATGGAAACTCAACACAAGCTTATTAAAGGACAAAGAATATATATCCTTAATCAGAAATTGTTTACGAGAAGAATATCTGAAATATACAGCTCCTATATACAGCTATGTTTTTTTGGAAAACTGCTGCGTCCAAGATCTATGTTTAACCATTGAACCGGATACATTTTTAGAGGTCCTGTTGTTAAGAATTCGGGGTGAGACAATTAAATATGCAGCATTGATAAAGAAACTCGAGTTAAAACTTGAGAAAACCCTAATCTCAGAAATAGAAAAATTAGAGGCTGGTGAAAATACTCTTGATCCTGATATATTAGAATTAAAAAAACAAGAACTTGTTGAGTTTAGAAAAAAAGAACTGAAGGGACACATGATAAGGTCTAGAATACAATGGTTAGCTGAAGGTGAGAAACCTTCAAGTTTTTTTGTGCACTAGAACACAATAATTATGTTGATAAAACTATAAAGTGCCTACATAAACAAGGTGAAATTTATATTAGGGACCAGAAGAAAATATTGAATGAAATAAAAACTTATTATGCAAAACTTTATGAGTCCACCGAAAGTATAGAATTGTTTGATTGGAATGAACAGCTAAAGAATTGTCAAGTTAAAACCCTGAGTGTAGAACAAGCTAAATTAATTGAAGGTTACCTTACAATACAGGAAATAGGTATAGCACTTAAAAATACTAAAAATAATAAAACCCCGGGCTTGGACGGATTTCCTTCTGAGTTTTTAAAATTTTTTTGGAAAGATTTAAAGTTCTGCATTACTAATGCAATAAATTTCAGTTTTGACAAGGGGTGCCTGCCTTTAACACTGAGACAGTGCATTGTAACATGTATTCCCAAGAAAGGAAAGTCAAGGGACAGAATTAAGAACTGGCGTCCTTTGTCAATGCTGTCAGTCTTGTATAAGTTGGCATCTGCAGCGATTGCAAACAGAATGAAGCCTTGTTTAGATCAAATTATTGATAAAACTCAATGTGGTTTCGTCCCAGGAAGATATATTGGTGAATGCACTCGATTGATATTAGATATAATGAAAATTACAGAAGACCGCCATATACCTGGAATGCTAGTATTAATTGATTTTGAAAAGGCATTTGATTGTGTTTCATGGTCGTTCATCTACCAAACGCTGGCTCATTTGGGTTTTTCTGAAAAATTTATAAAATGGATTAAACTTTTTAATCACAATATTATGGCGACCATTATCCAGTGTGGTGTATTATCTGATTTCATAAACATACAAAAGGGATGCAGACAAGGAGACCCCATTGCCCCATATTTATTTATTATTGTTGCACAAATTCTAACAATCCTCATTAAGAATAATAAATCTATAAAAGGAGTCAAAATCGGTAATGCAGAGTTTAAGTTAGTACAGTTCGCCGATGACACAACACTGATACTTGATGGTACCATGGAATCATTACAGGCAGCACTTAATACTTTAGAAATATTTGGCACTTTTTCGGGATTAAAGGTTAATAAAGATAAAACACAGATAGCCTGGATAGGTAAAAAAAAGGCCAGTAAAGATAAAATTATTATTAAGGACTGTACATTTAGTATTGTACCTAGTTTCAAGTTACTGGGCATTTATGTTTCATTAGATTTGGACAGTTGTCTAAAACTTAACTATTCTGAAAAGATAGCAGAAATTAAAGAAATAATCAACAGATGGAATAAAAGGTACCTAACACCTTTGGGAAAAATAGCAATCATTAAAACATTTCTGCTGTCCAAATTAAATCACCTTTTCTTAGTTTTACCAGACCCACATGAAGGATACATAAAGGAAATTAATGATATATTTTTTAAATTTATATGGTCCTCAAAGCCTGACAAAATAAATAGACAAACAATTGTACTTGATAAAAAATTAGGGGGACTAAAAATGTTTAACTTAAAGTACTTTATAACATCTCTGAAAGTATCATGGATTAGAAGACTTTTGCTAACCACAACACAGTCATTGTGGATAACACTTTTTGAACAATCCTTCAATGTAACACTTCATAAATTAACACATAGCGGGCCAGGATATTATCTACTGTTAAAAAACAGGACTAAGAATAAATTCTGGATAGATGTATTCAGTGCTTGGCACCTTTTTACAAATGAATACCAACCGCATACAAACTTAGCTGTAATAACAAGTCCATTATGGTACAATACTAACATGTCTTGTCATGAAATGTTCATTCCAAATTGGTTTGAAAAGGGCATAACTGCAGTATCCGATGTTCTTAACTTAGATGGTTCAATTAAAACCTTAGACGAAGTTAAACAAGAATATTCTATTAACTCTATTAACCCTTTGCACTATTTGAGAGTCCAGCAAAATGTGAAGAAATTTCTTAAAAAATATAAGCCAGTAGTTGATTTTAATGTGCAGAGGCCCTTTATTCCATTTTACATATTACCTCTTTGGAAAAATAATAAGGGAGTAGGAGCCTTTTATAAATTACTGTTGCAAAAAGAAAAGAATAATCATAATATGAAACAAAAATGGCAATTTGAGCTGGATATAAATATTGATGACAAAATGTGGATGTCAATATTTAATGTGTGTTTTAACAATTTAGATAACAACAGCTTGCAGTGGTTTCAGTTAAAACTCATTTATAGAATACTCCCTACAAAGGCATGTTTAAGGAAAATTAATATCGTGGACACTGCAGAATGTAGTTATTGTCAAGAAAGTGAAACTATTTTGCATATGTTTGTTGAATGTAATAGAATTGTAGAGTTTTGGAATGAAATAGAAGAACTGATATGTCAAATCATTGGTTTTCAGATTAAACTTTCAGCTTTCGATAAAATGTTTGGCTATCAGAATAGAGACCGAAACAAAATCCCTTTAAATTTGATATTACTTGTTACAAAAAAATATATCTTAGACACAAACGCTACAAATGGCATTCTCAACTTAAATGTATTGAAATGTAGATATCACCAAACATATGCCGATGAAAAATACCTTGCTGTTCTCTCAGGTAAACAAGATAATTTCAATAGAATCTGGGATAAATGGGGTACAGCCCTGGAAGAAATGGCAAGTAATTGATCTATCAGTTACTTACTAAAGTAGCCACAGACCCCCTTCTGGTCAGGTCTTGATGTTTATTTATGTATTTTTTTTATCTTTTGGTTTCCTAATTTTTGTTATATAACAATTTTTGCTTTTATGTAAAAGAATTTTGAAACATGTAATATGCAGTAAAATAAAATAAAAACAAAAACAAAAAAAAAAAAACAGTCTGTCTTTACATCTTCGTCATGCAGACGTTATGTAAGCCAGGATTTCAAGAAGAGAAACAGAAATAGGTTAACTGTGGGGTTCTGTACTGGAGGTAATTTTCAAAGTGCATGTGATAAATCGCATGGAAGAAATTGGGTCCTTTCAGTTGACAGTGTAATTTAAGACGCTCAATGAAGTGTGTAATTGAACTAATCAGATTTAGTGTTTATATCTTGTAAGCGTGCAATCCAAAGTTACAAGGCCACTGATTGGCTAATGAAAAAGCCATTCAACAAATCACTTCACTGTATATCTATTATAACAAGTTTACTGATTGAGTAAATGTAGATACATTTCTTGATCTGTGTCTGTAACTAATGTATTACTTTCTGAATTAATTTTATTAACCTACTTAATTCATATATTTTTACACTAGAGTGTGGGTATAGCATTAAACATTTTGTGACCAACCATTCTTATAACATTTTAAAACCTTTGAGTAATAATAATAACATTTACTAGAAAACTCTTGTGGAGTGCAGATCTCTGCCAGCTCGTGCTTTCCCAAAAATTAAGGATTTTTTGTGTATCTAGAATATAATCCAGATATTACCCAAAATTTTATCACTTCTTCCTTTGCCAAGACTCTACCATGAAATCATGAAAAACCACTCCTCATTTTTTTAATAATGTTATGCAAACTACAATGAAAATAGGATTCTTGAAAAGCTGGAATTTTAAAATTCAGAATATATGATCTGGATCTTTCCTAAAACATAATTGCTTCTTCCTTCGGCCCGGCCCTACTTACATAAAAATATTATGAAGATCTGCTCATTTCTTTTAGGGTAATCACAAACACAGGCCAATAAATGCACCCTTAATAACTAACTCCTGGCAGTGGTAATAACTGCTACAATTTAAAAACTTAACCAGGTAACTGCTTTAGATGTCAAAGCATAAACTAATTCACAGACAAAAAGTTTGTTTTATGATAATTGTATAGACCAGATGTATCTGGATGCATCAGGTGGATACTTGGTTTGGTTTGAGAGTTTTTCATCATTAACACTGTCAGCGGAAAACTAGACCAGCTAGCTTCACCCAATTTGCAGGATCTAAGCTTCTCTGGGTCTGAAATTAGCCTCATCCTGAAAAACAAGATGGCTGCCCTGGCCATTTCTGTGAAATTATTAACCTTTTTACTGGCTGATTCTCATAACTAGAAGATTGAATCTATTCATAGGTGATATGTTAACAGATATATATGTCTTCTACAAGCATGCAGATATTTGACCATGAAGCTCTTCATTGAAAGTCATCCACGGAGTGCCAAAGTACCCCACATAGCAGACTTTAAAAGTGCCTGTATCACCCTTATTAATGGTCCCAGAGGTTTGGCATGTGAAGGCAACCTTAAGAAACTCATAGGCTTGTAATCTTCTGATGTATTCAGATTTGGCCTTGGGTCCCTCCTTCAAGGTCAAACAAAGATTGCTAAACTTAAAAGTGCTTATAGCTTGCCTATTCTTGGTCCTAGAGTTTTGTAATGTTAAACCAACTTATGGGAAATCATAGGCTAGGAATCTTCTGATGTGTGCAGACTTGACCTTGGACACCTCCTTCAAAGTCAAATGAGGATAGCCAAATTTAGAATTAGTTATAATTGCTCACTTATTATTGGTCCTAGAGGTTTGCAATGTGAAACTGACCTACAATAATCATGAACTTGGAATCTTCTAATGAGGTCAGATTTGACCTTGAGCCCATTCTTCAACATCAAATGAGGATAGCCAAATTTAAAGGTGCTTATAACTTGCTTATTATTGGTCCTAGAGATTTGCAATGTGAAAGCGACCTGTAGGAAATCATGAGCTTGGAATCTTCTTATATGTTCCGATTACACCTTGGCCCCTCCTTCAAGGTCAAATGAGGAAAGCCAAACTTAAAAGTGCTTATTATTGATCCTAGAGGTTTGGGATGTCAAATCAACCTATACTTTTCCAAATATCGGCTGCCATCTTAAATTTTGGTGTCAATGGAAAATGTGGTTTATCTGAAAAATCTGTAAGAGATAGAGTGATTGGGGGTCAATACTGCACTCGCTAGGTGCTAAGGACTACTCCTCTAGGACATCTGGCAAATATTGGACCCCCTGGGTACTAAGGACTTCTAGGACCTCTGAAAAATTTAGACTTTTCCGAATTTTGGTTGCCATCTTGAATTATGCTGGAAATGGAAAATGTCATTTATCTCGAAAACTGTAGCACATAACTTGATTTCAAGCCAAAATTGGCCCCACTGGAAAATAAGAACTACCCATTAAATTCCTATGAATAATTTAGGATTTTCTTAATTTCGGCCGCCATCTTGAAAAATGCTGTTTATATTCCAAACCATGTTACTTATCCTTTTCTGGAGGATGCATCTTCCATCGGCCACAGATGCATTATTGATCTAGCTTTAGTTCAGCAGCACAGTTTATTGGATATAATAAATCTCTTGCTGTATGTTACAAATAAAGTTTGATACAAAGCTTAAGTTTTACTTTGTTATTATGTGTAAACAAAATGGAAAAAATAAAGTACCCTCTTTGCACTTTTTTCCTAATCCTCTGTCTATTTTTTTCTGTGTGCCTTTTGTTGATGTCTCTTTTTACCTTTTCGTTTTATCCTCGATTAAAGGAAGTCAGAACTTGGAATATTTAAGCATAAAAAATAACATAACATGTTAACTGAAAAGGGTATTATACAGTTACTTTATTAACCTCATGAGTCTACTTTTAATTTAGCTGTATGAGTATTTAAAAATTGCATAACAATAAATATTTTTAAAGACCAACAATATAGTACACTTGTGAATTTATAGGTGACAACTGACTTCTGCCCCATGTAATACAGATTACTTCATTACAACCATGACACAACCACTATTTGTATGTATGAACTCCTTCATCATAGCTCCCCACACACTGGTTTTGCGATTTTATCAATACTTATGAAATTAGCTTAACTATAACATCATTTATCTTTTATTTAGTCCCCCCAGGTTATCTGCCAAGTACAGCCTGTCTGACAAATGCCATAATGCGTCCAGCTAGAATATTATACAAAAGGGATGGTCAGGCAAAAAAAGGAATTGTCTGGCAAAATCATACTATATACTGACCAGTCTCTCTTCTTGATAACGTAATTAGCCTGCTCTGACCCATTATTCACCAACATTCTTATACATAGAATAAGAATTCTCTTTGACAAATACGTAAGTTAACCCATTAAGAATATTGTACAAAAGAGGTGGTCAGGATATAAAAAGGAAAATCAGAGCAAAAACTTTCAAAATACTGACCACCCTCTCTTCTTGATGGTAAATTTTTCCTGCGCTGACTCATATTCTCTAACAATCTTATACTTAGAATAAACATTTTCATAGAATATAGTGATTATCTAGAAGTCCAACAATTAGTATGAACCTAAAAATCTGATTTTAACATTGTTTTTCTTATTCCAAGAAATTTTCTTAGAAAATGGTTGTTTTCTTAAAACATTCATTGAAAAAGGATTTCTCTAAGAAAAGGAATGTTTAATGAAGATGAAATCTGGCCAGTTTGACTTATACAGAGGTGTATACTTTATGTCATCATTCTGTGTAAATTTTAAGATAATACAAAGGCAAGTACTGAAAAGCTTTGTTGCATATTAATCAAAGCGCAGGGATCAATTCTGACATAGGAAGAACTTTCCCTATTCAGATAGAACTTTGGCTATGAATCTACTCCTGTCTCAAGGCATTTTACACAGAGAAATCATGTTGTGAAGTCTATGGAGTTCTAAGTGCCCCACCTGAGAGAGGGTGATATTAACCCCAAAATCCCACTAAGTGTCCCATAGATCAGACGTTTTTCTATGTTAGGGCATTCTCCAACCCTAAACCCAACAAGTCCCAGTATGCCTGTATGAGCTTTATGGTCCTTTGAATACACCTGACCCATTGGGTTCTTTGACTTGGAATCTATTGTTTATAGTCTCCGTTGTTTGGTGAACTGTATGGATTGGCCACCATTGGTCAAGGCAGTGATTTGACAGTGGTTGACCTTTATAGCCTGACTTGATTGAAATGTCCTTGTGTCATGTTAGAAAATTGCTTGAGATATTATCAAGACGACTGAAGTATGTAGAACCCTTGGATTTGCAATTCGTGCTTCTCCTGCTTCAACTTTCATATTTGACCTTTGGTGGTGGTGGTGGTGTTTGTTATTCCATTTAGATAAATCCTTGTAAAAAGTGATGTGACATTAACGTAAGTAATGGACTGACACAATTACCGTAAATATGTTTAATATTAATTTAAAAAATGCTTGAAATTCCAAATACATATTCATAAATCAATCATGATTTCTGACTTTAGAATTACAAATTCAAAGTTAACTCCTTTTTGTTACCATGTGTCTGTGACCCTTGTCGATGAAAGCTAGGATATTTATTTTCTTTCACCGTTTCTGTAAACAAATTGTCAAGCACATGGCTGCAATACTGTGACATCATTTTACCACATGAACCCCGTTGTTTTGCTGTCAACTTTGACACTTGGAAACTATAAACAACCTTGTTTTGTCATGTAACTTACATTTCTTTTGTCGTACAAGCCCACATACAAGAACTGGAGATAAAGGGTTAATTCTCAGGCCACAGTGTACAGAACACAAATGGCATTTATTTTGCTACCGACACTTAAATATATACTGAAATCTGCTGTATGTTATGCCCTTTTCCATAAAAAAGATTTCTCAGTTAAACAGAAAATGTAAACAAAATATTCATGAGATCAATGTAGACTGTCTTCCTATTAATACCAAGGAAATTGTTTGGTGACATAAGCATGTTTTTGTACTGTGTGTTTTCCATATTGCAATTAAATTTTTATATGATGCTTGCAGTTGCATGTGCTATTTCATTACTTAATTTTTTCACACCAATAGAAAGTGCACATAAGATGTACATAAGATATACTAAGTAATTATGAAAAAAAGTGAAAGAGCATAAGTACATCAGTAAATGTATCAATCTAGTATATATTTTCAGATATAATTTTTATATACATATTTTTGTTATAAGTTATTAGAACATGGCTATTATCTGGTTAATCCTGTTCAACAGCCTGGATCATATTGCGACAGATCCTCAGCATTGTCAGTTGTAAAAATCGAACCAAAGACACATGACAACACCACAGTACAAGACATATAACAATGCAAGTCATATTACAATACAAATATATATATGGGAATTTGTATACATTAAACAGATATTACATATTCAAGTAGACATAAAATATTTAAAGACTAAAATGTACACAAGAAATTGTAAATAGAACATCCGGATGATCAAACAAAATTGTAAGTGAAATATTTAATATTTTCCTGTGTCAGTTCACAAAGTCTGTTGTTATATTTCTATTTGAAACATTATTTCAAATGATATCCATACTGCTATATTATGTGAATTAGCATTCCCTGTAAGTCAGCACAAATATAAAATAAAGAATTACTTCAAAATCAGACCGCCTAATTTAGGACACTGATTTATTTAGAGAAAAACACAAGGGTACCATAGGCATAAGTTTCTGCAAACCTAATAGACCTTTTGTCAAACTAGCTCCAAAATATCTTTTTAATTAGATTTTGTTGATAACATTTGTAAGAAACCAACTAAAACCTCATGCTGGACCTCATCAATAACACTATTGCATTGTTAACCTTGAACTTTTGGCAATTTTTTTCCCTTCTAAATAATTACATAGGCGTTTCATTATTTTTTATTACTTCAAGTGGTCTATTCACAACAATTACAACAAGGCTGCTGTTGATCTTTGTTCAGTCCTCTGTGGTTGATCACCCTGGTCATACTGCATCTTGATACAGCTGAAGAACATGCCCACGAAGCCACAGATAAACAGCACAGTGGGCCACAGGATGATGTTCACTATCACAGTGTGGGAAGGTAGAGTCTCTAGGACTCTTGTCATTGTTGGGGTTTCACTGTAGAAGCACCTCATTTGCTGAGAAAGGGACACAGGCTGATAGTTTTCCATGTGGAGTTTCAGGTGACAGGTGTTCTCCCCAGATGGTGCTGCTATAGATGTACCTTGGGAGTAAGCTGGTACCCTGTGACTGTGGCTCTGGTGATACCGGTAGGTGTTTTTATTAACAGAAGAGTCTTGATGATTGAACACTGTACAGGAACCAGGTAACACAGGGCAACAAGGCTGAAAAATGCAATAGACATACTGTTTAGTGTTGTATTGTACAGGGCGTATTTTCTGGTAACATAATGACAACAAAAATTGTGGTAAAACAATTGAATAAAGCATACGAGTTTTAAATGTCTTGGTTACAAAAGCTTCATATTTATACTCATACTGTTATGTGTAATAATTAGAAATGGACAGGGGTCAGAATTTCTGGCTATTACAATGTAATATAATATATTGTCTTGAAGAAACAAGTAAGATTTTGACTATTGAGCTGATATTATTTCACCTTTAATTGTTTACTTTTTATATGAAGCCAACGATTAATATTTAGAGATGCACCACTTCTATTTATGGTCATTGTTGAATCCATGTAAAGAACATATGGAAATGTCTCCGCGAAATGCTATGACAGACAGAAAATCACTAAAGTAACACTGAAATAACATTTTATTCCTTTCAAAAATCCCCAAAGGGAGGGTTAGAACAATCCCAAACTCCCCGTTAACAAAAATCTCTATTGTTCCAGTTGGTCTGTAACTTTAACACGCAAAACCGTAAATAGCATGTGAACAAGTGGCTAATTTGACTAATTAGTCAATACCATGGAATTAATGACACTTTGCAAAGCTCTTAGTATAACAAGATCTTGCTAAAGTAAGGCAAAGTTCATCAATAGCTTGTGAATGAGGTTTTTGTGCTAATGGAGTATTATTGGCGTGCTTTCACAAGTCCCATAGAAAGCTACCTGTCTTAATCAAACCAAATGTAACTGATGCACAAGTGTAATGTAGCAAATGCAAGTTTCTATGTAAGTGACATTTGTGACAGCAATTATGTTATTCTTCTTTTAGTGTATTCAAAATCCATGTACCAGAAAGACATTTTCTATCATTTATTGCAATTTTTTTCACCAGCAATAGAATCATGAACAAAGGTAAAACTTTATCCATATATGGACAATATTTATTTAGGGGGTTTGCTATTCGTTATTGCAAATACTGTGATGGAAATTCGCACACACTGGTTCTGGTAAAACACAAAATTTCAAGTAGTGTTTGCAGGCTGTAAATCAATTGAGTTCTTTAAATTGTGTCATTTAATTATTGTAAATATTTTAACAATGTTATTTTGTTCACTATAGTATAGCATCAGTCAATACAGTAATGTACCTGTGTTCTGATTAGTGTTGTAATACTGTTAAATGAACATAACTTCAGACGTCCAGACAAATATAAGGATTAAGTAATAATCTCAATAAAAGATTAGAGTACAAGACAACATTGAGAAGGTTACAACATGTTCCTTTAATATTGAATAATATTTAGTCCTACACTGCAAAGAGCTCTAAAAGGATATTTGGTATTCCAGTGTATATTATTTATTGCTTGCTTGAATTTTTCTTGCACAGGGAAGAGCTGACAGTAATTGAAGGGCTAATGTGGAAGGAAATATATTGGGAAACAGTTGAGTGCAGATATTTCTACTCAATTTCACCAGTGGTTTACACAGAATTGCTTTCATTATGAAAAACAAAGTTAATATCCAGCACGTATTTTATAGCAAAATCTTTGATTATCGTTTTGAATGGCAACCATTTCTCAAGGTAACTTGGTTAAGCTAATGTTTCTGACAACATTTAACATCATGCTTCACTTACTAACTTAAGTGGTATATTCCTTTCAAAAGAGTGATAAACTACTGTAGAAAAATCTCACACAAACCAACTTTAACAAGGCATTTTCTGATGGATTTCTTGGATAAAATGCTTATGTCAACAGAGATTTAAGTGAAGGTATTTATCCTGTTAAGAGACATATAGGAAGCTAGCCAGATACCTTCTGATTAACATACAGTCAGATACTAAAAATTATTTGACTGATTCTTGAATACATTGGAACCTTGGAATCAATATCATCTTACATGCGCAACATAACATGAAACTAATGTTTTTAGTTGTAGTATATGTAGTATATAGTTTTGGCACAACACACCAGACATAACAAAATGCAAATGTGTTTGATTTTTTGGGCATACTTACTGGAACAAAAGAGCTGTTCTTCACTTCAATCAGGTTTGACTCTGATTCTCCAAGTGAGACCACACCATAATGCCATGTGGTATCCAGCCTTTTATACATCACCTTCACCCCCACACAGTAACTTTTGTCGTTGGTAGAATCTCTCGACCAATTGTCCACCAACAGAGTACAGTTCTGGTGATCTGATTGGTGGAGCCTGAAGAAGGCAGTGACAAGGCACTGGGTGAAAAGTTTCTCCCTGGAAACTCTGTAAGGAATCACAAAGATGTAGGTGAATACTACCACCATGAAGAATCCAGATGTCGCAGTGATAAAACTCAACACAAACACAGCTGTGTATGCCTTATCCATGATCATTTGTCTGATAATATGAATGTGTCTCTATACTTGTAATGTATCAGTCTCGAAGGTCCATTTTCAATGACACTGAAACTGATTGTGATGTTTCAGCAGATATTGCATGGTCCAACTGAACGATCCAGTTATTTATAAGTTTTCTTTAAGTCAGCTTCCTTCCTAGATCCTTTAATCATTGACTCCTAGCTGAATATAGTTAAAGTATAGGTTTTAGAACATTCATTTTTATATCAAAAAGATAAAACTGATAATAAATATACACAATATAGTAAGGTGCATGAGTATGATAAAAAATCGGAAAAAGCATTAAAATTCAAAATGACTATTCATGGTTTTGCAAAATATATCACTGAAAACAGATAAAAATTTATTTTAGAAACCATTATATAATATATTGTATACTTTTATACTCAGTTCAATATCTCCATGTACAACATGACCCCAAATGCTATTTGATCCCGACTAACTGCACAAAGACAGCCCAAGCTCTGAAGCTACTGACATTCTCCTAACTAAAAGACAGAAGCTCAAACATGACCATTTTTCTATGCCTCTGAGGTTCTTTAGTCTCCCACTGGGATAGGAAGATGTGACTGAGTATCTGCCTGTACTAAGGTTTGAACCCAAGTTCTCTGTGTTCATAGCAAGTGTGTTACCCACTAGGCCACAGTGGCATATACCATTTAAATGGTTCTGCATAATATTTTCATCACAAACTGGACACATGGAGTTCCCATAACCTTAAAAAACCTTAACTAAGAATATCTTATTGATATATGGTAAGTTAACCATTTTGTTTTATGGAAAGGGCCTCAGATGCATTTCTTGATATCATGTGAAAAGTAAAAATAAGCATTTCATTTTCCACTTATTCTATGTTATCAAGCAATTTGCTAGCTCATTCTGTCCTTGTCTTAGCAAGTGTCAATTGTCACAGAGTGTTAGAGGGACATCCTGATAAAAGGGCTTTACAATGTACAATTTCCTGTTATATGTTGACTGCAAAGTAGCTTTGCCTTTTAATCACACCCAAAAGCACTTGCATGATGGCAGGTCTAAAAGCCCAAGCCCTTCCTTTTATGTCATACTTGAGCCGAGATTACAGAGTCAATAAATGATGCTCTTACAGTATGAATGATATTAGAGACCTCATAACGTGGAGTATAAAAGTACTTCATCTCCTTTATTAGTTTTAGAGTAATCTACTCTAAAGGCTTATTTTATGAAGATATTGACATACTATATCAGGTATTTCTGACGAATATGAGTAACATGAAATGATTGCTAGCCTATGCTAGGTCCTTTACTAAAACGTATATTAATGTATTATGTTTACAATGAAACTTACACCTGTTTTGTAACCAAGTTGTGATTTGCAATTGTGTGTTTAAAGGGATGACTACACAGTAAGGATTTAGCAGAATACTAAAACAAGAGATATGCATGAGTTTGTTAACTAATGGAATCAATTTAGATTTCATAGACAATTTTAAATAGCATACATGTACTGCTTAAATGATTATCTAGAAATAGATATCTAGAATGTGTGCAACTTTAATAAAAAGGATAACCTAAATCATTTTTAAACTGATTCACATCTGGCTCCACGCCTGTGTGAATCTACCATAAAATCCCCAATATAATTAATCTTTGAATGTTAATTTCCTGTCCTTTTCCCAAAATATATTTCTGAGAGTATCCTATTATTTATACCTCTGTTCCACTATCGCAAGTTTTCCTCCTAACCGCCTCGATAATGTGGTCCCGAACATAACCATATAGATCATAAGGTCATGCCAACATGTTGCACACCTACAACTCTAACCAATGTTCCTTCCAAGTGTCCACATTTTACACCTTACAGTTTCCTAAAATAGTCTGAACTAGATTAAAAAGTCAATGTCACTATGGCAAGGTCAAAAGTAAATCAAGGTCACACCATGACATTGCATACCTATATCCCAACCAATGTTCATACTAAGTATCAACTTCCTCTACCTTACAGTGTCCGATGTAGTCCAGGCAAGAATTCCAACTTAGTGCCACACAGAAAGGTTGTGGTTTCTGAGAGACAGCCTGACAAGATAGTTACCACTGACTGCCTGCACGGACAACTATCCAGATAGATACTATTTGTGAAAACAAAATCTGCACAACCTTTAAAGGCTGTGGGGTAAAAAGCTCTGTGAATGAGCATTTTCATCCGAATGCACACAAACTTTCTTTTTATCCATAAAGTAGTTGAGGATAATCTTTAAGATGTTACAACTTATTATTAATGTCCACTGAGGTACAAAAAATATCATTAAGTCTTATGTGCTTGCCAGAATGTTTTTCGAAAAAGAATTACTTCTGTATCTGTTGCTTTTAATCCTACCGCGGCAATGTTGAAAATTGATGAATTAAAACAGAAATATTCTGCACATCTTATTAACCCATACCATTATCCAAGAGTTCAAGAAAATGTAAATATCTTAAACAATGAAGTAAATCAAATGTTTCGCTGCAGTTGAGAGGAATTTTGTTTCATTCCATGTAAAAAACTTAATTCAATGAAAAATTAATCATGTTTTTATAGAATAGTGAAAACCTATTAATTTCTTCATCTCCTTAACTGCCAGGAAAGTATATTATAAAGGTACCAATAATTTCCAGAAGGATTTTTTTCTGATTTTCATATTTTTTGGCTCAGCTAAATCTTAAAATTGCCCTTTATGTATAGCAACAACTAAAAACAAAATAATATTATTTGTTACACAGCTTTTAAATACATACATTACCTGTTACCTTTGACATAAGTTGCTACATATTAAACTGTACTAAGCAGAAAACAGATAAGGACACCAAGAACACAATTCCAAATATCAAACTTAAAACAATAAAAATATTAGCCTAATTTACCAAAGCAAAGTTACCCCCACCTGTAGTTCTCTATCTTCCCATTATTATTCAAAACAATTGAAAACTATTAGTTTACATTAAAATATTGAAAAATAGTAAACTGTTAAATCCGTTGAAATAAACATACCATTATCCATTTATCAAACATTTCAGTAATTCACACTATAGAAATAATGAGCTCCAATTAATCTATGCTCCCATGAATTCATGCTTCTGTCTGTTTTTCATTTTATTTATCTCTACCAATCAGCTTCTTTATTTGCAAAATCCACACAATTAACTGCACAGAGCTAGGATTATATAAGCACTAAGCACACAGATAGATTTTACTAACATTTTCAGACCCAAATTGTTATTCTACACTGACAGCAGAGTCCATTTCCTTTTCTCCTGCTGTCAACTACTGTCACTGGGAGTTTGTCTGCCAGTCTATAACTTTACACAAATGGCGGGAAAGAGGCGGAAATAGACCCACATTTGGGGGCTTCTCTACTGCTATGTGGCCATCATATAGACTATAAACTGCCTTATGGCTTATCTTCACTGGCTTCAGAACAAGTTCATTACACCCTGTTTGGACAGAGAACTATTTTAAGCTGTGGCTAAACCTATCCCTCTCAGTTTTCAAGGAATATACAAAGTTTTACAGTTTTCAAACAAAATATAATGGTTTGGGGGATAGAACACGATCACGATAGATGTCAGGTTAGATATTTAACTAGCTCTAATATGTGACAACCTTTGCATTGGGAAATGAAAAAAATGTGAATGAACATGTAAAATACACAGTAATTTCTTTTTAAAATGGAACAAATTTAAAGCAAAACTATAACTCAATGGAGTAGGTATATTAATGACAGTAAGGAGAGATATGTAATGTCTCTTGAATGCTGTAGTGTCATCTTAAACCCATTTCACTTTTGAATAGATTTAACCTCCTCCCCCAGATTTTGGGATCTGTCTGCACATTTGTTTCCCTAGAGTTTTGTATTTTTAAATTGAAAAGTATCTCTATTAGAAATCGTTGCATGCATTATGCAACAAGTGTACTTAAATATATAATAATATATGCTATATATATTTGATATTTATTTACATAGATCTATGACTAATAAATACGTATTAATATAAAAAAATTATAAAATCGCAGTTGTCTGTAAATTCCCGGAATTCCCTGCAGTCTCTGTGAAGGTTTGTTTTTTATATTAAAAACATCATATCCAAATCATGTAAACACTGAAAAACGTCTTTGGACACATGGAAAAAAAAACATATTTAGAGACATTTTGGACAGTTCAAAATATCTCTGTGGGTGGTCATAGAAAGGACAGAAAACCACAGTGTTTTAAGTTTACTGACAGAATTGTGGCAATACAGGGAGGATCTGGTGCATTGTACAAAACACCTGTAGTGTGATAGGGGCATTAAAGTTGAGTTTTTATGAGCAAATGACTGTATTTATTCCATGTAATCCCAACTCTTTTTACCCTGGTAGGATTTCTCATTTTCTCGAGTTTATGGTCTTAATTGACGCACACTTTTCAGGCAGTGTATTTGCCATGTAATAACACTGCTTACTGTGAGAAGCAATTAGCTCTCCTGAGATGATAGGAATGATAAACTGACTAGGGGTATCTAAATATACTGAGTTATTGAAGTGTCCATAGTTTTATCGATATTTATGTGCTGTGGTTTGTACTCTTTGAACTGATATATCATATACAGTGTCCATTACTTCCAATGAATGTCCTACTGTCTGGATTGACACTCTACATAATACAGTTGGGTGGTTTTATACTTTTTCCTGACAATTAGATGTTATTTGTGCTTAAATGGTTAGATGATCTCTAATTTTTACTGTGATGTTACTTTATAGATTCATATTTGGTTACATTATCTAACGTGTTTCTGTTTTGTATCTATGGATCTGCCAATAATGTAGACCAAGTTTCTGACGCAAAAAGCCTGCCACATGACCTTTTAATGACAGAATTGAGTGGTGCGTGTTAAACTTAAAGTCTTGTTTTACACTTGTGTCTATTTACATTTGTTATTGTTTTTCATAATACCAATTGGGTTATCAAAAATTATAACACAATATTTTCATGACAAACACAATTACAGTTCTTACTCTATATCCCAATGACATGTATTTTTTTTTGTTCATTGCTTCCTGTCTATTTCAGTATTATTTGACCCAAAGATTGTTATTTTCTAGCTCTGTCAGAGAGGTCATGCTAATTCTAATATTATTTTATAGTGCTCAATCTCTGTCTAAGGACAGGCTCTAGGCGCACCAAACAGAAAAAGCAGAAAACTATAATCATTAACCTGAGACATAGCAAGGGTCAGCGCCACGGAGAGAAACCAGGAAAAAGGGGAAATTAGGGTGGATATGCTTGTGCAAAGAGATAGGTTTTGTTGGATTCTGTTGTTTGTAAACAATTTTACCTAAAGCTCTAATGTAAAGATTTACATCAAATGATTACATACAGTGAGTAGACCTTGGTCTGACACAAAACTAACTTAAATTAGGGAATGATCTGCAATTCATTCATGGTCGAGGATTTAAAAAAAGATTTTTGGGTATTGACAGACGTATGCCTTCTGAGTTCTCTTGTAATATATGTAAATTGGGATGGGGGGGGGGGGGGTCACTTTTATTAAAGCATGCATCTTTGACAAAAAATTAAAATGTACATGTAATTTATACAGAAGTATCACAGTACTTGATCTATGAAACAACTTGTTAAAGAGCAATAATATCATTTACCCACAAAAATAAGCCATTGATTTGTCCAAATTGATTTGTAGCTTTTGCCATTAAGGATATATGAATAAGCTACTGCTTACAGCTCTACATATTTCTTTTGACAATTTATTTTCGTGTTTAATCTTTTATGTCAAACCTAGTGCCTTGATATTAGTTATATTGCGATGGTAGTTAGGAAGCAGAGAAAACCAGAGTTGGTCAGGCTACGATGGTGAGCATGTTACCACTGCGCTATCATGGTCCTTTTTTGCAAATTTAAGGTACCAATTTTATGTTGTAGTCCCATTTAAAAAGGTAACAGGGTAAGTGGCCCATATAGCTGGTGTGAAATGTTTATATATGTAGCCCTAAACATGATGCCAGTCAGTTGCTGGTTTGCCTCTCCAACTAGTGCCAGTACTCATTTTTACACATGGTTGACGGTTGATACATATGTGTAAAGGATCTTGCCCAAGCCTAGGATAAAACTCAAGACCATCAAGTCTGAAGTCCTACATCATAGTCACAAGGCCATAGAGCCCTGTCTTTTTAAAATGCTCTCTGGAATATAATTTTCTTGCTTGTTTTTCATACAGAGTCTATTCATATTTCGTAGCTGTGTCAATGAATATTTTAACCACCAGAAAGAAATACAATTTAAGCTACACAAAACTTGGGCAAATAGTCAGTTGGTGGTGTGCTAAATTGTCACGCCATGTATTCTAAATGATTATCTATAGAATCCTACACACCAGTCATTTCAATTTCTTCAGACCACATGGTGTAAATTGTAAAGGGGTCATGTTACTGTCTTCTCAAAGAAAGAACGTGTAATGTCACACCTCCGGCTAATGAAGTAAATGACTTTGGGAATGCCAAAGAATCCATAGCTGTCATTGTGTTTCTTTTGCTGGTTGCTCTTTAAAAGTGATTTGTTCCAAGAACAACAAACATGTGAATATATGTGTGAATAGAGAAACTACCTAAAAAGAGTATTTCTATACTTTAAGCTATTACGTCTTATTTCAGAATTATCCCTCAGGATTTTAATTATATTTGCACTATGTGACTGAGAAACATTACCATCATTGGATGAAGCCTGGCATCGTTTTGTGACTACAGTGAAATTGTAAAGAATATTAAAATTACACAAATCACACGTAGTGACCTTAACCAAAATACCCCAAATCATTGACCATTGAAAACTCGGGATCTTTTTGTATTCAGAATATAATCCAGACGTTTTGGCTCTATCCATATAAAATCATAAAGTTGTGTTGCTGGGCAATGTTTTCTAGCATCACTTGTTTTATCGCCCTTAAAAGCACCCCAAAAGATAAATTAATTTAGTTTTTTTTGTAGATGCAGTATATTTATCACTTTTGCTGGTACCAATTGATGGCGGAGAGCGTTATGTAAGTTTACAACTCCTGTCTACAAGTTATTAACACATATATTTGTGAATTTGTAGAGTAAACAACTTTATCACTTGAATATACGAGGTAGTAATTTATAAATACCACTTTTACTCCTTTGGTGCTTTTGGAAAGATGATATCCTGGGAGACACCTTATTCATTGGTTATTTGTTGGAGTTATGCTAGTTTAAAGTTTTATTGGTCAATCCCTGTCCCAGATATTAATTGGTCAATATGAATTTTTCAGGTCTCCCCATTAGATAGAACTTCTTTCAACTAGTGCCAAACCAAAGTTAAGTACAGCTTATTCTCAGTCCACTAGGAGATCTTATGATAAAAAATTCAGAACTTTCCTTAACTTTTTGTGCTGTTGACAGCTTTACCTTGTTCCAGTTGTCCACTGAAATTACTCTAGCATTTTAGAAATTCTAATCCTTTTATAAAGTCTCTTACTCTGGACTGATGAACCATATTTTAACAGTAAAATTAAATCGTGCAGTTTGTTGTAGATGTCTCTTTCTTTAATGACCAGTGCATAAAAATAGATTACAGAGTTATCATTAGACACAGGCCTCTAAATCCTCACATCAAGTAAATAATTGATGCTAAAATGCTGGAGAAAATAGACAGTTAAAGTGACCTTAAAGTATGATTAAGTTAAACTTGATTGGATTAGTTTAGTTTATAACCAATGCAACATGGAATTGCACCAGCAATGTCTGCATTTTGTTCATTAACAGGAATTAAAATTCTCTCTTGTATAGATGTTACATTATTTAAGATGCTTTTATTTGGGAGCAGATGTCAAGAACAATGTGATTTTAAGCATCACTACAGAAAAAAAGTTTAATTGCTTTTCCCAAATGCTGCTCTTAATGACTCTTTCTTTTCTCAATTTTTAACCTGTCCAAAAATAAATTGCACTAAAAAGAATGAAGTCCACAGTCACAAATGACTTACCAACAGTTGTTGATACCATCGTTCATCAAATCATTCTTAACTCTCTCAGATCCTGGTTTGGTCTCAGTGGTATGACCTTTAAGTAGTTTGTTTCTTACTTGAGTGATTGTTGCAAGGCCATTAAGATAGGTTTTTACGTAAGCTCATCTAAGGAGTTCCTGAGGAGTCATGGTTATCACTTTATACAAATCTATTAACTAAGATCATTGGCTCTCATCCTGTCATTAAATTTCATTTTTATGTTGATAACATTGAGTTAATTGTTAATTTGTGTATGCTTCCTCTGCCATGTAATGGCCGTTCTTATGACACATGCCTTAGTTAGTAGTCGCCTAGACTGCTGTCACTCACAATTCAGTGAGGAGTATTGAAAATATTTCACCTCAGACCTACCTAGTAATAAACACAATGTGGCCTTTATTACTTCTTTCAGGAAAAGAACAAAACTTCCTAAAACCAAACCAAAAAAAAAAAAAAAAAAAAAAAAAAAAAAAAAAAAACAACAACAACAAAAAAACAAAACAAACTGTAATGTTCCAATTGTAATGTATTTTCAATGTCGTTGCCTTTCTAGTTGGCATTACATCAAAAAAAAAAAAAAAAAAAAATGAGGGGAAGTTCGTGAAATTTGGGGTCTGTTTAATGAAAGAAATTATTTAATTTTTGGGGTCTGTTTAATGAAAGAAATTATTTAATTTTGGCAAAGATCCATATAATAATATAATATTCTAGATCCAACAATCATGATAACATCCCAAACTTTCTGAAACGTGGCCTGTTAGAGGTTTGCACTCTCTGAGTGCCCTGCCGTTAATTTTTTTTAGGGCTTTGTCTTCTATTTTTAGGTTATTTAGGTGTTCGTGATATATATATTTCAGTGCATAATAAATTTAAAATAGCATCATATCTTATGACCTGTATGCCAAAACAGAGGTACACTTACACATTTCTGGGGTCTGTAAATCAAAGTCTTTGTTCTGTTAGGACAAAACGCCTCCTACCTCTGAAGCCGGGGTTCGATCCCCGTGACGGCCTTAAGTGGGAAAGCTGGTAGTTGCTTGCTGTTGGTCGGCAGTTTACAGTACACAACCCTAGCGAACTCTATGTACTGGTTTCCTCTGCCCTTCCAACTACCCATCATGATATGACCTGTACAGTGTTGAAAGCAACGTAAAACCCCAAATAAATAAATAAATAAAATAAATGTTAGGACAAAAAGGCCCCAAACCCATTAGGTATGTAGTATATTTTAAAAAGTAGTGGCGACAGTGGAGGAGGCTTTAGGGGTGTGTGTAAGAATTTGTTAGCTATTAGCTTACAAGTAGTGATTAAATCAAAACCTTAGTTTACTGTCGGTTAACTTTTTCGTAAAAATCCCTTCATTTTTAAAGATAACCCAGACTCAGTCATTAGACAGGTGGACTTAAAGTTAAATGGACAAAAGTCCCTAACTCCCCCAGGAACCAGATAAACATATGGGATATCTGTATCTTTATGGTTATATACATTCTCTAATTCTACTGTTATTTGGTTTAGGCAGGATTAGTACAAATGAGGCAGCCTGAATGTCATCTAACTCAAGAGGTCAAATGGACAAGTACCAAACTGGGAACCCCAGGCTGTCTCACAGTTTTTTCAGGTCAGTTACCATAGTTTAACGAATATAATAAAGAGAACCATAATCAAGGTCCAGAGGGACACCTTAGCCCCACATTCGGGTCAACGTGTGTACAGAGGGTAAGCATGCAATTCAAGCAGCCCAAGGGAGGCAAACGACCTTGGATAGGTGCAGTGACCTTCAAATAACAATAATAAAAATTATTATAGTTTTTAATGAAATGTAGATAGATAACAAAATAAGAGATGCCTGAAGCCCAGCCATGTACGCAAAGATGAACAGTTTGCCTATCGTAATGGTATAAACAACAAAGTTGTACAAAATAAATAAAAAATGTAATGATAAGCCTTATTTAAGCGTATTTTGTATCTTGGTTTGTTTTGTTGTTTACAACCACTTATATTTGAATAATTCTGAAGATCAGTTATCTCTGTGTTCGTTTGTCTTCATGTCGGCCTGTGTACCTATTTGTCAAGTAAACCCTTAGTTCTTCACATCCAAATAAATTTGAATTTATCATTGTTGTACATAACAAAGTTACTGAAGTGTTGTGCAGGAATGCAATGTTGCTAGTAAATGGTCATTTACATAGGTTTTTCATTTACTGAGTTATTTCAGCTTACATTTGTGACATGGAGGGGATCTCTATTGATAAAGGAATGAGTACTGACAATGTAATGGTTTTTCAAAGAATGTTTCTATTTCCTCCCAGATGTGATTTGATTGTAAAATATTTGCTACTTTGCAATTTGGCAAATGCTTAATTTCAATCTACAGGCCAAATTTAGCACTTCTTTATTTAATTTTAAACGTCCATTTTTGTAATGGTTAATTGATAGACATATTTAGAAGCTAAAAACCACCATTGATACAAGAGTATTTAAACATTACCTTTTAACATTGTAAATGCTGATTTCTATCTTTGGTTTATATTTTCAGATAAAATTACACTTTTTAAATATTACTTACATGTCATGTTTATTCATATCAAGAGAACTGAAGTAAATGGCAAATACATTACAACTCTTTGTCCAACGGCAATTTTTCACATCCTCAAATAACAATCTTATTGTCACAAGGCAGGCTTCTCAAGAAAATGAAAAGCTAAGTAACTTTAACTTTACAATTTTTAACATTCTTTATAATTGGTATCGTCTAAACTCTTTTTATAATGGTTTATGTATTTTAAAATAGCACACGGCAGTCTTTACAATTTAACTTATATGAGAACATTATGAAAACAAGATTCTGACAACACTTAAAAGGTCATAGGAAACATTTTTCACAAAAATTATTGCTTTAGCTTTTAAAGATTTTAAAAGCTTTTCAAAAATTATTGCTTTAGCTTTTTTTTTAGCTTTCACAAAAATTATTGCTTTAGCTCAGCTGGTTAAGAGAGAAAAGAGAGTAAAGTGTAATAATGTAGTCATGTAAGACCTGAGGACAGGTCTTTCCTTGGAGGGGTGGTATGTAATATCCTCACGTATGTCAGTTCTACCAATACCTGGGCTTCCGGGGGATTCCCCTTTAGCTCAGCTGGTTAAAGAGCTAGACTTGTGTTTATATCTGTGTGTAATCAGAAGGCTGTGAGTTCGAGACACAGCAGAACCAATCAATAATTTCTCCCTTCCCACTACAGAAGTTAACTTAATTCAGTAGACAAACTACCTAAAAGAATGAAAATGTGGTTTATTTTAAGAAATATATGGTACAAGAGCCATAAATAGCATTAGAAAAATAAATATCACGAAGTGGAGTAAAAAGCCGACATATTGTTTTTCTCGTAGTAGATGACTGATGACGTCACAGGTTCATAACGAAGTTCTGCTTAGTTGGAGATATAATGTATATATTTACAAAATGAAGGAAGATAATATGTTTTTTTGCCAGAAGAAAGCTCACTAGCCTTTATTTTTTCAAGATGTTTTTTTTTCAAGTTTTACCTAATTTTTAACCACTAACAGTTCTAACAAACATAGATATACCATACGTAGGCTTGTCTTGGAATGCAGAAAGCGTAAACATCTGTATGAGATATTGCCTCCTCCCATTTTTTTAAGGTTTTTAAACTGTGATGGGAAAGTAGCTTTTCACAAGTTAGATATTTACATAAAACTAAGAATCTGTTGACAAATTCAAAAGTTGTCATTAAAATGTACTGGATACTGTTTTTGGCCTTTAATCACTGGTACTTCTATCAAGATAAGGCCAGGGTTTGCGAAGTACCTCTAAAATATGGAGTCCAACGAACCAATAATTTTTTTCTGAGTCCAGTGTTTGCATTAGGGATATGAAACATCGGGTACCTTGTACCTTATGGCAAATCAAAATTGGGGTACCATTGTGTGAAAATGGGGTGCAAGTAATAATTTTCTCCCTTATTTCTGGATGCATTTAAATATACAGAAGCACTTTTCAATTTCCTTTCTACTGATAAATAATATGCATCTGTCGATAAATCAATTTAAAAAATATTTTTAAAAGCTGGACCCCAGTCAACAAACTTAACTTTAGTACAATTACAGTAAAATTTATTTTGTATGATTATTTTATTCAAGCTACAAATATGTTATTTATACTGATTGAAAGACAAATATTTGTAGTTTCTGTTGCTTTTTATTTGACAAAAATTCATTGGGTAGTTTCAGAGATATAGTTTTTTTCTTACATCCCCTGTAAATATTTTCGAATTTTATTTTCTGGGGGACTTTTCGGGGGTTTAATGTCAAGAGTTTCCAAGATGTAGTACAGTTCACCACCCTGGCTTGTTGTTTCAATTGTTTCTGTGCAGAGATCAGGCTTTCTTTCGATATATGATGTTTTGAGTAGATTTGCTGGTGTACGACACCAGCACTCACTGGCTGTTTCAGAAGGATCTTGTCACGCATGAAATCTCACTTTACAATGGTGGAGGTAAACAACTTGCCAGGAAATAGCTCGAAACCATTTAATTTTAAAATATAAAGCTTATTTTTAGTATTATATATATTGCGTGTATATCTGCGCTTCCTGACAACCGAAATTCACTTCTAGAGCAGAAATATTTTCTTTTTAAAAATCGCGTTCCGATGGACGCACTGACAACCAAAATTTGCGTCCAAATCTGAAATACCGTGTGTTTAACATACTCGGACGGCGTAATCGCGAACCCTGATAAGGTATTATGTAAAGTGAAATCAAAATATACAATTTGTTTTCATTTGCATAAAACATTTATAAAAGCATGCTGTTGTAGTCAAATTTATTGAATTTATTCTGAAAGAATCCTTAAGTTCTAACTTTTATATTATCAGGTGATGAAATAATTCAGTATATAATGGGTTTTCCTTAAGATATATAGTAGTTCAGTACTTCTTGACCTTAAGTTTGGATAATTTTAAATTTTGGAAATTAGTTGGTAACATTTTCTTCTCAATTTAAGCCTTTGTTGAAACCAAGAAAAACGAATTGTGCTTTCGGATCAACAGTATACGCTGTAGATGGCACATGACACATTATGTATACTATGAAAGCAGCATTGTTTACAGTTTTGGTGGGAAAGTTCTGAACTAATTTGGGGAACATATATGATTATCCTTGCATGAGGCCCAGTTCTAAAGACTTTTATGTTGTATTTATTTAATCTCCTAGCAATAATTAGTTTTCAAAATTGAAAAAAAAATATCAAAACTCATCTCAGAGTTGAACCTGGTTCCATTGTTTTATGATTTTTATCCAACTTGCTTAATACCTCACTAAATAATTTTTTATCTGAAACAAATATGAAAGATGTTATCAAGTTTATTTCAGAAACTTACTGTGGCAGAATGGTGTCTTATAAACAAATAAACTTCATAAAACAGATAATGCAATCTTTTAAATATATATGTATGTATTAAAAGTCCTACCAAAATGATAGTTTGTTTACATTGTCATGAACCTGTGACGTCAAGGCTAGTACTTTTTACGGGAGTTGTCGAGTGAAAAATAAAGGTGACAGTTGTGAAAATCTTGGAAAAACAGCCAGAAAATGACTGAATATTCCATGTAACCTTGTCCAGACACATCTTATTTTTACAGAAATTGAACTTTTATATGGACATGTAATTATTGATGAATGGTCTGAAAATGCTTCCTATGACCTTTAAATATTCTACAGTAAATGGTGTAATAAGTACTAATGGCAAATGATAAGACATTGAATGGAAATTAAATATTACATTAATAAATAACCCAGTCGGGGTAGGGGCTGTCACATTACTGACAAAACTTTTTGCTATAACAGTGTGATATTATAATTGCAACAGTAATAAGCCACACATATTTTATGCACAAATAAACAATTACTAAATCATTTTTTATAAATCGTGGATGATACATAATAACACTGGAAATATTGCAACCAAAGGTCGGGATTCACAATAAGTCTTAAGTCTAAATTTCGACTTAAGTCTAAGATAAAAATCTTTAATGTTAACTTTTTGTCATAAAGTTAAGAAGACGTTTATGCATAAACAAAATGGGATTCACAAAAGGTCTAACAAAATATTTTTTCTGAGATTTTGTTGTCACTGAAAGACTGCTACATAGCATGACAAGCCCAACAAAAATTTACCACATATCCATTGAAAATACCAACAATGAACACATTAATTAATGTACATGATTCCACTGCAAAGTATTATATATCTTTTAACAGTTTATATAACTTTATGTAACACAATATATATAACACGGACACACCCTGGGTCATCTTCTTTACACGGCTTATGGCCAGGATGTTTCTGAATTATGCTTCAGTTTTCCCTGGTCTGAGGATTAAAGCCTCCTCAGGCGTGTTCCCATTAACGCCATCACTTTGACCTCAAAATGTGACCTTTTTTTTTTGTCTCCTGACCTTCCACACCAGCGTAGTCCGCGACTGAGACTTGTTAGTTCACCCTATTATGCTGGTGGTGTAGGCCTCACAGGGGACGATGTCTCTTCTTATACAAGCTCTATGTTGGCTTGACCTTCCTTTGACCTATGAGATTACTCTTGGTCGGTTTAAAGCTATGCCATGTTTATGTGTTATTGTGTTGTACTATGTGGTGGTTTTAAAAATTTTATTTTATACATCTAAAATTCTTAAATCCCATTTTATATATACAATTTTACTAACATGTATAATAAAAATATCCCAACCTTATTCTTTCACTTTAAATACTGTTTACTTTACTTCCAAACCTATACCACTCTTTGGTTTACACTTCATCTTTGCCACTTCTCTCCACTTTTATGCACTGATCTCATGGGGGTAGCAACTGGCTATGATATGAGTAGGTCAGTACAGTTTTCATGCATTGATTTTTATCACAGTCAAGGTCAAGGTCCAAGATAAGTTTGTGTAGAATAATTGGTATTATAAAACAAACAATGTATATATAATATAATGGGATAAGAGCCTTTTATTTTACAAAACACACAAGTACAACATATTAAGTTTCAACATAAATTGGACACACACAAACTAGTAAATTGTTAAGATACTAAAAGTACTTAAAAGGCCCAAACCATTACATAAGTAGGAGTTGTTGAAAAGTAGTGGCCACCGTTGAGGAGGCTTTTGGTGTGTGTTTGAAATAGTGGTTTATGGCGGAGGAGGACCAGCCCCCATGTGCTTTTAAATTTTGGAGGGGGACGTTGTGGTCAGCGGCCCAGGATACTGCTGAACGTCTGAATGCGTGAAAACCATAGTTGGCTGGGTTGAGGCTAAGGGACCTGATAATTCTTGTGAGGATGGAGGAGACCATGGATGAAATAAGGATAACAAGGCCAGTGGGATAGGAAAGGAGAAAGAAGGGGGAGGAGGCGGAGGCTGGGACAAACGCCAGGATGGCCTTAAGGGCAGACACAGGGAACAGAGGGGAGGGGAGAGGGAAGGTATTTGAACTACTTGGTGGGCATTGGAGGATTGTATGGACTTGCTCCACTTGGGGGGGGGGGGGGGGGGGGGCAAAAATTATGTCACCTCTGAGGAGATTTCTGGTGGCATAAAACGACTTTGCTGAAACAGGAACCACGTTTGACAGTCTTAGAAAGGGAAAGTATGCCAATAGGAATACAGCCTTATACACACATCCATATCTTAAAGTGTCACATTTACTTATTATCTTATCTAACATACTAATAGTGATATTTGCTTTGAATTTTGGAATATACGTAGAGTTAATTGATACAGATTTTATGAATAAATAAACTTTCCTGTGAGCCAATGCAGAAATGTCAATGTCACAACACTTAAAGAAGTGCCCTGCTGCTGTTTTGAGTGAGAAATTCCAGGAATGCCAGGAACGAGTCCAAATCCTGCAGTGGGAGCTGGAGCCAAGATATGAAAGCCAGATATAACTTGAATCTGGTGAGGTAAGCTGCCGCTGTTTGAGGGGGGGGGGGCAGCATCCAATCTTGAATGAGCCTGATGCACCAGACGTGACGCTAGGGGACCTGTAATTATAAATACATATTTGGTACACACCAGTCCCCATTCACAGGCCAGCAGATACATTTGGAAAATAAATTTTTACAGAACTGATCCATTTCCTGATTCTGAAAAATTCTGGATAATGCGTCAGCTTCCTTATTCTGGATGCCTGGTATGTGTGAATAACTTAACTGAATGTCATGTGATGCAGCCAGCAGCCAAATAGTTCTCTCAATGGCCTGAAGTATTTTGTCTTTCATTCTACTGAATTTCAGTGAGAAAACTACTGCTTGGTTGTCTATGTGAAATGTAACATGTTTTCCCCTCCACGCATAAGCGAAGACCCGTAACACTATCATAACGTTCAGCATCTCCATGCAACGCCCACCTGAATTCCCATGCAAATAAGAGCTGAAGTCGGTGGAACTACCTTCTTGGGATTAATAGGCAAGCCTAGGAACTCAAAAAGTGAGAATAATGTGTCAAATTCCTGACGCGCGTCCTGACGCTCGTGGACGCAAATGACATCATCGATATAATTAAACACGGACGTTCTTTGACTGCATGATGTGACGTATGATGTCAGTTGTTCTCTGGAAAAGAGCACTTCCTGTTTTCATGCCCATTGGAATGCTTATGTCTATGTATGAGTTACCTTTCCATTGAAGACCCAAGACGTCATACTCCATGGGGTGAACTCTCAGATTTCTGGAAGCTTGACTTATGTCTATTTTTGAGAGAAGGACGTCATTGCCTAAGTCCTGAACCATATTTACTATGTCCTCCACTGAGGGGTATTTCAATACAAAGTCGACGCCGTCATAATGTGTGTTGCTGATTCTGTCATTGAGTGACGCCCCATATGGGTAACTCATATTTACAATGACTCTTCTGGTGTCGTCGGGCTTGGGACGGGACAAAAGAGGGAATAATGTATGGAAAAGGGGATGTGCTCACATGGCCCTACAATGGCTTTATGCTCTGTTTCTTTTGTAAAATAAACGTCAACATCTAAAGGGAAGTTCGTGGCAGAGGGATGGTTGTCACCACTAGTGTTGTACTGGAAGTTGTCTCTGTTTATGTAAAGGGGGAAGCCGTATTCTAGGTAGTCAAGTAACTTTTGATCATGATAATTTGCACACAATAGTCTCCAATTATTAATGTTCAGATCTGTTGGCACCTTGATCCTACAGTAATTATAATTATAAGTGCCACTCGCTTTGACTAAAGTGTGAGCTGCAAAGGCCCACTGGTTTAAATTATCAATGTCTAAAATTCTTGGCGGTCTAAATAAGGGAATGTCTATCACATTGGAGGGGATAAAACCAAACTCCATACCTTGTGTATACGGTTCAATGCTCCTAGCCTTTTGATGAATAAAGCACCAACCTAAATTAACATCATTACAATTACACAAGTGTTTAATGACGTCACTTTTATTAAGAGCCACATTAAAACTGCTTGTGCTTTCATGAACTAAAAACTTGAGACACGTCACTAGAAATACTGAAGCTATTCACAACACTGTCGCTAGTATTTACAGAAAGTGAATTCCCAACTACATTACTATAAGTGCTGACAGAATGCAAACTTGTGCTGATAAGAGTGAGGTCACACATATCTGACTGGCCAGAAACTGTACAAGCCCGGTTATTGTCATATAAAGGTGTGTTACTATTTACAATACAATTGGTGTTGATCCACCTATACTGGACATATCAACTGGCATTTTTACTGTGTTTTTGTTCACTATTTCGCCTTCTTATACAGTCTTGGACTTTATGGTTACAATACTTCCCTACTTCCTGAAAACAGAAGGAGCACACATGCTTTAGGATTTGCCCATTGGGTACATGGTCAGCATTGTGTTGGCAGTTGTTTTTGTTGAAATCTTGCCAAATTTTGTCCTTATTTCCACCCTTTGAGAAGTTTTGCTGGGCTGGGGGCTGTTTTGGTGTGATAACTCGTGCCATGTTTCGGATTCGAACCTTCTCAATTTTATCTGGGTTTCTCCAGTTACACTTTCCCCTTTCTATGTCTTGAAGGAGGACCATATGTGCATGCTTGGCCGTTGCCCAATTGGTCTCAATGGCATCTTGAAAGAGATGTCTACCATACTCTATTATATTGGTAGGGGCCACGGTGGCAGAGTGGTAACACTCTCGCCTCCCACCTCTGAGGCCGGGGTTCGATCCCCGTCAAGGCCTTATGTGGGAAAGCTGGTAGTTGCTTGCTGTTGGTCGTCAGTTTACAGTACAGAACCCTAGCGAACTATATGTACTGGTTTCCTCTGCCCTTCCAACTACCCGTCGTGATATGACCTGTACAGTGTTGAAAGCGACGTAAAACCCCAAATAAATAAATAAACTATCATATTGGTTTATATAGTGGTGCTACTTTCTTCCTGGATACATCCTAAAAACCCACCATGAATTGAAGTGGCGACAATTCTTTATATTCGGGGAGTTGGCCCCAGGGGCCCGGAAAACAGTGGTGATGGGGCCAGCTTATTTCCTGTTTTACTGCAGAGTCCCGATTTAATAGTCTTGTTACCTGTAGACGAATGATGCTGTTTCCCTTGTAATCTCTCAAGTTGGCACTGTACATTTCTCTGTATCTCATCATCATTTTCAAGGAAATCTATAGATACTTGCTCTGAACTGTGACTGACCTTGCCAGTTTGTGAGAGGCGATAATAGGAACTGTCCAGTGTGACATCGTCATCAGATACATCATTATTGTCCAGAGATTTCTTGGAGTGTACGCGAGATCTAGATGTATGACAAGCTCAAGTTGGCGCTGTACATTTCTCTGTATCTCATCATCATTTTCAAGGAAATCTATAGATACTTGCTCTGAACTGTGACTGACCTTGCCAGTTTGTGAGAGGCGATAATAGGAACTGTCCAGTGTGACATCGTCATCAGATACATCATTATTGTCCAGAGATTTCTTGGAGTGTACGCGAGATCTAGATGTATGACAAGCTGCACATGACCTAGAGCAGATGTGGAACTTCTTGGGCGAACTGTGGGAAATCTGAGATTTATCTAGTGGCTTCCTGGCACCCACCTGCTGCTCGAGCTGCAAATTCTTTTTCTCCAGGGCATCCATACGCTTGAGGATAAGGTCCAGCTAGGCTTCCATATTAACGCTAGCAGCCTGAGCACAGCCATTAGCACTTGTTGAGGTGCTGCCAGAGGAACTAGATCCAGAAATTGCCTGTTGTGCTGCTAACTGGTTTGGTGCAATGAAGCTGTCGCTATACAGTTCCGAGTTCGAATCCATTACTGGGGCACTGGTATTAAGTAGTCTTTTGCATCTTACACCCACCGGTCTGCTGTGTTTGATGCCACATTTGGTGCAGTTAACTTGAGCTGCGTTTTGTGAAGCTGACATCTTATTCCTGCACAACTTTTACTGGTATTTACATGTGTGTGTACAGTAGAAGATAAAATGTTCACTAAAAACCATAAGTTAAACTTGGAAAAATAGCTTATTGTAAAATAAAATGTTAAAGTGTAAATGAAGAGTCTCATAAACAGAAAACAGATGTATATCCAGAACTGACGTCTTGCTCCAAGAACTTTTAACAACAATAATGATGCAAATTGACTCTGTAAGTCAGAAAGTAAACAAACTATGGCGGGAAAATAAGGTTGTGAACATTTACTGACACATATACTATAGCCACTAATGAGGCACATGGCTTAAGGTTAGGTAAACAATAAATACATAAACAAACCTGCCAGGAGGTGGCAGTGAATTCTACTGACACAGCCCTAGTTGACACTAATAAAGCACATGACTTGACCTGGAGTAATGACTTAAATGCAAGCAATTAAGACCTGGCCCTTAACTGAAAAGTTGTGACAAGCACAACCAATAAAGTGGCACATATAGGTTCAAAACAACAGCTTACTGGTTTTGACATCCCCCAGAATAAACCAATCATATTAATCAAACAAAATGAAGGACAGCATATCAGTGTTTAGTAGAGTGAAAATACACACTTGAGATATTAAAAGTGTGTAAAGTAGTTGTCAAAACAATATGATTTTTTTCAATGTCTATGTTTTCTGCAAAATATCATATATGATTTATACGGACACTGTGGCCTAGCAGGTAACACACTTGTCTAGGAACTCAGAGGACGTGGGTTCAATCCCAGGTACAGGCAGATACATAGTGGCTCGGATGACCACTTAAAATGGCGATCCTCTGTCATTGGGTCCTATCCCCAGTGGCAGGTTAAAGAACCTCAAGGATGTTGATAAATGGTCATCCTTGAGCCTTTATATTCCAGTTAGGGGAATGTCAGTTACTTATGAGTTGGGGCTGTACCTGTACAGTCGGATTGGTTAAATAGCGCTTTGAGTCCTGTAGTATATGGAGATATTGCACTGAGTATAAATACATAATAATAATGAATAATAATAATGTCTTTCAATGTTATATATAAAAGAATTATGACTGTTGTAAAAAATGCGGATATTTGTTAAATGTTTTTTTTGTAAAGAGCAAAATGACATAATATGTATCTCACAAGGTCCTCTTGTACAAAAAATTGTGCCATGGCTTTTGGCTAATCAGATTCTCTGACACAGCAGTTTGTTGATGTGGTAATATGACTTGTGATGAAAAAAGCTTGGACATAAGTTTTACCTAATATTTTACTAAGCATTTTTTTTTGTAAATCCCAAGTTAAGACAAATTCTTAGCTAAGATAAAATTGTCTAAGATTTAGGCCTTTCATGAATCCCCTACAAGGACTGCAAAAACTTCTTTCAAATTTATGATCTGGCAGTGGAAACTGGAAAAGACAATCTGTCTACAGTGCAGAGCGCTGTAGGAGCACTTGCTTTAACCTGCATTCTAAACACTCCACGAGGCTCTGGTTGGACAGCATTTCAGGACACCAACAAGGCCTCAATATCTATGAATAATCCAAAGAATAACACAGGTATTCTTGCCTCATTTAAAAACTTTATTGAAAGCTATGCTGAAAATATGTTCACTAAATTATTAACACATGAACTGCAATAATTCATATGTAATTTACCACTGTTTGATATAAAATTTCAATTTTATTATGACATTCAACTTACACTTTATAATTAAAAATACAAAGATGTCTACCATTGCATCATATATAAAACAAGACCTACATTTATTAAAATCATTGGATCCAGTCTTTAAGAATCTTAAGTATTGATATATGTGATGGACCACTAATTGGTAGATTTTATAGGGGTCTTGTAATACTCTTGTAAAAATCATTGAGTCAATTTTCCAAATTTCTTCAATTTAATGGTGATTACACTGGGTTGAACATTGATTGTAACAGAAATGGCAATCTTCTACTATTAAACTGCTATCTAACTTTTGAATGACATGAACACACTGAACATTATTATCAGTGTCTTGGCAATATTGCCTCAATTATTATTACTTCATGCTGCCATCATGTTATTGCTATGGGGACTTTAATGCTAATTGCACCAGCCTCCTCCCCAAGCAGAAAAAGTCCAAGGCAAAGTTATTTTGGCAACATCTTAAAGAACTTTTCTGAGGATGAAAACCTTGTAATTTGTGATGTTGTTCATTTCCAAGAGAAACATAGTGTTCATGCTTTTGTAATTAAAGCTCATAGTAATGTTAGCTGGATAGACCATTGCATTCCTACTGCAAGTGCAGCTGACCTTATAAGTGATATATTTATCAGTAATCAGTAGCTGTGCTCAGATCACCTTCAAATGTGCTTAACTGTAAAATTGATCATGTAAAGCTGGTTAACAAAAATGTGCTATCACTTCATCAAGTTCATCAAGTTTAAACTGAAACTCATAACAGAGCAATATCTGATAAATACTGACCATTTACTCTATAGTATCAGAATTCCAGCTGCAATCCACTGTCAAAATCCCAATTGTACTAATCAGGGACATGAACAAGAAATTGCCACACTTTCTCAGAACATAACAGACCGTCTGCAATAGACCAGTACAAACTTCATAAAACAAAAGAGCTTGAGTGAATATCAAATTCCAGACTGGAACTCAGTGTGCAAAGATGCAAAGAGGCCCATAACAATTACAGAGACGCTTACACTACGTTGATAGATAATAACAATGTGAATCCCATTTTCTTTGATCTATATAAAAAATCACATGCCCAATTTAAATATACGTTAAGTGTCTGTAAACAAATAAAGAACAATATATAGCTAACAGTATGGCATCTGATCTGAGTAAAAATGACTATACCAAGTTCTGGAACAAAGTTAAATCAAGAAAAAAAATTGTGTAACTCTGCTGTTGCAATTATAAATGGTGTGTCTGGAACTGAGAACAGTGCTAATATGTGGAAAGATCATTACAGTAATCTACTAAGCTCTTGTTGAGATGTTAATATCTGTTGATCAAGAGTTCCATAAAGATATGTAACTACTGAAAAATTTGAGCATGCCATAAAAGCCCTAAAATCTGGATAATCACCAAATCATGACAATCTAGGCTGTGAACATTTTCAGTATGCATCATATAAGCTTATTGTCATCCTGTCAATATGTATCACATGTATGTCTTTTCATAATTATATACCAGATGACTGCATAAACACAATGATGTTGTCTTCAGTGAAAGACAGTGCCGGCAATATAACTGATGCAAACAACTATAGACATATCTTGCTAACTACTATTGTATCTATATTGAATATATATTACTTAATATATATATGAAAGTTGCCTCATCAGTTATGATAACCAATTCGGCTTCAAACAGAATCTGTCTACTGATATGTGTATCTTCTCATGTAAGCCAATTGTCAGTTACTATGTCAGTAAATCAAGTCCAGTATATGTCTGTTTCATAGATACATCTGAAGCATTTGACAGGATGAATCATTACAAATTATTTGGGAAAATGTTAAAATATGGTGTTCCTATTTTTGTTGTCAAATTAATTATGTACTGGTATTCCCAACAAACTTTTTGTGTTAAATAGGATGATTTCAGGTAGCTTTCATGTGAGCAACGGTATAAGACAAGGTGGAATGCTATCACCTTATCTTTTTAAACTATACATAAATGAACTATGTTATAAACTCAACAGTTGCAATGATGGCTGTAGTTTCAATAGTGAAATGATTAATAATATTGCATAGGATAGGCTGATGAGATGTACTCATGTAGGATTTACCAGCATGGCAGATAAGTCGCTTCAAAGATTGTTCTTGTTTGCGTCACTTTAAACAAACCCAAGGTGGTTTACTTGACTTTAGCCAATCAGGGCTTACGAGTTTCCCACATTTCTGACTTAAATGTTTGCACATCATATTGAATTTGTATTGTGAACAAGCAACTGCCTGCGCAAAGGTTTAGAGTTACATTAAGTAAAGTAGGTAAGCTGGTAACCGTTGCCTTTCCAAATAGGTCAAATTCATGAAGGGGGTTGCGGGTGGGGTTTGGGGCAGGGTCTGCCTTGCCCTGCCAAACCCAAATATGACAACCTACTTTATCCCGTGAGAACTCCCTGCCCCCGGGATAAGAGGCAGGAGTCTAAACTGAAATTCTCAATATGATAGTCCCCGTGTCATATAAATGAATGCATCCCAGTTTTAAGATTTAGTTGGTAAAGAATTTGATTTTGCTAAAGCTACAATATATAATCACCAAGGGTATTTTGACAGGCTATTCAGATTCATCAAGTCCAAAATTGAAGAGAAATGCTGGTTATTGTTTGAATTCAATTACCTTTAAAACAGACATTACTAACATTACTAGTTACATACACTTCTATATTAATGTCATGTTTGAACCAAACATAGTTATTGTAATATTGTGTTTATTATATTCTATACTGGATTTCTATAACTCTTAATCTCTGCATTCAAACAGACTCTAAGGCACAACACAATTCACCAGTCCATGGTCATAGCAATGGTCGTTACTAATGAGATCACCTGCTGTATCAGGGCAGTTATGGAAAGGCCTCAGAAAAGAAATATAAGTTTCTTCCTGATTGTGGCAACATAGGAAGTAGTAGAAACATACCAGTCAATTTATTCCAGATTGTACGAGCAGCAAAAGCAAAACTATGACCATGTTGCTTCTTAGAACTGTGCAAGGATGGACTAAATTGAGGAATCTCAAGGAACCTTCCATCTGATCTTACTCAGCTTGTGTTAAGCTTGCTGCTACAGGGGATGGGCTGATTTAGTCAGGATGACCACTACTGAGAAACTTCTGGCAATACATGCAAGAGTGTTCTCGGTGCCTTGTAGTTTATACTGGTTAGAATTAAGCAAACTTCTGAAAAAGATATTGCAATAATCCAACCTTTACTAACAAGTAAATGAAGGTTTTTATTTAGAATTCAATAAAATAAAACATTTTGCTTTCAATCGTAAATATTAATCCCATACACTACTTGAGGGTCAGACAGACAAATGATTTTTGAAAAACAATAGGGTAACTGACAAGCATTTACTAGAAAGACGTCTTGTTCCATTTCACACAAGTATACTGTGTGCCAATCCAAAAGTGGGAAGTGGTTTCTATAAGAGTCTTACTAAAGCATGTAAAATGACGATAACATGAAAAAATCTGGAACAACCTATTACGAAAAATATAGATAATCAAACATAGAAAAGGATTTTAGGATTTTGTTTCCAGAGTGTAAATGAAGTGGTTCCATGTAAAGTAAATATATAGACTTTTAGGTGCAAAAAGTTATATGTTTAAGTTAACCACAACATATAGCGATAAATGCAATTTTTGTCATGAAACAGATACAATAATGCATATGTCTGTGGAATGCACCAATGATAAGGAACTGTGGACAGAAATAGCCCAGTGTGTTTCTGAAAAAATTCAACTGGACATAAATTTCAATAGATTAGATATAATATTTGGAAATATGAAACTACATCAATATAAAGTACCAGTAAACACATTATTATTAGTTACCAAAAATACATATTTGATGAACATAGAAACAATTTTTTATAGTTTGAACATCCTAAAATTTAGGTTACAACACAGTTATGAAAAAAGAACAATATGTGGCTAAAATAAGCAAGGAAACAAATCTTCTGCCAAATATGGAACAAATAGGAACCAGTTACTTTTTAAATTAATGTAAAATATTATATATTATATATATCACATCTTTGAAAGAGGTACAATTGCATAGTTTTAAGGAGCAGGGTTGTTTTTTCAGCATGTCATTGTGAAAAATAGAATGTAAAACAACAAAAAACAATAACTTTTTGCAGCTAAAACAGTGCTTTCCACCATCAAATTTGTATAATATCCCCGAGATCAGGCGACTGAATAAAGTATTTTTTGTAAATATTGGAGACATGAGTCTGTATCAAGCAAGGCACACAGAGTCCTCACTTTCTCAGCTGGATGTAAATGGTTTTCTTGTACACCGTGGAGATGGCCGTTGAATTAACACTTGGGAGACCCAATAAATGAGCTCACACACTTAAGGTAGAAAATGGAGAATCTTAATTGCCTGACATTGGGTGTTTACATAAATTGCTCATTCCCTTTAAACAGTATGGGGTTATGCTATTGCACATTACTTACATATTCAATGTTAATCAATACAATTGTAAAAACCACCTGATTTGTCTTAACAATTTATTGCCTTGTGTGTTAGTTGCTTATGTAACTCCATAAAAATTAGAGTTTCTACACAAACACAAAGAAAATAAACTTATTTCTTAAGATACATAAAAACAAAAAAAAAATGAACATACAGGCAATAATCCGAATATAAAGTGAAAATTTTCAAAGAAAAATGATGTATTCTTGAATTTCATCTTATTGCCACTTTTACTCTGAAGTGTATTGGCTCACAGATTTAAACGACATAAAGTTCAATTTATGTTCCTGTTTACACTTCCGCCTGTGTTCAAAATTGACTTAAGCGTCAAATGAAATCTTTAATTTTGTATCATATAAAACATACTTAAATGTACATAAAGCTGGCATTAACACGTACTTGATTCGATTTTGCCAAATATTGACAATATCTGTAAAGTAGTAAATTGTCTTTTTATTGTGCACATCTCTCTAAAACATTTCAAAACACATCCAAATGCCTAAACCTGCAGGTTTGTGTTTGATAAAAGGTACTTGAAAAGTAATATAACTTTATATATTTTGTCTGTTGTCAGAGGCAACAATTGACAAACTCTATCTAATCTTCGAAACACTTCTGTATGTTGTATACCATTCTATATGTTGTATGCCATTCTCTCTGTCCAGTTTTAACATGCACAAACTGCAGTGCATCCAAAATACACTTGCTAGGGTTAGATGCATGCACATCGTCACAATCTGTAATTGATACACACGGGTATCTCATATTCTCATAAGACTCCACAATTGGTTGCCAGTTGAATACCCCTGCACCTTCAAAATGGCCACTTTGGTTTATAGGTTTCTTCACAGTTGTCACCCCAGCTGTTTTGGTTCTCTTTGTGGTAGATATGCCACAATATATAGCCGACCAAGTAAAAGGTTCTTGGGGGTTCCTCAATGCTACCCATCTGTACATAAATAAAAAACACTTCTGTCACAGTTTTGCTTTTGATGGTCCAGCATTTTGGAATGATTTTCCTGTTAATGTTTATTCTGCCCCAAACTATTGCCTGTTTCAGGAAAAAAACCACTAAACTCTTATCTCCTAAAATAATATAAAGCACATAAACTACCTGCCATTTCAATGTTATTGATCTAGCCATGTTTATGGGATAATGATTATTGAATTGGTTACTGGTTTTGTGTTTGTTTAACACAAAAAGTTATTGATTGATATTGATGACATTTTGAGAAAAAGTCGACAATGACACAAGTAACTGATAATTCAGTTTTAGTGCTGATGCTTATCAGAACCTGGATCCAGGAACTTTTTAAAGGATTTTTATCATTGCAATCTCAGGCAAAAACGGAGCTGAGGCCTGTAAAAATCGAAGCATTCATAAAATTGTAAATTAACCAATACTTAACGATAATATAATGGCATATTAACTAAAGAATTCAGTGGGTAAATAAAACGCACTCTTTATGTTTTCATTACATTTTGAGTGTCAGTGTGGCTATGTTTGGTTATTTGTATGCTTGGGAGTAACAGTGTCCTGTGCCACAGTTCCTTATTTTGTAAATACACAAGAGTGGGGTTTACATATTTTATTCAACAACATTGGCATAGATCTAACATACCATTTAAATACTGATATAATGAGAGATTAACATATCCTTATAATAAAAGTAATTTTAACATTTTACATACTCTACACTGAGCAGATTGAAATATATTTGTAATAAACTAACATAGCAACATAGATTAGGTTAGGGTGGCCATACCATAGCTTGGCCCCATTAGTTGTTAAGGCTTTGTAACTAGGCGAGAGGATCACATTATGGTTGAAATTTAAAATGAAGTTAATTTTTGAGGAATTTTATTTTATTAACATACATTTCGGGCCAAGCTGAGGTTATGTATAACTTAATGCATTGACTATAATAATTTAGATTTCCTGGTTGAGCCGAGTGGGCTAAGGTATAAACGAAAAAAGATCTAATAAGTAGCCCCATCGCCGTGTTGTTTACAAAAGGGACATAGTAAAAGTGATGAGTATAAATATGTGTATAAATGTCAATGAAATAGTAAACAGTGTAAACATAAAATATGAGTAAAAATGTAAGATCAGCAGGTAAAACAAAAATAGTCAAAACTCAAAACTTACAAAAATAACTAGATAATCATTACAAAAAGCCTTGGTATGTTAAACTGTGAACTGGGAAAAGTTGACCAAATATCTTAGAAAATGTGAGATTTATCTAAAATTGATTTGGGATGCAAGAATAGATTTAATATGTTAGTGGAGATTCTCTTCAATTCATAAATGTTCGTTGAAATGTATATCAACCGCTAGACCAAATTCAATGTAAATAACCATTACAATGCACATTACCTTTATGAACAATATTCAGTAACTTTGTCTTATACAATAATGTTAACTTCATATTTATTTGGAAGTACAGATATTTTAATGCAACTAACAGTTTCTCTTGGGTTGTTTGGGCACCCCGGATGTCAGTCCTGCTTCAAGACAGTTCTGTTGTAGCAGCAATGTATGAACCCTTGGGGTACCAGTTTAAAGTCTAATTTGGGGTGCTAGTCTAACTTACATAACACAACCTTGAGGTGACCCAGTAAATTACTGGGCAACTTAGTAAGCAACTGCTTCTGATTGGTCCTCTCTGGTTTACAGTTGTGAACCCCATTGGTCCTCCCTGGTTTATAGGTGATATCTCCAGTGCACAAAGTCACTTTGTGATTTGACTTTGAGGGAAGGACATGAGTGCAAGAATTTTTATTTTGAACTTTTTAGTTTGGTTATTTTAGTTTTTTATTGAGTGTTTTATTTTTAAAAGTGTAAGATAGTGTATATATGAATGGTCATTTATTCTGTAACAGATTTTAATATTGGACATGATTGTGCCGTGTACTGGAGAAACTGAACATATTGACACTGTGATATTCTGTGAATGCTGTGACACATCAGATTTTTGACACCATGAGATTTTCAGTCATCTTGACAACAATAGGCTTTATGTGCTAGGGCACAAAGGGACGGTCTAACCTATATTTCATTCTTGTGCAATTTTATGCCAATTGGTCGCTTTTGATATTTGTCCCATTTTAATAAGCCTGAGGTTGCCAATAGAGAGTCTGAGTCTCTTTCTTGTATATTTGCAGTAAATGTAAAACTATAAAATAAATAAAAAATGCCAGATAACAAACAAAAATGTAAGAATTGCAAGAACAGACACTTGCCACCCACTGGGAAGAAGTGCCGTTATGTGGACAATGCTGAATCTGATGCTGAGCCAAATGGACTTCGAGATGTTGCCACTGCAAGTGTGTCACTTGCTACGGATCAGGCAGATCCGGGCGGACAGCGGATCCAGGAGGAGATACTGGTACAGTTAAAGAAGATGTCTCACAGACTGGATGCGGTAGAGCAGCAGATTTCTTCCACAGCACAGGACCCGGGGCAGGCTTCCACCTCAAGTTCCGGATCAGGAAAGTTAAGTAGAAATAGTGACTTTTTAGAACATAGCAAAAACACTCCAAGTAAAAAGAGTAAGAAAAGTAAAAAGTTCGTACCCCCATCAGATTCTAGTGAATCATCATCTGATGAAAGTGTCAGTCCCTCTTTGTCCTTTTTGAAATCCCAATCTATGCAAAGAAAAGTTGACAAGCGAATCAGGGAAGTAAATGGTTGTTCACAATTATCAGATACAGAATTTTCAGACAAATATAAATCAAAAAGGGGGGGGGGGGGGTAACGTTGATGTTTTAGTCAAAAACAAAGTGTTATGGCCACATGAGGCAATTTTGGGTGGAGTTAACAGACAGAGGGTCACCTACAACCAACTGTCTCTCACCCAGTGGGTTCAAGGATTTTGTAAAAATATTTTGGAGGAAAAATTGAGTCAGAGAAGAGAAACCATGGTTTCCTACCTTGGGGATCTGATGGAAGATGCCACATATTTCACCTGGCAAGGGCAGCACATGCTGTCTTGATATGTGAAATGGAGCGGGGTTCCCTCCAGTGGGAAGATACAGATCGAATAGACAGGATCCGAAGGGCCCATGCCCAAAAACATGCTCCAGGAAAAGGGGGTTGGGCTAAGCCATCAGATCCGGGTAAGAAACCATGGTTCTGTAAAAACTTCCAATCTGGTAACTGTACTCCCACTCAGGATCATGAGTTCAATGGGAAAAAAACATATATGTGCTTTCTGTTTGATGGGTAACAATTGGGTCATGCAGAAACAGACTACCTTTTCAAGAAACAAAACCTCAAAAATGACCAAGCAGCTTCCCATCACTAGGAAGGGACAGCTGCAGTAGTGGTTCTCAGTATAAAGTTCAAGTAAATGCTTGTAAAACTAGTGTCAAAGGTGATGCTATTCATATATTTGAGAAGCCAGGAAAGCATGAGTGTGAAATTAGTAATGTTAAACACTACAGAACTAGGTTTTTCTATAATTCTAGTGCCAAACCAAAGGTCATTGAAGCTTCTTTGGCTAGGAAAAGTAGTGATAGCATAACTCATGTCAACAATGTTGTCAAGACTAGAGGTTCTCATTTAGATTCTACCCCTAAGAGACGTCAGAACCAGAATTGCAGTGACATAAATGTATCCAGTGTTGTAAAAAAATGGTGCTCCGTGCAATCTCAGCCCCCTGTTGTAAATCCTGTGGCATTGAGTTCGAATGGCAATAATAACATAAGAGATGAACAAATTTCGGGGGTGGAGCAAGCTCATGTTGATGTCAAACAAGGTATTGTTTCAGGTTGGGGTTTGAATCCCACTATGGCCCAACATAGTGATCATAATGATCCCTCAGGTCGTGGTTTGAGTCCTACAAAGCAATATACCAACCACATTGTTAATCAGCAAGTTGCTTCTAAATCGGATCCGGAATACCGAGTTAGTGTGAACACAACATGTGCAAATGACCCACAATTGACAGATCAATTTATGCTAATATATGATGTCAATCATGCGGGTGTGGAAGAAAAGTTTGTCAATAGTATTATGCATTTTAATCAGTTTAGTGATCATATTGACATTGCTGACTCCCAATCCCAGATTTTTCAACTGTGGCGTGAACAGTCTGATTTTGAATTTGGTTTCATTCCATTAGGGGAGCAACAAATGCCCAATACTTCTGAAACAAATGTCATTGACACAAATAATTTGATTGAAATTCATGAAATTGTCAGAAGAACAAAAAGCCCAACTTTATGCATTCACGTATTCCTGTGATGTCACAGTTGAATGTTGAAGTTTGGCAAGAGTGGCTTAAAATTATTGTGATCAGCAACTGTTGCAGTTGCTTAGATTTGGCTTTCCTTTAACAGAAATGGGCAGTTACACTGTGAAGGGGGTAATCACTCCTCAGCTACACAGTACCCAAAAGATGTTGATGCCTATATACAGGAGGAAACTAGTTATGGTGCCATACTGGGACCTTTCAAAGAAAATCCAATCAAAAATTCACACACCTCACCTTTTATGACCAGAAATAAGCCCAACTCTGACAGGCGTAGGGTCATTATTGACTTGAGCTGGCCCCTAGGGGCCTCAGTGAATGCAGGTATTGACAAAGATACATACTTGGGTAGTCCTTTTGCCTTGACATTTCCTACTGTGGACGTCATCACTGGAGAGTTGAAATGCCTAGGGAGGGGGGCCCTTCTATACAAGATAGATGTGAGCAGGGCATTCCATCATGTGCGCATAGACCCTGGCGACTACGAACTCCTTAGGATACACTGGTGTGACGCGTACATGGACACTTGTCTGCCATTTGGGACATGGCACGGGAGCCAAATTTTTCAACGTCTGAGTGACGCTGCGCATCATGTCATGCGTCAGAGAGGTTTCTGCATCATCGACTATATTGACGACTACATTGGAGTGGGCATTCCAGATGTCGCGTGTGCGTCATTTGCATCACTGTTCAAACTCATGAATGATCTTGGCCTTACCATCAGTGATAGTAAGCTTGTACCCCCAGTACCCAAGTTGTGTGCCTGGGGGTGCTTATTGATACAGAAAATGGCACTGTCTCCATCCCTCCAGATAAATTGAGTCAGATAAATGACACAGTGCGTCAATGGATGCAAAAAGTTACATGAACAAAATGCCAGTTATAGTCACTTTTGGGACTTTTACTGTATGTACACAAATGTGTAAAGCCAGCCAGGGCATTTTTGTGCTAGTCAAAAAATTCATCTGACCCCTGAGTTTAGGCGTGACCTTAGGTGGTTTGCGAAATTTTTACCACTCTACAATGGGGTATCTTTGTATGATCACAGAACCATTGACCACACACTGGAACTTGATGCGTCTCACACAGGCCTTGGGGGGTGTTGGTGCAATTTTTATACCATCTCCCCATACCCCTGGGCTTTGTGAATTGGTCCATAGTCCATTTGGAAATGGTTAACATATTGCTAGCAGTTAGGTTGTTTTAGACACATTGGGCTGGTAAGAAAGTGCTGATCAAATGCGATAATGAGACAGTGGTCTCAGTGCTGAGGTCTGGCAAGACCAAAGACCCCTACCCAGGGGCATGCGCCAGAAATATTTGGTATGTCTGTCCATTGGTTGATATTGATATACAGTACATGCATGTTAGGGGGTCAGCCACCCTGTTGTCCCGTTGGACATGTAGTGGCAAAGCTAGCCTTGAATTGAAAATGTATGTCCAAGATCCAATATGGATCCCTGTTGATATAAGGTTTCTGGACATAGATCCAGAGTTATAAAGTGATTTTGTGTTATTCTTGTCAGGGGCCATAGGTGTCATCCTTTGTAGGGCTCAATTTTCTTTTGTGTTTCATACCCTTGCAGGGGTTTGGAAATTATATTTGATAACTAACAGTATACTATGCTTTGTTGTAGGAAATGTGGCCTTGGAAGTTCTGTCAGAAAAAGCAGCCTCTAGAACCCAGGCAGCTTACAGACCCAAGACCAGGCAGGCCTACAAGAGAATGTTTGAGGTGTTCATGGCCTTTTGTATTCACATGCATGTGTTGCTTCATAGTGTTGATGTCAAAATATTATTGTCTTTCTTAGAATGTCTTGTTAGTAACAATTGTACCTACAGTATGCTTTGTAATTATGTGTCGGACATAAAGGCCTCATTTGTTTTGTATGACCTTCCCCATGACCTTTTGGATCACCCAAGATTGAAATTGTTTCTCAAATCTGTTAGAATCAACAGCCCCTTGACCTTGGTCCCTCATAATATCATTGACCTTGACATGTTGGAAAAGATTTCTGTGGCCTGTTATAGTTTTAAATCTCCAAAAGTATTCAGAGCGATTTTCCTGATTGGATTCTTTGGCTTCTTGATGTTGTCCAATTTGGCTCCTCACTCCTTGGCTACCCTTGATTACACACGTCACCTCACTGGGCAGGATTTGTTTTTCAATCATAAATTGGTAAAGATAATGGTCAAGTGGACCAAAACCATGCAAAACAGAAATACTGTAAAGGTCATTTGCCTTCCGAAACTAAAAAAAATCATTATTTTGTCCTCTTAGGACCCTTAAGGCCCTGTGTAAATCGTACCTCATGTCTGCAAGTACTTCAGTTTTTCAAGTGCAGGGCAAATCAGGTTGGCAACCTCTCACTGACACTAAGGTCAGAAAATGCCTTAAGGCAATCAATGTATCGTTGGGTTTGAATCCTCATTTCTTCACTATCCATTCTTTCAGAAGGTCAGGTGCCACTTTTGCATACAATTCCCACGTGCCCATCCAACAAATAAAGCTTCATGGCACCTGGTCTTCTGAATGTGTGTGGCGCTATATTCAAGCTGATCACTCTGCAGGTGAAACCCTAGCTCTCTCACTGGCTGCTGCTATAACTGTGTAATGTCCCTACTGTTGGGGTTGAGGGCCTTCATATGTCACTACCTTCTATAAAATTTCATTGTATACCTTTAGGTCTCATCACCTCCAGCAGTTAGGATGACCTTAAATTCATGCCAAATTACGTATCTTCAAACCACAACCTCACTTTCAGAGGTCATTTGCAATGTTAAAGTTTGACCTTTTACAGGTCAGGTTGGAATGTGACCTTCAACAAGGTCAACCCTTCTGCTGGGGTTTTTAGACTTTCAGGATTTTATGTTAATTGTTAAATCAAGTAATTTTAAATGTATCACTTTATCATGATCTATATGGACAATGACTCTAGATTGATTGAACATGAATGTAACAAGTTATTTATGCATTACTAATTTCTGATGCTTTATTTACATATTTTAACGAGATTGTGTATATCACTTGACTTTTATATAATTTTTAGTAGTAACTATATATATACATTTACTTTGTTAACTGTATTAAAATAAAGAGCCCTCAACTTCGTGTTTTACTGTCTTGGGGTGGGGACTCAACAAGAGGGTCTAAATTATCGTTAAATTTGAGGGTTTTTTACGAAAAAGTAAACTAATGTTTTGATTTACACAAGAGTTTGCTAACTTAGGGTTAACTTAGGGCTAACCAATTCGTTATCAAAATGAAGGCTTTGATTTACAGGCCCCTGGTGCTTGGTGTAGGTAGTCATCGTGCGAGAGCTCTTTTTATGGAATGTATTTAATGCTTTGTTGCCCATTGGTTTATCACACATTAACGTTTCTTCCAGTGTATGAAGATATTACACCATAAAGGCATCATTTACTAACAGACTAAAACAATATTTTCTTCCTCATCTTTTTTTAATTTAGAAATGTTAGCTTAAAGCTCAAACTTTCTTTGTGATTTACTAATCTAAATTGGCAAAAGGCAGCCTGAAAATTCCTGAAACGACAACATAGGCATCGCATATGCTTGTTTTCTTCATTTCCCACATTTATCTTTTGTTTTATGTTGTTTTACAAGTTTTTATCATGTTCCTATATTTAGATGAAACCTTAATGTAAAGTTCGTGTTCCACTAAAAGCGACCCTAACTGACTCTAGAGTCAGTGATGTCAGTTGGGGATCAGAGCTATAAAATTGTGGGAAAATTAAGGGATGGTTAAACCTCCATATCAGGACGTCATACATCTGGATCCACATCTAGACCTGTCTTGGGATGGGTATCTTTTTTGCATCTTTTTTGATCACTCCATACTTGAACTTAGTTTGAACATAAATACTTTCCAATGTGGAAAAGGGCTCTGGAAATTCAACTGTAGCCTTCTTAAAAATGAAAACTATTTAGAATTAGTCAACAAAGCTATAAAAGATATAAAGATGGAATATGCAGTTCCTGTTTACTCTTATGAGTATATTAACTCTGACCAAGAATTTAACTTACAATTTACAATCATAGATCATCTTCTCTTAGAAATGCTTTTAATGAAAATAAGAGAAACTACTATTACATTTTCCTCCTCTCAGAAAAAGATAGAAACAACTCTTGAAAAAAATTTGTTAAAAGAAATTGATATTCTTGAGAATTCAGATGCTTCACATAATGCACCAGACATTCTTCAAACTAAAAAGGAGGAGCTATTAAGGTTGCTGAAAAAAAACTTATGGGACATATTGTTCGATCTAGAGTAAATTGGCTACAAAATGGTGAGACACCATCTTAATTTTTTTTGCAATCTGGAATGCAAAAAATTTATTGATAAAACTGTTAAGAAGGTATCCCTTGAGACTGGAGAATATATTACTGACCAAGAAGGCATCTTGTGCCAAATACAAGACTTTTATGCTAAATTATTCAAAAGCAGAAACAAAGAAATACCTGACATAAAACTTACTGAAATTTTGAAAGACCAGCATGTTATAAAATTAACGAAACTTGAAGCAAGTTTACTAGAGGGACCTCTAACAATTTCTGAATTTAATTTTGCTCTAAGAAAAATGACAAATAATAAAGCACCGGGTGTTGATGGCATTCCATGTAAGTTTTTAAAAGTTTTCTGGTTCAATTTAAAATATCTAATACTGAAAGCCCTAAATTATAGCTACTATAACGGCAATCTATCCATAACATTGCGTCAAGCAGTGATTACCTGCATTCCTAAAGGGGATAAGAATAGAGAATTTTTAAACAATTGGCGTCCAATTTCCTTACTGAGCATTTTATACAAACTCATGGCCTCTGCCATTGCAGAAAGGCTCAAAACTGTTTTAGATAAACTAATTTCTGACTCTCAGACAGGTTTTATCAAAGGAAGATATATTGGTGACTCTACTAGACTGATATATGATATTATGAACTTCACTGAAATTAGGAATAAAAATGAGTTATTGATGCTGATACATTTTGAAAAAGCCTTTGATTCAATTTCAGGGAAATTTATGTACAACACATTGAATTTTTAGGCTTTGGTAAAGAATTTATAAGATGGATTAAATTAATGAACACAAATTTTGTAGCTTCAATACTCCAAGTTGGAGTCAAGTCAAATTTCTTCAACATTGAAAGGGGATGTAAACAAGGGGATCCCATTGCTCCTTATTTATTTATTTTATGTGGACAAATTTTATACTATTTAATACATAATAACTTGGAAATTAAAGGTATAGTAATTGGTACAGAAGAAATAAAAATGACACAGTTTGCCGATGACACCACTCTTATACTCAATGGTTCACAGAGCTCCCTACAAGCTGCCCTGAATACTATTGAAATATTTGGTTCTTTTTCAGGACTACATATGAATACAAATAAGACAAAAGTTATTTGGATTGATAGGAAGAAATATTCTGAAGATAAACCAAAGGTATCAGTTAAACTGGACTGGGGGACTACTCAATTTAAATTGTTAGGAATTATATTTTCAGTTAACCTACAAGAAATGATTGCTTGGAATTATTCAAAAGCTTTAGAAAATTTAAAACAAATGCTAACCTTATGGAACAAAAGAAATCTAACTCCTTTTGGTAAAATAACTGTAACAAAAACCTTTATTCGTTCAAGATTTAATCACATATTTATGATTATTCCATCACCTGACAAACATTTTTTTAAAGAAATTCTTGCCTGTTTGCATTTCTTTGGGGTAATAAACCAGACAAAATCAAACGTCAATATATCACTCAGGACTACAGAATGGGAGGCTTAAAAATGGTTAACATAGAGCTTTTTGCACAATCTTTAAAATTAACTTGGATGAATAAACTATTTAAAAGTGAACCTCCTCTGTGGCTAAATCTTTTTGAAAAAAACAATTTCACCAGTTTCAAAGATAGCATTTTACGGTTCAACTTGGTTCTGAAAAAAAAGACCCGGAATCAATTTTGGAAGGAAATTTTGACATCCTGGGTAACCCTCTGGAAGAACATTCCTATAAGGTCTAACACTGAGATACTGTCAACTATATTATGGTGTAGCCCCAACATCTAAAAGGCCATTCTTTATTTACCAAATTGGAGTAAGCAGGGAATAATTGTTGTTGGTGACCTGCTTGACAGTAGAGGTAATATTGTTAGTCAAACAAATTTAGAAGATAAATATACCTATTTGAAAATGAACTTCCTGGAATACCTGTGAATAAAATCCTGTGTTGGAATCTTATGTGAAAAAATATAAGAAAGATGGTCCCTTTTATTTTCAGCAGCCATGTCTCCCCACATATTTACTTCCTAGTTTTTCCCACAATTCAGGTTCAAAACATTATTACAACATTCTAAATAAAACTGTCATAAACATGAATTGTATTTATTTATTTGGGGTTTTATGTCGCTTTCAACACTGTACAGGTCATATCATGACAGGTAGTTGGAAGGGCAGAGGAAACCAGTACATACAGTTCGTTAGGGCTCTGTACTGTAAACTGCCGATCAACGGCAAGCAACTACCAGCTTTCCCACTTGAGGCCGTGCCGGGGATCGAACCCTGGCCTCAGAGGTGGGAGGCGAGAGTGTTACCACTCTGCCACCGTGGCCCCTAAACATGAATTGTAAAATTGCATGGAATACTGAACTTAACCTAAACATTGATGAAATCACATGGCAGCAAACATTTAGGATATGTTTTAAACTAACTCAGGACCACAATCTTATATGGTTTCAGTATCAAATTCTCCATCGTATTCAAACTGCTTGCGAAAATTGGTAAAGCAACTTCACCTGACTGGTCCCAGTGCAAATCTGCTCCAGAAACTATATTCCATATTTTTCCCAATGTCCAGATGTTCTGGTTTTTTGGAAAAATGTTCGAGTATGGGTGAAAAACAAGACAGGACTAAGTTTAGATCTTGGTCCTGTAGAATATATTCTAGGATACCTAAATACTGATACTAACTCTCTTCCAATCAATATCTTACTTGTAACAACCAAATATTATATTTATTCCAACTCAAGACAAATCAAAGACCTTAGATATATCAGAATTACTAGAAAAAATTAAAAGTATATATGATGAACAAAAGCTTGTGGCAACACTGGAATTTAAACAAGAAACATTTAACAAAAATTGGCAATTAATAGAACTTTTGATTGATTAAATGAGGCAAAATGTAAACTAAAAGAAAAATGAATACTATGTATTTTGTTTTACTTCTTGTAATATATACTGTTATATGATGTAACAGTTCAAGTTATAACTTTTACGCTGATAATACTGGGTCACCTCCTCTGCCAGGGTGTATGTACCCCCAGTACAAATGTAATGGCACTTTTCATCATGGAAAAAAATAATAAAAAAAAATCTTGTTTGCATCATTAAATGTGAATGTATTGGAACAAACTGTAGTTGGCATACCGACAAGTTGTAGCTAGTGTGCCTGAACATCACTTAACATTTCAGATATTTATTCTTTTGATGACATAATATGTAGGTGACCCCAACTGTTATTGGTCAAGAAGTCCTGCCCCTGATTCACAGCTTTTATCCCTGTCACTTTGTCATTGGACACAGGACAAACATCACCACAAAAAATTTGTTGTGATTGCCTCTGTGTTATTCTATAAGTTTTTAGTTTTATTTAAAATTAGTGTTTTAGTCAGCTTTAAAATGGAAGAGGCTGGATATAGTCTGCGATACAAGTGAAGTTAGTGTCATATTCTCATATAACTACAGATGGCTGGTGACGATGATTTTATGGCCACACTTGGACCTTCCACCTCTCGGAAGGGGAAAATGTCCTTTTCTTAACATACTGATTTGGCTAGCAAATCCGATATTGATGTTTCTATCTTCTGTGCTGTTTCTAATGAGGGACAGGGCTCCTTGGATTCTAGTAGCTGGGTAAGTAATTTATTTTTCAAAATGATATTGACCACCAGATTTTGACACAGTTGGCAAGCCTGGATGAAGGGTTCACCAACATAGAAAGCACACAGTCAAAACTGATCAAGAAAATGGCTCAACCAGATAAAGTGAAAGAGATAGGCAAAACAAAGAGGGTTAAGGGGGCTATAACCTGCTCTAGACCTAGAGATATAAGTTTGGCACAAAAATATCAAATTTTGGCTACAACTGTTAATTAAAGCACATGGCAGACACAGCTAAATCAGGTATCGACAGGGTGAAGTCGTGTGTGTGTGGGGTCTGTGGATGTTTTTGTCTGGTCAAAATAAAGGATATACAATAATAAAACCCAGACGGGCGACCCTTCCATTGTCTCAACTCTCCATTATTTTTGCATTTTTCCTTGATTCCAAATTAAGAGACAAAGAAGCACACAAAATAAAAATCTTGAGAAACCCAAAAACTTCAACACAAAATAAAACAAGTAAGTAATTCTCCAGTTTCTAGTACTTTCAATGCCTGAAACACAAAAATAATAGCTTACTGTCACAGTCACAGATTAATAAACTAACATGAAATACTCAACACAACAAATTATCCACAGCATTGTTAAATAAGCAGTCTAATTTTTTTCTGGAAAATGCTTTCTGTAAGTCACAGATCCATATTTTATCGATTATCATTATCCATGGTTAAATTTTGTGGCAGTCAGATTATATTAAAACTTTTCAAGCTTTATCCAAAATTATATTTTCCCATAAAGGAAAACCAGTGGTACATATGGTGAAACAATGTTGATTGTGTATTGAAATAAAAAAACAACAACCATAGAACTAATTAAGTGAAGCCCCATATGGTATGCACACCAAAGGAAACTTTGCATTGACTAGGTTGATCATTTGGTACAAGGTGTTAAATTATTGAATGAATAAATTGGTTTTAATTTACAGGGTTTTATATTAGATAATTGCCTCGTGGCGCTTCCATTATGTAAACTTAATGACCCTTCGGCCCTTTCAGGGCCTCAGGCCATTAAGTTTACATAATAGAGCGCCACTTGGCCATTATCTAGATAAGCTTTCCCCATACAATGGATGTCTGGTCTCTGCAGGACCATCAATTATGGCATCAGAGACCATATACTTGATTATGTCATTAATTTACTTGATGATTGCCAAGGATTTCTCCTGGGCTTCGGTAGAAGCCAGCAATAAAGACCTTTTTTGTTGGCTGGAGCAGGGGAAAATTGCCGGATGGTCGGATACTTACCAATAAATACAGCCAGGAGGGATCATGTCCTGGGACATGTTCCACAAACCAATTCTAATGGTTTGGATAAGGGGAAAACGAATGGAAAAGTCCTTCCTTGTGTCTTTTTCAACAAAATTCCTGCATTGAAAAGAACACTCATGAGTCAAAAGGCGTAGTCTATAAACATGTCTATGCAATGTATTAGTCAAAGGACGAAAAGCTTTTCCTCACACACATATAGATTGCAGGAAATATCCAACAAAAAACAAGTAAAAGTGGGAAAGGAAAAATTGGGTCATGTTCACAAGGGTTGGATTTTAACTAATTCCCTATTCAAAAACATCATATTTATAAATTGCTTAGTATTCCTTCCAACTCTATCAAACCCTTATTTTATGTCTCCAAATCCACATGTGATGGTAGAACTTACCCACAGGTGGTCCTGGCCAAGTCAGCAGCACTTTTAGAGACAGACAGAAAAGAAAGGGGGCAAGAACTGGTCACTTCAATCATAGTGAACATATTGACCGTATTACTGGCAGTAATGCATGTGGTATTTTATCAAGGCCATGTATGCCAGATAGAAGTGCATGTATTGGAAAGAAAGGACATGGCTCTGGATTAGATTAAAAAAGGTTGGTTTCAAAATGGATCTGGCTTTAATAGTTTTGGAAACAGGGAGAGAAAAAATTCTGCTCAAAGCAGACATGGGTTTGCTAGGATGACAAATGTGGCTTTTGATCGAGTGTATGACTCTTGTTCGGATAATCAGATTAACTGGCTTACAGGAATCACTCCCCTTCCATTTGGTGATAGATTTAAGGCTCTGTAGATGAAATGGATATCCGGGACATGGAACATGTTAAACATACTTATGTGGATCCTTGCCATCACGGTAACAGGGCCCAACCTAAAAATAATGTGTCAGTAGGGAGTCTCTTTAAGAAATCAGATAATTCCAATGATTCTGGCCAAGATGATTGCGTTCCACTCTGGTTTCTAGATTTTGCAAAATGCCAGCAACAAATTGGAACCACACTTTACTGTGTTCCCACAAGTCCTTTTACATGATGTTTGGGTTTGGATGTAGTTTGGCATCCAGTTATTTTCATGGCTCACCACCTTATAAAAGTAGTTGTCTTCCAAATTTCCTACATTGGCACATGCCAGTTAACACCAACTTGAAAGTTGGTAGATGGTGGTTTCACCTATCTGATTATTTTGATCAACAACTTCTGGATCTGTTTGAAGTCGGATTCCCCTTGTCATTTGATAGAACCCTTTCTTTATCAAGTAGTCAAGAAAATATAGCTTAGGCCATAGCTTATGCTGTCCATGTGCATAAGTAACTACAGAAGGGGCATCTGCCAGTGAATGGAGTGTTGAGAAAAACTCAAACTTAGGCACTGACTTCTAATTACATTATCCTTCAGTAGATACTATAATTCAGCAGTTAAATATCTTTAAGGGAGACATTAGTCGTGCTTTTAGGCATATTAGGATTGATCCTGGAGATATTTAACCTTATAGGCCTTACTCATATTCGTGGATTTGTCACTTCCGTTCAGATTTTGTCTTAGTTCTTTTTTCTTTCAGAAACTAAGTGACACCATTCATTATATTACGGCGAAAATGGTCATAATGCACTACATAGATGATTTAATCAATTGTGGTTTGCCTTCTTCTATATAGTTCAGCTTATGGATTTTTGGTGTCATTACTCGAAGAACAAGGTCTCAAAATTAGCACTAAAATTGCATGCTCCAGATACACAAGTCGTCTGGGCATCTTGTTTGATACTATTCATAGTAACCATGTTCATTCCTGATACTAAATTGTTTGAGATAGTTTACATTTGTTTACAAATAGTTGAGAAATGGTTGGATAAAAGAGGTTCCACAAAAAAGGATTGGGTTCACTATTATATATAACAAAATGCATGAAGTCTTCCAGATATTACCTTAATTGATCGTTTGTACAATCATCAGTGTGATAAAATTGTCCTTACCCCGGATTTTAAGAAGGATATATATAGGTTCTGTGTATTTTTTAATCTTGGGTGACATTTATAATATTACAATGCAATTGCAAGATTGGATGCTTGTCTTACAGGCCTTGGGGGGGCCACGGTGGCAGAGTGGTAACACTCTCGCCTCCCACCTCTGAGGCTGGGGTTCGATCCCCGCACGGGCTCAAGTGGGAAAGCTGGTAGTTGCTTGCCGTTGGTCGGCAGTTTACAGTACACAACCCTAGCGAAGTCTATGTACTGGTTTCCTCTGCCCTTCCAACTACCCGTCGTGATATGACCTGTACAGTGTTGAAAGCGACGTAAAAAAACCCCAAATAAACAAATAAATAAATAAATACAGGCCTTGGGGTTCTTTCAATACTTTGGTTTATTCTATTCTAATTCCAAGAGGTTTCATGACATGTATAGTCTAGATGCCAAATAGCCGTATTAGGTCTAAGTGTATCTTGTTGTTATTATGAAGGTTTTTTTTTGTTGATTCACCATCTCTGAGATGTCCTAATGAAAAATCACAGGGGTACCAGCTTGGCATCTTTGAGCAATTATTTTTTAAATAATAAAAACTATCAAATGGCTGTCATAAATAATGGAAAATTCTATTTTTACACATATCTTCACTTTTAATGAACACAGAGACACAATTTTGTTATCTATGTTTAGGTTTTTGAGGTCAAGGTATCTATTTATGATATAATACAAGGTTTAACTATAACAGAAATGTCAGATTTGTAGGATAACCTTATTTGTTTAACACTTACCAATCTTTAACGAACAATCAAATATTGCCATATTAAAACAATTCCTTGACAAATGTTCGATTAAGAATTTAAATACAATGTTATATCCAGATTTCTATTTAAATTAGGTAAAACAGTTGAGGCTCCTGGGGCTTGTACTTAAGAATAATGTATAGTTAGAAAAAAAGATCAGCCCTGGCCAGGTAGCACTGAAAAACTCTTATGCAGAGAGGAATTTCTCTAATTGGTATGATAATAGTTATCAAATCAAAGCTTATGTACCCAATGTTAGTCCTCCCAAATATTGCATATGCTTCATAAGTTTTCAATAAACTTCTTCTGCAGCATAATACTATCACAACTGGAGCAGAATCTTCCAGAAGAGGGAATGAAGTTGACAAATGTGTCATTCTTAAATGGTTCCCTACAGATAGTAATAAAATTTTATTAAATGTGGTAACTGGGAAAATCACTTTTGAGAAATCGACTGAATATGGATCAAAATGAAATGTCTTAACTGGATTATTCGTCTCTGGTGTATGTGATCAGTAGAATTGAAAATGCATTTTGGGAAAGGATTCTTAATTTGTAAAAAAGGTATAAGCTCAATTTTTATTATGAAATAGATGTTTGAACCTACCCTCTTTGGAATATTTTTTACTTGATGCATCCACAGTCCCCGGTACGTCCCCCAAGACATGAAAACACAAGCATGGGTTTAAATATCTATTCAATCTACCAATATTTTGATATGCACATACAATTTACATTACAATTTTATTTATTCATGAACTTTATACTGATCTTGCTTTATGATACCACTGGTTGTAGGAGCTCACAAATAAATCTAAAGAGAATGAAAATTTTTGTCAAGGCGAGTCAATTCGACTTGACCTTGAAAAGGGGGAGGTCACCAGAACCCAAAGTGAGAGAGGTGAAATTTGTTACAAGGTCAAGCAATTTCCTTGACCTTGAAATAAATGAGAGGTCACCCCGAATATGGCAAGGCCATAAAGACATGGGTTCAAGCCCATGTAAGGAGCGAGAACATGCAACCAGTGGAAACAGTGTATCTGAGTATATACTACATGGTTATGGATAGACCCCATGGGAGGAAGTAGGTGAATATGGCTATAAGTATGATAGGCTAAATGGATTTTACTCCAAGGTGGAGGAAGACCATACTAGGTAGATGTAGACCAAAACATGAAAATAGTATGGTGATGTTTATGTGAATAATTTAAATTTTCAACCTGCACGGTTAGGTAGTTTAGTTTATAGTGGGTGGAGTAAAGCCATGCCACATGTAAGTAAACCAGATATGAAAAGTGACTGGCAAGTGGTTAAAGTTTTGAAGATGGAAAAGCACCCCACAGGGAAGGGACATGGCAGTCCCCTGAGAGTATTGATAAGCAAAGTGGTAAGTCCTGCCTAAGAGTTGTAAAAAAATTTAAGAGATACACTGGCAAGGTCAGAGGAAAGAAGGACCGTGTAATCCATCTAGCTCAGATATGTACAAGTAGTTGACCGAGCATTACGGCCCCTTAATAACAAAGTGCAGCTCATAGATCACACAAACTGTAAGGTCAATCAATCCTTGTAAAATGTAGATTGAATAGTTAAACAGTTCATATAAGACAATAAAACAAGTAATAGCTGTAAAATGTTAAAATATATAAGTAATGTAAAATGATGAATATTAATAAAGCATAGTAATGTTAAGAAATTGGATGACCGAAACATTTCACAGAAAGTACTCTATACTGTCATTTGTAGTATATATATTAAAGATAGATTCGCAGTGTAATAGCTAATAATATATGTAAGGCACAATTTTCAGAGAAGTCCAGAGTGTATGTTTCTTGTCATTGAAGTAATCTAAGGACAACAATGACCCTGCTGACGAATACCTGTGTTCTTAGGCACAGCAGCTTTGTCACAAGCTTTAACTTCTTGCAACTTTGATAGTTGATGCCAAGTAAAACTCCAAATCTATAAAGTCAAGATCAGAACCCTAAAACTGAATGTATAAATGAAAATTTGACAAAGTTTACAAGTGAATATATTGGACCTTGATTAGGATATATAATCTTAATATATTATGTTGGAACCTAATTAGTATAGATGGCTCTAGAATGAGGAGTTTCCATTTTCAAATACTCCAGAGAATCTTAACTGTAGGATCCAGTATGATAAATGCAGCTTTTGTGGTACAGTATCTGATACTCCAGAGCACATTTTGCAGGATTGTAACTATAAACATATCAAAGGTTTTGAGAACAGCCTTGGGATAAACTGGTGGGCAAGCTGTACCTCAATAGTGTTCTTAAAGCACACATCCATGGGGAGCATGTAGAAGTGATTGAACATGTACACATTTGATAAGTTAACAATATTCAGATAAACAGCAGATACACCCAATGGTAATGTGACTGGATATAATGTTGTGCCATTTTCATTGGCATAATATTCATATTGCATGAGGTCCAAGTCTAGTGGATCAGGTGTGGATCAGGTGTGATATACATGTTCAAGAAAGACACATTGCATTGGAGGCAACCACTTCAATTTCAAGGCAGAATTAATTTTTTAATTTGCTATCTTAGATTTCAGAACTGATAAAGTCAGTGTTCATATGACTTTCCACCTTGGACATATAACAAGCAGCAATAAAGGCAGCTGGCTCAGTGATCAGATCTACTTCAACTGCTTCAAACAAAGTACAGTGAAGTATTTTCTACCTATCCAATTTTAAATAACTGTGAAATGGTTCACATCCTACAAAGGCATGCCAGATATCTGACAATCCTTTTGTAGTCCATTGCTGGTTAGTGAATGTCTACAAATGCTCTTGAAGAACTTCACAGTCATTTAGTCTTCCATACAGAAGTAAAATAGTAATATGAAGACATATGTATCATCACAGATTATTTCCATATGTTAGTCATCTGTAGCTGAGGCAATTAGTGCTATATGATGAATTATGATGACATAATCTTCCATGTGATGACTTTCCTGATTCTGTCCCCAAGAAGTGGAATTGTTACACATCTGTATTGGTGTAAGATATTTTTCAGTGATCACGAGTTTGAAATATTTGCTGAAATTCTGTTATATCACATCTGTCAAATCATATCAGTCGCTCATACTTTGTTGAAAGTGACAGAGAGAATAATTTTTTTTGTGTATGAAGATTTGTTTACAGGCTCATGTTCATGTCAGGTCAGATTTGTGCCATTTTTTACAAAACTTGTTCAACATTCTATGCAATCAGATTTTAAATAAAAACTAAAGTTAGGTTTGTTTACTTGGCAATCAAGAGGTGATGTGGTTCACTTTGACATAATCATAAAATTCTAAAAAGAGGGTTCTCAGAAGCATATTTTTTCCTGGTTTTAAATTTAACATTTATATGGATTGCTAGATATAAGTTTAAAAGTCAGTTCTATAAAAATAATTTTATGTGTAGAATAATTCTTATCCAAATTCTAAGATAAGACAAAAGTTTATATTTATATTCAAACAGTATGCTACAACTATACGATTTTAGTGAATACAGCCCCTGAAATAGATGGGTGTCATATCTACATTGGGTGGTGAACTTAGTAGATAGTACACTTGTTGTAGATAAATCAATGTGTGGTATGAAAGAATGGATCTGGCAAATGGATTAATAATGAATTTCGAAAATAAAATGGAATACAAGACAATATTGCATGTGACAATGATGTAAAAATATTGTTATAATATTCTTTTAATTTGGTGGGTGATTGTAAAAGTGTGATATTTATGTTCTATTACAACATTATATATCACATCATAAGTTGATTCTTTGACCACAGAAACCTAGATTTAGACATCAAGATTGTGTCTCTAAGTACATTAGAAGTGAAGATATCTGTCAAAATATTTTGGCTTTAAAAAAATACTCATGGGTGCCAAGCTGGCATCCAGCTGATTTTTCATTGGACATCTCAGAGATGCTGAATCAACAAAAAACTTCATAATAGCCACAAAACATGCTTTCTCATATATCTGTTGAACTATTTATGGGCCTCATGGTTTGGTCAATAGGTGATTTTTTGTGACAAGCGTGCTGTGCTGGATATTCTTAGCTTTGGTAGGGCTAGCGATTCAGTTCTCGTCACCTGTGCTAGAAACAGTTTTTCATTAACTTTTCATTATAATATATCTTTGATGGTTTCTCATGTACAGGGTCGTGGGAGTACTGTGGCTGACCTTTTATCTAGGTGGCCAGGTAGCCAAGAGGATAATGCCAGATAGCAGGAGTTGGTACCCCATGTAAGGTGTATTTATACTCATATGGGCCTTTTGTTTTGAATAATAATGTGTAACATAATTATTCTTTATGTTGTAGATACTGGGGCTGAGTCAGTTTCTTTGGCCACCCAGGCCTTTCAGAGATTTTGTGCATGCTTCAGACCTGCCACTTTGATATCATATGATAGAATGTTCCGACTTTTCCTGGCCTAGGCCTATTCCTGTCGCTGCCACAACTGACTACACTAGACATTCTTACATTCATAGAATACCTACTCCAAATGGTATGTCTTCTACCAATATTACAAATCACAGACATTGGGACACTTTCGATTATTTATAATTTTGCCACTGCTCTTTTTAGACACCAGAAAATCCCTCTGTTCATAAAATCTATGATTATAAATAGACAATTCCACCCTAAGTTGCATTTTGTTGTCGATAATGGGTTTTACATCAAATTATTTAAAATGTTATAATTTACAATCACCCTCTGCTTTTATAGCCCTGTATTTCGTTTCTTTTTTGGTTTTCTTGAGTTCTCAAATATTCTGCCTCACTCTGGCTCTGCTTTTGATGTCTATAGACACTTATGTGCAGATGATGTCATTTTTGGCCCGATATCCATCCAAAATAGGGTCAAAGTTGAAACTATTTCTTTGCAAGCTTTAGGTGTTTTAGATCTTTGTCCTATCAGGGCCCTGAAAACAACTTTTAACTTTGTTTGAACAAGAGCCCGATTTGTCTTTATTTCAAGTTATCAAGCCCTCTCATTCCAGCCCTTTGACGGACTCTGTGGCTAGGAAGCATCTCACAAAAATTCTCACATTCTATCATTGCCCCAAAGTGTCTACATTTCATGATGCAAGCGTCGTGGGGCGATCTGGGCCTTTAGACATGGTGGGCTATGTTAAGCTGCAGGTCACTGGGTTTGTACTCCATTACTTCTGGAATCTTGGGTTATAGGTTTGAGTATCTGGCAAGTGCTGGGGATCTGACTTTGGTCTCAGTGACATATGACCTTTAAATGGAAGTTAAATGGGTGTGGTCTCTTACCTGTTATTGTTTGACCCCTTTTAATTTTATTTTACATGTATTTTCATTAAAAAAACATATTGTTATACATATTGGAGTGTATTATGATGTAACTGCATTCTTAATATTGCAGTAGTCTGTAAAATTGTTGTACAATAAATTTATAATCCAATCTTTTATTATCTTTTGGCTGGTCGAGGGGCTCACGATAAGCTGTAGTGACAAACAGATAAGACTGGAGCAGTGTCCCAACTCACCTGACTGGACTGTTACAATAACCTCTTGGTCGAATTAATACAGAGTGACATTCCAGATTACTATAATTTTCTGAGGAAGCCTTCTGCATTTTTGACCTCATTGAAGAGTGCAAATATCACTACTTGAAAAAGGAAGTTAGCAATTTCAGACAATCTTTAGAGGTGGGCTTAAACCTTGCCATTAAACTAAGATATTTGGCTGCTGGAGAAATGTACAAGTCCTTGGCCTATCACTGGATCTTTGGACGAACCACTAAATGTAATTTCATCCGTAAGGTCAGATTGAAGAAAGATTCAGAAACAAATTAAATGTCCACCATGCTGTTGGAATGCAAGTTGGGAAATGTATCACCATAAAGAAGTCGACCACATATAGGAGGAAATATTACAACTTCAAGGGTTTCTTTTCCCTGGTTCTGCTAGCCCTGGTGGACGCTGAATATAGATTTCTGCGGGTACATGTTGGGGCCAGTAGATCATCAAATGCACAAATTTTTAACCACCGCAAGTTGAACAGAAGGACAAATGATGGCACCTTGGGGCTTCCGGTACCTGAACCTCTGGAGAGGGCCTCCTTTGCACTATTTTTGCTGAGTGATGATATCTTTGTCTTGAAGCCATAAGTAGGGAAACCGTACAACAGAAGACAACTACATAAGGAAGAGAGAATAGCAAACTACAGGATCTCCAGAGGCAAGGAGGGTGGTGGAGAATGCATTTTGATTACCAGTCAGCAAATTCAGAGTCCTACTCAACAAAATGGAGAAAACCCCAAAGGTTGTTAGAGACATAGTATTAATATGTGTTGTATAACACAATATCCTGAGAACACATTGATGAAGAGTAGTCCACCCACATCACCAACGAGATGACCTGCCACCAGCAAATGAACATTTATCATGGGGTGCAGATAAAAACTGCAAGAATCCTTCAAGGTATTAAAGCAAAAGAGATACATACTAAAGGTTTACTTAAATCACGTAGGTGCATTGGCTAGGCAGGAGGAGAGGATCTGAAGATGCGACATGAGGACTTTCTGTGGGGTCGAAGTAGCTGGCATCTGTCATTCAGGACTATCTTATTGTTCCGAGATCTTCATACTGAGATAGTAGTGCACCAATTTCCAAAAACTTTCCAACAAATTTCTAACAAATTTTGGACAATTTTCCACCGCAAAATAAAACTCTAATAACTTAAGATAAAAGTTTAAAGTTTTATTTGACCAAGTTTCTGAGCGTTAAATGTCTAAATTTCACAAATTGCACCTAGCCCTTTTTTAATCCGACCTCCAAATAAAGAAATAAGCTGCTGTAAGGTCTGTGAAGGCTGCTGCTGTGACAGCTGTAATGGCTATTGTGATGGATTTTGCTGCTGGATGGTAGTAGAAGAAGTGATGTGCTGCTGCTGGTCGGCTGGTGGGTAAAATTGTGGAGTAGCTCATTGTTGATTAAATGTTTGCAAAGAGGCATGGCATGACTAAGATGTTATGTGTTGTTTCATCTCCCATGGCAGAGGTCAGACAGTCTCTTGAAACTTTTTGTTGGGATGATCGTGAAATGTAACTGCCTTGATGTTCCTGGCACCTTGGCTTGTACTGGTTGGAGAACCTGATTTACTTGCGATGTTTGAATCATGTGTGTCAGGAATGGTCACGATTTACACCCTTGGGGTGGTGTCTGACTGCAGTGGCGAGGGCAAGAGAGTCTGTGGCACATAGGTTTCAGTGGCACTGCCAGAGCTTGAGAATGTACTCTTCTGAAGCTGGTGCATCCTCTCCTCTGCCTTGCTGTGATTCCCTCTTTTAAGTTTAACATACTGCTTTTTAAAAGTCTGAAAGTCTCTTTCTTCCATTTGCTCTATCTTTGTGGCAAGGTAGTGTCAGAATGCTGTTGTGACGGTTTTCTGCCTTGCCCCCCCCCCCAAAAAAAAAGAGGTTAACGTTGACTTCATCTGTGAAAACTGATCTTGGTCTATTGATGATGGCTGGGACATTATACTGCTACTGGCAGTGCTGGCAATGGATGCCAAGTGTGTCAGAGCAAATGCTGGTCTTCATGCTGTCTGCATCTCTTGAGTCTCTGTATATCACATGTACAGAGCGTGCACTTGTGCAGGAGGTCCTCTGTGTGGAGATTTGAGCCATGAAGACATTGACTGAGTAAGCGGGCCCTAGTATGTCCTTTGTGACTTGAACCATGTCTTGCAGGTCTGGACAGAGAGTTTGCATTTACTGGCAAAAATTTCCATGAGGCTATTTTTTCTTGCCTTGCTCTTGAAGAGCTTGTTGGTCTTGTCATACAATTCCTAGTGGTCCGTCATAAGTTAAACTCACCACCTCATCTTGCGTTTTTTCCTACATAATTCAGAAGATGACTGATTTGTATCTCCTGCAACCTCCAGCTACATCTCACTCTCACCTCACTTCTGTCTGTCCTCTGTCTCTTATCTTGTCTCTTGTGCCTGATCCCTCTATGGTTTGTTCCTTCCTCATTTGGCTTCTCTCTCTATCGCCTTTCCTTTCCCGGTGTGTCTGTGGAGGCTTTGTTCCTCTTGTAATTCTTTCATGCCTGCTTAGGAGTCATAATAAAGAACTTTACAGTAATGTTTCGAGTCGACATGTAGATGTCAGCAAAGGTGAGCACTGGGGTGTCAGCAGTACGAAATTCTTCAAGATTTTAGAAATTCCCAATTCTATAATGTGGCAGCATTTCATTGGCTGACCACTGGTCAATTGAAATAACTGACCATGCCTATTCCATTTGCATGCTGACTACCCACGAGGAAACATCTGAAAAATTATTACATGCAGTTTTACACAGAACTTTAGGGTTTTTAGTTTTTATTGTTCAGTTTTTACTTGTTCAGTTTGTGTAATTATTACTGAACTTGGCTGAGAAAAGAGCATACAACTTGCGTTCTGGTGGCAGTGAGGCTGTTACAGTACCTGTACAGTTTGAAGTGTCAGACGAGAATTTTATGTCGAGACTTCTGCAGTGTCAACAAATTACTTCAAAGCCAGGTCAGATGTCAGATTCCAAATCGGGTAGTGAAAACAATGATAGTATATCAAACGCTGAATCAGATGGAACCAATACAGGGTAGCGAAAGTAATGGGCTTGACAAACAAGTACCAAGTAGTTTGAATGCCATTGTCACAGCTGGGTGATATTAGTAGGTATTTACATGCTATTGAAAACAAAAAAAACCAAAGAAAAGTAGCGATACATCTAAATTGAAAAATAAAAGTAAAAAGAAGTCTGTCGGGACTTATACCCCAGTCACACTGCCTCCCACCCAAGTACCTGCTCAACCACACCCAGATTTACATTGTTTGAGAAACAATGCATACATTCACACTCAACTAGAGCAGCGACTTAAAAATTTGGTGGAGGATAGCAAGTCAGGTACAAAAATTAAGTTCCTGAGGGGTGGATCGGATGAAGTGGTAGTTCCCAACAGAATAAAATGGCCACAAGAATATGTTTTGGCTGAATCAAAAAAGGAACGTGTCCAGTATTATCAGTTATCTATGCCACAATGGGTGGCAGGTTTTTGCCGAATTATGAGAGAATAAACTGATCTTGAAAATAAAAATTCTATGCTAGATTATTTAATTTCATTGTTTGAGGATGTACAGGATTTCTCCTGGGATTTGGCAAGGGCCAGCTACGCCGTATTGTTATGCAAAATGGAACAGGGTGAAGTCAAAAATTAAACAGACACAGAAAAAAGTGATAGAATTCGGCGTGCAAATACTCAAAGACACCCTGCTCCATCTCCTGCTGCCACAAATTTTAAAAACAAAAATCAAAAGACACGTAAGTCCATGCAATGTACCTATTACAATCAGGGCACCTGTTCATTTACCAGAACAAATGACACAAAATGTGTAACATATAAACACATTTGTGCAGCTTGTTTTGCCTTGGGTGGGAAGGTTTATCCTCACCCAGAGCATGAATCTCGGAATAAAAATAGAAAAAAATTCTTCAAAAAACGAGTAGGTTGGGGTATGTCGGCTTTGAGGCATGCCCTGGATGGAAATACTAAGATTTTTATAGAAAAGATTAATTTAATATTGCATTGCAATGTCAGGCATCAAAGACTTTGGCTTTTAAATGGTTTCATGATTGGAAAAAAGTTAAAAAAATACAACCGGACAAAACCTATGCACAAGTACTTCAGTTGGGTAAGAAAGTCAATCAATCAGGTGTCAATTCTACTCAAATGCAAAACAACTTTGTGACACAACAAGTATCTAGGGTTGCTAATGTTAAGCAAAATAGTACCAAAGGCAAAAATAAAAGACTGGTGCAACGTCAAGCAGATCAAGTCAAAGTTTTGAGTGCTAGAAGCAATGTGGCTGGGTTTGCTAAAGTGTCAGATGTTGAAAAAAATTGTACAAAAGTCCAAAATAGAAGACTGGTGCAAAGTCAAGCAAATCAAGTCAAAGTTTTGGGTTCTAGAAGCAGTGTGGCTAGGGTTGCTGAAGTGTCAGATAGCTGTGCTCAGTACAGTTAAGACACATATTTCAAGTATTTCAAAATACTTCAGATCACGATTCTTTTCATGACCAGGGGTGCCAACAATCTCGAGTTACTACAGAAAATAAACATTCTAGTTCGAAATGAAGAGGGTACAGAAACATTTTCAGTTAACCAGTCCATAAAGATCTGTTTGTACAGATCTGAAGAATCAAGATGTTAGCAGGTATTATCAAGAGGGTGAGGTTATAGTCACAGATACTCACTACTTATAACCGGAAACTGTGAACCAGATAATAGAAATATTACACAAAACATACCACAGAATGTGGAAAACATTCTGGTGGAATGTAAACAATCAGCAATGTCTGTTGAAAAACAAAAATACATAGCATAAACTGGAGGATACTTTGGTTTTGTACCTGAGACGTCTCTTAAACTTTATCAGGGTTCTCCTGTTTTTTGAAATGATATCCCCAATATACTTCGAGCCCATGTTTTTAGTTAAAGATAGTGGCACCCATAACTACCTCAAACGTAGAATATCTGTTAATTCACATTTAAATATTGATAGATGGGAGTATTATCTCAGAAATTACTGGGACCAACAGATAGTGGATCTCTTACATTATGGATTTCCTCTGGATTTTGATAGGGGTAGCCCACTCATATCCACCTATGATAACCACACTTCAGCAGTTGCGGACATCCAACATGTTAGGAGGTATGTGGAGGAAGATCTTCAGCATGAAGCCATTATTGGTCCCTTTGATACAATACCTTGTACATTGCACTTGTCTCCCCTTATGACCAGAGCTAAACAAGACTCTGATAAAAAGTGCACTATTATGGATTTAAGTTGGCCACATATCTATTCTGTTAATGCTGGGTTTAGGAAAGATATTTATCTTGATACCATCTATTCTTTGCATTATCTGTCCATAGATAACATTACAGAAGCATTGGTCAAGTTGGGTCCAGCTGCCCAACTTTATAAGATCGATATTAACTGAGCATTTCGTCATCTTAGAGTAGACCCGGCAGATATTGATTTTAGTAGGTTTTCAGGTGGACAGGTGTCATTATATTAACGTTTCGACGCCATTCGGGTTTCGTCATGGTTCTCTGTTTTTTCAGAGGTGTTCGGATGCAGTAAGGTATATCATGACGTCACATGGTTACAGAGGGTTTTTTAAATTATATAGACGACCTCATATATACTGGTCTGCCCTCTGAGATTCATAATTCCTACCAGTTTTTGCAAGAACTTGGACTAGACATTAGTGTTACAAAGTTAAGTCAACCTGACACTTCTGTCATCTCTTTAGGTATATTGGTAGATTCAGTTAACCAAACTATATCTATACCAGAAGAAAAATTACAAGAAATCATAACCACAATTAAGAAATGGTCCCTAAAGACTTGCTGTAGCAAAACTGCGTTACAATCATTACTTGGTTTGCCCCTGTACATAACAAAATGCGTCAAACCAGCCATAATTTAAAAAAATAGGATGTTACAGCTACTTAGAGACAATCATGAGGTTAAGAAAATTCTCTTAAATAAGGAATTTTTCTCAGATCTTGGCTGGTTTGATGCATTTCTTGCCCAATATAATGGAGTTACATACTACCATCAGAGTCACTGTCATGCACAAATGCATTTAGACGCTTCCCTTACATTGTTAGGTGCTATGTTCCACAACATGGTTTACAGTCTCCCATTACCTAGGGGGTATATGGGTAATACCATAGTCCATCTGGAAATATTGAATATAGTAGTTGCCAATTATTGGGCCAATGAAAGAATTCACATTTGGTGTGATAACGAGGCAGTAGTGGAAGTTTTAACCACTGGTAAATGTAGAGATATGATTATTGCAGTATGTGTCAGGAATATGTGGTTAATAGCAGCAATCTACAATTTTCAAATCAAAGTCGAACACATAGCTGGACAAAAGAATGTCACAGTTGATCTCTTGTCCAGATGGACTAATTCACCAGCAGATAACAAAAAATTGCAAAATCTAATTCCCGGCTGTGTATGGATTCATACCCATTTAGACCTTACATTTTAAAATTATGATATATAATTCTCACATAGTTTCTTATATTTTTAGAATTTCCACCCCAGGCAGCCCAGTTGGTCACCCTGGCTTCTAACAGGCTGTTGGATGGCTTCAGGCCTAACACGAAGCGCCAGTATGCAAGGATGTGGCTAGATTTCCAAGCTTTCAGGGTGGTCTCTGGGCTGCTCTGTCATCAGGTAGATGTGTTCATTCTTTTGTCATTCATGGAATATCTCTTCCAGAATTCTCATTCCAATAAAAAATATGGCCACATGACCGCTCTTAGAGCTTACCATATTCTGCATGGATTAGATACCAATCCTTTCAAGGATGAACGGTTGGCTTTATATCTTAAATCCCTTAGAATACAGGCTCCTTTAGCTCCTGCCAGGCGCTTGGTAGTCGATGTACAACTCTTGACAGAAATTGTTCAGGCATGTGATGTTTTAAGTTCCCAGCAATATTTAAGCCTTTGTATTTGCTTTGCTTTTTCTCTTTGCTAAGATTATTGAATGTTCTTCCACATTCTGTCCCTACTTTTGATCATACAAGACAATTGGCTAGAGCTGATTATATATGTGCTCCTAAGGTGTCCTCCTGCTAATTAAATGGTCTAAAACATTGCAAAACAGGAAATATATTGTTACTCTTCCTATTCCACTGCTAGGAGGCTCACGTTTATGCCCTGATGCGGCAATGAACAGAATGATAGGGTTGTACCCAGTATCTGACAACGACCCCTTGTTTGTACTGCCTAGAGCACATAATTTGGTTCCACTTACTGATTCTGCGGCCAAAAACATTTAAAATACATTTCTATTCACTTAGGTCTTTCAAAAATGTTAACATTCCACGATTCTCTGGTGCTTCTTGGGCCTTCCAGAATGGTGTGCCACTAGAACACATAATGAAACATGGCACATGGAGGTTGGATGCCATTTGGACATACCTATCTTCTTCTTCTACTCTTGAATCCCCTGTTTCCAGGAATTCAAGCTTGCTTTGCATACCTAGTTTCATACTTGGTGCTTGGGTGTCATAATAACACACAAACAAAAATTATTTTACTTTATATACATTATTTCAAATAAAGAATATACTGGCACCAATGCCTCTTGGTCATAATTGCAGCTTGAGCTAATGATTGTTAAGCGGAGTTCAGTACAGTTCAGTCACTGGGGCAGCTTTAAATGGGTTAAGGTGCCACAATGACCACTACTATTCAGTGTGTTTTATTGTCTTAAAAAAATTATTCGAAACCTTATGTGCTTGTAGGACTTGCATGGACACCAGAGTACAACATTAAGTCCTTGTGGGACTGGTATGGATGCCATGGTATATGGGATTTGGATCAACAGGACTTGTCATCCAGGAACCAGATAGGATCCTCGGATTAAGGATGGATTTTATACCATTTTTTCTTATTGGATCTTAGTTACCTCTTGCATCTGCATGTAAATGTGACTTATTTTATTCTAGTCAGTTTTTAAATGGTTTTATTGGCAAATTTTTAGTGTCTTAATCTCTTATGATACTTTTATAGCGTTTTTCTTATAGCCAATTGTTAACTGGCAGGTGTCATTATTACACACACACACAACCATATTTTTAATGTAAAAAGTTCAGCTTTATCATAGTTCACGCATGTGGTACATGACCTATGAACTTTTACTAGCTCTTGCAAGGTCGTACACACGACTGTTTAACTTTAATCATGTAAAATTTAACTGATTTATTTGGGTTTATATAACCTATTATCTAGCAGTATGTAGAGGTCTTGTACATGTAAACTAACTAAACTAACTTATTCATGTAAACTAACAGTTATAATTTATACTATCCACGTATGTGGACTATGACCTATGACCTTAGTCATTCGAAGGTCATGTACAGTTCTTGTAAAGCTAATGTCTATACATGTATGTTCCGATTGCCTTCATATTTTCAAAGTTATGGGGGTACTTGTAAGCTTTCATCTAATTTGACTTCGATCAGTGACCTTGAGGTTCACTGTGACCTTTGATCTGTGTGTTTTTTAAATTCGGATTTGACCTTACCTGTATTGGGTTACATATCTGATCTTTGACCATGGCAGGTCATTTTTCTCAAATCATTATAAATTATATTTTATTTCTAGAAACTGGGCATCAGGTCTCACTATGTAGGAGGTGATTTTGAAATGAAATGAATTTTATAAATTATCGTGCCAGATAAAAAATAAAGTAGATGAATATATTTATAAATCCATTCTGGTGTTTTCTTCTGACTGCTAGGGTGCTGTTTAAAAAAATAAAAGGTATTTTTGCCGCCCAGCTAAAATTTATACACTTCTTAGCTTGTATGTTGCTGTAAACACCTTGTCGCCTTCCTCTTACATCTTACACTATAAACATTGAAAACCGAACCTAGAGTGGGGACCCATCAGTTCCAAGGGAATGCCTATATAAACTTTTATCTTTTATCTTTTGAGCTTTTATAAAAACTTGGAAGATTAAATACAAACAAAATTCTTCCAGGAAGAATGACATTATTGCAATTTGATTTACGCCACCTTCACATGGACAATAAATCTACTTCAATTATTTGTAGTTTGAGAACTTCCTTTGATATAATTTTTCAAACACAATGTTGTTGAGCTATGGATAACATAAAGGGGAGATATATGATACATTGACCTATGTCATAAGCCTATGTGCAGTGGCTGATCTGGGGGCGGGGGGAGTGGAGGGCGCAAGCCATGCACGCTTAATCTCCATCTCTAAGACGCAACTGAACATAAAGCAAGGCAGTTAACATTAATCCGAGGACATATCCAGGTCATACCAAGGAGACACAGGGTGACAAGGGATGCTATGGCGGATAGGCTTTTGCAAACAGGTAGGTTTTAAGTTTCTTTCTGAAGGAGGCAACTGATGCTGTGCTGCACACATCATGAGGGAGTTCATTCCAGATCCTCTCCATTGTTGCACATCATGAGCAGCAGAGGCATCCTTATGGGAGAAATGGATGTATAGCTGTGTATCATCTGCATAGAAGTGGAATTTAATATGCGGATGAAGGCGGATGATTTTGCTAAGTGGTGTGGTATAAAGTGAAAACAGCAATGGACCCAGAACAGAACCTTGGGGAACACCATAGATGAGCTTGCTTAATTCAGATAGAGTGGAGCTTATCTTGACAGTCTTACATCGATCACTCAAGTAGGAAGCAAACCACTTTAGAATAATTCTACCAAGACCAAACCAGGATTTGCTACCTTTTGTGGATAACTTTTTTATAAACCTCTTTTATTTACCATTCATGTATGTTTAAACATGAGATATAGAATTTACAAAACTGGAATCATTCACCCCAATTAATAATTTATAACTGCACTTCTATGTTTCTGTTCTAATTTTCTACAGTAGCTATTATAACATCAAATTGCAAAAAACTTAAATTCTGAATACGTTTCATCAAATTTAATCAATTGATTTATGTGTGTTTAAAGAAGAACAATGAAAGAATCAGTTATTTTAAAATTAAAAACTTGAAGAAACATTGTGGCATATAAATTTAGATTCAAGTATGCTTCCCTCCAATTATTTATTATGGGAAGCCCCTTTGAAGTTTATTTTAGGTTTCATGTGATGTTATTTTCATGACAGTAAACTGCTGTATGTGTCTGACAATTGAGTGTAGAAAAAGCCCCAGTAGGAAACTAGTGTATGAACACTTAATCCTCATAGAAAATACCCAAACCTTTGTTACATGGTGTGCATTACTTGGCAGTGCTTGTGTAAATATGTTATGTATCATTTAGTTAGAGGGCTTTTATACTGATGTACTTTCTACTGCAGGTTTGTACAGAGTCTTTTTTTCTGATAGAGGCTTTTTCAGTTAAGTTGACCATTAATATGACATATAAACTGTTTTAAGATTAACTTTTTGCCATCACTGTCCCATACAATGGCCAGCATGTTGTCCTCCCTGGCAATTTTGACTAGCATTTTGTCCCCCAGTATTTTGTTCACTGATATTTTGTCCGTGCACTGCATGATATGTCCCGCTTCAAAATGTAAAAAAGTATGAAATATCCATACCTGTAACAACCCACGCCCCCCCTTTGGAAAATCCTGTATTTGCCTTTGATGTGGTTGGCAACAACTTAATTTTTAAGACAGATATTTTAATTTATGATGTATAAATATTGAGCTCTCAATTATAAATCTTCTGAAATGCACTTGAAGTATTCAATAACAATAACACATAATGTATTTTACGAGGATAAGAGTGAAATAAAATATTCATTTTTTTTTGTTAAGCTTTAGATAATCTTTCAAAAAGACATAGGCAGCATCGTACCAAGGCATTTGTTTATTTGGTTGTCAAAAACAGTTGATTTTATTGCAGACATCATATTGTAATTTGATTACACTCCTAAAACAATAAACTGCATAGAAACTATATATTCCTTGGTGTGGGCTTCGGAACTTCATAGCAGCCTAAAGATTGGCAGGGACAAAAGATTAAGCAAACATAATTCAGAATGAAAGGCTTTACTCTTCTATCAGCACTAGTAAGTAATTACGAAGAATATAGATGTTCTTGATTTCAATTATCTGACAAGTGGATCAGTGACAATTAAAATCTAACTGCTCTAAGTAAAGTAATGGTGTTTAGTCAAATTTATAAAATGTATGTAATATGTAATTCATTGTTTTTGTATTCTTAGTAAAATAAATGGAATGTAAGCACTATTATCTCGATTATAATAACCAGAAAGATATTTACTTTTATTATTCAATTTTTATTAATCATGTTCAATGAAGAAGTATGTCTTCTAGTTTAAATTGTATATTATGTTTTATTCCGGAATATTGTTTAAACGTCATAAGATATATTTTATGTAACTTTGTGAAGCTGTTTGAAATTAACACTGATATGTACTTAATACCCAAGACATACTTTATTTGATCAATATAGCGTTAATTAAAGACCAGGAAGTATATTCTATAGCCTCGTATTGTGCATATTTTTTGCTGATTTCATGCAAACAAATGCCTTTTTAAAATAATTCGCAAACTTAGCCAACAGTTGTGTTCATATCATACAAAATGTACTGTGCTTCTACAAGTTTTGAATGGCGCCCCTTAATTTGGATAAATTTGTGAGTAATTTCTCAATTTTAAGTGAATCATATCTCATTTTACTTACTACTCAACCAAAATGATAGATGAAATTCACTGTGAGATGGGATAGAATGAAGATTAGGGCAAGCATGCGTCTGTAACAAAATATGTAACTTTAAAGCAGGGTCAAATAAAATGCATGCATGAAGTCATGATGATTCATTTTTTGGGAAATATCAGAATTAGAAAATGTGCTGGTTCAGTAGAATAGAATAGAAACATTTATATAGCGCAAAATTGATGCAACATCCTCTAATGCGCTTGAAATCAAAAAGGGAAAGTCGAGGGACGTTCAAGGTCATGATCCAAGGTTAGCGCCCGCCAGGGAGATGTACTATGGTGGAGGATATGCTAATCTAAACAAGTAGGTCTTTAGCTGGCTACGGAAACCTGTTATTGTTTGTTGTGATCGTACTGATTGTGGGAGTCTGTTCCATTCTATGGGGGAAGCCACTGCAAAACCTCTCCTACCGATGGCCTTTTTGTGAGAGGCTGAGGAAAGAGAAAGACGATTTCCACGTGTTAGACAACTGGTTTTGATCAAGGATGATAGGTATATGGGTTGAGAGAAATTTATAGCCTTGAAAGTAATTAGATTGTACTTAAACAAGATACGGTAAGTGATAGGAAGCCAGTGTAGTTTTTGAAGGAAAGGAGTGACATGGCTAGTTCTATCAAGTCTAAAAACAATTCTACAAAGGGCATTTTGTATCTTTTGGAGTTTAGCAACATTGTACTTACTGATGCCATAGAGTAGGGAATTGCAGTAGTCAAGTCGACTACTGATCATTGAGTTTGCAAGCAAGGCTGCAGTTTCCACACTGAGGAATTTACGGATACGTCTTAGGTCCTTAAGGTGGTAGTAGCAGGGTCGACACATATTAGTTATGTGGTTGGAAAAGGTGTTTCCAGAGTCAAAAATTACACCCAGGTTCTTGACTGTATCAGTAGGGGAAATAGAATTTCCGAGAAGTTGAGTAGGGAATTTATTTATGAGGGACTCTCTGGCTTGTCTATCACCTATTATAATAAATTCAGTTTTCTCGGGATTGAGTTTCAATTTCACGCCAGCCATCCAGTTTTGGATACATGTGAGACACTCTGTAAGCTCAGCGAAACTGGAATCAAAATTCCTATTGTCCAATGCTAGATATATTTGGGTGTCATCAGCATATAGATGGTGGGTGACATTGAAATTGGAAATGATATTACTGAGAGGGGTTGTGTAAAGGGTAAAAAGGAGGGGGCCCAGGACAGAACCCTGAGGCACACCATACGGAAGTGAGAACACATCTGAAAAGCTATTTCCTAATTTAACCTTCTGTTTCCGGTTTGAGAGATAGGATCTGATCCACCTCAACACAGTGCCATCAACCCCAAACCAATCTCTTAGGGAATTAAAAAGAATGTCATGGTCGATAGTGTCGAATGCCGCTGAGAGGTCCAGCAATGTGAGTGCAACAGCCTTACCAGAGTCCAACGAAGCAGCAATGTCATTCTGGATTTTCAACAGTGCTGATTCTGTGGAATGGAGTCTCCTGTAAGCGGATTGGTTGACATTGGAGAGCCCCTCGCTATCGATATAATTATTTAACTGTTTGGCAGCTACTTTTTCGATCAGTTTGGATAAAAAACTAAGGTTGGATACCGGTCTATAGTTTTTTAGGAGATTTCTGTCTAAGTTTGGTTTCTTGAGAAGAGGGGTGACATATGCTGTTTTAAAACAGTTTGGGAAACTCCCTTCTTTGAGTGAATAGTTTATAATATTGGTGATTGGAGTGACCAAAATGTCCGCACACTCTTTGACTAGTGCGGTAGGTATTGGGTCCAGGTCGCATGATTTGGTGTTGGATGACCTTAGGATTTTGAGGATGTCATCCTCAGATACAGGCTCAAAAGAGGTCAGGGCACTGCTATTACTCTTTGGTATTGTGAGGGAAACAGGCACTGATGACTCTAAAGCAACTCTGATTTTCACAATTTTGTCACTGAAAAAATGACCGAAAGTGTTAGCTAAATCAGTAGGACTAATATGATCGGGTAGGATGGTAGTTGAGGTTTTGTGCAAGATTTTCTTGAAAGTGTTCCACAGAGCCTTGGGGTTGCCATTATTTTCAGCAATGACAGTGGAATAGTGCCTGCGTCTTGATTGTTCCAGTAGGAAATTGTAGCGATTGACAGCAGCTCGATATCTTCTCCGGTTGATTGCAGAGTTGTTACTGCGCCATACTCCATCACACTTGCGCTTCAGACGCTTTGCTGAGAGGATGTCTGAATTCACAAAGCCTTTGTCGGGGTGCACTGGAGCCATTTTCCTCTTTATTGGGGCATGCTTGTCTAGAATGCTGCGCAAGGTGTTGAAATATTGGTGACTGAGCAAACTGGCTGTTCTGTGAGGATGCTTGATTAGATCAGAATTCAGGATGTCCTCTTTAAAATCCATGATGTTTATCTTGTGAATTTTCCGGGTATTAACTTGTCTAAATTTGCAGGGAACCTCAATAGGTATATTGACCGAAAAAGTGATGGCAAGATGGTCAGATAGCCCAGCTATAACCTTAGCGCAGAGTGCCTTTGAAAAGGTGTCCCTCACACATATGACATCTAATATATGGCCATGAATGTGTGTTGGGGAATCAATAATTTGGGTGAAATTATATTGGCAGAGGGAATCATTGAATTTCTGCGACCAACCATCCTGTTTATCCAGGTGTAGATTTAAATCACCTAATATTACATTTTCACAACATGATAAGGCAGCACCTTCGACAAAGGAACTGAAATCCTCAATGAAATTGGCTTTGGAAACATTGGGGGGCCTATACACAGTATGGAAAACAATATCCTGAGCATCGCCTGTGGATAGGTGAACAGATATGGACTCAAAGGTATTGAAACACGGTTGAGGCAGAACCTTAAAATCAATTGAAACACGGTTGAGGCAGAACCTTAAAATCAATATCATCACGGATGAAAAACCCGACACCACCACCTCTCCCCTGCTGGCGTGGAACATGAGTACATTTATAGCCCGGAGGAGTGACACTTGCTATAAAGCTGTCTGTGTCGTCTGGTCGAAGCCAGGTTTCAGTGACCGCAATAATATCAGACTTATTGCTATTGATAAATTCTGCAAGAGCAACAGACTTGTTTCTAATGGATCTAATGTTTATTAGACTCCCAGTTAGAAGGCTAGTATTTGGGCCAGGATTTATACTGACATCCCCTGAGAGGATCAACAAGATGGACACCCATGGGCTGACATGTTTATATGAATGTGTTACCCTACGAATATGTCCTTGTATAGCCAAAAAGGCATAATTGACCCCATTGAGACATGGGTGAATGCCAGAAGCAAAATATATGGTTGAATAGGTGGGGAAAGAAAAAGGCAGACTTGAGGCAACAGGAATTGGTGTTGTAGAAGGGTTGTCAGTGGTGGTATTGGTTGCTCGAGCAACCAGCAAAAAGTAAAGACAGAGCCAGAAAGTGCAATGCATGCCCAAAAGAAATACCAAAAAAAAGAAAACTAGAAAAAGATGAACCTACCTTTCCTGTGTACCCACCTGTCTAAACAGCAAACCATAGATAAGTAAGTTTAAGAACACTAAAAAGATTGGTGCAGGATTAGTATGGACAAGGTGTGATATTGTTTGGTTGTAATTTTATTTAAGTTATTGGGTTAACTAGTTATGGTGAGAAATGGACAAGGTGTGATATTGTTTGGTTGTAATTTTATTTAAGTTATTGGGTTAACTAGTTATAGTGAAAAATGTTGAAACAATGTGTGAGAATCCGCGGGAAATGTCCGGTGAGCGATAATACCCGATAGAGCACTATTTACAATTCTACCAAGTTGAAGGAGGTAGTATGTGCAAGCAGTGAATGTTAAACAACTAAATATTTTATAAAATGACAATAAAAACAGATACAGACCAGCAAGCTGTGTAAAAACGAGAATATTAGTACCGGTCCGTTATGACAATATAAAAACACGTCTCGCCTGGCGAACGCTAAAACCTGTATTCCCGAATTTATTCCTGAATCTGTGAAGTTGAGAACACAATTTTAGCAAATGTACATATTGGGAAACAAAATTGGATAATTTGGCGAAAGTTGGCAGATCATTAAATATGTTTATTTTCACACTACAGACAGTCTTCCCACAGTTAGAAGTTTTTCTCTGTGGTGGAACCTCCTCCAGGTTGTCAGTTGTTCACAATACAGTCGGACGGCCACTGATTGTACACTGTTTTTAACTGTCAGTAGCAGTAGAATGACAGTTCTATAAATGTTTGTCACCAAGAAGCAACCTCCATTAACCTTAACTCACCTTGGGCAAAATGACCAATACCTTAAGTCACCTTATGTCGCTGTATTACACCGAAAGACAACCGAATCACAACGTTATATGCACCTTGGACCACACTTTCGGTTACCGTAGTCAGAAATTAATATGTGCATGTGCGGAATTGTCTGTGTATGCTCCAGGTGCCGAAATCAGAGGTGGAAATTTTAAACAGTTTAATATTTCCATAGGACTCGCAAGGTAATGGGCGGTTTGCCACTGACTTGCCAGGTTGCACAGTGCCCAAGGTAGGTTATGTACCAGTAAGGATACTACTGAGGTTGGGATACTATTTATTCTATAATTAACAATATTAAGATAGTATTTACATACAATGTTGAGATGATGAGGCCACCTTAACATAAAATACACGAGTTAAGATCTGGTTACATAATACTAAGTTAAGGTGGCCTTAGCCGAGGCCCCAGCCCAAGAAAGGTGACCTAAACATAAGTGTATAGGAAGAAAGTAACCTTAAGGTTGGACCTTAAGGGATTGAAGTTTTGAGGATTTACAAAGGTCACCGTAGCTTGGGAGGGGGCAACAGTTAATTATATATGGTGAGCAAGTTACATGTATGATACTGAAATTTACTGGTTGTAGTATAGGAAAATATAAGGGTTGCTAAAGATAGGAAGGTAAGTATACGAACTACCCAAACCCCAGTAGTGTAGAATTTAGGCAGAAAGTAGGGACTGGAAAGTAGAAGCGACTTTATCAGTGACATTATGGTCCTGGGTGATATAGGACCATACGCAGTCAGAGGACCAGGTCCCATGACTCTGAATGTCTTGGAGTGGAACGCTGGAATTAAAGGCTAAAGTGGCACCGCTTCTCCTCAAGGAGTGGAATGTAATTTTGGAGTTGTGTAACTGGAGGGAAAGGAGGATAGAGGCCAATGCTCTTCGTAATCTGGAATATGTCAAAGGCACCCATTGTTGTTTATATTTATTTTGAAATAGGGGGTTGTTGTCACCAGAAGGTGTGATTAGCAACAAATTTTTAAGGGCAGACACTGGACATAGGGGGCAGTTAGCAAGGGAAGGAATTTTTAGAAGACGGACTTGATTTCTGGATTCCAGTGTCTTAGACCATTTAATGAGGATATGGGCCCTGGGACCCATATACATGGTGTCACACTTTCTTACAATTGCCTTCAGAGTGTCAACATCAATGACTGTTTTAAGTGAGATTTTCAAAGGAGCAGTAAGGGTAAGGGATCTGGTGAAATACTTTATTTGTGGATGAGAGAAAGGGGAAAGATCAAGACCATAGATGGATAGCTTGGCCTTGATAGCCGACAAGGAATTTGCAATGGTAGGAGTGGACGTAGCATTAAAAACTAAAAATTCAAGGAAGACTAGGATGTGATTAGTATTAAGGTGGAAAATTGAAAATTGAGCAAAAATGCAAAAAGCTATGAAAATCCTAAACTTGGTAGTATAGGCCTTGGTGGTGGAGTGTCGAAATGCCAGTTGCAGACGCTGGTGGGCCTTTGACAGCAATGGACTAGTCTTTGCAGGCCATCCTATAGAAATATTAGATATCATAGTCAATAAACAGAGTAAAATCAACCGGGACTACCCAGGTGGCCTGGGGAAGTAAGCTGCTGACCCTATTTCTGCGTAACTCACTAGTATGGTATCTAGACAAGCTATCAGGTACAATGTTATTTTTTCCCAAAATGTGAATTAATCTGAGGTTAATGTCAGCCAGAGCAACTTCCATAGCAATGTTACGTGCAATTGCACCTAGAACCACATTTTTTGTTTTTCCTGTATTTATAACTGAGAATACTGCTTGGTTATCACAAGCTATTACAATGGTTTTGCCTTTCCATTGGTTAGCCCAGACCCGAACAGTTACCAAAACATTTAACATTTCTAACTGGACAATATGAAAGTGGTTATAACCTCTAGCCAGGGGTATGGCGTATATTTGATCATTAAAACAAGCACCCAAACCTTCTAAAGAAGCATCTAGTTCAATTTTTGCATGTACATGGACATGGTTAAAAAATGAAGTACCATTGAATTTTGGGGCAAATCTGAGGAACCATGACAAGTCTTGAATGAACTCAGGAGTAAGGTTTACTGTGCTTTCTTTGTGGGTTTGACGTAAGAGGTCGAGCATGCGATTTAGAAAGTTACGGGAGTGCCGTACGCATTTTGCAATGTATAATAAGGACCCTAATAGGGACTGAAGTTCTTTCCTGGTACATTGGGTTTTATTTTGCCATTGCTGGCAGACAACCAATATTTCTTGCATCTTTTGTTGTGGGATGGAAAGAGTGGAGTTAACAGTGTCAACCTCAATACCCAAACATACACATTTGGTAGTGGGAGCTACCAATTTTTTGTGACTTATTGTGAGGCCTAATTCTTGGAACAAGTTTTGTAATTTTTGAAAAGCAGGTTCTGCTTGGCTTACAGTTGCATTTCCAACCAGATCATCAATATAATTTGTCAAACAGTAGCCAGCTTCGGCCATAATGTACCTAATTGAATCTGTTATTCGCTGGCAGATGGCCAAACCATGCCGATAGCCAAAGGGTAGGCAAGTATCAAGATAGTACTTATCCAACTTTAGGCCTAACAAGAAATAGCTGGCAGGATCTATCTTAACATGTCTGAATGCACGAGAGATATCTATCTTGCAAATTAGTGAGCCTTTGCCATATCTACGAATTTTCTGAGTAATATTGTCGATAGTGGGGAGGGAGAGAATGAATGAAGTGTTGAGATATTCATCAGAAGGCACACCTTGGTTAACAGATTGACCTTTGGGAAAACTAAGGTCAATTATGACCCGTCTGTGATCAGAAGATGGCTTGGGCCTGGTCATAAAAGGAGAAATATGCAAGTTTTTTTATGGGAGGTGCATCAAAGGGACCTAAAATGGCTTTAAAACTGATTTCTTCTTGCAAATAGTGGGCTACATCCTTGGGAAATAACTTAGCTGAAGCATGGTTAGTTTCTTCATGTTGGAGAGGGGAGGCGGAATTAAAGTCAAGGGGAAAGCTGTACCGTATTAACAGCAGTAGTTGTTGATCCCAATAATTTTTTAAATATTTGTCCCATGCATCAGGATTCAACTGTGATTGAATTTCAATTTGTGCTTCCATAAAGTTGTGAGTATTGGTGTCGACAACAGACCTATGTATGTCGAATATGGTTGCCAGGGACGAATTTTTACAATGTTTAGTTTTAGGTAACATCATTTCAGAAAGGGGAATAAAGCCATATTTGTCGGTTGTTTGATTATCCCAATCTTTGAATATTTTACAATTTTTGGCCTTAGCCACGGCTTCCCTATGGCGAGGTCTAAACCTCAGGTCAAGGTCATATTTGTCACAGTTGGAATCAACAGAATTTTTATGACTCTGAGTAATTTTTGAAGACACTTTTGCATTCAGAACGTCGCCATTATCCACAGTCTGTACTGCTTCGTAAATACCAGGGTTATCGACTGTATCAGCACTACCTGCTGATTGAACACTAGCAAGCGCCTCACCTCTGCAAGAGTTGTTTGTTAATTTGTTACAGTTACTGATAACCTTCACATTTGTAACATTGCAGTTTGAAATTGGAACCTGAGTATTACTACTTTGGGGGACCACCTCCTGTGTACCCGATTCATCATTCTTTTGGATGTTATTTTCACTGACACTTGAACTGTCATCCAATACTGCCCAAGTATTATCGTCTGACACTTGGTGTAAACAAGCAAATCTATTTACATTTTCAAAAACACTGTTTCTTTGGATTTTACCATCATTTTTACATAATGAAACAACTTTGGGGTCGGGTTTACTGTTTAAACCATAGTTAACGTTACTGACACTAGAACTACCATTGTAAAACTTCTTACCTTTAACTGGACAGTCAGTTGACAGTTTGTTAACGTTTTCAATAGGTTTTCCAACATTTTTACAATGAACACTTGATTTTTCAGCACATGTAACACATTTGTCAGTATTGAAAATAGTATTGGCAACGTGTGTACCCAGGTGTGACACCTTGTTTTCTATATTCTGCACTTTGCTTGCCTTCAATTGACAGTTTACCTTTAAAGGACAATTAACAGAATTTTTACCATATGCTTGGTGAATTGTGCTTTTGACAATATCTGCATACGAGACATTAGAATAGTAATGCCAAGTTGCCTTCCAGTTCTGTGCCGGTATGCTTTTAAGGTGTGAGTTATAAATAACTCGGTCTGGGAATTTTTTACAGTTTTCATTCCTTGCAGGAACTGCATTTAAGCAGTGCCCAAGTCGTTTTTTGACTTATTTTTGCAGTCTTTGCCAGGATGGGGATAAGATTTTCCTTGTACATAGCAATGCTGACAAATATGAAGATACATTTGGCCATTATTTTCATGGTCACCTTTTTGCATACAAGAGTCCCTCTCATAAAATTTGCAGACTAAGGGACCTTTGGCACCGGTACGCTTGGTTTGAGGGGTAGGGGCCAGTCTTTGGGCATGAACCCGACACAACCTATCAATTTTTTGAGTATCTTGCCACTGAATTTTGTTATCCTCCATTCTACATAGGAGGACAGCATGACTTCCCTTAGCAGATTGCCATCCGAAGTCATGACTGTCCTCCATTAGCTCAGCCAAATACTCAAGCATATGTTTTTTTACAGTATCATCATTTTCTTCCCTTACAATTTGGGCAAATCCTGAGACCCACTGACTCATTGACAAGGCATCGTAGGTGACCCTATTCTTATTTGAACCTCCCAAAATAAAGTTCTGGGGCCAGGGGACCTCTTTTTTGACCCAAACAGTGTCTTTACCCCCCCTCTGCGACTTAAACTTGCCTTGTTCATTGAGGTCCTTCAATTGCTGGATCCTTTGGTTGACCTGGGATTGCATGCGTTTGGACTGCTGCAATGACATGATGGAGGGCAGGATGAGTTTATCATCTTCCTCTTCACTGTCTTCCGCTTGAGAAGTTGTCTTGCTGCTCCTGGCCAAGCTTGAACCTGGGGAGTGGACTGCACCGTCGACCTTCCGTTCCATTTCCGCCATTCTGCCACTAAGACTCTTGAGTTCTTGTAATATCAGAGAGTTAGTGTCCATGCTTTCTGCACTTGCTTCATTGACATCATTACCTTGAGTTTCTACTTTGCATTTTGAATTTATGGGGCGTGGATGACTACTTCCACATTTATTACAGTCAAAGTTTTTCTTGGGCATTCTGGAATAGAAATTACACTTCTCGTTTTGGATCTGCCTGTATAGATCTAATGGAACCAAGAAAAGAGAGTTGAAAATAATAAAAATGAACTCAGCCCTCAAATCCTGCTCCTGAGAGCTATCCAAGCAGACTCAAAAGAGTAATAACGACTCAAAAGCCAGGGCTCGAACTCAGCAACATCAGGACAGCATTCACACCACTGCACAGCAACTCTGTAAAACACTGAAACTCTAACGTTTCAGTGCTCTGAAACCCCAGAGTTTCCAAAACAATTAAACATATATACATAAAATCGAATAAAATTATTTTTATAAAACGTGTTGCATGTTTGATTTCAAAATTTAGAATGAATATGGCTACTTTTGGCGGGAGGTTAAAGTTCAGAAACTGGGTTAACCAATTACATAACTATGTCAGTTCACAAACAAGAAAAACCTTTACTAGCACTGAATAGGGTAGCACCCTACTTGCTACCCCAGCATTCTGATGCCAGACAGTGATCCAAGGACAGGGATGTTTCCCTAAACACGGCTGATACCGCCTGTAGTATGAAAGAGGTATCAGAGAGAGAGAGAGAGATAGAGCTTAAAAACAATATGATGATGGTGACACTGGTATGGCATGGTATGACTATATATGACTCAATTGATAATAGTATATATAATATTGTGATTTTGTCAATGTAATCTATGAATTAGCTTAATTATTGAACTTAATCTTCACTATATTTTAGGTCTTTGGAATCCAAGCTATCTATGGAGCTGAAAGTGAGTACAAGAATTGTGTTTTGAGTTGGAAGGTTGGTTTTATTACTCTGATTCAGGAAAACTTTACATTTCTGTTTAAAATTAATTAAAATCTATGGTAATCTAGGTTATTTTCCACAACGACAGCCAAATAAATGTAAACCCGTCCATTATATTCTTAATCATTGAGAGAAATTGCACACTTTCTTGGATAAATCTACATTGGTGCAATACTTAGATTGTGAAATCCAGTAGTAAAAACTGTGACCATAGATAAACTATAACTGAAGTATAATTACCAGTTACAGTTAGCGTTGAACACATTTAATTTTTTTTGCCTTCTTAGGCGACTTATTAAAAAAATCAAGATATACCTCATTTTACTGTTTTATCGAGTAAAGGGAGTTTTTTAGATTTATTTCATGATTTTCTTCATAACCCAGTTAAACTTATTTGCATTATCAACTTGCTTCTTATATACGAGTTTTCTAAATATTGTTTTTATTAATTGAGTCCTACTGACTTTTTAAGCCACAACATTTTGTTTTCAATCTTGTAACATTTTTTCAATGTTTCATATTCTGTGAATAATACCTATTAAAAATGTTAGAATGCCAAAGAATTCTAAATTGTACCTAAAACCAAGGTATATACTATAGTATTGTCATTGAAACCTTTCCAGTAAATGTGATATAGTTTGGATTTAAATTGCTGTGTGCATTTGTGTGCCTACATGTATTTATGTTATGTACAAGTTTAGATTTTTGTACAAGTTGTAAGTTGTACAAGAAATCTGTACAATACAAGAATACAAGCAGCCTGTAAAAGTTGCAATGTGTACAGGTTCACTTGTACCAGTTGCAACAGGTACAAGCTCCATATATTATCAGTTGAACAATGTATTTGAATGAATTTATACTTTCCAATTCATAAAATCATAATATCCGACCTTCATGAATATCAAACTCACTGTAAATTGTACTTTTTAGATGAGAATGCCAACTGTTGACCCGTATATTTTCAGAGGTTTTGTTAACAATTCACTGCACGTTTAAAGAATCTATTTATATTATTTTTTATTTGTATTTGTGTTGGTAACCTTATAAGATACGAGCACGAGCTTGTACATATAAATTCAATAAATGTGTAGGTTTTTGTACCATTACACAGTTCTGCAAGGGTACATGCTTGCCAAAGATGGATCCATGTGCATAAAGACAGATGGGGCTTCAGGCGTTGTTAATTCAACCACTGCTACTGGAAGGACTCCAGCTGAACTGGCTGCTGCTACATGCACACTGATGTCTGTACAAGATGGGGCTGCTAATGGTATGTTATAATACGTTAATTGTTAACCAACAACAATCTTCAACAAAGATAAATAATCAGATGTTGTTGATTCAGACCACAGGATGTCACTGCATTGGAAGCTGCATCTTGCATATGTCTGATCACGAAACTGAAGCAAATATTTGTTCTGTATACAAACATGTCTGGAATATACAGACGTCTAATACATTTTCAAAGCTATTACTTTTGTGCTCAATATGAGTCTTTACATTTTCATGCTAATATTCTGTCATTATTCTGTCATTTTTCACATAAAAAATCATTATTTGGATGAAATTACAACTTGGGTGATACACTGCCGCCTTAGAAGATTTCAGGCGTTTTTATCTGTAAAAAAAACTCTATATAAAAATTCATCACAACTATGAACGAGAATTAACATCATCCATTAGACGATTATGTTAATACTCATTAAAAATAGTAAACTAAATTATGAGATAATCATTTGAAATGAGAAGTTGTAGAGGCCTCTTTAAACGTAATGTTGTATCGCTCGAGAAATAAGATAATAGCATTCTCGCTTTGCAGTCTTGGATATTAATATTCTGTTTTCTCTCATGCTAAAATGTACCAGCATGCACAGCTTGTGTAATATTCCTGTTATTGACTACTGTTTACTCTTACTTTAGTAACATTGAAGTGAAATACAGCCCACTATTGGCACCAGTTATCGTGTGCTTAACGCCTACATAATGGGTACTGCTGTCGAGCTGGCTGTTGTCTATTACGTTTCCACCAAGTAAGTCACGTTCTTTCCAAGATCTCGCCAAAATATTATCACAGAGAGATTTGGCGCTTCGTTTTTGATCGACCTTTACCACAATATGAATGTGTTGGATTAACGCAGTGTGAATACAACACTGTTTTTCAGTCCTGAATCTGTATCATGTTTTTATCTCCTCATGTACAGGCCAATACATAGTGGAGAAGCAAGGAGACAATGCCATGCAGATGACATTGAATGTTGATAGAGCAACAACTTTCACTGACACAGGGACACAGCTTACCTTCACTCCAGAGGGTACCATGACTGCATTGACTGGCATCACTTCAGCTGATGTCAGTAGCCTCACCACAATGGGAACCTCTCTCTATGTGGCTAACGTAGACCATGATGAAGACAACACTGATTGTCTTAAATTAGATGGAACATATGTCCAAGCAGCTGATACAGCTGGCTGTGCTGATCAACTTTGGTATTTTGTGGAAAGTGGTAATACTACTCCTTTGTTTAAGTAAATAGAATTATCATTATACATGTGTATAATGCTTGAAAATAGTAATGATTCTGGAATGCCTCAACCCTGTTCAGGATCAATGACAATTGTTCAATCAAGCGGACTGATAATTTGGAATGTCTTATTTTCATTGGTGTTGGTTTAGGGTTTTTTTTGTACAGAAGCTTGACCTACTGGTTATCACTGCCCTCCCAACTACACCTCAGAATATAACTGAAACAAAGGCAATAGACATGGTATAAAAATAGAGAAAACCAAAAAGAAACCAAATGAGTAAAATAACAACAACGGCAAAGAATTATTTAAGGTTTCTGCCATGATTGTCTAAAATAGTTCAATAGTCTTTAACTGTAACTTTGGTTATGGATCTAAAAACAAGTGGTTCATACAATAGAAAAATCACCCGTCTGATATATACTTTAAACCTTAATCACACATAAGTACAACAAAAGGATAACAACGTCCAAGTATACAGATTTTTTAAGAGACAAAACAAATTACAAAATATACATCACTATGGTTATTTGGCATTTAGCAGGTACCATTTTGCTCTAATAATGAGTAAAATGAATTCGAATTTACCGAAAAATATAGCACTGCCTTTTGGTGGTATTTCTACATTAACATGTCAAATTGCAATATTTATTGGCTATATTAAACTCCACTAAATTAAATCACAGTTAAATGACACAGCATTGGTTTGATTTTATAACCAAATCTGGTGTTTCTAGATCCCAATGACTCAAATGAAATAATTTTGAGAATCAGAGAATATAGCACTCCCATTCAGTGAACAGTCCTTATTGAGTGTTGAATTGTTTTATTGTATGATCAGTTTGTGCCATTATAATCAGCGATTGCACTGCGGCAAAAACGTTTTGTACAACATGTAGCAATTCTAAGTATCCAAACGCTGGTGGTACTGCTTGTGGGGGTAAGTTGTAAACTTATGCAATAACATAACATATTATTGCAGCTATTAATGATATTATTATCCTTATTTCCTTAAAATGCACCATATCCACGCCATGAAAAAATAATGTGATTTTTATAAGTGACTGCTGTCTTTCTACATCACTATGATTGTTGAAAATCGGAGGATACAGCAATTATAAAGGCAAATGTCAACAAATCAGTCAAATTGAGAAGAAAATGTGGTATCACACACAAAAACATTTTCCGTACATATTTTTCACACCGTCCCATCCCTAGAAATAACCCTCAAGATACATGATTTACCCTATATTCTTCATACATGTTCAACAGAAGTTTAAATGTTTAAATGCAAGAGTCTATATCGGTTTCCCATTCGCTAGAAACGCTACCTATCCATTGGGTCCCCTGTCGTATTTTACAAGTGAGTACATGAAGGTAATTTATTATGACTCTTTGCTTGTAACATGTTAGGATATAAGGGGTATTTTATTTTCCCTTTGTTTTGAAACAGAGAATCTGTGTTTTAGGATTTTATTCCTGAAAGCTTTACTAGTGTATCCAACTAATTAATTTTTTCACACATTTCCCATATGTGTTTAAGTATATGATATTTCTAATTTCACATTTGATATATTTGGGGAGGTTCATCACTATTATTTTATAGTATGAGATATTACATACTACTTCACTTATTCATGTGGAGCAGAGGGCAGTATGTGCATATCCTGATCTGGTTTTGGGAGAATCTGAGATTTCCTATTGAGGTGTATGGCACTGTAATATTAAAATTGTCAATTTTGTTCATGAGACTTAAATACTTGTCTTTGACTTAAAGAAAGGTAGAACACAAAGACAGTCAAGTGTAAAATTTATACTGTTAAATCTAAAAGCGTTACAATAAAACCATAATGACTTCTTAACTTTGAAGTTTGCCCAATGGCTCACTGCTAGAGATACTTTGTTGAAGATGCTGTTGTACCATATGACTCGATGTATTTATGTGTTACATACCAAATTGATAATACTTAAGGATGAGTTAAAAACCATAGACCTGTTCCAAGTTTTGGTCTACCCCTTTACCCTCGCCACCCAAAATAGAGGGGTGAGGCCATGTCAGTCACATCCTATGTTTTCTGCCTGTGTGTCTGTTTGTTCACTTGCATACTCGAAAACTACACATTAAATCTGGGTCATATAGTCATACAATGTGAGGTCTACCAGTGTCTTGGTCCTCCACAAAAATTATTTGAATCCAATCTTTGAATCCAGAATTACTTTTGTAATTCTTTTTCTATATAGCATGCACAACACAAAACCTTAGAAAGGTGTCAAAATTCTTAAACTTCTTTGTCTTTGACCAGTAGCTATGACCTAACACATCTTGCTATGCTTTGAGAGTTATTTCAAAATTCCTGTATCCAAATATGGAATTTCCGCACATGATATTGTATGGACAATTCTGTATCTATTGTGCATAACTACGTGTGTAAACGTGACATTTTACTGTTGTCAGAGACATATAGCATTTTCTTGTCATCACAAAGATTCTCAGAGAAAGTTGTTACTTTTCGACTAAACCAAGAATAGTACTAACTATTTTAACCTGGATTTATAGTGGTTGCAAACATTTGTATGGCTAATATTTCATTTTAGGTGAAACCACAACAGAGAGTAGTGCAGCAGTTGGAAAAGCTTCCATCATGGCAGTGGTTGGAATGGTCTCTTTGTTGATGAACATCTTGTAAGACTTTTATGATAGAACCATACTTTTGATAATATTTATGGCAATGTGTCAAATGCAATTCTAGTACCCAAAGTAATTCTATATTAATAATAATTAAATTTACACCAGGAGCTTTCTGAGATAAATGACTTAACATGAAACAGTTTTTATTGGCATTTTTTTCACATAAACTGAAGCGTCTGACTGTGCATATAGTTTTAAGGATATGGTTGAGCAATTAAACAGCAAAATAGAACTATTAGCTTTGGACTCTGAAAATGGACAATAAACCTCTTTTGATTTTCTATGATAAATGCAAAGCTATTTTCTACTACTTAGAGTCACTGAACTGTTTCTTTTTGTATCGTTTGGTTTTTCTTTGATAACATTCATTCCAATAGTTTATATCTTGGTCATAGTATTTAAAGCTTTTCAAATTAAACTGTTCATCTGTTCATGCATATATTTATACAAAAGTGATTAAATTTTATGATATGAACAAAATCATTGTGTCCGGGCGTATATTTAATAAAAGCACTGTTTTTTCAGTAAAAAGTAAATTAATATATTTTCTCTGTGTTAGGAGTTGACTGCTGTGTAAATTGTGTAATTTTGCTGACGTCTGTGATTTTTTGTAGCAGTGATGCTACTGATTTCTTTTCATTTATTGGCTTTACAGACACATTTCTTTTGTAAAGTATTTAAATGTCAATATGTAATAAAATGGTTTATATCTTTTCACTAGTGATACACATGGCTATATTGCTTTGATAAAATGGTTACATGTGAGCTGTTTTGTCAATTCAATAGAATGCTGAGGATTGCAATCTTTTATTGCTCCTCTGAATGGCTATGTAAATTGACAGTGATGGGTAGCTGAAACATTTTATTATATATTAATATTGCATATTTGTCTGTGTGTTAACCTTCTGACATACATTGTTAAATGACAATTATTATCAAGTACATGAAGTAACGCCTAGATTGTTTTAGTAATTATTATGGGTTTCCAAGAGAAAAAAGTGACTTATTTACGTTTTCTTTCTATTTTCTGCATGTTTGTCATCTCAGAACAGTTTAAGCAGAAAAGTTTAAATGTAGCTTTTGAAACAGTCACTTAACATCACACAGGTACTTAAATTTTGAATTTAAACTTCCTCTTTAAACAACAATACATGAAACTTTATCTGTTCAAATTACAATATTCTGTCAGCTATGTCAAAAATAAGGCTTATTTAAGTCAGAAAGGAAAATGAATGTGACAAATGTTTCTTATCTATGCTATGAATGCTGGTTTTATCAATAAAATATTTCAGTTTCAAGCAGTGAATTTTTATTACCGTTGATGACTTATATGCAGCTTATATATATACGAGTACATGTAAAATCCATGCGCATGACCAGCTATTGACATTTGGTCACTTCTTGCATTGTTCAAAATATAATATATCAAGATATCAATCAATCAATCAGTTGTCCAAATGCTTAATCTCCATATCTGTGGATTCTAAGGCACACCATCCAGTTTTTCAGGCATAAATCATCAAGACATTAGACATGTTCCAAGTCGTACCCAGGGAGGCGATCCGATCTAAGGTGGAAATGATTTCTGAAATAGGTAGGTTTTTAGTCAACTTTTGAAACACGAGAGATTTGGAGCACTGTGGATATCAATGAGAAACTGCTGTTTAAGTGTACCTTTGATTTATGGATGGAAGCACAATAATGAGGAACCTGGAGGAACAAATTTTTGGGGTTGGAACGTCTTGTATTCATGGATATTTATACAAGGAGAGATATGGTGCAAAATACTTAGGCTGGTCAGTGGTGAGGTACTTATACACCAGAACTAGGGTTTTGAAGATAATTCGTTGTCTGATGGGTAGCCAATGAAGTGTCCTCAGGCTGGATGTGATGTGAATGTACTTAGAAGCACCGGTCACAAACTGTGCAACAGCCTTTTGAACATATTGGAGCTTGGTAGCTTTATGGAATGACAAACCATGAAATAGAGAGTTGCAATAATCCAAACGACTGCTGACCAGAGCATTTGCAATCACCACTGATGTATCAATGAAAAGAAACCTCCTGATACGATGAAGGTCCCTGAGGCTAATGAAACAAGATTTGATGACAGAATTTATGTGATTGTGAAACAAAACTTTGCATTAAATAGAACACCCTAACTGCGTACAACATCTGTGGGAAAGAGACAATTACACAGGATACTGACAGGAAATGAGTCGCTGAGCCAATTCTGTTTTGTCAGGGTATAGCTTGAGTTTGTTTTCAGACATCCAAAGGTGAATATAGATACAGCTTTTGAATAATTTGCATTTGATAAACATGAGTAGATTGGCAAGTGAGCACAATATTCTAAGAAACATCTATTATGTTATAACGAATAAATATAGAAGATCTATATGGTGATCTATATGCTATAGATTGCCCCTTTTTACCTCACAAGCATGTCCAAAATGTCATATTATGGCCTCGAAGTTTCATAGTACACAAACTAGTAAGACATGTCAGCAGTTGATTAAGAATGAGCCTTGCAAGAAGTTATGGCCACTATGTAAACCCTTCATTTATTTGGGGTGTAACGGCGCTTTCAACACTGTATAGGTCATATCACAATGGGTAGTTTTATGGGTAGAGGAAACAAGTACATATAGTTGGTCAAGGTTCTGTACTGTAAACTGAGGAGCACCGACAAGCAACCACCAACTTTTCGAAATGGGTCCGGTTTTTTTGGCCCTGTAAGCTCTTCACAAACCACCCAGTCCTTCATTTCTTTGTTCGACTTTAAAGCAAGAGCATTCAAGTTATGTCATAATTCAACAATGGACAAGATATTGTGGTACAGAGACTGTTTATTATAATTAATGCAGCCATCCTTGTGTTGCAACAGCTTGATACTGTCATGTGAGTCTAAAGCCACACGATGAGAAGCAAAAATTAAAAGACATGAAGAATTGTGTTGGTCAAACCCTGGCTCATCAGAAGGCCAATATACAGCATGTATAGCCGCTTCATAGTTGAACTGACCTAATCCAGTCAGCCGCTGGACAGAATTGGACCCATATAGCCAACGGGCATACCTTGATAACCAATCACAGAGGGACGGAAGCTGGTCAGAGCTCTCAGACACCTAGCCACAGGGGATAGCTACAGAAGCTTCTCCTACATTTTTAGTGTGCCCTACCCATTGTCCACCTTGAAACTGACGAAAAACCCTGTTTAGTATAAATATTGAGTATAATAGGGAGGCCATAAAACAACTTCACACACCCAAATAGAGGAACGAAGTCACCCAACTATCCTCTATCAGATGAAACTTCACACTTTGAGTGCACTTTATGGGAAGCATGCCAGGATTGTCACTAGTGGAAATTCCCACTCCTATAACTACAAATGCTTCCATTCTATCATCTCCATGGTCCTTGTCAATGCTGACTAGGAGTTCCTGTGGTGTCATGTTGACTGCAATGGTGCTTGCTCAGATGCACAGATTCCAATGGATGCATAGAAAACTACACCCTAGAGATACCCCAACTAGAACAACTCCCTCGCGATGAAATAGATATACCCTGTTTTCAAAGTGGATGATGCTTTTGCCCTGAGGCTTGGCTTTTGAAGCTATTATTCCATAGATACCATGACAGCCTTCAGAGAATATCCCACTGGTTATGTGATGATGTACCATTATTTTGGATGTGAGAGGGTTCAGCTAGCTGATACACTAAATAATTCCCATATTTGAAACCCTGTAGAAAGATCACTTAAAAAGTATGACTTAAAAAATATAATTTTTCCACTGACATAGTTCAGTAAGGCACAGATGGTAAAATGTCTCAGCCATTTAGTAAATTCAATAAAAATTGATCTTGTCTTGCGACAAAGCTTCTTTACTAAAAATAAATTAAAAAAAGAAATGAGAGACACTGCTGCAGACCTAATGGAATAAAGATAAAATGAAAAGCAATTGTAGAATTGTAGAAGGTATTTTTGAATGGTTCTAATTACAAAGGGCCCAAGTAAAAACTCACCAGGAACTAGCAGTCAGCTCTGAAAATGCTGAAGAAGTTAACCTTCCAGTGAAATACTCAAACATAATGGAATAAAGGATATAGAAAGTAGAAATGTTTGTTTATCTTAACATTTGAAAAAAAAATCTCCAGAATATCTTTTTTATGACATTTGAGCCTTTATCAAGTACTTGAGATGGTTGTGGTTACTGTACAAAAAGAGATTTTAGCTGGACGAAATATCCACTGATTTTAAGAAATTCAGTAAAAGTTTCTACTTGAGATTAATAGAAATTTATAATTTAAACGGGAAACAAAAGAAGGGTGCTAAGGCCACAACAAAGATGTGTTACGTTTAGTTGTCAAAGCTATAAGCTGACTTATTATCTCAATAGTTACATTTATTTATCGATATTAATTATTGATTCATCTAGATTAACAACAGTGCTCAATAGTGGTTAATCTCTGCAAACTGCAGATTCTAAGGTTCAGCAATTTCAGTACACCAAGTTCTAAAAATCATACATCCGGGAATGTCAGTGATCGCCAACCATGGAGACATCAGGAAAGAACAGAAACAAATGTGGATAAACCTTGGAGAACAGTCAAGTCGTGAAAAAACATGAATGTTCATCATATTGGTCACAACTGAACTTCTCCCTTTAAGGTTTATTAAATAAAGTTAGCCAGCCAAAAATGAGAGTGAGACTGCCACACTGGAAAGATCGTGCAGCTAGTCACGTGTAAAATGCAACATGTGTATTTTCATAGAACCTGGGATCCTCAGTGGCCTAGTGGGTCAGCAGGTTTGGCATCTAGTCACAGCCTGTCATTTCTGTGTTGCCTCGACTCCTACAAGTGACAATGGTGAGGACCTTTCCCAATATAACCCTGGCTGTTGAACTGGAAGACCCCCCCCCCCAGATTTAACCTTTGTAGAAACCTAAGCACCTCAGATGTGTGAGTTTAGTGCAGGCAATAATCTACCAATCTACTAAATACAGATGGTCAACAAAAGCACTACTGATCTTTAAGTTGAAATAGGGCTGTATTAGACTGGTAGTTAACCAGCTTGATAATTCAGATTCATTTTCTAAAATCTGTATACCGTTGCTGCTACATCTATTATGACCTATGCTTTTAGAGGAGGCTAAAACATAGTGTAGAGCTCCGTACAGCTTCTACTAAATAATGCAAGTAAATAGCCCCATTATGCAGGACCAAGTGGCTTTGTGAGATGCGATCCTGCTATGTTGCAGTTTAAACCAACACAAAGGAGGCCTTTGTGGAGTGGCAGCTCATTAATTCTTCTAGAGATTGAATTCCACATTTTGTAAAACTTTCATAATAAGACAAGAATAAACATAGATATGCGCACATAATAAAATAAATCATCTACAAATTACAGTAATGTGGAAGGTGACATTATGAAAATTAAAACCCCAAATCCAGTTAACCTAAAACAATAAACAACTTTGACCCGAAGGTCAAATTGGGAGGTCACATCTGTTAACCCCTACCAGGTGAAGTTGAAAGGTCACAATTATTAAGAGTAAGGTTACAATTCCTAAACTGACCTGAAGGTCACAGCAATTACCTAGAAAATGAGGTCGAAGTTCAAGCATACTAAAGTCTAGTTAACCTACAACATTAAGAAACTTTGACCCCAAAGTTAGCAGGTGAGATTACCGACCAGGTGAAAGTAAAAGGTCATAACAATTATCTAGACTAAGGTCATAATTCAATGACCTGACTAAAAGGTAACAGTAACCTAGATAATGAGGTTAAAGTTGAAGCATACTAAAGGTCAAAAGGTGAGTGAAGGTCATAACCAGGAGTGGAGGCATGTAAAATCAGTTACAGTTGACAACAATATGAATATTAACAGGGCCTCCATGTAAAACAGTTATATTAAAATCTGCCAACTAGAAGGCCACAATGTATGAACGCTCCATAGAAACCAAATAATACAAATACATGTACTCGCAAAATAACTAAGTAATTAGCCAAATAATGAACTAAATTATGGGTAAAAATTGTTTTGTCATATCAATGTATTAAGATAGTGTAACTATTGTCTGTTGGACGCCAAGCTGTGCCAGGACAATCTCTTCAACCACAAAGTAGTAAACTGAATAACTCTAGAAAGAGTTATTAGGCACAAATCGCAGGCAGTCTATCAATTCCTCAGAAGTAGGTAGTGTACTGTTGGACACACTACTGCGCCAGGCAGTTCAAACAGACAGTTGGGCACAAGAGAACACCAGGACATTCTATCCTATAAATTAAGGCTAACAGGCACTCGTTGGCTGCAAACCTATGCCATTGCAATCCAAACCTGCATGCTGGACTGGCAGGTTATAAACATACATATACACACATAGATGAAGCAGGCCACACATAAACTATAACATAAGCTGCAGATGCATAAATGAGACAACCAGTACTGGTCCACAGAAATATTATACACCTTGACAAATAACAAATGCAGACAGGCTCTCCTCATCATCTGTAGCCTCCCTGCTACCAGAGGCCAAGGGACACATTGTCACAGCATGTGAAGTAAAGTAGCACTGCCTCCAATGTAATAACCTGTAGTGAAGGTAGTAAGCACATTAAAATTAAACACTGAACAATGACTAAGTGAACAAGTTGTACCAGGTCAGAGATCTCTTTCTAGATGTTCAGGTGACAAGCTGATGAAGCAATTGACATTAGCTAGAAGGCATAGGCCAACCAGACAGGTTGGCGAGCCACTTGTAGTAGGACATCTGACATCAACGAAACAGAAGGCTAACTGGAATCCAACCAGACTGAGCTGGCGAGCTAACTGACATCATCATAGGCATGACAACTGCAGCCAGGAAGGTAACACGAAAGTAGACTCAGGCCCATCAAGTCAGAAGATAGACATCACAGGCAGGCAGACCAGGATGTAGGAGACAACCAGCAAGCACCATCGACACCAGCAGAAGGCCACCCCCACACCCAGGCAACATCTGAAACTGAAAAACCTGACAGCCAGTATGATATTGACAGTTAAGGGGGGCTGATAACATGGGTGGGAGAAATTTGTTGGTCACAGGTCACCTTCTTAATTCAACGTGACCAACTGAACAGCTGTGGAAAGGTCAAGCCCCACTGGTCAATCATAGAGGGAATAAGGAAAGCACATGGTGTCAAGAATCTACAATAAAAAATAACTTTTGATTAAAACTGCATACCAAATCAGGAATTGTCCAATCAAATGTACATCAATATTCCCAATATCAACATCAGGGCTTTCCTGATCCAGATTCTGGGGCTCAGATTCAAACCCAAAACCACATCACATGAAGTAGTTGAAATATTTTTTAGGAATGACCTTTGCTGTTGGCTTTTAACCAACATACTGTGAGTCCCGAGCATGAGCATCAGTACCAATTCACAAAACCTTTATCAGTCCAGTCTTTATAAGTTTTGACTAGTTTTTGTAGAAGACAAACTACCTGAGACACAACTGTGAGCTACATGATCATGCCCCTGGTTTGGAATCACTTCCTGCTATTATCTACCATTAAGTGATCAATATTATCATTTCTAAAAATAAAAATAAAATCTATTAAACAAAGTGATGGGAAGGCCTGATTTTCAGACAACTGAGATTGTGATATCATTATTTTCGCTGTTTACTTTAGTTTGATTGTCAAAAAGTTTGGTTGGATGTGGTGTACGGATGTCTCTGGGACTACTCTTGCATCTCTCACACCTATTCGAGATTTGCTATTCCGATCATGAGACTGAACTAATTTGTTACTGACCCTAGAGGAGTCAACAGGATGGCCTTGCTTTAAAACTTGTGTGTATGATCTCGCATCACAATTTGTACGAAATGTCTTTTGCATGATAAAACTAATCTTTCCAAACTTTTGCTGGGGCGTAATACTCGTATTTTGTAAGTTTTAATACAAAAAGGCCTAGCATGCTGGATGAGGGAAGTATTGCCACACACAACCACTCTCATTCATTTTTGGAGTTCAATGTTTGTTTTTGCATTCAGTCTGCTAATGTTTGAAAAATAGCTGAGCAAACATGACGGTACAAACCCTCATGATACTTGGCAAAAGAGCAAGTACTTTGATTAAAGTAAATACATGGCACAGACTTTGTGTTTTTTGTAGCCAGCTTCTTATCAATTGTACTTTACTGGGTATTAGTGTGTGTGTTCACGTGACTCTGCTTCTGTATGGTAGCCCTTCTTACTCTATCAATCAGCTCTACTTTACTATAGTCTTCAATTTCCCCCTGCTCCATTTAGCACAGACTGACTGGCTTTTGCCGCACTCAAGAAAATTCATAATGCAATACTGCTTTTAAATAATCCAACTTCTGTTCCCTCGTAACCATATTTTTTTTCTTCCTTGATGGTGCAGCAAAAGTCGGTCGCCCGCTTAGTGACTGACAGCTCATCATAAAAAATTCTTTCCTTATTTACCCCTGACAGAACACACTCTCCTATGAACAAACACCTTAACCCCAACCCATTGGGACTTTTTTGGTCCATACCTGCATTAATTAACAACCCTTGCTGGGACTGGGAAAACCTGAATGTATCTGAATGATCTGAAAACAGTTTGCACAGAACTCTGGGAATCATGACCTGTTTTCTGACTAGTTTCCTGATTTTTCATTTTTTTTATCCTTGATTTTTGAAAGATCTTTGGCTTTCCTGACTTTTTCATCTTCTAATTTGTCCAGTCTGTTTCCAATTTGTCATATCACTTTTAGTATTTCTAGATTTAAAGCATTTGTACGCCACCATCATCATTTCCAGAAGTTGAAGCTTGTTGACAGTTTACACTTTGCAAATCCGACATATCAACATTTGTTGGGATTTTTCAACTGCATCCACAAAACTTAATAAGTAGAACAGTCCAAGTCACAATCTGAAGTACTATCAAAATCATGACCCCGATTTGTTTACTTTCTTGCTGAAAACCAATTTGAAATAAAGTCAGAGTCATTATACATTTGCATTACAATGGGTACTTTTATAGCATCATGTTTGGTTGACCTCAAATTACAATGCTTGTCCATCCCGCTAACTTTGCAATATACACAAATACAGCACAAAATACACCATATATACTAAAATAGAAATACCAAAAATATAAAAATATATTAAAACTTAAACCATGTGTTGTTGTTTCAAGCCCAGTCCTCAGAGCTCTACAATTTTGATGTTGCTCCACTGGCCACTAACAATAAATTCAAAGTGACATCACCAACAATAGGCAAAATGAGGCTAGTCAATCACAGAAAGCCAGGTGGTCAAGTATTAGATGGCCACTAAAATTTTCATATACCAAATGTTTCATACCATTCCCCCAGAATGGAACTCTGTGTCATCCAAACGCAATGAGGTAATACGTTTGCTTGTCATGCCCCCACTGTTTGGCAATGGGGCAATGCTTTTCTTGATGAGATTCATGCTTCTCCCTCCCTAGCCTGTTTTAGAAAGCAGCTTAAAACATACCCATACACCAAGGTATACTCACCTTACTCTTTAATCATCCCCTGGCAATCTCTGTGGTGCTTGACCTCTTTTCTGTCCCTGGATACTAAAATTGGTGCTATAAAAGTCCAATTAGAATTACAATGAGATACAATTATATAAAATGCCCCGTAAAAGTAGTCTTTGGGTAGTTTTATATGGTTACAAAATTTTACATTGCAAAATATCATTTTACCACAGATAAAATGTGTACAACAGGAACAAAAGTCAGCAACAGAATATTTTGGCTTGAAATAAAGGTCTGTGTAACAGAGAAAACAACTGTGGTTATATGATAAGCTTGTTTTCAGTGTAGACCTCTTCAGTGAAAACCTTCTAGGGTTTAGGTCTTAAATAGTGGATTAAGTTCTAAATAATAGTATGTGGTGACCCCACATATTCCAAGCTTGGGAAGGCCCCCAGTAAAATTCATTGAGTTTCAGGCAAATACTTTGTCTGTCAGAGGACCATTTTAAGTGGTGGTCCTCTGTCGCTGTGTTCTATTTCCAATGGCATTTGTAAAAGTCATCCCTGAGATGCTTTTTCAAAATTATAATTAAAATGAGATTATTTTTTGGTGAAATCTCGCCTTTTTCATCCCCTCTTTTGTACTATATAAACAATCTGACAATCAAATGTATATTATCTTCTTTCCCATTGCTTGTTGACCCCTTTTACAGTGTTTTTGTCAGTTTTACCCACCCCGCGGGTATTATCGTCCATTAACCAGGAATTACCGGCCCACAAGTTTTACTGTACACTGTCCACTTTTGACCTAAGGAATTGTTGCTATATCTCATTAATTTTCGTCTCTCATAGGTTTTATTTTCATATTTTTTATTTTTGGTTCTCCCATTGTTGTTTAAACCTCTTGTGTATTTTTTCCCCAGTATTACAATACTCCAGTGTGTTACAATTTTTTTTTTTTTTTTTTAGTCAGCTTGTAGGCCCCCCGTTTAGCCTTCTGGGTGTATATGTCTGCTTAGAAGTTTTAAGTTTTTCAGCTGGCTGAGTGGAGAGTATAGGGTGCCTGTGAGTCGCCCACGGGACGAACGACTTAGGAGCTTGACTGCTTGACACTTAGATGACTGAGTATTAAGGATTTTAACTGGGTAGACTCTTCACGGTCCCTTTTCATTTACTCACAGCTTAAGGTTACTGGAGTATCACTATTCCTTATGCTCAGGGATGTACGCCCCTTGTTGTCTTGCCTTTTTGTTGTTTTTCCTCGTGAATGTTTCATGAAATGGCACCGAGTTCCTTGTCTCTGGGTCCACTCAAGCCTCTAGCCGTCTCCCTAGATCCTTTAGGCAGGCAAGCTGCTGCAGAAACGTACATCACTTTCCTTATCTAACTAAGTTTAGAGGTCTGTCAGTCTTGCTGCTACTGAGTGGTGATATTTCCCTGAACCCAGGCCCTATTTCATTTGGTGTTGTCAACTGTCGATCAGTTAGAAACAAGGGACCCAGTATTTCTGACATCATGTCCACACACTCTCTCAGTCTACTGGCCATGACTGAGACACATATTCGTCCAACTGACAGTGACAGTTTTCTTCACTCCATTACTCCTGCTGGTTTTAAATTATGTCACAGACTTCGTTCTCATGGCTTCGGTGGTGGAGTTGGCTTTTTTCTCAATGAAAATATCAAGTTCAATATCCTTGACAGTCCGACCTATACATCCTTTGAAAACATTGTTATTGGTATTGGCTCTTCTACTAGTCCTTTTACGATAGCTTGTGTTTATCGGCCTCCAGGCTCATGTTCAGATGAATTTCTCGACCAATTTCTCAATCTTTTTGAGTATCTGTCTTCTGTCAGTTCCTCATTTTTTATGTGCGGGGATTTTAATATTCATGTTGACATTACTTCTAGTGACAGTACTAAATTTTTGAATTGTCTTGATTCATGTAATATTACTCAGCATGTTCGCACACCTACTCACCTTCATGGTCATATCCTTGACCATGTCCTCTCTCCAACTGAGCCAACTGTTGTTTCCAAAGTTCGAGTTGGTGGATTTTTTTCTGATCACGCCGTTGTTCTTGGCCAGCTTGATTTGCTTAGTCCCTCTGCACCTAAATCAAACACAGTTACCTTTCGGAGGTATCACAAGATAAACATGCAGAGTCTGATGTGTGATCTTGCAAAATGTTCATTTGTCGCGAGTCCTGGCAGTACAGTTAGTGCCCTTTATGAGCAATACATATGAGATTTGAGTGGCTTGTTAGACAAACATGCTCCTATGGTCACCCGAACCTTTACCAAAGGGGCCGCAGGTTGGCTATCTGACACCTACTTACAGGCTAAAGCTGTCCGGCGTCAATTTGAGAGGTTCTGGCGGAAAACCAAGTCTCCACTAAATCGGGCAAGACTTCGTAAACAGATCGCTAGGTGCAATACCCTAATCACCAGGGATAGGTCTAATTATTATAGAAACCTTATCAGTGACAATGCTCATGACTCTAAGAAACTGTGGCAGGTTCTACGCTCAGTATTACACTCTGTTCCCGACAAGGTACTTCCCTCCCACGCCTCTCACATAGGTCTTGCCAACCGTTTTGCCACCTTTTTCTCTGATAAAATAAGTAAAATCAGGGACTCCTTTACAAACACTGACTCATTCACTCTTCCTGCTCCTTCTGATGTACCCAAATTTGACCTTTTTAAGTCTGTTTCTGAGGATGAAGTACGGAAAGTAATTGCCAAATCACCAACTAAATCTTGCATGCTCGATCCATGGCCTACTTTTCTACTAAAGGAATGCTTGGATATTCTCCTGCCCTCAATTACCAAGTTGTAAACTGTTCTCTGACTGAAGGTGCTGTCCCTGCTGGTTTCAAAAAGGCCATAGTCTCTCCTTTGATTAAAAAGTCTTCACTACCACCTGATGAATTAAAAAATTATCGACCTGTCTCTGGCCTCAACTTCATCTCCAAACTTGTTAAACGTGTGGTGGTTTCCCAGTTAAATGACCATGTCACCTCCAATGGTCTTGAAAATGTTAGTCAGTCAGCCTATAAGCAAGGTCATTCGACTGAAACCGCACTACTATCCATTAAAAACGAAGTCCACCTTGCTCTTGCGAGAGGTGAAGCTACTGCTGTTGTTCTCTTACACCAATCAGCAGCATTCGACACCATTGATCATAGTACGCTCACGGAATGTTTGAGTTCCTGGTTTGGTGTTGGTGGTGTGGTTCTGGACTGGTTCATGGTTCAGGTCGTACCTTTCTGACCGCTATCAATGCATCAAGATCAGCTCTGTTTTGTCTGATGCTAAAAGGCTATTGTATGGTGTGCCCCAGGGCTCTGTCTTGGGTCCGATCCTTTTCTCATTATACACTACTCCCCTAAGCAAGGTTATTCAGAATCACCCTGGCATACATTTCCACTTTTATGCGGATGACACGCAGTTATACGTTCATCTCACACACAAGCATGCCACTCTGGCCTTTGAAAGGCTGAAAAACTGCTTGGATGATGTTAGAAAATGGCTCTCAGTAAACAAGCTCAAACTCAATCCTGATAAGACAGAGTTTATTCTGTTCAGTTCAAAAAATGTCTGTACAAAACTTGGCAAATTTTTCCCAGTCAATATACTTGGTACCCTCCTGTCACCTGCTGAGGCAATCAGGAACCTTGGTGTCTGGTTCGATTCAGATTTTTCCTTTTCTTGCCATGTCAGGAATATCTGCAAGGCTTGATTTGTTCATATCAGGGATTTAAGGCGACTCAGAGGGTATCTTACACGTGAAGCTGCTCTCTTGGCTGCCAATGCCTTGGTTGGAAGTCGGCTTGACTACTGTAATTCTCTTTTCAGAAGTTTCTCTGCTCTTGACCTTCGTAGGCTCCAATGTGTTCAGAACAGTCTAGCTAGAATTGTGGCGAATACCACCAAGTACTCACATATCACTCCTGTAAGAAAGAGTCTTCATTGGTTTCCTATTATGCATCACTCTATTTTCAAGGTCGCTCTTCTGGTGTACAAGTTTCTACATAGTGGCCATCCAAAATACTTCGAACCTTTCCTTAAACCTAGACACAGTATGTACAGAACGCGTAGAAGTCAATCTCAGGGTGTTTTGCTTGAGGTCCCACATTTTGCATCAATATACAAGTCAAAAAAGCAATTTGGCTTTAGTTTTGCATACGATGCTCCGATGATTTGGAATGATCTCCCTGATGACGTACGCTCAGCTAAATCTCTCTCCTCATTCAGGAAGAAGTTGAAAACTTACCTCTTTGAAAAAGCCTACCCACCCTAGTTTTTTTCCTCTGTTTTTATTTCGCTGATTTGGCAAATAGCTCATTTGTACAGCCCCCATGTTAATTGCACTTTTGCTAAATATCACTGCAAAAGTTATCACCCTTGACATTATGTGATAATAACAATTTTCCATTTTTTGTTGCCATTAAGTGTAATCTAATTGAAATTTTATATTTTTTCTAACATAAATAACTTCCTAAAAGACACTGGTTAAAATGACTTTATCACAGCATCCAAATATCTTTGATCTGAAAAATCACACTTTCCTAAATATTACCTCAGAAGTCGTCCCCTTGTGACAATAACATAATATGATCATAAAGAATTTTCCCTCCATAATTTGTGACCAATAGGATGCTAACCTAAATGCTAACCTGATACGTGCTTACTCGATGTACTATTCATAAAACAAGTCTGTCAACTTTACAGTTTGTCAAATGATGGGGATAAAGAGCTACAAATATACCAATGGGAAATTGATTACTCTGTATTATATATTTTTTGTTTCCTTTCACATGGGCGTTGAATTTACAGGTGTCAAGTTTTTATGGGATCAATTTGCTCAGAGGTAAGTTAGCAAAGAATCGTCTTGTCCAGCTCCCTTTACATCTTTTTTTCCCCCAAAAATCTGTACAGACAGTTAACTACAATAGTAAACAAAAATATTAGATATATGCAAGCAACAGATGTATCAGAAAAAAATTAACAAGAAAATCAAAGAACATCTGCAATATAATACTGTATGAGTAAATTATTTTATACAGCTTGATTGAGTGATTTGGCAGTTTAATGTCACTGTTATGGGCTAAGTTATGCAGACACACATTGGAAAGCACATTGTAAATTTTGAGGCACACAAAAACAACAAACTATTCAGTATTAACTAAATGAGGTGTAAACTGGTTGCCATCTTAACCAATTTTTGTTAAAGGCTTCTACAGACTTTGACACCCTTGCTAAGTATTGGAGTTCCTCAAAGCTTTGACTTAGTTTATGTTGGAGGCCATGTAAGTTTAAAGGGCTATTAGCTTTAGCTGTATTAAATATATACTTTTTTAAAATTAACAGTAAGTTATTAAGTGGTTCTAAATTTTGGTCATTGATCAATGAGCCAAATATAATAGTAAAATACATAAGTTTTATGTTATAATTCACCTTATCAGAAACATATTTGGCAAGGTTGTCCCAGAACCTTTGTACATAAGAGCAATCTACAAACATGTGTAGGAGAGTTTCAGGAAATATGTGACATCTTTGACAATTACCAGAATCAGAAATCCCTACCTTTTTCAGACAATATTTTGTAGCCAGAATCCTGTATATAATTCTTAGCTGGAACCAAATTAAAATATCAGGTGTAGTATGATGGCAAACTTTAAATATTCTGTTCCAACTTTCGTCATCAATAACTGAATTGAAGTCTTGATTTCATTTTTCTTTCATGCTATGCTCATTCTTCATGCTGCATTGAGCGTATTTGTAAAAATCTTTTACCCCCTTAATGGACTTATAAAATATTTTTGTATGGTGTGGGATGGCAGGTCTCTAGATAGGCTCAATTAAAAAATTAGTGTTTTTCATAAAATCTAAGGTATCCATCTTAATCTTCAAGTATCGTAAGAAATTAATATCTTTAATATTATACAGTGTTTGTAAATTTCTGATAGACATGAAATTACCATGTTCATCAACAACATCTGATACTAAGTGAATACCTTTATTAAACCAATCAGGTATAAATAAAGGCTTTTCTGAGATATTTTGGTTAAATCATAAAGAAGTCAGAATGTGACTTTTTAAAAGTCTTTGGTTTTTAAAATACTGTGTGATGATTCAAAAATGTCAGCCCAGAAAGTGTTTGTAGTCCTATTCTTTGCTTTGATATAATACTCTGGGCCTAATATTATAAAATTATTAATGGTGTTATTCATAATGAGTTCAAACAGTTTAGACCAAGGTGCTTCTGGTCTGAGAATGAGCCGTTGGAACCAAGTTGTTTTCAATTATTTTAAGAAGATTGTAAAGTTAAACATGTTTAATCCACCTTTAACTTTATTCAGTGTTATGATATTTTTACTAACTTTACTTGGTTTATCTGACCATAGAAAGCCATAAAATAACTCCTCTATCTGTCTTACTGTTTGAGACTTAGGATTATGGAGACTTATAAGCAAATGATTTATTTCGGATAAGAATAAGGTTTTTATTACAGTAATTCTTCCTAATGGTGTAAGTTGTCATTTCCTGCAGTTATTTATCATCCTTTTAATTTCTAGAATTTTGGGATTAAAATTCAAGCTAACTATGTTATCCAGGTGAATAGAAAACTTCAATCCTAAAATTTCAAATTCTTGAAATCCCCACTGCAGCCCTGTATCTAGTAATTTTTCTCTTGAGTATCTCTTTCTACCTATCCAGATTATTTTTGTCTTATGTTTATCCATTTTTAAACCTGACATAGTTCCAAAAATTTCCAAAGTGTTGAGAGCTGCTAATATTGAAGATTGTGACCCATCTAAAAACTAGACCAAGGACGCATCTGTGGCCAGATGCAGGATGTATCCACCGACAAAGGCCAACTAACATAGTTTAGAAGATAAACAGCATTTTTCGTTAATAAGCAAACTGAAAGCACTTTTAAGTTTGGCTACCCTTATTTGACCCTGTAGAAGGGGCCCAAGGTGAAGTCTGACCACATCAAAAGATTCGCAGCACATGATTTCCTATAAGTCGTTTTCACATTGCAAACCTCTAGGACCAATAATAAGGCTATCTGCAATACTTCTAGAGATAATTTGCATTTACTCATTTTGAGTAGGTGAATAATTAGCTACGGGTCTGAAACTTCATGAAGTGAAAGCTCTCCCAAAAGTAGGTGAATGAGTTATTTGAGAAAAATTGGCTATCTGCAATACTTTTAGAGAAAAAGCAAAATTACTCATTTTAGTAGGCAAGTAATTTAGCCACAGGCCTAATTTAGACATAAAGCCTACCAATAGAATACTGTGGTGCACCCTCTAATATACCTTGCAAACTTGAGAAGGCTAGTTATAATATTTTTTTCGCTAGAGCGGTAATGGCGAAATTTCTCTACACACTGCGACTATCTAGTGGATACAATGATTTACTCAACAGTGAGAACCTGAAAGTAGATATTGGTAAGCTATGCCATGACATAGAGGTCTGCAATTTCACTCTGTTATAGCTGACCAAAAATTATGTGAATAACATATTTAAGCAAAATACTGTAAATGTAATAGTTTTCACGTTAAAATTTCCAAAGTTAGCTGATTGTCAAAGGATTTAAATAGGTGTGAATAATAATTTGTAATTTCTTGCAAAATTCTCTGTTGGTCTATACAGATACTTCCATCTTTCAAAGTTAACTTGAAATAAAATAAAATAAAATAAATAAAAGTGAGCAAAAATATTTACTCGGTTTTTCCCCTTCTTTTAGCCACTGAACTCTTGACCTTACTTGATAACCTTGCACTTGACCTTCCCTAATATTTAATAGTTCAGTTTTTTTCTTCCAAAGAGTGACATTCAGTGCATTGCAACTTTCGTCCAATAACTCTATTTCTTTTTGCAAATTTGATTCAATTTCAGTTTCATTTTTCTTTTTTATAGTTGCATATGTAATAGTTTCTCCTCTTATTCGAAGCAACAACATTTCTAAAAAAGAGTTGTAATCAATTGTTAAGTGTATAGAATCACCGGATAAAGATTAAAAAATGTCTAGATTGTACAGAGGAACTGCATATTTACGTTTTTCATCTTTTATCCAAGTTCTGACGAGGGACAAGTAGTCCTTATCTTTTAGTAACATGGTGTTAAATTTTCAGATACCAGGGCCACAAGTGAAATTACTAACCAATAAAGACATCATCAATAGGGAGTGGTCAGTACGATAGCCTGCTTTTATATCTATATCAGTTATTATATCCGTTAGGCTTGAAGAAACAATGAAATAGGCAAGTCTAGCTTGCTTGATAGAATTTTTTTGCGCCATGTGTATCGTTTACGATTTGGATAGAAATACCTACATGCATACATGCATCTGTTAATGAGCACTCATTAATCATGTTTTTAAGGCATTTTGTGCTCTTGGATTATTGATATGTAGATAGTTAAAGTTATCCAATGCTGGATTGAATGCAATATTTAAATCTCCACATAAGATAACATAGTCTTGGTCAGATTTATTGATCATGTCCTACACAATGGAAAAAATTTGGCTCATCATGATTAAGTCCATATACATTTATTAATAATATGGACATATGATATATCTGGAGCTTAAGACATATTTCCACCAGTATCTGTTTTAGTTTCAATGATGTGATACTCAAAAGTATTATTGATTAAAATAGCAACATCCCTTGAGTTAGTACTGATTCCGCTAAGGTAGATCTCGCCTTTCCACAATGTTCTTATTAAATTAATATCATTTCCAACTAGATGTGTGTCTTGCAAGCAAATTGTATCTGCACAAACTAGCTTCAAGTAATTAATAACATCTGTTAGTTTGGTCATGTTTCTTAGCCCTTGACAGTTTATGGAAGTTATTTTTACTTTTTGACCGATTTTTGCAAGCATTTAATCGAAAAAGTTCCAACTGGTAAAATTATATATACAAAGAGGTAATAATAGATAATAGTAGATGTATACAGACTAGAATGTAATTATGATAAGTGTCACCCATTAACATGTAAAAGAACCCCAAACCCCACTAAGTAGAAGTAGGGAGAGATAAATTTGACTGGAAGTCTAGGGCCACTGCAGAAGAGGAAGAAGGATCCTCAACGAGGTACCTCCAAACACTGTCAGAGGACCAGGTACCATGTGACTTTATATTCTGCAAACATGCTTAATAAACACAAAGGAAGCACCAGATCTGCGAAAAGTGTGAAGGGAGTATTTGGAATGGTCAAAACCCAATTTTTTTAAGATCAATTTGAAATGATACCTAACTTTTGAATCAGTCAGTGGAATCCACTTACCATGATTCTTAATCTGGAATAAGGGAGAGTTGTTACCTGAGGGGACAATGGATAATAACACTTTTAAAGCCATGATGGGGCACAGGGGGGGGGGGGGGGTACCCAGGTAAGGGAGATAAAGAATTTTTATTCTATCACGATTTTGAATGGTTTCAGACCATTTGATGATAACCTTCCCCGCAGACTTAGTCAATATAATGCACACAAAACCCTGCACACAACGCAAACATGGAGTCATAATTTCTTTGAGTGTTGGGTCTGAATCCAGACTTTGCTCTCTCAAATGCCTTGGTACTAAGTGCAACTGCAACAGGATGCAAACCTACAAAGAAAAGAATTATTTATATGGTCTAGTCAATATGTAACATATTTAAATCCACTGGTACCCACAGGGGATTTTCAATGTGCTTTTTAACTGGGTCAGGTTATTTAAGTGTTGTCCCATCTGGATAGCAGATCTGCCACTGTATTCTCAACCCCTGGAAGGTGAATGACTGTAATTTCAATGTCAAAGACTGCAGCTAACATACAGATATTCCTTGCATAGGCAGCCAGAATCATATCTCTGGTTCTACCTGATTTTATTACAGAAAAATAAAACCCTGCAAACAACGCAAACATGGAGTCATAATTTCTTTGAGTGTTGGGTCTGAATCCAGACTTTGCTCTCTCAAATGCCTTGGTACTAAGTGCAACTGCAACAGGATGCAAACCTACAAAGAAAAGAATTATTTATATGGTCTAGTCAATATGTAACATATTTAAATCCACTGGTACCCACAGGGGATTTTCAATGTGCTTTTTAACTGGGTCAGGTTATTTAAGTGTTGTCCCATCTGGATAGCAGATCTGCCACTGTATTCTCAACCCCTGGAAGGTGAATGACTGTAATTTCAATGTCAAAGACTGCAGCTAACATACAGATATTCCTTGCATAGGCAGCCAGAATCATATCTCTGGTTCTACCTGATTTTATTACAGAAAAATAAAACCCTGCAAACAACGCAAACATGGAGTCATAATTTTTTTGAGTGTTGGGTCTGAATCCAGACTTTGCTCTCTCAAATGCCTTGGTACTAAGTGCAACTGCAACAGGATGCAAACCTAAAAAGAAAAGAATTATTTATATGGTCTAGTCAATATGTAACATATTTAAATCCACTGGTACCCACAGGGGATTTTCAATGTGCTTTTTAACTGGGTCAGGTTATTTAAGTGTTGTCCCATCTGGATAGCAGATCTGCCACTGTATTCTCAACTCCTGGAAGGTGAATGACTGTAATTTCAATGTCAAAGACTGCAGTTAACATACAGATATTCCTTGCATAGGCAGCCAGAATCATATCTCTGGTTCTACCTGATTTTATTACAGAAACCACTGCCTGGTTATCACACTCAAACCTGACCCTTTTGCCAGCCCAATGTGGGGCCCAAATTCGCAAAGCAAGGTACACATTTAACATTTCTAGGTGGACTATACCCAGATTATCCATGCCTAGAGGAATTGTTAGTTGATACACCGCATTACCCCATCTGCCTCCCAGACCTTGGAGAGATGCGTCAATTTGAATTATACCATGGGCAGCTTGGTAGTTATACAGACAAACCCCATTAAAATGAGGAAAGAACTTTTGAAACCATGATAGCTCTCTGTAAAAATCCATCTCCAGGACTATATGGTCTGAATCTTTGGCCTCCCGAAGGTTTTGTAACATTCTATTGAGAAATGGCCTTGAACTCTTGACACATTTTGTGACATGCATAAGTGAACCTAGTAAAGATTGAAGGTCCCGCTTTTTAACCTGACTTTTACCCTCCCAATTGAGGCACATGTGCATGATTTTTGATAGTTTTTCAGGGAGGACTGCAATGGTACTTTTTGTGTGTCTATTTGCACTCCAAGACAAGCAACCAACATACTCGGAGGGACCAATTTTTTGGTACTGATAGTAAGGCCTAGTCTTTGGAGTAATTCGCACAGAGTTTTGAAACTGTCATGTACAGTACTTGGAAGACCGAAACGTATTAGATCATCAATATAATTAATGATATCATGGTTCTTCTGTGACATAATGTACCTGATCACATTGCTTGTTCTCTGAAAAATTTTACTCCCATGTTTGAACCCGGAGGGAAGACAAGAATCAAAGTACAAACCATCCCAATTTAGACCCAATTTATCATAATCTGAAGGATCTATGTTAATGTGCCTAAACGCCCGACTGATGTCTACTTTATACAGTAGGCAACCCTGACCAAGATGTTTTACCTGAGCTGTTATGTCATCAATGGAGGGAAAAGTTAACATAAATTCTGTGCCCATGTATTTATCAGAATCCACATGATCATTGACAGAATGACCTTTTGGCCAGCTAAGGTCAACTATGACCCGGCGATTTTCTGAATCTGGCTTTTCTCTTGTAATGAAGGGGCTACAGTGTCAGTTACTAAAAGGTTTCTCAGTAAAAGGTCCAAATATGGCACCATATTCTTTTTCTTCCTTCAGATAAGTCTCTACGTGGGAAGGGAATAAAGTTGCAGATTTATGGTTGGAATGATCACAGATAAGTTGTGCATCTTGTTTGACATCTAATGGGAAGCCAAATTTTATAAATTGGACTAACTGCCAGTCCCAATAGTTTTGCAAACATTCTTCCCAAGCCTCAGGATTTAATTGGTTTTGTAACAATAATCTTTCACTCTGAAAATTATATACTCCCGAGTGCTTGACTATATGATACGCTCTTATGGGAGAATCTACAGTATCTTTTTCATCCCAACATTTTGTACCCATCAAAGGACTAAGAGGTATGAAACCAAAAGCAAATTTGTTTTGCAATTTCCACTGTTGGAATTCCGGAACATCAATGGCTTTATTCAATTTGATTTGCTTAGCCAGATTACAATCCCACTATGGAATTTTGGAAACGCAATTATCAACCATATATTCATCGACTGATTGGTGATTTATACCAGTATTCACGTCAGTGGAAACCATGACTTCAGAAGTTTGAAAACAGTTTGCATTGTCAGTTGAAAGAGAAGGTTTTAAAGTTTCATACACCCGGTTATTTTCGTTACAGTTTGCAACCTTTTTTCCCGGTTCTCTAGTAGATTTACAATAAGTACCCCTTTTCACAAACGACTCACCTTTTTCTTCTGGTTTCGCTTGTTTACAAGTACTATTTGTATTATTTCCCCAGCAAGAATTTGTATCATACAGTTTTTCAACCTTCTCTTTCGACAATATTTATCACTGCCTGCTTTTTCTTCAATGTCCATGTGTAAATTGTCATCAACATGCAAAGTGTCAAATCGATTCATAGTAGACACGTTATAACACTCACCTTGCACATTGTTACACCTTTGTTTGGGAGTGGTACACGTTTCATTAACTTTCACACTTTCAGGAATGTTTACATGTTTTAAAGTTTCATACACCCGATTATTTTCATTACTGTTTGCAACCTTTTTTCCCAGTTCTCTAGTAGATTTACAATAAGTACCCCTTTTCACAAATGACTCACCTTTTTCTTCTGGTTTCGCTTGTTTACAAGTACTATTTGCATTTTTTTCCCCAGCAAGAATTTGTATTATACAGTTTTTTAACCTTCTTTCAACAATATTTATCACTGACTGCTTTTTCTTCAATGTCCATGTGTAAATTGTCACCAACATGCAAAGTGTCAAATCGATTCATAGTAGACACATTATAACACTCACCTTGCACATTGTTACACCTTTGTTTGGGAGTGGTACACGTTTCATTAACCTTCACACTTTCAGGAATGTTTACATGTTTATTTTCACCAAAAACATTTATATTTTTGCTAATATTTATATTCGCGTTTTCTGTATGAAGTCTTTTAAAATTACTGTTGTACACAATTCTATTTTGAAACGTCTTTGGTTTTACTCTACTTTCTGACTGATTAGGCACTGCAAATATGCAGTGCTTTACTCGTTTTTTGATTGTTTTTCTTTGACATTTTTGCACTCTTTTGCAGGATGGCCATCTTGACAATGTGAACATACATGCCTGTACTTTCTACCACCACTAATGTGATCTTTTGAATGGCTACCAGTCCCAATTTGGAAGAACTTACAGATGAAACCCAAATCTTTGTTTTTTCCAAATTTATTGCCATTTGAACTGTTATTTCCCTGTGAAAACCCAATGTTTTTCTGAGCGTGGGCTCTCCTAATCCTATCTAAACCTTTAGTGTCACTCCACGACAACTTCCCGTCTTCCATCCTGCATAAAGCAACTGCATGGGCAGCTTTGGCGGATGCCCAGGAAAAATCCTGGGCATCCTCCATCAAGTCTACCAGATATTCCAACATTTTATTTTTTACTTCAATATCAGTTTCATCTTGTGCAATACGTGGAAACCCAGAAACCCATTGATACACATTGAGTTGATCATAAGATGGTCGGGATCTAGTGGATCCCGATAACTCCTGATTTTGGGGCCATGGGATTTTTAACTTAACAGTAACATCATCATTACTAGATCTTTGACTTTTAAATTTACCTGGACAGTCTTTGTCATTCATGTGCTTCAACTCCTCCATACGGGCCCTCACTTGTTCCTGAATCTTGCCATCTTCTTTGATGAACTTCTTTGATGGCATGACTACTTCCAGATCTGAAGAATCTTCATCACTGCTCTAATTCTGCGGTACTGGTGGTATTTTCTGCTTAAACTTCTTGCCTTTGTCTCTCTGCTGTTGGCTGTCAGATGTACTGGCAGACTGCAGCTGTTTCTCAGTCGTAGCTAGTCGCTTTTCCATGGAATTCATCTTGGAACTAAGATTTTTCATTTCTGCTAATAATAAAACGTTCATGTCCTGAGTAGAACTTGCTGAAGCTCCAATACTGGTAGAAAAACTGGATGAACTAGTGTCCAATTCACTTAAGTCCTCTTGCTGTGGTTGAATTACTGTACAGTTTTTTTCTCACGGGTCGCTGATGCTTTTTATCACATTTGGAACAGTAAAAGTACTTGTGTTTACCCATGTTCACGTATACATATATATCTGACTTTTTGAATTATAAAGTCAATGTTTAAATTCTGGAAATATAAAAAGGATCACACTGTGCTCAGACTTTGCTAGACAAAATTATACATGTCGCTTATAATTCTCGACGGAAAAAGGCTATTTAGCACAAGTAACATAGGTTAGACCATCCCTCTTAATCATAAGCAACAAGCATAAGGTTGTCTATAAAGTCGCAGGTAGAGTAACAGCAATGTGGCACTAAAAACAGTTTAAAATCTAAGGTAAAATATAAAATCCATAGCATAATAAGAAAACATGTCTGTCTCTTTCAAAACTGAATTTTAAACTGAGGGGTTTTCTTGTCAGACCCCAAGCTATGTTTGTTCCACCAATGGGCTTATAGTAGGTATAGCAACCATGAATACACTTACACATTGCTACCTAGCCAGGACCAAGGCTTAATAAATTGTAAGCTTTAGCCAAGGATGAGCACGAAGCATTAGCACGAAGGTGCAGCGAAGCAAAGAGAAACAGCCACAACAGAGGTACAAGCCCTACAAAAAACAGTAGAGGCCACAGTAGCCCGTAACACCCCAGATACCTCAAAATTTAACACACACAAGGTTAGTAAAAATGATTATGCCACCTTTGTCTGCAATACTATCTCAAATAATAGTTTCAAACAAGAGACTTTCAAGGCTGGCAGGCTTAAAGCATTCAAATCAAACTGGTGGGAATTGATCTGATACCATAATTCTGGGTGCTATTGAGGGTTTCAAAATACCATTTACATCTACTCCAATGCAAAAACACCTCCCTACCAAGGTTTCTTTCTCAGATGAGGAAAAATTTCATGTAGAGCATGAACTATCACACCTTTTAAAAACTGGGGTCTTAGTTACCTGCAAGAGTGAAGCCAGAGATTTTATCTCAAGTATTTTCCTGAGAGAGAAGAAAAATGGTAGTTTCAGAATGATTTTAAATTTAAAGCAACTGAATGAATATATCCCCTATCAACACTTTAAAATGGAAAATCTACAACGAGCAGTAAATATGATGACAGACAATTGTTATATGTGTACCATAGACTTGCTTGAAGCATATTGTTGTGTCATCATTCACACAGATTACCAGAAATATCTAAAATTTTGCTATGGGGGAAAATATTATAAATATGTTGTTTTTCCAAATGGCCTTTCTTGTTGTCCAAGAATCTTCACAAAACTCATGAAGCCAGTACTTGCTAAACTTAGACAGAAGGGCCATGAATCTGTTCAGTACATTGATCATGGATTCTTGAAAGGGTTTACATATAAAGAATGCCAACAAATCCTTGTGGATACAGTTCAGTTGTTACAAGACATGGGATTTATAATTCATTCTAAAAAATCTGTCCTTACACCTGTTCAAGAAATTACTTTTCTGGGTTTTGTTCTCAATTCTTCCACAATGAATGTATCCCTTACAGAAGAGAAGAAAGCAAAGATTATATCTAGCTGCAGTGGGTTAATAGCCTGCACCAGACCCCAAATCAGATAGGTTTACTTGCTAGTGCACTTCCAGGTGCTCACTGTGGCAGATCGTATATTCACTCTCTACAAAAACAGAGGCTTAAAGCAGTGTAAAGGGAATTATTCTGCATGTATGCAACTTTCACCAGGATCAATTCAGGAATTACATTGGTGGCAAACTATTGGTATCACAATTTGATATAAAATATCCCACTCTGCTCCTGCCATTGTTGCTATGACTGATGCGTCAAAGAAAGGCTGGGGAGGTGTCATCCAAGGTACATGTGAAACAGTGAATGGCCCCTGCAGTGAGGATGAGAAGATGGCTCATATCAATTGTCTTGAGCTCAAGGCAATTTTGTTTACACTAAAATCATTGTGCCAGGAGAGGAAAACATACATATCCGTGTCTTGAAAGATAACACATGTGCAGTGTCATACATCACCAACTTTGGAGGATGCAGATCTTTATCATGTCACAATATTGCCAGAGATATATGGCTTTGGGATCTACAAAGGAATATCTGGATAACTGTGGCTCATTTACCTGGAAAAACAAACACCTCTGCAGATGTTCAGTCTAGAAATGTTAACCCTGATTGTGAATGGAAATTAAACCCAGATATATTTGCTCAAGTAGTACAAAAACTGTCTTTCTCTCCAGAAATTGATTTGTTTGCTTCAAGACTGAACTACCATATCATGCCATATGTATCATTTCATTCAGATACTCATAGCCTTGCAGTTGACGCATTTTCATTGATAACCTGGCAGAAATGGAGATTTTATGCATTTTCCTCCTTTGCTGTTATCCCTCTGGTTCTACAGAAAGTAATTTGTCATAAAGCCTCTGGATTGATAATTGCTCCCAATTGGCAGACCCAGGCATGGTATCGCAGATTGTATAAGTTACTAATTCAACCACCTTTTCTGCTTCCTAGGCACTCCTCCTTTCACCACTGGATTCAAGTCAAAAACATTCACTTCACAGAAAAATGAATCTTCTGGCATGTCTCATATCAGGAGAGCAATCACACATTCAATAGAAGGCTCAATCAAAACACACAAGACCTAATTTTGCAATTTTGGAAACCGAATACTTCAAAACAGTATTCAGTTCATTTAAATAAATGGAATACTTATTGCTCACAGAATAACATTTCACCTCAGTTTGCCTCTGTTACTGATGGGCTTAATTTCCTGTCACAGTGTTACTATGATGGTTATAGCTACAGTGCATTAAATACTGCTAGAATGTTTTGTCAACTGTTATCTTACTTCCCTCAGCAGTTACTTTTGGATCCCATCCACTGGTTGTTAGGTTGATGAAGGTGCATTTAATAAAATACCATCTCTTCCAAAATATTCCTCTACTTGGGATATTAACCCTTTCGCTACCATGTGTGTCGGCTAGCAGTCGACATCAATGTTTATTACAGGGGACCATGTCTGTCGACCAAGGGTCGACGGGAATAATATATATTTCTTCTTTCCCTTCAGTGTACTGTTATACGTTTTCTTTGGTGTATCAGTATTAAACCGACTTTTTAAGTATTTTAAATGTAAGTTATGCTATATTTTATAAAAAAAATTCACCATTTCACCTATTTTAAATGCTTTCTGTAGATATTGCCGTATTTAAGGCATATAACTGCATATTGTTTACTCGTGGTTATTTTTATTTGGGGAATTCCCACGAATTTTCCCATTCGACTTTCATCAATTCTTCATAAAATATACCAAAAATACCGCAAATAAAGTGTATAAGGTAGTGAGATATTATTTTACTTCATTGGCGTTTCTGACGTGATATGACGTCATATAGCTACAGTCCCATGGAATAATGTTCCTTCAGTAGCGAAAGGGTTAATATTGTTTTACAGTACCTTGAACAAAAACCACTGGATTCAACCTCACTCAAAGACCTCACTTTTAAAACTGTTATGTTATTATCATTGCTCAGTGGCCAAAGGATTCAGATCCTTCAGCATGTGAAGGTAGATAACATTGCATTTACAGAGAGGGTGTGTATGAAATATACATTGATACCCTACTTAAAACAACAAGATCGGGAAGACATCTAAAACCCATTATTCTACAAAAATATGATGTCAAAAGTTTATGTGTTGTGTCCCATTTACAGGAGTACATATCTATGACCAAGACCCTCAGACAAAATAGGGAGCATCTATTTATCCAGTTACAGAAACCACACCTTAGTGTGTCCACTGGTACTATAGCTAGTTGATTAAAAGGTCTAATGGCATCAGCTGGAATTAATGTCAAAGTGTTTTCAGCACACAGTACCAGGACAGCATCCACTTCAAAGGCTACATACTGTAATATATCAATTGACACTACATTAACAGCTGGAGGATGGACAAATGCTAAAACCTTTGTTATGTATTATAATAAGCCTATCACCCCTGACAGTTTAGGGGCACAGTAACTAGCAAACAGGGAACTGTCTGAAATGAAAGTTTAAATTGGTGTGAGTTCTATCATTTAATCCATGGTTTAACGTATGTATAATATGTTCAATAATCACTAAAACCAGAAAGCTTGTTTTTCCTTTTACTCACAGCCTTCAGTCACCACAGCTCTAAAATGTGATTTCTCTGTTCTGAAGCAGTGTGAGATAGAATTTAAATATTAAACGAGACTTAATAATGCAGACAAACTTGCTGTTTCTTGTGATGCAAGACAAATTTGTTTTCTTATAAATTAATTGATTTATCTAATGGGACATGAGTACCTTGTTTCTGTTATATTGTAAAATAAATATATTTTAACTGATCATCTGAGTCAATATGTATCCACCAATACCTGGTCAACAATTCAAGTACGACCAAGCCTAGTGCTGCTTAATTTCAATGATCAGACTAGAACTGGTCAAGTTACCGCACATAGAGACACTTACTCTCAGCACATTAAACTTCAAATGGCAAAGCTATAATCCTTTATTTATTTATTTTATGCAACACAAATATGTATCCACCAATACCTGGTCAACAATTCAAGTACGATCAAGCCTAGTGCTGCTTAATTTCAATGATCAGACTAGAACTGGTCAAGTTACCACACATAGAGACACTTATTCTCAGCACATTAACTTCACATGGCAAAGCTATAATCCTTTATTTATTTATTTATTTTATGCAACACAAATATGTATCCACCAATACCTGGTCAACAATTCAAGTACCACGCATAGAGATACTTTCTCTCAGCACATTAAACTTCACATGGCAAAGCTATCATCCTTTATTTATTTAATTTATTTATTTATTTGGGGTTTTACATCGCTTTCAACACTGTACAGGTCATATCACAACGGGTAGTTGGAAGGGCAGAGGAAACCAGTACGTACAGTTTGTCAGGGTTCTGTACTGTAAACTGCCGACCAACGGCAAGCAACTACCAGCTTTCCCACTAGAGGCTGTGCCAGAAACAGAACCCCGGCCTCAGAATATAATCCTTTAACTTGTATGTATACAAAATCATAATATACCGACTGGCTTTGTTTCATTAAATAAAATGAAAGAGTGTTACTAGGTCAAATATAAATATGTGGGAATGTTTTATGTGTACAAGGTATATAAGTGCTAAAATGATTAGACAGTACTCAAGCAGATATGAAAGAGAGACTATAATGTAGTGGAGGTGAAGAAATCTGATGAAAAATCAAATAAGTGCCCTTTTAAGGCCTGCTTGATTATATCACATAAGTTAACTGTGTTATGTCAGTATGGGTTAGAACCAGTATATGGTTCTCAAAAGAAGTTTTTATCTCTATCAGCAGTAGTGTCCCATCTAGATAATAAGTCAGTAATGTTATTTCTGGAACCCATAATGTTAGACACAGAAAGGTGAACATTGCATAGCATTGTAAGCAATCAGATATTTGAGGCACATGTGGTTAAGCTCATATCTCTGGTCTCCACATAAACGAGTTGCTACTTTACTTATTTTCTACATACATATTTTCACTAGTTATTTTATGCATAAATGTGACAAAATTACATAAAGTACATACATAAAGATTTCATTTAGTCATATTCACTGAAATTAGGTTAATTTTAAAATAACATTACTACATTAGATTTCTGATGTAATTCACTATTATGTTTACATTAATATTTCATTGATACCAGTCAAATAGTGATAATATACTCATTTTTACAGACAAAAAATAGATGCAATCGTCATTGAAATATTGGGAGTTAAATTTTCCCTTTTAAATAAATGATTCACAAATTGCGTAACATTCCAATGTGGCGGCCCTTTTTCTCAGAAGTGAGAGGTTCATGCTTGTTCATGCTTAATTATTACTATTACTATGCATACAGTCAGTCACTATGAAAAAATCACACATGGCTTTTCATATGTACAGTATCTAGGTCAATACATTATGTGGTTAAATTAAAGTGATATCAATAGGCTTTACTGAATTATCAGTATTGCATATGTAATTAATTGTCCCCGATTTAAGATCATAGAGGATCAGTCACTTCAGTTATCACTAACATAAACTAAAATTAAAACAGTATTGCAATGTGACCCTGACTCACAAAAAATCAGACCAATCTTAAGCTGATAAAATGAGTATAAAACGTCTCATACTCACTTTCATCTCTGTGGGTGGCTTGTATACCAAAAACCTAAAATATATAAAAATATACAAATAGGTAATGTTTGGCATAATAATACCAGTACATGTAATTAGGTCTACTAATATCCGCCATAACTACTGCCTTGCTACCAATTATCGCCGGGTACCAATTATCGCCAGACAGAATTCAAATAGAAATAACTTAATGTAATCGCGGCAATAATTGGTACCCGGCGATAATTGATATCAAGGCAGTAGGCCCAACTTCACTTTAGAAGCATGATTACCTACACTAAAGAAGTCAAGTTTTTGGATTTATTATTGTCAATTATCCTGCAATCAACGAATGTGTCTTTATGATTTTTTTATGTAGGTAGGGCTTTACCAAAGAAGTGATTAAGTTTTTGTAAAGATCTGGATCATACTCTAGACATTAAAAATCCCTCATTTTAGACAGATCCATTTAAAAATATTTTTGAGCTTTTGGTTGAGATTCTGATTGCAATGCTGTCTGAGGATTTAAATGAAAAAGCCATATGTGGGTGAACGAATATTAGAGAGGTTGCGAACAGTGTTTCATTAAAATTGTAACAAATGCAACATAAATTAACATAAAATTACAGCAAAGATTAATGTTGTAAAACCATTTTTAACATAAAATTTACAAGGGCTGTTATTTTTGATGCCATGAAATGACATTGCACAAAAATTACTGATATGCAATGCAGCAGAAAACAGATACATGCTTGTGTGCAAGTTCTCTAATATGAGATTACTCTGCTGTCTCTGTGGAGGTTTGTCTTCAAGGATTGTTTTCTACTTGCTTGTTTTGTGTACAATACCGTATAAATATATATACTGAGCACTGAAATAACGACAAGCCTTTATCGTCATGTCACTTAATAACTTGCAAGTGTCTATATGGGGTTAGGGCTTCTGGGGGTATAATTGGAGATTCTATTTTTGCACTCTTTGATGTTATCAAGTTTTCTTATGGAGGCAGTGTGGGGAAAATAAAATCAAAGATTTATTATCTATCCCCTTATGCATTTGACCTGAATACTGGGACATTTTAATAATATGTAGTTAGGCAATTAACAGAAAATGGCCTACATGAAACAAGACGCCTCAGTGCTGACATATTAAAGAAGTATCCTATACAACTATAAAAGACAGAAACTGTTTACACAGAAAATAGTTCAACAAGGTATTTGAATTTTAAATAGAGGACAAGTATTGGGGACTTTACAAAATAACTGAATATCAAGCCATGTTGCACTGTGTTAACACTTCAGTGATCAAAAGAAAGTCTCCTAAATGAGGCTGAGGCTTCAGTTGGCAAAATCAAAAGGCTTTCCTAGTACTAAACTACAAATAAATGAATAAATAAATTTAAGGCATGTGGGAATTTCTGAGGGCATTTTAAGTATTTGTGCATAGTTAAAGCATTGTTTTTAAGCATAAGTTATATTTTTACCCCTGACAATTAAACAGTACTGTGAAAGATGAATTGATGTGAATATTTACGGGTTAAATATATCTACTGCTTACTTTTTTTGTTAATGCGTATTACAATAAAAAAATCACTTTAAAATTCCAAAACATTAGCATATAAGGATTTTTTCAGTTGTATCAAGTTATTGTGTGGAGCAGTAAATTTATGAGCCCTACTTTTTAATCTGCCAGAGAATTTTATATATATATATATATATATATATTCGTTAACTACAATGGGCTTATCATTCAATGTGTACATTCAATGTATGACCTGTGGAAAAAAGATTCAATGGCTTAATTCATTGAATGTTTTCATGCAATTGCTCAATGTATGCAATGATTAAAATTAAATATATGAACTTCTGGTTTAAAGTAAAAAGTGTTACAAGTAAGGGTTCTGAACTGAGTCATTTTACAATATATATATATACTGGATCATTAATTTTCTCTGTACCCTTCTCTGAAACGTTCTATGCTCCCCAGCTATATATAAAAGGTAAATGACTGATACCAAAGACACTTAGGCGTGATTGCTTCAACTGTGTGTCAAGATAAACTGGTTTTAACAGTTACATGGCTAAAGTACTGTGGTCAGGTCAAATAGGTTTCATTACTCTATTTGACCTTATTTTATCAATAACCAGTATCTCAGTTGACTGTAATTATTTTTTTGATTGTTAAGCTTTCTATTTTTCCTGCTATAACTTGAAATCAATTGTTGATTGTTACCATTCTTGCCTCATTGACCTTATCAGTTATATATTTTATTGGTAAATAGCTTTATTTCTTTATTTCTATACTGTTTCTGCAGGCAAATGATAATGGAAACATTACCTTATACCTAGAGCCTATGAGACATATATAATATGTAAAAGCCACCCTCTGTGCTGGATTTTAAGATTGCTCCAGTGGAGGACCCACATCTAAATACAGCTTTTTTGGCCTGGGGTTTCAGGTGAATAGACAGACAGACTTTTTCGTACACTCATATAGATATCATTGTCAGTTGTCAGCTCCAGAACAGATACTATCTATATGAGCAAGCACTAGTGGAAACATCAAGGACAGTAAATTTCAAACAAATCTGATGAAATTCTATATCATATTACAAACAGTAAAAACAGAAGAAAACAGTAAAAAATTTCGAAGTGACACTTGAGGAAGCTGTGTTCATGTTAACTAGAGGTGAATAATATATGCTGATGCCATATACTAATTTGAGAAAAGGTAAGAAAAATATTTTAAAATGTTTAAAAAATAAAAATTGCTCTGTTCTATCTCATAAAATTCGTGCTCTCATACTAGCACAAACTTTATTTCCTGAATGTATTGTATATGATCGCATCTTATCACTGGTACACACAGGCACTTACTATATACCATGAGGAAATCAATTATTATGAACCTTGCATATTATTAATTAAATCACTAAGAGAGACACTTAAAATGTACAATAGAAAAGCTTCCTGGTTATTTAAAAAAAACCAAAAATGATGCAATCCTTACTAAATATTAAAATAGAATACATTTAAATATAATAAATGCATTCAATAGCTTTTAATAAAAAACACTTGTTGCATTTGTTGCTAGTCACTTTTCTGATATTTGAAAAAAAAAACAACAATATATATTTCTTCACAGTACTAACAAGTGCAAAAACAAGTGTGAAGCCCTTCATTTGAATTATAACTGCAGGCCTCCTCCTCCTCGAAATTTTGGATCCTGCTATGAAATGTCACGGTCCATTTCAGGAATTTATAGTTGAGAGTTTTGATGTCTCTGCGAGTGTACTGCAGGCCCAGACATGCTTTTCAGGTTACACATAACTTGTTGTTAGCCACGGAACAAACAAATGATATGGATCAATATCTTGTTTGTCTTCAAATGAGGTTATCTAAAGCTCAATAAAATGCATTCAATAGGTATATTAAACTTAGCCTCAGCAAATATATTATGTAGTAATGATAAGTGATTTATATTTGAGGGCGCTATGCCTTTGGGAATATAAACCCATACATGTTACTATAACCAAAATGGAATGCTGCTCCCAACAACATAAGATGACATGTGTCATTGGCTCCAATGTCTTCAGACAAGATTCAACAATGATGTGCTAAATCAAACTTATCTTCAGAATATATATATATGTTGTAGTAAAAAAAAAAACTGCCATGCCACTGTCATGTGAGTGCTATGCATTCTATAGAGTACAGATCTGGGCCGGGATTCACAAAAGGTCTTAAGCAAAAAATTGTCATAACTTTAAGAGAAAAGTCTTAACTGTGCAAGAAGTTTGTCATAAAGTTAAGACTTTTTTTGCTTAGACAAAATGGGATTCACAAAAGGTCTTAGACAAAAATTTGTTTTAGATTTTGTCATAACTTTAAGACCACTGCAGGGCAGACTTAAGTCGTTTTAAAAATATTCCATTGCATGTATTTACATTTTACCCTTTGTTATGAAAACAACATATGTACTATGGGGATTTATACTTCCTGTAGAAGTAATTTCTGTGGATTGTAATAGAAATTTACATCATTTAATTACCTATAAATTTCCACATTTTACCTTCTTGTGGTAAAAATATTGTCATACAAATGGCTGACTCACAATAAAACACAAATATTACTATTTTTACATAATTTTACAAAAAAGAAGTAACAAATCTGTTTTATAATTTTAAAGAGAATGTTTGGTGTATTTATCGATGAAAAATGTTTTGGTTTTACTAAAATTTGTTAATTTGAATTAAGACTTTTTGCACAAATTTTGTCTCAGCTAAGATTTTGCTAAGCACTTTTTGTGAATCCCAATTTAAGAGAAATCTTAGCTAAGACAAAAGTCATAACTTTAAGATTTGTCTAAGCAAAAAAATTGCCTAAACTTAAGACCTTTTGTGAATCCCGGCCCTGGTCATGCATGCTTTCTATGAAAAAAAAAAAATTGTTGTTAGCAACCAAATAAATAAAAGGCATGTATCATTGTGTCTTATATGTTGACTTAAGGTTATCTAATATCCAACAAAGATCTATTTAAATAATTATATCACATGAAGTTAATAAATATATTTTTAGAATATATAATAAATCTTTAGTATTGGAAGTAAATTTGCAATAGTGGCCAATATCATTATACTTTTAAAATTGTACAATACATTCATAGAAAATTGTTTCACACATGTTACAGTATGCAGAATTTAAGTATAATTTTATGGTACTTTTGGTATATAATGATGTTTTTATTGCATAATAGGGTATTTCATATTACAATCTTGGAGTCAAAAGGTCAACTAATAATGTATTTGATTGTAAAAGCTTGTGCAAAAAATACTCTTGACTTGCCAAAATAACAGAACGTTCATTCCACCCAGAAGTTTATGCATGAGATCATTGTCAATTGTATAGATCTTGTTGGATGACTGATACCCAGATCACACAGTGGCAATGTTTATCCGTGTAAATTTTTCATTTTTCTTGGTGGATTCTTTATTGTTCTCCCGTTGTCTTCAGTCTTCGTCATATTTTGCTGCCCTGCTATGACAAGACACTGATGTTCAAAAATATTGCAGCTGTTCACCGTTGTTTATGTTTCCAGTCAGAATTCACCACAATGTGTAGCAAGTTCTTTGATGTTACAGTATCTTTTCAACTCTATTTAAGCTTTGCTGAGGCGATTTATGAATTCATTTTCCATTCTTATATGTGATGGCAATTTTGGGAAGCTTTTAACTTTTAAACATTTTCCACTTTGTGGAATATAATAATGGTGAAGAGAAAAAGACCTGGGAAAGAGAAAAAAAGGCCCTCACAGCCAGAGGAGTCTAAGGCATGAATGGGTGAACAGCCAACCATTTGTACTGCAGCAACTGAGTCAACACAGGAGTCTGATAAAGACAGCCTTCAGTCACCCCATAGCCATCAGTCACTGCACAGTCATCAGCCATCACATAGTCATCAGTCACCTCACAGTCAGCCCTGCCTGGTGATGACTCCCAGACTGAGGGGAGGCTGGACATATATAGCAAACACAGCAGTTTGCAGAATCTGCATAAAAGAAAAAAAATGGTCAGACTCACAGATGCCCAAGAAGATGTTATGGCTGAGTGGTTGAAGGAAAATGCATTGATCTACAATAAAGGGAAGTAGGACTACATAGATGTGAACAAGAAGGATGCCCTTAATTTACATTCTGTTTTACATTTAAAAGCTCATGTTATTAAAAAAAAAAATATATAAAGTGTATGTTGTATTTGAAAAGGAGAAAATTTTTCAAAAATAATACACAGATTTTAAAAGCTCGTGTTATTAAAATTAAAAAAAAAATAAAGTGTATGTTGTATTTTAAAAGGAGAAAATTTTTAAAAAATAATACACAGATTTTTCTTAGAATTTCTATGTGGGTAGGGCCTGACCAAGGAAAAAAGAAGTAAAATGTTAGGAAAGATCCTGGGCCCGTATTCACTAACATTCTTATACTTAGAATAAGATATTGACTCTCTGGTTGACATCACTCCAAAAAATCTTTCAAAAGTTTATCATGTAAACAAACCTATGTATTATTTCAAAACATTCTACTATTGTCCTGTCAGATCTAAATATATCACCCACCAAGAATGCTATAACAGAAGACAAAAGGCATGGGATCCTGTGAAGGAAACAGAAAAGATTTTTAATGAAACATTTAACCATTAAACTGGGCCTTTGGAAATGTATTCACACATGTAAGAATGTGCACAATATTGTTTTAATTTAATCTCAAATAATACATACATTTCAAATACTATATATTTCCTTTCATCAAATGAGCACATGTCTTAAAAATAAAGTAACTTAATAGGCATCTTCCAAACTATGGAAAAAAATTCATAAACAGAGTTTTCCAGTCAAGGGAAAAAGAGTAAATTTTCTGCTGGGGTCATTTATTCCTCTCCCCATGACCCTCCTTGTCATAACCCTCTCAGTTTTATTGCTGTCAGTTGTCAGGTTGTGGTTTCTTTCAGTTGAAAACTCAGATAGTTGGTAATGGGTCTTTGCAATAAACTGTCTTTTCCACTTTTTTCTTAGGTTTTCAGTGTTGTGTGTAGATACACTCAAAAAAGGAAAGCATTCAATTTTGACTTGTTCTTTGAGTGTTAAAGATTATTGGAAACTAGAGACAAGTAATTATAAATCTTATACCAGTGAGTATTTAGAGTATAGTTTTAGTAACCTAAATCATACAATACCCAACAATTCTAATTTTCTCCTATTAATACAATTTGAACTGAAAGTACTTGTAGAGTCCAGACCTCCATGAGGGAATATTTCGGAAAATTTGGAATTTTTTTGGTATCTGAAACAGATATTTCCAAAAATGTTTTCACTTCATCCTTTGGCCAGGCCAAACCTATATAAAATGTTTCTTAAAGTGAACACATTACTTTGGAATAATATCAAGCAGAAAGGCAAAGTTATAGAAAATACAGTGAAAATAGGAACTTTGAAATTTGGGATTTTTTGTATATGATTGATGTTTAATCAAAATATAACCAGTTCTGCCTTTTGAATATGATTGATGTTTAACCAAAATATAACCAGTTCTGTCTTTGGCCAGGCCCTACCTAAATACAAAATTTCATAAAGATCTGTTCATAAGCTTTGGAGTAACTGTGTGCAGAAACAAAGACAAATAAATAAACAGACCAATTATTGTGTACTGCAGTGCAAATTTAGTGTTTAAATAACGAAATATAAGTACATTAAAAATATTCAAAACACAGAAAACCAGATATGTACACTGAAATTTATAATAGGAAAAAATAGATTCATTCTTTACATCCATCAAGAGGTTATGTTTTTGGTGAATCTGTTTGCAATTACCCCAGCAGTAACTGGAGACTATGTTTTGATGCAATGCATCCCCAGACGCGACACATACATGGAGAATTGACACATGCAAGATATCTTTGTGAATGTTAAATCCCTCGGTCCAATAACAATGAAGTCGGAAGGTTTTTTATATAATCCCTCTTTGACCTTGAAGCTGGGGTCAAAAATTCATATTATGTACCTCAAATATAACTGTAATCTATGAGTTCCTGTAGGTTGTTGAAACATTCCAAAAACATTCCAAAAACACTCCTAAAAATACGTTCAGAAACAAGTGATTTTGGAGTTATAAGCAAATTACTCAAATCAGCTACTAGTGCTATTACTCAGCTATGAACTTAAATTTGCAAAAGCAACCAAAAATGTGGAGCACCTTTCTTTCTGACCCTTCTAAAGATTCACATCTCAATAATAGAGACAATATTAGGCGTTTTTGCAAACACACTGACCTTAAAGCGGAGATCAAAGGTTAAATTTTACCCTTCCATAAAATTCCTAGTCCATGATTTCCTATAAGTTTATATGACATTATGAACCCATATGGCCAATGGCCCAAATCCTGATATTTTGAGGCCAACTAATGACCTTGAAGAAAGAGGTTAAACTCAAATTTTTACTTGCTCATAATCTGTATTGTATGTTAGAAACAGAAAAAATTAAAGCAATGCTCCAAATTTGTTCTCATTAGAAGGCTGCCATTGACCATATAGTTGAAGGCCAAGGCCACAGAACAAGAGGCTCTAAAGCCTCACCCATATTTACCCACATATAAATTTTGGAATGATTTTAAGAAATATTCAAGTTATGGTGTCTGAAATTAAAGTTTTGTGGCAATAGCGGGTAGGCATGACACTGACATTGCCCTATCTTTTGCCCAGGCATACAATGATTGGATCTTTATGATTGTTTTATGTGAAAAGTGTAAATTTATGACTTTTTAATGGAACCTGAAATCCAGTCATTTTCCAGCATTTTTTCCTAGACTGTTCCCCCAAAGTTACATGAAAAGACTTGGAGTTTTGAGAGATAAAAGGTTGAAATTTGCAACCTGCTGATTAGACAGGTTTGTACATAGGAAAGGTAGTTTTATTCTTCTTTGGTCTTCCTTTGTTCATGCATTGCAGTTTCTGGTTCTGTCATTACTTTCTGCTGGTTCTTCAGGCAACCAATACCACAACTGATAACTCTTCCACACTACCATTTACTTCTGTCTCAAATTTCTATCCCACTTTCCTTTCTCCTTCCACCATACAAGTTGAACCTGGCATTCACCTGTGTCTCAACAGTGTTAACTATGCCTTTTTGGCGATACAGGGAGATATTCGTAGGGTAACACACTCCTTCAAACATGTCCGTCCATGGGTGTCATTTGATCCTCTCAGGGGATGTCAGTATTAATCTAGGCCCTGACACCAGCCTTTTAACCGGAAGTCTGGTAAATATCAGATCAATCAGCAATAAGTCTGTTGCTTTTGAGGACTTCATAAATAGCAACAAGTCAGATGTCATTGCAGTTACTGAGACCTGGCTTTGACTAGATGATCTTTACTAACTCATTCCCACCACTTACTAACTCATTCCCACCACTTACTAAATTGTTCACCACTTATTAACTTATTCTCACCACTTACTATGTCGTTCCCACCACTTACTAAATCAATCCCACCACTTGCTAAGTCAAATATGACCACATCAGAAGAATCCAAGCCCATGATTTCTTATAGGTTGGCTTCATATCCATAACCTCTATGACCAATAATAAGTGAATGATAAGCACTTTTAAGTAGTTACCTTCGTTTGACCTTGAAGAAAGGGCCCAAGGTCACCAAGATACTAAGTGGTCACCACAAGACAGTAAATTCTTGTTTTCAGTCATTTCCACCCCTTACTAACTTGTTCCTCAACCTTACTAACTCATTCCTACCACTTAGTAAATTATTCACCACTCATTAACTAATTCCCACCACTTACCAAATCAATCCCACCCACCACTTACTAAGCCATTCCCACCACTTGCTAACTCGTTCCCACCACTTGATAAGTCATCCCCACCTATTGCTAAATCAAATATGATGTAGTTAGATGAATCACAGCCCATGATTTCTTATAGGTTGGCTTCATATCCATAATCTCTATGACCAATACTAAGTGAGCTATAAGCACTTTTAAGTGTTGTTATCTTCGTTTGACCTTGGAGAAGGGACCCAAGGTCACAAAGATACTAAGTGGTTACCACAAGAGAGTAAATCCTTGTGGTTTCAGTCATACCCACCCCTTACTAACTCGTTCCCACCCCTTAATAACTCATTCCCACCACTTACTAAATTGTTCACCACTTATTAACTCATTCCCACCCCTTACTATGTCATTCCTACCACTTACTAAATCAATCCCACCACTTACTAAGTCATTCCCACCACTTGCTAACTCGTTCCAACCACTTGCTAAGTCATCTCCACCACTTGCTAAGTCAAATATGATGACATAAGAAGAATCACAGCCCATGATTTCTTATAGGTTGGCTTCATATCCATAACCTCTAGGACCAATACTCGTTCCCACCCCTTAGCAACTCATTCCCACCACTTACTAAGTCATTCCCACCACTTACTAAATTATTCCCAACACTTACTAAGTCATTCCCATCACTTGCTAACTCGTTCCCACCACATGCTAAGTCAAATATGACAACATCAGAACAATCCAAGCCCATGATTTCTTATTGGTTGGCTTTATATCCATAACCTCTATGACCAATAATAAGTGAATTATAAGCACTTTTAAGTAGCTACCTTCGTTTGACCTTGAAGAAAGGGCCCAAGGTCACCAAGATACTAAGTGGTTACCACAAGACAGTAAAGTCTTGTTTTTTCAGTCATACCCATCCCTTACTAACTTGTTCCTCCCCCTTACTAACTCATTCCCACCACTTACTAACTCATTCCCACCACTTACTAAATTGTTCACCACTTATTAACTTATTCCCACCACTTACTATGTCGTTCCCACCACTTACTAAATCAATCCCACCACTTGCTAAGTCAAATATGACCACATCAGAAGAATCCAAGCCCATGATTTCTTATAGGTTGGCTTCATACCCATAACCTCTATGACCAATAATAAGTAAATGATAAGCACTTTTAAGTAGCTACCTTTGTTTGACCTTGAAGAAAGGGCCCAAGGTCACCAACATACTAAGTGGTCACCACAAGACAATAAACTCTTGTTTTCAGTCATACCCACCCCTTACTAACTTGTTCCTTCCCCTTACTAACTCATTCCCACCACTTACTAAATTATTCACCACTCATTAACTAATTCCCACCACTTACCAAATCAATCCCACCCACCACTTACTAAGCCATTCCCACCACTTGCTAACTCGTTCCCACCACTTGATAAGTCATCCCCACCACTTGCTAAGTCAAATATGATGTAGTTAGAAGAATCACAGCCCATGATTTCTTATAGGTTGGCTTCATATCCATAATCTCTATGACCAATACTAAGTGAGCTATAAGCACTTTTAAGTGTTGTTATCTTTGTTTGACCTTGAAGAAGGGACCCAAGGTCACCAAGATACTAAGTGGTTACCACAAGAGAGTAAATCCTTGTGTTTTCAGTCATACCCATCACTTACTAACTTGTTTCCACCACTTAGCAACTCATCCCCACCACTTACTTAATTGTTCACCACTCATTAACTCATTCCCACCACTTACCACTTTCCCGCGGCCTGCCCGACCGCCCATACAGACACCATGGGTGAAAACAATCCCCTGACAGCCCTTATGGGCTGTGGGGTAAAAACCTCTTTAATAAGTTTGCAGATATAAGTGATTTACTCAATGGTGAAATGTCAAGGTAGCTATTACTCAGTTAGCTTATGGACCTACAGCCTGAAAATATGCCATGACACTGTGTATCAAAAAGTAACTGAACAACAAATTTGACAAAACAAGAATTCAAAAGAATTGTACTGTGTCATCAGCTATGGTTAAAGACTGAAGCGGATAAAATTCAAAAGGACAAAAATTATGCTGAACATAAATAGTTGGCCGACTGGCAGTATTTTTGCAGATCCAGACCATCCTTGAGAAGTACCAAGCTATGGTGAGGCTCCAACTAGTTGAAAAATATAACCTAGATCCAATGTCCACTTAAGTTGGGATTTTATATCCTAAAATATACAAGATGTCCACTTAAGTGGGGGTTTTACATCCTAAGATATACACTTAATGTTTGCTTAAGTTGGGCTTTTACATCCTAAAATATATACCAGATTTATGAAGTAATTCAAGATGGCCGCCAAAAGTGGCCGGAAAACAATTTTGGCAAAAACTCCTAGTAGACTGTGCAGATACCCTTCAGGTAAAAAATTTATTCAAAATAACTCACTCCGTTTCTGAGATAAGTGCATTTTATGCAGAAATTCAAGATGGCTGGCAAAAGTGGCTGGAAAAAGATTTCTGCAAAAACTCGCCAATAGTAGAATCTGCAGATATCCTGTGGTTCAAAATTTTTTTTCAATATCGTTCTAGCTAGCTCTGTTTATGAGATAAACCCCTTCTTTGCGTTTTATGCAGAAATTCAAGATGGCCAACAAAGGTGGCGGGATAACAATTTTTGGGAAAAGTCACCAATAGGCTCTCAAGATATCCTGCAGGTCAAAAATTTCATCGAAATTGCTCTAGCTCGCTCCGTTTCCGAGATAAATGTGTTTTTTTTGCTATTTGCGCAGAATATTAAAAATTTCAAAAATTAAAACTTTTGTCAAAATTGCATTAGCTCACTCCATTTCTAAGATAAACACATTTTTGTGTTGTATCACAGAATTTCAAGATGGCCGCCAAAAATTGCAGTAAAATGATTTTGGCGAAAAGTCGCTGCTAGGTTGAGCAGATACCCTGTGGGTCAAAAGCTTTCATCGAAATCACTTTAGCTCATTCTGTTTCAGAGATAAATGTGTTTTTTTGCTATTTGCGCAGAAAATAAAAAATTTCAAAAGTTAAAAATTTTGTTAAAATTGCATTAGCTTACTCCATTTCTGAGATAAACACATTTTTATGTTGTATCACAGAAATTCAAGATGGCCACCAAAAGTTGCAGGAAAATTATTTTGGCGAAAAGTCGCTGCTAGGTTGAGCAGATACCCTGTGGGTCAAAAGCTTTCATCGAAATCACTTTAGCTTGTTCTGTTTCCGAGATAAACACGTTTTATGCAAAAATTCAAGATGGCTGCCAAAAGTGGTGGAGAAGCACTGTGGATCAAAAATTTTGTCGAAATCACTCTAGCTCTCTCCGTTTCCAAGATAAATGCATTTTTATGTTTTATGAAGAAATTCAAGATGGCCGCCAAAAGTGGCAGGAGAAGGATTTCAGCGAAAACTTGCCAGTAGACTATGCAGATATCCCTGCGTGACAAAAGTTTTTCTGAATTCACTCTAACTTGCTTCATTTCTGAGTCTTTGCATTTTATGCAGACATTCAAGATGGCCGCCAAAAGTTGCAGGAAAACGACACTGCAGCTTCACTATGAGTCAAAAAAATCATCAAAATTGCTCTAGCTCTCTCTCCATTTCCAAGATAAACACGTTTTTGTGTTTTACTCAGAAATTCAAGATGGCCGCCAAAAGTGGTGGGAAAACGATTTTGGCGAAAACTCACCAGTAGAATCTGTCGATCCCCTGGGATTAAAAATTTCGTCGAATTCGCTCTAGCTCTCTCCGTTTCCAAGATAAACATGTTTTATACAGAAATTCAAGATGGCCACCAAATGTGGCAGGAAAACAATTTCGGTAAAAAATTGACAGTAGAATAAACAGATACCTTATGTGTCAAAAGTTTCGTCATATTTTAACTCTCGCCAAAATTTTAGCTCTCTCTATTTCAGAGACAAACTTTTTGCATTTCATGCAGAAATTCAAGATGGCTGCCAAAGTGGTGGGAAATTATTTTTGGGAAAAGTCACCAGTAGACTCTGACATAAGATATCTTAAAAGTAAGATATTGAGGGACTAAATCTATGTAAAAAAATCACCCAATTAAGTGACACTGGGAAACCAAGGACTTTGTTAAAATCCCTGTAAAATTCTTCATATTTGCTTGATTTTAATAAGACAACCACCAAATTGTTCATTATTGTATCCACCAGAGGCATCCGGGTTTAGCATTCACTACGTGGCCACGCGGAGAGATTTTCGGCATTAACGCTCTCAGAGGAAAACTACACCAGCTAGGTTCACCAAATTTGCAGAATATTGTCATTGGGGGGTAAGCTTCTCTGGGAAGGAAATTAACCTCATTCTAAAAAACAAGATGGCCGCCACGGGCATTTCTTTGAAAATTATCGACATTTTTCTACTGGCTGTTTCTCACAGGTAGAAGGTTGAATCTCTTCATAGGTGATATGTATAACAGATATACATGCCGCTACAACCTTGCAGACATTTGACCTTGAAGCTCTTAATTCAAGGTCATCCACGGAGTGAAGGTCAGACGATGATAGGCTAACTTGAAAGTGTTTATAACCCACTTATTATTGGTCCTAGAAGTTTGGGATGGTAAACCAACACATAGGAAATCATTGGCTGGGAATCTTCTGGTGTGGTCGGATTTGACCTTGGGCCCCCTCAAGGTCAAACAAGGATAGCCAAACTTAAAAGTGCTTATAACTCACTTATTATTGGTCCGAGAGGTTTGGGATAGTAAACCAACCTATAGGAAATCATGGGCTGGGAATCTTGTGGTGTGGTCGGATTTGACCTTGGGCCCTCCTTCAAGGTCAAACGAGGATAGCCAAACTTAAACATGCTTATAACTCGCTTATTATTTGTCATAGAGGTTTGGGATAGTAAACCAACCTATAGAAAATCATGGGCTGGAAATCTTCTGGTGTGGTCAGATTTGACCTTTGGCCTTTCCTTCAAGGTCAAACGAGGATAGCCAAACTTAAAAGTGTTTATAACTCGTTTATTATTGGTCATAGAGATTTGGCATGACAAACCAACTAATAGAAAATCATGGGCTGGGAATCTTTTGGTGTGGTCAGATACGACCTTGGGCCCCTCTTTCAAGGTCAAATGAGGATAACCAAACTTAGAAGTGCTTAAAACTCGCTTATTATTGATCGTAGAAGTTTGGGATGACAAACCAACCTATAGGAAATCATGGGCTGGGAATCTTTTGGTATGGTGAGATTTGACTTTGGGTCCCTCCTCCAAGGTCAAACGAGGATAGCCAAACTTAAAAGTGCTTATAACTCGCTTATTATTGGCCCTAGAGGTTTGGGATAGTAAACCAACATATAGGAAATCATGGGCTGGGAATCTTCTGGTTTGGACGGATTTGACCTTGGACCCCTCCTTCAAGGTCAAACGAGGACAGCTATACTTAAAAGTGCTTATAACTAGCTTATTATTGATCCTAGAGGTTTGCAATGTGAAACCAACTGATAGGAAGTTATGGGCTTCAAATCATCTGTTGTGGTCAGATTTGACCTTTCGCCTCTCCTTCAAGGTCAAACAATGGTTCACTGACTTTGCCCATCCGGTGGAAACAGTTTTACATCGGTTCTCTGATGTGTAGGTCTAGTTATATGTAGAATACTTATATATAGATAATTAAACTGGAAACTTGACATAAGATATCTTAAAAGTAAGATATTGAGTGACTAATTTTATGTAAAAAATCGCCCATTTAAGTGACAGTGGGAAATCAAAGGCTTTGTTAAAATCCCTGTAAAATGCTAAATATTTGCTGGATTTTAATAAGATAACCACCAAATTGTCCATTATTATATGTAGAATACTTGTATATAGATAATTAAGCTGGAAATCTGACATAAGATATCGTAAAAGTAAGATATTGAGGGACTAAATCTATGTAAAAAATCACCCAACTAAGTTGAACACTAATTAACACTGTAAAATCAAGGACTTCGTTAAATCACTGTAAAATTCTTAATATTTGCAACCACCAAATTGTCCATTATTATGTGTAGAATACTTGTATATAGATAATTAAACTGGAAATATGACATAAGATATCGTAAAAGTAAGATATTGAAGGACTAAATCTATGTAAAAAATCGCCCAACTAAGTGGAACACTAAGTAACACTGGGAAATCAAGGATTTTGTTAAAATCCCTGTAAAATGCTTAATATTTGCTTGATTTGACTAAGACAACCACCAAATTGCCCATTATTATAAGTAGAATATTTGTTTATAGATAATTAAACTGGAAACCTGACATAAGATATCTTAAAAGTAATATATTGAGGGACTAAATCCATTTAAAAAATCACCCAATTAAATAACACTGAGAAATCAAGGACTTTGTTCTATAAGGACTTTGTTAAAATCCCTGTAAAATGCTTAATATTTGCTTGATTTTAATAAGACAACCACCAAATTGTTCATTATAATGTGTAGAATACTCCTTTATAGATAATTAATATGAAACCTGACATAAGATATCTTAAAAGTAAGATATTGAGGAACTAAATCTATGTAGAAAATCGCCCAACTAAGTAGAACACTAAGTAACACTGGGAAATCAAGGACTTTGTTAAAAGCCCTGTAAAATGCTTAATATTTAATAGATTTTATTAAAACAACCATCAAGTTATTTATTATTACATGTGCAATGTTTGTCTATAGAAAATTAATCTGGAAAACTAACATGAGATATCTTAACATTAACATATTGAACACTAACATCCACTGAAAAAACATCCGATAAAGTTATATTAAAAAATCAAAGGCTTGTAAAAATCCCTGTAAAATGCTTAATAGTTGCTTGATTTTAATAAGACAACCGCCAAATTATTCATTATTATGTGTATAATGTTCATCTATAGATCATTTATCTGGAAACCTAGCATAAGATATGTTAAAATTAAGATACACCAACATCCATTGAAAACATCGTCCCATTGGAAAATCCACGGAAATAAACCACCACATTATTCATTATTTTGTGTAGAATGCCCGTCTATAGATAATTTAACTGGAAACTTTGTATAAGATACATTGAAAGTAAGATATAAGATATTGAGGAGAAAATTCCACTGACAAAATCCAGTTTAGTTTGCTACAGACAAGCATTCTGTATGTAACATCATGCAAATTGGTGTTTATCTTATTAAAATTTTCTAATTATTGAGCATTTGACAGGAATTTTGAAATAGCCTTTGATTTCTCAATATAATACTTAAGAGCCCAGCAAAGGACAGAGAACTGTTCTGTTATCATTTTATTATCTTGTTACCACGAGTCTGCAAGTTGTTAACACAAGATACTAGGTCATTCCCACAACTAAGTAAGTTGTGGTAATGAGATACTAAGTTGTGGTTAGGAGATACTAAGTCATGGGAATAAGATACTTGTGGGAACAAGATAATAAGTGGTTACCACAAGATACTAAATCATTGTGTTTTCATTCATAACCACCCCTTACTAACTCATTACAACCACTTCTTAAGTCATTCCCACCACTTATTAACTCGTTCCCACCACTTACTAAGTCATTCCCACCACTTGCTAAATTGGTCCAACCACTTTTTAAATCATTCCCATCACTTAGTTACTCGTTCCCACCACTAAGTCATTCCCACCACTTAATAAATTATTCCCACCCCTTTCTAACTTGTTCTCACCACTTGCTACATCAAATATGACCTCATCAGAAGATTCCCAGCCCATGATTTCTTATAGGTTTGCTTGATATCCATAACCTCTAGGACCAATAATAAGTAAATTATACACTTTTAAGTGCGGCTACCTTCGTTTGACCTTGAAGAAGGGGCCCAAGTTCACCAAGATACTAAGTGGTTATCACAAGATAGTAAATCCTTGTGTTTTCAGTCATACCCATGGCTTACTAAGTCATTCCCACCACTTACTACGTCGTTCCCAGCACTTACTAAGTCATTCCCACCACTTGCTAACTCATTCCCACCACTTGCTGAGTCTAATATGACCAAATCAGAACAATTCCAGCCCATGATTTCTTATAGGTTGGCTTCATATCCATAACCTCTAGGACCAATCATCAGTGAAATATAAGCACTCTTAAGTGTGGCTACCTTCGTTTGATCTTGAATAAGGGTCCCAAGGTCACCAAGATACTAAGTGGTTATCACAAGATAGTAAATCTTTGTGTTTTCAGTTATACCCATCCCTTACTAAGTCATTCCCACCCCTTACTAACTCGTTCCCAACACTTAGTAAATTGTTCACCACTTTTTAGCTCATTCCCACCACTTACTAAGTGGTTTCCAACACTTAATAAATCATTCCCACCACTTACTACGTCATTGTCACCACTTCCTAACTCGTTCTCACCACTTGCTAAGTCATGAGCACCACTTGCTAAGTTAAATATTACCACATCAGAAGAATCCCAGCCCATAATTTCTGATAGGTTGGTTTTATACCCATAACTTCTAGGACCAATATTAAGTCAATTATAAGCACTTTTAAGGTCACTACAGCAAGGTCAAAGGTCAAATCAAGGTCAGATCATGACGTTGCACACCTACACCCCCGACCAATGTCCCCACCAAGTATCAACTTCCTGCACCTTAAGGTTTCTGAGATATAGCCCAAACAAAATTTTCAAACTCAAGGTCACTACAGCGAGGTCAAAGGTCAAATCAAGGTCAGACCATGATGTTGCACACCTACACCTCCCAACCAATGTCCCTACCAAGTATCAACTTCCAACATCTTACAGTTTCTGAGATACAGCCCGGAAAACAATACCCCGACAGCCCTTAAGGGCCATGGGGTAATAATACTGCCAAGCTGTTATGTATAATAAATATTTTAACCTCTTTTTGCGTATTATTGGTCCCTGGGAATTAGTAAGTAAGTGGTGGGAACGATTTATTAAGTGGTTGGAACAAGAAAATAAGTGGTGGGAATGAGATAGTAAGTGGCGGGAACAAGTTAGTAAGTGGTGGGAACAAGTTAGTAAGTTGTGGGAACGAGATAGTAAGAGGTGTCAAAGAGATAGTAAGTCGTGGGAAAGAGATACTTAGTAGTGGGAATGAGTTAGTTAGTGGTGGGAATGGCTTAATAAGCAGTGAGAATGAGTTAGTAAGTGTTGGGAATGAGTTAGTAAGTGGTACAAATGACCTAATAAGTGGTGGGAACAAGTTAGTAATTGACGGGAATGAGTTAGTAAGTAGTGGGAATGACTTAATAAGGGGTGGCTATGAATGAAAACAAGGATTTACTATCTTGTGGTAACCACCTAGTATCTTGTTACCACAAGTTAGTATCTCATTCATACGATTTAGCATTAGAATTAGTCAGTAAGTGGTGGGAACGATTTATTACGTGGTGGGAACAAGATAATACCACAAAACAATACCCCGACAGCCCTTAAGGGCCATGGGGTAATAATACTGCCAAGCTGTTATGTATAATAATTATTTTAACCTCTTTTTGCATATTATTGGTCCCTGGGAATTAGTAAGTAAGTGCTGGGAACGATTTATTAAGTGTTTAATAATTCATTATGTATTCACTCAAGTAACAAGGCATAGGGTCACCTTTTATTATGCACTCCTATACTTTATCTTCTAAATTCCACCATTTCATTACTAATTCACCTGAATCTGTGCTAGTTAAGGTGACCCTATGCCTTTCATAAACAATTCTGTTTGGCTTGTACATAATCATAGTATAGTATTTTGTGTAAAATAAATATATATTATCCGCAATGCTTCTTTCAACTTGACCTTCAAGGTCATTGTGTTCATCCTGACCTCTGGACCTCTAGGAACTGCAAACATAACACAGATATTTAGCTTCCGGTTGAACAGCACACTGTGTTTATGACAGTCACACTTGTTTACAAGTTTCTTCACACAGGTTCCTGGTTATTACTGTTCATAAATCTGTCAAACTGTTTGGTAATAGGTTTGCTCCCACTATTTGGAATGCTTTTCCTAATGAGTATATCCAATTAGAATAAGAAAAGAATTTATAAAAAATATTTCTAGCTGGACTGGAGTCTTTCTGGGATATAAAATTCAAAACCTGAACACAACGACCAAAATAAATGTGGCTTGATTTCATTCCCTTTAAATACCGAGAATGTAAATGGGAACTGTTTGTGGAGGAAGTCAATAAGATACATTTTAAAAATGTGTATACTTTAAGGGTGGGGTTGTGTTTATGTGTGTGTGGGAGGGACAACAATGATGTTAGCTGGGTGAAAATCAGGAGCTGTATTCTTCAACAATTGTTAGACTGCTCCTAATTTGGATTCTAAGTTTCACCTCAAGCTTTTACTAACTTAGGTCAAAATGGTATTCATCAACATTCCTAACCCTAAGGTCACCTTAGACCTCTACTAAGATTTCAAGTTATCACAGAGGTACTTTAGATGATAAAATGTTTTTAAAATATGCAAGTATTGTAGTGAATCTTGTGTTTCATTAATATTAAACAGTGACATAATATTAAAACAGCATTTTACCTCAAGAAAATCAAGCTTTTTTACCATTTTTAATAAAGCAGATAATCATACTGGTTTCCAAGTTCAAAGTTACCGTGCAAACTATAGGGAGATTCCTAACTTAGAATCTAAGTAATACTCAACAAAGTAGAGGTTGATGAATACGAAATCTAAGAAACACTTTGATTAGTCAAGAACCATTTCTAACTTGGATCTAAGGTAACCTTAGCAAAGTTTTGTTGAACAATACGACCCTAGAACTTGACTGAATGCTAATCAATACAGGAGCTCTCAGATAGCCCAGACTTCCAAAACACTTGCTAATAAGTAAATGGGAAAATATAGATCTTTTTTTTTGTATCCACACTGTAATCCAGACCATTCTCAAAAATCGGATCTAAGTTAAACCAAGACCCATATTTTGATTTCTTTCATGAAGTTCCAACCAGTGGTATTTGTGTACCCCTACTAACAAACAGATAAATGGTCATGAAAATAATACCTCCTTGGCACGGGTGCTAAAAATGTGTTTCTTATACAGATTTGAAATCCTGGAAGCCTCTACAACGAAAAAAATATCTGCTCACAGTTTTAATAATTTATCACAGTTTTAAGTTGAGTTTACGTATTATTATCCACATGCTCATATTATGGATACATAATCACAGATAATTAATTCCTAAGTCACATATTATCAATTTATACCCAAAGATATATTGTTTATCATCACAATTTACTTTTGTCTTTACGCTTTTATAGTTACAGTTTTAATATGTGATCACAAAAGAGAAACTGGGTTTACAAGAAATACAATTTATTATTTTTTCCACCATTATGCACTTTTTCTCCATATGCTTATGTCATCGGAATTCCTGAAATATTTGTCTGAATAATCAGTTGTTTAACCGTTAAAGCTTCAGTGGATTTTTTCACAAATTTCTTATACAATTCTGTCCTCCAGCTTCAGACACATGCCCCTGTTTCTTCTTATCAGCTGAAGTCAAGTTTACAAGTTCACTTTTTTGCACTTATGTTGACATTTCTTGCCAGTAGGCGGATAGTGTTTCTCATTGAACTTTGTGCACAGATATTTCGACTTTCCCATGACTATTGATTTTACAGTTAACAGTTAGTCAAAATAAATTTATCTGAAAAACACAAGAAGACAGGGAAAACAACCTCAAGCCTAATTTGAGGCAAAGACGCAAATATGATGACAAATAAGTGAAGCATAGGTTAGACCATCCCTCATAGACAGGCCTGAGTCCAAATCAAGCATTAGGTTGTCAAGCAGAGTACACAGCAGGTGAGTTCAGATGATGCTGATATCAGTCACTACACAGTGAACAACTGTCAGAAAAGGTGTATAAAATATAAACTAATTTGTCTCTGGTTATGATAAAATCCTTGCTAAAAACACATAAAATGATCATTCAGAAGCCAGTCAAGAAAACACCAAAGGAAATCCACGACAATCAAGTCTTTTTTCAATCAATCATTTTCTATGGCCAGTGTTTTCTTGCTGGCTTCAATATTCAAACTGTCCAGAGTTTCCCTCCCAAATTGCAAGACCAGGTCAAGGGCCAATGATTTTTACTGGGGTCACATCTCAAGGGAGATGTAGCCAATACAAGAGTGATGGATAAACTTTCCTTAAGGTGCAGGCACACTGCCTCTGGTGAAGGCCTGAGAGCCGTGATGCCCTATACATCACTGCAGAAAAATTTATATCATGAAACAAAACATAGATTTCGCTCTAAGAAGCTGGCATTAGTATTGCAAAGAAACTTTTGAAATGATACTAAGCATTATATTAAAAGTTAAAGATCACATTTTTATCACACAAACTATGTATGTGTTCTCGGTGTACATGCACTGTCAATCAAGTTAATGGACTTGGGAGGGAAGAGACTAATGATCCTGCTTGAGACAGCTGTGTTAAATCATCATCACTCTGAGGCACTTTTTCCTAGCCATAAACATTTTCTGCAAATTTGAGCTTCAATATTTAAACTTTAAGATTATGTTAATGATTTTTGAACAGCTATGGCGGCTATTTTGTTTTTCAAAACGAGGCCAAAATCTTTTACAGCTATGTTTTTCAACAATAAATTCCCTACAAATTTGGTGAACATATCTTCATAAATGACAAAGATATAAAGGTTTATGTAAAAAGTAGGGCTGCGAACGAGTACTCGAGCCTCGGTGTACAAGGCGGTTTACGTTTTTGTTTGAGTGTACACTCTGGCATCGAGTACCCAAATAAAGTAATAAAATATCTAAAACCATGTGCCTTTTACTTCTACACTGTACTGGAATTGGGTACTTGTGACATCATTATTTTTGTGACATCATAATAGTCGGGAGATGTCGTAATACACTGAATACTTGCTACGTAGTATTAAGTTTAAGGTCACTGCGAATTCTCTTGGCAAAATGGCAGAAAAAAAGTAGTGCTGTGTGGAATTATTTTGAACTAACTGATGGCAAGTTAAAAGCAGTTTGTCAATTATGCAAGACATCCTTGGCATACACAGGTATTTTTATTGTTGATTGATTGATTTTTGTTGATTGCATTCTGAGATTTTGAATATTGAATATTTATCTAATCCATTTCAATATTTTTAGAAAAACAACTAAAATTTAATAGAATTTGATACTTACCACTACTTACCTTTTTTCCCATTCTGTATTCTTTAGTGGTCACTACTTCAAGCATGCATACCCACCTGATTAGAAAGCACGCAAGTGTATCATTCACCAATCCTACCAAGCCCGGAGCCTCTGGATTAAAACAACCTACTTTAAGCCTTGACCAGAAAAAATTGGATTAACATCTGTCCAGATTGAATCTTTAAATAGAAAGTTGGCACTTATGTGTGCACTTCATTTAAAACCCATTAGTTTGGTAGATTTTACTATTTCATCCAAGAACTGAGTATAGAGTACCATGCCGCAAAACTGTTACAAAATATCTCCAGAAAATCTACGAAGAAGAAAGAGCAGATCTGATATCTACCATAACTGGAATGCCAGTCACTTTTACAAGCGATCTATGGACTAGTACTGCCCCACAAGGGTACATAACTGTAAGTGGACACTACATTAAAGATGACTGGCTACTTTGTTCCAATGTTTTGGCAACAAGGCTAACTGAACTCCGCCATACAGGGTCAAATATAGCTTTAGAAATAAGGAAGATTAAGGAAGAGTTCAAAATAGCAGTGTGTTCAGCCTTGGTCATTGACAATGCAGGAAATATGCTTGTTGCCTCTAAGGAGCTAAATGTCCCACATGTAGGGTGTTTTGCCCATACTCTACAACTTGCCATTGGAGATGGCCTTAAGATGCTTCAAATACTTAGGGTCTTAGGTGCGGCAAGGAAACTTGTCACACATTTTAGCCACTCTGTCCTTGCCACAAACGCATTGATTGCTAAACAAGGGAACACTAAAAGTAAACTTAAGTTGATTCAAGATGTTCCTACTCGTTGGAATAGTTCCTATTTGATAATGGAACGTTTGCTAAAACTACGTATCTCACTATATATGCAGTCATCTTTGATGATGAGGTGACAAAGCCTAGTGATTGATTAAAATTGGACTTGAAAGACAATTTTTGAAAAATAATGGAGGAAATTGTACCAATATTGGAACCTTTGGCTGAAATGACTGAAATCCTTGGCAAGGAAGACCAGCCAACAGGTGGCGCTGTGTACATTTTACTTTACAATATTTGCCCAAATGTCCTGGCTAGGGTTCTAGATGACAGTAATATCACTAGGGACCTGAAACTTAAGATCAAGGAGGGCTTACAAAAGCAGTTCAAGATAGATTCAGAGGGAGTCCCAGATGATGAGGTACTGTCTTCCCCCTTGGTCATGGCCTCTGTACTAGACCCAAGATATAAAACACTTCTTAGTAGAGAAATCCTTCCCACTTGCAAACTTGAGGTTGTACACCTTATTTTAAGAGACCTAATGGCTACATTAGAAGAAAATGTCAAAACTGAGCCTGATGCTGGTCAAGGGGAAAATATCCCACATAAAAAGGCAAAGATTTTAGATATTTTACAAGGGGATGTTGTAAATATGTCAATGGCTGAGGAAGAGCTGAACGATTACCTCAAGGAACCAGTAAAAATAGCTGACCCTCTTTCTTGGTGGAAAACATATGAAGGTAAGTTTCCTAAGTTGTCAAACTTAGCTAAGAATTACTTAGCTGTACCCGTAACTTCTGTCCCATCTGAGAGGATTTTCTTGGCTGCAGGGATAACTGTGGCCAAGCTAAAGGCATCTCTTGCAGAACTACAGTTGGCCAGATTATTTTTTTAAACAAGAACTCAAAAGCAGCTGTTAAAGCTAGGTTATTAGCTCCCACCTTGATTCAGGAAACATGTGACAATGTCACAGACTTAAATCTTGATACTGAGGCTAAACATCAGGTAGTTGACCCAGCTGTTGAAATGTCCGAGCCTACTTTGGTTGTTGAAATATGTTTGAAATATCAAACAAGAGTAAGGTTTTTTCTTTACTGTGGACAATAATGTTATAACATGGCAGAAGATTCATTGACCTAAGAAAAAAAAAACAATTTTTCTGTTTAAACCTAATTAAGGGATGTGCTGCATGTGACATGAAAAAATAAAAGACAGGAGTAGTGCTTTTTAAAATTTTATTTCAAGTTTTCAACCATTACCTACCTGTAGAAGATTTTCTGGATATAACATTAATTAACTAATAAATAAAAAGAAAAAACAATAATGTTGACACATAACAGACAATTAATCGATCTGAAAAAATGACAATGTTTTTGTTTAAACCTAGTTAAGGGATGTGCTGCATGTGGCATGAAAAAATAAAAGACAGGAATAGTGCTTCATATATTTTATTTGAAGTTTTTAACCATTACCTACATGTAGCAGACGTAATATAACATTAATAAACAAGGAAAAGACAAAAGTACTGTGCATTTTATTTTTTTATTTCTTTTCAACTTTACCTTACCTGTGGCAGACTTTCATAGCTTTACGGTAATTTATATCCAGGTGTACTGACAGCAGGTACTTCACTTCCTGCTCCTGTTTAGCTTGCCAACAGTATGTATTTTCCTCATAAAAATGAAGGTAAGTATTTTTTTTTAAATATCTAACAGTGAGTTGGCATAAATTGAAACAATTTTGTGTTGAAAAGCATGTTGTAGCGTTTTCTTTTACGAAACGAGTACTCTACGTGAGTCAAGTTTACAACGGCGGTTACTCAAGGCCATTTTTGTCCACTCGTCACAGCCCTAGTAATAATGTGATAAATGGACACATACAAGTATGCACACATGTAACCAGGCTGGAGATAATAAATCTAATTCTTAAGAATGTAAAACCATGTTGCATCCATATGTACACCGGTGAATATAAACTTTAATTTTTAACTTGACTTTTCCCACCATTTCTGCATAGCTTATAATGCAACAAAACAAGTAGAAGCTCTGTAACAATACTTTCATAATAATATATATGACAAATCTGTAGGTAACACAGTTTCAGAAATATTTACAAAATATCAGCATTTGTCGACGAATTTGAAATGCTAATAAAGCATCGTAATTGACCCCTGGCAATGCAAAATTATGTCCCACTCTCTATGCCCCCTGTTTACTCTAATTATAGAGTGGAATAAAAATAACATAATAAATGTATTATTTTGAAAGGATATGTGAATAGGCACTTGAGTATATATTTCTCTACAAGAATATTTATATAGGTGATGGCAATTTTATGATTCAACTTCTGGGTTGAAAGAATGCTCTGCCATATTTATGTGTCATGCGTATTGTTTATTTTTTCTCAAAAATGTACAATTTAATACTTTCTTGGCTGACCTATTGACTCCAAACTTATCAAATAAAATCCTTTATAATTCAATATTGATATTATGGTGTAGCCTCAGGCCGACTAACCCATGATTAACTACCGGTGTCCTCAGGCATCCTCAGGCCTCCTCAGTCTTCCCCAGACCAGGATCCCCGATTCTTGTTTTCCAAAGTTGCTGGATTTTCTGGGTATATATATATAAAATTCGCGATCTAATCATCATTGCTTTTCTAGGAACACAGCAGGATGCCACCTTTTAATGGAAGACAGATTCAACAACAACTTAGGGCTTTTTTGGTTTTTATTCAGTTACAAATAATCATGTATTTTCATTTTTTACGTCGACTACAGCAACCACCACCAGCACCACCAGCACCCATACAGAGACCTAGAAGAAGGCACAACATGTGGGTCAGGCCATGGCTGCTACAGAGAGAGGAGAGGGGGGCCTACCACAACATTATGGCTGATCTTTATGCCACAGATATTCCAGGATTCACCAACTACATGAGGATGACCCCAGAATTTTTTGAAATGATTAAGACCAGACTGGAACCACACCTAGCCAGGCAGGCCACCAACTACAGAGCACCAATCAGTGTTGGTGAGAAGTTAGCCCTCACCATCAGATATCTGGCCACAGGAGAGTCCTACACATCATTGTCCTGTCAGTTCAGGGTTGGAAGATCCACCATCTCCAAGTTTATACCAGAGGTCTGCAGGGCCATCCAGGATGAGTTCACCAGGGAGCACCTGAAGTGTCCTACAACCCCAGATGAGTGGAAAGAACTGGAGAGGGAATTCAGGATCAGATGGAATGTTCCACATGCCCTGGGAGCTCTGGATGGGAAGCATGTGGCCCTGAAGAAGCCCAAGAACACTGGAGCCCTCTACCACAACTACAAGGGATTCTTTTCCATTGTGATGTTGGCCCTGGTAGATGGACAGTACAAGTTTAGATGGGTGGATGTGGGTACTGAAGGATCCTGCTCGGATGGCCAGATATTTAATGCCTCTCAGCTGAAGAGGAGGATTGAGGATGGCAGGATAGGCTTCCCTGACCCAGCTCCTATAACACAGGGTGGGAGAGATGTCCCCTACTTCATCCTGGCAGATGATGCTTTTGCCCTGAAGAGCTGGCTCATGAAACCCTATGGCAGAAGGATGTTAACCAGAGAGGAAAGGATTGCCAATTACAGAATTTCAAGGGGCAGAAGAGTGGTGGAGAACGCTTTTGGCATCCTTGTGTCAAGATTCAGGGTGATGAGGACAACCATTGAACTACCCCCAGCAACAGTCAGGGAAGTGGTCTTGACCTGTGTTGTTCTACACAACATACTGAGAAGCCAGTATCAAGGTCAACCTGGTGGTCTGCAGCCTGGGGAGGACGATGATGATGATGTACCTGATGATTGTGGATTGATTGGGGGTGCTGCTGGTGGTGGCCAAGACAGAAACCCTGCTAGAGAAGCCAAAAGACAGAGGGATTACCTGAAGGACTACTTCAACAATGAGGGAGCAGTGGCCTGGCAAGATGGCAGAATATAAGTCCTGCTGCAGTAACCAGTCCTTTTCAGGACTAACTACAACAGTCCTTTTCAGGACTACCAATTATTCCAAAAACAATTAATCAGCTATGTTTGCTACAGACGGACAAACCCCATGCCAAACTTAACTTGTTGAGACGGACAAACAGACAAACCCCATGCCAAACATAACTTGTTGAGACGGACAAACAGACAAACCCCATGCCAAACATAACTTGTTCAGACGGACAAACAGACAAACCCCATGCCAAACATAACTTGTTCAGACGGACAAACAGACAGACACAACTTTCTCACCCAACAAACAGACAAACCCACTGTTAAACAAAAGCCAAACACAAAGTCACACATTATATCCGAAATTAAATTATTTTTTTATATATTTTCAAATCTACATCATAATTTCACCAATTCTTTTTGTTCATGGCTTTGAAATTTATTTGTAGCAGAAAGGTTTTCATGGAAATCTTCAATTTTAAATCTTCACTTCTAATCACAAAAATTTGGAAAATATACCCATGGAACTAGTTTAGCTTTCAATAATGGGGGATTGTGTTTGCAAAATAGTTTGTCAGTTTGTTGGCATGGGTTCTATTTACTTTTGGGTTTGTGTGTTTGTTGCTTGGTGGTTACTGGGGTTGGGTTTATTTTTGGTAGTTGGGTGTTAGGTTTGGTACTGGGTTTGTTATTTGGGGGTTATGTTTGGTGTTGGGTTTGTCTGTTTGTGGGTTGGTAAGTATGTGATAATGCCTTTTAAATCTAGGGAAGGTGTAAGTGTTGGACTTTTCTATTAAAGATTTTAAACTATCCCATGGATTTTAATCTAAAAATGCACTCTCGCCTCCCACCTCTGAGGTCGGGGGTTCGATCCCCGTGACGGCCTTAAGTGGGAAAGCTGGTAGTTGCTTGCCGTTGGTCGGCAGTTTACAGTACACAACCCTAGCGAACTCTATGTACTGGTTTCCTCTGCCCTTCCAACTACCCGTCGTGATATGACCTGTACAGTGTTGAAAGCGACGTAAAACCCCAAATAAATAAATAAATTAATCTAAAAATGGGCTAATTAATGGCCATATTGGGAGTTACTTTTTATTTTTTTTTATGTGGCCTTTTTTGTTATGTGTGGTACCATGGGTTATTTGTTTCATGTTTGGGGTGGTGTAGGTGTTGGACTTGAACTTTTTTTTTCTTGTGATAAGTATTTGTACTGAACTTTTTTGTTTTGGGAGGGGAATTGGAAGAACACGTAGCTGAATAATTGTTTTTGGAAGATTTGGTGGCCCTGAAAAGGGCCTGGCAGGTCAAAGACCCGCCCTGACTGGATGGCTACTGAGGAGGCTGCTGCTGCTGTTGAGGCGGTGCTGAAGTGGTGATAGTAAAGAGCTGCTGCTGCGGTTGTTGCTGCTGCTGCTGCTGAGGCTGCTCGACGATCTGTGTTGATGTCAGATCTGGTAGCTGGCTTAAGATTCCACTCAGATTGTGTCTGCTCTCTTCGTCCTGTACAGTTAGGACAGATGTCGGGTTGCTGAAGCCAATGGGGCTTGGTGTATAGTACACAAAACTGCTGCTAGCTGCTGCTTGAGTGGAACTAGACGCCTGTGGAGTGGTTGTTGGCAGTAGGCCGACCCTCTGGGACTCCGTGGTAACAGTGGCTGATCTTCTGGGCAATGGCTGACGTCTGCGGTTACTCTTAATAGTTTCGATGTCTCTAAAAATCTTGCCCTTTAATTCTTCAAATTCTTCTCTTCCTCTGATGCCACGTAGTCAAAGAAGGGCTGCCTGTCTGACTTCTGATGCAGAAAACCAGAGATAAGTGTCCTCATCTGCTCAAAGTGTTCGAGAATCTTGGAGTCTGTAGTTGAAACGGGCGTTGATGTAATGATGGACTGACTCCTCTCCCTCAGGACACTGGACTCGAGGTGTTCTGTATCAGTAGTTGAGCCACGTGATTCGTCCTGCCTGCTGGTATTTGGACTGGCCTCAAAACCTGAACTTCTATTGGCCCCCTTTCTTCTGATGTGGGTTTTAAGAAAACCCATCTGTTGGTACACCCAGGACTGTCTCTTGGTCATCTCCCTCGGGGCTTGGCCAGATTGGAACTTAGACAGCTTCCCATAACGGGTTCGCTGGGACTCGAACCATCTTCTCACATCAAAGGGCTGGAGCTTGAGTTCTGCAGATATTTCTGCCCAGAGAGCATCTCTTCTGGTCCTGTCGTGGAAACGTGAATGTTCCTTGTCATACAGTTCAGGGTGCAGCTTTACAAATTCCACAATGGAAACTTCCTCACTGTCTGTAAAAGTGGCACACACCCTGGCTCTCTTGGCTGAAGAATGGCACTCCGGATCTTCCTCACACCTCTCTTCTTCTTCTGCCACAGCTTCCCCAATAGCTGGATCTTCCTGAATCTCCTCTCTCCTCTCACTTCCTTCTTCTGTAATAACTTCACTCCTCTCCTCTACTTGACTTTCCTTCTCCCTCTCATCCATCTTTTTCCTTCCTCTCTTCCCTCCTTTCTCTTTCCTCATAATCCAGTCGACAAAATAATAAAAAAAAAGTAAAATGTGTCTCCTAACTGTGAAATTTGCCCTAAGCTCAAGTATATAAAATATAAAATAAAAACTGAAAACCCCTACAAATCAGTGACACACGTCTCTCAGTAGCCAAACAGTCAGTAACAACGAGAATGTGTGCGCGGTCGCTTATATAGTCCCAGACCTGCTCATTGCCTCGTTTTAATTTCCAACGCGCGGAAAACAGTCGGTTCTTAATCGGTTGTTAGTCCCAGGCCGCCTGGGGCGTCCTCAGGCCGCCGCAGACTGAAAATGCGTGGTCCCAGGCATCCTGGGGAGGCCGGTTTGGATTGGTTAGGGTCGGTTACCCTTAGTCGGTTCTTAGTCCCAGACCTTGATTTTTGGGTCCCAGGACACCGCAGACGGTCTGAGGCTTCCGGGGACTAATGCAACCGACCCACTTTCAGACGCATGAAATTCATACGCATCATATTTGAGTCTGGGATTAACAACCGGCCTCCTGGGACTAAGCTAGGGAGGTCTGGGACTAAGGGTCGCAGGCGGCCTGGGACAACAACCGACTCTGTAAATTTGGGTCTGAGGAGGCCTGAGGACGCCTGGGACTGGACATTTTGTTGACGGCGGGAAATATGAATCGGTTGTAGTCGTGTGAAATATCAAACATGTTTGATTTCTCACACGGCCCCAACCGACCACAACCGACCCTTACAGGACGCCTGGGACTAAGCAAATATTTCAAACCGACCCCCCAAAACCCTTAATCGGGAGCCTTAGTCGTGTGGTGGAACACCCACATTACATTCAATGTGATAATTCTTTATCATTAAAATATGTGTTGTGAATAATGGGGGTTCCCACTGGGACCGACTGGCTGGTAACCAGGTATTTTTTCAAGGGTCAAGAGCAATGTTTACAGAGTTGGTTAGGATTGGTTACACTTTCCCTGCTTGTTAGGGTAGATCGGCAAAATATTAAATATGTTTGATATTTCACTGACCCTCTACAAATCTTTATCCTGTCCTTGGCTCCACCCACCTGGAAACTGTCCTATTGTGGATCTCTACGGCTTGTCGGTTACACTTCCCATCTTGTCCTGTACTCTTACCGTCCTATCTGGTAGGACTTGCTGTCCTGTCCTGGTAAAGGATCAGGATTCCACTTCCAGACAGGCCGGCAATATAAACCAACCGTACTTTAAAGCAAACTGACCTGTCGTAAACATTACTGACCTGACTTGGACACAAGAAGGGCCACATGACCAACATTTTTCTTCCAGACTCTCATGAGGAGGCAATAGTTGATTTTGTGTAAGACTATGAGGAATTGCACAACAAAACAAATGAACATTTCAAAGACAAAGCAAGGAAGGAGTGTCCCTGGGAGAGGTTCACCAACAGTCGTAAGCTGTCTGTCAAGGTGTGCAAGAACTGATTTGGGTTACAGAGGACCCGTTATGGCAAGCTCATATAGTCAAAGTCCGGACAATCCCCAAAATAATGTCAGAACTGGATACAGTACAAGTTTGGATTCCTTAGGTCACACATTCGATGCAAGGGGCTGAGGAAGTCAGCAGGATTCAAGTCCCAACCTCTTTCCTAGTTGTTGACGACCAACAAGCTGGACCTTCAAGACCATTCACCTTTACCTTGATGCCAACAAAGCACTTCAACCCTCCATCAGTTGCCTCAGCTACAGGCAAAGAAAGTCAGCACAACATATCAGGACTTTCAAGTTTCTTTAGAAACCTTCAATATGTGATGAGTTACCAGCAGATTGACACACCACAACCATTTCACCAGCCAACACACCAACACCAGTCAGCTCTCCTCAAACCACCACCATTGCACAGCAAGAAGATCAGCAGCCACCCAGCCTTTGCACATCCTTATCCTCTTCCGCAGTCAGCCGATGCCAAACGGCACCAGCAGTAGAACACCTGCCAAGCCTCCAGTTGAATCCTTTTCAGGACCACTGTTGTTAAACATTTAAAGGTCTTTTTCAGGGGAGCTGGACACCAAACAAATACCAAAGATCACTAAAGTTATAATCCCATCGACAGAGGTTGTGAAGACAATGTAATTGCACTTTTAATAATTCGAACATAAACAAGTTTTAATGCACAAAGGTTACACAGGATTGATTTTAATATCTTGGCATCTTTGATGTGTGTTAATTATACTTGGTCAACCCAAACATAAACAATTGACAATATTGTGATAACATTGTCATGCATATTTATCCACCCATTATTTTAATAAGAGAATGATTACAATTCCATGATGAATTTCCTCTATAAAAGGGTTCTTTTTTCTCTAATTATCATTCAGCTTTGGAAGTTCAAAGTAACATGATATAATTGTAAGAAAAAAATTACCAATGGACCAGCTGTAAATTGCCCATTAGGGTCAGGTAACACACTTTACAGTTACAGGTATGTAATCTAATCTAATCTAATCTACTGCTTTGCAGGCGCAATATCTTCCCCACAAAGGGGAACTCAGTGCGCTGACTTAACAAAATCATTATCATAAGGAAAGTCAAGGGGCGTTCAAGGTCAGTAATCCAGAGTTGTGGGTGTGACCAAGAGGGAAGGAAACTAAGTTGGAAAACTAGAATTAAAGAGGTGGTCTGAGAATGAAGGAGTTCCAGAGAACTGGGGCATAGTGACTGAAAGAATTGGAGAAATGTTTGACTGATTTATGAACCTTGCGGTCGAAAGTGGGAGTGTGAAGGAATTTGAGTTTGGGGGTACTTCGCCTTGTGTTCCTGGAAGAAGTGTAGGGATGAATTAATTCTCTAAGGCAAACTGGTTCACCCTGGTTGAGAGTTTTGTATGTGATGAGACCAATTTTAAATTGTATCCTGTATTTGATAGGGAGCCCATGCAGTTTTTTTAATTGAGGAGTGAGTTTTGGACTAACTGCAATCTTCTTAACTCAAAATCTGTAAGTGATAAGAATAAGGAATTGCAGTAGTCCAGTCTGCTGCTCACCAAAGCATTTGCTAGAAGAACTGATGTGTTAAGGTCTAAGAGGGGACAGATTCTATAGAGGTCTCTCGCATGAACTCTTGTGGACTTTATGACCTGTGACACATGGTCTGAGAATGAAAAATTAGAGTCGAACACCACTCCAAGGTTCCTAACACTTTGTGCTGGTGAGACCTGATTGCCGAGAATATTGATCGGAAAGTGAGGAAGGAGTTGTTTACGGTTGTTTTTGGAGCCTATCAGAATAAACTCAGTTTTCTCAGGATTGAGTTTTAATTTGTTTGCAGACATGAAATTTTGAATGTCGCTTAGACAGTTTTTTAGTTTTTGTATAGAGTGAGAGAAGTTTGTTGGTGTTAGTGTTATGTATAGCTGAGTGTCATCGGCATAGAAATGGTGGTTTATACTACTGTGAGAGTGAATGATTGAACTAATTGGGTTAGTGTAGAGGGAAAACAGAATTGGACCAAGGACGGAGCCCTGGGGGACCCCATACTGGAGGGCAGCAGGATGGGACAGTGTGTTACCTACCTTGACCGAGTGTGTCCTTCCTGACAGGTATGATTTGAACCAGCCAAGTGCTAGTTCACTGATACCGTAGTGAACATTAAGTCTGTCTAGGAGAATGGTGTGGTCAATGGTATCAAATGCGGCTGACAGATCCAAGAGGGTGAGGGCTGTGACAGACCCTTTGGCTATATTGAGGAGAATGTCGTTGTGGATATTAAGGAGAGCACTTTCAGTTGAATGATGTTTTCTGTATGCTGATTGAAAAGTAGTCATAAGGCCAGCTTTGTCAAGGTGAGTTTGTAACTGGACCACCACTGCCCTTTCAAGTATCTTTGAAATGAAGTTCAGATTGGAGACAGGCCTATAGTTTTTAAGAATTTCTTTGTCTAAGGATGATTTTTTGAGGATGGGGGTAACATGGGCCTGCTTGAAGAAATTAGGGCACTTCCCTTGTTCAAGGGAAGCATTAATTATTGAAGTAATGGGAGTAATGAGAATATCCAAATAATCGAGAACAAGAAAAGTGGGCCAAGGGTCAAGGGAACATGATTTACTTGGAGATTTCATTATGATTTTAGCTACTTGATCCTCAGTAACAGTAGAAAAGGTGGAAAGCACTGGGGGAGGAGAGTCTGGGGCGATGTGTTGTGACTTCTGGGAGATAGGAAAAGTTGAACGTATTTTTTCAATTTTTTCTGAGAAGAACTCAACAAATCTGTCGGCCAGGAGCCGAGGGGGATTTATCGATGGTAGCATCCTGGCTGGGAGTCTGTGTAACACATGACCAAGGACTCACCATAATTTTTTGGGGTCATGATGGTTATCCTGAATCTGTGCTTTAAGAAATTCGGATTTGGCCTGCATGCAGGTTCTGTTGTATTGGTGAACTTTTTGCATGTATTGAGATCTGTTGAAATGAGATTTATTTCTGTGCCAGATCCTTTCAAATAGACGCTTGGTCTCTTTTGCCGCAATTACTGCATCGTTGACCCATCCTGGGATGTACTTAGCCTTGGTATGTTTGGTATGAAGTGGTGCGTGTTTGTCAATAAGGGTGGTCAAGGTGGTATGATATTGTTTGTAGAGAGTATCAGCATCATTGGACGGGTTGCTGATTAGATCAGAAGATATAAGATCTGTTTTCACTTTCTCATTATTGATTTTAGAAACAGTAGCATTGATTTGGGATCTAGGAGTTGGTAGATGTAATGTACAAGTAATTGAAAAATGGTCAGAAAAGGCATCAGTAGCATGGACATTTAAAATGTGGTCATTGTTGGATTTGGTTAAGAGGAGGTCAAGAGTGTGTCTGTAAATATGAGTGGGGAAGTTTACTTTCTGAGTTAAATCAAATGAGTCAATCAATGAATTGAAGGCTTTTGAATTTGAGGATGTTAATCCGATGTGAAAATTAAAGTCGCCAATGATCACCATATTTTCAGTGTTGTGATGAATGTCCTCCAGAAGTGACTGAAACTGTTCAAAAAAGGTTGAAATACTGGAGGATGGTGGTCTGTATATATTCAAAAAATAAAAAGATTCTTTGTATAGGGATATCTTGATAAGAAAATTTTCAAAGGTAGTGCAGGTCTTTGTGGGAACAACGGAAGAATCCAAGCCATCTTTCACAAAAAACCCAAGTCCTCCTCTGCGACGGCTCTCATGTGGCTGTTGATAAAGATTGTAACCTTGTGGGGTGATTTTGGACAGGTTGGCACTTGTGATGTCAGGTCTAATCCAGGTCTCGGACATGGCGAGTGTCGTTGTCAAAAATAAATTTTGCAATGGCAGGGTATTTGTTGCTGATGGATCTGATGTTTGCGTAAGTGACATTGAAACAGTTGGATGGTCCTGGATTTGGGTTGATATCACCAGCAAGGAGGAGTAGGATGAACAGACGGGAAGGTGACAGAGCTGGTGGGATTGATATTGAAGACTTGATGCTGAAGTGTAGGCAAAAGGTGGTAGTAGGAGGTTTAAACGGACAGAAACTAACAACATCAGGACATTGAATGTTTGAGTTGGTGTAGTGCTGATATGCAGCAATGAATGGTTGGATTGCCAGTAGAATATGGAAAAAATCATTTTGAAAACTGGAAGGTAGGTTATATTTGAAACTTAAGCTAAAATATGGAAGATTGTGTGATTAATGGGTATATATTGTGAGGTTGATGGTCCCCGATAACGGGGAATGTGGGCGATAAAAGGGGATCAAACGATAAAGTGGGCAGTTTTATGTGTAATTATCTTACAAATTATATCGAAAAAGGGACTATTTAAGCTAAAAGTAGCTTGCAGATTGAACACTAGAAATAGGGAGACATGGGAGGGTTTAAATAGTAGATATTGCGTTAACAGTAAATAATTTAGAAAAAATGGTACTTCCCTAACGGACACACGCCACACGTAACAATAAGCAACACAAATAAGTAACACTCATTTTAGCCAAAAAATAAAACTGAAGAGGGAAAATATTCTAAGCCTGAGATGATTTTGTAGCAGGTGATGTGATATGTGTTTACTGTAAAAATAAATGTGATACAATTTCAATTAAGGCATGTAGTTTCTGTTGAAAAGGAAACCTTATT